>CM059442.1:29649884-31031167 GCA_030390025.1 Squalus acanthias | reverse complement strand
CCTGTTATACACCCGCCCGTTATACACCCGCCCGTTATACACCCGCCCGTTATACACCACGCCTGACCTGCTGAGTATTTCCAGCATTTTTTGTTTCCATACCAGCCACTAAATATTAATTATCAGCACTGTACTTCCAGCAGACAACACTTGATTGTAATAAAATCTCTGGTAATCTTACACAGGGAAATGAAATCATTAACTAGATGCAGCTCCAGTCTTAATGATGCCTGTTCCAAATCATCAAAATAGTTAGAAAAAACCTTGTCCTGTTGCCCATAGCAATCAAACAATCTCCAGTATTCTAATTTAGGGCTAGAAATTCGGTATTGCCCCGGCTGGGGCGCGAAGTTGGAGAATTAGTGCCAGGCGCTAATCCTTCTGACCTCCCGTTAAATTGATTGTTAGCGCTCCAAGAAAGAACTGGAGCGCTAAATCAAGCGCTAATCACCTAACTTAGTGCGCCACACACAGCGAGCGGCCGCTACCCGCAGAGCGATAACCAATTTCAGGTGCACTTCAATCGGGACTCATCATTCACACTGGCTCCTTCCAGCTCTTAAAGTGGAGGTTCAATCATTCTCCACAACCTCATTCCCAACATTGCTGGCTCTGAAGGCGACCTCCAAGCAACTCAACAGCTACACCTCTTATCCTCATGGCTGATCCCAGTCCCAGGGAGAGAACTCGCCATATCAGCGACAGGCATTGGTCGCGTCAGTCGAAAGAAGGAGGGCAGTGCTGTTCCCGGCCACTGGCAGGAGGCCATTGCCCAGGTCTTCAGGGCAATGTGGAGGGAAGTATGCCAGGAGGTCTCAGCCTGCAGTGTGGTCCTCAGGACCCTCACACAGTGCCGTAAAAAATTCAACGACCTCACTCGGGTGGTCAGGGTGAGTAAATGTTTCAACAAGTCCCACATACCAGCATCTGAACCTCAGTCTGTACACACTGCACAAACCACCACACCCCCACCACTCACCCACCAAGCATCTTCACCTACTCAAACTCACATCCACATCGCACGCCTTGCCTACAATCACAGCTATTCAACAACGGCAGGCACATCTCCCAAACACATAGCTGGACTCTGACTCACACACATTCGTTTCTCTTGCAGGCCAAGCTGGGCCACAATAGGAAGGAGCAGGAATGAACAGGAAGGGGTGAAGCAGACATCCAACAGCTTACAGACCTGGAGGAGCGAGTGTTGAGAGTCATTGGGTGCCAGGTGGTGGGCAGCGTGGCCGTCGGCGACGTCGACCCCCTTGGGGGCAACAACGCTCTGTTCATCCCCTCTCACTTCCCCCTCACAGCACAAGCCTTTCCCACTTTCCAGCTCATTTTACTGTCTGCATTCCTTGCTCCCTTCCTGCCCCCCTGCCCTCACCTTAACACGAGTCTTGTGCCTTTATGCTTTCAGGTAATCAGCAAGGCAGGAGAAGAGGAGGAGGGGCAAAGCACCGCATCACTGCATCTCTCACCCGCAGGCACCACCTCAGATACTGGCACTACGTGATCTTTAGAGGCACGTTTAGTAGAGGGGTCTGCACTGGATGATGCACCGGGGACGAGCGGGCTGCAGCAAGGCCAGGGGGAAAGGATAGCTCGGGAGCCAGCTCCCCGGAGGGCGAGTTCTGCTGCACAGGACTCAGATGAGAACCTCAATGGGGAGGCATTCACAAGAAGGGTGATGGGCATGCACATGGAGATCACAGGTGCAATGGCAAGGGTGCCCGAGAGCCTGTCGGCAATGGTAAGGAGCGTGGAGGGATCCGCCTCCAACATTGCACAGAGCTCTGCGCACACCATAGAGCCCATCCTTGGCAGTCTGCAAAGGATGTTAGACTCCCTGAGAGACCGTGGGGACCCAGACCTCATGCCGCGTGTCATGGGCGATGTGGCAGCATCCATTGCAGCACAGGCAGAAGCCACGCAACGTCTTAGTGCTGTAATGCAGTCAATGGTTGGTGCCATTGATTCTCAGACTGCTCTCATGCAGTCTCAGCTTGATGCCACGAAAGCTCTGACTACTGCCATCGTCGCTGGGTCCACCACAGTCCACCGGGGATCTCATGGTGTCGCAGCAGGCCAGCAATCTGTATTTCAGCAGATTGGCAGGGATGCTGAGGTGCTGCCCCGGGGGAGTGGCAGTGGGTCAGTGGAGCAGGAACCTGCCGTCCTCTCTCAGGATGACAGTATTCCTGCTCCCACCACTGCCACTCCGCCATTGCCCTTGTCGCTGCCTGTCATCCAGCCAGCCCAGACTGCCGTCACCCATCCTGAGGTGGCGCAGTCTACAGCCGGGCCTTCCAGGCCCAGAGCTGGTCGAGGGCATCCTGCAAGGCCATCTGTAGTTTCTGACACCGACACTCAGCAGCCTTCCACCAGCCCTGCTGCAGCCACTGGGGACGGACTACGTAGGAGCAGTAGATTAGGGAAAGGCACTGTAAAGAGGGGAAGTAAGGGTTTGCACAAGGGTGATTAGTTAATATTGTTGTAGTATATATGTCTTTAATGAATGTTGATACATTTATTACTGGGATTTTGCTGATTTTGTGCTGTCTCTCATTTCAGCTTTGCGCTGTGATATGGCAAGCGAAATGGATGGAATGATGGGGATGTGGTGAGCAACTGGGATGTGGGGTTGAATTTATTGGAACCGCAGTCTGATCAGGCAGTCATGGACTGCCCTTCCAGAGGGCCGATTGAGAGGCTGCCTCCTCCCTCGCAGCTGTTCCTCCTCCTGTTGCTCCTCCTCCTCCTCGTCCTCCTCCTCTCCCTCTTCCTCCTCCTGAGGTGGTCCCACAATCCCTGGGCAAGGGCTGGGCCCTCATGATGGCCAAGTTGTGGAGCATGCAGCACACTATGACGAAAAGGGACACCCACTCAGCCGAGTACTGGAGGGCTCCTCCCAAGTGGTCAAGGCAGCGGAACCGTTGTTTCAGTAGGCCGATGGTCTGCTCGATAATGTTCCTGGTGGCAGCATGGCTCTCATTATATGAGTGCTGGGCACGAGTGTTGGGGTTGCGGAGGGGAGTCATGAGCCAGGTGGAGAGCGGATAGCCCTTGTCTCTGACCAGCCAGCCGCGAGCTTGATGTGGTGGCTGGAGGAGTGCTGGCGCAGGATGAAGGCATCGTGGTTGCTACCAGGAGAGCGGGCATTCACATTGAGGGTTCGCTGTCTGTGGTCGCACACCAACTGCACATTAAGTGAGTGGTATCCTTTGCGGTTATGGAATACCTCAGGATTGTTACGGGGTGCCCGCAAAATGACATGGGTGCACTCAATGGCGGCCTGCACCATGGGGAGGCCCGCTATCCTGGCAAAGCCACATGCACGCTCGTCCTGCTTCTCTCTGGTGATGGGGAAGGAAGTGTAGTCCCTTCTCCTTCTGTGAGCGCCTCTGTGACCTCCCGGATGCAGCAATGGACGGCGAACTGCGAGATGTTAGATATGTCTCCTGTTGCAGACTGGAAGGATCCGCTGGCGTAGAAATTGAGGGCGACGGTGACCGTGACTGCCACTGGGAGAGCCGTGGTGCTCCTGATGTGAGGCTCGAGGTCTGGCTGCAGGAAGTGGCAGAGCTCTGTGACCACCTCCTTGTTGAAGGGGGGCCTTCTAAGACACTACTCCTCAGTGAAATTTATGTAGGAGAAGTGCTGCCAGAATACCCGGGAGGGTAAGGCCTCCTGTTGACAGCCCTGTTGGCCCTCCTCCCTCTGACCACATTTTCCAATCTTTGTCTCTGCCGCTGATGTTGATGCTGGAGGGCGAGGTCGAGCGCCAGTACAGCCCCCATTAACATATCCAAGTGTAGGAGTTCAAAATCTCAGCACAATGAAACTGACAGATTTTTAGCAGGCAGAACACTCCTGAAAGTAATAAACGTTTAACTCACTGAAAACAGCTGTCTCGCGATGTGAAGCTGAAAAGGCAGCATTGATTGGCGACTAAAATGAAACCGGGTGTCGATCCCTTTAAATCCCTCTCCTACAGCGGCCGTCCGCCTGCATCACGCCTCCTCTTCCTGCCGTTGTTCACACCCGGCGCTAAGGCAGGGGCGACACTCAATTTCGCATCTGGGCCGTTGTCAACGCGTGTGGAATGTCCTGTTGTCATGATCTGGCAGCCGCTAAAGGCGTAGGCGCTAAATGTTATCGGCAGCGCTAAATCCCGGGGGAATCTCGCGTGCGCCGTTGGATTTGCCGCGCCTCGCCGCAAACCCCATTAGCCCCCCCAGGCGTTAACGGGAGGCGCTACCGTGTCGAATTTCTCCCCCTAACTGTTTCCTAATGATGATTTGCCATTGAAATATACAAAAGATCAGGACTAAGTTCTAATTACTGATGGAAATTTTGACTTTATTTATTGATTTCACGTTGCTTGTAATGGGGATCGTGGCATAGTGGTTCTGTTGCTGGACTAGTAATCCAGAGGCCTGGACTAATGATATGAAAAAATGAGTTCAAATCCCAGCACAGCAGCCGGGGAATTTAAATTCAGTTAATTTAAATCCAGAGGTCATTACAGCCTTGGTCCAAACATGGACAAAAGAGCTGAATTCCAGAGGTGAGGTGAGAGTGACTGCCCTTGACATCAAGGCAGCATTTGACCGAGTGTGGCATCAAGGAGCCCTAGTAAAACTGAAGTCAATGGGAATCGGGGGGAAAACGTTCCACTGGCTGGAGTCATACCTAGCACAAAGGAAGATGGTTGTGGTGGTTGGAGGTCAATCATCTCAGCCCCAGGACATCGCTTCAGGAGTTCCTCAGGGCAGTGCCCTAGGCCCAACCATCTTCAGCTGCTTCATCAATGACCTTCCCTCCAACATAAGGTCAGAAATGGGGATGTTCGCTGATGACTGCACAGTGTTCAGTGCCATTCGCAACTCCTCAGATAATGAAGCAGTCCATGCCCGCATGCAGCAAGACCTGGACGACATTCAAGCTTGGGCTGATAAGTGACAGGTAACATTTGCGCAACGCAAGTGCCAGGCAATGACTATCTCCAACAAGCGAGCATCTAACCACCGCCCATTGACATTCAACGGAATTACCATCGCCGAATCCCCCACCATCAACATCCTGGGGGTCATCATTGACCAGAAACTTAACTGGACCAGTCACATAAATACTGTGGCAACAAGAGCAGGTCAGAGGCTGGGTATTCTGCGACGAGTGTCTCACCTCCTGACTCCCCAAAGCCTTTCCACCATCTACAAGGCTCAAGTAAGGAGTGTGATGGAATATTCTCCACTGGCCTGGATGAGTGCAGCTCCAACAACATTCAAGAAGCTCAACACCATCCAGGACAAAGCAGCTCGCTTGATTGGCACCCCATCGACCTCCTTAAACATTCACTCCCTCCACCACCGGCGTACCGTGGCTGCAGTGTGTACCATCTACAAGATGCACTGCAGCAACTCGCCAAGGCTTCTTTGACAGCACCTCCCAAACCCGCGACCTCTACCACCTAGAAGGACAAGGGCAGCAGGCACATGGGAACACCACCACCTCCAGGTTTCCCTCCAAGTCACACACCATCCTGACTTGGAAGTATATTGCCATTCCTTCATCGTCTCTGGGTCAAAATCATGGAACTCCCTCCCTAACAGCACTGTGGGAGTACCTTCACCACACGGACTGCAGCAGTTCAAGAAGGCGGCTCACCACCACCTTCTCAAGGGCAACTAGAGATGGACAATAAATGCTGGCCTCGCCAGGGATGCCCACATCCCATGAATGAATTAAAAAACTTAAATAAATCTGGAATAAAAAGCTAGTATCAGGTGACCATGAAACTACCAGATTGTCGTAAAACCCCATCTGGTTCACTAATGTCCTTTAAGGAAGGAAATCTGCCGTCCTTACCCGGTCTGGCCTACATGTGAGTCCAGACCCACAGCAACATGGTTGATTCTTAGCCGCCCTCTGAAATGGCCTAGCAAGCCACTCAGTTGTCAAGAAGGCAGCTCACCACCACCCAGGGCAGTTGGGGAAGGGCAATAAATGCTGGCCTTGTCAGCAAAGCCCACATCCTGTGAATGAATAAAAAAAATATTTTAAGTGTCATTTATCAGCAGCATGGATTCTGTCGTTACTGGCAAGATCTTAATCAAGATTAGCCTATTTTATTTGGACCAGTAAGGGTGGCACTGGGTATACCCCTTTGTCATCAGGATCGAAACCGGTACTACAACTTACCATTCAATCTGAGGAGGCCAGTTGCGTACATGAAGGCTTCGGGCGTACTGGTGGGCCGCATGGGGCCTCTTGGGCACAGACACCAGTCAAGATTTGCTGGCCGCAGCTAAACTGCAATATATTATTATCGTTATAAACTGTGTTAGGGAGAATGACTAGAAACTCCTCTGTAGATTTTGGCCCAGATTTTGCGTTGAGAATAACGGTGAGGCTGCCAACGCTCACTGTTACTATGGAATAAATCAGACAGCAACTTCCCGAGTACACACATGCGCAGTTACAAGCGGAAATCCGGAAGTTGCAGGCCAAGTTACCCTACTCCTCCACAGGCTGCACTGTAACAGAACCTCGCCAATAGACTTGGCATTGAAATCCATGTAATGGCGTGAAGTTGCTGTACTTGCCCACTACTTACTCACTAAACACGCCAGCAAAAGTTAGGGCTGGTGCATTCAGGTGTAAGTGAATTTTTAACAGCGTGATAAGTCATAATTACTGCCAACCAACCTCTCTGGCACTGAAAATTTAATTTTACAAGTGTGGAGTTTCATTCCTTCAGAATTTAATTAGTGTTGGAGATTTAAAAAAATAAAAATTAAAATAATTAAAAAATTTTTTTCCTGTCTGTCTCTTTTATCTTGCTCTCTTAATCCCATTTTTCTTTCCCTCTCTTTATTTTGCATTCTGTACATGATTTAAATCTAATTTATACTTCCTGGTTTATACTTCCTGGTTTCGACTCTGTGGGGGCGAAATTGGGTGCCTTTGCGCCTCCCATTAGTGCCCCCGGGGGTGTTAACGGGGCGCAAATGGCTTTGTGACCGGGCGTGGCGCTGACATCGGCTCCCGCCATATTTAGCGTGAATTTTGCAGCGACGCTACGGCATTGCGCCCCGATCTCCCTTGCCCGGAGTTCGTGACGTCATTGCCGTGTGCATCGCCCCGGTAGGGAACTAACATGACCTCATCCTCACCAGCCTACCTGACAACGATACCCTTGGAAGAAGTGACCACTGCACCGTCTTTGTGAAAATAAAATCTAGTCTTCACCATGAGGGCATCCTCCGTCATGTAGTGTGGCACTATCAGCGTGCTAAGTGGGACAGTCAAATGGCAAATCTAGCAGCCTGAAACTGGGCATCCGTGAAGCACTGTGGGCATCAGCAGCACGAGCAGGAATGTATACTACCACAATCTGTAACTTCATGAACTGGCACATCCCTCACTCCATGATCAGCATCAAGGCAGGAGTCCAACCCTGATTTAATGCGGACAGTGGAAGAGAGTGCCAGGAGAAGCACCTGCCATACCTCAGAAGGAAGTCTGAACCTAGTGAAGCTACTATACACGGCTACCCCGCATGCTAAACACCAAAATAAGCTGGCTGACGTAAGAAAACTACTAGGCACTTGGTCTAAGCGTTAAACAAAGCTTTAATCAACTGTTTTACAACATGGAGGTCTAGTTGTGTCCTTTACTAGTTCCGGTTAAGAATGTCCTGCGCAAGCTGGGCCCATGCCCGAATATTTATACTCTCCCTGGACAGCGCCACCCGCAGGCCACTCAGTATTATTTCATAAGTCATGAATGACAGATTCATGTCACCGGCTATGGGCAGAACTAAGTGGTACCACAGCCAATGAATCAGAGCAATCTTAAGAAACCGATGGAAGATACTGGCCATTAAATCCAGCCTCGAAGCGCCACTTTCTCGGGTGCTAACTGGACTGCCAAGCTCGGCTATGGTGGGCAGGAAGTGCACGCACACTTCTGGCTGGCGGTGTGCCACTCGCCATATTATTATAATGAGGCTCGAGGCCCAATATCTGGGAAGCTTTGGGCCTCACCAATCAGGTACGGGGAAAGAACCCTGCGGCCCCGCCCCCACCTGCCCCGTGCGCCCAAAGATTAGAGCGCCCGGATTTCTGTGCCATTTCCATTGTTCAGACAATTTTTTAAAGACTTCAATAAATACGAAATAGTCGCAATGTTCAGAAGTGTAAATATATTATTTACAGGTTTAAAAAAAACAGGCAGTCCTATTATTAATAGAGGTTAGTGCTGATTATCTGCAGCCTGGATCTTATCAAGGCAAAGCAGCTGTGGAAGCTTAGCTTGACAGGATTTGCATAGAAATGCAATGGAAAAAAGAATCGCATTCTAAAGACGACACTTTCATAACGCACCAGCATCAATGAGCTGCACAAATCTGGATTACGCCATGATTAAAATCAATCCCCTACGATTAGAAAGTTGTTCAGACTTTAAATATAGGTTTGTGATGGTGTAAAATAAAATGGTATTAAATCCCGATAGATAATTGAAATCCTAATGCACAATTGATAATCTTTCAGAAATAATTTTAAACCTCAGACGGTATTTTAGTGTGCTGCATCGTGTAACATTGTTGCTCAGTCACTGCTTCTGAATCGCAAGTAAAAGTGCTCCCTCCCAAATGGAGCGACCTTTGTATCCCTCAGTAGGTGCTTTACTTTGAGGAGCCCAGGGAGACAACCAATGAACTATTGTTTGGAAGCATCCATCTTGTGCTGTTTGTGGTGAAATTCTTTTCTCATGTGTTGGAGATTGTGGGTAAATTGGGAGGATTCCACCACCCATTTCTGGAACATATTGCAGGAGGTATGGTCTGACATGCAGAACACCCGAGAGAATGTGGCAGCGTAGGATATTTCTGTGGCAACCAGGCATCAGGAAGAGGATCTGAGGATGATCATCGCTTCTGCAGTGGCCGCCACAACCGCTCCTATGAGTTCCTATTCGGTCCATCTTCAGACAGATCATCAGCCCAACTGAGCATGTGCCCACGACCAGTGACCTGCAAGGAGAGATTGCAGATGCTGCTGTTTCTCATGATCATGACAACGTGGCTGCATCAACCCAGCCCCTTCAGTGCCAGCACAGATGGAAGCTTCTGGCCAGGGCCTGGTAGACATTGAACACGCGAGTGGCTTAACACCAGAATCAGATCCTGCAAGGACAGCAGCATTCCTGAGACAAGTGCCATCTCAGTCCTCAAGGGCTCTATTGGCACAGTTCCAGCTACAAACCTCACTGAGGTATCATCACTAAGGAGTAAGAGTAATTAGGTTCACATGTGAAAAGTCTTCGGCACAAGGAATAGTCACAGTGATAAGAAATAGTAATAGTAATGAAGAGATAATCAGTAAATATAGAAATCTTTAGCTGATCAGTGCTTGTGGATTATCTTTACGGAGGCTTCATTGAACCTGTTGTCGCTCTCAGTCCTTGTACGGTGTTGGACTGGGGTGGACAAAAATGAGAAGTCGCACAACACCAGGTTATAGTCCAACAGTTTTATTTGAAATTACGAGCTTTCGGAGCGCTGCTCCTTCGTCAGGTACAGTGAGGGAATACAAATCAGATACAAAGCATATATAGACAGAGAACAATGTGTTTGCAGAGATACAATCCGTCAGGGAGGCATTACATCAAAGACACAGCAGAATACAGCTAAGACAATGAGGTGGGGTCACAGGGGGTCCAACATGTCAAATGCTGCAGTCTGCAGTTAAGCTTTTTACTAACTTTTCCTTGTATGATGGAGTGGTGTCATCAGCCATGGTTGAATTGGGTAACCCTGGTCTCCACGCAACCATCCTGACACATCGCACTGGCTGATCAAAGTACGTATCTGATTGCCGGAGAACAAAAGAACCATGACAGCTTCTACGGTACCATGTATCCAAATGTAGAATAATGTGGCTGGCATCACGCGCAAGCTGCACATTTACCGAATGAAAACCCTTTCTGTTGATGAAATTTGGAACATATTGAGAAGGGGCCTTCAATGCCATATGGGAGGCATCAAAGACTCTCTGTAGGCGAGAGAATCCCACCACGCGATCTAAAACTCCAGTGCTCACTTCTCTCCTGAGGTGGGTCCATGGGGAAGGAGCTGAAGTGTGAGGCTCACTTGAATATGGTGTATGTCACCTGCACTGCTAATTGATTTATGTGACCTGAGGCCACCTGGAAATATCCGGTGGCATAAAAATTCAAAGCTGTTGTTACCTTTCCATTCACTGACCAGCGTGTGCCATGGTTATTTTTTTTTAACTAAGAGGCTACAGAGAAATCAATATATGACCTCCTTTGGTCTGTAGATCCTCTGACCTGGGTATCCTCTCCTTGCTTCCATCTTTTCCTCGTCCTGAAAAATGGAATTCCGAGAGAGAAATTCATGAGTTTCCTAAAATTAACTTCACTTTTTAAATTCGGCGCAGAATCTAGCAACTACCTCTCAATGCTTAATTTTCAAGAGGCTTGGATGTTAACAGTTGCTTTAAAACCTACAGGATCACTGATAAGTATCAGCAATAATCTCCACTATGATTTCTCATATCTGGGACATTTTACTGGTTCCAACACCATCACCTCCATAGTGGTGATGTTTCCTGAGGGTGGGAATTGGGTGGTAACTAAGATAATCCAGGGGAGAAGGACATGCCCCCCGCCCCCATCTTCATTTACATGTAGTGGGGCAGGCTTAGGGAGAAGCGATCAGAGGTACATTTTCCTGTTCATATCTCCTGAAGTCTGGTGGGTTTTGCCAGGAAAATCCAGGCCAAGTTGTTTCCCTTCCTCTGACCTACTTACTGGAAGAGAAGGAAAAACATTTTATACATCAACTAGGCCTGGGTGTAATAAACGCCCCCATCTCAAGTGTTGTGATGAAATCTTGTTTCAGTGAGTCTCATCTACCTGAGATCGTGATCAGTTAACGAGCCCCATGATTGGAATTTCCTAAAGACCTGAACATTGAAAATTTGCATCATGAAAGACAGCTTTAGCAACCCACTGAAAAGATTGGTGTAAGGAGTGTGACCCTGGCTTCAAAAATGGACAGTGGGCCAGCAGAAGACGATACACGTGGACACATTTCAAGATAGTCAAAATTGCAGAGAAAACAACAGGAGAAAAAAAGATCGAATGAGACTAAGAAATAATGCCTTCAGAACAATTTACTTTGATGTCGGATATGTATATTCAACACACTGATAAAGATACTCCGAACATCTCAGGGATTTATTCCTGTACTCTCAAATAATTCTCCTGCCTGAGGTAAAATCTTACAAAATAACTGCTTCCTTGGTAGAGGCGTACGAAGTGCTCTGGAAAGCCCAGCAACATAAAAGGTGAGCAACACACTCTCTTCTTTGTGATTTTTCTTTAAACTGGTTGTCTAAAAGTCAAAATACAAAGGCAAATAATGAACGTTTCCTGTTTTGGAAATGTATGTGCCAGTTGGAAGCAGGGAATGTTTTTTAAAACTGTACTTTCACTGTGTACTGCTACTTCAGTGTACGATAGTGAGTCACCAGGAGGGAGAGAAAATTGCCACCGTTCATCAGCAGCGTGCAAGGACTCTGCGGATTTAATGCAATCTTAAAAGTCACGATTGGAACAAGGCAACTGCTAGTGGCTGAGGCCAAGTGACTATTCCATTGTGTATATAGACTATCCCCACCGATTTTGTGGACTGATCAGTGAGGAGTGAGGAATAATGATTGTTCTGAGGCAAGTTCGGGAGCTGTGTTCTTAGCTTGCTGACGCTTGTACAGGTTCACAGATGAAGAATGACCCACTCAGCCAAGTGCTGGAGGCTGATGGCGTTCGCAGAACCATACTCCAGCATGACTCAGTGCCTCCGGGAAAGGACAAGAGCAGAACGTTATCGGGGGTGAAGGTCGACGTCCCCAACACAAGTGACCTTGAGGTATCTATTGGAAATGAAGCAGCACTCCCGACCAGTCATTTCTCAGCCATCACTTTCCCAGGTTTGAAAGAATAAAATATAATTCGTGGCCTCAGTCAAGCTTAGTCTTCATTCTGCAAATGTCTTTATTTTTTAGTGAATAATACAAATTAGTGACAAAAATTGCAGTTACTAAGGTACGAGGTTAGAGGTCAAAGTTCAGCAGTTGACCTGACAGTCCGTTTCTGTCTGAGTCTGATCTGTAAAACCCTTAGTAAAAGTGGAACTGAAAATTTTATATTATTAGTGTGCTTCAAATTTATTTTTGGAGCATTATAAAAAGACTATTATTAAAGTTAATTAATGACTTTACTTGGCTACCTGCTGGAGCACCACAATCAGAATTTGTTGAAGCTTCCTATTGCACACTGTGTATGCTTATTGTGGTTTAGATCAAGCTGGCATTAGCAACTCTTGCCTTTTTTTCTTTCCAATTTTCTCCCCTTTTGTCCTGAAGTAAGTGACGTACTAGGTTACTCTTCCAGGGGCACCAGCAGCCGCTCAGTACCACGACAAGTGGCCTTTCTTCATGTTTTTAAAAATTCATTCATGGGATGTGGGTGTCGCTGGCAAGGCCGGCATTTATTGTCCATCCCTAGTTGCCCTTGAGAAGGTGGTGGAGAGCTGCCTTCTTGAACCGCTACAGTCCGTGAGGTGAAGATACTCCCATAGTGCTGTTAGGGAGGGAGCTCCCTCTTGGCCTGCAGCATGACAGGGAGAATGAGCAGAGGCGACACAGAGCAGGACAAGCTGCTAGAAGAGGGAGGAGGAGGAGGGGGAGAAGGGCTCTCAGCAGGAGGCCATATCCACCCAGGGTCTTCAGGGAGCAATTCTCCTACCTCAACCTCAGCGAGGAACAGTGCGTGGGACGTCTCCGTTTTACTATGGAGGCGCTCACTGTAATCTGCCACCTGCTGCAGGCAGACCTGCAGCCTCAGTCCAGGGCGAGGACAGCGCTGCCAGTGGCTGTAAAGGTGACCGTGGCCTTGAACTTCTTCACGTCAGGCTCCTTCCAGGCTGGAGCAGGCGACATCTGTAACATCTCCCAGTTCACCGTCCACTGCTGCATAAGAGAGATGAGTGAGACTCTGTATGCAAGGAGAGCTGAATATATTTCATTCTCTTTTGCCAGAGCACATGGCTTCGCCAGGTTATGTTTCCCCATGGTGTAGGGTGCCATTAACTGCACACACGTTACGTTGCGGAGAAGGTGGTAGTGAGCCGCCTTCTTGAATCACTGCAGTTTGTGAAGTGAAGGCACTCCCATACTGCTGTTAGGGAGGGAGTTCCCCCTTAGCCTGCAGCACGACAGGGAGAATGAGCAGAAGTGACACAGAGCAGGACAAGCTGCTAGAAGAGGCAGGAGGAGGATGGGGAGAAGAGTAACCTAGTAAGTCAGTTCAATTCGGAGATGTACCGCAACCAGAAGGGATGGGCTGGCTGGCTGGCAACAGCAAGGGCACTGGCGGAGTGGCAGTGGTGGGAGCACAAATGCTGACATCCTGAGAGAGGACAGCAGGTTCTCGTTCTATGGAGCCACTGCCACTCCCCCGGGGCGGCGCCTCCGCATTCCTAGTAATCTGCTGGAGGACAGATTGCTGGACTGCTGTGACACCCTGCAAGCCCCTTTCAACACTGCTAAACCCGGCCATGATGGCAGCAGTCTGAGCTTGCGTGGCAGCACTCAGACGTTGGGTGGCTTTTGCTTGTGCTGCACTGGTAGCTGAGACGTCGGCCATCAGACGCTGCATGATGGTTGGCTCCCCAACAATGTTCCCTCCAATTTTCTTTTGGGTGTGCGGCCCCTTTAAGGGGCTGTGCAGCCCATTCACAGTTGCGTGCATGCGCAAAATTGAACATTGGAAAAGCTGGTCCCGGGCTGCGCAGGACCGGCAGAGAGCTGTGCAGCCACGCGCGCAGCTTAGAGGGAACGTTGGCCCACACGTTCGCTAATGGATCTGTCCAGTCCTTCCATGCTGGAAAGGATGAGCGCCGGGCTCTGCACAAAGCCCTGTATAAGGTCGGTGCTGGACTCCTCCATGCTCGTTGACATTACATTCAGGCTTTCTGGCAGGCCTACCAATGCACCAAGCATTTCGTTGTGTATACCCATCAGCGGTTCTCCTGTAGGTCGCCCCATCAAGTCCTCATCTGAGCCCTGTGCAGCAGAACCTGTGTGCGACCTCGCCCTCCGGGGAGCTGGCACCTGCGCTACCCTTTCTCCCTGCCCTGCCTGCAGCCCACTCGTGGCTGGTGACTCACCATCTGATTGATTTTCATTTCATCTCTTTTCAGGTGTTTTGCCTACCTGGCAAATATGTCAATTATCCTGCAAAATGTACTAAAAGTCTGAAAAAAATAGCTCTATTAATAGAAATTTGCAAAAGAAAAGATTAATTTTTGAAATAAACCATCTGAATAATTTGTCTGTGGCAGAATAAATTCTTACTCAGCTTTTGATGCCTGTGGGTAACAGTTTTAGACTGACCTCCGTTTTTAAACTTTTGTATTGTTCATTTCCATTGCCTTGTCACAGGACAGCACATATACAAAGTAAATGTTACACTGGAAAAACATATCCAGTCACTGATTGAAGCTTTGGTCTTTTCTACCTGTGATGCAGCTTCTGTTTTTGTGGTAATCTGTCTTTCCCTCTGTATATGTTTATTGTGTCCTCCATTTTTTAAAACTTGCTAAGTTTATCTGATTTCTGATGTGTCCTTATTCTTCTATCTGGTTTCATCCTGCACACTCCCCCTTCATTCTCATCCTCACATTGAGTATGGAATGTTTGACTATGTCTGCATTTTAACCTCCTTTCATAGAATCATAGAATGGTTACAGCACGGAAGAAGGCCATTTGGCCCGTCGAGCCCGTGCCGGCACCCTGCAAGAGCAGCTCAGCTAGTTCCACTCCCCCGCCCTTTCCCCATAGCCCTGCAAATTTCTTTCCTTCAGGTACTTATCCAACTCCCTTTTGAAAGCCATGATTGAATCTGCCTCCACCACCCTTTCAGGAAGTGCATTCCAGATCTTAACCACTCGCTGCATAAAAAAGTTTTTTCTTACGTCGCCTTTGGTTCTTTTGCCAATCACCTTAAATCTGTGTCCTCTGGTTCTCGACCCTTCTACCAATGGGAACAGTTTCCCTTTATCTACTCTGTCTAGACCCCTCATGATTTTGAACACCTCTATCAAATCTCCTCTCAATCTTCAATGTCCTCTCCTCATTCTTTCTACCAAAATGTATCACTTCACACTTTTCTGCGTTAAATTTAATCTGCCACGTGTCTGCCCATTTCACCAGCCTGTCTATGTCTTCCTGAAGTCTATCACTCTCCTCCTCACTGTTCACTATACTTCCAAGTTTTGTGTCATCTGCAAATTTTGAAATTGTGCCCTGTACACCCACGTCCAAGTCATTAATATATATCATGAAAAGCAGTGGTCCTAGAACCGACCCCTGGGGAACTCCACTGTATATCTTCCTCCAGTCTGAAAAACAACCATTCACCACTACTCTCTATTTCCTATCACTTAGCCAATTCCGTATCCATACTGCCATTGTCCCTTTTATTCCATGGGCTTCAACTTTGCTGGCAAGCCTACTATGTGGTATTTTGTCGAACGCCTTTTGGAAATCCATGTACACTGTGGTAACACAATACAGCTTCCTGTGACTCGAACTTTATTGCATCACTTCCTGTGATTAGTCCAGGATAAATACTGGACTGATCAGTTGGATCCTGGAGAGGCATAGAGTAAGACCTCTTTTGTATGTAGCACCTTTTTAGTTGATTAAAGCTTACTTTAAGTTGACCACGCGTAAGGCTCATTCTTACGACAATTTAATCAACTTTGGAAAACTTTGCACTCAAACTTTTTGGACGAACTCGGAACTAAGGATCCAGGGAATCACCCATCATGGAAAACATCCTTAAACCATCGCGTCTTGACTTGGACCCAAACACCCCAGCAGCCGGTAAGGTGTGGAAACACTGGTATCGCACGTTTGAAAATTTTCTTGAATATTGCAAGGCTGATGATAACTCAAAGTTGCGGATACTCATCAACTGTGTCACCCCGAATGTATTTCAGTATGTGGAGGAATGGGACAGTTACGAGGAGGCAATTCGGACGCTTAAAAGACTATATACTAAGACACCGAATGAGGTCTATGCCAGACATCTACTAGCTACAGCCCAACAAGGGCCGGAGGAATCCATTGATAAATTCCTCCAAGAGCTTCGCAGACTTAGTATGGACTGTAACTTTCAGGCGGCCTCAGCTGAGCTGTACCGTGAAGAAATGATCCGTGATGCTTTCATCTGCGGGCTTGCCTCCCCATTTATACGCCAGCGTCTACTGGAAAGTAAGACACTTGAGCTTCAGAGAGCTTATGACATGGCTTGCTCTCTAGATCTGGCAAAAAGAAATGCAAACCTTTATACAGTGCCCAGACCTCGGTCTACTGCCTTAACTACAGTCAGGCAATCTAAGAGGCCACAGGTGAACTCTATTAGGGAGGTCTTTATCCCTGATGATCAATCTGATGACTTCACTGATGAAGAGGATGATGACCCCACTGTGGCAGCCTCTTGGCAATCTAAGAAATGCTTCTTTTGTGGTGATGAGTTTCACCCTCGGAAATTCTGCCCTGCTCGCAATGCGTTTTGCAGTCATTGCAACAAAAAGGGTCATTTTGCAAAGGTTTGCCTATCAAGAGCCTCTACGAGGGCTTATCAAGCTAAGTCCTACCGAACTGCCCCGGTAAGGGCCTATCAAGATGTTCCGGCTAAATTCTATCGTGCTTCCTCTCGAAGAAACACACCTAGAGTTTCAGCCACTCTTTGTGCAACGACACCAATTACAGCTGCTTGTCCTCAGAACCTATTCTATGCAGCTACAAAAGCATCAATTAATGGACATACTTTAGATGCCTTAATTGACTCAGGTAGCACTGATAGTTTCATTAGGGAACAGATTGTTGCAGAGTTAAAGCTATATGTTTTCCCATCGGACCAGGCAATTGCGATGGCTCAGTCATCACTTAATACCAGAATTTCTGGCTTTTGTATGGTTGAAATAACACTTAATGGTCACAGGTATCCCTCCACCCGGCTTTTGGTGCTCAAGGACTTATCTTATCTTAGGGCTGGATTTTCAAAAGCAGCATAAGAAGCTCACCATTGAGTTCGGCGGATCCAAACCTGAACTCACTATTTCTAATACACTACCTCGATTACCGTTCTGTGCATTGTCAGCAGCTTCACTGGATGAACCCTCACTGTTTACCAGTATCCCTCCTCGATGCAAACCGATTATAACAAAGTCACGACGTTTCAGTCAGGAAGACCAGTCTTTTATTGCGGCTGAGATTTCTCGGCTTTTAGCAGAGGATATCATCGAGCCTTGTTCGTCGCCATGGCGCGCCCAGGTCGTTATTGTTAAGAACCCTCTACAACCTCACAAGAAACGGCTGTGCATTGACTATTCACAGACCATCAATCAATATACGGACTTGGATGCATACCCATTGCCGCACATCAATGATATGGTTAATAAATTGGCTGAGTACACGGTGTTCTCAACATATGATCTGAAAAGTGCCTATCATCAGGTACCCTTGAAGGTCTCAGACAAGCAGTATACGGCCTTTGAAGCCAATGGACGGCTGTATCAATTTCGTCGCCTCCCCTTTGGGGTCACTAATGGAGTGGCTGTCTTCCAGCGAGCAATGGATGACCTGGTCAAACAGGAAGACTTGAAGGATACGTTTCCTTATCTGGACAATATTACTGTCGCAGGTCGCAATCAGCGGGAACATGACGCCAATCTCCAACGATTTTGGGATGCACTCCAGCACCGTAATTTGACATTAAATGCGGCTAAATCCATTGAGTCACAACCAACCATCAACATCCTTGGCTATTGTGTGGGCAATGGCATCATTAAACCTGACCCTGAAAGGCTTCGCCCACTCCAAGAACTCCCGCCACCTAAGAATCCGACCTCCTTGCGCCGGGCCCTCGGCCTGTTTGCATACTATGCTAAATGGATTCCTAACTTCTCGGACCGAATCCAACCTCTACTGAAGGCCAGCACATTCCCACTAGACACAGCGGCTGTTGCAGCCTTTAACCTCCTGAAAAAACAGTTGGAGAAAGCGGCTCTTCACTCCATCGATGAGAGTCTTCCTTTTGTGGTTGAGTGTGATGCCTCGGAGGTGGCGATCTCGGCCGCTCTGAATCAGGAAGGTCGTCCGGTGGCATTTTTGTCCAGGACTTTTCAAGGGGCTGAGCTACATTATCCTCCAGTCGAGAAAGAAGCTACAGCCATCATAGAGGCAGTACGGAAGTGGAGTCATCTCCTAGCTCGCCAGCACTTTGCCATAATCACGGACCAGCGATCGGTCGCCTTCATGCTTGATAATCGAAAACGGACCAAAATTAAAAATAATAAAATCCAGCTTTGGCGGCTGGAATTGGCCTCTTTTGGTTACACCATCCACTATCGACCTGGCAAGGAGAATGTGGCTCCGGATACCCTCACACGAGCATTCTGCTCCGCCATGGCACCCTCTACGCTCGTAGACATCCATGATGGGTTGTGTCATCCGGGCGTTACTCGCATGCTACACTTCGTGCGGTCCCGAAATCTCCCATTCTCTACCGGGGATGTAAAGAAGATGTGCTCGGACTGCAGAGTCTGTGCGGAATTGAAACCTCGGTTTTTCCGCCCCTCGGGTGGTATACTCATACATGCGACCCAGCCAATGCAACGGCTTAGCATCGATTTTAAGGGGCCGTTGCCCTCTTCAACTCGCAACACTTATCTATTGACCATGGTCGATGAGTATTCCCGTTTTCCGTTTGCCTTTCCCTGCCCCAATATGCTGACGACCACGGTTATCAGCTGCCTTGAGCAGGTTTTTGCTTTCTGTGGCATGGCATCCTATGTTCATTCGGATCGGGGCCCTTCTTTTATGTCAGGAGAACTCAAGGCCTATCTCTCGGAACAGGGTATTGCTGCCAGCAAAACGACGCCTTATCATCCGGTCGGGAATGGGCAAGTCGAGCGTTTTAACGCTATCATCTGGAATGCGGTATGTCTGGCTTTGAGATCTCGGGGCCTACCCAACCAGCAATGGGAAGCAGTACTTCCAGACGCATTACACTCCACACGGTCCCTCCTTTCGACCGCCACAAATACGACGCCTCATGAACGGTTCTTCCAATTTCAGCGTCGCTCATCCTATGGGATATCTCTCCCGTCGTGGCTGACTGCACCGGGACCAGTGCTACTCCGAAGATATGTCCGGGCGTCTAAGAATGACCCCCTGGTAGATGAGGTTGAGCTCACTGACGTCAACCCTACCTACGCCTATATTCGGTATCCTGACGGTCGGGAATCTACCGTGTCATTGCGGGATCTGGCTCCCTGCCCACCGAAACATAGAGGGACACCAGGGGATGATATTGTACCAGGCACATCTCTGGGCTCGCCAGGTGCCTCTCATCACGATCTGGATCTGACGCCGGCTGGTACCTCACTCCAGCATGCCGACCTGGGGCAGACTGACTATGAGCCCGTCGGGGCTCGCACGCGCAGCCACGATCCACCCTGTACCGTACGCTCGGAAACGGATCTGCCACAGCCCTGCCCGACACCCGTTCGGGCACCAGTACACAGTCAGGATCGTCCTGACCCCTCACAGAGCGGACTGGATCACTCGGACTCTGGTCCATGGCCCGCGGCGGGTAAACGGGCTAGGGGCCCTCTACCGCTACGAGAACCCAAACGGGTGCGGCTCTCCCTCGTCCAGCGGCTACGAAATGGAGGGAGAATGTGGTAACACAATACAGCTTCCTGTGACTCGAACTTCATCCCGGCCTCCTAATCTTTTGGGGGGGGGGAGAATGTGGTAACACAATACAGCTTCCTGTGACTCGAACTTTATTGCATCACTTCCTGTGATTAGTCCAGGATAAATACTGGACTGATCAGTTGGATCCTGGAGAGGCATAGAGTAAGACCTCTTTTAGTTGATTAAAGCTTACTTTAAGTTCACCACGCGTAAGGCTCATTCTTACGACATACACTACATCAACTGTATTACCCTCATCAACCCTCACTGTTACCTCATCAAAGAACTCAATCAAGTTAGTTAAACACGATTTGCCTTTAACAAATCCATGCTGGCTTTCCTTAATTAATCCACACTTGTCCAAGTGACTGTTAATTTTGTCCCTGATTATTGTTTCTAAAAGCTTCCCCACTACCGAGGTCAAACCGACTGGCCTGTAGTTGCTGGCTTTATCTTTACACCCTTTTTTGAGCAATGGTGTAACATTTGCAATTCTCCAGTCCTTTGGCACCATCCCCGTATCTATGGAGGATTGGAATATTATGGCCAGTACCTCCGCGATTTCCTTCCTCAATTCCCTCAGCATCCGAGGATGCATCCCATCTGCTCCTAGTGACTTATCTACTTTAAGTACAGCCAGCCTTTCTAATACTTCCTCTTTATCAATTTTTATCCTATCAAGTATCTCCACTACCTCCACCTTTACTATATCTATGGCAGCATCCTCTTCCTTGGTGAAGACAGATGCAAAGTACTCGTTTAGTATCTCAGCCATGCCCTCTGCCTCCATGCATAGGTCTCCTTTTTGGTCCCTAATCGGCCCCACCCCTCCTCTTACTACTCTATTACTATTTATATGCCTATAGAAGACTTTTGGATTACCTTTTATGTTGGCTGCCATTCTATTCTCATACCCTCTCCTTGCCCCCCTTATTTTCTTTTTCACTTCTCCCCTGACCTTTCTATATATAGCCTGATTCTCAGATGTATTTGCAACCTGACATCTGTCATACACGCTCTTTTTCTGCTTCATCATATTCTCTATCTCTTTCGTCATCCAGGGAGCCCTGACTTTAGTTGCCCTGCCTTTCCCCCTAGTGGGAATGTACCTCATCTGCACCTGCACTATTTCCTCTTTAAAGGCAGCCCATTGTTCCATTACAGTTTTGCCTGCCAATCTTTGATTCCAGTTTACCCGGGCCAGATCCGTTCTCATCCCACTGAAATTGGCCTTCCCCCAGTTAAACGTTTTTACTCTAGATTGCTCCCTGTCCTTTTCCATGGCGAATCTAAACCTTATGATATTATGATCACTGTTCCCTAAATGTTCCCCTACTGACACTTGCACCACTTGACCCATCTCATTCCCCAGAACCAGATCCAGCAATGCCTCCTCCCTCGTCAGGCTGGAAACATACTGATCAAGAAAGTTCTCCTGAACACACTTCAGAAATTCTTCCCCTTCTCTGCCCTTAACACTATTACAATCCCAGTCTGTATTGAGATAGTTGAAGTCCCCCATTATCACTACTCTATAGTTCTTGCACCTCTCTGTAATTTCTCTGCAAATTTGCTCCTCCATATCTTTCCCACTATTTGGTGGTCTATAGAATACACCTAGTAGTGTAATGGTACCTCTATTATTTCTTAACTCTAGCCATATAGATTCTGTCCTTGACCCCTCCAGGACCTCCTCCCTCTCCAGCACTGTAACATTCTCCTTGACCAATACTGCCACACCACCTCCTATCTTTCCTTCCCTATCTTTCCTGAACACTTTATAACCAGGAATTTTTAATACCCAGTCCTGCCCTTTTTTGAGCTAGGTCTTAGTTATTGCCACAACATCATATTCCCATGTGGCTATTTCCTTTCTCCACTTCTTTGAACAAGGTATAAAACCACACTCATTTTAGGAGTTATTTTCTTGATTTCTTTTAACCCTCAGACTGTCGTCCAGGGAATTGACTGCCTCTCTGCAATGGCCACTTTTGTGCAATCATGACACTGAAAAACAACAACTTCCATTTAATAGATGAATAAAGATATGGAAAATTGTCCCAAGGCACCACACAGAGGTGTAATCAGAAAAGAAAATGGACACTGAGCAAAATAAAAAGACATTAGGAGGGGTGCCCAAAAGCCTGGTCAAAGAGGTAGATTTTAAGGAGGATTATAAAGGAGAAGAGGGACATCGAGAGGTTTACAAAGGGGCTAAGGTGGCTGAAAACATGCCTATCGATGATGGGGCAAAGGAGGGGGGTGATCAAGAGTCAAAGGACTGGAGAGTTCGGGGAGAGGGCATTATAGGGCTGGGAGGAGGTTACAGAGATAGGGAAAGGCAAGGCTAGGAAGAGATTTAAACACGGGAATGAGAATTTTAAATTGGAGGCATTGGGAGACCGGAAGTCAATGTGGATCATTAAGGACAGAGGTAATGTGTGAGCGGGATTTGGTGTAGGATAGGATATGGGCTACAGAAATTTGGATTTCAAAAGTGAAGTTCATGAAGGGTGGAAGATAGGAGGCTGGCCAGAAGAGCGTTAGAATGGTTGAGTCTGGAGATGACAAAGGCATGGATGAAGGTTTCAGCAGCAGGTGCACTGGGGCGGAGATAGGGGTGAGATAGGGGCGGAGGTGGGCAATGTTATCTTTGTGATGAAGAGGATATGGGGTTGGAAGCTCAGTTCAGGGTTGAATGGGATGTCAAGGTTGCAAAACAGTCTGATTCAGCCTGGGCAGTGGTCAGGGAAGGGATGGAATCACTGGCTTTGTGGCAGAGACCGAAAATGATGGAATTGCTCTTCCTGATGTTCAGCTAGAGGAAATTATGGCTCATCCAAGTCTGGATGTCAGACAAGCAGTCGGACAGCACAGAGGCAGTGGAGGGGTTGAGAAAGATGGTGGAGAGGTGTCGTCAGTCGGCATGTGGAAGCTGACACCACATATATGGTAATATTACAGCAACAACACTATTCAAATATTAAGAGCAACTTTGTTACTGTTAACAACCTAAAACTACATAAACCATTTTAATTTCTAAATTTTTAATTTTGCTTAGCCTATTAGCTCTTTTTCCATTCTCTTAATACATGCAGATTGTTTTAAAAAAATGCTATAGTTCTTTTTCTAAACTCCATTTAAAACTCCATTTACTTTTTCTATACTTTTGGGTTTCCCCCAGAAAATCTCTTTTTAAACTCTGTAACCACTTGTTCTTGCTCTTTGACTCCTACCATCTATTTTGGAAATTGAATCTTCTCTTTAAAACAGCCTTTTGGAGTTTCAAAATCAAAAAACGCAGAAGATTGAAGATTGACACAAGCCAGTCATCAATACAGAAAAGGTTGCTAATCAATGCATCCAGTCTACTCGCTTTAATTTAAAGTTACTTAATTCAAATTAACTGATTATGCAACGAAGGTTCACTAGATTGATTCCTGGGATGAGAGGGTTGTCCTATGAGGAGAGATTGAGTAGATCAGCCATAATCTTATAGAATGGCGGAACAGGCTCGAGGAGCCGTGTGGCCTACTCCTGCTCCTAATTCTTACATTCTTATGTTCTTATGGATCCCCCACCATCAACACCCTGGGAGTCACCATTGACCAGAGGCTTAACTGGACCAGCCACACAAATACTGTGACTACAAGAGCAGGTCAGAGGCTGGATATTCTGCAGCGAGTGTCTCACCTCCTGACTCCTCAAAGCCTTTCCACCATCTACAAGGCACAAGTCAGGAGTGTGATGGAATACTCTCCACTTGCCTGGATGAGTGCAGCTCCAACACCACAAGAAGCTCGACACCATCCAGGACAAAGCAGCCCGTTTGATCAGCATCCCATCCACCACCTTAAACATTCATTCCCTCCACTACCGATGCACCGTGGCTGCAGTGTGTACCATCTACAAGATGCACTGCAGCAACTCGCCAAGGGTTTTTCGACAGCACCTCCCAATCCCGCGACCTCTACCACCTAGAAGGGCAAGGACAGCAGGCGCATGGGAACACCACCACCTGCAAGTCACACACCATCCTGACTTGGAAGTATATCGCCGTTCCTTCATTGTCGCTGGGTCAAAATCCTGGAACTCCCTCCCTAACAGCACTGTGGGAGTACCTTCACCACACGGACTGCAGCGGTTCAAGAAGGCGGCTCACCACCACCTTCTCAAGGGCAATTAGGGATGGGCAATAAATGCTGGCCTTTCCAATGATGCCCACATGCCGTGAATTAATTAATTAAAAAAAAGGAGGGATCAGATGGGGGTAAATGCGAGGCAGACTAAGACGGGTTTAGAGTGCATATGCATGAATGTCCTGAGCATGGTAAATAAGGTTGGTGAGCTGCATGGGATTATAATATAGTGGCAATAATGGAGACCTGGCTCAAACAAGGGGAGGAATAGGCACTTAATATTCCTGGCTACAATGTATTCAGGAACGATAGGGAAGGAAAAAAAAGGAGGGGTTGCAATTGGCAGTATTGATCAAAGATACTGTTACAGCACTAGAAAGGGATGATGTACTTGAGGGTTCAAAGACAGAATCTATTTGGCTTGAATTAAGGAATAGAGGAGCTATTACACTGCTGGGTGTAGACTACAGGCCACCAAATAGTGAGAAAGAGATAGAGGAACAAACTTGCAGGCAAATTGCAGAAAGATGCAAGCACTTTAGAGTAGTGATAATGGGGAACTTCAATCATCCTAATATAGACTGGGCAAATAACAATGTAAAGGGCAAAGAGGAGGAGGAATTCCTGAAATCTGTACAAGAGAACTTTATTGCTCCGTACGTTTCCATCCCAAAGAGAACGAAAGCAGTGCTGGATCTAGTTCTGGGGAATGAAGTGGAGCAAGTGAAGCATGTTTCAGTGGGAGAGCATTTGGGAAACAGTGATCACAATATCATTAGGTTTAGAGTAGTTATGGAAAAGGACAAGGATTAAATCAAACGTGAAAAGATTCCACTGGAGGCGGGCGAATTTCAGTCAGTTGAAAGGCATCTGGCCCAGGTGGATTGGAATCAAAGATTGGCAAGTAAAACAATAAATAAGCAATGGGAAGCCTTTGGGTACAGGCTAGACACATTCTCATGAGGGCGAATGAAAGGGCATCCAACGCTAGAGCTCCCTGGATGACTAAAGATTTGACGCCCGGCGAGGAAGTCCCGCCCCAGCCGTGTAATTCGCCTTACCATCCCACCCAGGAAGTGGAGCGCAATGTCGGGCGCTCCACTTCCTGGTGGGGTGGTAACCGAGGCGATGTCGGGGCGCGATCGGCAACGCTTGGCGGAGGCTCCGCCGAACCGTGATTCAACGCCCCTCCGCTTCAGTTAAATGGGAGGCCGCTGCGCACTCTGCAGGGTCTCCGATGGCCCACACTAGGCCACCAGGGCAGTGTGGTGCCATAGCAGCAGCCTGGCACTGAGATGTGGTGCCGGGCTGCGCCACAGCGGCCAAGACCACGCCACGGCACATCGCGGAGGGCCGACCTGGAGGTCAGCCAAAAAATGATAACGGCGGCGCGGGTCGCGGCTGCTCCTCCCCTTGAAATACCGCCCCGCGACCGGAGTTCGGCCCGGTTCGAGACCCACGAGGCTGGCGCTGACATCACCCGTGGCAGCCTTGTGGGGCGCAGCCGAATTTCTGCTGTGGGGCGCTAAGGGGTCACCGCACACGGCGATGATGTCATCACCGGAGGTGCGGTGGCCCGGGGTGCTACCAGTGGGGGTGCGGCGCTATCGGGTAGCGCCTCAACAACGCCCCGCCAAATTTTGCCGGAGGTGCTATTTTCGCCCGCCCCGGCAATAACCCTTTTGCGCCCTGTTAGTGTCCTTGGAGGCGCTAACGGCAGGCACAAAGGAGCCGAATTTCACCCCCATAGAGACTAAATGAAAAAGGAAGCTTCTGATAAATGTCAGGTTTATAATTCAATAGAGAACCAAGCTGAATACAAAAAGCACAGGGAAGAACTGAAAAAGGAAATAAGAGGGGCGAAGAGAGTGTATGAGAACAGATTAGCGGGTAACATAAAAGGGAACCCAAAAGTCTTTTATAAACATATAGATAGTAAAACAGTAATGTAAGATACCCTATTCGTGCATACATACATATATACATATATGGCAGGAATAGGATTTGGTTTAATTTCACATGATTAAAGTTTTTGCTTTCTTTTTACTTATTAATGGCTAGTGGATTTGTACTGTATCTATAAATAATTAAATGGTTAAAGTTGTTCAGTCCCAGGATGATTTAGGGTTTAAAGTGTCAGGGTACAATTTAGCTGAATGTGCTGTTTAGCTTCTGCTGAAAGTGCAGGATGTGTGATTCGTGCCTGTTGACTTCTTTTTGTCGGCACATTGTGAAATGAGATAGCCAAGATAGCCTTGAGATAAGGAAACTGGACAATGAGCTCAGGATGATTAGTTATTTACTGGATGGTAAACAAGTTGGCATCTGGAAGTTTTAGGGGGTCTTGTTCACAATAACACTTGTCATGCCATAATGAATCATCAAGGACAATGTGCATGACTAGAAGCCTATAAAGATCTTGCGCTTTCCTTAAAAATTTGTAGAGAGAGTCAGGATCAAAAGGATCAATGAAGTTTACATCTCTACCCAGAGGGGAAATGGGGTAATATTGTCTATTTCTCTGTATGTCTACTGCTTAGAGACATTAGGCTGGATTTTTGATTGAGGGGCGGGCTGGGGTCGTGTAATCCACATTTCATGTTAGCCACCCGAATCTAAATCGATGTGGGAGATCGATGCGATTTTAACATAATTGGCCAATTGAGTTCCAACGTGTGGAAACCCATGGCCAGTAAGTTTTTCCAGTCTGAAAGTCGCTTCCGATGACGTCATCATTGCTGCAGCATTTAAGGTCTGCAACAAGCCTTGCTTCCTCTGCAGACTGCCAAGCTTCTGCCTTTGCATGTTAGAGGCACCTGCAGGAAGAATGGCCAGCCAGAGACCTAGGTCTGCACCTCGATTTGATGACGTCGCCCTGCAAGCTTTAATTGAGGGAGCCAGAGCTAATAAGGAGGTGCTCTTCCCTTCTTCAGGGAGGAAGAAGCCTTCCCATCAAACCAAGGCTGTGTGGATCCAGGTGGCAGAGGAGGTCAACTCGTTGTCCATAACCCGCAGAACCTGGCTGCAGTGCAGGAAGAGGTTTCATGACCTGCTGCGCACTGGAAAAGTGAGTATGAATTTCCCATCACCCTCATTCTGATCCCCATTGCCTCTCCTCACCAGCACTCAGCTTTGACAACCTCTTCCTCCACATCCCACTTGACACTGACATCCCTGCACCCTTACCCATTCCCTCTCTCTGTATGGTCACATTCACCTAACTATTCGACTATGCAGCCCTCACACTCCCTATCGCTGTGATGCTATGAAAACAACTTACAACACACAGGGAGGGCCCATGGTCTTGCCACCTCACTCCGAATTTGTCTCCTTCTCACCATCAATGATATAGATTCTCTACACTCACTCCTTCATTCTCACTCAAACTCCACTTGTCTCCCTCATTGCAGGAAAAGAGGGAAAGAGCGAGGACAGGAGGAGGGCCACCCTCAGTAGCCCAGCTCACCCCCTGGGAGGAGGCGGTCCTGGAGATCATGGGAGTGGAGGAGGATGCGCAAGTGGGGGACGGACAGACGGGTGCATCAGAGCAAGCTGGTGACAGAATAGTTTATCATCTCTCTCATTGACATTGCATGAGTCACCGATAATGATTCTGATGCTCCAGCAGACTGACTTATGATCATCTGCAATATGCAATGTGCATGTACCCTTCGCCTCACATCTCTGACTCTTTCCTTTACTCCCCCCCAGGACCATCGTGAGCACCCGTCCCCACCGTCCAGGAGGAAGAGCATGAGCCTCACGACTCCTCAGAGGAAGCTGCAACCTCTGAGGTCGCCGCGTCAGCAGAATTCTGCGCACCCAGCACCAGCGCAGACACTCACACCTCGGAGGGAACATCGCGAGATAGAGTAGTGTTGTCACCTGGTGTATCACAGCTCACAAGTGAGCATCAGCAGATAGTGGAGACAGGGACAGCAGTGGAGAGTCCTAGTCGGTGGGTGCAGGACTCTCCTAGCTCGGCTCAGCTGCATGTCGACCCTCTGCCTCTGGGTCCATCCATAAGATCAGCGGTGCTGGAACTCCAGGAACAGATGCAGGAGTCTCTGGCAGGTTTTGTCTCCAGGGTCGCTGCGAGTGTGGAGCGAATGGAGGAGTCCATAGCGAACATGAGCAGAGCCTTTGTGGAGTCATTGGCGCATGAACGCATCACCACGGAAAGGATGGCATCCTCCGTGGAAAGGATGGCGACAGTAGAGGAGAGGATGGCTACAGCTATGGAGGAGATAAGTCGCCAGAGTGTAGAAAACATGGTCATTGTTCAGAATAGACTGGCATCTCTTGAGGAGCGATGGTCATCTATTGAACACAGAAACCAGACCTTCATGGAAGTCCTTCTGAGTAGGACTTCCAGTGCAGATACGGGTCCCCATGGCCCTCCTGATGTGCAGCAAGGTGCTCTCAATCCATTTGCAAGCGCTGAGGTGGGGCTGACCCATGAGAGGGATGTTGGTGGCAGACAATAAGGAAGTGGGGGCTCCTCTCCAAGCGCTCACACGACTGAGCCACTGCAAAGCCCTCGGTCAGAGCCCCACCAGAGTCCTCACCCAACTGAGATCGGCGCCTCAACCCCTGCACAGCCGCAGGAGCAGCAGACTGTTGCCGAGCCCTCACAGGCTCGCAACCCCAGAGGATGCCCGCCAATGGTGTCGAGGCAGGAGCAGCAAGAAAGTGAGCAAGGTGCCTCCACATCTGCTGAAGCCACAGGGGAAGCACCATGTAGGAGCACGTGTAAAAGAAAAATAATGCACAAGTAGTCACAAGGGTAGTCACTTGGGTGTAATGTTGTGTTTAATCTTGAAATGCCAGTACTTGCTTGGTGTGATTAAAAATTCTGCTGGCAAACGGCTGAAGTTGTGGCGTCTGTAATTTCGCAAATGGGACTTCCACATTGAGGGCTTAGGATGACTTGCAATTGTCAGTATGGTGGTCAGAGTGATAGGAATCCGCAGGTTCCTGGCCATTGTCGATGGTCTGATAAGAAGGTGCGAGGCAAAAGTGTTTGATTGTGCAGGCTAAGCAAATCTGGTCAAGTGTGTCCCTTGCATCTCGGGCAGCAATGTGGTCGCGCGCTGGCACCTTCTGGCCTGTGCAGCTTCAGGTGGGTGAGGAGCAGCTTGGCACTCCTATTGATGCTGCTGGTGGTGCTGTTGTTCATGGTTCTGCTGCTGCCACGGCTGGTCTTCGTCCGAATCTGATGTCCAGGAGGAAAGGAAATAAATGGTTCCCATGCTTCTGGTATATGCCTCAGTTGAGGAAGCGCTTAGTCAAGGTTGTGAGAGGGGTTTCCCAGAAGGTCACACTGGAGATGGGTGTCAGGCTCCAAACTTCCACAGCTGTGGTTATGCCATATAAAAGTTCCCCCAGACCTCAGACAACAAAGTCCTGCCAACTACAAATGATGGCTGATCACATCTCCTATTCTGATAGTCAGCAATTCAAATGTGCTACCGTCAGGTTTCACATTCGTGGTTCAGAACAGGCGTGCTTCACGTGGAAAAAGGGTTAAAATCACACAGGCCTTTCTAAATGGCATTATAGAGGCAATTTAGTGCTTGTTAAGGGCCTTAACGGCCTATCCCGCCTCTTGGAGGCGGGACGGAGTCGGGACCAGCAGACACGATTTAATGAAAATTGCGTGGAGGCGGGATGGAGGCGGGCTTGTGCCCGCCCGCCAGTTTTCACAATTTTAACCCCCCACACGCCTCCAAACCCACCTCCACGGGTCAATGAAAATCCAGCCCATTGTGCGTGTCAAAGACTTGATCGAACACAATAAAAGGATTGAAATGTTACACCCCTGTTCAAAAAAGGGAGCGGGATAAACCTGGCAATTATAGGCCAGTTAGGCTAATGTCATTGGTGGGGAAACTTTTAGAGAAAAAGGCCTCCCATTGCTCATTTACTGTTTTACCTGCCAATCTTTGATTCAAAGGCAAATCATGTTTGACTAACTTGATTGAGTTCTTTGATGATGTAACGGAGAGGGTGGATGAGGGTTGATGTTGTGTATATGGACTTTCAAAAGGCGTTTAATAAAGTACCACATAATAGACTTGTTAGCAAAATTGAAGCCCACGGAATTAAAGGGGCAGCGACACCGTGGATACGAAATTGGCTAAGGGAGAGAAAGCTGAGTAGTGGTGAACAGTTGTTTTTCAGACTGAAGGGAAGTGTGCAGTGGTATACCCCAGGGGTCGGTGTTGGGACCACTACATTTTTTGATATATATTAATGACCTGGACCTGGGTATACAGGATATAATTTCAAAGTTTGCAGATGACATGAACTTGGAAATGTAGTAAACAGTGAGGAGGATAGTAACAGACTTCAGGAGGACATAGACAGGCTGGTGAAATGGGCAGACACATGGCAGATGAAGTTTAACACAGAGAAGTGTGAAGTGATTCATTTTGGTTGAAGAATGAGGAGAGGCAATATAAACTAGATGGTACAATTTTAAAGGCCATACAAGAACAGAGAGACCTGGGGGTGTACGTACACACGTCTTTGAAAGTGACAGGACAAGTTGAGAAGGCTGTTAAAAAGGCATATGGGATCCTTGGCTTTATAAATGTAGGCATAGAGTCCTAAAACTTTATAGAGCAGTGGTTAGGCCCCAGCTGGAGTTTTGTGGTCAATTCTGGGCACCACACTTTAAGAAGCATGTCAATGCCTTAGAGAGGGTGCAGAGGAGATTTACTAGATTGATACCAGGGACGAAAGACTTCAGTTATGTGGAGAGACTAGAGAAACCGGGGTTGTTCTCCTTAAAGCAGAGAAGATTAAGGGGAGATTTGATAGAGATGTTCAAAATCTTGAAAGGTTTTGATAGAGTAAATAAGAAGAAACTGTTCTTAGTGGCAGAAGGGTCAATAACCAGAGGACACAGATTTAAGGTAATTGGGAAAAGAACCAGAGGCGACACGAGGAAAAAAAAATTACGCAGTGAGTTGTTGTGATCTTTAATGCACTGCCTGAAAGGGTGGTGGAAGCAGATTAAATAATACCATTCAAAAGGGAATTGGATAAATATTTGAAAAAGGAAACTTTGCTGGGTTATGGGGAAAGATCAGGGGAGTGGGACTAATTGGATAGCTCTTTCAAAGAGCCAGCACAGGCACAATGGGCTGAATGGCCTCCTTCTGTGCTGTATCATTCTATGATTCTATATGACTCTACTGGTTTAACAATAGTTTTGCCCCCCATTCCATTTACAAATTTTGGGTAAGAAGATGGATGAGTATTATTATGTTATTGTTATGGAAAGAGTGAATTTAACCAAAACCTACCCATTAGAGGAAATGCTGACTCAAAGAGGGTTACAGCCCTGTGGAAACTTGCCACTTTGGGGTGCAGGCACTTGATTCCTGCCCAGCTGATGTTAGCATACAGCTGCTCTACAAGTCCACATCAACATCGTTTCCTTTCTGAAGGAGACTCATTCTCCAACCCCAGGACTGACCTTTACTTTGCTATCCACCTTTTGCTAAAGTAAATAGAAACTTGGTGCAGTCAGTGTTCTCTACATGGTGATTGCACCAGTATCTGGCTACACGATCCTTGTACAAAAGATCAGTAATCGCAAGGTTTTTTAACATGAAAGACCGTCAGTCATGCAGTGCCAACGGTGTGTTATTCTATGCTGTGGGTTAACACAAATGGAATAGACTCATCATCGTTCTCCTGTCTAAATCACTATGAATGGCTGAAGGTGAATATTAGCCACTCTTATGATAAATAATTCATTGCCTTTGTTGCTTGATCGATGAAGAATGCTTCAAATTATTAGCACATGTGCAGCAGTGCCTGGAAATGACTCAATGCCTGTAAATTGCAGTGTCTGATTTCAACCAGACTGATTCTCCCAACAGGTGATATACGGTCACTTCTAGGAATGAGAGTTAGGCTTTGACGGCCACTAGAACTTCTAAAATTTGGACATTTATAAAGTCAAAGATTGACTTTCATTCTGTGGACCAGCAAATGAGCTGCAGCAGACCACTGTGGAACATGGTCACGTCGCTTCCCCCTGCCCACACCCCCACCAATACCACACATACTCATCCCCACACCACGGATCTGATTACCTTAATGCTAACAGAGAATGGCTACAGTCCCCCTCCCTTCGACTTGATCAATTAGCCCCCCAACACTGACGGGCAATGCTGACATAGTTGCCTCTCCCCGATATAAGTATGGGGTAGATTTTCCTTTTTAGCGCTAGGGCATAAAGCATCACATGGGTGGAAGACAAAAAAAGAAAGCCTTGCATTTATATAGCGCCTTTCACGACCTCAGGACGTCCCAAAGCGCTTTACTTTTGAAATGTAGTCACTGTTGTAATGTACTACAGCTAGGAAGATTGGCTATGGTGGATCCACATGTTGCCCACAGATCACAGAAGGTGTGAAGGGAACTGGGAGACACTGCAAATGCACATGGAACAGACTCCCAGAGCACACCCTTGATCCAGGCCTAATTGACTGTTTTTAAGAGGGTGCAGAATCGCTATTTGTTGAAAAGCATATTGAAGGGTTAGCGAGATATTAAAAGCACTGCAGGGCAGGGGAAAGAAAATAGTGGGGTCAAAATTCGTCTTAGGTGATGGTGCAAAACGGGCGATAGCGAATCGGCAGCCCCTTTTACACTCTGCTGTTTTACACTCTGCCCGTTTTACACTACCACCCACGGTGAACTTCTACCCCAGTTTTCCTTTAAATTCGGGGGTCAACAGGTGGAAGAGTCATTGGGGGAAAAATTAGGTCGCGCCCCGTTTGGGGCGCAAATATCGTCTGGACGCAAAAATTAGCGCCTGGCGCTAATTATCGCCACTGACTGGAAACTTCACTTTTACCGCCCCGGGAGGTGAGTGGAGCGCTAAATCAGGCGCTGCACACCTGTCTTAAGGCGCAAAGGCCGAGCAGTGAGGCGCTAACTCTGCGCGCGAGCCAGTTAGCGAGGGAACACAGACACACTGGCGCCGGCCAGTTCTTAAAGCGGGGGGGCCAACTTGCTCCCCAGCCACACCCTGCTCATTGCAGCCTTGAATCTCGGCCTGGAGAGACCTGTGAATCCATTTTGCTGCCAAGGATGGAGAGGGTGAGAGAACGAGCTCAGCGCTTCACCGAGCGGGCCTTGGATGCTCTGGTTGGCGCGGTGGAGCGCAGAAGATGTATACTCTTCCCTGAGAGTGGCAGGAGGCCTTTGCCATGCGAGTACAGAAGAGTGTGGAGGGAGGTGGCTCAGAGCGTCTGCTCCAGGAGCATGGTGCCCAGGACCCATGTTCAATGCCGCAAAAAGTTCAACGACCTCACTCGGGTCGTCAGGGTGAGTGGCTTTTTCTCAATACCTCTCCATCCCTCCATCTCAACCTCACTCTATGGCCAGAGGGTCTTAAAACCCCAATGCACAACACTCATCCAACACCTATGGCCCTTTCATGAAACACACACACACATTCCACACTTTGCATACAGTAAGGGCTATTCACCTATGGGAGGCACATCAGGCAAGACCATGGCTGCATAGAGTAAGGGCTATTCACCTATGGGAGGCACATCAGGCAAGACCATGGCTGTATATTTACTCAGATGTTGTCCTTTTACTTGCAGGCCAAGCTGGCACATAATAGGAGACAGCAGCAATGGACAGGTGGAGGGCGGCCTCAGCTGCAACCCCTCAGCGATCTTGAGGAGCGCGTCCACAGGATTGTGGCAAGCCGGGTGATCGGTCCCGTCGCCACTGGAGACGCCGACCCCGTTCTGGACAGCAATGGTAAGGTCATCACCTTTTTGTCCTCTGTCCTTCCACTTGTCCCTCACAACACCAGCCTTTGACACTTTCAATCCAACTTGCTAACTCGCTGCACTTATTCCTCCCTTACTGCCACCCTGTCCTCACGCTAAAGCCACTCTTGTACCTCCCTGCTTTCAGCTGGTGATTCACCAGCTGAGGAGACGGGCCCTGAAGCTGCCAGTGGGAGTGAAGCTGCAGCCGAGGAGGAAGAGGAAGCCGGAGCATCAGTGCCACCCTCTCCCGAGGAAGCCCATGCCCACACTGGGAACACGCCTTCCCTGGAGGGGAGCAGGGGGGAAGGGTCTGATGAGGGTGAAGCTCCAGGACCCAGCGGGCTGCAGCAACGCCATGGGGGTAGGGAAGAACGGGGGCCTTCTCCCCAGAGGGAGAGTATGCCAGCGACTCCTACTGCAATGGACGCAGAGGAGGAGCGGCTGATCGCAGAAATGAACACCCAGGCGGTGGGCATGCACACTGAGCTCATGGGTGCAGTGGGAAGGGTGCCCGAATGCATTGAGTCACTGGCAAGGAGTGTGGAGCACTTCGCTGTAGCACAGGCGGATGCCACACGAACGCTTAGTGCTGCAATTCAGTCACTGACTGCCGTGATCCCATCTCTGACTGCTCTCATGCAGACTCAGATTGAGGCCACGCGAGCACTGACTGCTGCCAACCTCGATGGTTCGTTCACATGTCCCCGGGGCTCTCACCGCACCGCAGCAGGCCAGCAATCTGTGCTCCAGCAGATTGTTCCGGATGCTGAAGTGCTGCCCCGTGGGAGTGCCAGTGTGTCGGGCGAGCAGGGAGTTGCTATCCTCTCTCACGATGACAGCATTCCTGCTGCCAACACTGTCACTTCTCCACTGCACTTGCCACCGCCTGTAGGACAGACTGCTGCCGCCCATGCAGAGTTGGTGCAGTCTGCAGCCGGGCCCTCCAGGCCCAGAACTGGTCGAGGCCGTCCTTCAGGGGCATCTGCAGTGTCAGGGTCTGACAATCAGCAGCCTTCCACCAGCCTTGCTGCAGCCACTGAGGTCCCATTACGGAGGAGCAGTAGGGTTAGAAGGGGGGAAGTGCGCAAGGGAAGGAGATCACCCTCGAAGGGCAAAAAGTAGGAGGTGTGACAAAATGCTGGTCATTTTTTTATTAAAGGCTGAGGTTCGTGGTCCAACTTTTGTCTAGTGTTTTGGACATTATCTCCAGGTTGTGAGAACCAGTTATGTTAATGACTGTTTTTTTGTGTTTATTTCTATGAGTTTGTCATGAGGAAATGACACACACAGAGTTTGTAAAATAAATAAGTTTTTGTATTCAAAATATACATGTTTGGTGTTTGGAATCATTGGTGCCTTGGCCAGCTTATGGGGTTGCGTGCTGGGTTCATTGATGTTGTTAGCAATGGCAGAAGCCATTTCCACAGCAGGGGCCCTAGAAGCGGCTTGCTATCAGCCGTTGACGGACGGCCCTTGCAGTTTCACCATTGTGGGCCGCCCTCCCGCCTTGGTGCTGCTGATGATCATCCTCCTCGTCCTCTTCCTCCTCTTCCTCCTCCTCCTCTGGTGGTGCTCCAAGGCCTGGTGGCATTGGCTGGGTCCTGACGATTGCCATGTTATGCAACATGCAGCACACAACTACGAAGTTGGATACTCGCTCAGGCGAGTACTGCAGGGCTCCTCCAGAATGGTCGAGACAGCGGAACCGTTGCTTCAGCACACCGATTGTGCGCTCAATGATGTTCCTGGTAGCTTGATGGCTCTCATTGTACTGCAGCTCAGCAGGGGTGTTGGGCGTACGGAGCGGTGTCATCAGCCAGGTGCTCAATGGATACCCCTTGTCCCCGAGAAGCCAACCAACTGGCTGATGCGGTGCCTCGAAAAGTTCTGCCACAGTAGTCTGGCGCAGGATGAAAGCATCGTGGCAGCTGCCAGGATAGTGGGCATTGACAGCGAGTATCAGCTGTCTGTGGTCACAGACCAACTGAACATTCAAGGAATGGAACCCCTTTCTGTTCCGGAATTCCTCGGCATTCTCATGTGGAGCACGCAAAGCCACATGCGTGCAGTCAATGGCGCCCTGCACCATGGGGAAGCCCGCTATCCTCGCAAAGCCCAGAGCGCGGTCACGCTGCTTGTCTGGGGTCATGGGGAAAGAAATGAACTCTCGTCTCCTTTTAAAGAGGGCATTTGTGACCTGTTGGATGCAGCAATGCACCGCGAACTGGGAGATATTGGCGAGGTCCCCAGCAGCAGCTTGAAATGAGCCAGTAGCATAGAAGTTGAGAGCCACTGTGACCTTCACTGCCACCGACAGAGACGTCCTGGACCTCAGTTGAGGCTGCAGATCTGGCTGCAGCAGGTGGCAGAGCTCAGTGACCACCTCCTTGCTGAATCGCAGCCTTCGCAAACACAGCTCCTCAGACATATGAATGTAGGAGAGCTGTTCACGATATACCTTGGGAGGGTAAGCTCTCCTGTACAGACGCCTGTTGGCCCTCCTCCGTCTGGCCATCATTGCCACTCTCTCTCTGTGTCTCTGTGTCCTCCGATTCAGCTGGAGCAGGATGACGCCCCCATTCAGTGCAGCCCCCATAGTCTCTTTGCAAGCAAAGTTATGAAGGACAGCAACCAAAGTACCAGCGAAGTTAGGATCAGTAGGCAAAACTACCTCACAAAGCGTTGACTCAATGCAGAAGTCTCTCTTTCTCTCTCTCCGAATCTCTCTCTCTCAGAACGAGTGGTGCAAAAATGTCAACCACAGAAAAAGACAGGAAGAGGCCCCCTTTAAATAGCGCCCCCCCCCAGCCCCACAGCGATTGATAGCGTTCCAGTCTTCCGGTCGTTGGATGCGCCAGGCGGTAAGGCAGGGGGCGCCACTCAATTTCCGCTCCGGGGCGCCACAAGGGCGTTGCACCATGGAATGACGTCACAATCTGCGCTCGCAGGTGGTTGCGGCGGTAAAGTTTAGCGCCGCCGCACAATGTCTAGTTAAGTTCCCGAGCGGCGCAAACATCGCTGCGCCCGGGCGCTAGCGGCTTTGCGCCCCATTAGCGCCCTCTTAAGGCGCTAACGGGAGGCGCAACCAACTGAATTTTTCCCCCATAGAGTCATAGGGCTGGATTTTCATTGACCCGTGGAGGCGGGTTTGGAGGCGTGTGGGGGGTTAAAATTGCGAAAACTGGTGGGCGGGCACAAGTCCGCCTCCATCCCACCTCCACGCAATTTTCATTAAATCGTGTCTGCTGGTCCCGACTCCGTCCCGCCTCTAAGAGATGGGATAGGCTGTTAAGGCCCTTAACAAGCACTAAATTGGCTCTATAATGCCATTTTGAAAGGCCTTTGTGATTTTAACCCTTGTTCTGCGTGAAGCACGCCTGTTCTGAAACACGATTGTGAAACCTGGCGGGAGCACATTTGGATAGCTGACTATCAGCTGCAGGTCTACTATTACAACGGAGAGGTGATGAAGGTAGTAATAGTAGGAGGCTGGTCTCTCTCTCTCTCTCTCTCTCTCTCTCTCTCTCAGACTTAGGGCTGCTGTTGCTCATTTTGCATCCAGGTCCTCTCACAGCAAAGGCCAGGCAGTCTCTGAAGACCTTCAATGCAGCAGCAATGATGACATCATCAGAGGCGACTTTCAGACTGAAAACACTAATTGGTTCATGGGTTCCCACATGCTGGAACTCAATTGCCCAATTAGGTGAAAATTGCATCAATCTCCCACATCCAATTGCAGTCGGGTGGATAACACGAAAAGTGGATAACACGACCCCAACCCGCCCCAGTATCAAAATCCAGCCCATAGAGTTATACAGCACAGAAAGAGGCCATTCAGCCCATCGTGTCCGTGCCGGCCATCAAGCCCTGTCTATTCTAATCCCATTTTCCAGCACTTGGTCCGTAGCCATGTATGCTATGGCGTTTCAAGTACTCATCTAAATGCTTCTTGAATGTTGTGAGAGTTCCTGCCTCTACCACCCTTTCAGGCAGTGACTTCCAGATTCCAACCACCCTCTGGGTGAAAAAGTTTTTCCTCAAATCCCCTTTCAACCTCCTGGCCCTTACCTTGAAACTATGCCCCCTGGTTATTGACCCCTCTACTAAGGGGAAAAGTTCCTTTCTATCTACCCTATCTATGTCCCTCATAATTTTGTACATCTCAATCAGGTCCCCCCTCAGCCTTCTCTGCTCTAAGGAAAACAGACCCAGCCTGTCCAGTCTCTTTTCATAGCTGAAGCGCTCCAGCCCAGGTAACATCCTGGTGAATCTCCTCTGCACCCTCTCCAATGCAATCACATCCTTCCTATAGTGTGGCGACCAGAACTGCACACAGTATTCCAGCTGTGGCCTAACTAGCGTTTTGTACAGCTCCACATGTTGCGCACAGGGCTGGCGGAAGTCAATGGGGTAAATTTCCTCGGGGCTTCTCCTGCCCCACTGCTGTAACACTTCTGCCAAAGTTACGGAGTGGGAGAATCTCGAGGAAATTCACCCCCGATGATAGAATAATCATACATGGTGTCAGGATGAGTGGACTTGATAGACTGGCAATTTTTCTCTTTTGTTTTTCTATAGAAAAAAGGCAATAAAGATGTCTTTACAATTTAATTCACACCTTCCACTGAGAGGGTAAACAAACAACTTACATTCTGACTTTATCAATACTGTCCTTGACTTGGTTATTCGGAGCTGCAGCATCATGGCACTGGTGGCTTATTGCTTCCCATCCCATGAGAACATTCTTAATCGCCTTTTGCTGGCAGCTCAGTTTGGTTGCTGTTCGTTTTTCAATGACACACTCTGAAGCAAAGCTTCAATCCTTCTGTGTATTTTAATTTACATGAGGGAGGAATATTAAAAACATTGTCTTGTATTTGTTCACTATTAAATTCACTTAAAAAAAAATGTTACTCCATATTTTAAAGGTCCCAGATTTCACTTCAGAACATGCAGCCTCAGGCTTCTGGAATATGAAGCAGGGGATTTGAAACAACTTGAGGACAATGGTGATAAGTCTGTCAAATCCTGCTGTTGACATGACAACAATCTGGTGTCAAAACAGTAATGCAGAATGAGGGGAAGAAAATGGAGTAATTTAATTGAAATTTAAAAGCATCTCCAGCATTTTCATACTGCCTCCTAGCTAGGATTGTCTGGTCTTCCTGATGCTAGAAGGCTTGCACAATCTTTGTGAATTTATGTCATTATATCGCTGTGGAGAAAGCAGCCTCAGCACCAGCACGGTTTCTTTTAGAAACAGTTTTTTCTTTCTTTCTTTCTTTCCTTCTTTCCTTCTTTCCTTCCTTCCTTTCTCCACATCACCCATCCACCTTCCTCCTCTCCTTCTCCTCAAACACCACCACCAGCAGAATAAATGGCTCTGGTCTCATTGAACCTGCTTCATTTCAAGAGCAAGGCTGCTTGGTGCCGTCTGACTAATCAAAGGGCAGGTTAGAAAACAAACCATTGAGTGTGGAGTTGGAATGAAGAGTGTATCAATGAGCAATGTCAATGGGCCAACATTTGCGATCGGAGGCAGACGCCTCCAACCAGCAAAATTTCTACGAAAGTATCTGGTGGCCCGGGAAGAATGGCAGCTTGCGATCCTGGGCCTCTCCGGGTCCGCGCAGGCAGAGCCCCACGTATCCCAGGGGCGCAAGCGGTTCGTAGGCGCTTTTGGGATCACGTGGGCCGGCCCAACCAATAAAAGGAGAGAATCCCCATTCATACTTTTGACAGGTCCGTACGTACGGAACTATCAAAAGTATGAATGGGGATCACTTAAAAAATACACCAACACATTAAATACATTTTTTTTAAATTACATATTTAAAATTAATTAAAATGCTGTTTAATTAAATATTTAAAAAACATTTTTAATTTTGGGGTAAAAAAAATTAAATGTTTTTACGGGGCTAAAAATAAAACTTACCTTTTTGAAGAATATTTTTAATTTATAAATGAGTGATAATGTTTTATTTTTCTATTTTTTAAAACTCTTATTGCTTTTAAAAGTAGGCCTTACGGCTGCTTTTACCAGGAGTAAGAATTTGACAGGCATTCAGCGGGCGGAAGTTGTGCAAAAAGCGCAACTCTCCACCCGCAGAGGCCCTTTTCTTGGGCATGCGGAGGATCTGTCAAGAGAATTCTTGACAGATCGCAAGTGCCGGGTTTCAGCGCATGCACTCTGCATGCCTAAACCCAGCACTTGGGCGGCCACTACGGGCGCGTACGCACCTCGTACACGCCCGTCGGGGTCACAAAATACGGCCCAATATCTTCACAGGTAACCAACACGGGGAGGGGGGGCTAAGTTGGACTATAGCAGTAGCACAAAATGGGCCCATAGTGAATCAGCAGCGTCCAATGGAAAAGAAAATTGGGCGCAGTGTAAAACGAGCCGCCGGTTTGCTATCAGCCCATTTCGTGCTGCTGGCGAAGACCAAATTCATCCCCATGAGGTCAAAACTAACATTATGAGGATATTTTTTTCCTCTATCAACCTGAGGCCAATGGCCATAGGTCGGTCAAATTCTATTGGTATGACAACAATGGCCAGTAGTGGAAAAATTATCTTCACAATGTTATCCCAATTTATACAAATGCTGTACTACCAATTACATTAGATGTTACATAAGTTTTACTCCAGTGCATTGTTTGCTATTTTGAGGGCCACAAACTGACTTTATAAGAACATAAATGCATTGAAATAGGCTCTTTTAATATTACCATTGAAATGTTTAAATTGCTTATAAAATAAATCTTTTGTCTGCTATTTCAACAAAGACACGAACCAGTTTATTTTAAATAAATTAGTCAGGATGGCAGACTAAGGAATTTTCCGACGTATTTGTTTAGTATTTTTTGCTCTAATATTCAGAGGCAAGAGCGTGGAATGAGAGAGTGTCATTTAACCGATCAAATCCATTACTTCCACAGACCATATAAAATTTATCCCTAACGTGGAATCTACCCCGCGTTTCAACTCTTGAGGGACAGTCTGCAAGATTTCACTGGCCCCTGCCTCCCAAAGATAGTGAAGTGAAACTCTATAGCATTTACAGTTAAAGCTCCCATATTGTCCCTCTTAGTCATTAACTATTGGCTTTCTCCATCAGTCCCAGTGTTTCTTTTCTCTCTGTGTCTCTGTCTCTGTCTCTCACCCCGCCCCCCCAAGTTATTCCTTTTAATATCTAATGGTAATATGCTCACTACATTTCCATGATCAGTAGTCTAGTTGTTGTTATGCGAACATCAGGTATAACAGTGGTGCTGTTGGACCTTGTGTGCCAAAGAGCTTTAGAGATACTTAGAAATTAGCACTAATTTTTAATTCTAAATCTCAAAGTGGAATGTAAAAGATTTAACAATTTTTCTGTATCACTGGGGAAGATGCAGATTTTAATTGGAAATGCAAAGTAGGAGTTAATGAATGCGTTTTAACTCATTTTTATCTTTCCTGGGCTGAGATAAGAGGGAAGTGGCTCTCTGAACTATAAAACCCAGTCACCGACTAAATTTCCCCTTTTACTCAAAAGTGGGGGAATGCCCGTTTTCACCGTAACTAAGGACCTGCTAATAAAATGGGATTCCCAGAAATGACACAATCCAAAGCTATATGTTCCTATGTTTTCATTAGTAAGTTGTTAATCAGCTACCGGTCTACCACTTCAATTTCAAATCTTTGACCAAAATAAACAAACAAATAAAAAACATAAACTGATCATAAGCTAATACAGGATGAGGACGGACATTTAGCCAATCTTGACTTATTCATCCAGAAAGCCTTTCAGTTTACCATCTTCCCCCTCCCTCTAAATCAACATCCAATTGTTCCTTAAATTATTTTTCATTAAGAGCTATTTAAGAACATAAGAAATAGGAGCAGGAGTAGGCCATCGGATATGGCCCATCGAGCCTGCTCTGCCATTCAATAAGATGGTGGCTGATCTTCGACCTCAACTCCACTTTCCCCCCTGATCCCCATATCCCTTGATTTCCATAGAGTCCAAAAATCTATCGATCTCAGTCTTAAATATACTCAACGAATGAGCATCCACAGCCCTCTGGGGGTAGAGAATTCCAAAGATTCACCACCCTCTGAGTGAAGAAATTTCTCCTCATCTCAGTCCTAAATGGCCGACCCCTTATCCTTAGACTATGACCCCTAGTTCTAGATTCTCCAGCCAGGGGAAACAGCCTCTCAGCATCTACCCTGTCAAGCCCTCTCAGAATCTGATATGTTTTGTTGAGATCGCCTCTTTTTCTTCTAAACTCCAGAGAGTATAGGCCCATTCTACTCAACCTGTCCTCATGGAACAGTCCTCTCATCCTTGGAATCAATCTAGTGAACCTTCGCATTTAGCCTCGTGTGCTAAATGATTTAACTTAACAGCAACTCTGAGTGGAATCTTCGACGTTTGCTTCCCCATGTTCAAAATCCCATCTACGCCTCCTGCAACTTTCTAATCTAGGGCTGATCTTAATAGTCTCTCCAATTTTACAAAATGGGGTGTACACTAAGTGCAGAATGAATAAGTGAATAGCCCTGCATAATAGTCTTAAACTGTTTGGGGACAGAGCAAAGTTAAAAGTTTGTAGGTATTAAAGGCGGCATTATTTTTCCTTGAAACTTTGGGCGCGATCTTGCCAGCCCTGGGGAGGTGGGTATGGAGGCGGGACTGCCGGGAAAATGGCAGAATTTGGGGGTGGGTGCCCAACCCGCCCCCAACCCACCTCCATGCCATCTTCCCGGGAGGCGGGTAGCCGTCCCACGCCGGGTCCCGTCTCCTTGGAGGCGGGAAGGGATTACAGCCTATTAACTGCCTGTTAACAGGTAGTTAACAAGCAGAAAATAGGATTATTCCCTTTTTGCCCTCCCAAGTGCGGGCTTCCCGAAGGCTCCGAAACCCGCCAGCTCAGCGAGGCGAGTAGTGGGTCTGCGGGGGTCGGGGGGTGGGGGCTGCAAAAGTGTGCTGTGGAGGTAAGTGATGGGTGCAAGAGTGGAGAGGTGAGTATCTGAGGTAAGTGCAAAGTGTTAGTAAAAGTGTACTTACCTTTGTTTCTTCTTGCAGGCTTCAGTCGGTGTGTATGCGGAGAGTCTCGGACCTCCGCGTTGGAGATGACAGATGGCTGTTGCATTCTCCAATGCAACAACCATCTCATTTCTGCAAAAGAAAGAAGTTTGATGAGGTCTTGAATTCAAGACCTCATCAAACTACAGAGAATGTCAGTGTTTGACAGCTTCACAGATTGGCGTTCTCTGCAACCGGCTTTCCCTTAATTGGCCTGCTAAGCCCGCTGGGCGGGCTTAACAAGGTCAATCAAGGGAAAATAGTGTGGGTTGGCCAGAAGTTGTTGGAGGCGGGACTGAAACCCGACAAGTGGGAGTCCCGCCTCCAAAAGCTCCCCATTGGCAAAATCACCCCCATCCCCCATTTTAAACTGAATCTGAAGATTAGAAATTCAAATATTGAATTATGGAAATATTAAGCACAATAAGGCGACATTTTTTGGCAGTCATTCCAGAACTGGAGCAGCTATAGAGTTAGTGTCACCGATGCTTTACTAACTGCAGTATGCACAAGGTACAGTCTACGATTGAATCTGTCTTAATTTTGACAGTTCTGATTAATTGGATAAGAACTTTGGTTTGATGCAACGGTGATTCAATCTGTCCTCAATTCAATGGAAATGAAGAGTTCACTCTGGAAAAATATCATTCCCACATGCACGGTAGATTTTTCTAATAAGTGGTCACCAGATTTACGTGTAAGTTTGCCTTTCTGTTTGAGTTTGCTGTGCCACTAAGTTAGGTGGGCTCAAAATCACCAAATCTACCATTAACAAATCCATCACGAAGGGAACCCAACAACAACAACTTGCATTTATATTGCGGGTTTAACATAGTACAACGTCCCAGGGTGCTTCACAGGAGCATTGTCGAGCAAAATTTGACACCGAGCCACATAAGGAGATATTAGGACAGGCGACCAAAAGCTTGGTCAAAAAGGTAGGTTTTAAGAAGCGATTTAAAGGAGGAGAGAGAGGTAGAGAGGCGGAGAGGTTTAAGGAGGGAATTCCAGAGCTTAGGGCCCAGACAGCTGAAGGCACGGCCGCCAATGGTGGAGCGATTAAAATCGGGGATGCGCAAGAGGCCAGAATCGGAGGAGCACAGATATCTCGGGGGCTTGTAGAGCTGGAGGAGGTTACAGAGAGAGGGAGGGGCGAGGCCATGGAGGGATTTGAAAACAAGGATAAGAATTTTCAAACTATCCCGCAGCTGGCCAGGTGGGTGGCATTTTCTCAGAATATTTGCAGGCTTCAGCTATAATATAATTGCATAAATACTGTTTGAAATGCAGATTTACTATAAGAATCAATGGTGTATAATTCTATATAAATGCATTTCACAGGAAACTAATGCCACTAGCAGATAAATAGTGTTTAAATGTATTATGGTTGCTATGACTGGGACAAAATGGTTATATGTTTGTATTGTACACATTTCATTTGCATCTGGCTATACAAAGTATGTACAGTCAAATGTGTCTCCTGTCCTGTAGTAATCTCAAATCTATACAAAGTTGCAGTGATTGATCTGCGCTAATAGTGAGCTGTTCAAGGTCACTGGCACTTACTCATTGTTTTGTACAAGGGTAAACTGCTTTTTACTGTCAATCTATGTACTTCTTCAGCAGCAATCATACTAAAGTATCGATTTTTTTTCTCACCTAGTGGCTGGTGTTACTCCCCCTATCTCAATGGTGTTTTGACTGCAAGACTATTTTCTGGATTTATCAGTAAAAGGACAAGAGTATGATGGAGCGTACCCACAATTAACTTTGGATACCAAAGTCAGAAGGTAAGGTCACAAATCCAATTTGTGAATAGAATGTGTGATGGATGCTGATCCCATTTGGATATAGTAAAACATGATCTGATTGTAGGATAACTGGCCTTTGATAAAAATGAATTTAAGCTACATGATCATTCCATTTTTAAAGCTTGTATTTGTTTTTAATTTAAGGAATACTCAATATATGACCTTACAGTGGAGGTAGACTGGTTTTAGGTAGCTGCAGAGTTCCTTTGTCTTTCGGGGGAGAACGGCAAATCGATCCAGAGATCGCTAATAGTTTTGAAAGGATCCAGTCATTTGTATTGGTGTTACTGCCTGATCAGCAGACAGTCAGACTGGTCAACTCTGGTGGGGGAGTCCAGAACAAGGGGGCATAACTTCAAAATTAGAGTTAGGCAGTTCAGGGGTGATGTCAGCGAGCACTTCTTCACACAAAGGATAGCGGAAATCTGGAACTCTCTCCCCCAAAAAGGTGTTGAGGCTGGGGCCAAATAAAAATTTCAAACCTGGGATTGATAGGGTTTTTGTTAGGCCATGGTATTAAGGATTACGGAACCAAGGCGGATAAATGGAGTTATGATTACAAGTTAGCCATGATCTAATTGAACAAGCTTGAGGGGCTGAATGGCCTAGTCCTGTTCCTATGTTCCTTCCTAACTCATTTACGAGGCTGATAACAGGGCCCTGCTGCATAGTGCAGGAACCACTGAGCATCAGCTACTGGTTTGAATTATACCAATGGTCAGCCGTGGCTCAGTGGATAGCACTCTCGCTCTCTGAGTCTAAAAGGTTGTGGGTTCAAGTACCCACTCCAGAAACCTGAGCATAAAAATCTAGACTGACACTCCAGTGCAGTACTGAGAGAGTGCTGCACTGTTGGAGGTGCCGTCTTTTGGATGAGACGTTAAACCAAGGTGGACGTAAAAAATCCTATGGCACTATTTCAAAGAAGAGCAGGGGTGTTATCCTCGGTGTCCTGGTCAATATTTATCCCTCATTCAACATCACTAAATCAGATTATCTGGTCATTGTCACATTGCTGTTTGTGGGATCTTGCTGTGTGCAAGTTGGCTGCTGCGTTTCCTACATTACAACAGTGACTACAATTGAAAAGTACTTCATTGGCTGTAAAGCACTTTGGGACGCCCTGAGGTCATGAAAGGCGCTGTATAAATGCAAGTCTTTCTTTTCTTTCTTTGTGGCAGGTCCGTTCTCGGAAGGGATGGGAGGAGGGTGGCGAGGAACCAGTGTGGCAGTGGCAGGTTTGTTTTGCAGAGCCTGGAGGAGCAACCCTGCACTTCCAAGCCCCACAAAAATAAATGAAAGATAATCTTATTGGCTGCTCTTCGACTGGACCGCCAGCTGAAACTGAGCGGAGGGCGCACAGCACAGGCTCCACCCCGTTGAGACCTAAAATGTCAATTGGGGTTCGATGGACATCATAGGCTTCTAATTTGCATATTAAAATGGCTGCCACCTGATTCAGGCAGGTGATCTGACTGACCAGCGGTAGGCCCTGGGGAAGATAGCATCGGCCACACCATCAGTGGGAACGGGGCGGTAAGTCATTCTCCACCATTTTCAGGGACGCTACTGACCTGTTTCTGCCCGCCGTCTGGCCTGAAAATTTTCCGCAATAATATTTTCTGTTATAAATGCTTCAGCAATACCGGGTGGCAGGAAAGCCATTGCAACCCTGGCAGCCAGTGCTACGAAGGCAATGGAAGGCCTTTCAATATTTTAAATGGTTGAATTTAATAATGGAAATATTTTATTTTAACTGGACCGGTACCAATGCCCAGGCTATGCTATGGCGAGCGACGCGGCAATTTACTCTCTCCCACAACCCCTCTCCCCGCCCACCTCCTCCACCTGTGATGGGCAACTATACTATTGGGAGCCGACCACAATTATTATAATGAGCCTGGCCATGGAAGATCCAGCAAGGTCAGCATGGAATGAGATAGACAGGCACAAAGCACACCCCACCAATGGATTCCTGCCAGTTAGGAAGATCCAGGCCAATATTGTAATTGTTTGACTATTGAGAAAGGATCTCCCTGATCTTCAGAAGAAATCTGTCCTTTGAAGGTCCTGGAGAATTGTATGAGGAATGAACCATCCCCGTATCTCCAATTCCCTATTTTGACTGCTTGTTTTCACATTTTGAATTGGTTAAAGGGCTCATAGTGTCAATTGTCCACATAATGTTTGATCAGTTCAAAAGTTATTAGAATGGTCTCCGAAAGATTCAGCGTTTCTTATTTTTCGACTTGGTTTAGCCTGAACTATATGGTTTAATAGCGTGACATTTATCACCTTCTGAAGCTTTCCAAACAAGGCAAACATGGTCTGCAGCCAACACAATAGTACAGAAAAGGGTAATTGTTAGTCCTTGACAAGCAAACCCATTTAAGTCCACATCGAAGGTTGCGAGTTTTAGTTCAAAGGAGACACTGATCCACTTATGGGGGCTGCTCTTTTGCTGTGAGGATGAGTTAAGAATATTGAAGGAGGCTAACATTGTAAGAATGAACTCCTGTGGAAGAATTACTTTTTGTTTTGAAATCTAGATTTTGTTTTATGGAGGGACTAATTATCCTGGTCAAATAATTTCTTATAACTGTCAGAAGAAGCAGAATTTTTTTTAATAAACGTTACTGAAATGCGCATTGAGGGTTCATTTGGCATCAGATCTCTCCAGTTAAACAGACGATTGGTAAATCTGAATGGAAATGTCTCAACTCATTCAACAATGAGCATTAATTCCTTACTGAAATATATTTTAATTAATTCAAATATACTCTCCTCAATCTTATTATATATATATATTATATATCTGAGCTAACAACCTCATAAAATTAAAAGAACATTAGAGGACCTTGAACTGTTTCAGACATATCTCTTATTTTACTGCTTTGATCTCATTCAGTCATCAAGGCTGGAATTTTTCGGGGGTTTAGCGGGTGCGTTTGGTGGCGGGTCGGGTGGGAAACATTTTTTTTGACAGCAGGTTGGGACCCCGCTGTCAACACGCCGCCACGCACCTTTCCCAGATGTCGGGACTGCCAGCGCTGAGCAGACCTGATGCGTAGCGGTGGGGGAGGCAATTCAGGTCATTATGACCTTGTTAACAGCCCATTAAGAAGTATTTTGAGCTCACCTTTACATTCTACGAGGTTGCCCACAGGGTCCATGCTGCTCGGGGATCACGTCAGGTAAGCAGGTCGGTAGTTGTATGACCATGGAATCATCTCATTACTTGACAGCTACAAATGTGCTATAAAAGCTCCCATCTCACACCTGTTCACTTTCCAAGCTCAGAAGCTGTTGCTTACTGCATATGGAAGACAGATTGAGCTTTATGCAGGTTGCAACTGTTTGGAGTAAACTCTGTATCCAGTGTAACCTCATTGGAACAACCTCTCTCACCACAACAGATCGCTTCTGTCATCTCAAGTTCACCTGCCATCTATTACATCAGCATCGGTGCCCTTGAAACTATCTCACCTTGGTCCTCAGAATCCCACCCCAATCAGCCCCAACACCAACAGCACCAGGCACACCAGCAGCACCAACAACAACACCAACCTTCTCCACAATCAACTGATGCTGCACAGGACACAGGGCATCAGCACCCGACCACATTGCTGCCCGGGATGCCAGCGATGGTCTCACCATGGCCAGATTTACTTCACTTGATGCTATACACCCTGGCCTGCCACATGCGCCAGGCTGGCACCATCCCACACCAACACCATAAAGCATCCCTACAGTACCCAAGCCATTCCTTTCACACTCATCACCATTGTGGGGGGACGGGGGTGGGGGGGGGGTTACCGTTATATCTCACCATTCACTGCAACTCACTAAGCCACTTCCAAAGGTGCACACAAATCTGTCCAAGAATGGAAGGTGTTGGAAATAAAGATTTCAATGTTTGACAGCACATTAACAGAAACTTCATATGAACATTGGCTAAAATAGCCAAGTGTCTACCCTTGTGTGTTGTTAGTTGGTATGATTGGACTAGGATGAGGGTGAGTGTTAGGGGTGGCTAGTGAGATGGAGAAGTGATAATGTAGATAGAGAGGGATGGGTGGAGGTGCAAGGTAAGTTGGTGTGAATAAGGATGTGCAGGAGTAGGGTAGGGAAGGCAGAGTGATGGGGATGTGATCAGTGGCACAGCAGGATGAGGTTGAGTGTGGCTTTGCAGTAATGTTTCATGATCTACTGAGATCATTGAAAGGTTTGCGTCACTGCAACCTGGTCCTCCTGACGACATCCCTGCTTGTGCCCTCCTGTGCAATGTGCAACCAGGCTGCGTTGATCTCCTGGGGAGGTCTCTTCCGCCCATTGGAAGGGAAGAGAACTTTCCTGTGTGCTGTGACTCCCTCCATAAGCATATGGAGGGAGTCATGGGAGAGCCTGGGTGCAGCCCTGCACCTCTGTGCAGTGCTTGTCAGTGTTTGCAGCACCCCAATGCTGTAGAACACTGACAGCACAAATGTTAAAGTAAATTTGCGCATGGTCCCTTTAAGGAAGGTCCCTTTGATGAGGTCAAATGATGTCATTAGACCCGCTTCCTTCAATTGGCCGGCAAACGCGCTGGGCGGGCTTAACGAGCCTAATCAGGGGAAAATCATTTCAGACAGAGGGCTGGAGCCAGTAGCGGGGTCAGGACCTGCCACTGACGTCGCTCGTCACTGACCCGTCGACGTTGGTAAAATCCAGCCCCAAGACTTTGCATGGATGATGGTGAGCTTGTCTTTTCCAGAGATGGTAACGGCAGTGAGATAATGGACAGGCTGATCTCCTTCACAAATATAAGACACAAACATTAGTGCAAATAAAAATATGAGATAGTTAGCTTGTTTCTTTATGGTAGTCCTCCATTAAATAATTGACCCTTACATATTTTTGCATGGTCAGGGACCCTCGCCTGCCAACACAGGCTTACCAGCTCAGACCTCCCCCCCTTCCCCTCACAAGTCTCTCGACATCTCCATTTTTTCCAACAACACTTGAATTTTTGTATCCTTGGTTTGCAGAGTGAAGTCCTTTGTTTGCTGCTCAAGGTCTGTTTTGTGCATATTTTACAAACAGATTTTTAAAAAAATGTTCAATTTCAAAAACCTTGATTTTTAAATGGTGCTTTGATAAAAAAAAAATCGCCTTTGTTAAGACGACGGAGGCTGCTAATTGTAGCCTTGATCTCTTGTGTGAGATTTTTTTAAAGGAATGTCATATACCGAAGCTTGAAGTTACATAGCTGAAAGTTTATCCCAGGTGGCATTCAGCAACTTCCTTAAGAAAGAATAACAAATTGCAGTTTCACTTAGTGAGTTCTTATACTCAGTCCTCTAGGTTGTCTTTGAGAGTTATGTCAGTGTAATTATAATCCATAAATTGATGGGAATAGGCTTTAAACTACATTAGCACTTCCCCTGCTGAGAAATTGCCTCCCCTTCTTAGAAATAAAGTGAATGGTGGTGAAATTATTGCTGCTCTTTAATATTGTTCAGGCAAGTAGATCTATCATAATGGACCTGAGGACATGAAGTGGCAACGTCCATTGGGATTGTCTATATAGCTATATCATATTCTACAAGGCTAGATTTGGGGATATTGATAGAACAATAAAATAGCAACAGCCCTTTGTGCCTCCATTGTCTTCCGATCCTTAATATTGAAGTAATATGGAAGCAGGGAAGAGAAATTTGTTTGTCTTTGTCGTGTATGTAATTGCCTGTGCCATTGGAGATTATCTAACAAATTGACTGTACTGTAACTGTTGCCGGGTTCAACAATGTTATCAGGGATACTAAATAACAACAGAAAACGCTGGAAAAACTCAGCAGGCGAGGCAGCATCCGTGGAGAGAGAAACAGAGTTAACGTTTCAGGTCTGTGACCCTTCGTCAGAACTGGAGACAGCAGGAAATCAAATAGATTTAAAGCAAGGATAAAGCTGGGAAAAGTGGGAGGGGATAAAAGAACAAAAGGAGAGATTAAGAGACATTAAGAGATATCAAGGCAAGAGGTGGTGTTAATGTGACAGGTTAAGGCTGAAAGAAGTGTGAAATGCAATGGCAGAATGAAGGACAGCTGCCAGCTTCTAGGAGGAATAAAAAGAGGGGGGGGGGGGGCAAATAAAAGGGTGGATGAGAAAATAAAATATAAATGTGATGGGGCTAAGGTTATGATCTAAAATTGTTGAACTCGATATTGAGTCCAGAGGGCTGTAGCGTGCCTAAACGAAAGATGAGGTGCTGTTCCTCGAGCTTACGCTGCGCTTCCGTGGAACAGTGTAATAGGCCGAGGACGGTGAGGTCAGAGTGGGAGTGAAGCGGTGAATTAAAGTGACAGGCGACCGGGAACTCGGGGTTCACCTTACGGACTGAACGGAGGTGTTCCGCAAAGCGGTCACCCAATCTGCGTTTGGTCTCTGTTTGCCTCCCTTCTCCTTTTGACAGGGTTAAGATTGTGATACTTTATGTTACAAAGCCGTAAAAGAGACTGATCTGAGGGCATGGTGAGCAGGCAGCCGCACTTACTCTGCCTCTTCACACTGTGCTTCAATCAAAGAAATCAACACACGCATCAAGCTCCTTTATCAACATTCAACTACTGGTAAAACTTGAAAAAATAGTTGACAGAATAGTGAGTTCATTTTCTAGCAAAAACAACACTTATATCGCACCTTTTACGTACAAGAATGTCCGAAGGCACAAGGCAAATGAATGCTGAGCCACAGAAGAAATTAGGAGGGGTGACTAAAAGCTCGGTTATGCAAGTGGATTTTAAAATGGAGAGGGTGGAGGAGGGCTTGGGAGCGTTTTGAGCTTCTCTCACTGGCTGTCTTCTGAGCGGGCCAGCTGCTGCGGGTGGTGGTTGCTCGAGGCTGAGACTACTGCTCCTCTGCCTCCGACTGTCCCTCCATCCAAAGGCAAGTGGCAATAATAGCACCCACAATAAGCAGACCGCGCTCACTGAGGTTAAGTTAGGGAGAACATTTGAAAAGAAGCAATATGGAAGCTGAAAACTCTCCCGACAATCCAAACAGCAAAGTGGCAGACAGATCCTACGATCCACTTACCTGCAGGTGAGTGCTCCTTTAAATACCGCTTCAGTGGCTCGGACAGACTGTTCCCATTAGGTTTTACTGGCTGGATGGGACTTCCATGATTTTGTGTTAAAACGGCATTGGGATCCTAATTGTGTCACAGAACCAGGAGTCACAGTCTAGGGATAAGGGGTAAGCCATTTAGGACTGAGATGAGGAGGAATTTCTTCACCCAGAGAGTGGTGAACCTGTGGAATTCTCTACCACAGAAGGCAGTTGAGGCCAATTCATTAAATATATTCAAGAAGGAGTTAGATATATTTCTTAAGGCTAAAGGGATCAAGGGATATGGGGAGAAAGCAGGGACAGGGTACTGAATTTGGATGATCAGCCATGATCTCATTAAATGGCGGAGCAGGCTCGAGGGGCCGAATGGCCTACTCCTGCTCCTATCTTCTATGTTTCTATGCTACTTGCTTGTAACCATGAGGCCCCCCGCCTGCCTCTGTTGGCGCCTTGTATGATTCCGTAAATTGCGCGGGAAAAATGGCGGCCCGCGGGAGCGCGCATCGGGAACGCAGCAGTAAGTCCTCTACTGCGAATTTAACCACCATTCCCATGCCCATTCCCATTGGGCGCAGCGGGTTAAAATCGGCTCTTAAGAGTCTTGGGGGTAAAAATTCAGTTGGTTGCGCCTCCCGTTAGCGCCTTAAGAGGGCGCTAATGGGGCGCAAAGCTGCTAACGCCCGGGCGCAGCGATGTTTGCGCCGCTCGGGAACTTAACTAGAGATTGTGCGGCGGCGCTAAAACTTACCGCTGCGACCACCTGCGCGTGCAGATTATGACGTCATTCCATGGTGCAACGCCCTTGTGGCGCCCCGGAGCGGAAATTGAGTGGCGCCCCCTGCCTTACCGCCTGGCGCATCCAACGACCAGAAGACTGGAACGCTATCAATCGCTGTGGGGCTGGGGGGGGCGCTATTTAAAGGGGGCCTCTTCCTGTCTTTTATTGTTGGTGGCATTTTTGAACTATGCATTCTGAGAGAGAGAGGGAGAGACTTCTGGAGAGATTCAACGTTGTGTGAAGGAGTTTTGGGTACTGAGCAGCACTTTGCAGGTTCATTTTGATTTGCCATTCCTTGTATCGATTTAGCAGAGACTGTGGGAACTGCACTCTGAGCTCTTTGCCTGGTACTCTCCATTGTTCTTTCCAGCACATTTGATGTGCAAGTCTCTCCAGGCCGAGATTCAAGGCTGCAATGAACAGGATGTGGATGGAAAGCAAGATTAACCATCCCCTTTAAGAACTGGCCCGTGCCATTGTGTGTGTGTTCCATTGCTGACTGACATTACATGAGCTTCGCCAGCGCTCTGAGGTAGCGCCTCACTCCTTGGCCTTTGCGCCTTAAGACAGGTGTGCAGCGCCTGCTTTAGCGCTCCACTCACCTCCCGGGGCGGTAAAAGTGAAGTTTCCAGTCAGTGCCGATAATTAGCGCCAGGCGCTAATATTTGCGTCCAGACGATATTTGCGCCCCTAATGGGGCGCGACCTAATTTCTACCCCTTGCTCTCATGCTTGAAGTCTGCTTATGAAAGCTCACCCACAAAAATATTTCTTGTTAACTCCTTGTGCAAGGCAGTTACACAGAGAATGAATGTGAAGAAGTAGTTCATTACTGTTAGTTGTATTGAAGAAGGGCAATATAAAGTTTCAACCGAATACCGTCCAAAGCAATGGCAGATTATGGGGGTATTTGGTATCAAATGTAACCAGATTTTTAATGCACACTCTTCTATCTCTCATCTCTTAGTTCTTCGTTTGGACCAACAGGCAAAAGAGTAAGATTGCGATAGGCTTTATCATGAAGTATTTGTTTAACTCCTACTTGTAAAACTGAATCTTTTGGAGAAAAGCTAACCTAAAACCTAGTGATGGATAGCTATGACAAGATGGAAACTGTGTCTGACACTCCTCTTCTGTGGTCCTCACAGGGGACCAAGTTCTAGTGGTTAATTTTTCAGCTTCCAGGTGTAGCACTGTAAGGAATTTTAATGATGTGGAGATGCCGGTGTTGGACTGGGGCGGACAAAAGTGAGAAGTCGCACAACACCAGGTTATAGTCCAGCAGCTTTATTTGAAATCACAAGCTTTCGGAGCGCTGCTCCTTCGTCAGGTGCATGCTACCATAAAGGATACTGAGGGGAGGAAGATGAGTATGTATCTGCTTATTTTTCCCTGATTTCAAAATCTCCACTTCTGGCCTCTTGCACATCCTCGATTTTAATCGCTCCACCATTGGCAGCCGTGCCTTCAGCTGCCTCGGCCCAAAGCTCTGGAATTCCCTCCCTCGCCTCTCTACCTCTTTCTCCTCCTTTAAGACGCTCCTTACAACCTACCTTTTTGACCAAGCTTTCGGTAGTCTGTCCTAATAACTTCTTATGTGGCTCGGTGTCAAATTTTGTTTGATAACACACCTGTAAAGTGCCTTGGGACGTTTTACTACGTTAAAGGCGCTATATAAATGCAAGTTGTTGTTGTTGATTTTTCTGTTGCTACCTAATAGACATGCGCTGGATCCCTCACCATTCTACCCTTGTCTCCTGTCAGAGATAGCAGTTTATTCACAGGCACAGATATTAACATTCTCCTGCTGACTAAGGGACAAGGTGGTACAGCACTGGAGCTCCAGCGTGAGAGACCAAAGGTGAGATGTGCGCTCCTGCCAGTGGTCTGCCACTCCTCTGAGTCCTCAGTCTTGGCCACAACTCTGTGAGAAGAAAACCGAAGTCGAGGATAAGAGCTTTCCCGTAGATCACTGATGCAATTCCTGCAGCTAGCTCAAGAGTGCCAAAGGTCCAGCTCATTTGGCATGGGGCCTGGAGACCAGAAAAATAGAGGGGTTTGTGAGCTCATCAAAAAAGTAAAGCTACTTGGAAAAGCTCATCCAAAATCTAGGTTGGAGGAGCTTCAAGAACCCAAGTGAACATAGGATTCGAAGGTTTTTTTTATAATGGAAAATTATCTATCAACTGGGACACAATTTTTTTTTATTCGCTTACGGGATCTGGGCATCGCTGGCAAGGCCAGCATTTATTGCCCATCCCTAGTTGCCCTTGAGAAGGTGGTGGTGAGCCGCCTTCTTGAACCGCTGCAGTCCGTGTGGTGAAGGTACTCCCACAGTGCTGTTAGGGAGGGAGTTCGAGGATTTTGACCCAGCGACGATGAAGGAACGGCGGGCGATATACTTCTAAGTCAGGATGGTGTGTGACTTGGAGGGGAACTTGGAGGTGGTGGTGTTCCCATGCGCCTGCTGCCCTTGTCCTTCTAGGTGGAAGAGGTCGCGGGTTTGCGAGGTGCTGCTGAAGAAGCCTTGGCGAGTTGCTGCAGTGCATCTTGTAGATGGTACACACTGCAGCCACGGTACGCCGGTGGTGGAGGGAGTGAATGTTTAAGGTGGTGGATGGGGTGTCAATCAAACGGGCTGCTTTGTCCTGGATTATACCGCAGGTGTCGTTAGCCTTTTTAAAGATGATAGTTTTGTACAGTTCCTCATCACTGTAATGTTGTGCATGAAACTGCTGAAGATCATGGTTCAGACACCGATGATATGACAGGAGTAGTGTGAGTATTTCATTTGAAGAGTTTATTTCAAAGAAAGAAAGAAAAGCAATTTGAAAGTAATTTTCAGGTAATTGGGTTTGACATTCTAATCAGAGCAACATCATTTGTGACATCACGATAAATCTCAGCTGTTGTTTCAGTTGTTTGTATTCAAATTGTATACTTCACTGTTTCTGAGATCAGTGAGTAATTCATACCCTATAATAATTTTATGTATGGCATAGGCTTCTTAAAACAAAAACAAACAGAAATAAATTTTACATTCTACATTTTCATTTTTACTGTTAAAGGAAGAATGTAATGAAGAACTATTTTCACATAATGCCTTATTGATACAAAGCCAAGAATCTGAAGAATCCATCCACAGGGTATGTTGTAACAGCATTTTTCATTTGCAAGGCAAATCAAGCTTATTGTAGACACCCGAAATAAACATTACTGCTTTAAATAAATGTGTTTTGATTTTAATTCCTAATTTGTATTCTGTTGGAATCGTTATGCTGGGCTCAACCAGTCCGACTGATGCAAAGAGTGACAAACCATGTTGCTACTTACATCGGTATCGTATGATACAAGATATGTGGACTCATTTCAGCCAGTGGATCACTCCAGCTGGCTGTTGCTGCACTTTGAACTATTTAAAAAGGCCCGCTCAGCAGTGCTCCCAATAGAACAGATGGGAAATGAAAAGTTCAACTCGACGTGACACTCAAACTTTGCCAGTATATGTCATGAGTGTCTACTACAAGAAAGCTATTCTGGGTATGGTATCATCTAGCCAGTCAATGTATCGCATGCTTAGCTCTGGGAATATTGTCTAATGTGCTTGTGGGTACTTGAGACTCAAGAGGCTTGTGCGTCATTTACCGATAGTGGGTTGCATTGATCCCACAGGCCAAGCAATCGTGGGCACTTGACTTTGGCTGTAGGATAAATATGATGTGTTGAAGAATTTAAGTAACAAAGCTGTATTTTAGGAGTCTGATGTTCTTCCACATCCTTTTTGCTTTTTCAGCTGTGGAAGGTCTGGAAAAAGATGGGGCGCATAAATTAGTGTATAGTTATTTTTTTAAATTTAGTACTCTTCACGTTGCTGAGAAAGATTTAAAAAAATGTCCATTATTTGCACCCAGTATCAGCAACAAGCAATAGTATATCAAGCAGACCACATGTTAGTAACAGAGTAAGTTGTCAAGCCCCCGTGACGTTGTCGGCGTGAGGCCTGGGCCATTTGACCTCCCGGGACTCATTAACATTTGAAGGACAGGCTGCCCTCCTGATCGCCTGCAGATTCGGGCAGCCTGTCCATGCGACCCACACTATTTCCGGCACGTTCCCCGACTGTACCTAAACTGGGGATGCACCTCTTAAAGTGAGATTGCATCCCCTTCTTACATTTTCCAGTTAACAACTGCAGAGATGAGTCAAAGGGCTGCCCCTCCCCACTTTCCTGATGCATCCCTGGAGGTACGAGTGGCGGAAATGAGGTCCAGGAGGGAAATAGTCTTCCCCAGCACCTGCAGGAGCATCCCCAAAGCCACTGTCAGGCAGACCTGGATAGAGGTGGCAGTATCACCTCTAGGACCGGGGTTCAATGTAGAAACAGGTTTAATGATCTCACAAGAGCAGCAAGGGTGAGTACACTTCTTACACCACCTGACAACACCTCTCTCACTCCTCCCCCACCACTCTCAGCTATTCCCTCCTTGCCATCACATCCTTCACCATACAATCATAAGGACACACTGCAACACCTCTGTTTATCACTCCAATCACACTCACTTCTTCCTTTCCTCTCTTAACTGTACCTAGTAACACCAATCTCTTCTCACCTCCTACCACTTGCACAACCACCAACTCCTCCCAGCACTTCTTCCTCACTGCACATTACATACACTTGGCTTTACATTCATCACCTCCCCATCCTCATTCCATCTTGCTTCTTTTTCCATCCATTGGGCACAAGCCCTACTCATCTCCACTTACCTTTTCAACAGTCACTTACTCTTGCCCTCTCATTCTGCAGGACAAGACAGACCATAATGCCAGCAAGAGGAACAAGAGAGGTGGAGGTGTCCTCAACATTATCACCCTGACACAGGTAGAACAAGAACCCCTGGAGATCACTGACCCAGGCAGGTTCACAAGCATTGAGCCTGGAGAGGCTGGTGGCATATCCAAGCATATAACTTGTATCCCTTTATTCAACTCAGCACAGATGCAGCATGGTTAGTAACTTCAAACTTCATTCTCCAGACTGTTACTTGATCACGTGCAGCTTCTCTCTCCCATCCTTACTCTTTTCTCTTTATTCTAGGGCCTTCTCAACACCAAGAACAGACCTCAGAAGAAGACAATCCACCTGAGGATACAGCGTCAGGCACTCCATCCCTCCCAGGCAACAGCTCAGACACTGGCACTCCACGAGGACTAGATAGTGAGCTAGGGGGAAGTCTGCACGTGGTGAAATACCCAGCACCAGGGGCAGCACCAGCTACCGGTGGCAGAAACAGCACAGGAGAGACCTCACTGGAGGGTGAGGGCCTCTCCCAGCCCTACTGAGGATGACAGAGAGAGCCATGAGAAGAAAATTGCTGGCTTCATGCAAACAACTGTATGAGATATTGGAAGACGTGCCAAGGAGTTTCCCCACCATGGCTGAGAGTGTGGAGGAGTCTGCATCCAGCCTCTGTGGTATTATCTGGCATGGCATCACAACTCTGTAGTCTACCCTGGAGAGTGTGATCACCTCCAGGGACACTGCAGCTGGGTCCTCACTGCACAAATCCATGCTAGCATTGATAGCTTTGGTGGTGGGGTTGCGCAGGGGTGTCACCAGCCATGTCTACAGGGGGTGTCCCTGGTCCCCCAGCCTCCATCCTGTCATGTTCCTCACAGCATTGAATAGTGGGGAGTTGGCAGAGTGTCTGAGTATAAAAGCATTGTGGCAGCTCCCTGGCACCTTGCACAGGCCTGTGTGATGTTGTTCCTGTGGTCGGCCACGAGCTGGACATTGATAGCGTGGTATCCTTTCCTATTGACAAATGTTACTGGCTCGTGTTCCAATTCCCTGATGGCCATGTGTGTAGAGTCAAGCACGTCCTGAACATGAGGGAAGCCAGCCACTGCTGGAAAGTTACGAGCACTGTTGTCCTGTTCACTAATGAGATCAATGGGGTAGGTGATGTACTGTTCGGCCCTGGCAAAGAGGGCGTCGGTCACCTACTTAATACAGCTTGGGAGATGCTGCTGATGTTCCCTGTTACATCCTGAAAGGAGCCAGTGACAAAGAAATTCAGGGCTGTGGTGACTTTGAGGGCCACTGGCATGGCATCTCCCCCCCGGTCCAGTGGTCCTGCTGCAGGAGGTTGCAGAGGGCCGCTAAAACCCTGCTTGACAGGGTAGATGCTGAGAGGTTGTTTCCGCTGGCTGGAGAGTCTAGAACTAGTGGTCACAGTCTCAGGATAAGGGGCTGGTCATTTCGGACTGAGCTGAGGAGAAATTTCTTCACTCAGTGGGTTGTAAATCTTTGGAATTCTCTACCCCAGAGGGCTGTGGAGGCTCAGTCGTTGAGCATATTCAAGCCTGAGATCGATAGGTTTTTGGGTACTAAAGGAATCAAGGGATATGGGGATAGGGCAGGAAAGTGGAGTTGATGTAAAAGTTCAGCCATGATCTTACTGAATGGCAGAGTAGGCTCGAGGGGCTATATGGCCTACTCCTGCTCCTACTTCTTATGTTCTTATGTTCTTAACCCACCTGAAGAAGCTCAGCCTCCTCCTGCACTGCTCCTCCGTTAGGTCCAAGAAGATGACTGGTGGCCTGTAGGCCCTGCGTGCTGGGTATGGCCTCCTGCGTGGAGCCTCCCTCACCTGTTGTCTTCTGAGAGGCCCTGCTGCTGGTGGTGGCAGTTGCTAAGGCTGCCGCCACTGCTGCTCCTCCAAGTCTTCTTCCACCCAGAAGAAAGAAGCAAGGATGGTACCCATAATAAGTAGAGAAAGCTGGCCAAAGGGCTGTAAAGCAACAAAATTGTAGGTTGCGATCTGGAAGCTGGAAGCACTCCTGGCATTCCAGACAGAAAAAGATCTTGTGGTTTAGTGAGCTATAGCTGAGAGCCCATCTTTTATACTGCTTCAGGAGCTCAGACAGCAATCACGCTCGGTTTTGCTAGCAGGTCTGAGACTGGGCGGGGTGTCCGCAATTTGGAGTTAAAATGCAGTGGGATGGGTATGACATCATCGACGTGTGACCTGGACCTTTTAATAGGACCCCACTTGCCTGGGACAGGCAACTAACAAGCTGCCAGAAAAAGGTGAGTTAAAATGGTGCGGGCTGGGAATGGTGAGGGAAGCATCCGAGGAGGCCTCAGATGTGGCTTTAACCCCCACCCCGCCCCACCCCCGGCCAGCACCTTTCCGCTGGTCAGGCTGGGTTAAAATTGGCCGTTAAATTCTCCCGTGGTCATATTAGGACCGATTTGATGAAGTTTAGCTCCTAGTAAGAAGCCTCACTCACCGTGAGCTAACAACAGGAAATCGGGAGCACGCATCTCATGACTTTCAGTCCTTAATGGAGGGAAAATTGTGGGGAGCATGACAACAATTTTCTGACTTGCAGCCCAGTGGGTGAAGCTCCCCTCTGAGAATACGCATTTGTAAAACTTATCCGACTGTCTCCCCTGTTGCCTGCCTATTGACATAGTGACAATCGTCTTTAATGAGTGAAACCATCTTCATTCTGTCATCCACTGATGCTACAAAGCAGTCTAAGATCTTTATGAATTTGAAATTTTTATGACAAATGGCCATACTAAAGTGCAATATGAGTAAACTGGTTGTAGTTTTGGGGCTGTAAGACAAACTACAAACTCTTGCATTACAGAAGTTGCCTTGAGTGTGCAATATGTGCCCAGCTCTGCGTTGGCTGCAGCCATTCTATCACTCTTGATTTCTATAACTTTCATGGGAATAGTTAACTGCTATCGCCTGTAACTGTAGCCTGTAATTACAGTCAATATTTGTATACAATAACAACTTGCACTTGTATAACCACAATGTCCCAAAGCACTTCACAGAGGCGAAAATAACCTGATACCAAGAAATGCAGGAAGAATGATTACGGGTAGTGACTGAAAACAAGATTGACGATGGAGTGTTTGAGGAGGTCTGAAAGGAGAGGAGGGTCGGAGTAAGGCTAAAGGATTTAGGGAGAGCATTAGAGTGTGGGACTGAAAGAGATGAAGACTCTGCAGCTAAGAGTGGAATGGAGGGTGGGGGTAATTCCAAAGGAAACCAGAGTCAGTAGAGTATAGAGGGTATGCAGAGATACATAGGGCTGAATATTGTAGGGACAGGGTGCATGGCTATGGACGGATTTGTAGATGAGGACAAGAATTTTGAAAACAATAACTAGTCGGATAAGGAGCCAATAAAGCTTGGCAGTAACAGGGAAATGGCTCTTAGTATGGGAACGGTAGCATAGTGGTTAGCTTACTGGACTAGTATTCCAGAGGCCTGCACTAATGATTCAGGAGATGTGAATTCAAATCCCATCCACGACAGCTAGGGAATTTAAATTCAGTTAATTCAATAAATCTAAAACAAAAAGTTAATATCAGTAATGGTGACCATGAAACTATCGGATTGTTGTAAAATCCCATTTGGTTCTCTAATGTCCTTAGGGAAGGAAATCTGCCGTCTTTACCTGGTCTGGCCTATATGTGACTCCAGACCCACAGCAATGTGGTTGACTCTTAACTGCCCTCTGAAATGGCCCAGTAAGCCACTCAGTTGTACACAACTGCTACGAATAAGAATAATAAAACCGAACGGACTACCCAGGCATCGACCTCGGCACCGGCTTCGGACTTGACAATGGCACAACCAGCCCAGTCAACCCTGCAAAGTCCTCCTCACTAACATCTGGGGACTTGTGCCAAAATTGGGAGAGCTGTCCCACAGACTAGTCAAGCAACAGCCTGAGATAGTCATACTCACAGAATCATACCTTTCAGCCAATGTCCCAGATTCCTCCATCACCATCCCTGGGTATGTCCTGTTGCACCGGCAGGACAGACCCACCAGAGGTTGCGGCACAGTGGTATACAGTCAAGAGGAAGTGGCCCTTGGAGTCTTTAATATTGACTCTGGACCCCATGAAGTCTCACGGCTTCAGGTCAAGCATGGGCAAGGAAACCTCCTGCTGATTACCACCTACCGCCCTCCCTCAGCTGATGAACCAGTACTCTTCCATGTTGAACACCACTTGGAAGAAGAACTGAGGGTAGCAAGGGCACAGAATGTACTCTGGGTGGGGGACTTCAATGCCCATCTCCAAGAGTGGCTCGGTAACACCACCACTGACCGGAATGGCCGAGTCCTGAATGACATAGCTGCTAGTCTGGGCCTACAAAAGGTGGTGAGGGAAAAACCTACTTGACCTCGTCCTCACCAATCTACCTGTCGCAGATGCATCTGACCATGACAACATTGGTAGCAGTGACCACTGCACAGTCCTTGTGGAGATGAAATCTCGTCTTCACACTGAGGATACCCTCCATCCTGTTGTGTGGCACTACCACCGTGCTAAATGGGATAGATTCAGAACAGATCTAGCAGCTCAAAACTGGGCATCCATGAGGCGCTGTGGGCCATCAGCAGCAGCAGAATTGTGTAACACCACAATCTGTAACCTCATGGCCCGGCATCACCATCAAGCCAGGGGACCAACCCTGGTTCAATGAGGAGTGCAGAAGAGCATGCCGGAAGCAGCACCAGGCGTACCTAAAAATGAGGTGCCAACCTTGGGAAGCTGCAACACAGGACTACATGCATGCTATAGGCAGAGCTAAGCCATCCCACAATCAACGGATCAGATCAAAGTTCTGCTGTCCTGCCACATCCAGTCATGAATGGTGGTGGACTATTAAACGACTAACGGGAGGAGGAGGCCCCATGAATATCCCCATCCTCAATGATAGTGGAGCCCAGCATGCGAGTGCAAAAGACAAGGCTGAAGCGTTTGCAACCATCTTCAGCCAGAAGTGCCGAGTGGATGATCCATATCGGCCTCCTCCTGAGGTCCCCACCATCACAGAAGCCAGTATTCAGCCAATTCGATTCACTCCACGTGATATCAAGAAGCGGCTGAGTGCACTGGATACAGCAAAGGCTATGGGCCCTGACAACATCCCGGCTGTCACGCTGAAGACTTGTGCTTCAGAACTAGCCACGCCTCTAGCCAAGCTGTTCCAGTACAGCTACAACACTGGCATCTACCCAACAGTGTGGAAAACTGCTCAGGTATGTCCTGTCCACAAAAAGCAGGACAAATCCAATCCGGCCAATTAGCACCCCATCAGTCTACTCTCAATCATCAGCAAAGTGATGGAAGGTGCCGTCGACAGTGCTATCAAGCGGCACTTACTCACCAATAACCTGGTCACTGATGCTCAGTTTGGGACCTGCCAGGACCACTCGGCTCCAGACCTCATTATAGCCTTGGTCCAAACATGGACAAAAGAGCAGAATTCAAGAGGTGAGGTGAGAGTGACAGTCCTTGACATCAAGGCAGCATTTGACCGAGTGTGGCATCAAGGAGCTCTAGTAAAATTGAAGTCAATGGAAATCAGGGGGAAAACTCTCCACTGGCTGGAGTCATACCTAGCACAAAGGAAGATGGTTGTGGTTGTTGGAGGTCAATCATCTCAGCCCCAGGACATCGCTGCAGGAGTTCCTCAGGGCAGTGTCCTAGGCCCAACCATCTTCAGCTGCTTCATCAATGACTTTCCCTCCATCATAAGGTCAGAAATGGGGATGTTCAATGATGATTGCACAGTATTCAGTTCCATTCGCAACTCCTCAGATAATGAACCAGTCCATGCCCGAATTCAGAAAGACCTGGACAACATTCAGGCTTGGACTGATAAGTGACAAGTAACATTTGCGCCACACAAGTGCCAGGCAATGACTATCTCCAATAAGCAAGAGTCAATCACCGCCCCTTGACATTCAACGTCATTACTGTGCCGAATCACCCACCATCAACATCCTGGGAGTCACCATTGACCAGAAACTTAACTGGACCAGCCACATAAATACTGTGGCTACAAGAGCAGGTCAGAGGCTGGGTATTCTGCAGTGAGTGTCTCACCTCCTGACTCCCCAAAGCCTTTCCACCATCTACAAGGCACAAGTCAGGAGTGTGATGGAATACTCTCCACTTGCCTGGATGAGTGCATCTTCAACAACACTCAAGAAGCTCGACACCATCCAGGACAAAGCAGCCCGCTAGATTGGCACCACATCCACCACCTTAAACATTCACTCCCTCCACCACCGGCGTACCTTGGCTGCAGTGTGTACCATCTACAAGATGCACTGCAGCAACTTGCCAAGGTTTCTTCGGCAACACCTTCCAAACCCGCGAATTCTACCACCTAGAAGGACAAGGGCAGCAGGCGCATAGGAACTCCACCACCTCCAAGTTCCCCTCCAAGTCACACACCATCCTGACTTAGAAGTATATCGCCGTTCCTTCATCGTCGCTGGGTCAAAATCCTGGAACTCCCTCCCTAACAGCACTGTGGGAGTACCTTCACCACAAGGACTGCAGCGGTTCAAGAAGGCGGCTCACCACCACCTCCTCAAGGGCAAATAGGGATGGGCAATAAATGCTGGCCTTGCCAACAACGCCCACATCCCAGGAATGAAAAATGTGAAGAGCTGAAGTCTGAGGGCTGAGGAGGTGAGTTTCGGGAGGAACTGGGGGAGCAGAAGACATTGAGAGGGAAGATGTGACTGAGGTAGTCAAATGGAGGTGTTAGAGTGAGTATAGGAGCAGAGAAAAATCAGGGGAGAAGAGACACGGGGAATTTAGGTGATGATTGAAATCATTGAAGATGAGGAGCTGATTGGTGCAGGGGCTGCGTGAGGTGAGGAGATTTCTGGTAAGAAGTTGCCAGGAGACTTGGGATGGTGGTAGACAAGAACATTTTTGAAGGAGAAATGTGAATGGTAGAGAGGAGAAGGTGTTGGAGGAGGAAGGGGTCGGTTAGGATAAGATCTACCAATGTGAGCCATACCATTGCCATGATAGTTTAGGTGAGTGATGTGGTGAAATGTATAACCAGGTGGAGTGGCCTTGGTAAGATGGAAGGAGTTATGATCATGAGCCAAGTTTCTGTAAGACTCCTGATATCATTTAGGATGAGGGTGTGGAGGCTGAAAGCCTAATTTGCAAGGGAGTGGACATTTGGAAGGGCCATGCAGATTGGATGGGTAGTAGGTGATTTGCGCATTTCGTATCATTTTATCAACTCAAGTGTAAAAGGTTCTATACTCATGTTCCTCACTGTTGCCATTAATATTTATGCTAGCAACTGAAGTATCCTGAATTTTTGCAGTAAAATGTAATAATTTTCTAACCTGTTGAACTACTTGTTGATTGAATCCCTCATCTAATTTTAAAAGTTTCCATGGCTGCTTGTCTTATGTCCTTTCTGCAGTTTCTGACAGATGCTGTAATTGTACCATAAGATTATTGCACAAAGTTGCAGCAAGGGCACGTTACAGCAATATTGTCAGAATGGAAGAAAGCCATGAATTACTAGGGATTTTTTCACTTGGGTATTTGTCATAATTAAAAGTACTGACGATGCAGTGTATTTATGGATTCTGCTATGGACCAAGGGACCTAGGTTTGAATCCACCTTCTATCGTTTAAACCTCGCTTTCCTGACAGTGAGTTGCCAATTTGGGATGGGTTTACTGGCAAGGAAGATGATGGGCTGCATACAGGCCGCAACCACCGAGTGGCTGAAATTTAAGTGACATAGATGCTTGTGAAAATGCAGTGAATCATGAACACCTCGGATCAGAGTTGATTACTTTGAGTGTAGGAGGCCCAAAAGGATTAACAAAATACTTAAGGGAATGGATTTTTTTTTTACATGTAAGTACCATAATCAAGCACTAACTGCAGCATTCTATCTTGCTCTGATCAATTTTTGTCGTCTTTTGCTAATTTTTGTTCTGGCTGTTCCATCAGGGAGGTGCAGAGGAGAAATACTGGAAAAGCTGGATAGTACAGTGCTGAATAGATGTGAAGCTTCTCCCACAGTGAGATGTACAGTCCAGCTTCACATGTGGAATAAAGATGGTGTTAAATACTTCTGCGCACAGTATTTTTGTACAAAATATTTTCAATTTTGAAATTGAAACTTGTATCAAATTATTATTTGGCTTTTGAGTGTTTGGTGCAGGGTTTTTTGTCACGTAAATTGTTTCCTAAAATCATTGCACATAAGTTTGCCTTTATTTTTGTAGCTGGACTCCTAAAAGGCAGGGAATTGTTGTAACAGCTGCTGGCTCCCAATGAAGCATGGATAGAAACATTGGGGACTATTTCTGCTGTTTGTTATTAGTATCAAAATTGGATCTCCAATTTGCATTTGCAAAGCGCCTAATGGCTGTTTCAGGCAGGTGCCATAGACACCTAAAAGTCACCTGCTTCAGAATTGGCGCACTTCCAGGGGAGATCGCAACCAGAAATTGATGCCCCCAACATTCATCTTAGGCCTAAAAACACGTGAAACGATGATGAATTCCTCCCTCTTACTGCCTTGGCTATGAGTCAAAATCCAGCCTGAACAAATAATTTGGCCACAGTGCTTTGCTGATACTTAAGCACTTTTAAATTAAATATGCACAATTTAAAATATCGTGCCCATAATGTTTTGGTCACTTGATGGACTCTGCACATAGTTTCTGCTGGTGTCTTGCTACTGAAGATTTCTGCCAACTCGGCAAAACTCAACAGTAATGATGGGGAGACTCACTGAAAATTGATCTTGACATTTTTTATTGTATGCTAACATCTTTCAATCGATAACGTACTCTTCCTTCCAAGAGCAAGGACAAACGTACGACTCTCTTCTGTCTGCCAAGCTGTACCCGGCCCCAGGGGATAAAGATGCAGACAGTTTGAAGAAAATTGCTGAATTAAATGCTTTTAAAGTGGCTATTGGATTTTGAACGTGCAAGTGTAAAGCTGGGATCGGTTTTGGTGGTTAGTGGTGAGTTATTTATATTACTGTATGAGAAAGATGGATTTGATAAGTCTATTTTGTTGATAATAACATTATTACACATGCAATTTATAATGGTTACAAACATAAATTTGGCTGAGATTTCTGAAACCAAAATGGAAGGTATGAGCTCATATTTTGTGCAGTTTGCTTTTGGAATTTAAAGAATGGATGCAATATTGAATTTTGATCCCAATACTTCAATTTTAGATCAAAAGTATATATTGGTTTGCTTTGCTGGTCTATGTGATCGATTTAACTTCACATCTCAGTACTTTGTGTGTGGCTTGCAAATCAACGGAATGTGAGTGAATAGAAAAATGTAGCTAAGTGGTAAAGAGCAAGGAACATTAGGCCATATTAATGGACGAGTGGGCCTTGGGCCTGTTCCTTGCCCGAAGAGCACAGAGTGCCATTCTACAATCAGATCAAGATTTAAAGTAAAGGACGATTACACTTTTTGTGTGATTCCCTTCATTAACCCTTACAAAACACCATTTTGTGTACTAGGTATGCTGACGTCATTCAGTGCCTCTGTAACGTGGGTGCTGTGATAAAGGCCCCGGTCAGCCAACTCATGCTCTTAAAAGTGGAATGCTGTTATTAACTGTTGCAGTACTCGATATTCATTCTGTTCTTGTTTGGCATTGTTTTGTTGCTGGTTTTGGTTTCCTTTGTTCTCAGTTTTGGAGATTTTCAGTGGCTCCCTATTTTCTATTTGTGGCAATTTAAGTTTGCACAACCACAGTTCTGAAGACCATTACCCTGCTGGATAAACCTCTCTTTGCTGGTTTTTGAGGAGGACGAGGAAGATCTGAGGAGGCATCAGAGGGGTGTATTTACACCGAAGTCAATTTTGCTGCACACAGCAACCCAGATTAGCAAGCAGCTACCTAGACATGTCTGAGGACATCTGCCTAAGCCTCACTCAGGAGGCAGTCACGGAAAAATGCCATTTCCTTGAACCTGATTTTCAGTGAAGCTCAACAACAAAAATACATCTGCCCGTACAGTCAAGGTGACAAACCTTGAATTTCTAAGCTGCAGGATTCTATGAAAGAAACAGCAATGGATGTATACCAGATTTTGCTATCAGGACAGGTGGCAAGCAGCGAGGCAAAACAAAATACTGTGTCCACCAGCCTGATTCAAAACTATGCTAGCCGTGGCTCAGTGGGTAGCACGCTTGCCTCTGATGTCAGAACGGTTGTGGGTTCAAGTCCCACTCCAGAGACTTGAGCACAGAAATCTAGGCTAACACTCCAGTGCAGTGCTGAGGGAGTGCTGCACTGTCGGAAGTGCAGTCTTTCGGATGAGATGTTAAACCAAGGCCCTGTCTGCCCTCTCAGGTAGCTGTAAAAGATCCCATGGCACTATTTCGAAGAAGAGCAGGAGAGTTATCCCTGGTGTTCAGGCCAATATTTATCCCTCAATCAACATCACTAAAACAGATTATCTGGTCATTATCACATTGCTGTTGGCCCTTGAGATCTGGGTCCTTATACTCCCCAGCTGAGGGTGGTTGTTTTTCCATCCTTAGCACTCTCTGTCTCTTCCACTCTTAGGTCCTCACTCTTACGAATGCTCACAGCTTTACCCAGTGACAACCCTTCTGACTCACCATCTAGTTCCTCCTGAGTAAATGGCCCAGATTCATCAGAACGAAGGGTCATCGACCTGAAACGTTAACTCTGTTTCTCTCTCTGTAGATGCTGCCTGACCTGCTGAGTGTTTCCAGCATTTTCTGTTTTTATTTCAGATTTCCAGCATCCGCAGTATTTTGCTTTTGTATAGGAATCCCCCTTTTTGATTGGTTGACCGGGCCCACGTGATCCCAGGGACACTTGCGAACCGTGTGCGCCCCTGGGATCCGTGGGCCGTTACGCAGGCGCACGTCTGCAGGCCCAGGACCCGAAGACTCTGAAGCTCCGGAGACACCAGGTACGTTTGGATTTGTTTTTCGGTTCGGAGGCGTAGTCATCTGGTACGCCTCCGACCGCAAATTCAGGGCCAATGTCTCTGATGTGGTGTTTGCGTAAGTGTGATGCCATGAAACATTTACTGGGAAAGTAGCAGCAGTTGAGGCTGTGGCTATGGTGGCAGATTCCCCAGTGGAAGTTCCTGGTGGTCATCGTCTTGGCCAGCCTCCTTCTGCAAAGCAACACTTATGAAGTGAATCATAGAAGAGCTTGTTTAGCTGGGCACACAGTGACATTCCACCTTGAAGAAGTAGTTGCTAAATGTAAGGGCATTGCAATACCTTGAGAAAGCACATAAAGCTGAGGGCTGCCTATGATGAGCATTACCTACTTCCTATTGCCACCTTGCCTCCAACCTTGCCCTCTCCCGCAGGTTCTCCAGTCTGTCCACCATGTGAGGTGCCTCCTTTTCACATGCGCTTAAGGTTTTCGGCGCTGCTGCCACTCCCCCAGTTTTATTTCTATGTCACTGGTTGTAAACCAACTTTTCCTTTGGAGGGAGAGAAGACAAGGTTAAGGACATGTGAGTGATATGGATACTTTCCCCATTATGAGTGTATGCTTCTTATGATGATGAGAGGTGGAGGTGCATTGTCACTTTTAAATTCCAACTGACCAGCCTTTCGCCCTCCATTCACCACGACATTTCCGCAGCTACCGATCTGCATAAGCACACCCTCACCTCCACCTTTGATGGCCTAGTCCCCATTAAAAACATTACTCTCTCTCACCCTGACCATTCTCCTGGTACGGCCCTCATCTCCCTACCTTAAGTCCAAGGGACGCAGGTTTGAATGGATACGGCGAACAACTGAAATAAAAACAGAAAATGCTGGAAATACGCAGCAGGTCAGGCAGCATCTGTGGAGAGAGAAACAGAGTTAACGTTTCAGGTCGATGACCCTTTTCCAGTTCTGACGAAGGGTCATTGACCTTAAATGGTAACTCTGTTTCTCTCTCCACAGATGCTGCCTGACCTGCTGAGTATTTCCAGCATTTTCTGTTTTTATTTCAGATTTCCAGCATCCGCAGTATTTTGCTTTTGTAATGACGAACAACTGGTTTAGCCATTCACCGCCAGATCTGGCTGGATCACATAAAGCACTATTGAGTCCTCGGCCAAAACTGCTCACTGTTCCAGGATCATCCTGGAATGCAAAGATAACCCCTGGCTTCTATTCTCTGCTGCAAATCATCTTCTTAAACCCCTCTGCCCTGCCTCCCCCACCCTCACCTCCAACAACAAGTGTGAGGAGCTCATGGACTTCTTTGTCTCTAAGATTGAGACCATCCGTTCAGCTGCCTCTGCCACTTCCCTTCCTTCCCCTAGCCCACTGGGCCAAACTTCCTCTAAGGGTCCCCCCTGCCCTAGCCCTGAACTCACATCTTTCTCCAGTTTCTCTCCGATCTCCCCTCATGCCTTCTCCGAGCTCATCTTGTCCATGAGACCCACTTCCTGCTCCCTCGACCCTATTCCCACCAAACTCCTGACCACCCAACTTCCCTTCCTGGCTCCCATGTTAGCTGATATTGTTAACGGTTCTCTCTCCTCAGGTACTGTCCCCTCTCTCCTTCAAATCTGCTGTCATCACCGCTCGCCTCAAAAAAAGCAACCCTTGACCCCACTGTCCTTGCAAACTACCGCCCCATCTCCAAACTCCCGTTCCTCTCCAAACTCCTTGAACGTGTTATCGGCTCCCAAATCCGTGCCATCTTTCCTGGAACTCCATGTTTGAATCTCTCCAATCAGGTCTCTGCCTCTGCCACAGTACCGAAACGGCTCTCATCAAATGACATCCTATGTGACTGTGACAAAGGTAAACTATCCCTTCTCGTCCTTCTCGACCTGTCTGCAGCCTTTCACACGGTTGACCACATCATCCTCCTCCAACGCCTTGCCACCGTCATCCAGCTGGGTGGGACTGCACTCGCCTGGTTCATTCTTATCTATCTAATTGTAGCCAGAGATTCACCTGCAATGGCTTCTCTTCCCACTTCTGCACTGTTACCTCTAGTTTCCCAAGGATCTATCTTTGGCCCCCTCCTATTTCTCATCTACATGCTGCCCCTCAGCGACACCATCCGAAAACACAGCGTCAGTTTCCACATGTACGCCAACAACACCCAGCTCTACCTCACCACCACCTCTCTCGACCCCTCCACGGTCTCTAAATTGTCAGACTGCCTGTCCGACATCCAGTTCTGGATGAGCAGAAATTTCCTCCAATTAAATATTGGGAAGACCAAAGCCATTGTCTTTGGTCCCCGCCACAAACTCCATTCCCTAGCCACTGACTCCATCCCTCTCCCTGGCAGCTGTCTGAGGCTGAACCAGACTGTTCGCAACCTTGGTGTCATATTTGATCCCAAAGTGAGCTTCCGACCACATAACCGCGCCATCACTAAGACCGCCTATTTCCACCTCCGTAATATCGCCCGTCTCCGCCCCTGCCTCAGCTCATCTGCTGCTGAAACCCTCATCCATGCCTTTGTTACCTCCAGACTTGACTATTCCAATGCTCTCCTGGCCGGCCTCCCACATTCTACTCTCTGTAAACTTGAGGTCATCCAAAACTCTGCTGACAGTGTCCTAACTCGCACCAAGTCCCATTCACCCATCACCCCTGTGCTCACTGATGGACATTGGCTCCCGGTTAAGCAACGCCTCGATTTTAAAATTCTCATCCTTGTTTTCAACTTCCTCCATGGCATCGCCCCTCCCTATCTCTGTAATCTCCTTCAGCCCCACAACCCCCGAGATATCTGCGCTCCTCCAATTCTGGCTTCTTGAGCATCCCTGATTATAATCGCTCCACCATTGGTGGCCGTGCTTCAGCTGCCAACTCCCTAAGCTCTGGAATTCCCTCCCTAAACCTCTCCGCCTCTCTACCACTCGATCCTCCTTTAAGGTGCTCCTTAAAACCTACCTCTTTGAACAAGCTTTTGGTCACCTGTCCTACTATCACCTTATGTGGATCGGTGTCAAATTCTGTTTTATAACGCTCCTGTGCGCTATATAAATACAAGTTGTTGTTGTTGAAACTAGCAGGCAATGTGAGTTGCCAGAGTGATTTTGAGTAAAGAAGGAGCTTGAGTGTTTGCAAAGGTTGCTCTTTGCAGAAGTGAGTTCTCCTGACATCCAGGGGGAATTTTAACATGGGGAAGCGGGTTGGATTGGGTGCAGGTGGGGGGTTAAATGGCCAAAAAATGGAAGCGTGTCGGTAAGCCGGCTCCAACCGGCCGACTTCTGGCCTTTACTCAGGCGGGACAAGAGGCGGGCAGCCAACCCGCTCCCAAGGAGGCGGGTTAGCATTTGAAATATGTTAATGAGGCTGGAAACCTCAGATTTAACCTGCTTTGGACAGATATTGGCCCCTGGGGTTGTCTCCTCACGGGTATCAGAAGGAGAATATATAATAGAATGCTGGCAGTAAGATTCCTTCAAATAGAGCTTACGTGTGTAGATACATTGGGCCAGAAGTTCAGCTCTCCGGCTTCCCGCGGGTGCAAGGATCGCGCGCGCACTTACATACCGCGTCTGCCGTTGTGCTTCGGGCCCGCGTGGAATTCGGCTCCTGGGTCTCCTCCAGCTGCCGGCGCGCAGTGCTTGCGTATCCCAGGGGCGCAGTTAGTTCGAAGCGTCCCCTGGGATCACGTGGGCCATAGAGAGCCAATCGGACCAGGGAATCTTCATTCATAGATTTGACAGGAAGACCTGTCAAATCTATGAATAGAGATCGGACTTGGGGTGAGTGTAGCCCTTTATAAGGTAACCCCATGATGGCGAGCCCATCATCGGCGGCGGCGGGGCCGGCAAGGTCATATGCGGGTGTGGCGGCTACGGCCATGGCTTATCCCGCTGCTTCTGCTGCCCCGTCGCCTTTCCGCCTGATCACCAAGAAACACGAGGTGAAGAGCTACACTCACACCAATATGAAAAAAAAATGAATAGAGATCGGCCCCAAAACCTCACTATAACTTCAAATAAATTAAAAAAAAAAATCACATTTTTAAAATAACTATAAATTACATAAATTATCTACTTTAAACAAAAATGTAAATTTTTGAAAAAATTAATTACACGTTTTAACGGTGCTAAAAATAAACTTACCTTTCTTTAAAGTATGTAAAAAAGATAAACCTGTTGAAAATTTTTTAAATTGTACTTAATTCACCACTTACCTTGTTAAAAGCAGGCCTTGCGCCTCCTTTTTCCCCGCGCAGCTTCTCCGTACTTACCCTCACGGAGAAACCTGAAAAAAAACCCCGAAGTTTGAGGTCTATGCGCTGCCTCTCCAGCGCACGCGTTCGACCTCTGAACCCCTTCCTTCAGGGGAACGGAAGTTCCGGTTTCCATGCGCGAAACCGGCACTTTCGTTGGGTCTACGGGTGAGTACCCAGCGCGTAGAGACCTGAATTTCTGGCCCATTGTTACACGATGCTGTGCTCGCTAACTAAATGAATGAATAGGAAGCGAAGGAATAAAAAGCAAAGTATGGCACTAGCCCTGAGCTTTTGGGAGAGCTCTGACCTCCCTCTCCCCCACTCACTCTGTGGCCTCCGTCTCCAGAATGTGGATAGCCCTCACTTTACACCCAGTCAGTGGCCAATAGTTGTGGGGGCTTCTTCTGATCTGCCTTTGTTCCCGCCTGTCAGGTATGGCTTTTTCCTGTAAGCAAATGCAAAATATACATTTGTTGGAATAGGGAGGAGCTGAGATGCCCAGACGACATGCCACCTTTTGTGATTCCGTGAACATGCAGTATACAGATAACTTCGGTTGGCAGCAAGCTTGGTGATCTGAACTTGCAAAAATTCTGCGTAACATTAAAAGCATTTATTGTGTCAGCCACATGTGTTAACCAACTGACAGGTTGCCTGAGCATTTCGCAACCTGCCTCAGTGGAGCACCATTAAGGTTAGAGCAAACCCTTGTTGACATTTGTCCTATGGCCATATTCTAAAAGTGGACAAAGCCCTCCCGTGGCAATGTTCATGATTCATTGATCAGCTCTGCCGCCTCCACCCAGACATTTTGACCTCGGCTCCTGGTTGGCGGGTGTCTCCGAGCACCAAGGAGGCCGGCCCTCCTCTGCAGCAGCTCCTGGAATAACAACCTCAGGGCTGCATCTTCAAAAGGAGCAGTCCTCTGCCTCTTTCTTTTTGCCGCCATGTTTAAATGCTAGAAGGAAAAGTTTAAATTGGAAAATGTTTAACTCGGCTTTAATTGTAAGCAGCCACTTAAGAACTGCTGACTGCCCGGATATACCACCCTGTGGACTCAGCATGCCAAGGGAGTGTATGGAGAGTATTATCATGAGCTGCCCTTGTGCAATGCGGAATCCGGCTGTACATGCTGCCTGTACACCTGTTGTATACTAGTCTTGCTGGCACTGTGATGGGACTTCATAATCAGCCCCATTTTGCTATAAAGTATAAAAGAGATCTTGGACCTTGCAGTGAAAATATAGAAGTGACTCATTCAATGGCACAATTATATGCTTTGAGCTTACTTAAAATGAATGTTTCGCAATGATTTCGAGATTCTGACTTAACAACAACACCTTCCACTTGTGCTCATCCAAAACTCTTCTGAACTCTGAATCTTAACTCACACCAAGTCCCGTTCACCCATCACCCCTGTGCTTGCTGACCTTCACTGGCTCCCGGTCCAACAACGCCTCAATTTTAAAATCCTCATCCTTGTTTTCAAATCCCTCCATGGCCTCACCCCTCCCTCTCTCTGTAAACTCCTCCAGCCCGACAAACCTTTGAGATCTTTGCGCTCCTCCAATTCTGGCCTCTTGCGCATCCCCGATTTTAATCGCTCCACCATTGGCGGTTGTACTTTCTGCCGCCTTAGTCCGAAGCTCTGGAATTCCCTCCCTAAACCTCACCGCCTCTCCACCTCTCCCTCCTCCTTTCAAAATGCTCCTTAAAACCTATCTCTTTGACCAAGCTTTTGGTCATCTGTCCTGAAATCTCCTTCTGTGGCTCGATGTCAAAAATGTTTTTATTGATATCGCTCTTGTTAAGCACCTTGGGATATTTCGCTACGTTAAAGGCGCCATAAGTTGTTGCTGAATTAAGGCTCTGAGCAAATCCTTCAAAAGAGAAGGCAATTTCAAAAGGAAGTATCATCCTGCCTGAATTGCAATAATTTTTGTGGGTTTGCCTTTATGATGCTCTGTGAAGAGTCAATCCAGGAAATTTGTGTGGGAAGGAAGCACTGGGGTGATGTCATCAACTAGGATGACTTCCTTCAGCATATCTTGTCCACAGAGCTGGTCTGCCGAGCTTTGCTTCTTCAAGTCAGTGATAAACGTTTGGAGATTTGAGATTTTATTGCAGCCCCTATGAATTGAACTTGTACATCGACTACAGCTGAGGTTTAGTTCTGATTTTAGACCATTCTCGAATACCCATTTCCATGCATATTGCAAGGGCCCTTTTTTGCGCTTGAATCTGGGCCAGGAATGTGTCAGGTATTTGACCATAGTCCCCAGCACATTTGAATTCGCCTGTTGTCCTCACCCAGTGCCCATACAGGAGGAAATGGACTTCCCTTCCTTTTAACCTACATAAAAGTACTTGACAATTGTTTTCTTATCTTCCCCCCAACCCTTGTCCTCACAATCGCTTCCACTGGCAGTTGCTGCCCATGTTTTATGAGTTATACAAGGTATTATGGTAATATGAATGTAGATGATGGAGTCCTCTGTAACCATTGGTTGACAAAGTATCATGTACTTTAATTGGATCACATTCTAAGAATGAAGCAATGTTTCATGGAATAGTTCGGAATTCATTTGCACTCTCCCACCCAATCCGGGAGGCTTATTTGTTCTGCTTGACCCCATTACGTAGTTGGAACTGAATCCAATTTCTGTGTTGACCATTTGGATTGTGGTAAACTGTCTTAGAATCAACTTTGAAGGAAGAGGGAACTAGAATTTCAATCTACCAATGTAAATCAGCAAATCAAAAGTTAAGTTCTTTGCCAGATTCTCCATCTATTTAAAATGCTTTTGCTCAGATACCTACCTTGGTATTCTTTGCCTTGGATACTGCTCTGTTGTGGAACATTGTCCTGGCCCCAGCTCCTGAAAATGGTACAACTACCCAGAGATGGTAAAGGCCACTATGTGCCTAATTGCTGATATCACTGCTGGATCCACCAAGTAAAGCCTTGGTCTATAGGTCACATGCTCATCATTGGCTTTATATGGACCCATCCAGCCGTGGTTCCATTCCTCTCCGATACACATCCTACACAACCCTCAAGATTAGCCAGCCCTTTCCAAACACACCTATTAGCTGTGTTTAATATATGGCTAAAAGCGTATGAATATTTTAATATTTTCACACATATCTCATCCTGCCACATATTGGGATGAATCCCTGCTTTTTTACCAGTGCACAGTTTGTGATGTTATCTTAGAAATTGTAGAAAATGAGATGTTTTGGAGAAGCGGAAGTGCTGGACACATAAGCTAAAAGTCAACTGTCTTGTGTTTTCCCGACAGACGCTGCCTGACCTGCTGAGCTTCTCCAGTGTTATCGGTTTTGGTTTCAGAATTCCAGCATCTGCAGCACTTTGTTTTTTGTGTTTGTTAAATGAGTCGGGGATCTGTATTCTTGTTTTGCTCAGGTGAGTGTTCAGTGAAGTCAAATGTGTTTTGCAACTGGGTGACAAATGGATTAGTCCCTAACACGTATTAGATGGACACTGCTGACACGCGGGAGGAGTTGTTGGTGCTGCAGACGTTTTCAGTCTTTAACCTTCTGTATTATTGCAGCTTTATTTGATTTTTTCAATTTGAATTTCTTTTGTTCCTGGTCGAACTTAAAGAGGACCAAGGGTGTAGAACAGTAAAAGTTTACAGCACCGAAGGAGGCCAGTGGCCCATTGTGTCTGTGCCAGCTCTTTGGAGCAATCGAAAACTAAATGCACTGCCTCAGACAGGGGTAGATTAATGCACGGGCCTACAAGGCCTTTGCCCAGGCACCCCGGCCAAATAAGGGGCCCTTGCCATGGGTCCAGTGCCAATGTGGAGTCCACGGTAAAACTCGTTTGTATTTTAATGGATCGGAGGAAGGTTGCGCGGGGGTGCAGAGGGACCCTTGGCCCCAGAATTCTTAACATGGCAATGGCATCACACTCTACCCATATCACCCACTCTTCTGCCTCAAATATTTATCTACATTTCTCTTTAAAAAATTCAATGCTCTGTCTCAACTACTCCGTGCTCCAACTCTCTGTGTAGAGAAATTTCTTTTAACCTCTCTCTGCATGCTCTTAGTGACAAATTTAATTGGATGACCCCTCCTCACTGACTCTCCAATGAGAAGAAATAGTCTTTACCTATTGACTCTATCACAACCCTTCATAATTTTGTTTTCTTTTGGTACGATGGGATACTTTAGTAAGATTCGAGCTGGCACCATGACTGCTCCAGTTCTAATGGCCCAATTTGGTGTTGAAGAATCAAGAAAAGCCAACTCCTTCACTCTTGCTTCCTTATGGAAGTGTTTAATGTTTTTTGTTATTGCTGTTGCTCCAAAAGCTTATCTGGAGTATTTATAAAGTATTATTATCATGATTCTACTTCAGAATGAGCCAATGTTAACGTTTAAGGGGCAGTTTTATGAGCCTGCACTGCCGGTGTGTGTGCGATGCTTACGGTTTAATCACGAGGGCACCGTAATTTCTGATACACTCTGCTGGCACCGTGGGCTCCTTAAATGACCCTTTCAATATATTGTGATGGATTTGCTGGCTTAAACTGGAGTGATGTTGGAGTAAAGATTTACTGAGTTGATTCAAATTGAAGCCTTGAATGTTCGATGTTATATATTCAGCAGTGATGTCCACCTCACCATAACCGTAACCCAATAACTCGACAGTTCACATAGAAAGAGCCGTCTGACATGACTGGTATATTTTACCTTTAGACAGTGCAGGAGGTCAATTAGCTGTCTGATATACTGTTGCACAGATATATGCTTATAAACATCTACATTTTAGGTAAATGAAACATTAACAACTTATGAGCTTATTTTTGCAGTATATGCTCACTTTTAAATTCTATGGTAATATAGTCCAGATAAATATCATTATAATGACCATCATAAAAACATGTCTCTTGGTTGAGGCAACTTCACATTCAAAGTAGATGCGGTTTTAGTTGTTTCTAAAGCATTGATTATATATCCTTCGTAGTTTCATCAGATATCTTCAGATAGTCTTGTGAAATGCTGCATTAAAGAAACGGTAGATTGATTCTGCATCAGATAGAAAAGCCGAATAATTGGCTATGAATTTTAAAAGAAAGTATCAATAAAGGAGCTTTAAAGATTTCCCTCCTGTATTCTTTATGTAGTTCCTGCAAATCTGCCAATAGGAGATTTAAAGGGGTAAAAATTGGGTAGCGCCCCTATGGGGCCCCAAAAAAGTCAGCGCCCCCGTGGCCGATTTTCCCAGGTAGCGCCCCGAGAGGGGTGCTGCGAGCCAATATCGCGGCGCTATGTGCCGTAGAGCCACGCGCTGCGGCACGTCGCGCCGCGCCGCGGTACTGCTAGCCTTCCTCTCCTAATTAAAGGGGAGGGGCCTGGCGCAGCGCGTCCCGGCGCCCAGCTGGGCCACCAGAGATCGGGAGTGCCGGCAAATGAGCCCGGCACTCAAGAGGAGTGCCAGGCTCACGGAGAGCAGCCGGCACCCCGCGAAGTGGCTTCACGAGGGCCGGGGACAGCGACGGGGGCAGGTGCTGGCAGGCGGCCAGCAACAAAAATGGCCGCCCACCACCTCCCCTTTAACTAGCGCCGCCCCGGCCGTAGGTAGGCCCACCTGACCCTGGCGGACATAGCGTCTGGCGGTAAGTCATTGGGGTGCTGCGCACGGCGATGACATCATCGCTGGTGGCGCTAACGGTTAGCGCCGCCACTAACCTCCCGCTGAATTTCGCAGGTGGCGTTAGCGGCGCCGCGCCTAGGTGCTAGTTGATTTGTGCCCCGTTAGCGCCCTCTTAGGGCGCTAACTGGAGGCGCAAATTAACCGAATCTAGCCCCCAAAGGCTTTAAACCAAACCGAAGCTTCCTATTCCATCTTGGGTCTAAAATGGTTGTAATAAATCTCTTTTGAATATTTGACACATATTTTAGGGCTTTGATCAGTAAACAAAGATTTCTAGCCACTGGTTATGCATTTTATTTAAGGTGTCTAACTCCTTTTAACACCAAGGGTAAAGGGCGGAATTTTAACTATTTGACCCGCTGGGGGGCGTGGGGGGGGGGGGGGGGGACCCCGGTGGCACGCGGAAAACCCAGAACCTGGAAGTCCGGGTTTTCCTGCACACTGTGGAGTTTTAACCCCACTGCGTGTGTCTGACGTCACTGACAGGTTCCTCGCCCGGAAGTCAGTCTGATTGACAGACTTGGCTTCCAGTCGGGCAGGAAACAACAACAACAACTTGTGTTTATATCGCGCCTTTAACGTAGTAAAATGTCCCAAGGCGCTGCACAGGAGTATTTTAAGACAAAAAATTTGACACCGAGCCACATAAAGATAAATTAGGGCAGGTGACCAAAAGCTTGGTCAAAGAGGTAGGTTTTAAGGAGCGTCTTAAAGGAGGAAAGAGAGGTAGCGAGGCGGAGAGGTTTAGGCAGGGAATTCCAGAGCTTAGGGCCTCGGCAACAGAAGGCACAGCCACCAAAGGTTGAGCGATTATAATCAGGGATGCACAAGAGGGCAGAATAGAGGAGCGCAGATATCTCGGGCGAGGGGGTGGGGGTGGGTTGTGGGGCTGAAGGAGATTACAGAGATAGAAAGGGGACGAGGCCATGGAGGGATTTGAAAACAAGGATGAGAACTTTGAAATCGAGGCGCTGCTTAACCGGGAGCCAATGTAGGTCAGCGAACACAGGGGTGATGGGTGAACGGGACTTAGTGCGAGTTAGGACACGGGCAGCTGAGTTTTGGATGACCTCAAGTTTATGTAGGGTGGAATGTGGGAGGCCCAGCCAGGAGTGCGTTGGAATAGTCAAGTCTAGAGATAACAAAGGCATGGATGAGGGTTTCAGCAGCGGATGAGCTGAGGCAAGGGCGGAGACGGGTGATGTTATGGAGGTGGAAGTAGGCGATCTTTGTTATGCTGTGGATATGTGGTCGGAAGCTCATTTCAGGGTCAAATATGACACCAAGGTTGCGAACACTGGAGAAGAGGCCATAGGACCAGGTAGGTTTGATCCCTGAACCCGGGAGGGACCCAATCCCGGGGCGGGGGGTAGGGTAGTTTGGTCCTGGGGTGTTCCAATCCCTGACCCTGGGGGTCCGATCCAGGATGGTCCGATCTTCGACTCTGGGGGGGTCCGATGCCAGGGTTGGGGGGGTGGGGGGTTTCTGATCCCTGACCCTGGGGGTGAGGATCCGATCCGGGGCGGTCCGATCTTCGACCCCGGGGTGGGGCGTCCGGTCCCGGGTGGGTTCGGATCCCTGACCCTGGGGTGGGGGTCCGATCCAGGGTGGTCCGATCTTTGACCCCGGGGGGGGTCCGATCCATGACCCTTTGGAGAGTCCGACCCTGGGGAGTGGGGGGGTATATGGGGGGGGATGTGATTGCGCGGGAGCTTGAGGGGCGGGGAGGAAGCACTCCTGGCCCACAAGGAGTGCTCCCCGATTCTGCCCTCGCCTCACTGCAGCTGCCGGGTTTCCTGAGGCCCCGGAACTCTGGCCGGCCGCAGTTAATCCTGAAAAGCAGATTCAATCCGAGGCTTCCAGCCTACTTCACATATTTGAAGTGCCAACCTGCCTCCTGGGAGTGGGTTGGTTGCCCGTCCCTTGTCCCACCTGAGTGAAAGCCGGAAGTCAACGGGTTGGAGCCGGCTTCCCGACACGCTTCCAATTTTTCCCCTTTTAACCCCCACCCGCACCCACTCCCATCCGCTCACCTATCTTAAAATTCCCCCCAAAATGCTTTGAATGAAACACTACATCAGCACTTTGCCATTAGCACCAAGATTGATGTCGGTCACTTTTACGCCAGCTATGCAAAAAGGCCACTGAGGAAACGGCTCGAAAGTCCAGTCTCTAAAACAATAAATCCAACGGTACATGGCTCAGCCCGTGCCTGGGAAACCTTCAGCAGAAGCCGACAGTAGGGACAGTTGCCTCAGAGGTTTTGCATGCATTTACCTTCACCTCTTCTGCTCCTCTAATCACTGGACGACACTCTTAAATGCCCTCAAATCACCTTAAATGCAGCTTACTTCAAAAGAATAGTCTTAACATATTGCAGAAGTCTTAATACAATGCAAGATGAAAAGAAATGAGAATGTTGCCTGTGAAATACGAGCCTGTGCACATTGTGCAGTCTGGGGAAACAGTACCAATTTTTCTACTTGAGTGCGAAAAAATGTCATCACGCATTAGAATTGATGATGAGCTGTGAGGCTTTGGTATTGCGGGACTTGCACTGTGAATTCTGAGCAAATGATGGCGACTAGTAAATTATTCATTGCTGTATGTGGAAAAAAGGGCTCGTTTGTAAATATTAAAGATGGATGAACAAAATTGCTTGTGTAAATGTGAAGACTATTATTGTTCAACGATTGCCCTGGTTAAACGATATTCATGTTGTTAAAAAAAAGATTGATGTTGAGTTTTATGACAGTTGTTAGGTACTGTTCACCTTAGTGCAGTGTAGCTGGGGTGATGACGCTTTTTTCTTGTGAACCTTTAATCATTTACAGTCCCCACCATTTATACCATCCACACTTATCACAGGCAAATGTGTTTGGTGGTGGGATCATGTTGTAGGTAGTGGAAATGGCAAAAGATGATCTGGCGAATGTGAAGGCTGATGGGATGGAAGGTGAGGACCAGGTGAAATCTGTCACGAATGTGAGAGGGCTGGGGAGGGGCGTCAGGAAGTAGCATAGGAAGCGTGACAGACTCAATGTTGACCACAGGGCAACACGGTGGCATAGTGGTTAGCACTGTTGCCTCACAGCGCCAGGGACCCGGGTTCGAATCCGGCCTCGGGTGACTGTCTGTGTGGAGTTTGCACATTCTCCCCGTGTCTGCGTGGGTTTCCTCCGGGTGCTCCGGTTTCCTCCCACAGTCCAAAGATGTGCGGGTTAGGTTGATTTGGCTATGATAAATTGACCCTTAGTGTTATGGGGATAGGGTGGGATATGTGTCGGTGCAGGCTCGATGGGCTGAAATGGCCTCTATCTGCACTGTGGGGATTCTGTGATTCTGTGAAACCTCAGCTGAGGAAAAAGAAGAATAATGGAAGCTCCTTCCATATCACACCCCCAGGTTTCATCATTCCCATGTCTCCTATTTCCCCAGTCCTCCTACTTCATTAGTTATTTACTCATCCTTTGTTTCGTTATTGTCTTAATGCTTCTGTCCATTACTTGACTGAGATGATCTGCTGCATCAATCCGCTTATGATTTCCTTTGAGTTTGTCTGTTTTATATATAGATATATTCCCCCTTTTTCTGATTACAATAATATGCAAGTCTGCCTCCTATGTTTCAGTTCTAAGAAGCGTCTATGCAAGAAATGTAAAGTTGTCTGTCCTCTTCACAAGTGCTGACTGACCTACTGTGTGTTTCCAGCAATTTCTACTTTTGTTTCACCAATGGTTAAAAATATTTCTTCACTTCTGATACACCCTTGTTCTATGTGTGCCATCTGTTGCCTGCTTTGCTTATTCAACTAGCACAAAGGAAGATGGTTGTGGTTGACGGAGGCCAATCATCTCAGCCCCAGGACATCGCTGCAGGAGTTCCTCAGGGCAGTGCCCTAGGCCCAACCATCTTCAGCTGTTTCATCAATGACCTTCCCTCCATCATAAGGTCAGAAGTGAGTATGTTCGGTGTTCAGTGCCATTCGCAACTCCTCAGATAATGAAGCATTCCGTGCCCGCATGCAGCAAGATCTGGACAACATTCAGGCTTGGGCTGATAAGTGGCAGGTAACATTCGCGCCACAGAAGTGCCAGGCAATGACTATATTCAACAAGCGAGAGTCTAACCACCGCCCCTTGACATTCAACGGCATTACCATCGCCGAATCCCCCACCATCAACATCCTGGGGGTCACCATTGACCAGAAACTTAACTGGACCAGCCACATAAATGCTGTGGCCACAAGAGCAGGTCAGAGGCTAGGTATTCTGCAGCAAGTGTCTCACCTCCTGACTCCCGAAAGCCTTTCCACTATCTGCAAGGCACAAGTAAGGAGTGTGATGGAATACTCTCCACTTGCCTGGATGAGTGCAGCTCCGACAACACTCAAGAAGCTCGACGCCATCTAGGACAAAGACGCCCGCTTGATTGGCACCCCATCCACCACCTTAAACATTCACTCCCTCCACCACCGGTGTACCGTGGCTGCAGTGTGTACCATCTATAAGATGCACTGCAGCAACTTGCCAAGGCTTCTTTGACAGCACCTCCCAAACCCGCGACCTCTTCCACCTAGAAGGACAAGGGCTGCAAGCGCATGGGAACACCACCACCTCCAAGTTCCCCTCCAAGTCACACACCATCCTGACTTAGAAGTATATCGCCGATCCTTCATCATCGCTGGGTCAAATTCCTGGTCCCCCCTATCTAGCAGCACTGAGGGAGTACCTTCACCACACGGACTGCAGTGGTTCAAGAATGTGGCTGATCACCACCAATTCTAGGACAATTAGGGCTGGGTAATAAATGCTGGCATTGCCATTGATCCTCACATCCCATGAATACATTTTAAAAAAAGCATTAATAATGGGCCCTAAGACCAATTTAATGTGTGTTTTGCACATTGACTTCATTTGGTTTGTTCTGCATCAACACCAAGCTCCAGCTAATGTTAATTGCAGTGGCCCAGAAAGAGAGAATATGTGGAATGAATGTTGTACTGACATGCATTTTATGTTCAGAGGGGAAAATTATGAGCAGAGTTTCGGCTTATGGCATGGTATTGGTCTTGGGAATAGCACAAAATGGGAAAAAGCAAGTCGACAGCCTGTTTTACATCTGTTTAATTTTCTTTTCCATTTACTTCACCCCATTAGTATCAAAGCAAAGCTCAGAAATATACCCTGATAAAGAGAGGCTTCAGTGGAACAAATTGTGCTTTGCATTATTACAATATTAAAATTCAGCCTCAAGATACTTAAACCTTGATATTTGTGATCATGGCTCATTATTAATGAAGGCTGACATAGAATCAGTTCTCACCATCCCTTGCGTTGTATTATAATCAGAAGTGGGATTGATATTGCAAGTCACAACTTATTAAACCTGTAGCCTATAAGGAGAAGTTTACCTCTGCAATCTTCTTCAGCTCTGTGTCCTAGCTCATACCCTCTGCTCTTCCATTTCTGGTCTACCCTAAATTTCCCCTCCCTGCCTCACTCCTCCACTTCACAATTGCAGAACTTTCAGCCATCACACTCCTGCACATGGGAACTCTCTTCAGAGTGTCTTTGCCTCCCTATCTCTCTTCCCACCTTCCAAAGCTTTCTCAGAACTTACCTCCCTGTGCCTTTGGTCGTCTTCTTTAATCTTTATTCTCTATTTTTTCTCCCTGGTCATTCCTGTAAAGTCCCTTCGGATGTTGTGTTACATGAATGGTGCCACATAAATGCTAACTGCAGTTGTTGCTGTTAATGGAGACAACGCTTTACAGAAGTCAGCTCTATGGTATTTTAAGCATCAGAAGCTATATTTTCCTGTGCTCACTAATTGTAGCAGAGAATTAGTTCTGAGTAAGGAATGGTGGCATGTCACTAGAAAATGCTAACAGACTATTGATCTGTGTTTAGCATCGCTCTGAGTGTCTCTACTCCAAAAATGAACATTAGCAAAAAGCTCAGAAATAAAGCTCTCTTGCGCTTGCTGAGACCTTGAAGACGTTGATGAAGATCTCATGCACTATTGCTGCAGCTGCATATCCAAATTGTAAAGTGTGTATTTTATTTTAGGTCAGACTTGGTGCCAGTGAGTTTAAAGAACAGGGAGATTTTGAAGTATTGCTACAGCAGTAATGTGAATGAATAGTACAAGCTTGTGTGGTAAGGGGGATGATGGAGAGGTTCAGGTGCTTCAAAGAAACGCAAGGAAGCAGAGCGTGAGAACAACTGAACTGAGGAGAGGTTCAGGCGCCTGAAGGTTTATTACTTTTCTTTTAATTAGTGCCCTTTTTTGGTGCAGAGCAGTGATAAAGGGCCCAAACTAAAACTGGAGCAAAGTGGAATGACACTCTTCAGAGGAGGAAGTCTCACACTGCTTCACTTTGGCGTCAGTTCTGGCCTACTACACATCTGGTTTACCGCATTGTGCCAACACCAAACATGTAGTGCGAACGCACCATTAATGTTTCCTGTTTCGTCTTCTATACTTTTTATGCAAAGTAAAACACACACTGCCATTTAAAAAAATCTAAATTTTAAAATAAATTAAGACGTCTAATAATCTGAACCCACCTTCCCTGCCCTGGTCAAGTCGTTATATTTTTTTCTACACTGGTTCTCTGTCCATGGGACTGTGGGTGTCATGGTCAGGGACTCTGCCACCTCCTTCCATGCCACCATGCTAATTTTGTGTGGAGCCCTGGACCTGTCATTCCCAGCAGCCTTGTCCATCAGTGCCGGCAGGTCATCATCGGCAAAGCTGTGGGACCTCTTCTTTTCTCTGTCTTTTCTTGCGGCATCTTTCTGTGAAGAGATGTATATGCAAAACAGTGTTGTCTACTTTCTACTGCTTTGTAAAAAAGTTTTAAAAAGTATTTTTACAAATTTTAGTAACTTTTAAAAGTTAGATTTAAGTCATTTCAAAAGTTACAGGTAACTCACCTCTCAGTGCCACACCTTAACTGAGTTTGATGGTGTCTGTTTTCATTATTTATAGTTCATGTGATTGGTCTGTTTGATAGACCATTGGACCCGACGTCAATGAGGCCCCAGACGACTCGTTGACATTGCCGGGCATTTCCAGCAAATTGCGGCACAAAAATAATCCGATTTTTTAAATGGTGAGAGATTGGGAAATGTTGGAGTTCAGAGGGACCTGCCTGTCCTTGTACACGAATCACTGAAAGTTAACATGCAGGTACAGCAAGCAATTAGGAAAGTAAATGGTATGTTGGCCTTTATTACAAGAGGATTTGTGTATAAGAGTAAAGGGGGGAAAAATTCGGTTGATTTGCGCCTCCCGTTAGCACCCTCAGAGGTAACCGTTAGCGCCCCGCGGCGCTGCGCCTCTGGCGATGACGTCATCGTCGTGTGCAGCGCCACGCTCGCGCCCTGGCCGCGATCTTCGGTAGCGCCCCCTGACTTACCGTCAGATACTATGTCCGACAGGGTCAGGGGGGCGTACGTGCGGCCGGGGCGGCACAAATTAAAGGGGAGGTGCCGAGTGGCCATTTTTGTTGCTGGCCGCATGACAGCACCTGCCCCCGTTGCTGTCCCCGGCCTCCTGTGAAGCCCCCCTTGAAGCACTCCTCTTGCGTGCCGGGCTCTTTTCCCGGCATTCCGATCCCTGGTGCCTCAGCTGGGCCCCGGGTCACGCTGCACTAGGCCCCTCCCCTTTAATAAAGGGAGGGATGCCTGCAGTACTACGGCGCATCCAGTAGCGTCCCGCCTCCCTCTTGGGGCATTACTAGTGAATTTCGGGCGCGAGGGCACTAACTTTTAACGCTAAAAGTAGCGCCCCGGCGAAGTTAGCGTCCCAAAGGGGGCGCGATCCAATTTTGCCCCCAAGATGTCTTACTGCAATTATATAGGGCCGTGGTGAGACCACACCTGGAGTATTGTGTACAGTTTTGGTCTCCTTACGAAGGAAGGATATACTTGCCATGGAGGGAGTGCAATGAAGGTTCACCAGACTGGTTCCTGGGATGGGGGGATTGTCCTATGAGGAGAGATTGAGTAGACTAGGCCTTTATTCTCTAGAGTTTAGAAGAATGAGAGGTGATCTCATTGAAACATACAAAATTCTTACAGGGCTTGACAGGGTAGATGCAGGGAGGATGTTTCCCCTGGCCGGGGGGTCTAGAACTAGGGGTCACAGTCTCAGAATAAGGGGTCGGCCATTTAGGACTGAGATGAGGAGAAATTTCTTCACTCAGAGGGTGGTGAATCTTTGGAATTCTCTGCCCCAGAGGGTTGTGGAGGCTCAGTCATTGAGTATATTCAAGACAGAGATCGATAGATTTTTGGATATTAAAGGAGCCAAGGGATATGGGGATAGTGCAGGAAAGTGGAGATGAGGTAGAAGATCAGCCATAATCTTGTTGAATGGCGGAGCAGGCTCGAGGGCCAAATGGCCAACTCCTGCTCCTATTTCTTATGTTCTTATGATCTTAAGGGTGAGGAAAAAAATCCAACTCATGATGTCGCTCCAGCAATTTCTGGGTCTTTGTAATGGTGTTGGGATCTTTGAGCTGAAATGGAAGAGGTGACTTTAGGATATTCATTACAACTGTAGAGAGGTGATCAGAAACTAGGGGGGAGAAATTCATTATAGCCCCGCTTGGGGCGCTAACTTTTAAAAGTTGTAAAAATTAGCGCCAGGCGCTAATGTTTCACAACTTAAAAAAAATTTGGTTTTGCACTCCAGGAAGGAAGTGGAACGTTAAATCAAGCGCTCCACGTCCTTCCTGGAACGCAACAGGCAGCAGGCGGGGCGGTAGGTGAGCAGCGCTGCACAATGGGCTGTACAGCGCTGCAGCGTTGGAAGGCTCCTTCCCTCCCTTAATAAAGGGAAGGGCCATCGCTGCAGGCTCTACAAGGGCAAAACTTACCTGGTCCCCGATTGCAGCTGTGATCCGGCCCGATCAGCCCGATGCACTGCAGCAGAGTGCCGGGCTGATCGATTGCTGGGGAAAAAAGCAAAAATAACCAGAAAACGAGCGTTTGAGTATTTTCTTCCCTACCTCGGCCACCTCGCCTTTAAGTATCGCCCCGAAGCGCCCGGCCTCCCGATCAACGCCTCCTGCAGCTGCCGGTGTTGTCACCCGGCGAGGCTGCAGGGGACGGAACAGAAGTTCGGGTCCGGGGTGCTACCGGGGTGATGCGCACGGCGATGATGTCACGATCTCCGGGTGAAGGAGATCAAGGCGCAACGCCATTCCGCTGCCGCAAACCTCCTGCCGAATCTCGCGAGAGGCGATATTCTCGCCGCGCCCGGGCGTTAAGTGGTTAGCGCCCTGTTATTGCCTCCCGGAGGCGCTAACGGGAGGCGCAAGGTACCCAATTTCTCCCCTTCATTTTTTTAATTAGGTGGGATTGGCCCACAACTTGGTCTGGTTATGAAACTGTAAAAATAGCAAATTTTGTTTTGACTGTATTCATTATATATTATTACTTTATTTGTAGTGTCAGCTTGTCCAATGGCTTCACGTTGAGTTATAACTGAGAAACATTGAAAGCACGAGTTTGAGAAACAACTGATGGCACACAGCACCGTGGTAAATCAGTGTATTTGCCATTTTATTATTCCACCATAGTAAGACAACAGTAGCGTTTGAAGTATTTAAGAAAGTTTGTTTCCAATTTGGGAAGAAAATCTTTACAATGTCAAATCAGGGTGAAAAATAACAATCTAAAATTGTGATACCAAATCGTGCCCCCTTATAAGTGATCCCAATAAATTGTTAGTGATAAACCTATTTAAACTAGAACATTTGAGTTGGTCTTTATTATATTAATTGTTAACTCTTACAGGAAAATGATGCAATAATCAAAACTGGTTTTAAATGTGTTATCTGGTCTATGGAACATGTTATGTTCCTGTGAATATGTATTTGATATAACATTTTAATAAGCATAGAATCAAAGACTCTTACAGCACAGAAGGAGGCCATTTGGCCCATCATGCCTGTGCCGGCTCTTTCAACGTGCTGTTCAATCAGCCCCACTCCCCTGACCTTTCCCCATAGCCCTGCATGTTTTTCCTTTTCAATTATATATCCAATTCCCTTTTGAATGATAGTCTATATCTTTTCACATTAGAAAGGGAGAAGTTTTGATCGAGTATGATAGATTTTAGTATTTCCTAAAAACTGAGACCAGTCGCATGAACCATGAACTCTTCCAGTCCTCTACATTCCTATGTTCCTGTGTATCAACTTCTGTTCAAATTATTGAATGACTACACACGTTGACTACCTTGTTGTCTCTGCTAGCCTGCATTGTCTTTTTCTTCTAAACAATGAGATGTGTTTTTTTAATGGAGACTACAAAGGGTGTATTCGGAAAGATGCTGCATCTGGTGTTGGAATAAACACCATGGGGAAAAATTGGGTCGCACCCCCTTTGGGGTGCTAACTTCGCCGGGGCGCTACTTTTAGTGCCCCGAAAAAATTAGCGCCCCTGCGACCGAAATTCACCGGTAGTGCCCCAAGAGGGAGGCGGGGTGCTACTGGAAGCGCCCCACCTCCTTCTTGGGGCGCTGTGTGTGAATATCACGGAGCTACGTGCCGCAGCGCCACACACTGCAGCACGTCTTACCGCGGTACTGCAGGCCTTCCTCCCCTTATTAAAGGGGAGGGGCCTAGCGCAGCGCGACCCAGGGCCCAGCTGGGCCACCAGGGATCGGAGTGCCAGCAAAAGAGCCCGGCACTCAAGAGAAGTGCCGGGCTCACGGAGCGCAGCCGGCACTCCGCGGGGGGGCTGCAGAGGAGGCCGGGGACGGCAGAGGGGGCAGGTGCTGGCAGGCGGCCAGCAAGAAAAATGGCCACCCGGCACCTCCCCTTTAATTTGCGTCGCCCTGGCCGCAGGTAGGCCCACCTGACCCCGTTGGACATAGCGTCTGGCGAGAAGACAGGGGGCGCTACCGAAGGTTGCTGCCGGGGCGCGAGTGGGGCACTGCGCACGCTGATGACATCATCGCCGGTGGCACAGCACCATAGGGCGCCAATGGTTACCGCCGCCGCTAACCTCCCGTTGAATTTCGCGGGAGGCGTTGGCGGCGCCGCGCCCAGGCGCTAGTTGCTTTGCGCCCCACTAGCGCCCTCTGAGGGCGCTAACGGGAGGCGCAAATTTAATTGCCTGTAAGTTTCAGTGTATGGTCTAGGATATGTTGATGAAGTTTGCCAATTCTGTACTCCTACTGTTTGATTTTATGAGAATCACAGAATGTTCCAATACATTAGCAGGCCATTCGACCCATCAAGTCTGCGCCAATGTTTTTCTAATCCCACTCTGTTCCATCTAATATTCCTCTCTTTTAAGCAACTGTCTAAATTCGCTGTAAAAAGAATACATGGATTCTGCTTCAGCAACAGTTAATGGCAGAGAATTCCACATTCTAATCGCACTCTGTGTAAAGAATTGTTTTCTATTCCCCCTCTTTAAATTTTTGTGATTATCTTAAATTTATGCCCTCTTGTTATTGTCTTACCGACCAATGAAAAAAATCCATCATTTACCTTATCATAACCTTTCATGATCTTGATTTAATTGCTCCACCATTGGTGGCCGTGCCTTCAGCTGCCTGGGCTCTAAGCTCTGGAATTCCCTTCCTAAACCTCTTCGCCTCTCTATCTCTCTCTCCTCCTTTAAGATACTCCTTAAAACCTACCTCGTTGAACAAGGTTTTGGTCATCTGCCTTAATCTCTAATTATAAGGCTAGTGTCAGCTGTGGCTCAGTGGGTAGCACACTCGCCTCTGGGTCAAGAAGGTCATGGGTTCAAATCCCACTCCATAGGAACTTGAGCACATAGGCTGACACTCCAGTGCAGTGCTGAGGGAGTGCTGCATAGTCGGAGGTGCTGTCTTTCAGATGAGACGTTAAACCGAGGCCCCGTCTGCTCTCTCAGGTGGATGAAAAAGATGCCATGGCACTATTTCAAAGAAGCGTAGGGGAGATATCCCTGGTGTCCTGGCCAATATTTATCCCTCAACCAACATAACAAAAACAGATTATCTGGCCATTATCACATTGCTGTTTGTGGGAGCTTGCTGTGTGCAAATTGGCTGCCGCGTTTCCCACATTACAACAGTGACTCCACTCCAAATAGTACTTTCATTGGCTGTAAAGTGCTTTGAGACGTCCGGTGGTCATGAAAGGCGCTATATAAATGCAAGTCTTTCTTTCTATATAAATACAAGTCGTTGTTGTTGAAGGCCTCTCAACTTAACTTTCTCAGCAAAACAACGCTCAAACTTCTCAAGTCTTTCTTTATAACTGTAACATTCTAATGAATCTGTGCTGCACCTTCTGCTTTTATATCCTTCTAGGTCATTTATCTTATTTGTGGTTTGTGGGACCTTGCTGTGCCCACATGGTCTGCTTGCAGTTCAAAAACTGAGTAATTGGCTGTGAAGGGCTTTGGAACATCCTGAGGACATGAAAGGTACTATATAAATGCAAGTTTTCTTCTTTGTTCTTTTTCTCCACATAATAGGCTGGCCAAAAACTGCACACAGTATTCCATTATTAACTTTTGCTTTGACAGTATTATGTGTATGGGCCTGACGATACTGGGAGGAAATCTTGTATTTCAGTTACAAAAACAAGATGCATCTGTCATTATATCTTCAGTCATGGAGGAGGATTATACATCTAGGACAATCCCTTCCATGATTAATGACTTGTTTTTCCTGTAACAGGATGCTGTCTCATGTATGGATTGCTAGTGTGATGGGGCATGCATCTATGTGGGTTGCTCTTAAACAACCAGTGACCTTGTAGAGGACAATAAAGCCCTATGGATGTTGCTTCTGCTACTATGGTTACTACTATAGGCTACAAATTAGTTTTTAGGATGTATAATTAGTCTGTAATCATTTTATCGCTGACAGAAAACCTCATGACACTCCGAAGAATCATTCTCCTCCTCTGTCCTGCTGCCAGGGTTAAATTTATTAGGACTTTTCTCCAGATGAAGTTTCTTCCTTAATAATGTTGTTTCCAAGCATGATACCCCTGCTGATGACACCACTGCACTGCTTACAATTATAGGCTGGGTCAATAGTGAAATGTCACCTGTTCTGCATGCTTTTGATGTCTAGCAACACAATCTTGACTGCTGTCTCTCAGGACAACAGCATATGCCAGGTCTCTAGCCTTCCACCTCAGAGCACCGCGCCAATGGAATGTAGTAGGTGATACCAGGTTGCCCAGAAACAAGCTCCAGCAGCAGTGGCTTACTACCAAGAGCAAGCTGCCATGAGAAGGTGGCCAGCTTATTCCCAGTACCGTTTTGTAGAACATGAACAGCCAAGTACCTCTTGTGATACTAGCCTTGGACTATACCTGGGAGGAACGTTAGAATAGGTGATAGAAAAGCACGTGCAGTCACCCAGGGGAAGCACAGTGTCAGGAAAGAGTAGGTTGGGTTGCGTTCACTTTGGATTTTGTTTTATTAAAATATAATGTGCACTTATGTCCTTTGTTATTCCTGGAGGTTAGAGTCATGCAGCAAAGGTGGACTTATTTGGTTCTGATGAAAGGTCATCAACCTGAAACGTTAACTCTCTTTCTCTCTCCACAGATGCTGCCTGACCTGCTGAGTATTTCCAGTATTTTCTGTTTTTATTTCAGATTTCCAGCATCTGCAGTATTTTGCTTTTGCACTTACTTGGTGCTGACTTATTTAATCAGGTGATAATTATTGGGACGGTCATGTCAGGACAAAGAGGGCTGATATGTTGTCTTGTTCTAGGACTGTTCCTTTATTTGAAAGTGGGGAAGAGGGAGGTAAGGTTTATGGTGTCAAGGGTAGACTGTGCTAAACAGAAGGGAAGACTTCAATGATGTGATGTGCTCTGATGTCCTTGCAGCAGTCACTGAGGAGTCCTCTGAGTGATGGTCTTTGTGATGCTCTCCTCCGATTACTTCTGCTTCCCCAACAATGTCCAAGCCTAAATCTTTTTGTATGGCGAAGTTGTACAGGTTACAGCAGGCTACAACTATGCAGGACCATGAGCTGGTCCATACTGCAGAGCCATTCCTGACCTGTTGAGGCAGCCCCTTTAAGACCTTGAGGGTCCTCTTAATGACAACTCATGTAGAGGCATGTGCCTCGTTGTAGTGCTCCTCTACTCCTGTTTGGGCAACTCTTAGTGGCCCATTAGCCATGGGAGCAAAGGGTAGGCTTTGTCATCCACAAGCCAGTGGCTGACATGATTTTCTTCCCTGAGAGGCGAGGGAAGGCCATCACACAAATAGGGCAACTGAAGAAAACACGATGAATATTGCTCAATCACAAACAACCAGAGAGCCACTTCAGTCACAATCATTCCAAAGATCATCTTCTATTCATGCTCTCATTCAAAATCACAAAGCCAAAAAGCTTCTCCATCAAATACGACTGAAGTAAAATCTAGCAATACGCCTACCATCAGTAACACCTCATTCATTTCCAAGTCAGCACTACTACCACAACTTGCTATAGGAATAATAGACTGTCGGCACTGTCCATGGATACAAAGGAGAAGAAAAAGCGGGGGGTAAAATTCAGCTGCAGCAGGGGGTGTAAAACGAGTGGTAACAGATTGGGCACCTGTCATACTTCAATGGAAAGGGAAATCGGGCAGGGTGTAACATGAAGCCCATCCGCTATTGCCCCTTTTACACCCCCACCCTCAGCATTTCTAACGTTTGCAGCAGGTGCGTTCTTAGCCTTGCATAAGAAACCATTTGATAATGTAGAATTAACCTTAAAGCTTCACTTTATAACTGCTTCGCTTTGTGACTTTGTGCTCGAAAGCCCTTCTATGGCTCCAACGCATTTTGAAATCAAAACGCACGGCGCAATTATTTTCAGTGATAGAAATGTGCTTTCAACAAACTTATTACTTATAGAACGCTGCTAATTAAAATTCAGTAGAATAATGAAAGCAGTGAAATGTAGTGTGCATGTATGTGCATAAATAAATGAGCCAGAATTGCAGAATGAGCCCCTGACTTGAGAGTCTAATGGTATACAATTTGTCATGCAGGGTGCTATGAATTATTAGAAAACCTCCCCAATGCCAGGTCATGCAAATATTTATTGAAAGCATTAAATAATAAATTGAACAGTCTGCACATTTGTAAATCTGTCATGATTGGTTTCAGTTGAAAGCATTGATGTGCGAGATTGTGGTTCACTCTGCTGCACTGTCCCTCTAGGGGGTAACATAAACCATGAAATATCAACACTGGTCACAATCATCCCTTTGTTTAGTGCTACACAGGCTCTAAGGAGGATTGTCTAGCATACAAATCAAATAAATTGTATGCAAATTTGATAATGAGAGTCTTCTCTCTCCTAAGAAACCTTGAAACAGGCGATGCATTATTTCATTCCATTCCTTCAAATTGCACTGTAGTTACATAGGTGAGAAAAAGGCAAAATAAATGTAATTGTTAACCCAATCACTGATCTGAGGAGTTAGTACTGGTCGTATTGCTAGGACAAGTATGTTGTGCTGGTACGTTGGTGAACGACATTCAAAGTATCCTTTCTCCCCCCTTGAGAACTGATCCGAGTTTACGCACATCACTACACCATCTGCCAGTGGTGGGATCAAAACCCACACCACAATAGTGACTTGAATCTTAATCTTGCGCCTTGGACTGTTTCGCCCTACCCTCCACCGCATAAAATAGGTTAAAGTTGTTCAAAGTGTATAGTTCAAAAGGATGTATATAGATTAAAAGCAAAATGCACTTTCAGTTCAACTGTGATAGATATGAGATGAATGGCACTTGTGCGTCAAATTGATTTAAGTGAGGGAATATGCGCAGTTTGCCTCACTCTCTCTACCCCCCTCCCCCCGGCATCCCTAACATCTGAATCCAGTGGCAAGACGAGGTCGAGACGTATGGAGAGGGGGAGGGCTGCAGTGGATGGCCTGCAGTATCTGATGCACCCATACCAAAGACCTGAGCTTTCCACAAAGCCTTGCTACCGTGCCTTCTTAGCCCAGTCTGCCTAATTCGCCAACAGTATTCCTCGTGCATTGAGGACGTGGGTGTCTCTCTATCACCGCAAGTTACCCTCACCTAGTTTAGCCCGCGAGCCAACGCAGTTTCCCAGAGTGTGGCCACCGCAATGCACAAGGGAATGAGGAACTGAAGGAAATTAGTATTAGTGAAAAAATAGTACTGGAGAAATGAATTGGACTGAAAGCCGATAAATCGCCTGGACCTGATGGCCTACATCCTAGGGTTTTAAAAGAGGTGGCTATAGAGATAGTAGATGCATTGGTTGTCATCTTTCAAAATTCCATAGATTCTAGAATGATTCCCACGGATTGGAAGGTAGCAAATGTAACCCTACTGTCATAAATCGCAAGTAACAACTCAGGAAGTACTACTGGGCGGCCAGCTGGGGCGCCGTCCAGGGAGTATAAATACTCAGGCATGGGCCCACCTTGGGCAGAGACAATCTGGAAACAGGAAGCTAGTGACTGCTAACTAGACCTCCATGTTTTGTTACAAGTTGATTAAAGCCTTGCTTTATGTTCAAGTGCGTAGTGAGTCTTTATTACGTCAATTTAATCAACTTGATATCGTCTCCACGCTTTGGGTGATTCGGAACAACCAGCTGCAACTCGAACCACAGAAGGGAACTAGGGCAAGAAACTGATCCATCATGGAAAAACTCCTTAGACCCGCTCGTCTCGACCTGGACCCGAATGCACCTGTGGCAGCGAAGGTATGGAAGCATTGGTTTCGTACCTTTAGCAACTTTCTTGAAGAATGTGGGGCGGATGTCCCTAATAAGTTACGAATGCTTATCAACTACGTGTCTCCTCATGTGTATGATTATATTGAGGACTGTATAGACTATGACACTGCTATTGAAATCTTACAGCAGCTATATGTCAAGTCCCCAAATGAAATATTTGCTCGACACCTACTGGCCACAACTCGGCAGCAGCCTGGGGAATCACTCGATGAATTTCTCCAGAAACTTCGCAGGCTCAGCAAGGATTGTAACCTTAAAGCAGTTACAGCTGAACAGTATCAAGAGGAACTAATCCGCGATTCCTTTATCAATGGAATCGCGTCCCCTTTTATACGTCAGCGCCTGCTGGAAAATAAAACCCTCAATTTACGGGCTGCTTATGACCAGGTGTGTTCCTTGGACTTGGCCAAGAAAAATGCAGACACTTATCTCCCACCACGTGCACGGGCGGCGGCTATCTCCTTTAATGAGTCTTTCGGTAGGTCTCGGGCGGATGCCCCCACTGATGTTGACTCTACTCTAACGGACGACGACCCTACCCTAGAGGCCTTCGCTGATGACGACCCCGCCCTAGCAGCATCCTGGCAATCAGGAAGAAAGTGTTTCTTTTGTGGAGGGGCGTGCCATCACAGAAAATTTTGCCCGGCTCGTAATGTGACCTGCAATCATTGCAGCAAGAAAGGACACTTTTCCAAGGTATGCCAGTCACGGGCCTTTGCTAACAAGAAAGGCCGCTCCTCTAAAGTATACCGGTCGAGAGCTCCTGTTAGCTTCACAGCTGCTATCTATGGAGCTGCTCCTCCCCCAAGAACTACTGTTAAGGCTACAGTTGCCGAAGGGAAAATTGCCCCTCCTCCCATCACGGCTGTTTTTCCCCAAAGTTTGTCCCATGCAGCCACGAAGGTTTCAGTAAATGGGCACACTCTAAGCGCGCTAATCGACTCCTGCAGCTCTGACAGCTTCATTAGTAAGCGGGCTGTCAACAGGTTAAAACTGCACATTTATCCCTCGGACAGGGAGATTGCAATGGCTCTGACGACTCTGACCACCAATTCTTCTGGCTTCTGTCTTGTCAACCTCATCCTCAACGGCCGCACGTATCTCTCCACCCGGCTCGGAGTACTCGCAAACTTATGCAGCGATGTGCTTCTGGGACAGGACTTCCAGAAGCAGCACAAGAAGATCACTTTTGAGTTTGGAGGGTCAAGGCCGGAGCTTACCATTTCTAAGGTGCCGTTTTGTGCACTCTCGGCGGCCTTACTCAGTAAACCCTCCCTGTTTGCCAATCTTCCCCCCCGCTGTAAACCCATAGCCACCAAATCGCAGCGATTTAGCCAAGACGATCGAGCGTTTATTGAGGCGGAAATCTCTCGCCTTTTAGTCGACGGTATTATCAAGCCATGTTCATCTCCCTGGCGGGCTCAGGTCGTCATCGTGAGGAATCCCTTAAAACAACATAAAAAACGTCTGTGTATCGATTATTCGCAGACTATTAATCAATATACCGATCTGGATGCCTACCCGCTGCCACGCATAGATGACATGGTCAACAACCTTGCCAAATACAAGGTATTCTCGACCTTCGATTTAAAAAGCGCGTACCATCAGGTGCCACCGCAAGACTCCGACAAGAAGTATACGGCCTTTGAGGCCAATGGTCGGCTTTTCCAGTTTCGCCGCCTTCCATTCGGGGTCACCAATGGGGTGGCCGTCTTCCAACGGGCCATGGATGGCCTAGTCCGGCAAGAGAACTTGACGGATACCTTTCCGTATTTAGACAATATCACTATTGCCGGCCATGATCAAAAGGAGCATGACGCCAATCTTCAGAGATTTTTTGACGTACTCCGCCGTCGCCACTTAACGTTAAACGAATCCAAATCGGTGAAGTCGGTGCCATCGGTGAACATTCTTGGCTACTGGGTGGGCAACGGTGTTATTAAACCGGACCCAGAGCGACTTCGTCCACTTCAGGAGCTCCCTCCCCCGACGAACCTCGGCTCTCTTCGTCGGGCACTTGGCATGTTTGCTTATTACGCAAAATGGATACCACACTTCTCCGATAAAATACAGCCCCTGCTCCATGCGAAGTCTTTTCCATTGGAAGCTACGGCTATTTCTGCCTTCAACCTCCTCAAACGACAGCTGGAGAAAGCCACGCTTCGCTCCATTGACGAAAATCTTCCTTTTGTGGTCGAATGCGATGCATCGGAGGTGGCGATCTCCGCTACCTTGAATCAAGGTGGCCGACCCGTGGCATTCCTATCCAGAACCTTGCAGGGTAGCGAGCTCCATTATCCCCCCCGTCGAGAAGGAGGCTACGGCCATCATCGAGGCTGTACGCCAATGGGGTCATTTTCTTGCTCGGCGTCATTTTACGTTTATAACTGACCAGCGCTCTGTGGCCTTCATGTTGGATAACCGGAGGCGCACGAAAATCAAAAATAATAAAATTCAACTCTGGAGGATGGAGCTGGCTGCCTTTGGATATACTATCTGTTACCGACCCGGCAAACAGAACGTGGCCCCAGATACCTTCACACGGGCATTTTGCTCCTCAATGTCAACGTCGACTCTGGCGGATTTGCATATGGACTTATGCCATCCTGGTGTGACCCGCATGTTGCACTTTGTGCGCTCCAAAAATCTACCATTTTCAACCGAGGACGTAAAGAAAACATGCTCCTCCTGTAGGATTTGTGCAGAATTGAAACCACAATTCTTTCGCCCATCAGATGGCTTACTCATACATGCAATGCAGCCTATGCAGAGGCTCAGCATAGACTTTAAAGGGCCATTGCCTTCGTCGACAAGGAACACCTACCTACTTACGATGGTGGACGAGTATTCACGCTTTCCCTTCGCCTTCCCCTGCCCTAATATGCTTACCTCTACGGTAATTAAATGCCTCGATCAGGTCTTTTCCCTTTGCGGGTCGGCCAATTTTATCCACACTGATCGGGGTCCCTCCTTTATGTCGAGTGAACTTAAAAGTTATCTCTCCCAACGGGGAATCGCCTCAAGTAGGACGACACCCCATCACCCAATTGGTAACGGACAGGTTGAACGATACAATGCCATCATCTGGAACGCTGTCCGTCTGGCACTAAGGTCACGCAACCTACCGGACCAGCAGTGGGAAACGGTGCTCCCCGACGTGTTACACTCTATCAGGTCTCTTCTCTCCACATCTACTAATGTCACGCCTCATGAGCGATTCTTCAAATTCCGGCGTCGCTCTACACATGGGACGTCTCTACCGTCATGGTTGGTGGCTCCAGGCCCGGTGCTACTCCGGAGGTTCGTCCGGTCTGCCAAAAACGACCCTCTCGTTGATGAGGTGGAGTTAACGGAGGTAAACCCCACGTATGCGCACGTACGGTACCCTGATGGCCGGGAGACCACCGTCTCGCTCCGAGATCTGGCTCCCTGCCCAACCGGTCACACGGGCCCGAATGATGAAGGATCCCCCGACAATGATATCAACACTCCGCACCCCTATGAAAATGACGCCCCGCTTGGGACATCGGGGGATCTGCCGGCAACGCTACCGGACCAACTCAGGGAGCTGGACGCTCCCCGTAGGATGGCCACCCGAAACCAGGACGCCGGACAATCTCCAGCCACGACCCGGGATGAGGCCAGCTCAGCACCTGTGGGGGCCCGCACCCAGAGTCATGATATTCCCAGTCCTCCACAGGATGATCAAGATGACGCGGACTCTACTGACTTACCGGTACGGGCCAAGCGACCCAGGGACCAGGACACGGTCCGGGGAGACGTGCCTTCCGGTCACAAGCAGAGAGCTAAACGTCTACGGCTATTTCTGGTCTGCCTAATCCGTTAAAGGAAGACTGGACTTCCAAACCTTTTAGGGAGGAAGAATGTCATAAATCGCAAGTAACAACTCAGGAAGTACTACTGGGCGGCCAGCTGGGGCGCCGTCCAGGGAGTATAAATACTCAGGCATGGGCCCACCTTGGGCAGAGACAATCTGGAAACAGGAAGCTAGTGACTGCTAACTAGACCTCCATGTTTTGTTACAAGTTGATTAAAGCCTTGCTTTATGTTCAAGTGCGTAGTGAGTCTTTATTACGTCACCTACTATTTAAGAAAGGAAGGAGAGAAAAAATGGGGAACTACAGACCAGTAGTAGGGAAAATGCTAGAATCTATTATTCGTGGTAACAGGGCACTTAGAAAATAACAATAGGATTGGGCAAAGTCAACATGGATTTATGAAAGGAAAATCATGTTTGATGAATCTGTTAAAGCTTTATGAGGTTGTAATTAGCAGAATAGATAAGGGGGAACCAGTGGATGTGGTGTATTTGGGTTTTCAGAAGGCATTCGATAAAGTGCCACACAAGAGGTTGTTAAACAAAACTAGTGCTCATGGGATTGGGGGTAATATACTAGTATGGATTGAGGATTGGTTAACGGATAGAAAACAGAGAGTAGGAATAAACGGGTCATTTTCGGGTTGGCAGGCTGTAACTAGTGGGGTACCGCAAGGATCAGTGCTTGGGCCTCAGCTATTCACAATCTATATCAATGATTTGGATGAGGGGACAAAATGTAATATATCCAAGTTTGCTGATGATACAAAGCTAGGTGGGAATGTAAGTTGTGAGGAGGATTCAAAGAGTCTTCAAGGGGATATAGACAGGCTAAGTGAGTGGGTAAGAACATGGCAAATGGAATATAATGTGGAGAAATGTGAAGTTATCCACTTTGGTAGGAAAAATAGAAAAGCAGAGTATTTTTTAAATGGTGAGAGATTGGCAAATGCTGGTGTTCGGAGGGACCTGTGTCCTTGTATATGAATCACTGAAAGCTAACATGCAGGTACAGCAAGCAATTAGGAAAGCAAATGGTATGTTGGCCTTTATTACAAGAGGATTTGAGTATAAGAGTAAAGACGTCTTACTGCAATTATATAGGGCCCTGGTGAGACCACACCTGGAGTATTGTGTACAGTTTTGGTCTCCTTACCTAAGGAAGGATATACTTGCCATAGAGGGAGTGCAACGAAGGTTCACTAGACTGATTCCTGGGATGGGGCGATTGTCCTATGAGGACAGATTGAGTAGACTAGGCCTACACTCTCTAGAGTTTAGAAGAATGAGAGATAATCTCATTGAAACATACAAAATTCTTACAGGGCCTGACAGGGTAGATGAAGGGAGCATGTTTCCCTGGCTGGGGAGTCCAAAACCAGAGGTCACAGTCTCAGAATAAGGGGTCGACCATTTAGGACTGAGATGAGGAGAAATTTCTTCACTCAGAGGGTGGTGAATCTTTGGAATTCTCTACCCCAGAGGGCTGTGGAGGCTCAGTCATTGAGTATATTCAAGACAGAGATCAATAGATTTTTGGATATTAAGGGAATGAAGGGATATGGGGATAGTGCAGGAAGGTGGAGTTGAGGTAGAAGATCAGCCATGATCTTATTGAATGGTGGAGCAGGCTCGAAGGGCCAAATGGCCTACTCCTGCTCCTATTTCTTATGTTCTTATGTTCTTAAGTGACTAGTTGGAGCCATAGGAGAGAGTGTAAGCGGAGAGGACCAAAGCTTTGGGACCATCCGAGGGATACAGCATGCCCCTAGTCAGAGGTACTTCCCTTCTGCTTAACACCACACCCCAATAATCATAGTCACTATTATGATTAATAGTGGGTTATCACATGCTATAAGTTATTGCTTCAAGCAAACACTTTTAGCCATTGTGAAGTTCTTCTTTTGTAAGAACACTGTAGTGATGTTCTGTTCAATCTCCAAAAACTGTCCAATAGGACTTAAGAAGGCTATATTATATCTTGGCACAAGTTATCATGAAATATGAATCCCAGTCTTATTGATTTATTTTCTTCCATATTCATTATTAACTGTCAGTCATGGCTCAGTGGGTAGCACTCTCGCCTCTGAGTCAGAAGGTCGCGGATTCAAGTCCCACTCCAGAGACTTGAGCACAAAAATCTAGGCTGACACTCCAGTGCTGCACTGAGGGAGTGCTGCACTGTTGGAAGTGCTATTTTTCGGATGAGCAAAGAAGAGCTGGTGAGTTATCCCCGGTGTCCTGGCCAATATTTATCCCGCAATCAACATCACTAAAGCAGATTATCTGGTCCTTATCTCATTGCTGTTTCTGGAAACTTGCTGTGCGCAAATTGGCTGCTGCGTTTCCTACATTACAACAGTGACTACACTTCAAAAAGTATTTAATCGGTTTAAAAGCGCTTTGAGATGTCGTGAGGTCGTGAAAGGCGCTATATAAATGCAAGTCTTTCTTTTTTTTTATTAATGCCAAGAAGATATTGCTTTGATAAGAGATGCAATTCTGGTGGTGTTGGGAATTCAATAGATCAGCTTACCTGGGACCAGGTACATATCCAGCCCTGGCTGGATCTCTCTGGCTGGATCTGCAATTGCATAAATAGTACTTTTGCAGTTTCACTGGAGGAAAATTTGGCCCACTAGGTTACAGCTCATATAAAGTGCTGTCATCCAATTGATGCACATACATGAGATACTGCACATGTGAACTGTAGAAACTGTCGCACATGCAGGGCTGGATTTTGTCTTGGGGTCAGGTTGGGGTCGTGTTACCCGCATTTCGTGTTGCCCCCCGACTCCAGATTAATGTGGATGAATGATGCAATTTTCACTTAATTGGGCAATTGAGTTCCAGCATGTGGGAACCCATGAACCAATTAGTGGTTTCAGTCTGAAAGTCGCCTCTGATGATGTCATCATTGCAGGTCAGAGACTGACTGCCTGGTCTCAGAGATTGCCTGGCCTTTGCTGTGAGAGGACCTGGATGCAAAATGAGCAGCATCTCAGAGAGAGAGAGAGAGAGAGAAGAGAGAGAGAATATTTTTTGCAACCAAGTCCTCCCAGGCAGTCTCTGAAGACATTCAATGCAGCAGCATCAGAGGCGACTTTCAGACCTAATACTACTACTACCTTCATCACATCTCCGTTCTAATAGTGGACCTGCAGCTGATAGTCAGCTATCCACTTGTGCTCCCGCCAGGTTTCACTGGCGCGTTTCACATCAGGCATACTTCACGTTGGAAAAGGGTTAAACTAGCTAAAACGTTTCAAAATGGCATTACAGAGCCAATTTAGGGCTTGTTAAGGGCTTTAATGGCCTCTCCCGCCTCTTGGAGGCGGGACGGAGTTGGGAACCTCGCGACCGATTTTGTCAAAATTGCGTGGAGGCGGAATGGAGTCGGGATGGGGTCGGGACCCCCGAATCTGCAACTTTAACCCCTCACACGCCTCCAAACCCGACTCCACGGGTCATTGAAAATCCAGCCCGCAGTATCTAGGGATCATCTTGCAGATCCATTGGACTACTTGCATTATTCTTTTTCTGTTAAAGCTATAAATGTGGCAATTAAGTTAAAGTCCATGGTTTGGTGTCCTGTTGCTAGTTTATGCCAAACAAATAGAATTCTTGTACAAGTAAGTTGTACTGTTTTAATGGCAATCATTATATCTTTGCGTGCCTACAAGAGAGCCGTGGAAAACTGCGTTCTAACTTTCACGCATATAGGGATACATATACTGTACCAACATTCTGGATATAATGCATTTTTTAGGGCAACATATTGCTGAAGGCAGAAAGCCTTTTATTAATACCTTATAGTCCATAGTCCATTGGGGTGGTCTGTAACGAGAGACATTGTTTTTCTCAGTGTTTATAAGGTGGGTTTCAAAAAAGATTTAAAATCATTTAACATTACCACTTCCTACTTTGAGGAAACTGTTGTGCTTTGACGATGGAAGTTCGAGAACATTTCAGAAAAGATGAGGAAATAATGAAAAATACATGAAAGATATAAGATAGCCATAGTGTGAGCCTGTGTGTGTACGCTATCATATCAAAGACTTGTACAATCTGCATACTCTACATTCAAGACATTTTGTTCTGGGGGGAAAAAATACACAATACCATATCTTTGGGTTATTAAAATGAAATCGAGGTTTTCTCAAAGTGTGCTTTATCGCTGTTTACTTTTAAATTCTTAAGCACATTTATTTATTGGAAAATCCTTGTAGGAGCTCAACAGTAGGTAGAATTGTTCTGTTTCCATTCTGTGAAGCGCAGGAATAATTAAGATTTCACAGAAGACAATTGTGATGATAAAATTATAATGTAAACAAACCAGATTCCCTGTTCCCTTACAGATATCACTGTGGATTCTGTCAGTATGACTGATCACACATGACAAGCTGCTGACACCCACACTGTAATCTAGCTGTCACAGGCTGGATCCTCCATTCTTTTTTAGATAAATGTTTCCTTGTGAATATCTAAAGGCAAACAGTGTTTGCAAATCACTAAGTGCTAATTTATAACTGGCAATGTGTGTATCTGAACCTTCTTCCCTTTGTGGGCAGATTGAGCAGAGAACATAAAATAGATTGAATTTTCACTGTCATATTTAAACTTGTTTTGTGCCAATAACAGTCGTTTCTGCAAAAACCGACAACAATAATTTAAAAGGGACAACAATAAAGTTCTAATAAGGTGCAATGCCTCAACTGTGCCCACTTAAAGGGGAGTGAACATTCAGATTTCCTTTGAATGCATCTGCAGTTATAAGCTTTCACAATTAGTGACATGGATTTTTCTCTATTTATTCTGCTGGATAATTGTACAGTTTGAGGTGGGCGAAGGATTACTCTTCTGTTTCTGTGAGATATATCCCAGCAGCATAAAGTTGGCAACTGTGAGTGAGATTTTTGGAGATCAGATACACAAAGCAGGTGAAGCTTCTGTATAAGGTGCTGTTTCACCTAAGGCTTGCAGAGCCGAATCACCTGTATACATGCTGATATTAAATTCATAGTCAGTCTGCACTGAGATTGTGTGGGCATAAATACAGGTGAGAGAGAGAGAAAGAAAGAAAGAAAGAAAGACTTACATTTCTATAGCGCCTTTCATGACCTCAGGACGCCCCAAAGCGCTTTACAGCCAATGAAGTACTTTTGGAGTGTAGTCACTGTTGTAATGTGGGAAACGTGGCAGCCAATTTGCGCACAGCAAGCTCCCATAAACAGCAATGTGATAATGATCAGATAATCTGGTTTTTTTGTTATGTTGATTGAGGGATAAATGTAGGCCAAGAGAGCGGTGCATTGCCATTGCCGCAAACTCATTGGCAGGCTGCCCAGTGCACCATAAGCATTTCCTGCTTTATGCCCATTAGCCTTCTTCGGTAGCCTGGGCCCTCGAAGTTAGCATCTGAGTCCGCAGCAGCAGAGCTACTATGTGATCTCGCCCGCTGGCAAGCTGGCACCTGTGGTATCCTATCCCCCTGCCCCAGCTCGTACACACCTGTGGCCAGTGATTCATTACGTGAAGAGCTGTCCTCTAACCCAGCCTCTAAAGTACGCATGGTGCTAGTCTCTGAGCGGGTTCTTTCTAAGGTCAGATTGAGTGACGGTGCATCTTCAGGAAGACTAGCCAGAGGTATCTCCTGAAATGTGAAGGCAGAGCAGAGGATGATGTAGCTGGTGAAAGTAGCTGCAGTAGAGTGAGTGTGTAGGGGGTGATAGAAGGAAGAATTGAAAAAGAGATAAGGTGTGATGAAACCCTGCGTAATGCCTCCTCCAGCATTGCCATTCGCTGCGGCCATGATGACTCTCCCTGTGCCCGTGATGGCTAGCACGCCTTCTTCCACAGAGGAGAGGGTGTGCAGGTGGGCTCCGCCTCCTCTGGTGGAAGCCCCTTGCTGCATGTTGTGCATGACCTTCTCCTACAAGAAAGAAGGGAGTGTGTTAGTGACAGCTTGTGAGGTATTTAGCGAATGTGCCTGTCATGATCCAGTAGTGTGTAAGATGTGAGGTGTGAGGGCTTCAATAGTGGTGAGTGTGTGAGTATGAGGAGAAAGAGGTGGAGTGAAGTGTGGTGCCGTGATTGTAGGAACGTGAAGGGAAGCGGGGGAGGGGACCAGAGGTCCTGCTAAGGTGGGTGCACACAGCCGCGCAGTAAACTGCAAGGTTCCGCGCAGGCCACTCACTGGCTTGTACATTGTAGATACCGCGCATGCGCAAAACTTTGAATGGGACGTGCAGGAGGCAGTGCAGCTTACGGGGGACATCAGGGGACTACTGTGAGTAGCGAGGCTGGAGGTGGTGGAAGTGTGAGCAGAGTTGCATTCTTACCTTGACAACTTTGGCGAGGACTTTGAACTTCTTTCGGTATTGCAGCCATGTGCTGGGAGCTGAGCTCCTGAAATTGATCTCCTAAGAGACCTCATCGGACTGGCAGCAGAGTTGTTGCCTGGAGGGCTTTCTGTGCCCTTTCCTCCTGTCCACTGCCTGGGCCAGGGCCTCCAACAAGGCATCTGAGCAACTAACTGCCCTATCTGGATCTCTTACAGCCATTTTAGCCCCTTTGATAATGTTTTCTCCTGTCTGCAGCTCCCCTCCAAGAGGGGCTGACTGTCTTTAAGTGGTATCAGAGCTGCCCGATTTCCACCCCCCAGCACGAATTTAATAAAGTACCACGTGAACAGATGTGGAGGCCCCCTGCATGCAGGTTTTCGGGCGCAATCGAATTTCTAGGCCACAGTTTCTTCAATGTCTCCTTAATGAACAGTTGACATCTTAAGAAAATCTTAAGCAAGGTTTCAGTCTTGGCTCAGTTGTAACACTCTCACCTCTGAGTGAGGTGGTCTTGGGGTTCAAGCCCCACTCCAGAGACTTGAGCATTTAACCTAGGTTGACACTCCAGTGCCGCACTGAGGGAGTGTTGCACTGTTGGAGGTGCTGTCTTTTAGATGAGACGTTAAACAGAGGCCCCATCTGCCCTCTCAGGTGAATGTAAAAGGTCCTGTGGTAATATTTGGAGAAGAACAGGGGAGTTCTCCTGGTATCCTGCCCAACATTTATCCCTCAACCAACATCTAAAAAACAGATCATCTGGTCATTATCTCAGTGCTGTTTGTGGAACCTTGCTGTTGTGGCGGATCGCCACCTAAACGGGCATTATCCACTTTTCCGTCCGTGGACAAAATATCGAGCACCTTCCCTTTAAGGCACCTTACCTTTAAGGCAGGAGTGGGAGGGGCCTCAGGTTTTTTACAGGCCCCCCAGTGTACGCCCACGCCCGCAGGCTGGACCCGACCAAACTGGAGATCGCGCGGACCGAGTTTGCCACCATGGAACAGCTCGGCATCATCCGCCGCTCCAACAGTCCCTGGGCCTCCCCACTCCACATCGCCCCCAAACCAGGCGGAGGGTGGCGCCCCTGCGGGGATTACCGCCGCCTCAACGACGCCACCATCCCTGATCGGTACCCCGTGCCGCACATTCAGGACTTCTCGGCTAGACTGGCCGGCCGCTCAGTCTTTTCCAAGGTCGACCTGGTGCGCGGCTACCACCAAGTCCCCGTCCACCCCGCGGATGTCCCCAAGATGGCCGTAATCACCCTCTTCGGCCTGTTCGAGTTCCTGCGGATGCCCTTCGGCCTCAAAAACGCGGCCCAGGCATTCCAACGGCTCATGGACTCGGTCCTTCGGGACCTGAAGTTCCTGTTCGTCCACCTGGACGACAGCCTGGTAGCCAGTTCCTCCAAGCAGGAACACCTCGAACACCTCCGCATCCTGTTCGGGCGCCTCAGCGACCACGGGCTCATCCTCAGCCCAGCCAAATGCCAGTTCGGCCTGGACAAGATCGACTTCCTCGGCCACCACATCACCCATGCTGGGGCCATTACCCTGCCCACCAAGGTGCAGGCCGTCCAACAATTTCCCCACCCCACCACCATCAAAGGCCTCCAGGAGTTCCTCGGGATGGTGAATTTCTATAACCGCTTCATCCCCAAAGCGGCGTCCCTCATGAGGCCCCTGTATGAAGCCCTCCGGGGCAGGAGCGGCAAGATGTCGGTCGAATGGACGGCAGACGCATCCGCCGCCTTCGACTCCACCAAGACCGCGCTCGCCAACACCACCCTGCTTGCGCATCCATGGCCCAATGCCAGGGTAGCGCTCACCACGGACGCCTCCGACCACGCAGTCGGCGCCGTGTATGAGCAGTGGGTCGACGGCGCCTGGCAACCACTTGCCTTCTTCAGCCACCAACTACGCCGCCCGGAGCTCAAGTACAGCACCTTCGACCGCGAGCTCCTCGCGCTGTTCCTGGCGGTCCGCCATTTCCGGTTTTTGCTTGAGGGCCACCCCTTCACTGCGTTTGTCGACCACAAGCCCCTGACATTCGCAATGGCAAAGACAACCGACCCCTGGTCCGCCAGGCAGCAGCGCCAGCTCGCGGCAGTGTCCGAGTTCACCACGGACATCCAACACGTCTCCGGCCGAGACAATGTGGTAGCCGACTGCCTCTCCCGCCCCGCCATCCACGCCGCACACCTGGCAGTCGACTACGCTCAACTCGCAGCAGACCAGATCACCGACCCTGATCTGCTCTCCGCACCCACCAACCTACCAGGGCTACGCCTGGCTGACGTCGCCTGTGGCCCGACCGCAGTCACGGTCAAGTGCGACATATCCCTATGTCAACCTCGGCCCGTTGTCCCAGCGTCCTGGCGCCGCCGGGTATTCGACATTCTCCACAACCTCTCCCAACCCGGCGCCCGTGCATCCATCAAATTGGTAGCCAACCGCTTTGTCTGGCGTGGCCTTCGCAAGGATGTGCGTACTTGGGCCAACTCCTGCCTAGCCTGCCAAAGGGCCAAGGTGCAGCAACACACGAAAGCACCCCTCGAGGAGTTTACCGTCCCCTCGCGGAGATTCGACCACATCCACGTGGACATCGTCGGGCCCCTGCTGCCGTCGCAAGGCCACACGCACTTGCTGACCATCGTTGACCACACCACACGCTGGCCCGAGGCAATTCCACTGCCCTCTACCACCACCGCCGACGTCGCCAGAGCCTTCGTCAGCACCTGGGTCGCACGGTTCGGCGTCCCCTCCGACATGACGTCGGACAGAGGTCTGCAATTTACCTCTGAACTCTGGACCGCCGTTGCACGCAATCTCGGGGTGACCATTCACCGCACCACAGCATACCACCCCCAAGCCAACGGACTGTGCGAGCGGTTCCACAGATCCTTGAAGGCATCTCTTCGAGCCAGCCTCCAGGACGGCGCCTGGACCGACCGACTCCCGTGGGTCCTCCTCGGCCTGCGCACCGCGGTTAAAGAAGACCTCCACGCATCGGCAGCAGAGCTCGTGTACGGTCAGCCGCTGTGTGTACCCGGCGAGTTCCTGCCCACCGCCACGACACCCTGGTCAGCCGACCAGCAACGCCACGACTTCGCCTCACCGGCGCTGCAGTTCGCCCTGGTGCCCATTGCCCGACACGGCGAATCCACCTCACACGTCCCACTAAGCCTGCACCAGGCACGGTTTGTTTTCGTCCGGCACGACGCCCACCGCGGACCCCTTCAACCCCCATACGACAGGCCCTACAAGGTGCTACAGGCTGGGGACAAATTTTTCACCCTGCAAGTGGGCGACAGGACCGAAAAAGTGTCGGTTGACCGACTCAAGCCAGCACACTCGGAGCTCGGTGAGCAGGTCCCGGTAGCTTGTCCACCTCCACGCGGCCGACCTTCCCTCAAGCCGGTTCACCCGGCTGCTCCACGCCCGGCCGTTCCACGTCCACCGGCGTCTTACAAGAGCCGCTCCGGCCGGCCCATCAGACCGCCGCACCGTCTCGTCCACACCACCTAAGCGGATTCTGGGGGGGAGCTGTGTGGCGGATCGCCACCTAAACGGGCATTATCCACTTTTCCGTCCGTGGACAAAATATCGAGCACCTTCCCTTTAAGGCACCTTGGGGGAGAAATTAGGTCGCGCCCCATTTGGGGCGCAAATATCGTCCGCGCGCAAATATTAGCGCCTGGCGCTAATTATCGGCACTGACAGGAAACTTCACTTTTACCGCCCCGGGAGGTGAGTGGAGCGCTAAATTAGGCGCTGCACACCTCTCTTAAGGCGCAAAGGCCTAGGAGTGAGGCGCTACCTCAGCGCACGAGCGCAGCGCAGCTGCTGCCAGTTAGCGAGGGAACACAGACACACTGGCGCCGGACACTTCTTAAAGCGGGGGGGGGGGCACTTGCTCCCCAGCCACACCCTGCTCATTGCAGCCTTGAATCTCAGCCTGGAGAGACCTGTAATCCATTTTGCTGCCAAGCATGGAGAGGGTGAGAGAACGCGCTCATCGCTTCACCGAGCGGGCCTTGGATGCTCTGGTTGGCGCAGTGGAGCGCAGACGATGCATGCTGTTCCCGGAGAGTGGCAGGAGGCCTTTGCCACGCGAGTTCAGAAGAGTGTGGAGGGAGGTGGCTCAGAGCGTCTCCTCCAGGAGCATGGTGCCCAGGACCCATGTTCAGTGCCGCAAAAAATTCAACGACCTCACTCGGGTCGTCAGGGTGAGTGGCTTTTTCTCAATACCTCTCCATCCCTCCATCTCAACCTCACTATATGGCCAGAGGGTCTTAAAACCCTAATGCACAACACTCATGCAACACCTATGGCCCTTTCATCAAACACACACACACATTCCACACTTTGCATACAGTAAGGGCTATTCACCTATGGGAGGCACATCAGGCAAGACCATGGCTGCATATTGTAAGGGCTATTCACCTATGGGAGGCACATCAGGCAAGACCATGGCTGTATATTTACTCAGATGCTGTCCTTTTTCTTGCAGGCTAAGCTGGCTCATAATCGGAGACAGCAGCAACGGACGGGTGGAGGGCGGCTTCAGCCGCAACCCCTCAGCGATCTGGAGGAGCGCGTCCACAGGATTGTGGCAAGCCGGGTGATCGGTCCCGTCGCCACTGGGGACGCCGACCCCGTTGTGGACAGCAATGGTAAGGTCATCACCTTTTTGTCCTCTGTCCTTCCATTTGTCCCTCACAATACCAGCCTTTGACACTTTCAATCCAACTTGCTAACTCGCTGCACTTATTCCTCCCTTACTGCCACCCTGTCCTCACGCTAAAGCCACTCTTGTACCTCCCTGCTTTCAGATGGTGATTCACCAGCTGAGGAGATGGTCCCTGAAGCTGCCACTGGGAGTGATGCTGCAGCTGAGGAGGAAGAGGAAGCCGGAGCATCAGTGCCACCCTCTCCCGAGGAAGCCCATGGCCACACTGGGAACACGCCTTCCCCGGAGGGGAGCAGGGGGGAAGGGGCTGATGATGGTGAAGCTCCAGGACCCAGCGGGCTGCAGCAATGCCATTGGGGGGGGAGGGAAGAACGGGGGAGCAGGGGGAAAGGGGCTGATGATGGTGAAGCTCCAGGACCCAGCGGGCTGCAGCAACGCCATTGGGGGGGGGAGGGAAGAACGGGGGAGCAGGGGGGAAGGGGCTGATGATGGTGAAGCTCCAGGACCCAGCGGGCTGCAGCAACGCCATGGGGGGGGGGGGGAGGGAAGAACGGGAGCCTTCTCCCCAGAGGGAGAGTATGCCAGACACTCCTACTGCAATGGACGCAGAGGAGGAGCGGCTGATTGCAGAAATGAACAGCCAGGCGGTGGGCATGCACACTGAGCTCATGGGTGCAGTGGGAAGGGTGCCCGAATGCATTGAGGCACTGGCAAGGAGTGTGGAGCACTTCGCTGTAGCACAGGCGGATGCCACACTAAAGCTTACTGCTGCAATTCAGTCACTGGCTGCCAGGAACCCATCTGAGACTGCTCTCATGCAGACTCAGATTGAGGCCACGCGAGCACTGACTGCTGCCATCCTCGATGGTTCGTGCACATGTCCCCGGGGCTGTCACCGCGCCGCAGCAGGCCAGCAATCTGTTCTCCGGCAAATTGCTCCGGATGCTGAAGTGCTGCCCCGTGGGAGTGCCAGTGTGTCGGGCGAGCAGGGAGTTGCTGTCCTCTCTCACGATGACAGCATTCCTGCTGCCAACACTGTCACTTCTCCACTGCACTTGCCACCGCCTGTAGGACAGACTGCTGCCGCCCATGCAGAGTTAGTGCAGTCTGCAGCCGGGCCCTCCAGGCCCAGAAGTGGTCGAGGCCGTCCTTCAGGGGCATCTGCAGTGTCAGGGTCTGACGAGCAGCAGCCTTCCACCAGCCTTGCTGCAGCCACTGAGGTCCCATTACGGAGGAGCAGTAGGGTTAGAAGGGGGGAAGTGCGCAAGGGAAGGAGATCACCCTCGAAGGGCAAAAAGTAGGAGGTGTGCCAAAATGCTGGTCATTTTTTTATTAAAGGCCGAGGTTCATGGCCCAACTTTTGTTTAGTGTTTTGGACATTATCTCCAGGTTGTGAGAACCAGTTATGTTATTGACTGTTTTTTTGTGTTTATTTCTATGAGTTTGTCATGAGGAATTGACACACACAGAGTTTGTACAATAAATAAGTTTCTGTATTCAAAATATACATGGCTGGTGGTTGGAATTATTGGTGCCTTGGCCGGCTTAGGGGTTGCGTGCTGGGTTGATTCGTGTTTGTAGCAATGGCAGGGGCCCTAGAAGCGGCTTGCTATTAGTCGTTGACGGACGGCCTTTGCAGTTTGACCATTGTGGGCCGCCCTCCTGCCTTGGTGCTGCTGCTGATCATCGTCCTCGTCCTGTTCCTCCTCTTCCTCCTCCTCCTCTTGTGGTGCTGCAAGGCCTGGTGGCATTGGCTGCGTCCTGAGGATTGCCATGTTGTGCAACATGCAGCACACGACTACGAATTTGGAAACTTGCTCAGGCGAGTACTGCAGGGCTCCTCCGGAATGGTCCAGACAGCGGAATCGTTGTTTGAGCACGCCGATTGTGCGCTCAATAATGTTCCTGGTTGCTTGTTGGCTTTCCTGGTACTGCAGCTCAGCAGGGGTGTTTGGCGCACGGAGCGGTGTCATCAGCCAGGTGCTCAATGCGTACCCCTTGTCCCCCAGAAGCCAACCAACTGGCTGATGCGGTGCCTCGAAAATTTCTGCCACAGTACTCTGGCGCAGGATGAAAGCATCGTGGCAGCTGCCCGGATAGTGGGCATTGACAGCGAGAATGACCTGTCTGTGGTCACAGACCAACTGCACATTCAAGGAATGGAACCCCTTTCTGTTCCGGAACTCCTCTGCATTCTCTCGCGGAGCACGCAAAGCCACATGCGTGCAGTCAATGGCGCCCTGCACCATGGGGAAGCCCGCTACCCTCGCAAAGCCCATAGCACGGTCATGCTGCTTGTCTGGGGTCATAGGGAAGGAGATGAAGTCTCGTCTCCTTGTGAAGAGGGCATTGGTGACCTGCCGGATGCAGCGATGCACCGCAAACTGGGAGATATTGGCGAGGTCCCCAACAGCAGCTTGGAATGAGCCAGTGGCGTAGAAGTTCAAAGCCACTGTGACCTTCACTGCCACCGACAGAGACGTCCTGGACCTCAGCTGAGGCTGCAGATCTGGCTGCAGCAGATGGCAGAGCTCAGTGACCACCTCCTTGCTGAATCGCAGCCTTCGCAAACACAGCTCCTCGGACATATGGATGTAGGAGAGCTGTTCACGATATACCCTGGGAGGGTAAGCTCTCCTGTACATGCGCCTGATGGCCCTCCTCCGTCTGGCCATCATTGCCACTCTCTGTCTGCGTCTCACTATCCTCCGATTGAGCTGGAGCAGGACGACGCCCCCAATCATTGCAGCCCCCATATTCTCTTTGCCAGAAAAGTAATGAGGTACAGCAACTAAAGTAGCAGCAAAGTTAGGATGAACTAGGCAAAACTACCTCACAAAGCGTTGAGTCAATGTAGAAGTCTCTCTCTCTCTCTCTCCGAATCTCTCTCTCTCTCTCAGAACGAGTGGTGCATAAATGTCGACCACAGAAAAAGACAGGAAGAGGCCCCCTTTAAATAGCGCCCCCCCCAGCCCCACACCGATTGATAACGTTCCAGTCTTCCGGTCGTTGGAAGCGCCAGGCGGTAAGGCAGGGGGCGCCACTCAATTTCCGCTCCGGGGCGCCCCAAGGGCGTTGCACCACGGAATGACGTCACAATCTGCACGCGCAGGTGGTCGCAGCGGTAAGTTTTAGCGCCGCCGCACAATCTCAAGTTAAGTTCTCGAGCGGCGCAAACAGAGCTGCGCCCGAGCGTTAGCGCCTTAACGCCCCATTAGCGCCCTCTTAAGGCGCTAACGGGAGGCGCAACCAACTGAATTTTTACCCCCTTACCTTTAAGGCAGGAGTGGGTGGGGCCTCAGGTTTTTTCCAGAGAATTCTGGGAGCATTCTGTTCAGCCTTTTTGTACCATGCAGTTGCATTAAAAAAGTCTCTTGTTTTCCACACATGGATTCAGCCTTAATTCGTGTTTCGCGGCAGCCTCAACACTGTGCGCAAATTGGCTGCTGCGTTTCCTTCATTACAACAGTGATTACACTTCAAAAATACTTCATTGGCTGTAAAGCGCTTTGGGACATTGTGAAAGGTGCTATATAAATGCAATTTCTTTCTTTTCTTTATCTCTTCTGAAAAATTCTCGAGGGAATGGCATAGGCTGTAAATGCTGGTGTGGTGGTATCATCTCTTGATCTTCTCCATTGGTGTAGCTGTTGGTTTTATTTATTTTTCCTTCCATTGTTTCAAAAGCAATTGTTCCCTCCACACAAGAAAAGGAGTGATAAATTGTGGCTAGCACACGGCATGCTTGAAACCTGTTCATTTGAGAAATGAGAGAACTCTGCAGGCACATCAGATATTTGAAACCAAGATCTACTCTGGTTTAGGGTGAAGTTACATTAACTCCAGGTGGATTCCCCGCTCAGGCCTGAGTTAAAATCACAGTCGGGTCTCAATGGTGTCATTGGGCTGCAACACGCATATGTAAAGAAGGACCCTGTTGGCTCTGGGCGCGTGTCCTTGCTGCCTGCTCAGGAGAGCAGGTTAACATTGCAGAAGTTGCGATCATGGCGGCTTTCGGACAGGTAAGAGCCAGGGCGATTTTAACGGCCCACCCGCCAGGTTTCTGCTGAACGAGTAGGGTTAAAATTGCCCCCAATTGTGTTTAGTTGACATTATGTAAGATCTTCTTACAGGGCTTGACAGGGTAGATGCAGGGAGGATGTTTCCCCTGGCTGAGGAGGCTAGAACCAGGGGTCACAGTCTCAGAATAAGGGGTCGGCCATTTAGGACTGAGATGAGGAGAAATTTCTTCACTCAGAGGGTGGTGAATCTTTGGAATTCTCTACCCGAGGGCTGTGGAGGCTCAGTCGTTGAGTATATTCAAGACAGAGATCGATAGATTTTTGAATATTAAGGGAATCAAGGGATATGGGGATAGAGTAGGAAAGTGGAGATGAGGTAGAAGATCAGCCATGATCTTATTGAATGGCGGAGCAGGCTTGAGGGGCCGAATGGCCTACTGCTGCTCCGATTTCTTATGTTCTTATGTTCTTATTTTGATAAATGATATACATTCACGGGTTGATCACACAGGTCTTAAGGAACATTTGCTGGAGAAGTGAAGGTTCTGGTGACAGTCCCATTGGGCAATAGTGAACACTGATACTGCAAACACCTTGTTAGAATTTGCAAAGCAGTTGCCAGAGGAGCTCAAACCTCAATGTGATGAAACTCTGAGAGCTACTTTTACTGATGCCTGTGAGATTGTAAAATTTGACTGCATGCAGCTGCAAATGTTCTGCATTTGATAGTAGGGGATGAATGAAAATATTAGCCTTCAGCAGTTCCAGGCAATTTAATTCCAAACTTCAGATGCACCTTTCTTTTAAAAGCCGTGACTCAGAAGTTTGGAGTTCTGAACCGGCAATCTGTTTCTGAGGCATCGTCAGATGTTATCTGGGCAACACCTGCGATCACTCTTATCTGGAATGGGCAGAGGAGCCATCTGAAGTCTGAATGGATTCGAAATGGGTAAATACAAAAAAAAAATCAGAAATTATCTCAAACCTTAACATTAAAGGAAATAATAATTAAAATATACATAATGAAAATATGTAATCATAAAAGCCATCTCAGTGCTGAATAATGATTAGCCGGGACATCGTACTGCATTACTCTAATCTGTTCAAACATGAGGCACGTTAAATGTGTTTTTTTTGAACTATGCATTCTGAGGTGATTCATCATTCAGTAAAATGGTATTTGATAAACGTTTGTGCAGTTTTTAAGTTCAGGGACCAAAATATTGAGATTTGGTGACATTTATAATTGCCCTATAATCAACTAAATAAAAATGACATTTTTGATATACCATCTATGGGTCATTCACTGCCAAGGGTATTGAGATCATTTTTCTTGCATTGATCAATGGGCAGCTGCCCAGCAGAGTCAATAATTCTCATATAAAATATTGAAAAGGTGCCCCCAATTGGCCTCTGCACAGTTCTTTTTGATGGTGATAGCACAAATATGTGTTGGAGGAACATTTAAATTTAGAATTTATTTGCTTATCTGGAGGCAGTTAAAATCCTATTCGCATAACTAATAACTTTTAGCACTGTCAAGACCAAAAAAGTTACTGCATAGGCGTGACTTTATTGATGTAGGGGTCCCAAACTAAACCTTTGCATGGGGACCCAAATGGCAAACAGCGCTCCTGCTTAGTTGGATCTGCACGCGTTGAAACACCCAGCACTAGTGAGCAGCAGCAGGTACTGGTGGCAGAGACAGCCCAGGAGACAGCTCACAGGGCAAGGTCTTTTCCCAGCTCTGCTGAGGAAGACAGAGATGAGGACTTCAGGGGCCCAGCATTGAGAAAAAAACAGCTTTCCTCACACAAGCAGTTACAACATGTATTGGAAGGCCTACCAACGAGTTTCAGCACCATAGCTGAAAGTGTGGAGGAGTCCGCTTCCAGCCTGTGTGACGTCATTTCCCAGGGCATCAGCACTCTGCAATCTACCCAGTGTGGTCTTCTCTAGGGAGGCTGCAGCCAGGTCCTCATAACAGGAGTTGTGGAAGCTCAACTGGCTGCCATACAGGCTTTGGGCTCCACCTTGGAGAGAAAGGTGTCCACCTTGCACCACATGGATAGGGGCTTTCAAGGAATCACTGCTCTTCTTCAATCTGCTCTCCCGCAGATCAGTGGAAGTGATGAGGACCAGCTCCATGGGAGGGGCAGTGCGCAGCGGGAGTGGCACGAGTGTCCATCTCTCAGGGCGTTAGCATGTCTGCTCCTTCGCCACTCCCACAACCAATACCTCTAACGGTGCCAGAAAGCCAGCTGGGCCAGATTACCCCATAACAGTCGAAGTGGGGCAGTCTGTAGCCAGGCCCTCCGAGGCTCGGGTTCCCAGAAGTTGTTAGCCACAAGTATCTCAAAGATCCCGATATAAGCAACTGCAGCCTTCCACCAGCTTTGCTGAAGCCACTGGGGGAGCATCTTGTAGGAGTAGTGGAGTTACTGAACCTTCTTTTAAGAAAAGCAATATGGGTTAATCACTTGTATGTTACATGAAGTGGAGAAAATTATTGTGGTTGGCATTAATGTAATCACCTTTATCACATTTGGCAGTTTGGTCTGCAGTGTCTTTTCATTATCAGTATGTCATTGATGTAGAGGTTGGCTGAATGGTTTCAATGCAGGATTAAGGGTGTGGTGAAGGGGATAACAAGGACTGTTAATACAGAGGGGCTTTCTGTAACTTAACAGGGGAGGATAATGAGTATGTCACTGAAAGTGCTGTTCTATTAACTGCTCCCTGGCCTCTTTGGCTGCAATCGTTTGTGCTGCCAATCCTTCTTCTGATTCTCTCTCACCTCCATCTGTTCTTCCTCATGAGATGATGCCTCTTCCTGTTGCTCTGCCTCCTCGAACGGCAATCCTCTTTGCATGGCCAAGTTATACAGAATGAAGCAAACTACGATGATGTCTGGGCCATATTGTAGGGAGTCCCTAGACTGATCAAAGCACCTGAAGCTTTGCATCACTGTGCCAATAGTGTGCTCCATGATGTTCCTGGTTATCCCATGGCTGCGATTGTACCTGAGCTGATCAGGCATGCTGGGGTTGTGGAGGGATGTCATCAGCCATGAGTGTGGGGGCTATCCCCCTATTCCCTATTAGCCATCCTCTGACGTTCCTAGATGGATGAAAAAGTGGCAGGATTGGTGGGTGTCACAGGATGAAGGCACCATGGCAGCTGCCACCAAAACTGGCCCAGATTGTATGATCGTTCTGCGATGATCACTCACCAGTTGTACATAGTTGGAGTGAAAAACCTTCCTGTTCACCAAAGTGCATGGCTCCTCCTCTAGTGTCTTGATAGCTACATAAATGCAATCTATTATGTCCCTGGAGAGGTGGGAACCCAACCATTCAGCACCATTCCCCCAGATTAAGGAATACTATACTGACTGAACTGACAATTTTTCAATGCAGACAGCGTACCAGGATGGATAAAATAACTAAATCACTTAGATGGCATTTCAAGGTATTATTCAAACAGAAATATATTTAATTCACATGCACTGATGCATGTGTAGCGATGCCAAGTGATATGAACCATACATCAAAGAACTGATCTCTATGTGAAACCCACGTATCAAAATATCTGATGCATGTCAGTCTAGATCATGTCAAGCAGTGATGCTAGAATGGGCTTCTGTAATGTCTACTAAAGCAAGCAGCTGGAACATAGATCCAATAGCATGGCCATATGCGCTTCAGTTGATCAGGAACTGGAAATGATTAAGAGAAATATATTTCTTTTTGTTGCCCCATTGTAATCCAATTTAACATCATCAAAAAAATGGATTGATTGAACATTGCAAGAGCTTTGCAGTTTTTCAAATATACGCCTCTTTGATTTGGTAGCACACCCCACATAGGTTATTTTCTGTAACTTTCATATATAGGCTCGATTTTAACTCTGGGCCTGTTTTGGGTGGGAAAGTAGCAGCGTGAGTTAGAACGTTAACTTCTGCTCAGAAATGAGGCTGTGGCCCAGTGTATATTACCTCATGGGTCTCGTGTAAATCCCTGCCCCCTCTCTCGACTGACTCCCCACCCTTTCCATCCGGGAAGTCGGCGGTGGGGGGGGGCGATGGAAAATCACGAGACTTGGTAAGTGGTGTGATCGGCCGCCGGGGCCGTCCCGCAGTGGTCTTATGATCGGGAAGGGAGTGGCGAGTCCGCAGAAGGGGAGGCCTAAGCTTTCCTTGTGCTTCCCATGTCCCCACAAGGAAAATAAAAAAATGTATCTTTTGGGGCTTCTTCTGGTCCTGATCATCATCTCCGCTGTTTTCACCTGGCGGGAAACTCACTGTGGCTTCTTGCGTGGGCCGCCAAGTTAAAATTGCAGTCAGGTCCCGATGACATCATCAGAACCTGACATGTATATGCTAAAAAGGATCTGTTAGTTCCTGTTGTCTCCAGGGCCGATGAGTAACCTGGGCAATCTGATGCCTTTGTTACCTCTAGACTCGACTATTCCAATGTTCTCCTGGCCGACCTTCCACCTTGCACCCTCCATAAGGTCAAGGTCATCCAATACTCTGCTGCCTGTATGCTAACTCGCACCAAGTCCTGTTCACCCATCACCCCTGTGCTCACTGGCCTACATTGGCTCCCGGTCTGGCACCACCTCAATTTTAAATTTCTCATCCTTGTATTCAAAGTCCCCCCTATCTCTGGAACCTCCTTCAGCCCTACGAGATCTCCGTAACCTCCTCCAATTCTGGCCTCTTGCGCATCCCTGATTTTCATTGCTCCACCACTGATGGCCGTGCCTTCAGCTGCCAGGCCCTAGGGTCTGGAATTCCCTCCGTAAGCCTTTCCACCTCTCGCTCCTCCTTTAAGCTGCTCCTTAAAACCTATCTCTTTGACCAAGCTTTTGGTCATCTGTTGTAATATCTCTTTATGTGGCTCAGTGTCAAACTTTGTTTGATAACGCTCCTGTGAAGCGCTTTGGTGAAGCGTTTTACTATGTTGAAGGCACTATATAAATGCAAGTTGTTGTTTCTGCCGGGTGGGTAGGGTTAAAATCGCCCCCTATTAATATTTAATTCTTTAAAGCAGAATGACACGATCCAGCTTTTTAAAATGACAGAAACTACCGACTAAGCAGATATTTAACTGAGTCTGTGATTACAGCAATTCAAGAAAGGCTAGACATTAGAAGAAACTTAAAAAAATATTCTTCTTTCCCTCCCATGTGATATAGTAGGACGTGTGGAATAGACTTTTAGCAAAATTATTTAATGTCACGTTGATCCACTCCTTTAAAAATGTGAATAAATATTGTGTTAACATTGACACTAGATGAAAATGAGCAGCAATTTCAGTTTGTTTATGGATGTGTCACATATTAAAATTCCACCTGTATTATGCTTTTCTCTTGTTGCAAGTTATTCCATTGGGATTTCATGCTTTAGTTACTGGGATTAATGGAGTTTCAGACCGATCTGCAATTTTGAAGGATGCTCATTCAGTTGTCCTCTGGTTGCTCATGGTGAAATTCATCCTCCATTAACTTTAGCAAAAAAAATCAGCATCAGGAAAACATGGGATTTTCCATCTTGTGAGGACTTTCTGAGTAAAATCATTAACAGGAGGAATTTTATCCCTTAAATCATGTGTGGAATCATTTGTCTCCCACCCCTGAGCAGCAGCAGTACAGAAAAAGAACAGCGGTCTAAAGGGTCAACAAGCACAGATACACCCAACTCCACGTGGGAAACTTCACTAATCTTTGCAGAATAATATGGGATAATAAAAGCATACGGGATCCTTGACTTTATAAACATAGGCATAGAGTACAAAAGCAAGGATGTTTTGGTAAAGTTTTATAAAACACTGGTTAGGCCTCAGCAGGAGTATTGTGTCCAATTCTGGACACCACACTTTAGGAAGGATGTCATGGCCTTGGAGAGCATGCAGACGAGATTTACTGGAATCATACCAGGGATGATGGATTTCAGTTAGTTGGAGAGACTAGAGCAGAGGGATGGGATACGGAGCGGAGCTATAGTAGGGGGTGATGCACAGCCAAATATAGAGGAAAAAACAAGTCAGCCTGGAAGGCAGAGCAAATATGTAACGGCACAAGGGAGTATGGCAAGGCTGGATGGCATTTATTTTAATGCAAGGAGTCTTGCGAGTAAGGCAGATGAATTGAAGGTGTTGATGAACACATGGGAGTACGATATTGTTGCAATCACAGAGACATGGTTGAGGGAGGGGCAGGACTGGCAGCTCAATATTCCGGGGTATAGAATCTTCAGGCAAGACAGAGGGGGGTGTAAAAGAGGAGGGGGTGTCGCAATATTAATCAAGGAGTCAATTACTGCTGTAAGGAGGGATGATATCTTAGCAGGTTCCTCTAATGAGGCCATATGGGTAGAACTTAAAAACACAAAGGGGGCAAGCACTTTGCTGGGAGTGTACTATAGGCCCCCAAACAGTCAGGGGGAGATAGAGGAACAGATATGTAGGCAAATCTCAGAGAAGTGTAGAAATAATAGGGTAATAATAGTAGGGGATTTCAACTTCCCCAATATTAACTGGGATAGTCAGAGTGTGAAAGGCTTAGAGGGTGCGGAATGCTTAAAGTGCATCCAGCAGAGCTTTTTGAGCCAGCATGTAGAATGTCCTACAAGAGAGGGGGCGGTACTGGACCTAATTCTAGGGAATGTAGTTGGGCAAGTGGTAGAAGGGTCAGTAGGAGAGCATTTTGGTGACAGTGACCATAATTCGCTGAGATTTAAGGTAGTCATGGAAAAGGACAAAGATGGACCGGAAATAAAGGTTCTAAATTGGGGGAAGGCCGATTTTAATATGATAAGGTAGGATCTGGCCAAAGTGGACTGGGATCAGCTACTTGTAGGAAAATCCACATCAGAGCAGTGGGAGTCTTTCAGAAAGGAAATAGAGAGAGTACAATGCCAACATGTTCCCGTAAAGGTCAAGGGTGGGACCAACAAGCCCAGGGACCCTGGATGTCAAGGGATATACAAGAATGGATTAGGAAAAAAAAGGGAGGCTTTTGGCAGATACAAAGGACTAAAAACAGTGGAATCCCTAGAGGAGTATAGAAAGTGCAGGGGGGTACTTAAAAAAGAAATTAGGAGAGCGAAGAGGGGGCATGAAAAAACACTGGCAGGCAAAATAAAGGAAAATCCCAAGGTGTTTTATAAGTATATTAAGGGCAAGAGGATAACCAGGGAAAGAGTAGGGCCCATTAGGGACCAAAGTGGCAATCTGTGTGTAGAGCCAGAAGATGTAGGTGAGGTTTTAAATGAATATTTTGCATCTGTGTTCACTATGGAGAAGGACGATGTAGGCATATAAATCAGGCAGGGGGATTGTGATATACTTGAACAAATTAGTATTGAGAGGGAGGAGGTACTAACGGTTTTAGCGGGCTTAAAAGTGGATAAATCCCCAGGCCCAGATGAGATGTATCCCAGGCTGCTGTGTGAGGCAAGGGAGGAGATTGCAGGGGCTCTGACACAAATTTTCAGAACCTCTCTGGCCACAGGGGAGGTGCCAGAGGATTAGAGAACAGCTAACGTAGTACCATTATTCAAGAAGGGTAGTAGGGATAAATCAGGGAATTACAGGCCAGTGAGCCTAACATCAGTGGTAGGGAAATTATTGGAAAGAATTCTGAGGGACAGAATTAGTCTCCACTTGGAGAGGCAAGGATTAATCAAGGATAGTCAGCATGGCTTTGTTAGGGGGAGATCATGTCTGACCAATTTGATTGAATTTTTTGAGGGGGTGACTAGGTGTGTGGATGAGGGTAGTGCAGTTGATGTGGTCTACATGGACTTCAGGAAGGCTTTTGACAAAGTCCCGCATGGGAGAATGTTCAAGAAGGTAAGAGCCCATGGGATCCAGGGCAACTTGGCACATTGGATCCAAAATTGGCTTAGTGGCAGGAGGCAGAGGGTGATGGTCAAAGGTTGTTTTTGTGACTGGAAGCCTGTGTCCAGTGGTGTACCGCAGGGATCGGTGCTGGGTCCTTTGCTGTTTGTAGTGTACATTAATGATTTAGATATGAATGTAGGAGGTATGATCAGTAAGTTTGCAGATGACACGAAAATTGGTGGAGTGGTAAATAGCGAGGAGGGAAGCCTCAGGCTACAGGACGATATAGACGGGTTGGTTAGATGGGCAGAACAGTGGCAAATGGAATTTATCCCTGAAAAGTGTGAGGTGATGCATTTTGGGAGGACTAACAAGGCAAGGGAATACACAATAAATGGTAGGACCCTAGGAAGGACAGAGGATCAGAGGGACCTTGGTGTGCATGTACATAGATCCCTGAAGGCAGCAGGACAGGTAGATAAGGTGGTTAGAAAGGCAGATGGGATACTTGCCTTCATTAGCCGAGGCATAGAATATAAGAGCAGGGAGGTTATGATGGAGCTGTACAAAACGCTAGTTAGGCCACAACTGGAATACTGTGTGCAGTTCTGGTCGCCACACTATAGGAAGGATGTGATTGCATTGGAGAGGGTGCAGAGGAGATTCACCAGGATGTTACCTGGGCTGGAGCGCTTCAACTATGAAGAGAGACTGGACAGGCTGGGGTTGTTTTCCTTAGAGCAGAGAAAGCTGAGGAGGGACCTGATTGAGGTGTACACAATTATGAGGGGCATAGATAGGGTAGATAGAAAGGAACTTTTCCCCTTAGTGGAGGGGTCAATAACCAGGGGGCATAGTTTCAAGGTAAGGGGCAGGAGGTTTAGAGGGGATTTGAGGAAAAACTTTTTCACCCAGAGGGTGGTTGGAATCTGGAACTCACTGCCTGAAAGGATGGTAGAGGCAGGAACCCTCACAACATTCAAGAAGCATTTAGATGAGCACTTGAAACGCCATAGCATACAAGGCTATGGACCAAGTGCTAGAAAATGGGATTAGAATAGACAGGGCTTGATGGCCGGTGCGGACACGATGGGCCGAAGGGCCTCTTTCTGTGCTGTATAACTCTATGGGGGAAAAATTCAGTATCGCCCCGTTTGGGGCGCAATTATCGGCTGGGCGCTAAGATTAGCGCCTGGCGCTAATTATCGCCTCCGACTGCAAACTTGACTTTTATCGCCCCTGGAGGTGATTGGAGCGCTAAATCAGGCGCTACACATCTGTCTTAAGGCGCAAAGGCCGAGGAGCGAGGCGCTAACTCAGAGCGCTGGTGAAGCTCATGTGATGTCAGTCAGCAATGGAACACAGACACAATGGCCCCGGCCAGTTCTTAAAGGGGAGGGTTGATCTTGCTTTCCATCCACATCCTGTTCATTGCAGCCTTGAATCTCGGCCTGGAGAGACCTGTACATCAAATCTGCTGGAAATAACAATGGAGAGGCCCAGGGAAAGAGCTCAGAGTGCAGCCCCCACAGTCTCTTCTAAATTGATACAAGGAAGGGCAAATCAAAATGAACCTGCAAAATGCTGCTCTCACCCAAAACTCCTTCAACCAGCGTTGAATCTCTCCAGAAGTTCTCTCTCTCTCTCTCTTAGAATGCGTGGTTCAAAAATGTCACCAACAAAAAAAGGCAGGAAGCGGTCGCCTTTAAATAGCGCTCCCCCAGTCCCTTCCTGACTACAAAACGCTCCCCTCAACCTGTTGTTGCTAGCGGCAGGCGGTAAGGCAGGGGGCGCCACTCAATAACTGCTCCGGGGTGCTACCTGGGCATTGCGCACTCGACTGACGTCACGATCTGCCGGCGCAGGAGATCGTGGCGGTAGTGTTTAGCGCTGCCGCAAAATGTCTAGTTAATTTCGTGAGCGGCGCAAACATCGCCGCGCCCGGGTGCTAGTTGCTTTGCGCCCCATTAGCGCCCTCTTAAGGCGCTAACGGGAGGCACAACCAACTGAATTTTTCCCCCTATGACTCTCTGACTCTTTGAGAAGCTGGGTTTGTTCTCCTTAGAGCAGAGAAGGTTAAGGGGAGATTTAATAATGGTGTTCAAAATGATGAAGGATCTTGGTAGAGTAAAGGGGGAGAAACTGTTTCCACTGGCAGGAGGATTGGTAACCGGAGGACACAGATTTAAGATAATTGGCTAAAGAACCAGAGGGGAGATGAGGAGAATTTTTTTTAAGCAGTGAGTTGTTATGATTTGGAATGCACTGCCTGAAAGGGTGGTGGAAGCAGATTCAACAGTAACTTTCAAAAACAAATTGGATAAATACTTGAAGTGGAAAATAATTGCGGGGCTATGGGGAAAAAGCAGGGGAGTGGGACTATTTGGACGGCTCTTTCAAAGAGCTGGTACAGGCACAATGGGCCGAATGGCCTCCTTCTGTGCTGTACGACTATAATCCTATGAATAATTCAAAAAATGTGGGCATTCAGCCAGATGATACTACTTGGAGAATGAACTGCTGCTCATGTAGATATACAGGTCCCTCCAAACTAGTGTCCAATAAGCCCACCTGAACCATGGACATTGTCAGGGACTTTATTGAACTTGGCTTTATTCACTAGAAAAAACAAGTAACAATAGTAATATTTCTTCACCAAACTTGGCTAGTTACTGTTGTATGCTTTATTCAGAGGATATCTGGTGAATTGAGTCTCCTGGGATACTGTAAATTTTCTAATTGCTTTTCACATTTCAAAACATTTCACTGACCTAAGTTACACAACAGGCCATGTATTTTTCAAATGTTTAGCACTCAAAGTAACAGCACAAGCTTTGACAATCAATAATAGACATAACATCTGTGCCATAATAAAGAGCATGTTTGCACCACCAGCATTCATAAGTTAGTCGGTGTTCGTGACATAACTAACCCTTTTATTAATGAATATTAAAATATTTAAATGGCTTGCAGGCAAGTTATATTTTCGATATTACTATTTCTTGCCTCAGCCTCATTATTGAATGCTGCATCAATTGTCCATGAATGAGGTATTTTCCACAGTGGTATTGAAGAAAGAATTTCTCATTGTACATTTGTTTTATTTGAATCATAGTTCGAGGCTATGTGTGGGGCACCACATCTAGATTCATTCGAATAAACACATCAAGGATTTTTTTAGGAGGAGGTGGGAGAGGAGGTGCAATCTGAAAACAGACAGGGACTACAGCAAGTTAATTTGATGTGGCACAAGGGAAGAATTCTTTAACTGTGCGAATGCTACATTTATTCTACTATAATGAAAGGTTATGAAATTCAACAAAAAAAACACGTCAAAGGACAATTTCTATGGCACAGCTTTAGATTTAATATGATCATACTGTATCATACATTCATTGGGCAAAACACTAGCCTCAGTAAAAACCCTTCTTGCCTGGGAGCGAAGTCTGAATCCAAACCAGGGCGACAACTAGAATGACTTTTATGACAAATCAGCAACAGAGATGTAAGTAAACTCATTTTCAGGGCCTTGCAGGCTTCTTCAACAGAAGCGCTTGCCAATATGTGTTTTAAAGAAATATTTGCTAAAGCCAGTTGTGCCACAACATAGCAAAGATTAAATGTAGAGTTCAATAGCTTATTTTCTTCAATTCTCTTACCTAGTTCGGGGTTTCAGACCTTGTTCCAAAGAAAGAAAGACTTGCCTTTATATAGCGCCTTTCACGACCTCAGGGTGTCCCAAAGTGCTTTACAGCCAATTAAGTACTTTTTGAAGTGTAGTCACTGTTGTAATGTAGGAAATATGGCAGCCAATTTGCGCACAGCAAGCTCCCACAAACATTAATGTGATAATGACCAGATAATCTGTTTTAGCGATGTTGTTTGAGGGATAAATATTGGCCAGGACACCGGGGATAACTCCCCTGCTCTTCTTCGAAATAGTGCCATGGGATCTTTTACGTCCACCTGAGAGAGTAGATAGGGCCTCGGTTTAACGTCTCATCTGACGGTGCAGCACTCCCTCAATACTGCACTGGAATGTCAGCCTAGATTTTTGTGCTCAAGTCTCTGGAGTGGGACTTGAACCCACAACCTTCTGACTCTGAGGCAAGAGTGCTACCCGCTGAGCCACAGCTGGCAACCCCAATGAAATGAATTCCAAATAAATTATTCTTGTTTTCTGACTGGCAGCTTCTTTAGAAACCAATCAAATGTAACCCAAAAAGACAAAATTAACCTCAAAACTGTGGGATCCAATAAATGATGAGCACAACAGCTACTAGTGAGTCCTGAAAAACATTTCCACATTTATCCAGCGCTTCTAATGTAGAAATACGCAGCAAGGTGCTTCACAAAGGTGTTCAGACAAAAATGAATGCTGAACCAAAGGAGATATTAGGAGGGGTGACCAAACACTTGGGCCGGAATTTTCATCTGTGCGTCGGGTTGGGAGTGTGCGGGTGGCATAGCGGGTCGGGAACGCAACGCACTGCTCGGAGCGACTTTCACTTAATGGCCCCAATTGAAAGAGTCATGCTCGTTTCCCGGCCCTATTAAATGGTGCGGGACTGATGACATCATCAATGACTCGTTTCCAGCACCCATATTTAAAGCAGCCTTGCACTCAACTCACTTGAAGGTGCTCTTTGATGTGGGAAAGATTTGAATATATTTTGTCTGTGTTTAAATTGTGAATTCTGGGAGATTCTCTCACTGCTAAACTTACCTGACGAAGGAGCGAACTGCTCCGAAAGCTTGTAAAATTAAATAAATCTGTTGGACTATAACCTGGTGTTGTGCGACTTCTCATTTTTGTCCACCCCAGTCCAACGCCGGCATCTCCACATCATCACTTGAAGGTTGCCAGAGGAGGGTGGAAGGTGTGAAAGAAAGGCCACAGTACAGCTAAAACTTTGGAAACATGGATAGCCAAAGGATGAGGGCTGCTCCCTGGTTCTCTGATTCTTTACTGCACACTCAAGTAACAAAAAGGGCCTGGCTGGATATAACTGAGGAGGTCAGCAGCAGGGATGTGGTGAGGAGGACCTGGATACAGTGCAGGAAAGGTGAGTACAATGCCACACTCACCCTCATCCTGAAGTGCCTGTCAACAGATCCCCATCACTCTGCCTTCCCAAGCCTTCTCCTGCACATAATTCCTCACACCAACATACCTTGCACGTCCACCTATCCCTCTCTGTCTATGTACATACTCACATCCTCGGGAGCTCGAGAGACACTGGCGGTGGGAGACAGAGAGAGGGGGACATCCCAGCAACCTGGTGACAGAATCACATCTCATACAGCCACATGGCATACAACAGTCACTCATATGGTGACTCATGTCAGCAGCCAGTGAAATATCATCATGTGCATAATGGTAACGGTGGGTCCTGTGTGCCATAGAGTAGAGTTGTCACCTGGTGTGTCTCACATCACAAGTGAGCAAGAGCAGATGGTGTTGACAGGGACAGCAGCGGAGACTCCTGGCCAAAGGGCGCAGGATCCTCCAACCTCTGCTGAGCTGCATGCAGACGCTGAGCCTCGGGGGCCATCGAGAAAGAGGGTGATCCTGGAGGGGCAGCAACAATTGCAGGAGGCTCTGACATCTTTTGCAGCTGTGATGTCTGCAAATGTTCAGAGAATGGAGGAGTCCATCTCCAACATGAGCATCAGCATGTCGCAGGCGATGGCGATGATGTGCTCTTCCATGGAAAGGATGGCCACCTGCATGGAGCAGCAAATGTGCCACTCACATGAGCACATGCTAGCTGTGGACAGGCGCTCATAGACCTCCTCTCAAGGAGGGATATAAACGTAGGCTTGGGCCTTCATTGCCCCACTACTGTGCAGCAAGGTGCTCGCCATCTTCTTGCTCACAGGGAAGTGCGGGTGGCCCATGAGAGGGATGATGGTGAGAGGGGACATGGAAGTGGGGCTCTTCTCAAAGTGCTCCCACTTCTCCCCCGTTGGCTCCCCCCCGGTCAGAGCCCCAGATGCTTCCTCGGATCGCGATGGCCGAGTCTGCCCTGCACAATCCCAGGAGGAGCAGACTTTAGCGGAGCCATCACAGGATCCAAAACCCAGAGGATGTCCGCCAAAAGTGTCTAACGAGTTGCAGCAGGGAAGTGAGCAGCCTGCAACGACCTCTGCTGAAACACTCGGAAAAGAAAATGACACAAAAGTAGATGCACATGGGTGTATCAAAAAATGTTAGTGCTAAGTTTCAGTTGTTTTGATAACACATACAAATGTTTTTCTTTCCACCACTTTTGAGTCTTGTCCATTTTTGCCTCAAACCTTGGAATTGGCTTTGTCTCTTGGAGTGAAAGTTGACACATTTTTTAACCTCGAGCATTGGGGCTTTGGGTGAGAGGAATGGATTGGTCATTGTAGGGATGCTTTATGGTGTTGTTGGGAGGTGGGGAACTTAGTACAGCATGTGCCTGCCATGTGGCTGAATTGGAGCAAGTTAAGTAAATCTGGCCATGGTGAGGCCATCCCGGGCCTCCCGGGCAGCAGTGTGTGCCGCTGCTGGTGTCATCGGCATCTCAGCTTCCTCCTCCTCCTCCACCTCCTCCTCCTCCTCCTCCTCCTCCTCCTCCTCTGAACAGGCTGTGCGCTCTGCGCCTTGATCCTCCTGCAGCTCCAATCCTCGCTGCTGCGCTGTGTTGTGCGAGCGCACAGCAGATGACGATGATTCTGGAGACCCTGGCTGGTGTGTACTGAAGGGATCCTCCAGATCTGTCAAGGCATCTGACGCACATCTTCAGATGCCTATTGCTTGTTCTATGACACATCTGGTGGAGATGTGGCTCTCATTATAACGCTCCTCGGCCTCAGTACTTGGCCTCCTGAGGGGTGTCATGGGCCACGTCTTCAGTGGATAGCCCTTGCTTCCAAGCAGCCAGCTGGTAAGTCTGTTTGGAGGTGCTAAGAGCTGAGGGAGGGTGGACTGGCGCAGCACAAAAGAGTTATGATACCTGCCAGGGAATCTGGCGCACACATGCATGATCATCTTTTTATGGTTGCAGACGAGCTGCACATTGAGGGAGTGGAAGTCTTTGCAGTTCACAAAGACTCTTGGGTGATGATGGGGTGCCTTCATAGCCACATGTGTGCAGTCGATTGTGCCCTGCACCTGTGGGAAGCCAGCCAGAGCCGCAAAGCCGAGCGCCTGCTCAGTAACACTAGCTTCACCAGTGGCAAAGTTAATATAATTGGCTGACTTGTCAAACATGGCATCGGTGACCTGTGTGATGCATCTGTGGGTGGCTGACTGTGAGATGCCGCAAATGCCTGCTGCAGATCCCTGGAAGGAGCCTGAGGCAAAGAAGTTGAGGGCAGTGGTGACTTTGACAGCCACTGGTAAGGAGTGTCCACCAGGACCTCTGGGCAGCAGGTCTTGTTCCAGCAAGCTACAAATGTCGGCAATGACCTGGTGCGATAGCCTGAGCCTCCTGAAGCACTGCTGCTCAGTCATGTTGAGGAAGCTCATCCTCTGCCTGTATACCCTGTGTTGGGGGCATCGCCACCGGCGCAGTGCAGCTCTGTGGTGCCCCCCTCTCTCCTGTGGAGCATGAAGTTGTTGAGGAGAAGGCTGCTGTTGTGGCTGCTGCTGGTGTTGTTGGTGGTGGGGCTCATCTTTGTCCGATTCTGAGGACCAAGATGAGACAGTATAAGCTGCACCCATGCTGATGTCATAGATGGCAGGCAAAGTGGAGATGAGAGGGCCAATCCCTCAATGTTGTGATAGTGACTAGCAATGTGCTGAGAGTGGCTTCTGAGGTTGCAGAAATGACCTGAAAACTCCAGAAAACTAAATCTGTGGACCAAATGGAGTCAGCAACAGCCTTTCCCTTGGGCCACTAATGAGGTGTAAGGTGTGTGTATTTGTGTGGTATTCCCAGCTGTCAATTAATGCCCTCGCACAATGGCCACTGAGCTTCCACCTCCCCTTCACAGGCGAGGTTCCCGATCTGTGTGCTTCCCGTGCTCATGCTGTTAAATTCAGAAGCTGCAGTTAAAAACCCTGTGAAGGGTCTGATAACAAGCATTTAATGAGTTGAATTAGGTCGCCCGCCTCTCCGGACTGGGCCCGTGGCGCACTGGCAAACGTGCCCAAATTGAAGGTGCGAGGAGGCGGGATGACGGCGGCTTCCTGACGCTCTGCCCATTTTTGCAATTTTCACAGCCGACCCGCCTTGAAACCCGCACGCACGGAGACGGGAAAATTCCGGCCTTGCTCAAAGAACTGGGTTTTTATGAGAATCTTAAAGGAGAGGGGGGGTGAAGAGGCGGAGGGGTTTAGGAAGGAAATTCCAGTGCGTGGGGCCTACGTCTGAACGCATGTCCGCCAATGGTGGGACGAAATGTTAAAATACTTTAAACCTATAAGTAACATGTTTTTAAAATTGAACACAGGGTTGTCGATATTCAAAACCAAGGTCTCAGCAGGCCCTTATCATGCTGTATTCCTTCCGCAGAGCTCAATCCCACAATTTTCCAATATGTGCTGGCAGTGGGCACACTATCTCGTTGCTTGCATGCACGAGGTACATTTATCCCATAGGTTTAATCTCTCCAGTCTGCACACTGGGGGATGCACAAAAGGCCATAGTCAGCGGAATCGAGACTGCTGAGAGGTTGTAGGGCTGGAGGATGTTACAGAGCTAGGGAGGAGTGAGGCCATAAAGGGATTTATATAAAGTTGGAGGCAGAGGAACGGGAACCAGTGCAGGTCTGCAAGGGCAGGGGTGACAGGTGACCTGGTGCAGGAAAAGATACAGGCAGCAGAGTTTTGGATGAGCTGAATTTTACAGAGGGAGGAGGCTGGGCAGGGGAGTATTGGAATGGGTCAGTCTGGAGGTGACAAAGGCATGAATGAGGATTTCAGCGACATATGGGCTGTGATAGGTGCGGAGATCGGCAGTGTAATGGAGGTGGAAGTAGGTGTTGTTTGTGATGGAGTCTCGACCAAAGGCTGCAGAGGTTGAGGAAAAATGCACCATGAGTCGTAGTCACAGAGCATATAGGGAGAGATACCTGGAGTTGCAGGAAAGATAGGCAGAGATTTGGGAGGGGACAACACGTTCAGGAACCGAAGAGGAAAGGGAGGTTGGGGATGGGGCAGTGGTTTACAAGGACAGATGGGTTGAGGGTGTTTCTTTTTGAGGGGGGTGGTGATGATGCCGAAAGGTAGGCAGCCAGTAGTTGAGGAGGAGCCATTAACAACGTCAGCCAGCATGACATCAGCTGATGTTGGGATCATTTCTGCACTTATCAATTTACTGCCACATATTCTATTTATATTACAAGTGTGATTAATGCTGTTTTTCTTGCGGATTCAAATAAACTCTTTGTAAATCATACAGTAGTAGCAATAAAGCTGCGATGTTTTAAAAAATGTATTTTATATTTGTGTAATATTTACAGTTCAATTTGTCATTGAAATTAGGAATTGAAACAGGTCTGTAACAAATTCCGAACATGTATTTGTTTATTGGAGTATTGAGACACATCAGAAGAGAATGTCGGAAAGTAAGCCTTGTCACAGCAGCTGAATAAATTATATAAATCAAAGCCATGGATCTGATCCATGTTCCTGTAGAAGCTGCTTTAAGAAAATTTCATGCATGTCAGTAGCACTATTGGAAACACATAAAATATTTTTACTTCTTAATAGATGTTTGTTTGCAGAAGTCTGGAATGTTACATCAATAATTATCAGAAAATGATTAAGTGAATTTCAATATATTCAATGACTGAAGAAATGCAGTGACTCTGTTTCCCCATTGCCACCTATATTTTGAACTGTGTCATTGGGGAAACAAATAGTGCAAATTTTATTAATGATGAATGATATCAGGACCATGTGTGTGTTGCAGCAAAAAGGAAACAATAGGCAAAACAACAAAAACATCTGCACCAACAGCAAGGAGGGTCAGTAGGAGGAGCAGGAGCAGGAACAGGAACAGGAGCAGGAGGAGGAACAGGAACAGAAGCAGGAGGAGGAACAGGAACAGGATCAGGAGCAGGACCAGGAGCAGGAACAGGAACAGGAGCAGGAACAGGAGCCGGAGAAGGAGCAGGAACAGGAGGAGGAGGAGGAGCAGGAACAGGAACAGGAGAAGGAGCAGGAGGAGGAACAGGAACAGGAACAGGAGGAGGAGGAGGAGGAACAGGAACAGGAACAGGAGCAGGAACAGGAGCAGGAGGAGGAACAGGAACAGGAGCAGGAGAAGGAGAAAGAACGGGAGCAGGAGGAGGAGGAGAAGGAGAAGGAGCAGGAACAGGAACAGGAGGAGGTGTAGGAGGAGGAGGAGGAGCAGGAGCTGGAGCAAGAACAGGAACAGGAGAAGGAGCAGGAGGAGGAACAGGAACAGGAGCAGGAACAGGAACAGGAGCAGGAGGAGGAACAGGAACAGAAGCAAGAGCAGGAGCAGTAGGTGGAACAGGAGCAGGAGCAGGAGGAGGAGGAGGAGGAGGAACAGGAACAGGAGCAGAAACAGGAACAGGAACAGGAACAGGAGCAGGAATAGGAGCAGGAGCAGGAGGAGGAGAAGGAACAGGAACAAAAACAGGAAGACAGATTATTATCTGAACGGCAATAGATTGGGAAAAGTGGAAGTGCAACGAGACCTGGGTGTCCTTGTGCACCAATCGCTGAAGGTAAGCATGCAGGTGCAGCAGGCGGTTAAGAAGGCAAATGGTATGTTGGCCTTCATAGCGAGAGGATTCGAGTACAGGAGCAAGGATGTCTTGCTGCAGTTGTACAGGGCCTTGGTGAGACCACACCTTGAGTATTGTGTGAAGTTTTGGTCGCCTTATCTGAGGAAGGATGTTGTTGCCATGGAGGGAGTGCAGCGAAGATTCACCAGACTGATACCTGGGATGGCAGGAATGACGTATGAAGAGAGATTGGGTCGATTAGGCTTATATTTGCTAGAGTTTAGAAGAATGAGAGGGGATCTCATTGAAACTTATAAAATTCTAACAGGACTAGACAGACTAGATGCAGGAAGGATGTTCCCGATGGCGGGGGAGTCCAGAACCAGGGGTCACAGTCTAAGGATAAGGGGTAAGCCATTTAGGACTGAGATGAGGAGGAATTTCTTCACCCAGAGAGTGGTGAACCTGTGGAATTCTCTACCACAGAAGGCAGTTGAGGCCAATTCATTAAATATATTCAAGAAGGAGTTAGATATATTTCTTAAGGCTAAAGGGATCAAGGGATATGGGGAGAAGGCAGGGACAGGGTACTGAATTTGGATGATCAGCCATGATCTCATTAAATGGCGGAACAGGCTCGCGGGGCCGAATGGCCTACTCCTGCTCCTATCTTCTATGTTTCTATGTTTCTATGAACAGGAGCAGGAGGAGGAACAGGAGCAGGAACAGGAGCAGGAATAGGAGGAGGAGCAGGAGCAGGAGCAGGAACAGGAGCAGGAGCAGGAACAGGAGCAGGAACAGGAGCAGGAGCAGGAACAGGAGCAGGAACAGGAGCAGGAGCAGGAACAGGAGCAGGAACAGGGGCAGGGACAGGAGCAGGAGCAGGAACAGGAGCAGGAACAGGGGCAGGGACAGGAGCAGGAGCAGGAACAGGAGCAGGAACAGGGGCAGGGACAGGAGCAGGAGCAGGAACAGGAGCAGGAACAGGAGCAGGAACAGGAGCAGGAGCAGGAACAGGAGCAGAAGGAGGAACAGGAACAGGAACAGGAGCAGGAGCAGGAACAGGAGCAGGAGCAGGAACAGGAGCAGGAGCAGGAACAGGAGCAGGAGGAGGAACAGGAGCAGGAGAAGGAACAGGAGCAGGAACAGGAGCAGGAGGAGGAGCAGGAACAGGAGCAGGAGCAGGAGCAGGAACAGGAGCAGGAACAGGAGCAGGAGCAGGAACAGGAGCAGGAGGAGGAGCAGGAACAGGAGCAGGAGGAGGAGCAGGAACAGGAGCAAGAGGCGGAGCAGGAGCAGGAGCAGGAACAGGAGCAGGAGGAGGAACAGGAGCAGGAACAGGAGCAGGAACAGGAGCAGGAGGAGGAACAGGAGCAGGAAAAGGAGCAGGAACAGGAACAGGAGCAGGAACAGGAGCAGGAGAAGGAGCTGGAACAGGAGCAGGAGAAGGAGCTGGAACAGGAGCAGGAGGAGGAGCAGGAACAGGAGCAGGAACAGGAACAGGAGCAGGAACAGGAGCAGGAACAGGAGCAGGAGGCGGAGCAGGAGCAGGAAAAGGAGCAGGAACAGGAACAGGAGCAGGAACAGGAGCAGGAGGAGGAACAGGAACAGAAGCAAGAGCAGGAGCAGTAGGTGGAACAGGAGCAGGAGCAGGAGGAGAAGGAATGGGAGTAGGAACAGTAGCAGGAGCAGGAGCAGGAGGAGGAGGAGGAACAGGAACAGAAGCAAGAGCAGGAGCAGTAGGAGAAGGAATGGGAGTAGGAACAGTAGCAGGAGCAGGAGCAAGAGCAGCAGGAGGAGGAGGAACAGGAACAGGAGCAGAAACAGGAACAGGAACAGGAGCAGGAACAGGAACAGGAACAGGAACAGGAGCAGAAACAGGAACAGGAACAGGAACAGCAGCAGGAATAGGAGCAGGAGGAGGAGAAGGAGAAGGAAAAGGAACAGGAGGAGGATAAGGAACCGGAGCAGGAACATGAGCAGTAGCAGGAGGAGGAGAAGGAACATGAACAAAAACAGGAAGACAGATTATTATCTGAACGGCAATAGATTGGGAAAAGGGGAAGTGCAACGAGACCTGGGTGTCCTTGTGCACCAGTCGCTGAAGGCAAGCATGCAGGTGCAGCAGGCGGTTAAGAAGGCAAATGGTATGTTGGCCTTCATAGCGAGAGGATTCGAGTACAGGAGCAAGGATGTCTTGCTGCAGTTGTACAGGGCCTTGGTGAGACCACACCTTGAGTATTGTGTGAAGTTTTGGTCGCCTTATCTGAGGAAGGATGTTGTTGCCATGGAGGGAGTGCAGCGAAGATTCACCAGACTGATACCTGGGATGGCAGGAATGACGTATGAAGAGAGTTTGGGTCGATTAGGCTTATATTCGCTAGAGTTTAGAAGAATGAGAGGGGATCTCATTGAAACTTATAAAATTCTAACAGGACTAGACAGACTAGATGCAGGAAGGATGTTCCCGATGGCGGGGGAGTCCAGAACCAGGGGTCACAGTCTAAGGATAAGGGGTAAGCCATTTAGGACTGAGATGAGGAGGAATTTCTTCACCCAGAGAGTGGTGAACCTGTGGAATTCTCTACCACAGAAGGCAGTTGAGGCCAATTCATTAAATATATTCAAGAAGGAGTTAGATATATTTCTTAAAGCTAAAGGGATCAAGGGAAATGGGGAGAAAGCAGGGACAGGGTACTGAATTTGGATGATCAGCCATGATCTCATTAAATGGCGGAACAGGCTCGCGGGGCCGAATGGCCTACTCCTGCTCCTATCTTCTATGCTTCTATGTTTCTATGAACAGGAGCAGGAGGAGGAACAGGAGCAGGAACAGGAGCAGGAATAGGAGGAGGAGCAGGAGCAGGAGCAGGAACAGGAGCAGGAACAGGAACAGGAGCAGGAACAGGAACAGGAGCAGGAACAGGAGCAGGAACAGGAGCAGGAATAGGAGGAAGAGCAGGAACAGGAGCAGGAGCAGGAACAGGAGCAGGAGGAGGAGGAGGAGCAGGAGCAGGAGCAGGAACAGGAACAGGAGCAGGAACAGGAGCAGGAGCAGGAACAGGAGCAGGAACAGGAGCAGGAACAGAGGCAGGGACAGGAGGAGGAGCAGGAACAGGAGCAGGAACAGGGGCAGGGACAGGAGGAGGAACAGGAGCAGGAGCAGGAGCAGGAACAGGAACAGGAGCAGGAACAGGAGCAGGAGCAGGAACAGGAGCAGGAACAGGAGCAGGAACAGAGGCAGGGACAGGAGGAGGAACAGGAACAGGAACAGGAGCAGGAGCAGGAGCAGGAACAGGAGCAGAAACAGCAGCAGGAGCAGGAACAGGAGCAGGAACAGGAGCAGGAACAGGAGCAGGAGCAGGAACAGGAGCAGGAACAGGAGCAGGAGCAGGAACAGGAGCAGAAACAGGGGCAGGGACAGGAGGAGGAACCGGAACAGGAACAGGAGCAGGAGCATGAACAGGAGCAGGAGCAGGAGCAGGAACAGGAGCAGGAGGAGGAACAGGAGCAGGAACATGAGCAGGAGGAGGAGCAGGAACAGGAGCAGGAGGAGGAACAGGAGCAGGAGCAGGAGGAGGAACAGGAGCAGGAGGAGGAGCAGGAATAGGAGCAGGAACAGGAACAGGAGCAGGAGGAGGAGCAGGAGCAGGAACAGGAGCAGGAACAGGAGCAGGAACAGGAACAGGAGCAGGAGGAGGAACAGGAGCAGGAGCAGGAGCAGGAACAGGAGCAGGAGCAGGAACAGGAGCAGGAGGAGGAACAGGAGCAGGAGCAGGAACAGGAGCAGGAGCAGGAGAAGGAGCAGGAACAGGAACAGGAGCAGGAGGAGGAACAGAAGCAGGAGCAGGAACAGGAGCAGGAACAGGAGCAGGAGGAGGAGCAGGAACAGGAGCAGGAGGAGGAACAGGAGCAGGAGGAGGAGCAGGAATAGGAGCAGGAACAGGAACAGGAGCAGGAGGAGGAGCAGGAGCAGGAACAGGAGCAGGAACAGGAGCAGGAACAGGAACAGGAGCAGGAGGAGGAACAGGAGCAGGAACAGGAACAGGAGCAGGAACAGGAACAGGAGCAGGAACAGAGGCAGGGACAGGAGGAGGAACAGGAACAGGAACAGGAGCAGGAGCAGGAGGAGGAACAGGAGCAGGAGGTGGAGCAGGAGCAGGAGCAGGAACAGGAGCAGGAACAGGAGCAGGAGCAGGAACAGGAGCAGGAGCAGGAACAGGAGCAGGAGCAGGAGAAGGAGCAGGAACAGGAACAGGAGCAGGAGGAGGAACAGAAGCAGGAGCAGGAACAGGAGCAGGAACAGGAGCAGGAGGAGGAACAGGAGCAGGAGCAGGAACAGGAGCAGGAGGAGGAACAGGAGCAGGAGAAGGAACAGGAACAGGAGCAGGAGCAGGAACAGGAGCAGGAGCAGGAGAAGGAGCAGGAACAGGAACAGGAGCAGGAGGAGGAACAGAAGCAGGAGCAGGAACAGGAGCAGGAACAGGAGCAGGAGCAGGAGCAGGAACAGGAGCAGGAGGAGGAACAGAAGCAGGAGCAGGAACAGGAGCAGGAACAGGAGCAGGAGCAGGAACAGTAGCAGGAGGCGGAGCAGGAGCAGGAAAAGGAGAAGGAACAGGAGCAGGAGAAGGAGCTGGAACAGGAGCAGGAGGAGGAGCAGGAACAGGAGCAGGAACAGGAACAGGAACAGGAGCAGGAACAGGAACAGGAGCAGGAGCAGGAGCAGGAGACGGAGCAGGAACAGGAGCAGGAGCAGGAGCAGGAAAAGGAACAGGAACAGGATCAGGAGCAGGACCAGGAGCAGGAACAGGAACAGGAGCAGGAACAGGAGCAGGAGAAGGAGCAGGAACAGGAGGAGGAGGAGGAACAGAAGCAGGAGCAGGAACAGGAGCAGGAACAGGAACAGGAGCAGGAGCAGGAGCAGGAACAGGAGCAGGAACAGGAGCAGGAGGAGGAACAGAAGCAGGAGCAGGAACAGGAGCAGGAACAGGAGCAGGAGCAGGAACAGTAGCAGGAGGCGGAGCAGGAGCAGGAAAAGGAGAAGGAACAGGAGCAGGAGAAGGAGCTGGAACAGGAGCAGGAGGAGGAGCAGGAACAGGAGCAGGAACAGGAACAGGAACAGGAGCAGGAACAGGAACAGGAGCAGGAGCAGGAGCAGGAGACGGAGCAGGAACAGGAGCAGGAGCAGGAGCAGGAAAAGGAACAGGAACAGGATCAGGAGCAGGACCAGGAGCAGGAACAGGAACAGGAGCAGGAACAGGAGCAGGAGAAGGAGCAGGAACAGGAGGAGGAGCAGTAGCAGGAGAAGGAGAAGCAACAGGAGCAGGAGCAGGAACTGGAGAAGGAGGAAGAGCAGGAGCTGGAGCAGGAACAGGAACAGGAGAAGGAGCAGGAGGAGGAACAGGAACAGGAACAGGAGGAGGAACAGGAACTGGAGAAGGAGGAAGAGCAGGAGCTGGAGCAGGAACAGGAACAGGAGAAGGAGCAGGAGGAGGAACAGGAACAGGAGCAGGAACAGGAACAGGAACTGGAGAAGGAGGAAGAGCAGGAGCTGGAGCAGGAACAGGAACAGGAGCAGGAGGAGAAGGAGGAACAGGAACAGGAGCAGGAGAAGGAGAAAGAACGGGAGCAGGAGGAGGAGAAGGAGAAGGAGCAGGAACAGGAGAAGGAGCAGGAGCAGGAGCAGGAGCAGGAACAGGAACAGGAGGAGGAGGAGGAACAGGAGCAGGAGGAGGAGGAGGAACAGGAACAGAAGCAAGAGCAGGAGCAGTAGGTGGCACAAAAGCAGGAGCAGGAGGAGAAGGAATGGGAGTAGGAACAGTAGCAGGAGCAGGAGCAAGAGCAGCAGGAGGAGGAGGAACAGGAACAGGAGCAGAAACAGGAACAGGAACAGGAGCAGGAACAGGAACAGGAGCAGGAGGAGGAACAGGAACAGAAGCAAGAGCAGGAGCAGTAGGTGGAACAGGAGCAGGAGCAGGAGGAGGAGGAGGAACAGGAACAGGAGCAGAAACAGGAACAGGAACAGGAACAGGAGCAGGAACAGGAACAGGAGCAGGAGCAGAAACAGGAGGAGGAGCAGGAGAAGGAAAAGGAACAGGAGGAGGAGAAGGAACCGGAGCAGGAACATGAGCAGTAGCAGGAGGAGGAGAAGGAACATGAACAAAAACAGGAAGACAGATTATTATCTGAACGGCAATAGATTGGGAAAAGGGGAAGTGCAATGAGACCTGAGTGTCCTTGTGCACCAGTCGCTGAAGGTAAGCATGCAGGTGCAGCAGGCGGTTAAGAAGGCAAATGGTATGTTGGCCTTCATAGCGAGAGGATTCGAGTACAGGAGCAAGGATGTCTTGCTGCAGTTGTACAGGGCCTTGGTGAGACCACACCTTGAGTATTGTGTGCAGTTTTGGTCGCCTTATCTGAGGAAGGATGTTGTTGCCATGGAGGGAGTGCAGCGAAGATTCACCAGACTGATACCTGGGATGGCAGGAATGACGTATGAAGAGAGTTTGGGTCGATTAGGCTTATATTCGCTAGAGTTTAGAAGAATGAGAGGGGATCTCATGGAAACTTATAAAATTCTAACAGGACTAGACAGACTAGATGCAGGAAGGATGTTCCCGATGGCGGGGGAGTCCAGAACCAGGGGTCACAGTCTAAGGATAAGGGGTAAGCCATTTAGGACTGAGATGAGGAGGAATTTCTTCACCCAGAGAGTGGTGAACCTGTGGAATTCTCTACCACAGAAGGCAGTTGAGGCCAATTCATTAAATATATTCAAGAAGGAGTTAGATATATTTCTTAAAGCTAAAGGGATCAAGGGATATGGGGAGAATGCAGGGACAGGGTACTGAATTTGGATGATCAGCCATGATCTCATTAAATGGCGGAACAGGCTCGCGGGGCCGAATGGCCTACTCCTGCTCCTATCTTCTATGTTTCTATGTTTCTATGAACAGGAGCAGGAGGAGGAACAGGAGCAGGAACAGGAGCAGGAATAGGAGGAGGAGCAGGAGCAGGAGCAGGAACAGGAGCAGGAACAGGAACAGGAGCAGGAACAGGAGCAGGAGGAGGAACAGGAGCAGGAACAGGAGCAGGAATAGGAGGAAGAGCAGGAACAGGAGCAGGAGCAGGAACAGGAACAGGAGCAGGAGGAGGAGCAGGAGCAGGAACAGGAGCAGGAACAGGAGCAGGAACAGGAGCAGGAAAAGGAAAAGGAGCAGGAACAGGAGCAGGAGCAGGAATAGGAGGAGGAGCAGGAGCAGGAGCAGGAGGAGGAACAGGAGCAGGAATAGGAGGAGGAGCAGGAACAGGAGCAGGAACAGGAGCAGGAGCAGGAGGAGGAGCAGGAACAGGAGCAGGAATAGGAGGAGGAGCAGGAACAGGAGCAGGAACAGGAGCAGGAGCAGGAACAGGAGCAGGAACAGGAGGAGGAGCAGGAACAGGAGCAGGAACAGGAGCAGGAGCAGGAACAGGAGCAGGAATAGGAGGAGGAGCAGGAGCAGGAACAGGAGGAGGAGCAGGAACAGGAGCAGGAGGTGGAGCAGGAGCAGGAGCAGGAAAAGGAGCAGGAACAGGAGCAGGAGCAGGAGGAGGAACAGGAACAGGAACAGGAGCAGGAGCAGGAACAGGAGCAGGAGTAGGAACAGGAGCAGGAGGAGGAGCAGGAACAGGAGCAGGAGGAGGAGCAGGAACAGGAGCAGGAACAGGAACAGCAGCAGGAGGAGGAGCAGGAACAGGAGCAGGAGTAGGAACAGGAGCAGGAGGAGGAGCAGGAACAGGAGCAGGAGGAGGAGTAGGAACAGGAGCAGGAGCAGGAACAGGAGCAGGAGGAGGAGCAGGAACAGGAGCAGGAACAGGAACAGGAGCAGGAACAGCGGCAGGAACAGGAGCAGGAACAGGAACAGGAGGAGCAACAAGAACAGGAGCAGGAGCAGGAGGAGGTACAGGAGCAGGAGCAGGAGAAGGAGCAGGAACAGGAGCAGGAACAGGAACAGGAGGAGCAACAAGAACAGGAGCAGGAGCAGGAGAAGGAACAGGAACAGGAGCAGGAGAAGGAGCAGGAACAGGAGCAGGAACAGGAGCAGGAGGAGGAGCTGGAGCAGAAGGAGGAACAGGAGCAGGAACAGGAGGAGGAGCAGGAACAGGAGCAGGAGGAGGTACAGGAGCAGGAGCCAGAGCAGGAGAAGGAACAGGAACAGGAGCAGGAGAAGGAGCAGGAACAGGAGCAGGAACAGGAGCAGGAGGAGGAGCTGGAGCAGAAGGAGGAACAGGAGCAGGAACAGGAGGAGGAGCAGGAACAGGAGCAGGAGAAGGAGGAGGAGCAGGAACAGGAGCAGGAGAAGGAGCAGGAGGAGAAGCAGGAACAGGAGCAGGAGCAGGAGCAGGAGAAGGAGCAGGAGAAGGAGCATGAACAGGAGCAGGAGGCGGAGCAGGAGCAGGAACAGGAGCAGGAGCAGGAACAGGAGGAGGAACAGGAACAGGAGCAGGAACAGGAGCAGGAGAAGGAGCAGGAACAGGAACAGGAACAGGAGAAGGAGCAGCAACAGGAACAGGAGCAGGAACAGGAACAGGAGAAGGAGCAGGAACAGGAACAGGAGCAGGAACAGGACCCGGAGCAGGAGAAGGAACAGGAGCAGGAACAGGAGGAGGAGGAGGAGGAACAGGAGCAGGAACAGGAACAGGAACAGGAGCAAGAGCAGGAGCAGGAACAGGAACAGGAGCAGGAACAGCAACAGGAGCAGGAGGAGGAGCAGGAGCTGGAACAGGAGCAGGAACAGGAACAGGAGTAGGAGCAGGAACAGGAGTTGGAACAGGAACAGGAGTAGGACAGGAGGAGGAGCAGGAGCAGGAATAGGAGTAGGGTTACCTCACTGACTGCAGTGGTTCAAGAAGGCGGCTCACCACCACCTTCTCAAGGGCAATAGGGATGGGCAATATATGCTGGCCTTGCCAGTGACGCCCACATCCCGTTAATGAATAAAAAAAAGGGACTGTTATATCCGAGAGTCAGAGTCAAGTGTTGGGTAACTGGAAGTCAAAACTATGGACTATAGGAATTGTTCTACCTTATTGGATTAGTATCGTGCTATATTTTTAATTCAAAGTTTAAAAACAACTGTAAGGATTTTTTTTAATTAAGTAGTGACATAATGGTAATTACTCTGAATTTTTGGTAATCATCCATTTCTTCTCCAACAACATTTGCTTTTCACAGATTCCAATGATCATTTAAATTACTGAAGAAATGTGTTTATGATTTGCCTAAAAACTGACTGTGACACAATATGATGAATTTTAAAGAAGAACATTCCTTTGGACATTGCTTTGGAAAATAAAGTTGAAATCTAAATGCAATTCATCATTTGTTATGATATCCCATGAGATTCCTTTTCCTACACAGTGAAAGCCACTTTAGCAATTAAGTTTAATTACTGTTATGTATTATGAACATGGCAGGTAACCCTGTTTTAGTCATAGGATAAAACATAAAATACTAGCATTTCTATACTAATTCGGCAATATAGTTTTAGAACATGAACTTGAATAGCTGTTGCTCTGTTTCAACTTTGGAAATAGAATTTTACCGTACAGGATTAAAAATAAAAGTTATATTGTATAATAAAATGTGGAACACTTGTATTTTCAAGTTTATGGATAACGTGTAATTGAAAAGGTTTTGAAACCTAACCCTAACCTAACCCTAATTCTAACTCTACCCTACCCTAATCTAATCCTAACTGTGCCCTAACCCTAACCTAACTGAACCTTAACCCCAATCCTAACTCTACCCTACCCTAATCTAACCCTAACCCTAAAATAACCCTAACCCTAATCCTAACTCTACCCTACCTTAATCTAACCCTAACCCTAACCCTAACTCTACCCTACCCTAATCTAACCCTAACCCTAACCCCAATCCTAACTCTACCCTACCCTAATCAAACCCTAACCCTAACCTAACCCTAACCCTAATCCTAACCCTACCCTACCCTAATCTAACCCTCACCCTACCCTAATCTAACCCTAACCCTACCTTAATGAGACAGAATTAATAAATGATCTCATAGTGATTCTCTAGGAAAGAGTGATCATAGCATGACTGAATTTCAAATTCAGTTGGAGGGTGAGAAAGTTGTATCTCAAACCAATGTCCTGATCTTAAACAAAGGCAATTACAATGGCATGAGGGCAGAACTGGCTAAAGTGGACTGGAAAAATAAATTTAAGGGTAAGACAGTTGAAATGCAGTGGCGGACATTTAAGGAGATATTTCATAACTCTCAACAAAAATATATTCCAGTGAGAAAGAAAGATTTTAAGAGAAGGGAGCACCATCCGTGGCTAACTAAGGAAGTAAAGGATGGTATCAAATTGAAAACGAAGGCATACAATGTTGCCAAGATTGGTGGGAGACCAGAGGATTGGGAAATTTTTAAAAACCAGCAAAGGATGACTAAAAAAATAATAAAGAGAGAGAAGATGAATTATGAGAGTAAACTGGCAAGAAATATTAAAACAGATAGTAAGAGCTTCTACAGGTATATAAAAAGGAAGAGAGTAGCTAAAGTAAGCATTGGTCCCTTAGAGGATGAGACTGGGAAATTAATAATGGGGAACGGGGAAATGGCAGAGACTCTGAACAATAGATAGAAGACACTAACAACATCCCAATAATGGATAATCAAGGAGCCACAGGGAGGGGAGAACTAAAGACAATCACTATCGCTAAGGAAATAGTACTTGGTCAAATAATGGGACTAAAAGACAACAAGTCCCCTGGACCAGATGGCCTGCATCCCAGGGTCTTAAAAGAAGTGGCTGCAGAGATAGTGGATGCATTGGTTGCAATATACCAAAATACTGAACCCTGGACTCTGGAGAGGTCCCAGCGGATTGGAAAACCGCAAATGTAACACCCCTATTTAAGAAAGGAGGGAGCCAGAAAGCAGGAAACTATAGACCAGTTAGCCTAACATCGGTTGTTGGGAAAATGCTGGAGTCCTTCATTAAGGAAGCAATAGCAGGGCATTTGGAAAATCATAATGCAGTCAAGCAGAGTCAGCATGGTTTTATGAAAGGGAAATCATGTTTAACAAATTTGCTGGAGTTCTTTGAGGATGTAACGAGTAGGGTGGATAAAGGTGAGCCAGTGGATGTGGTGTATTTGGATTTCCAGAAGGCATTCGATAAGGTGCCACATAAAAGGTTGCTGCATAAGGTAAGAGCTCACAGAATTGGGGGTAATATATTAGCATGGATAGAGAATTGGCTAACTAACAGAAAGCAGAGAGTCAGGATAAATGGGTCATTTTCCAGTTGGCAAATGATAACTAGTGGGGTGCCACAGGGATCGGTGCTGGGGCCTCAACTATTTACAATCTACATTAATGACTTGGATGAAGGGACCAAGTGTAATGTAGCCAAGTTTGCGGATGATATAAAGATGGGTGGGAAAGCAAGTTGTGCAGAGGACTCAAAGAATCTGCAAAGGGATATAGACAAGCTAAGTGAGTGGGCAAACATTTGGCAGATGGAGTATAATGTGGGAAAGTGCGAGGTTATCCACTTTGGCAGGAAAAATAAAAAAGCAAACTATTATTTAAATGGAGAGAGATTACAAAATGCTACAGTTCAGAGGGACCTGGGGGTCCTTGTGCATGAAACACAAAAAGGTACTATGCAGGTACAGCAAGTAATCAAAAAGGCAAATGGAATGTTGGCCTTTATTTCAAGGGGGTTGGAGTATTAAAGTAGGGAAGTCCTGCTACAACTATCCAGTGTATTGGTGAGACCACACCTGGAGTACTGCGTACAGTTTTGGTCTCCTTATTTAAGGAAGGATATACTTGCATTGGAGGCAGTTCAGAGACGATTCACATGGCTGATTCCTGAGATGAGCGGGTTGACTTATGAGGAAAGGTTGAGCAGGTTGGGCCTATACTCATTGGAATTTAGAAGAATGAGAGGTGATCTTATTGAAACATATAAGATACTGAGGGGGCTTCGACAAGATAGATGCAGAGAGGATGTTTCCCCTTGTGGGGAAGTCTAGAACTCTGGGGCATAGTTTCAGAATAAAGGGTCGCCCTTTTAGAACTGAGATGAGGAGGAATTTCTTCTCTCAGAGGGTCGTAAATCTGTGGAATTCTCTGCCCCAGAGAGCTGTGGAGGCTGAGTCATTAAATACATTTAAGGTGGAGATAGACAGATTTTTACAAGATAAAGGAGTGAATGGTTATGGGGAGTGGGCAGGGAAGTGGCTTTGAGCCCAAGATCAGCCATGATCTTATTGAATGGCGGAGCAGGCTCGAGAGGCCAAGTGGTCTATTCCTGCTCCTATTTCTTATGTTCTAAACCTAACCCTAAGCCTCCCCTAAACCTAACCCCACCCTAACCCTAACACTGTTTTCCTTGTGGTAAATCCCCTTGTGACTGCTACATGTCAGAATGGGATTCTCCCTCAGTCAAAGATTGAATCTGCAGTATTCATGTATCTGCTAGCTTCCTAGCACCAGGTCAATTCACTGTGCCTTGAAGCAGAAAGTATATCAGTCCAGTCTGTGCCTTTCATGAAGCCAGATCCCCAGTTTTCTGCAACCGAAATTTACAGTTTTGCTGAAAATAAATATGAGCTGGTTAAAGAAGCAAGGATTACCTGCAATTGGATTTGTCCAGTTTGAGATAGGTACTGAGGTTTCAGATTATATTTGGGAGGGGAACAAAGATAATTGTAGTTTGGCTCCTCTCTCTTGAAAACACAGAGGTGTAAATGGACTTTGCAGAAGAGGAAAAAGGTATCTTGTTCTGTAACTAAATGATTATTAATTTTCACCAGTCTAAAATCTGAATGGAAATCTTTTTGTGCTGCAGATGATTTTGCACCAAACTTTACCAAAAATAGAGAGAAATGGAAATTGGTGGCTGGATTTGCCTTATGATTACCATCTGTTTTCCGGCAGATTTGGAAGAGGAAAATGGGACAGGGAAGCATGGCACCGAATTCTCATCCATAAAACTCTTTATTGCAATTTTCCTCGGAGAGTGATGCGGGTAGCTCACTGCACCTTGCAAAGTACTGCCCGTCGAAAGCCTCTTGTCATGTGGCTGGAGTCATACCTAGCACAAAGGAAGATAGTTGTGGTGGTTGGAGGTCAATCATCACAGCCCCAGGATATTGCTGCAGGAGTTCCTCAGGGCAGTGTCCTAGGCCCAACCATCTTCAGCTGCATCATCAATGACCTTCCCTCCATCATAAGCTCAGACGTGTGGATGTTCGCTAAGGATTGCACAGTGTTCAGTTCCATTTACAACTCCTCAGATAATGAAGCAGTCCGTGCCGCATGCAGCAAGACCTGGACAACATTCAGGCTTGGGCTGATAAGTGGCAAGTAACATTCGCACCATACAAGTGCCAAGCAATGACAATCTCCAACAACTATCTCCCCTTGACATTCAATGGCATTATCATTGTCGAATCCCCCACCATCAACATCCTGGGGGTCACCATTGACCAAAAACTTAACTGGACCAGCTACATATTTTTTGGCTACAAGAGCAGGTCAGAGGCTAGGTATTCTGCGATGAGTGACTCACCTCCTGACTCCCTTTCCACCATCTACAAGGCACAAGTCAGGAATGTGATAAGAACATAAGAACATAAGAAATAAGAGCAGGAGGTGGTCATACGGCCCCTCGAGCCTGCTCCACCATTCAATAAGATCATGGCTGATAATCGACCTCAACTCCACTTTCCCGCCCGATCTCCATATCCCTTGATTCCCCTAGAGTCCAAAAATCTATCTATCTCAGCCTTGAATATACTCAAAAGTCTCAGCATTCACAGCCCTCGGGGGCAGAGAATCCCAAAGATATACTTGTAGTGGGTGGTGGTTTGTGTCAGCTTTACCTCTGACTTCTGAGCGGTTCGAATCACTCCCACTCTCTTGGTTCTAGACCTTGGACTTATTTGGGGGTTGTGATACAAAAGGTGCAGCAGACAACTGAGTTTGATGAAAGAACTTCAATCTTTATTAAAAGGTAAGACACAAATAATAACACTCTTATCACTCTAAAGGTGGGGAACACTTCGGTACAAGCGAGGGAAATGACAGTAGAACAATACTTCACCCCTCCCAACCCCACTTTACTAGCTAAGTTAGGTTTTGAAGGACCAGGGATAATGCTCACCAATCCTTTGACAGTTGGGCTAAATCGCAGTTTTGGGGTTCGCTGTTTATGGCGGTTAGTGTCTGCCGTACCCCGTACACGGTAGAGGACTTCACCTGGGTCTCTGGTCAGTCTTCACGAGTCTGCGGATGCGGTAGGATGCCGTTTTGGATTTATCTGGTGAGTACCCAATTTCTTTAGTTCAGCAGTAGGGCTTAGAGTCTTTGGGGAAAATCTTACCCAGGGGTAAGTCAGGAGTAGTTTGTAGTGTGGAAACTTTGCGATTCTTCGGGTTTTCTTCCCTGGAGTTGGTCTTTGTTGGTCGCGGTGGCCTGTGATTACCCGGTCAGTTGGGGGTAATGCACGGTTGTTGGTTTCATGAGGCCTTTGGTTTCCGCGATGGCTTTAGGTCTTGTTTTGTGTGTCGGTCGACCTCGTGGAGCCGTCGGTGACTTGTTGCTGCTTGTTGCTCCGGGTGACTGTGTTGGGGCTGTTGTTGGAGGTCCGTCGAGGTGGTGTCTTCGCGAGCTGGACTCAGGTGTGTCTGAGTGGTGAGCGATGCCGACTCGCTTCCAGCTCGGGCCTTCTTTTTCTTGGTCTCTCCTCCTTCTGATGACCACCGGTTGCGACTGACTGCTCGACCCAACGACGTTGAACTGTGGTGTGACTCTCTCCTTCCTGGTGTGTGCTTGGTGGGCCTTCAATTATACAGAATTGAAGTGGCCTTATCTACCCGCCAAATCTACTTGGTTCATTGTCTAGTTTTGGCGGGCTCGTAAATCGGTAATGATTTACTAGCACGTTTAACTGGGTTTTAACAGGCCTTCAATCTCACCCATTGAATATGGCTTTATCTACCCGCCAAATCTGCTCAGTTCATTGTCTGAATTTGGCGGGCCTGCTACCAGTAACTGCTCTGTAAGTGTCAAATGGGTTTTGGGATGGTTTGCATCCTGTCGATCTTCTTGGCTGATTGCTGGTGATTGGTTTCGTGTTTTGGGTTTCTAGGCTGATCTATAGCCTAGTCCTGGGTGCTCTGTATTATGCATGTTTCTTGATGGGCCCTGTAATCGGTTTGATGGGACCTGTTGTTTTGGGTGGGACTGTCTTCTCCTAGGGTCTATTGTCAAAATGTTAATGCTTGCTGGGGCTTTGAGTGAGGTCATCCCGGTTCCCCAGACATTGCAATTAACTGCAATACCCAAAACTGCTTTTACAGGGGTTGATCCCACCTCTTGTTCCTTTACAGGCCCAGACATAGTTTTAAAATACCCAAACTTGGTTTTCGGTCTTACAGTCTCTTAGGTTAGGCTCAAATACTATATTATCACTCTGAGGTAGTTCCAAAGTCCTTTTTCCTTAGGTTTTGGGGATCTGCAAATTTTGGAAACCTTACATACTCTACACTTGCCTGGATGAGTGCAGCTCCAACAACACTCAAGAAGCTTGATAACACCCAGGACAAAGAAGCCCACTTGATTGACACCCCATCCACCACCTTAAACATTCACTCCCTCCACCACCAGTGCACTGTCTGCAATGTGTACCATCTACAAGATGCACTACAGCAATTCACCAAGGCTTCTTCGACAGCACCTCCCAAACCCATGAAGTCTACCACCTAGAAGGACAAAGGCAGCAGGCGCATGGGAACACCACCACCTCCAAGTTCCCATCCAAGTCACACGCCATCCTGACTTGAAGTATATCGCCGATCCTTCATAGTCGCTGGGTCAAATTCCTGGAACTCCTTACCTAACAGCAATGTGGGAGTACCTTCACCACACGGACTGCAGCGGTTCAAGAAGGCGGCTCACCACCACCTTCTCAAGGGTAATTAGGGCTGGGCAATTAATACTGGCCTTGTCAGTGACGCCCACATCCCGGGAATTAATAAAATAAAATATATGAACCTCAGGATTCAGCAATGCATAAGAAAGCTGCGCAACCATCTTGAGGTGATAGTGGAGTTGTATCACCCGCTTGCTCCGGACCTGGAGTCCACCTCTACCAGAGCCACCTCACTAATATTGGCAGTCACTATGGCACTCAACCTCTAAGCTTGCTGGTTCTTTTCAGGCAGCATCAGGGCACACTTGCGATATAGGCCAACCCACTGATGCACCTCGCAAGTAACTAATGAATTGCTTATGGAACCAGCCAGTTCATCACTTTCTTTATGGGCTTTGACATGAATCTTGTCATTCATGTGGAAATGACGTATGAAATAATACTGGGCGGCCTGCTGGTGGCGCTGTCCAGGGAGAGTATAAATACTCGGGCACGGGCCCAGCTTGCGCGGGACATTCTTAACAGGAACTAGTGAAGGACACAACTGGACCTCCATGTTGTAAAACAGTTGATTAAAGCTTTGTTTAACGCTTAGACCAAGTGCCTAGTAGTTTTCTTACATCAGGCTTTATGCCTCAACATAAGAGAGCTGTAAACGTTTCAATTCACTGCTTCCCCCGTAAGGCTGCCCAAGAGCCTCATAAGGGACGAGAGGTCTGCGGCCTGGGGTTCATCCACCTGTGGCAGTTCTTTATCTTTGACTGTGGGCCACCTTCCATATTTTTCTTGCCAAGGCCCCCTTCTTCCACTGGGTCTGTACCATGCCTTTGTTCTTAAATATAATGGTCTAGAAATTGGATGGTGTGCACACGCTTCACATGCCTGAAGTGGCCAGCGGCAGGACCATGGGAGATTGGTCTGCCGGCCTCTGGGGCTGCGACTGCTGCCCGCAGCTCACTGGACCCTGGAGGCACAAAGATTGGTCGGCTCGGACACTGGTCGAGGTCTTAAGGAGAGTTGGGGGGGGTGCTGGTGGGAGACAACCGGGAGGAGGGGGAGCGATGGCCAGCAGCGGATCACAAATTTAATGTGGAGCTGGGAGAAGCACTCCTGCTCCTTACCTTTCTGGTGGCAGCCTCCAGCAGTCCCTTTAAGAACCACTAGTTGGGCTGCCAAGCGGCTGAGAATACTGACTGCAGCATGCATGAGTTTTGCAAAGGGGACCTCAAACAGGTGCTAGCCCCCTCTATTTGCATATGCAAAGTGTCTAACACCAGTTTCAGGCATGTGCCCTGAACGCCTATGCAGGAGCCTTTACCAATATGGCGGGCAGTGCACTTCTGGTGCAGAATGAGCACGTGCGCACTGGCCACCACATTCGACCCTTGGACACTACTCAATTTTTAGGCTAATCATTTCAGTAATATGTGGCACTTGGATCAGATTTTATTTGACTGTCACCCCAAATTGTAGTTGAAGGGAAGCATGGTATTCTCAGTTCATCCTCAAAAGCAATGCAGCATCCCAATATTTTCTTATCAGCACTATTGTAAGCCAAGTAGATGCCCAGCTTTAGCATCAACATTTGAAAAGATCGAAATCAAGACACAAGGGACTGAAATTCCTCCATGGTGGTCTATCAACGGGTGGCCTCCATCCCTTGGCGCCAAATATCTGCTACCTCATTGCCTTATTTCAGACAATGAAACCTCTACAGATGAGTCAGAAAACTTGGGGGTTTTGTACTTTGTTCCAGCGCCCTCAGCTGTGCGTTCTTCTTTTCCCCCCTAATTGTTCCTCTTTGTTGTTCCTATTTAATGGCTGGCCAGTGTCTTTAAGCTGCTGCAGCCACTGCAACGCTGCAGCAGCACTCGATTTCTTTTAGATGGGGTGTTAAGCCAAGGCCACGTCAGCCCTCTCCGGTGGACACAAAAAGTGTCACGGCTCTATTCAAAGAAGAGTTGGGGAGTTTTTCCGATGTCCTGGCCAACATTTATCCCGCAACCAACAACACTGAAATAGATTATCTGGTCATTTATCTCATTGCTGTTTGTGGGAGCTTGCTGTGTGCAAATTGGCTGCCACAGTTCCCTACATTACAACAGTGGCAGCACTTCAAATGTCCTTCATTGGTTGTGAAACACTTTGGGACATCCTGAGGATGTGAAAGGCACTATATAAATACAAGTTCTTTCTTCCTTTATCATTGCATCTAGTAATTACAAAGATGGAATTTGGAATTTTAAATATTTTTAAACTAAGAAGATGGGGGGAAAAATTCAGTTGGTTGCGCCTCCCGTTAGCGCCTTAAGAGGGCGCTAATGGGGCGCAAAGCAACTAGCGCCCGGGCGTGGCAATGTTTGCGCCACTCGCGAAATTAACTGGACATTTTGCGGCGGCGCTAAACACTAGCGCCACGATCTCCTGCGCCGGCAGATCATGACGTCAGTCGAGTGCGCAACGCCCCGGTAGCGCCCCGGAGCGGATATTGAGTGGCGCCCCCTGCCTTACCGCCTGCCGCTAGCAACGACAGGTTGAGGGGAGCGTTTTGCAGTCAGGAAGGGACTGGGGGAGCGCTATTTAAAGGCGAACGCTTCCTGCCTTTTTTTGATGGTGACATTTTTGCACCACGCATTCTGAGAGAGAGAGAGAGACTTCTGGAGAGATTCAACGCTGTGTGAAGGAGTTTTGGGTACTGAGCAGCACTTTGCAGGTTCATTTTGATTTGCCCTTCCTTGCATCTATTTAGAAGAGACTGTGGGGGCTGCACTCTGAGCTCTTTCTCTGTTTCTCTCCATTGTTCTTTCCAGCAGATTTGATGTACAGGTCTCTCCAGGCCGAGATTCAAGGCTGCAATGAACAGGATGTGGATGGACAGCAAGATCAACCCTCCCCTTTAAGAACTGGCTGGCGCCATTGTGTCTCTGTTCCATTGCTGACTGACATCACATGAGCTTCGCCAGTGCTCTGAGGTAGCGCCTCGCTCCTTGGCCTTTGCACCTTAAGACAGGTGTGAAGCGCCTGATTTAGCGCTCCAATCACTTCCAGGGGCGATAAAAGCCAAGTTTGCAGTCGGAGGCGATAATTAGCGCCAGGCGATAATTAGCGCCAGGGCTAATCTTTGCGCCCGGCTGATAATTACGCCCCAAATGGGGCGATACTGAATTTTTCCCCCATGATGTTTTATTTAAGTGGGATATATAAACATTCAGGACGTTTGACTAATAACTGTCTAGATCTTGGAAAAGCAATTTACCCCATTTTGAATTTGCTGGCACAAGAAGTCTAATTGTTATATTCAAACATCTAAAATTGCTGTAAAAATAGCATTGATGGAAACTAATGCTGGGTGCAGAAATTCCAAAGAAATAGTCTCGATTCAGTTCTGAACCTCCCACAGTTTTCAGATCTTTGAATTCTCCCTGCTTGAACTTGATTTAACATCTAGTGACTTCAAAGTTTTCCAACAAGAACTAATTGCTTGCAATCTCACAGCGTGTACATTTCCATCAAATCAATGTATCAGATCCTTTCATTATTGCCATGTCTCTTCATGATTCATCTTTGTGTCTCCTTGATAAATGATGTTAGCTGGTCTGCAACATAGTTTTGGAGTCCTTTCATTATCTTGAGCAGTGTCGTTGGGAGATGTGCCTTTGTTGGAATATATAAGAGCAAGTCATCTGTCAGATGTGGAAACCTGTAATTTAACATTAAAATAATCTGACAGCTACACAGAATAAATACTTTGATGCATACAAAAAGTAAGAAGGCAAGGTGACTTTCAAAATCATTGCCTTTTCCACCAACGAAGCCTTTTATTGTAAGGATTGGCTGCCTTCCTCGTATTTACTTTTCAAACCTATTCTAGATGTTTATTAATCCACAGTCAAAATGCTAGGATCTTACTTTGTAAAGCAAATATTTCATTTTATTCAAGTCTAAGAAATATTCTTGTGAAATTAATTAACTTGTCTTTTCTGTCGGACACGTTTTCCCCAGTGACAGTGCCTGTGAGCATTGTTTTATACAGTAAGGTCACGACATATAACGGATGGGGAGAAAAACTACCATAAGTATAAAGAAACGTGGCTTAGTCAGTTTTCATCCACCTTCCTCCCCAATCTCTTCCACCTGTACACCTCCCTCTCCTTTTCTCAACCAGCACTTAGCCTGACAAGAGGGGCAGGCCTGTACTGAGGGTGCCCCTGGGCTGTGTAAATGGCCTGCACAGGAAATTCTCTTTAAAATAGCCAACTACAGATGCATATTTGGGAAGTTGATGCGACTGTAACCTTTTTCCTTGTTAACAGTAATTTGAAGGCTTGTGGCTCTAAAATTTGAACTTGCAAAGTCACAAAGACAGGAGACTTGTGCGAGTGAAAAGCAGACTCTATTTTTGACTCGTAAAGTCTCCAATTTCCCAAGACTGGAAGTTGCTTTTATGCTTAGCTTACAATTTACTAACTGCTTGAAATGTTGGGCATTTTCTGCACGAAGCAAATGACCCACGAGCCCCTTTGTTTCTTTACAGATGCACATATGGAACATGTCTTACTGAAGATGGAGGTTTGAGTTCAATTCAATTATTTGTATGTTATCCACGTGTTGAACATTTTGCTATAATGTAGTGGTCCTATGCTTCACTCCATACACTCCATATTTATTCCCATTTTGTAAGACGAGAACTTGCAACCAGTGTGATTCTCAGGAGTCAGCGTGTCGTAAAGAAACTGTATGTGGCATTTAGGCAACGTAATGCAAATGTACATTTATATCTTACAAGGGTATAGTGCTGTTAAACACAGACATGCACAAACACCCAAATATGTGTCGTATAAAATATATAAAAATGTACATTCAAATAGTTGGGGAGTATGGCTGCTTCTGTTTCTTCAAGCTATCTTACAGGGGCAATGGTAAGGCTGTCGCTGTATCATACAATGTCTGGGAGATAGGGTCAGGCAGAATGTGAGCAGGAAGCTATCGTTGCTTATCTCATGCACAAAATAGTAGCCAGGAGGGAGGGGCAGGGGAGCAGTTTTTCAGGTTTAAAAAAATGCTTAGATGACCCTCCCCCAAAATTGAACACACGTTAGAGAGGAGTTGGACCTCTTTTCTTAAGTTATATAGGCTGCCTCCATTCAATCCTTTCCAGGTCTAAGCCAGTAATATTAATATAAGTTGGAAAATGGTATAATGTAGTAGTCACTGTAATTTTTTTAAATGTCAGTATCATCGATTGGAAAACCATGCCACGTGAAAGTACATTTGTTCCCTCTGATATGTTAACCGCAGAGGAAAAGGAATAATGAACTATTAGCATATTCTGTTTTCTTTAGGTCTTTTTTTTGTCTTGCTGCACACATTCCATGGGGAAATTATAACATTATTTATATGAGTTTAAAGGAAGATGGTTGTGGTGGTTGGAGGTCAATCATCTCAGCCCCAGGACATCGCTGCAGGAGTTCCTCAGGGCAGTGTCCTAGGCCCAACCATCTTCAGCTGCTTCATCAATGACCTTCCCTCCAACATAAGGTCAGAAGTGGGGATGTTCACTGATGACTGCACAGTGTTCAGTTCCATTCACAACTCCTCAGATAATGAAGTAGTCCGTGACTGCATGCAGCAAGACCTGGACGACATTCAGGCTTGGGCTGGTAAGTGGCGAGTAGCATTCACGCCACACAAGTGCCAGGCAATGACCATCTCCAACAAGCGAGAGTCCCTTGACATTCAGCGGCATTACCATCGCCGAATCCCACACCCTAAACATCCTGGGGGTCACCATTGACCAGAAACTTAACTGGACCAGCCACATAAATACTGTGGCAACAAGAGCAGGTCAGAGGCTAGGTATTCTGCAGTGAGTGTCTCATCTCCTAACTCCCAAAAGCCTTTCCACCTTTCCAAGGCACAAGTCAGGAGTGTGATGGAATTCTCTCCACTTGCCTGGATGAGCGCAGCTCCAACAACACTCAAGAAGCTCAACACCATCCAGGACAAAGCATCCCGCTTGATTGGCACCCCATCCACCACCTTAAACAATCACTCCCTGCACCACCGGCGTACCGTGGCTGCAGTGTGTACCATCTACAAAATGCACTGCAGCAACTCGCCAAGGCTTCTTTGATAGCACCTCTCAAACCCGCGACATCTACCACCTAGAAGGACAAGGGCAGCAGGCGCATGGGAACACCATCACCTCCAAGTTCCCCTCCAAGTCACACACCATCCTGACTTGGAAATATATCGTCGTTCCTTCATTGTTGCTGGGTCAAAATCCTGGAACTCCCTACCTAACAGCACTATGGGAGTAGCTTCACCACACGGACTGCAGCAGTTCAAGAAGGCGGCTCACCACCACCTTCTGAAGGGCAATTAGGGATGATCAATAAATGCTGGCCTTGCCAGCGACACCCACATCCCAGGAACAAAGAAAAAAGAAAAAAAAAGTTTCATGGCTATTTCTAGTTCTGCCCATGTTGCAATAGTGTCTTCAGAGTGTAACCCCTTTGTGCAATGCTGATTAATTTAATTTGACAGATTTACCCAGCAATAACTGTGAGACTTACATTGTCATGGGCCATAAACTACAAACTTGCTCCTTTATAGCCATGTCTCCAGTAAAGGTCTGCACACTTGCTTACCATATTGACCACATTAGCTGGTAATTAAAAGCTTAGTCAGGCTTAATGTGGGCAGATGACTTTATTAGTGTGATGTCACTGAAGCTCATGTATTACAAATTCATGCTCCATACAACTAAGAAAATAAATAAAGAATTAGCATTTTTAAAAATGTCCTTCTACATAGGCAGTGATGCTTCCGTCATCTATTAAAGTATAAAACCGTTTTAGTCGTCCTCCAACCTGTTTCAAGCCTTTACTGAAAATATTTTGGAACTCACAAATCATTTGATGCATCTGCTACAATTCCAACATGCCCTGGTGTCTGGTATTCAGAGGACCCTTTACTGGCTATCCAAAAACTCCACAATATGGCGATATTGCCCTCTTAAATACATTTGTAAGAAGTGGTAAATCAATGTAACATTTTGGAGAACCATTGGATTTCAGATTTTTAAACACAAATATGATCATTTTACACCATACAATCAGTAATATAAGATCCACTTAAGATCAGCAGAAAAACCAAATTGTTATTGCTTCTCAAGGACAACTAGGGATGGGCAATAAATGTTAGCGACTCTCATATCCCGAGAATGAATAAAAAAACAATTGTGCATTTCTACCATCCTTATGGTCGCTCCGAATAGATTGCTAATTTAGTTCCAAATTACGATTCATATGAACTCAATCTATTTATAAGCGTCTCTTATAGTTTATGATTCTTTTTCTGAACATCTCACTGTATTACTGCCTTTCAACACACTCTTGTAACAGTGTCAGCTGTGGCTCAGTTGATAGCACACTTGCCTCTGAGTCAGAAGGTTGTGGGTTCATAGTCCCACTCCAGGGACTTGAGTACATAAAGCTAGGCTGACACTCCAGTGCAGTAGCTGAGGGAGCGCTGCACTGTTGGAGGTGCTGTCTTTCGGTGAGACGTTAAACCGAGGCCCTGTCTGCTCTCTCAGGTGGACATAAAAGATCCATGGCACTATTTCGAAGAAGAGCAGGGGAGTTCTCCCCGGTGTCCTGGCCAATATTTCTCCCTCAACCAACATAACAAAAACAGATTATCTGGCCATGGTTACATTGCTGTTTGTGGGAGCTTGCTGTGCGCAAATTGACTGCCGCGTTTCCCATATTACAAAAATGACTACACTTCAAAAGTTCTTCATTGGCTGTAAAGCGCTTTGAGAAGCCCAGTGGTCGTGAAAGGCGCTATATAAATGCAAGTCTTTCTTTCTAATGCAAATATATCCATTTTTAAGTTGCAAATAATCTCCCTTTAAACCTCGAACAGCTATATCAGATAACCGAATTTGTCATGAGTTTTGGCAGTTTGCAATATGTTCACTGTGGGAGGTGACCCATGCAAACAGGAATAGAGAGGTCTGTAATCATATCTCTCCTGATGGTGTAAAGATCCAGGCTGGCAAATTTTATGCAATAGGCTTCATGGAATATTAATTTATTTTCTCTGTGGAATATTTGGTCCATTATTCATCAAAATTATTTTAATGAAGTAACATTTCCCATCATTTTGTATTGCGACGGAAACTCTAATTATGAACTTTTATATAATGCGTCTTCAATATCTTGTGTTTTGCTGTCCACCCATCTGGAATGCAATCTAGATTTGTGACAATAAATATTTGCATGACAGACAAAAATCCATCTGACAAATAGAATTATTTATTTAGGCTTTGACAAATTAGAGTGGCATGTTTTGCTGTAACTAACAGATTCATGTTGTATGCTTTTAATGGAAGAATTTCTTGACTAAATTGAGCATTTATTCTGTAGAAGGGGTGGGGGGGGGGAAAGGTACATAGACCGTGGCAATTTAATAAAATGATGTTTAAAATTTACATTTGAAAGGGTTTTTAAAATTATTTAGTGACACTCTGCTGATCCTTGAAATATTTTGGTGGTTGTAAATGATCATTTACTGTTTTTGTTTCACTCTATGATGCTGTCCTTTTATACTTAAGTGGTCAAGGGTCCAAAGTCCTGCAATTCAAATCCAATTTCATTTTTAATTAATGTAAAAAATGCACAACTGACAGGCTGAATTGTTAAATTTGTAAATGAGCTTTTAAAATGCCTCTGGATGAGATATTAATGTATTAAAACTGCACTCACAACAAAATTGCTATCTTTCAGATACTGTTCGATGCTATCACGTGTGAATGAAGTGTGATTTGCAACAAAGGAAAATATACCAAGATATGCAGAAAGCATTTTCTTGAAAGTCATTTATTTTAGTTTAACACACCATTTTAAAAAGAAACTGTTCAGCTGTTTTGAAAATGGCTTTTAATTTAAACAGCATATTGCTTCTCGCTAACGCTTTCCAGCTGAATATAAACAGAAATGTCTATAATTCATTTAATAACTTAAAAACTTGGAGCGTGACACAGTTCCATTCATAAAAATCCTGACTCCCATTTGCTAGCAAAATCACCATGTTTTCTTAAAATTCACTCTCAGGATGTGGGCGTCACTGGCAATGGTTCGGCCCGTGTTTATTGTCCATCCCTAGTTGCCCTTGAGAAGGTGGCGGTGAGCCGCCTTCTTCTTGAACCGCTGCAGTCCGTGTGGTGAAGATACTCCCATAGTGCTGTTAGGGAGGCAGTTCCAGGATTTTGACCCAGCGACGATGAAGGAATGGTGATATATTTCCAAGGTGATGTTTGACCATGCGCCTGCTGCCCTTGTCCTTCTTGGTGGAAGAGGTCGCGGGTTTCGGAGGTGCTGCCGAAGAAGCCTTGGTGAGTTGCTGCAGTGCATCTTGTAGATAATACACACCGCAGCCACGGTACGCCGGTGTTGCAGGGAATGGATGTTTAAGCTGGTGGATGGGGAGTCAGTCAAGTGGACTGCTTTGTCCTGGATGGTGTCGAGCTTCTTAAGTGTTGTTTACAGATTCCTAAGTGACGACAGAGAAATATAAACTCACAAGCAGCAATGGAAAATGTAGCAGTCAATCAAGGCACCTATAATATGACTTTTTCATATTTTTGAATCAGCTAAAGGCTACATAACCCCTATCAATGTTTGAGATATCCAAGTATCTAGCAGTGGATTGTAGAATAGGAGTGGAAAGAGGTTCAATGACAGCAGTGGCAACACCAGTTTCAGCAAAGATGCTCTGCAGGTACTGGTGAACAAGGCTCTCGAGAGGCAGGAGCATGTTTCTGGTGAGGGAGCATAGACCATTTAACACAGGGGATCTCAACCTTTTTGCTTCTGATGCCCCCCCTCCCTTTCACGGACCCCCTGTAACACAACACAAGAGGGGAAAAATTCGGTTGCTTTGCGCCTCCCCTTAGTGCGCTAACGGGGCGCAAAGCAACTAGCGCCGTGTGCGGCGCCACCAACGCCTCCCACGAAATTCAGTTGGAGATTAGCGGCGGCGGTAACCGTTAGCGCCCCGTGGTGCTGCGCCACCGGCGATGACGTCATCGCCATGCGCAGCGTCCCGCTTGCGCCCCGGCCGCGATCTTCGGTAGCGCCCCCTGACTTACCGCCGGACGCTATGTTTGACGGGGTCAGGGGGGCCTACCTGCGGCAGGTGCGGCACAAATTAAAGGCGAGGTGCCGGGCGGTCATTTTTGTTGCTGGCTGCCTGCCAGCACCTGCCCCCGTTGCCGTCCCCGGCCATCTCTTCAGCCCCCCCCGCGGAGTGCCGGCTGCGCTCTGTGAGCCCGGCACTTCTCTTGAGTGCCGGGCTCTTTTGCCGGCACTCTAATCCCTGGTGGCCCAGCTGGGCCCCGGTTCATGCTGCGCAAGGCCCCTCCCCTTTAAGAAGGGGAGGAAGGCCTGCAGTATCGCGGCGCGATGTGCCGCGATATTCCCTCGCAGCGCCCTAAGAGGGAGGTGGGGCGCTTCCAGTAGCGCCCGCTTCCCTCTTGGGGCGCTACCGATGAATTTCGGCCGCGGGGGCGCTAATTTTTTCGGAGCGCTAAAAGTAGCGCCCCGGCGAAGTTAGCGCCCCAAAGGAGGCGCGACTCAATTTTTCCCCCAAGTATTTTTTTCTGTATAAAACTTCTCTCAGCATCGCTCCCACTCACCATGTTGCTGCTGCTGCTATCCCGGCACTGCAGAGAATACTGGTCCCACGCCCATCCCACTCCCTCTTTCCCTCCACATGAGCCCCAGTCACTTGACCCCAGCCTCCCTCTTTCCCCGCAACCCCCGACTCCCTCACCAACTGTTCCCGGCTCATCAGCCGGTCCTGGTGCTCTGCTTGATTGTCAGTCAAACAGCCTATTTCCCCATTTCCAATATTTTTCTAACTAATAAACAGAAGTGCACAATGAAAATGAAAAAACCCTATTTTTTTAAGGCCAGTTCGATTTTTCCCCCCAGTTGCTCTCAGCAGTGCCTAATTAATGTTTTATTCCTGGTGACTCCAGGACAGTCCTGGAAGGTTGAAATCCGAGCTGGAGGCCAACACTGGGAGTGAACAATCAGACCTGCCTGTGATGCCCTCCTTGGTAGAGCAAGACTGCTAACACTCAAGGTATCGGCTCGCAGGTGAAGAATGAATGAGGTTCGACACCAAAGGGCAGCCAGCACCCTTGTAACTATTCTACAGGGCGAGTCAACACTTTGAAGACAGCCGGAGAGAAAATGGGGGGAAAATTAGACAGTGCAGATATTTAAATGAGTTTGCAAACTGTTTCAGTTTTGCTGGTAATAAATGTCAACCCTAATAGTTTCCTAATGTTGACATATTCCGCTCTTCTTCCTCCACGAAGACAGCGACTCACTGTTTGACCCCAGCAGCTCCTTTCCTCCTTGCAGCTGTCGCCTATTTCCTCGCCCCTTCTCATTTGATTGACAATCGCGACCGCACGAATAATAACAATAGGACAAAAAAAAATCAAGTCTGAACGGAACTGCGTACGCACGCGTGGTGTCGCCATTGGCTGATGTCAATAGCCATGGGATACTTGAACTGAATGGGTTACAGTTGCCGCTGGTGACATATGGCAGTGAGAGGATTCAGGGAGCGAGGGGTGAAAGTAGAAGGGCAACTGCCCCAATTAGCCCGGGGCAGGGGAGCAACAACCCATGCATGGTGGCGTTAGGACAAGTGTGGGGGGGATGACATATACAGAGGGACCTCGGGAGAGGAGAGCAGAGGACGGAGAGCTGGAGCCGGGGGATCTGCGCTCAGCGACCAGCGACCGCCGTCTCTCTCCCTTCTGAGCGAGCGGGGGCCTGGGCTCAGCAGCATTAGTTGTTGTCAATGCACAGGTGTTCGGGAGGGGGGAGCAGAGGTCCGAGTTTGCGCAGCTTGATCCCAGCTTTACTCGACGGTGTATTTTTCTTTTTTTTTAAACTCTGATTTTTTTTAAAATCCCGGAGGTTATTTATGGCGGACCCCTTGTAACCTTCTTGTGGACTCCTAGGGGGCAGCAAACCCTGGGTTGAGAACGCCTGTTTTAACATATAACGCCACCAAGGTTGCACAATTCTACTCCTGGCGTCAACAGTCCTGATCTTCCTTAACCTGGCAGGTGATCTGGGAGAAGGTTAAGCATAAAGATAAGGCATGAATATTACTTCAAAATAGAACTGAGCATATATGAACATGTGAGAAATTTGTTGTAAAAGATAAATGCCAAATGCCTTAATCAAGTAAGGCATTAAAGTGAAAAAGGCAAAGTTATAACATTTAGAAAGAAAGAATTTGCATTTATATTGTGATTTTCACAACCTCAAGACATACCAAAGCACTTCACAGCCAATGACGTACTTTTAAAGTATAGCCACTGTTGAAATGTAGCAGGCAATTTGCACATAGCAAGGTCCCACAAACAGCAATGAGAAAACCTATTTAATGATTTTGGTTGAGGGATAAAATGTTGGCTCGGCCCTTCTTCAAACAGCACCATGGAATCCTTTACACCCACCTGAGAATGCAGATGGGGCACTCCCTCAGTACTGCACTGAAGTGTCAGCCTTAGTCACCTTGGGCCGTTTTACTACGTTAAAGGTACTACAGGTATATAGTTGTCGTGGTTGTTGGAGAATATGTGCTCACATCATGGACTGGGGCTTGGACCCACGACCTTCTGATTCAGGGGTGAGATTGCCTCACTGAGCCGAGGCTGACACATGTGACATTATGGGAGAGTGCATGTACTGCAGGAAGGAATATCCAAGGGCTAAATCATTGGGGGAGAAATTGCGATGCATCTCGCACGTTTTCATGATCCAAAAGGGGCATGGCAAAATCGAATACAGTGCGCATGGTCCCATATTGGTCTGGGCGCTCGACAGGCGTCCACGGCAACTGCCTGCAAAAAAAACACAGGGATCTTTTAAAACATGATAATAAGGGTCCTGGGCCCTTTTGTTAAATTGGTGTTCGGACACGCCTGAGACATCACTTCCTTAACCTGTCCAGCAAATCATCTTCTATGAAAATAGTCAATGTCCCGTAACTGTGCCCACGGTCAGTCGGAGGATTCAGTCTGTGACTTGTGTGTACCTGACATCCTGTTAAAGCCACTCACACTGATCCTGTGCGTTCCATTGTCGGCTGCCACAGTGCTGTCACTACGCTGTGCCACTCCCGAGTTGCGCCGCCCCTGTAGGTCTTTGCCACAAGCCTATTATGTGGTGCGCTGTCACTTCAGCCTGCGTTGCTACTGCAATATTACCCACGTACTGCCCTATTGAGTAAAATATTAAAGTGTAATTTAATAGAGTAAAATTTTGAAATGATGATTAATGGAAATTTATTGAGGAAAATCCTGACTCCTCCTCCCATTAAATTCAGTTAAGTATTTAAATATTTTGAAAAATCAAAGTTCAAAAAGGCAACACGGTGGCATAGTGGTTAGCACTGGTGCCTCACAGCGCCAGGGACCCGGGTTCGAATCTGACCTCGGGTGACTGTCTGTGTGGAGTTTGCACATTCTCCCCGTGTCTGCGTGGGTTTCCTCCGGGTGCTCCGGTTTCCTCCCACAGTCCAAAAATGTGCGGGTTAGGTTGATTTGGCTATGATAAATTGACCCTTAGGTGTTAGGGGGGGATTAAATATGTGGGGTTATGGGGATAGGATGGGATATGTTAGGGGGAATTAAATACGTGGGGTTACGGGGGTAGGGTGGGATATGTGTACTGTGGGGATTAAAGCAGGGACAGGGTACTGGATTTGAATGATCAGCCATGATCGTATTGAATGGTGGAGCAGGCTCGACGGGCCGAATGGCCTACTCCTGCTCCTAGATTCTATGTTTCTATGTTTAAAATTAAAAGCAATGGAGAGGAGACACCCACGGACAGCAGAAACCAAGCCTTGGAGGTCTTTAACTTGAACTGTGAGCTCTGTTCAGGCCTGGATACTTGCAGGGTACAGCTCCCTCTTCAACGCTGGAAACGGAATCATTTTGGGTGTGAAACCTTCTGCAGAATTCACTCCAGGAGCTGTGGGCTTAGCACCATTTCCACATCGAATAATACAGTGTAAATCCTTTCCCAATGGAGCTTTGACATATCCGACTCATCAGCTCCAGTGTTGTCTGGAAATCACTGACATGCATATTAATGATCCCAAGTGCACCACTTTTTTAGCAATTTAGAAACTCCCCAATTAATCCAGTCTTGCAAATATGGAATTTTTAAACACAAAAATAATGCCTCGGGGCAGTTCCTGACAATGTACATAGAGCCGACACGCTCTGACTTTAAATTCACTTCTAGAATTTACACTTACTGAGCTATGTTTAAATCAGTTAAACAAACATCTATTTTTGTTGGGAAGACTCTTGCGTATCACATGAATCAGTCCTTGATTGAATGGCTGCCACTCGGGTAGATGTGGGATGAGGATATGATCCATGAGCCCCAGGCAGAAAATTGCCACTTCTGACTTAATAGTAAATCTCGCCTGGAATTTCCATGGGGGTTTTCTGGCGAGAGATCTGAAGAACCCACAGAGAAACGGTGCAAATGGCTAAAAAAGCACAGCCAGAGGAACTTTCCTTATCTGAGCGTTCTCACTGTTTATTACAGTTAAATGGGGCACCTGCTCTTCATATGTTGGTACTTGTTACATAGTTCAGGTCTACACTAGATATTCTCTCGAGTTCATCGTCACCGCTCACTTCTGATCCCCTGCAATCTGGCAAGTACAATTACTGCCCAATATTAAGTCATCCAGTAGCTTGACCCAGAGGCTGTAACAATTAGAGGCCTCATCGTGCATACTGGATACTGTGATCTCGCACGTGCTCCCACGTGTGTTTTTATTCTTTCTTCCGAAAGGCAGATTGATGAGCACTCGTGTGACATGAAGTCAATTGTAAAATAAGAGACTGGTTAATTTTATATCTAATATATGAATGAACAGAACAGAATTTCAATTTATTTCATATCGCTCCTTGTTACATGGAAAATGACAAGATTGTCACTCTATCTGTGTCAACAGGCTAGATTCACTTTACTGACCAGCAATCCTTGAAACTCGAAAGTACGGACCTTTCCTAATATAGGCCATGTGCATTCCTGCCTTGACCTGGAGACTCTCTGGGATGAAAGCAAAACTTTCTGCCTCACTGACTGTTTACCTTCCAAACTTCAGCAGACTTCCTTCTTTTCCAGCCAATCAGGAAGTCAAAGACTTGGGCCGAAATTTTCATGCTGCCGTGCGTGCGGGATTGGAGGCGGGTTGGCAGTAAAAGTGGAAATAAATTGGAGCGTGTCAGAAACCCACCATAATCCCACCTCCTCGCACCTTTAACTCGGGCGCGTTTTCCAGCGCAGCAGCGACCCGAACGGCAGAGGCGGGCGACCGAATTTAGATCATTATTACCTTATTGTCAGAGTCTTAACCATGTTTTTAACCAGACCTTTTGAATTTCACTGGATGACCACGGGAATCACACAGCTCGGGAACCACGTCTGTCAAGCTGAGGCGGAAGCTCAGTGGCCATTGACTGAGGTCATTAATGCAGAGCATGGAAAGCACAATAAATACTGACACCTGCTTCCATCTGTCATTGGGAAAATGCTGGAATCCATTATTAAGGAGGTAATAGCAGGACATTCAGAAAATCATAAGACAATCAAGCAGTGTCAACATGGTTTTATGAAAGGGAAATTGTGTTTGACAAATTTGCTAGAGTTCTTTGAGGATGTAACAAACAGGGTGGATAAAGGGGAACCAGTAGATGTAGTGTATTTGGATTTCCAGAAGGCATTCGATAAGGTGCCAGATAAAAGGTTACTGCACAAGATAAGAGAGCACAGGGTTGGGGGTAATATATTGGCATGGATAGGGGATTGGCTAACTAACAGAAAACAGAGAGTCAGGATAAATGGGTCATTTTCCGGTTGGCAATCAGTAACTAGTGGGGTGCCACAGGGATCAGTGCTGGGGCATCAACTATTTACAATCTATATTAATGACTTGGATGAAGGGACCGAGTGTACTGTAGCCAAATTTGCTGATGATACAAAGATAGGTGGGTTAGCAAGTTGTGAGGAGGACACAAAGAGTCTGCAAAGGGATATCGATAAGTTAAGTGAGTGGGCAAAAATTTGGCAGATGGAGTATAATGTGGGAAAATGTGAGGTTATCCACTTTGGAAGGAAGAATGAAAAAGCAAATTATTATTTAAATGGAGTGAGACTACAAAATGCTGCGGTACAAAGGGATCTAGGGGTCCTAGTACATGAAACACAAAAAGTTAGCATGCAGGTACAGCAAGTAATTAGGAAGGCTAATGGAATGTTGACCTTTATTGCAAGGGGTATGGAGTATAAAAGTAGGGAAGTTTTGATGCAACTTTACAGGGCGCTGGTGAGACCGCACCTGGAGTACTGCGTACACTTTTGGTCTCCATATTTAAGGAAGGATATACTTGCATTGGAGGCCGTGCAGAGAAGGTTCACGAGGTTGATTCCTGGGATGAAGGGGTTGACGTATGATGAAAGGTTGAGCAGGTTGGGCCTATACTCATTGGAGTTTAGAAGAATGAGAGGTGATCTTATTGAAACATATAAGATTCTGAGGGGGATTGACAGGGTAGATGCAGGGAGGATGTTTCCCCTAGTGGGGGTATCTAGAACTAGGGGGCATAGTTTCAGAATAAGGGATCGCCCATTTAAGATGGCGATGAGGAGGAATTTCTTCTCTCAAAGGGTCGTGAATCTTTGGAATTCTCTACCCCAGAGAGCTGTGGAGGTGGAGTCATTGAATATATTCAAGGTGGAGATTGACAGACATTTGAACTACAAGGGAGTCAAGGGGCATGGGGAGAGAGCGGGAAAGTGGTGTTGAGGCCAAGATTGGATCAGCCATGATCTTATTGAATGGCGAAGCAGGCTCGAAGGGCCGATTGGCCTATTCCTGCTCCTGTTTCTTATGTTCTTATGTTCCTAAGGGAAATGCTCCTGCTGAGTACATGTTGAGCACAGATTTAGGTGTCTAGAGTTTTCAAGTCTTTGATGTAAATTCAGAAACCACTCTCACCTCATTGCTACTACCTATCACACCATTGACAGATTAATTCACTGATCTCTACTTGACCTGCCATCTATTACATCAGCATGGGTGCCATTTATGCTGTCTCACCTTGGTCCTCAGAATCGGACCACGAAGAGCCCCAACACCAGCAGCAGCAATAACAACACCACCAACTTTCTCCTCAACGACCTGATGCTCCACAGGACAGAGGGCTGCATTGAGCTGGAGGTGATACCACCAACACAGGGTATACAGGCAGAGGATGAGCTTCCTCAACATGACTGAGCAGCAGTGCCAAAGGAGGCTCAGGCTATCAAGCCAGGTCATTGCAAACATTTGCACATTGCTGGAGCAAGACCTGCAGCCTAGAGGAGCGGGTGGACACTCCTTACCAGTGGCTGTCAAAGTCACCAGCGCCCTCAACTCCTTTGCCTCAGGCTCCTTCCAGGGATCTGCAGCAGACATTTGCGGCATCTTGCAGTTGGCTGCCCACAGATGCATCACACAGGTCACCGATGCCATGTTTGACAAGTCAGCCAATTATATTAATTTTGCTACTGATGAGGCCAGTGTTACTGAGCGGGCGCTCGGCTTTGCGGCTCTGGCTGACTTCTCACGGGTGCAGGGCGTCATCGACCGCACACATGTGGCACCCCCACATCACCCAGGAGTGTTTGTGAGCCGCAAGGGCTTCCACTTCCTCAATGTGCAGCTGGTCTGCAACCATAGGAAGATCATTATGCACGTATGTGCCAAATCCCCTGGCAGCGGCCATGACTCTTTCATCATGAGCCAGTCCACCCTCCCTCAGCTCTTCGCTCCTCCAAACAGACTTTCCGGCTGGCTGCTAGGAGACAAGGGCTATCCACCGAAGACATGGCTCACGACACCCTTGAGGAGGTCAAGTACTGAGGCGAGGAGAGATATAACGAAAGCCACATTTCCACCAGGTGTGTCATAGAGCAGACAATAGGCATGCTGAAGATACGCTTCAGATGCCTTGACAGATCTGGAGGAGCCCTTCAGTACACACCAGCCAGGGTCTCCAGATTCATCATCGTCTGCTGCACGCTTCACAACATCGTGCAGCAGTGAGGATTAGCGCCACATGAGGAGCAAGGCTCTGAGTGCACAGCCTCTTCAGAGGAGGAGGAGCTGGAGGAAACTGAGGTCCATATCCCACCAGCTCCTGAGCACATTGCTGCCTGGGAGGCCAAGGATGGCCTCATCCTGGCCAGATTTACTTAACTTCCTGCATTACACCCATATGGCAGCCACATGCTGTGGCAGGTTTCCCCCCCAACCCCGCCCCCCCCCACCACCTGCCCCCACCGCCTCCAGCAACACCATAAAGCATCCCTACAATAACCAAGCCATTCCTTTCACAATGACCCCCATTGCTGGAGGTAACGTTATGTCTCACCATTCACTCCAACTCACTAAGCCACTTCCAAAGTAGCAGCCAAAATTGGGCGTGACCAGAAAGTGGTGTAAATAAATAGTTTTATACGTGATATAAGAGTAACGGAACCTTAACAGAAACACTTCTTTAAACACCCATGTGCTTACCCTTGTGCGTCTACTTCTGTGTCATCTTTCGCTTACGCCTGCTTCTATCAGGTGCTACCCCTGTGGCTTCAGCAGAGGTAGAGGCAGCCTGCTCACTTCCCTGCTGCGACTGCGTAGACACTTTTGGCGGATGTCCTCTGGGTTTTGGAGCCTCTGATGGCCTCGCCAAAGTCTGCTCCTCCTGCGACTGTGCAGGGGCAGACTCGGCCATCACGATCCAAGGAGCCATCTGGGGCTCTGAGTGAGGGGGAGGCAACGGGGAAGAAGTGCAAGCACTTTGAGAGGAGCCCACACTTCCTGCTCCCCTCTCACTATCATCCCTCTCTTGGGCCACCCGCACTTCCCTGCTAGCAAGGAGTTGGAGAGCACCTTGCTGCACTGCAGTGGGGCCATGAGGACCAAAGTCTACATTGACATCCCTCCTAGAGAGGAGGTCTATGAGCCTCTGCCATCTGTTCTCCATAGAGACCATGTGCTCCTGTGAGTGGCGCATTAGCTGCTCCATGCAGGTGGCCATCATTTTCATCGAAGAGCCTACAGTCACCATCGCCTGCCACATGGTGGTGCTCATGTTGGAGATGGACTCCTCCATTCTCTGCCCATTTGCAGACATCGTGGTCGCAAAACCTGTCAGAGCCTCCTGCACTTCTTGCAGCGCCTCCAGGATCGCTCTCTTTCTGGATGCCCCCCGAGGCTCAGCGTCTGCATGTAGCTGAGCAGAGCTGGGAGCGTCCTGTGCCCTCCGGCGAGGAGTCTCCACTGCTGTCCCTGTCTCCACCATCTCCTCTTGCTCACTTGTGACTTGTGACACACCAGGTGACAACACTACTCTATCTCGCGTGGGACCCACCGAGGTGTGCGTATCTGCGCTGGTGCTGGGTCTGGTCACGGTGCACCCTCAGAGGCTGCAGGCTCCTCTGAGCAGTCGTCTTCCTCCTCCGCCTGGACAGTGGGGTTAGGGGGGGAAGCTCTTGATGAACCTGTGGGAGACTAAAGAGCTGATTTAGAAATGTAATATCAACAATCGGTGACGTTACCATTATGCACATGATGAACATTCACTGGCTGCTGACATCAGTCCCCATATGGATGACTGTTGTATGCCATGTGGCTGTATGAGATGTAATTCTGTCACCAGGTTGCTGAGATGTCCCCCTCTCTCTGTCTCCTACCTCCAGCTGCTCTGCAACTCCTGAGACCTCCAGGGCGACCTCCTCTGCTGGACTCAACGTTGCGAATGATGGAGGGCCACCTCCGATTCTCTCCCTCTCCCTCTTATTGTGGGCTCTCTTCTCCTGCAAGGAGGGAAAGAAGAGATGTTTGAGTGAGAGTGATGGAATGAGTGTAAGGAATGTGTGGGTTACATCTTTAGAGGGTGACTATGATGGAGTGGGGTGGCAATGCAAAGTGGCTTCCTTGTGAGTTGTTAGTTGGTATGATTGCATTAGGATGAGGGTGAGTGTGAGGGGTGGCTAGTCAGATGGGGATGTGAGTATGTAGATAGAGAGGGATGGGTGGACGTGCAAGATATGTTGGTGTGAGTAATGATGTGCAGGAGTAGGCTTAGGAAGGCAGAGTGATGGGGATGTGATGAGAGGCACCGTAGGATGAAGTTGAGTGTGGCTTTGTACTCACCTTTCCTGATCTAATGAGATCATGGAAGCGCTTCCGACACTGCACCCAGGTCCTCCTCACCACATCCCTACTGTTCACCTCCTCTGCTATATCCAGCCAGGCTCCTGGGGAGGTCTCTTCCGCCCACCAGCAGGGAAGAGGACCTCCCTGCGTGCACTGGCTCCCTCCACAAGAATATGCAGGGTGTCATCTGAGAACCTGGGTGCAGCGCTCTGCCTCTGTGAAGCCATATGTACAGCCTGCTCACTCCTAGATGAACCTTTAAATGAAATGTGGCTGGAAATGAGTCATCGATGATATCATCAGACCCGCACCATTTAATAGGGCCGGGTAACGCGCAGGCTTGCCTTAATAGGCGGCGTTAACGGAAAGTCGCTCTGAGGAGCGGGATGAAAAGAAGAACGGGGTCCCGAACCACCACACTGACCGCCCGCACCTGACCCGCCCAGGTATTGAAAATTCCGGCCTTGGTCTCTGACCTTTCCCGCAGCTCTCTGTATCGAGAATCGGCTCATTGCACTGCCAATCAAAACTACTACTGCTCCCAAATTGAGTTTGGAAATGCCTGGGAAGAAGAAAGCCGCTCCCAAGAAGACTGCCAAGAAAACTGTGAATAAAGCGCCAGAAAGGGTGGCAAGGAACGGAGAAAGTGAAGGAAGGAGAGTTACCCCATCTATGTCTACAAAGTGATAAAGCAGGTTCACCCCGACACCAGCATCTCCTCTAAGCTCATAGAAACATAGAATCTAGGAGCAGGAGTAGGCCATTCGGCCCGTCGAGCCTGCAACACCATTCAATACGATCATGGCTGATCATTCAAATCCAGTACCCTGTCCCTGCTTTAATCCCCACAGTACACATATCCCACCCGACCCCCGTAACCCCACGTATTTAATTCCCCCTAACATATCCCATCCTATCCCCATAACCCCACATATTTAATCCCCCCCCTAACACTAAGGGTCAATTTATCATAGCCAAATCAACCTAACCCGCACATTTTTGGACAGTGGGAGGAAACCGGAGCACCCGGAGGAAACCCACGCAGACACGGGGAGAATGTGCAAACTCCACACAGACAGTCACCCGAGGTCAGATTCGAACCCGGGTCTCTGGCGCTGTGAGGCACCAGTGCTAACCACTATGCCACCGTGTTGCTCATGGGCATCATGAACTCTTTTGTGAGCGATATTTTCAAACGCATCACAGGTGAGGCTTCCCGCCTGGCCCATTACAACAAGCGCTGCACTATCGGCCCCCTGGGAGATCCAGACCGCTGTGCACTTGCTGCTGCCTGGGAAGTTGGCCAAGCACGCCATGTCGGAAGGGATAAAGGTGGTGACCAAGTACACCAGCTCCAAGTGAAACTCCACAATTTACTGCAAAAACACTCCTGCTCCCTCCTCTCTGTGTGAGGATTGTCTGGCCAGCTAGCATTCCTGCTGAGCTCAATACAAAGAAGCTTTTCTATCAACACATCCAATTTCTCCCCGGAATGTGTTAGGAAACCCCATTGTTTCAAACTGATATGGCTAACAGTTGCAATGGAAAACCCAGTTCCTTATGGGTGAGTCCGTCAACATTCCTAGCCATTCCTTTGTTTCTGCAGCTGCAGGATATTTTTGTGTTGCTGTCACGACAGAGAAGTATGTTGGTGCTCTGGGAATTCATCCTTAGCATGCCGAACTTGACTTTATATCAGAAACAATAATAGCTTAAACCAAAAATTCCTTCTGGCCCAACTGTGCAAGAGTCTTGAGATGTGAAAGCACCTGAAGCAAATCAGATCCACGTTGCTGGTGTAATTGGTGTAAATGGATCTTTTAAATTAAAAAAAACCCTTTACTGGATACCTAGATGTTATAATAATAAATGCTTTGTTTCTTGTTGGGGTTCCTTGTAACTCACTCCTTTAATGTCATGACGTGGAGATGCCGGCGTTGGACTGGGGTGGACAAAAATGAGAAGTCGCACAACACCAGGTTATAGTCCAACAGATTTATTTAATTTTACAAGCTTTCGGAGCTTTTCGCTCCTTCCTCAGGTAGGTTAGCAGTGAGAGAATCTCCCAGAATTCACAATTTAAACACAGACAAAATCTATTCAAATCTTTCCCTACATCAAAGACACACTAAGAGCACAGCCAAGACAATGAGATGTGTCCCAGGGGGTCCAACGTGTCAAACCACCTGCTGGCTGCATATCCTGTCAATTTGTGTTGGTTCTTGTGTTAGTCTTTTTAAAAAAAAACAACAAACACCTGGGAAGACCAGCCATGATGTCAAGTCACGTTCTGTATCCTTTAATGTCAGCATCTCATTCCTATAATAGATGCTCTATATTGTTCTTGGTTGCAGCTAATTTACTGTGTTCTATTGGTCTTGTTTGTCTCCCTTCTCTGTTTTTTGTTTGATCTGTGGGATTTGCTCTAGATAAGCATGAGGGAGAAGGGAATAGAGGGTTATGCTGATATAGTTAGATGAGGAAAGACGGGAGGAGGCGCGTGTGGAGCATAAACACCGGCATGGACTTGTTGGGCCAAATGGCCTGTTTCTGTGCTGTGTATTCTATTTAATTCTATGTAATTCTAGATTCATTATACTCCTTCCTCAAGATTTAGTTTTGAACTAGTCTAGTCAGTGTGTAATTCTGATTTTAGCTGATTTAATTGGTGCCATTTATATCCTGTAATGTCTCAACCTGGCAATAGAAACTAGAACCGAGAATTAAAATATCTCCTTTTGATTCTTATTATTACAAAGGTAACAATCCACTCAATGACCAAATGTTCACATATGTGCTGCTAGATTAAATTATATAAGGAGATATTACGTGAATGTTGGTGAATTATCTAGCAGTTCAATTTAAAAAAAAACACACAACAAACGATTAATACTGCAAGTTCCATGTCACAGATGCAATACACCCCCACTTTATAAATCTAATATCACTTCCAGGTTCTAAATCATAAAATCAATACTTGCTCAGATTCTCCTTCGTGTGACATCTCGAAAGAGAAAGATGGTTGCTGATTTGCAACTGTAAGCAACATAATTGTGTCGTGTTCAAGAACCTTCCCAGTGAGTCACTTTGTAATTGAATGGTAGCAGTTATGGGGTTTGACAGCAAATCAGTGTCTGTATTAGGGACAAGCTATTTGGATGGCCAAGAATTCAGGTATTAGTAAAAACATAATCCAATAATCATAGGCAGTGTGTGAGATTCTTAGAAAACATGGATGTTCTTTGGCCTGACGATATACTTACTCCACTGGATCATCGCACTCTCTTAATATGAAATGATCTAATTTTGGGTCTTTGAGTCAACCTGAAACAGCCAAATTCTAAGGGGGAGAAATTCGGTTAAGCCCTGTTTGGGGGCGGTAACCGAATTAGCGCCAGCCATTTAGCGCCCGGCGTGGGAGTACCGCCCCGGCGGCTAAATTGGGCTTACCGCCCTGGCAAGGAAGCGGAACGCTATCTCCGGCACTCCACTTCCTCTCGGGGCGGTGTCTGGGGCGCAAAGCGCAGTAGCGCCGGAGTACTACGCGGCTGCTCTGCGTAGCACTGACGCGTTTCATCGCCCCTCCCCTTCCGTTAAGGGCAGGGACGCTGTGCACTCTGCAGGCCATTTGACGGCCTCCATTAGCCCACCAGGATGGCGCTGTGCGATGGCGGCCATGGCCCACACCTAGGGCCGCCACGAGTAGCCGACCTGGAGGTCGGCCAAAATAATGAAATGGCGGTGCGGGCCGCCTCGCAAGCGGAGGTCGGCCCGGTTTCGCGACCCACGAGGCTGTCGCTGACATCGCCAGCAGCAGCTTCGTGGGGCAGTAAGGGGTCGTGTCACTTGGCGATGATGTCATCGCCGGCGGCGCAGCACTGCGGGACGCAACCGGCTACTGCCGTCGCTAACCTCCCGCTGAATTTCGCGGGAGGCGATAGCGGCGCCTCACCCAGGCGCTAGGGGATTTGTGCCCCGTTAGCGCCCCCGGGGGCGCTAACGAGAGGTGCAAACCATCCCAATTTTTCCCCCTAAGAATTTTATAAAAACATTTTAACATTTGTCTTATATCAATGGTGATTAATCATTGCTTTGGCACCAGAGTTCTTTTAATCCTTTAGTAGTTTCTGGCATTCACTTAAATTAGAAGGAATTAAACTGCTCCCCAATAAATAAACAATTCCTACGGGATCCCACTGTGCTTATCTTTGACTGGCTGGATAGAATGACAGCCTGCAAGGTAGATTCAAATGTAAAATAAGATGTAATATTGTCCCATCTCTAACCTAGTCTCATCTCTACACTTACACTCTTTTCCTGCAGTTAGTTAAGACAGTGGTCAGGCTTATCTCATATACAGCAAAGAGGAAACAGTCCATGCCACAAGTCAAATCCAAAAATCCTACATGGCCGAATGTAAAACCACTGGCTTAGCCCAGTGGCGTGTAAGAATCATATCACCAATATTAATCATTCGTTTAGGCAACAACTCATAGCATTACATCTACAAAAACTTCAAGATTTGACGATTCTACTGAATAAATAGTAGAGATTAAGTATGCCCTATTAGATTCTGTGAGAAATGTCTTTTACATATTGTTTATCTTGAAAAGCTGGAGACTCCTACACTTTTCCATTAGTAGTTTAATCAGTGTATAAATACTATTTACTAATCTGAAAAAGTTGATTATTCAACATACAAACCAATATGTAACCTTACATGTAATCAATGTAACCTTCTTTCTGTGCTGTACAGATTGTTTTTCACTGTTAACAGGTTTTTGTGCTGACTTTATCAAAGAGGAGATGGTGCAGGCCAGGTTCAGTAAGAACACAAGAATGTAGGAATGAGAAATAGCTGTTTTCTATTCGGCTCACACAATTATTGAGACCTTTTTTCTGTTTTTTTTACTGACCATTTTTCTTATCTCCTTCCACCAACCCAGCATGCTTCTGCTTCCTGAGCTCTGTATGGTAAGATGTGGGGAGAAAACAGGAGAGAGTGTGCAATACTTGTAGGACTGCTGCATTTGTCTGTGGACACTCTCGACCCATTTGGCATTGTAAACTGGGACTAGTGTCACATTCAAACAGGCTAAAGGGAAGATTTCCTAAGTGCACTATGTCCAACAAAGTTGTAAGTCTATTCTTTACACATGGTTACACCTGACACACAGAGGAAATGATACACTCCCATGTAATTTTTCTCTTCTCTTTTTCTCTCTCTCTCTCTCTCCCCTTCATTCCCTGAATCAGGCATCATCAGTACATTTCTCTTTTGAATGCTACAATTGAATTAGTATTTGGTGAGCCAGATTGCAATCTACACAAGTTATCAACTAGAATCCTAAAGCAGTTCAATTGCCTGCAGCTTGTTGTTGCTTTGTTTATACTTAGAACTTCTAATCTTTCTCTCCTATTTCGACATAAAATACTTCAAACGATAAAGATTCAAAAACAGGACTTTCGTACCTGCAGGAACAAGAGCACTCAGACTGAATGCCCCTGTACTTCAGTTAATTATTATAATTGCTGATGGATATTGGGCCCTTAGCTATCCATACAATACTACTGAGTTTAAATCTGGATTCATTACTACTTTACAATGCCCTTCAGAGCTGATGAGATGCGTGCTCAGTTATTAACACCCCCTCCTTCTCTATAAGTGTTAACTGCATGCTGCACATGGTTGAACAGGGGGCAGAAGCCCTCCAACCTCGTCAAATGGCTGTTATTCATATGCGTGCCTTTACTATGAGTGTTGATAGACTATTCAACTATGGTGGGCATCGGGGTTAATCCTGGTCCTTTCCTCATATAACATCTACACATGCACACATGCACACTTCCACAGGATGGTGAATTTGCTCCCTCTCTAATCCAGGGATGACAGAGCCAATTATGTTGCCTTTACTACAATTCCAACTAACATCAGTTCATTTCACACACACAGGGCCTAGAGCTTGGACTGTTAATGCAGTGTGGGGCAAGACCAGGGCCTAGCGCTTGGATTGTTAATGTAGTGTGGGGCAAGACCAAGGCCTAGAGCTTGGACTGTTAATGCAGTGTGGGGCAAGACCAGGGCCTAGAGCTTGGACTGTTAATGCAGTGTGGGGCAAGACCAGGGCCTAGCGCTTGGATTGTTAATGTACTGTGGGGCAAGACCAAGGCCTAGAGCTTGGACTGTTAATGCAGTGTGGGGCAAGACCAAGGCCTAGAGCTTGGACTGTTAATGCAGTGTGGGGCAAGACCAGGGCCTAGAGCTTGGACTGTTAATGCAGTGTGGGACAAGACCAGGGCCTAGAGCTTGGATTGTTAATGCAGTGTGGGACAAGACCAAGGCCTAGAGCTTGGATTGTTAATGCAGTGTGGGACAAGACCAGGGCCTAGAGCTTGGACTGTTAATGTAGTGTGGGGCAAGACCAAGGCCTAGAGCTTGGATTGTTAATGTAGTGTGGGGCAAGACCAAGGCCTAGAGCTTGGATTGTTAATGCAGTGTGCAGCAAGACCAAGGCCTAGAGCTTGGATTGTTAATGCAGTGTGGGGCAAGACCAGGGCCTAGAGCTTGGTTTGTTAATGCAGTGTGGGGCAAGACCAGGGCCTAGAGCTTGGTTTGTTAATGCAGTGTGGGGCAAGACCAGGGCCTAGAGCTTGGTTTGTTAATGCAGTGTGGGGCAAGACCAGGGCCTAGAGCTTGGTTTGTTAATGCAGTGTGGGGCAAGACCAGGGCCTAGAGCTTGGTTTGTTAATGCAGTGTGGGACAAGACCAAGGCCTAGAGCTTGGATTGTTAATGCAGTGTGGGACAAGACCAGGGCCTAGAGCTTGGACTGTTAATGTAGTGTGGGGCAAGACCAAGGCCTAGAGCTTGGATTGTTGATGCAGTGTGCAGCAAGACCAGGGCCTAGAGCTTGGATTGTTAATGCAGTGTGGGGCAAGACCAGGGCCTAGAGCTTGGATTGCACCCAAATCGGGCGTGATCTGTGTGAAGTGCACGCACCTAATGAGATAAGCAAGATCAGCCAGCGAGGGCCTAACGTGAGTCTGGAGGGTGTTGGTGAAGCAAAAAGGTGCAAATTGATTTTACACTTTAATTTGGGGAATTGCCTTTTTATCTCCACGTGATTTAATTTTATATTTAACTCAATGGGCTCTTTTCCTAACAAAAGTTCAGGCATAAACCATGGCTTTATAAACAAAACAATCATTTATTATTAATACACTAGAAAACTGAAATTAGAATTTATGCAACAACTTGGGTTTATGCACGAATTAGAATTCCCTTAACAACATCACAACACCTTCTGAATTCCCAAAATAAATAACCTTTTTGGAAATCTTGGGGGTTAAATTGGCTAACCCCCAAAAGCGGGCGTGGGGATCGTGCGGTACACAATTAACCCGCACCCATTCATTGCAATACAGGCAGCACATTAAATTCATGCTGCCAGCTGTTTAAAAATGATCGCTGCGTGCAGCCAGTGCTACCCGTGTTGTTCCTTGGATGCACGCATCAGCAGGGGGCCCGATATTGTGGGTAACTTAAAGGCAGCCTGCACCTCTTAAAGGGGAGGTGCATTGTGGCTGCAAGAAGTGGTGGGAGTTTTTTGAAAAGTGAATCTGGACTGTGATACTTTGAGGAATGGCTCAACATGCGAGAGTGCGAGCGCCAAGGGATTTTCTAACAATGCGCTGGAGGTCTTAGTGCAAGACGTGGAGAGAAGGAGCGATGTCCTGTATACGTAGTGGGGCAGGAGGTCTACTAGACATATGCTGAGGCGGCAGTGGGAAGAAGTAACGGCGGAGGTCAATGCCAGGAGTGTTGCTTCAAAAACATGGATGCAGCGCAGGAAGAAGTTTAACGATCTGACATGGATTATCAAGGCGAGTGAGTTCATCTTCAAATGGCATACCCTAACCACTGCCTCATCCACTGCTCAGTTCACTACACCACCATCACTCACCTACCAACAATCTCTATCAATCAGTATTCAACCCTAACATTCATATGCTTTACCTCACCCTCACACAATTAGCACTGTTGCAAGCCTTGCACCCACAACTCATAGTTTGCACACACTGGCAGTTATTCAACCATGACAGCCACATCACCCAAACATATTGCAGGACGCTCAGTGACACACTTCACTTTTTCTAGCAGGAGAAGGAGGCGCGTAACAGCAAACAACAGGAAAGAACTGGAGGAGGACAAGCGCGCCTGCATGTTTTAACCCCCATGGAGGAGACAGTGCTGGCCATCATGGGAAGGGGCGTCACTGAGGCCATGGCCATTGGTGGTGCTGGAGGGATCGATGATGAGGGTATCTGCATCCCTAATCCTCCTTCTCTCTTCCCACTTCTCCCTCATCCCACAATCTCTTCTGACTCAAAAGCTGCAGATGGTGTAAGCACGCATTTCTTACTTTCTTCTCTCACCTCACCACAAACTTACCTTTGTCCCTTTTTCATTTCAGATAGCCACGAACTGGAACCTTCCCAGTCAGAGGAGGAAGAGTGAAGATGAAGAGACAGCGTCACTCAATCTTACACTCGCAGCCACCAGCTCAGAGACAGACACTGGGTGTATTTTAGTGGCTAGGATAGAGGAAGGATCTGCACCTGAGGAACCTACGGATCAGCACAAGCGCGCAGGAGCCAGGGCAGGGGGAAAGGATAGCACAGGTGCCAGGCCGCCGGAGGGCGAGGTCACACACTAGTTCAGCTGCAGAGGAGCCAGAGGAGGACTTCGATGGGCTGCTGCTGGGGATATAAGCAACATCTTGCAGTTTGCAGTACATTGCTGCATAAGATAGGCCACTGAGTCTCTATACAAAGAAAAACAGTTTTATCTCATTCCCTCTTTCCAGAGACAAGCAGACAAAGTGCGCAACAATAACAATAACTTGCATTTATATAGCACCCTTAAGGTAGTAAAACGTCCCAAGGTGCTTCACAGCAGCATTATCAAACACAATTTGACACCGAGCACATAAGGAGATATTAGGACAGGTGATCAAAAGTTTGGACAAAGAGTTAGGTTTTAAGGAGCGTCTTAAAGGAGAAGAGAGCAGTAGAGAGGTGGAGAGGATTAGGGAGGGAATTCCAGAGCTTAGGGCCTTGGCAGCTGAAGGCACGGCCACCAGTGGTTGAGCGATTAAAATCTTACAAATACAACCCACAATTGATTGACACTCCACCTGTTTTCTCTCAGTATCCACAACCTAACATATGCAGGTGTTCAAAATGGCCTCCACCCGGCCTGGTCTCGTTCTTGTTGCTATGGTGATCTATCCTATGTTGTGTGATCTTTTAAGAGTCCATTTCCTTCAGGCATGCTGGAGCCAATTTAGTATCAGGCTTTTGTTTCTTTTGATTCAAAAATATACTTTATTCATAAAATTTGTAAAGATACAACAATCCAAAGTTACAATTCACATAAAGAAAAAAAAAGGACTTGCATTTCTATAGCGCCTTTCACGACCACCGGACGTCCCAAAGTGCTTTACAGCCAGTGAAGCACTTTTGAAGTGTAGTCACTGTTGTAATGTAGGAAACGCAGCAGCTAATTTGCGCACAGCAAGCTCCCACAAACAGCAATGTGATAATGACCAGATAATCTGTTTTTTAGTGATGCTGATTGAGGGATAAATATTGGCCAGGACACCGGGGATAACTCCCCTGCTCTTCTTCGAAATAGTACCATTGGATCTTTTACATTCACCTGAGGGGGCAGACGGGGCCTCGGTTTAACATCTCATCTGAAAGACGGCACCTCTGACAGTGCAGCACTTCCTCAGCACTGCACTGGAGTGTCAGCCTAGATTTTGTGCTCAAGTCACATGGAGTGGGACTTGAACCCACAACCTTCTGACTCAGAGACGAGAGTGCTACCCACTTTTTTTAAATATATATTATTTATTGAACATTAAAAACATTTATAACATCGTGATCATTCCATTGTATCATACAAATCCATTCCGCTGCTCTGCACAGCCATTCCTCCACCACATATTAACACCAAAACCTGAAGTTTAATTTGTCTCCCATAACATATTGTACTTTAAAAATTGATCAGTAATCATGGCTCCGAATAAGGGAAGTGTGCCTGATAATCCCCCCATCATTTAATCTCTGGCCCTTCCCTCCTCTTATGCTCCTTCCCAACTTTTCGGGCAGTTGTTGTTTCTCCTGCAGCCTCCGACTCTTTTTCATCTCCTGTTTGAACCTTCCCTGCAGTTTCAGCCTCTTCCTTACATTAGGTTTGGGCCGAGGAGCTGCCCCTTCTCCCTCCTTCTGCCCTTCACTAACCTTTCCCTTTCCACACGATGCCACCCTACCCCCACCCACCCCCCCCCACTTCCATGTCTCTGTCCCCCTCTGACTCCACACTCTCGAGCTCTTCTGTAATCTCCCGTCCTTGCTCCCAGTCAGATACATAAGGGGGAATTTTCCCAGCCCTGAGGAGGTGGGTTTGGAGGCAGGACTGCTGGGAAAATGGGAAAAATTGGGAGCGGGTCCCAACCCCGCTCCCAATCCGCCTCCGAACCATCTACCCGGGAGGCGGGTCCCCGACTCGCGCAGGGACCCGTCTCCTAGCGGTGGGAAGGGGATTAGAGCCAATTAACTGCCTGTTAGCAGGTAGTTAACAGGCAGTTAAGAGGCTTTTCCCCATTTTCAGCCTGCTGATGCGGGCTTCCCGACGGTGGGAAACCCCGCCAGGGTCAGCGAGGCGAGCTGTGGGTCTGCTGCAGTGTAAGTGTGCAAATGACAGCTGCAGAGGTAGTATGATGGGTGCAATTGTGCACAGGTAAGTATGACAGGTGAGAGAATGTAGTGAGAAATATTTTTATTCTGTTTATATGTATCTGCAGGTGACAAGATTTGATGTTTCTGTGAAGCCTCATCTGATCAGGAGAATTGACAGATGGCTTCTGCAATCTCACATGCAGCTGCCATCTGTTTTCTCCTAAGGAGAGAGTCATTGGTGAGCCTGGGTGAAAGGGCTCACCTTTGGACAGTGATTGTCGGTGTTTGACAGCACCTCAATGCTGTCAAACACTAACAATTCATCTGTCAAAAAATTATGGGGCCTGTCCCTTTAAGAAAACTGGCAGACGAAGCGTCATGCACTGACGTCATCTGACATCGGCTTTCACTTAATTGGCCGGTAAGGCCACCAATCAAGGGCAAATAGCGTCTGTTCATCAGACGTCGCTGGGGGCGGGACTAAAACCCGAAAACCAGCAGTCCCGCCTCGAACTCGGCCTTCCAGGTAAGATTCCGCCCAAAATCTCCCTGAGAGAATCTTCCTGCTATCACAGTTTTTCCAACAGTGCAACTGCCTTCGGCCTCATCTCTACCGCTGACCCTTGCTCCCCGTTTCTCCTCTCTCTGGGACAATGCCGCATCTGCACCTATCTTGCTCCCTTCTGGCGTCTTTGTCTCCCCGCTCCCATCCTGCTGCCCCTTTAAGACTCCTGCTTCTTGCACCCTTGTCTTGCCCCCTCCTGCACCCTGAGATGTCCGACTCCCTGCCTTTCTTTGGAGTACTTACACTTACCCCGTGCCCTGCACTCTGCTCCCGCCTCCTCTCCCCCCGCAGACACCTGATTCTTTAGGGAGAGCTGAGCTATATTATGGCTCGACTCTGCCCTTGACCCGTGCTGCCCGCTGCAGTCTTTGTCCTTTTCCACCGTACTTGGTGTGTTTTCCACCATCTCCATCCTGTTCTCTGCTCCACAACTTTTTGCCTCTTTCTGCGCTCTTTTTTCCTTCCATTCACCAGTTGTGTCCTCCGCCTGCTCCGCTCCTCCAGTCACTCCACTCACACCTCCTGCTCCTTCTCCTGCTCCCATCTCTTCATCACTCAAGGGGCTCCCTGCTGCCTCGCACTCACATCGGGTGGGGCCTTTATGACACACCCCACAACTCCCCGCCTTGCAGCTCCGAGCGATGTGTCCAGATTCACCACAGTTATAACAGTACAAGTCTGGACAGCTTCTTACAAGATGGTCGTGTCCAAGACAATAATAATAAACCTTCACCTGGTTATCATGCAGTACCCGGAAGTACTGCATTCCTTCCATTGTCTCGAATTTCATGCTATACGGCAATTAATTCACCCCCTCTGGAACCGTACCTTTACATAATGGGTTTGATCTGCTACCCGCGTTTACAAATCAGCAGATTTAAGAATGAGACCACCACCTCTTCCGAATATAGCATAGCTACCTCCAAGAACTTATGTCCAACCTTCAAACTCAGTAAAAGTCTTTTCACCTCCTCTCGGCCACTGACCGTCACCTCGAACCCAACATTCGGCTTTGGTCGGCAGGCAAAGCAGCTTCGCTCGCTGCAGTCCTCATGTACTGCCTGGATAATATCCGAAGCTCGTATCTCCTTAGCCTCGCACTGAACAACCACAATGTTGTCTTTTCCAAACCTTCTGGAGTCCCGGCCCAAATCTTTGGGCTTTTTTTTCTCCCTTCCCCCAAAATTTTCGCCCCTGATTAAATTCATCCTGTGAACATTGTCATCTGGCTGTTGTTTAAGGACCAAAAACGTGCTAAAACCTGAAAAAAAACTACCACCAACTTTTTACAAACTCACTCCAACTCCCTGCAGTAATCAAGCACCCAGCAGCACCTGCTCACTCTTAGCCTCTCCCACCTAGAGAGTGCTACCCACTGAGCCACAGCTGACACATAGTGCAATACAGATTAGATACAGTACATGGCACTCTAGAGTATCTCACTCCATTTACAGTGCAGATTTACATCTACTTTTACATTACATTAAACATTTTCTGATACATGCAGCCCGAGGTGTTGTACATTGGTTCCAGCCCCTCGGGTGTACAATGGCAGAAGGGCCCTAAACTGTGGCTTTTCCGTATTGAGCCTTTGCGACGGCTGCACCAAGCTTCCCTCAGACCTTGGAATGTACCAGTCTGCAACACTCGGTCGTGGACAACTCCTTGCACTGGAAGACCAGCAAGTTTCGGGCAGACCAAAGGGCATCTTTCACCAAGTTGATGGTTTTGCAGCAGCAGTTGATGTTTGTCTCGGTGTGCGTCCCTGGGAACAGTCTGTAGAGCACAGAGTCCTGTGTTACGAGGCTGCTCGGGATGACCCTCGACAAAAAAACACTGCATCTCTTTCCAGACCTTCTTTGCAAGCGCACATTCCAGAAGGAGACAGGTGATGGTCTCATCCCCACCGCAGCCGCCTCGAGGGCAGCGTGCAGTGGCGCTGAGGGTGTGCATGAAGGATCTGACGGGGAGGGCCCTTCTCACCACCAGTTAAGCTACGTCTTGAAAGTTTTGTATCATCGGATAAATTTTCACAACATGTGGCCGGCAGTTTTAATGTGCAGCTGGGATGATCACTCCTGGCTCCACATTAAGGCAAGTACTTTGTAAAAAACATACTTTTTTGGTGGCAGCCTCCAGCAGTCCCTTTAAGGTCCACTGGTTTGGCTGCTGCATTCAAGACAAACCAATTTCTGTTTTGGGTTGTAAAACAGGAGTTAGGCCCCTTATTGGCATATATGCTAATATGCAAATAAATGAGGTTGGCCCTCTAAATTGGACCTCTTTGCACTCGGAAAACAGGCCCAATGAGGTCCAATTTCACCCCGTGGTTCTCAGGAAGTGGTGTCCAGGATCAGCTTGTTTCAAATGTCTTTTGCTGCTGTCACTGGGTTGTCCTGGGGCCTTCATTTCCCTGATGCCTTTTATCGCCTTCCTCCTCTGTGGCCTCCATCAGGAGCCCTCTTTCCAATGTGAAGGTGTTTAGCATGCTGCACGCTAGCACTATGTTTGACACACATGCCATACTGTACTGAAGAGTCCCACCAGACCTACTGAGATACCTGAAGCCTGCCTACAGGCTGCTTTGGGGGATATTTCTCAGTCGTTCATCCACACATGCATCAGGCAGGCAGCTGTCACTTTGCTTGCTCAAGCAAACCAGCTCATCACGTTCCTATGGTCCCTCAGTATTCGCACAAAGAAGCAGTGGGATTTTATTTTAAGAGTGGCTAGATTCCTTAAAGTCCATGTATGAAATTCATGCTCCACGTACAGGCTCCTCTCATCACTTCTGTGGCTTTTATTAACAGAGAAAGTTACCCCTTCTATAATGTGCAGCTGATCAGTGACCCCCCCCCGCCCCCCCAACACAGCATCATGCATGTGAATACTCCTTTTTCTAGGGCATACATTGCAATTCATGCCCACGTGACATGGGTATCATGAGTTGCTAGGCAACAGTAAGTATAAGGAAGATCACAGTGATGTTAAGGTAAGTGTATTTCAGCAATTTATTAACAGTTTCTGTTTTTCTTTTGCTTTTTTTTTTCTACTGGCACTTTGGCTCTCATCAGCCTTTGTGCCGATTGTATTTTTCCCCCCCAGAACCATTATTAACAGCAATGGGGTTCCCAGTGGGAATTCTCGATGTGTGAAGTGTTTGGAAGAGGAGGAGGAGGAGGAGGATCATGGGAGGGATACCAGCCGGGTCAGGTGGTGCGCAAGGTGCTCTGTACTCATCTGTTGACATCTGAGTCTGCAGACAGAGGGGAGCAGACGGCACTTTGGCAAATGGTTAGCGCACGTGGAAGTTCCTCTTCCCAAAAGAGACTTGATGGCATCACTAAGATATGCGAATGCTTGACTAAAGCTAATGCTAGATGTTTTCATGCTTGCAATGGTACTGTATAAAATAACACATACAAGTATGATTAACAGCCAGCATATCCGGCTTGGCTGCACCTGCCCAAACACCATGAACCGTATCTGCAAGGCCCTGGCATACCTATCTGGCAATAACCGTGGAGAACTATCTTCACAGGATTGGGATCATCCAAAAGCCAGATGCAGAGCTATGCCTTCTTCTGCAAGGGCACTTGCAGCATCCAGCGATGGCACTGGTCAGCTACGGCCTGCAACTTGGCTCCACCTCCTTGCAGGAATATTGCAATGCTGACCTATGGGAATGGTGCCACCGAGTGACATCGAGGACAATCAGCTTGCAGCCACCTCATGGAGCACTCCTTCACTTCAGCAGTCATCAAATAATAGGTTGGGTGCTGGGCTGTTCAGTCACACCTGCTCACACTTTCGGTTTCCTCTCCCTCTTAGTCTCCTTCCATTTTAGCCTCAGCAAATAGGTTGAGATGCTTTCTGAGAGGTTTCAGAATTTTTGTCCTCCTAATCTGAAACTTCCCTTGAATCGTCCTCTTTCCTTAAAGTATACTTACATGCAGGTTTCCACTCCCACCACCAGGGAGTCATTTTGACTTTGTGCGACAGTGTAAAAAGTGATAGCAAATCGGCAGCCCGCTTCACATCTCTCCTGTTTGTTTATTTCTAAAAGCAAATAAAAACCACCTGTTTTACACTAGCGCACAGAGTCAAACTAACCCCCGAGCGTGTTGCTTGCACCCATCCAAAAACTGCATCTGAATTTATTCAAATTAGTGTAGAGTTTCGCAATTATCGCGATTCAAAATAACATGATAGAAGCAGATTCAATTGATCATTTTTATTAAACGAAATGCTGTCCTGATAATAAAGGACACAGAAGCCTGTAAAATGGCCGCCGCGCATCGTGGCAGAAGCTTCCAGAGACAAGATGGCGTCGAATATACATTCAGTATGAGATCGGATCATACTCGGTACACATTGATAAGGCAGGATGCAACCCGTTTGCATCCTAGACAATAGCAATGATATAAGTGCTGGAATCGTTTCCTACGCACAGTAAGGATCATTGAACTGGGCCATCGAGAACCCATCTAGACACATCAATACACAAATACCCCCCCGGCTCAACAATGAGAGAGACATTGGCGGGTGATTAAGCCAGTATTCGAGGGGCCCCAAAACCAGTCGAGGAGACGATTCATACACATCCTGGCTGGCTCAACAATGGAGAAGGTATTAACGGATAGTTGGCCAGTTTCAGGTGCTACCGAAACCCGTTAAGAAGATAATCGCCCCATGCTGGGAGTTTTGGGTGCCAAAATTACACAAAGGATAACATTTAGATTTGAGCGGGAGATAAGGCCGACATAACAGTATAACTATGGAGGACAAATGTCCATCGGTCTCTTGATTCGCTCTCTCGCTTCCTGGTCTCTCTCTTGACTCTTCCTGAAGCTCTTGCTGGACTCTTTTGACTCTTGACTCTTAGCCGTGCTGGTCTGTTATTCGAGTGTTGGGTGGAGCTCAATCGGAACGAGCCGCCTCGATAGGGCAAGTAACAGGGTACACCATCCCGAGTGTCGGTAAACGGTGTCCGGACCCGGAGGCCCGAGTGACGAGAGGAAAGACGAGAAGAAAGACGAGAAGAAATTCCATGTGCTGCCACGGTCAGTAAACCCCGACCGCGCCCGAAGATATAACGACAGAACTCATCTTTGAATTCTACCGACTACTACATGTACCATTTTCTTTGAATCCATCGACTACTTCATGACATCAGGGAGTCTGGCTTGCCTTTCGCGGCAGCGAGAGTAAACAAGTGGGGTGCAGAAACCCTCACAACCACGTGACAGTCAGGCGCTGCAGCGAAACGAGCTGAGTGCCCCACTTTAAATTTCCGAAGTAAGCCGAGTGGTGAGCATGTTTTCCGATCCTACAAATCCAGACGTAGTTTAGGTATATTGAGGGAGGGTGGTTTTTCTAAGGTTAATGTATAATGTGTTCCCCTTTTTACGATGTGCCGTGTGTTCCCCATTTCCATAGACCAAGTTTTATGAACGTGTGTATACTTGTACTCTCTTTGATCTGCGCCTATGACATGTATTTCATGATTTTAGACGCCATGCAATAAAGATATTCATTTTGTGCTATTCAACCGGGTCTATTTGAGTTTTCTCTGCATTACTGCTCCTTGCATCTAAGTCCAGGTGTCAGAACCGTAAGGGCGAGTGGGTCGAACCACTCACAGGTGCTTATTGCAAAAGTCTGGCCGGAGACCAGAGCAAGCAATAGTATAGGCAACGAAGGCCTCACCTCGCACCAGTACCGTGACCCCCTTAGATTAGCTAATTATGGAATGGGTGCAAACGGCATGCTTCCATTTTAATCTGTGTAAAATCATTAGCCATTCAGGTCTGAGCTATGCCAGGAGTGGAACATCTAGGCTGTTTTGTCAGATCCTAAGGGCAGGATTGGGTATTGCTTGTAAATGTTTATTATACTCATTGAAACATATAAAATTCTTACGGGGCTTGACAGGGTAGATGCAGGGAGGATGTTTTCCCTGGCTGGGGAGTCTAGAACCAGGGGTCACAGTCTCAGGATAAGAGGTCGGCCAATTAGGACTGAGATGAGGAGAAATTTCTTCACTCAGAGGGTGGTGAATCTTTGGAATTCTCTACTCCAGAGGGCTGTGGAGGCTCAGTCGTTGAGTATATTCAAGACAGAGATCGATAGATTTTTGAATATTAAGGGAATCAAGGGATATGGGGATAATTCAGGAAAGTGGAGATGAGGTAGAAGATCAGCCATGATCTTATTGAATGGCGGAGCAGGCTCGAAGGGCCAAATGGCCGACTCCTGCTCCTATTTCTTATGTTCTTCTGTTTAAGAAAGTGCAGATTCTGGATTACTTGTACATTTTACTACAATCCTGTGGCAGAACAAGTATAAACAGTGACTTGGATTCTCAGTCAATCTCCTACAAATAAATGGACCTGTGAGAGAGTGTGTCTGTTACCGTGGCCTCAAAATACAGCTGAATCAGTCAAAAAAGCAAACTTGTTTTGTTAAGTGATTGACGTAAAATCATTTATCACATTCTTGGAGTTTGGCGTAATTAATTCTTATGAAGAAAAACGACTTGTTCTGGTTTGTGTTTTGACTCTGCATCAGTTGTAAAGAATTACAAATACATAAAGGTGTGTTTTAAGAACATAAGAACATAAGGCAGCAATGCATCCCAAGGTTCAGATTACATTCTTGAACTGCTGGCTCTTTCTATCACTATATGAGACCATGTGTGTGTGCTAGCATCTTGCAACGCACGCCTAGATATCTATTATCCTATAGATATTTGAAATGTTTTCACATTCATCCATGAAGTTTGAACTTTAGCATGTAAAGCGATAAGCTATTATCTTAATAGAGCTCCCAGTCCAGGCATGGATTGCAGTCAGGACCTACTGCCTCCTTGCAATACTATCATCAAATACGTGCTGCTAATGGTACTTGGCAGTAGCAGCTATTGTTCTGTGTAGAAAGCTCGCTGGTCAAAGCTCACATTTTGTTACCTCAGAAGTGCTTCCATTTTGTTTGTTGCCCAAAGTGATGAATATTGTAGCCCAAAGCCAAAGGGAACTCAAATAAACTTAGCTCACAAATAGCATGAGTTTTGAGTTGAGGATATGACGTCAGAAAAGGGATAATGGAACTGGGTTCTTTTTCCACTGGTACCGTCATGTTCTGATAAACACATATCTAGTTCTCTGAGAAATATTATGCTTGGATTTATATATACAGCTTGCAGGTTGCCCATTTAACTGTGTTTTATATATTTCCGCCTCTGCCCATTTAATGATTCGTGCTGCCACTGAATTTAAACTAAGAACATTTTATGCCACAAGTGTGAGGTGCAGATCATTGAACAGGTTTTTGTTATTCAACAGTCTCCCAGTTGCATCATTTATTTAGCTGTAAAGATGGGACGACTTCTTTATACTCCATTCCGTTCTCAAAACGACCTCAGTCAAAGCTCCGAAAATTGAATATTTTAATTATTTGCTTCAGGGCTAGGTTGGATTTTTAGCTCTGATTTTTTGACATTGTAAATCCTGCAACCGTATAAATACCTTTTACAATTGGCAGATCACAGATGGAAGTAAAGCAGGGAGCGCGTCCCTGTTACTAACACTTACATTTCACTAACAACATCCTCTGGAGAGGGGTGAAGGCTGGTTAAAGTAGCTCAGACTGAATCAGGTTTCTCAAGTCAGAGATTTTTATCTTCCCCTTAAATTATTTCAACCAGGCAGCTTTATATAATTAATAGTTTTACTTACAGTTCTGATATCTGGATCTGCTTTTCCGACCATTCAGATGCTATATTTAGCCATCATTTAGGCATAAGCTTTTCCACCTCTTTCACTCTAATAGATTATCATGTTTCCCCTGTATAGTCTGTAGTTTTTGCTTGTTCCATTCAGGCCCTCTTTCATAATCAATTGAGCTCTGGTGTGCTGATTCATCCTTCTTACCGACTGCCTTTTAAAGGTTCTCTCTGTTGATTTTAGTGTTTTATTTTTAACCTTTTACTTCTCCTCACTGCTTTTTCTTCATATTCTTTCGCATCAACTCAGGTCTTTTAGAGCAGAGCAAAGGCATTTGGGGCGAGGAGTGCTCTGCTGTCATCAAGGCTCATGCTGTCTTCCTGGGACAGTAGCTATTCCAATCTTCATTTTCCTCTATCTTCAGGCGCTGCACATGATTAATGTCTTGGTGTGTGGTGGGGAGGTGGGGCTAGCGGGGGGGGGGTGGTGGGGGAGTGTGGATTTTAACTGGGAACCAATTTCAAGGCAGGTGCGGCTGTGGCGGGGCAAGCGTTAAAACCTCACTGGTAGCATCAATTTGAGGCCTGGCCTATTTTAACAGGCGGCATGCGTGTGGTCGTTTTGTGTGTGCGCCGCCCACCATATTGGATCGGGCTCCTTCATAGGTGCACTGGTAGTATTAAAAAGCCTCATTATAATAATTAAATAATGGTCCTATGCTTGTTGTAGGAGCCTTTTAGTGAAATTGGTCTTCCCTAGTGCCTGACTTGCCATGTGATAAACTTGTTCAGCAACTCGTGGCACTAACAGGCAGGAAGGACCCCCTACAGCAGCGCTATTTAAAGGGCTCATCCACTCCATACAGGTTAAATGCTGGTTTGTCCTTTTAACTTATGAGTGGTTTTTGTTGCCTACTTTGTCTCTTCTACAACTGATTTGTGACTTGCTAATAATTGGTCTGGTAGGTCTGCCTTCGGGGCTGGAGGTTGAGTGGGCTCAGCCAAGGAAGACAGGAGCGAGCAGGACCAGCTGGGCGAAGAGGGAGGAGGAGGGCACTGCGCAGGAGACCAGACCCACAGTCGGTCTTCTGGGAGCTCTTCACATTCATTAACTTCACTGAAAGGAAAAAAAAAAGAACGCCGTGCATTTATATAGCACCTTTCACAACCTCACGGCGTCCAATAGCGTTTGACAGCCAACGCAGCCCAATTTTCTGCTCCCCCCAAACAGTCAATGAGTAGCGCTGGCTGCACGCTGGATTCATTATAATGAGCTGGCAGCACCAATTTAACGTGATCGCTGTGAGCACGTGAACAAGCCCGTACACCCGCTCTGCCCCTTGCACACTTGTTTTCGAGCACGATCCTATTTCCAGGCTGGTGTACCTTTCTTACACTGTATTGGTGCACTAAAGGAAACAAGGGGGCAGTTTTAGCTCCCCAAGATGGGCGGGACAGAGTTTGGGCGCGGGGCAAATTGTTACAAATAGGAAACCCGACCCGAACCCGCCACAAACGCACCTACTTCCCGTTTAACCGCTGCAGGTTTGGGGTCAGCAGAGTAACCCGCTCTAGAGAGGCGCGCCAGTGATTATAATATTTAAATAAGGCTCCGTCCCTCAAATTTTGTCAGCGATTTGGAATTAACGCCTCCAGCACAGGTTTCCCAGGGCTCGGGAAACCCGAAAGTAAAAGGGAGGCGAGAGCTGCCAGATCCAGCAGGTAAGTGCCTTTCCAGCACTGTTTATGGGCCAGGAGGAGCAGGAATGCTCCACCCCAGCCCTCCAAGCTAACCTGCCGTGATCTCTCTCCCCGTGATCTCTCCCCCTGGTGATCTGTCCCCCCCCCCCCGTGATCTCTCCCTCTGCAATATCTCCCCCATGATCTCTGCCCGTTGTGACCTCTCCCCCCGCGATCTCGCCCCCTCATGATCGCTCCCCCTGATCTCTGTCCTCACGATCTCTCCCCCTCGCGATCTCTCCCCTCGTGATCTCTGCCCCTTGTGATCTCTCTCTCACGATCTCGCCCCCTCGCGATCTCTGCCCCTCGTGATCTCTGCCCTTGCGATCTCTCCCCTTGCGATCTCTCCCCTCACGATCTCTCCCCCTCGATCTTTCCCTCACGATCTCGCCCCCTCGCGATCGCTCCCCTCGTGATCTCTGCCCCTCGTGATCTCTCCCTCACGATCTCTCCCCCTCGCGATTTCTCCCCCGCGATCTCTCCCCTCATGATTTCCCCCCCGCGATCTCTCTCCCCACCCCATGATGCGTTCTCCCTCTCTCCCTCTCCGCCACACTGCGAGCCCCCCCATGACACCCGATCTTTTTGATTGTTGGGGACCGTCCGCAGGCTAACCCGCCCGGTCGCCGGTTATCCTCTCAATCTGGCCGGCTGTCGGGCAGGAAAGCCTGCATAAAAAAATTCTAATGAGGTCCAGCTTTTAAATTTGGCAGGTCCTCCGCCTTCCAGGTATTGCTGGGTTTCCTGGCCATTGACCCGTGCCCCGCTCCCTGCCCACCTCTCTGTAAACATCGGTGCCCAAGTGTTTCAATATTCCAGACATCCTTGAGCATTAGGTAATCCACAATGTAAAAACACATTAGTCTTAAAGCATCAAGACAGGCTTGACAACAAAACTGTAGTTGTGAAGCACAAAGGTCATCAATAATGCATATAGATTATGAAGTTTATTAAAATATGTTTTCATATATTAGTAATTCATGCAAAATTTCTTTTATAATATGCATAATCTATAATACTAATGGGAGAACTCCTTTACTTGAAATAAAATAGATCAAGTGCTGCAGCTTATCAAATCATTAGGCTGTCAAACTAACTTCGATCTCGTAACCATGGTGGCATATTGCTGTTGTCGGCATTTTTGTTGGACCAAATCTTCAATCAAAATACACTGTTTCCTTCTCTAGTAAATTCCTACAGTTACATGGAAATCTGAGAACAATTTAAGCAAATTTACACACGGGCCTCTTGTGGCCAGGCTGCTGCCTCCTGCCAGGATTCTCTGGCGGGTTTGACGCGGTGTGGACCTCCCGATTTTTAAAGCTAAAATTGCATTGTGGGGCCGATGTTATCATCAGGCCGCGACTTTTGCATGTAAAACAGGCCTCCGTCGGCCTGGAGTGGGCTACCCTCCAAGTTTTAGACCAAATTAAAATGGCTTTGGGCAGGAGCGTAGCGCACACCCTCCCCCTCCCGACTGCCATTTTAACTACCCACCTGATCACCCATCTGACGAAAGGTCATCGACCTGAAACATTAACTCTGTTTCTCTCTCCACAGATGCTGCCTGACCTGCTGAGTATTTCCAGCATTTTCTGTTTTTATTTCAGAGTTTCAGCATCCGCAGTATTTTGCTTTTTACATTAACTACCCACCGGCCCTGTTCACTCTGGGCGGGCTGGGTTAAAATTGGGGCTTGGATTTTATGTAATGTACTCCTCGAATACATCGCTAATTAACATTACAACTGGTTTCAGAGAACCTTTGGAATCAGCCTCACATTACAGAACACTGTAATGGCATCAGCGTCCGCTAAGGAGTAACCCTGATACTTGTACTGTGGTGGTCAGTATCAGAGTCCACCCAGTATCACCACTGACTCTGTTTGTCCCTTATCAAAGTCCAGACATTGCTGTTTGCACTGGGTAGGCACTTTAGTTACTATTGGGTGTCCACTTGGTGCACTCAGTGCTGACTTTTCCATGACCTGTGCAGTTGGTATCAGAATCCTGTTGATGAGGATTTTGAGTTGTTTCATTGTGATAGGTACTGGAGCCTAACCAGTGCCAAACTGCCTCTGTTTGTGAACTGCTTTGTTTCCTGGTTTCTGCATCAAGACTCCGATGGGGGACCTGATAGACATTCACGGTTCATTTGATGCTAGTCCCCATCTGACACAAACCTATCTGGTCGAATACTGCAGGCTGCCCTTTGATGAGGAAGTCAATCGGGTGATGCACACTAAACTTTTTTTTTAATAACGTGTTTCAACCCCAAAATCATCCCAATCCCAAGCCTACCCTCAATAATCACTTGCTTAACTTTTTCTAATCTTGGTCCCTCACCCAAGATTCCCTAATTAAATGTAAGTTAATGCAAATCAGAACAGGAAATATGATGCCATGGGTTTCAAAGCAGAGGACTGGGTGCCATCTAGGCACTACCCCGAAATCTCAGGTTTAATAACTTCTCATTTGAGATTAAGGGGGAGAAATTCGGGAGTGTCCCATTTAGGGCGCGAACTTTTAAAAGCCAGGCGCTAATGATTTCCAACTTTTAAAAAATTCGGGGTTTGCGTTCCAGGAAGGAAGTGGAACGTTAAATCAAGCGCTCCACTTCCTTCCTGGAGTGCAACAGGCAACAGACGGGGTGGTAGGTGAGCGGCGCTGCACAAGGGGCCGTACAGCGCCGCGGCGTTGGAAGGCTCCTTCCCTCCCTTAAAGGGAAGGGCCATCGCTGCAGGCTCTACAAGGGCAAAACTTACCTGGTCCCTGATGGCAGCCGCGATCCGGCCCGATCAGCCCGATGCACTGCAGCAGAGTGCTGGGCTGATCGATCGCTGGAAAAAAAAAGCAAAAAAAAACCCAGAGAACGAGCATTTGAGTATTTTTTTCCTACCTCGGCCACCTCACCTTTAAGTATCGCCCCTGAAACGCCCGGCCTCCCGATGAACGCCTCCTGCAGCTGCCGGTGTTTTCGCCCGGTGATGCTGCAGGGGGCGGAACCGAAGTTTGGGTCCGGGGCGTTACTGGGGCGATGCGCACGGCGATGATGTCACGATCTCCGGGCGAAGGAGATCGGGGTGCAACGCCATTCCGCTGCCGCAAACCTCCTGCCGAATTTAGCGGGAGGTGATATTCTCGCCGCACCTGGGCGGTATGTGGTTAGCGCCCTGTTATTGCCCCCCAGAGGCGCTACCAGGAGGCGCTAACCAGTCTAATTTCTAGCCCTAAGTTTAAATTGTGATACAATGGAATAAAAAAAAACATTTACAGGAATTGTATTCTGTGGTTGACAAAGTTAGAGATGCAAACTAAAATAAGGGCATTTTATGAAGTTCACTGGCCTATCAAATCACTTTCCACACATTTCTGTTAATAAATGACATTAATATGAACAGTTTTAAAAGGAAAATTTATACAATAAAAATCTAAGATTTCCCATAGTCCATTTCCACACATTTTTAGATTAGTCAAGGTCTCATATTGGCATTATTACTTAGTAATCAAGAAACTAATCTATGAACCCTGCTAGCAGTGAGTGACAGTCATTTAAAGTACTAGGTCATGAAATTTTAAAGTTGTACAATTGAATCGCTATAGAAATATATTCTCAATATAGCTACAAATCAAGGCTGATGTGTGGAAAGAAATGAACTTATAGCTGAAATAAATGGGTAGTCATGTTATCTACTGGACTGAAATATATATTCCATAAACAATCAGTTGTGATTAATCTACTCAAATCAGCAATGCCTTTCACAATAGATAATTACTGAAAGGGATTTCAGTTCACTTGAGATCAGGAATATGGTTTGGTGGGCAGTAGAATTTATTTACTTGATCGACATTTCATAAATAGTAATTTATTATGCAGTTGTTCCCAGAATTATTCAGCTATTACCCCTATTTTCCATTTTAGATACAAGGGAACCAAGGTTTATGGGAATAGTGCGGGAAGGTGGAGTTGAGGTAAAAGATCAGCCGTGATCTTATTGAATGGTGGAGCAGCTCGAAGGGCAGAATGGCCTACCCCGGCTCCTATTTCTTATGTTCTTAAGTAACTGAGTGCAGTTTTCATGGGTTGTGGTCATACATAACTAATGGATGCATGGGAAGATACAACCATAAAAAGGTTAGAATGAGAAAGACTGATCAGCCCATCCAGCTCCCTCGATCAGCTGTTCATGATCTGATCAAGTCATTTTCATCTCTACCTTGCCCACATCTGCCCATCTCCTGTTGAATTGAGAATTTGTTGTTTTTTTTGAATATTTAGACTGAACCTTGTATACCCTACCCTACATGAGTCTTTTTCTCGATATAAGACGTGCGATTTAATGGGTTCTTCGTGCACTGGAATAAGAGTTAATTTTACTCCAGTATTTTTTTAGTGCAATTTCAGGAACACACAAGTTTATTCAGCACCTTCCTTCTTGGGGGCTAGGTGCATTGCAAGGAATACACAACTGAGCAGAACACATTGCTGAACCATTCTAATAGGCACATGCGTGGTATGAATAATTCTCATTGAGTCAACCAACTGTGATGTATGGAGATTTGGACACTCATGGAGGGAACAAGGAGATCCTAATAAGGTTTGCTTAGGGAAGGCCCTACAAATCATTGTAGAGTAGTGACAAAACTGCTGGAGGCCATCTCATATCTGGAGGTGACCGTCTCCTCACGAAACTCAATGATCTCTCTGAGTATAGACATTGTAGCTGAGTGAAGGCTTCGTATCCCTCCCCTCTGTCATTCCCAAGTGAGGTGAAGCCAGCCTTGGGGGCATTTAGCACGTGGTAGCTATACCATTCAGCCACTGTCCTCTCAGCAGCCACCTTCTCGCCTTGCTCTTCGTCACCAGGGCTTGTGCCTCACCCTGCGATGTTTTCGTCACATCACTACACAATGGAAAGAAAGAACAGACAGTTATACCATGCCTTTCAGGATGTTCCAAGCTGCTTTACAGCCAGTGAAGTACTTTTTATTTGAAGTGTAGTCACTGTTGTAACATAGAAAGAACGGCCTTGAATTTGGATTGCTGATTAATTCAGATCATGATGATGATACTTGGTGAATGCTTCCATTCAGCTGCACTGGGAAGATCACTGTGAAGGCAATGGGACATAATTAGTATCTAAGTATACAATGTGAACATTGTGCTTCATCATATTAGTTATAAAGCACTTTTGCACAATTTGTGTGTATTGGAGTAACACAGGATGCAAATCATACAATGGACCATGCAGACATCCTAAGGACCAGCACTGTTCATTACTCCTCCCCAATGAATTGCCTCACGGACTCTTTGTGAAAAGGTTTTGGGACAGTGGCAACATTGAACTTTAATTGTACAGGCAGCATTAATTACCAGAGCAAACCTCATGAGGTACCTAATATTATATTCATTCGTTTGACTGTAGAGATTTGGTTTCTTCCGTTTATATCTTTAAAAGGTCACAGTATACGTATCCCCCATATGTATTTGCTACCCATACAGTGGGGTATATATTTGTCTATACTGCCTGGGCATTAAGTATCGCTTGGGTGGAGCGCAGATTTGAAAATCGGCATACGTGATACAAAAGCCGGCTGATTTTCTCTCCATTAAGTTAAGGAAAATAAGCCAGGTTTTGTAACCCGCATACAACTCCGCCCCCCCCCGTCAGATTTCCCTCTCTGCGTTCCAACTCAGGTGCTGCTTTACTACCGAAGCTGTAAATGTGAAATTCTACCCAATGATATTGTTCCCAACCCCTGGTGCTCTTTGTCAAGGCACAGACATCTTACACATTGCCTCCTCGGTCCTTGAGTTGGCCTGGTTGGTGGCATCCTGCAAGCCTCTTTGTGCGTGGTGCAGTTTGTGGGCCATCTCTACCTCGTGTGAACTGAAAGGTTCAGTTCATGTTATAAGCATGCTGTCAGTCAGGACATCAGTGTACTGGTGATGAAGGCAGAGCTCTATCTTGCTTCAAAGAATAAAACAAGGATATTTTCTACTTGAGAAACTGTACAAACTCATCCCATCATATTCCGTCCATAATGGGTGGCAAATCACAGGCTGGGGACGCACAATTTCCCGATATACGCTCCTGGTACATGCAGGCACTCGCTGCAGAAATATCATATTCTTTCAAATCAATTTTAGATAGGCCAATATTTTGTGAAGCTAAAATGAAACTGTTCTTTGCACTCTAAAATCATTATTTTGCCTTTGTATGGGAAATTAAACAAATACACAATATTGGTCCTGAAATTCCAGCCTTCCCTGTAACTTCGGGAGACGGGCAGAATCCACGGGGAAACGGTGTAAACAACTGTTCTAACCAGGCTCCTGACTCTATTGTGCACAATCTCATATTTGACAATCAGTCTAGAATACTCCCCTGTCCCCAAATCCATCCAGTCCTTTCTTTATATGCCATCTAGGTGCTTGATATAATCAGCAAACCCCTCAACCTTTTCCACATCATCTGTAAAGGGTGTGAAAACGCAATGCACACAGAACAGATCCCTATGGAACCCCACCGACCATTGTTTTCCATTCCTAGCTCCTTGCATCCGTTACTACCTTCTACTCTCTACTGCCAAGCCAATTTCCAATCTAACCAGCTGTCAATTCCATGAAACTCATTCCTCATATTCGCCCACCCTCCCTTACACGATATCTCACATACGCATTTATACACTTCCTGACCATCTACCACATGCACTGTATGAGGGAATGAATCGTATGAGGAGATTGGATGGGCTGAATTTTGTTATTGGGGGCGGGCTGGGGGCGTGTCAGGACCTCACCTCCGATGTGAGGCGGGACAAAAGTGCGATTTTGCCCGCATTGGGCACTTGATTTCCAGCATGTGGGAACCCCTGGCCCAATGAGTCTTTTGATACTGAAACTCTCCTCCGATGACGTCATCTATGCAGCTGGATTTAAGGCCTGCAAGCAGCCTTGGTTCTTTTTCAGCCTTACAACTTTATCAACATACTTCTGAGGGATTCCTACTGCATCTATGTCCAGCACCAGACCAAAGTGTGCACCCAGATTCGATGAGGCCTCCCTCCAAGCTCTGGTGGAGGGAGCAACAGCAAATAAGGAAGTGCTCTTTCCTTCCTCAGGGAGGAAAAAGCCTCCACAACAGACCAAAGCTGTGTGGCTGCAAGTGGCACAGGAGGTGAATACGATTTCAATGTGCAGCAGAACCTGGCTGCAGTGCAGAAAGAGGTTTCATGACCTTCTCCGCACAGGAAAAGTGAGTATTCCATCCCCATGACCCTCAATCTGATCCCCATCGCCTCTCATCACCAGCACTCTGCTTTGTCAACCTCCTCCTCCACATCCCACTTCACCCTTACATCCCTGCACCCTTAACCATTCCCTCTCTCTGTATGTTCACATTCACTTAACTATTCAACTATGCAGCCCTCACACTCCCTATCACTGTGATGCTATGACAACAACTTACAACACACAGGGAGGGCCCTTGGTCTTGGCACCTCACTCCATCTTTGTGTCCTTCTAAGCATCTATGCTATGGATTCTATACGCTCACTCCTTCATTCTCACTCAAACTCCACTTGTGTCCCTCATTGCAGGAAAAGAGAGCCCAGAATAAGAGGGAGAGGGTGAGGACAGGAGGAGGGCCACCCTCAATAGCCCAGCTCAACACTGCAGAGGAGGCGGCCCTGGAGATCGTGGGAGTGGAGGAGGATGCGCAAGTGGGGGACAGACAGACGGGCGCATCAGAGCAAGCTGGTGACAGAATAGTTTTTCATCTCTCTCATTGGCATTGCATGAGTGACTGATATTGATTCTGATGATCTAACAGATTAACTTATGATCATCTGCACAATTCAATGTGCATGCAACGTTTATCTCACATGTCTAACTCTTTCCTTTACTCCCCCACAGGACAATCGTCAGCCCCCCTCCCCACTGTCCAGGAGGAACAGCCTGAGCCAGAAGACTCCTCAGAGGAAGTTGCAACCTCTGAGGGCGCAGCGTCAGCAGAATTAAGCGCACCCAGCACCAGCGCAGAAACTCACACCTCGGTGGGACCTTCGGGACATAGAGTAGAGTTGTCACCTGGTGTATCACAGCTCACAAGTGAGCATCAGCAGATGGTGGAGACAGGGACAGCAGTGGAGAGTCCTCATCGGAGGGTGCAGGACTCTCCCAGCTCGGCTCCACTGCATGTCGACCCTGTGCCTCCGGGTCCATCCAGAAGGAGAGCGGTGCTGGAACTCCAGGAACAGGTGCAGGAGTCTTTGGCAGGTTTTGTCTCCAGGGTCGCTGCGAGTGTGGAGTGAATGGAGGAGTCCGTCGCTTACATGAGCAGAGCCTTTGTGGAGGCATTGGCGCATGAATGCATCACCACGGAAAGGATGGCTACCTCTGTGGTAAGGCTGGCTACCGTAGAGGAGAGGATGGCTACGGTAGAGGAGAGGATGGCTACGGCCATGGAGGAGCTTAGTCGCCAGGGCCTTGAAAACGTGGTAATTGCTCAGAATAGGCTGACATCTCTTGAGGAGCGATGGTCAGCTATTGAGCAGAGAAACCAGACCTTCATGGAAGTCCTCTGGAGTAGGACTTCCATTGCAGAAATGGGTCCTCATTGCCCCCCTGAAGTGCAGCAAGGTGCTGTCCAGCCACTTGCTAGCTCTGAAGTGGGGCTGACCCATGAGAGGGATGTTGGTGGCAGAGAACAAGGAAGTGGGGGCTCCTCTCCAAGCGCTCACACGACCATGTCACTGCAAAGCCCTTGGTCAGAGCCCCACCAGAGTCCTCACCCAACTGAGATGGGCGTCTCAGCCCCTGCACAGCCACAGGAGCAGCAGACTGTTGCCGAGCCCTCACAGGTTCGCAACCCCAGAGGACGCCCGCCAAAGGTGTCGAGACAGGAGCAGCAAGAAAGTGAGCAAGGGGCCTCCACATCTGCTGAAGCCACAGGGGAAACACCACTTAGGAGCACGCGTAAGAGGAAGATAATGCACAAGTAGTCACAAGGGTAGTCACTTGGGTGTTCTGTTGTGTTTAATTTTGAAAAGCCATCCGTGAATTGTGATGATAAAAAAATTTGATGGCAAACTGTTGAAGTTGTGGCCTGTGTCATTTCGCAAATGGGACTTCCACATTGAGGGCTTAGGGCGACTTGCAATTGTCAGTATGGTGGTCAGACTGATAGGAATCCGTAGGTTCTTGTCCATTGTCGATGCTCTGGTAAGAAGGTGCGAGGCAAAAGTGTTTGATTGGGCAGGCTAAGCAAATCTGGCCAAAATGAGTGCGTCCCTTGCATCCCGGGCAGCAATGAGCTCACGTGCTGCTGCCGCTGGTTGATGCGCCTCCACAAGCTGTTCGTTGTCGCTCTCCTCCTCCTCCTCCTCATCCTCATCTGAGGAGGCTATGCGATCAGCCACTTGTACCTCAGCCAGCTGCAAGCCACGATGCTGTGCCATATTGTGAAGTGCACAGCAGACCATGACGATTCTGGAGACCCTGGCTGCTGAGTACTGCAGGGCTCCACCTGATCTATCAAGGCATCTGAATCGCATCTTCAGCAAGCCGATGGTTTGCTCGATTATGGATCTGGTGGAAATGTGGCTGGAGTTGTAGCGCTCCTCAGCTTCGTTGGATGGGCTCCTCAATGGTGTCATTAGCCACATCTTCAGGGGATAGCCCTTGTCTCCAAGTAGCCATCTGAAAAATTGGTCTGGCGAAGAGCGGAGGCAAACTAGACTGGCGCAGGATGAAAGAGTCATGGCAACTGCCAGGGTACTTGGCGCAAACATGCAAAACACACCAGCTGCACGTTGAGGTTGACAAAAATACCTGGATTGTGATGGGGTGCCTTAAGGGCCACATGTGTGCAGTCAACGACGCCTTGCACCCTTGGAAAGCCTGCCAGATTTGCAAACCCAACCGCACGTGCGGTTACACTTGCTTGATCCTTGGAGAAGTTGATGTAATTGTGCACGATGGCAAAGAGGGCATCGGTAACCTGCGTGATACAAGTATGTTCGGCCGCCTGGGAGACGCCGCTGATGTCTGCTGTTGATCCCTGGAATGAGCCTGAAGCAAAAAAGTTGAGTGCGGTGGTGACTTTGACGGCCACTGGTAAGGGGTGTCCACCCGCTCCTCTGGGCGCCAGGTCTTGCTGCAGCATTGCGCAGATGTCACCCACTACCTCTCGCGAAAGTCTGAGCCTCCTTTGGCACTGCTGCTCAGTCATGTTGAGGTAGCTCATCCTCTGTCTGTAAACCCTGTTGTGGGGGTATCTCCTGTGGCGACGTGCTTCCCTGCGCTGCCGCCTTCTGGCCTGTGCAGCTTCAGGTGGGTGAGCAGCAGGTTGGTGCTCCTGTTGTTGCTCCTGCTGTTGGTGCTGCTGTGGTTCAGGGTTCTGCTGCTGCCATGGCTGGTCTTCATCTGAATCTGATGTCCAGGAGGAAAGGAAATAAATGGTTCCCATTCTTCTGGTATATACCTCAGTTGAGGAAGCGCTCAGTCAAGGTGGGGAGAGGGGTTTCCCAGGAGGTCTCACTGGAGATGGGTCTCAGGCTCCAAACTTCCACAACAATGAGTAGGCCTGCTAAAAGTTCCCCCAGACCTGAGACAACAAAGTTCTGCCACCTACAAATGATGATTGCTGAAAACTCCTTTTTAATGGTAGAGCTGCAGCTGTTAGTAAGCAATCCACTTGTGAGGCCGCCAGGATTAACTGGCATGTTCCAGAGGAGATGTGCAGCACGGGGGAAATGTGTTAAATTCAGAAAGGCCTCTCAAAATGGGATTATAGAGGCAATTAACTGGTTGTTAAGGACCTTAAGGGCCTATCCCGCTTCTTGGAGGCGGGATCGAAACGGGGTCTGGAACCCCGATTGTGGGAAAATTGATCAGAGGTGGGCTGGAGGCGGGATCGGATCCGCCAGCCATTTTTTGCAATTTTAACACCTCACACGCCTCCAATCCCGCCTCCTCGGGCCTGGCAAAATCGAGCCCGATATATCTATCAGGGGTAAATAAAGGACATGTGTTGAGCTACTGTTTAACACAGCTCTTATTCTCATGTCTATTACATCACCTTCCTCACCCATTTCCACCCACGTTTACACCTTCTCAGCACTGCCTGATTGCACTGGTCACAAAATATGGAATATAAATAAATGTGTAACTCTGAGAAAGATGAACTATTTTTGCTATTCATTTTGTCTCTTATTTTGATTTCCTTGTGCACATCAACGTCTGATATCTTTTTACTCTTGTTTCTTTGGCATGCACAGATCATCATTTTTTTTAATGGTTTTGATTGCTTATTCATTCCGATTTTCAATTTTTATTACCGTAATTGGAAATGAACAATAGGAAATGTAATTGGAAATGGGAGCTCCATTTACCTGTGATACAACTCCCAGCACACCAGCCCTTCTTTCATTGCACTCTATTACACACGAACCCGAAAGTGGATGAAGTACTTTTTTTTGTCTCAATGCACTCAATGGACTTTGAGATAGAATGGACCAGATTCTTACCGCTCATGAACATCACTAATTGACGACATACCATGGGTCTGTGTACTGGGATTTGTGGGTCTTAATCCAGGAGGATAATAATGTAATTCCTTAAGCTAAACAAAGTGAAATAGGCTTAAATATTACCTGCTGGTAACTCATGCGACCAGGTATTTTCAGCCAAAAAGGCAAATGGAATGTTGGCCTTTATTGCAAGGGGGTTGGAGTATAAAAACAGGGAAGTCCTGCTACAACTATACAGGGCATTGGTGAGACCACACCTTGAGTACTGCGTACAGTTTTGGTCTCCTTATTTAAGGAAGGATATACTTGCATTGGAGGCAGTTCAGAGACGATTCACTAGGATAATTCCAGAGATGAGGGGTTTGACTTATGAGGAAAGGTTGAGCAGGTTGGGCCTATACTCATTGGAATTTAGAAGAATGAGAGGTGATCTTATTGAAACATATAAGATACCGAGGGGGCTCGACAAGGTAGATGCAGAGAGGATGTTTCCCCTCGTGGGGAAATCTAGAACTTGGGGGCATAGGTTCAGAATAAAGGGACGCCCTTTTAGAACTGAGATGAGGAGGAATTTCTTCTCTCAGAAGGTCATAAATCTGTGGAATTCTCTGCCCCAGAGAGCCGTGGAGGCTGGGTCATTAAATACATTTAAGGTGGAGATAGACAGATTTTAGCAAGATAAGGGAGTGAAGGGTTATGGGGAGTGGGCAGGAAAGTGGCTTTGAGCCCAAGATCAGCCATGATCTTATTGAATGGCGGAGCAGGCTCGAGGGGCCAAGTGGCCTATTCCTGCTCCTATTTCTTACGTTCTTATGTTCTTTTGGTAAGTGAAGTTGAAAGGATATAAATCCTCAGATAGTCTGGTAGTTTGACTTTTTATGGGCCAATCTATTCAAAGTAAGCAAAGGATAAGCATGGATATTGTACAAATTACTGTCTCTGTCAGTCACATTGGTTTGCCTAGTCACTATCATTTGCACTAATTTCCTATCGCATCAGACATCACAGCCTTACACCCAAATGACCTTGCTGGTCAATAGGCGATCCAATATCGTCAATTTAAAAAAAAAATTACATTTAAGCAAAAGTAACTTCAATTTCCAGTGCAGTTTCCCATCAGTTGTTTATGATCAGACCATGGCCAGCTGCAGTATCTGACAAGGGCAGCTACACACAGTTTTCAAATGTTGTGACTAAATGGATATTTCCATTTATTTTCTTTTACTATCCTTTCCCGTGCAAGTTGCTCTGAAGTGCCAGTGAGCAGTATTTCATTGTTTTTGAGTAAATGGCTCCTAGAAAAAAAGAAAAGATATTACCTGCTATTTATTTGGTTCTTTCCTCCCCCCAACTCACTGTGAACCGAAAGAAGTACTTAAGTAAATTGCAAGAATTTGTTACAAATCAGGCAGATTTAGACCTTTTAGTGAATATTTCCTTCCCTCAGTTGTGGGTCTCCATTGCCAGCATTTTTTTGAAAAAAATTTGACACCGAGCCACATAAGATTAAATTAGGGCAGGTGACCAAAAGCTTGGTCAAAGAGGTAGGTTTTAAGGAGCGTCTTAAAGGAGGAAAGAGGGGTAGCGAGGCCGAGAGGTTTAGGCAGGGAATTCCAGGGCTTAGGGCTGAGGCAGCTGAAGGCACGGCCGTCAATGGTTGAGCAGGGATGCTCAAGAGGGCAGAATTAGAGGAGTGCAGATATCTTGGGGGTGGGGGGGGGTGGTGGTGGGTTGTGGGGCTGAAGGAGATTACAGAGATAGGGAGGGGCGAGGCCATGGAGGGATTTGAAAACAAGGATGGAAATTTTGAAAGGCAACATGAGGCTTCTTGACTGGTGCACTGCCATCTGTGTAGACTAAGCCTACATTTTTTAATATCCTGATAAAATAGGAAGTTCAGTGGTATTTACAACTTGTCAGCAGGCTTGCTCTTGCTGAATGCCAGCACACAGCTGTTTGAGGTTATTTTTTACTTCATCTACTGGTGCCTCATGGGAAAGCAGCTCTGAATGTGGAACAATTCCCACATTCCATGTGATGATGTTGGCCACACACGTTTTTAAAATGCACTTTTATTTTTGGTTCTATTTTCTGTATGCTTTTAAATATCTTTTCATTTTCTTTTGCTCTGTATGCCATTTCTGTTCTCTTGCCTATGTTATAGTTTGTTATCTTGCCTATGTTATATTTTGTTATCTTGCCTATGTTGTACGCAGTGTCAGCTGTGGCTCAATTGGTAGCACCCTTGTCTCTGAGTCATGAAGGTTGTGGATTCAAGTCCCACTCCAGGGACTATGAACACATAAAGCTAGGCTGACACGCCAGTGCAATGCTGATGGAGTGTGGCACTGTTAGAGGTGCTGTCTTTCAGATGAGATGCTAAACTGAGGCCCTGTCTGCTCTCTCAGGTGGACGTAACAGATCCCATGGCATTATTTCGAAGAAGAGCAGGGGAGTTATCCCTGGTGTTCTGGCCAATTCTTATCCCTCAACCAACATGCAAAAAAACATTATCTGGTCATTATCACATTGCTGTTTGTGGGAACTTGCTGTGCACAAATTGGCTGCTGCATTTCCCACATTACAACAGTGACTCTACTTCATTGGCTGTAAAGCGCTTTGAGATGTCTGGTGGTCGTGAAAGGCGCTATATAAATGCAAGTCTTTCTTCTTAGTGTCAGGGTAATTAAGTTAGGAGCTAGATTTGTGAGGGATGTCTCCCTTTTACTTATTTTCTATCTGTCTCAAGCAAACTTACCCTGTCACAACTGCTAATATAATGGCCCTTATTTTTAGTTATTTTAGGAATAATTAAAAATGGCCAAAACTAATACCAAATTTGAATTTTGCGTTAGCTATAGTGAGGTAAGTTTCTGATCCTAGGCAATTCTTTACTTCTGAATTCATGCAGATTCTGCTTTCTACTCTGGTAATGAAACTTGGTGTATGGGGTAATAGAACAAGGATTTTCATTTCATATTAATAAAGCTTGCCCATCCCAAAAACAATACCACAGCCCGCAAGGGGGCCAAGTGTCATGTAACACAGATTAAACAACAACTTGCATTCATATAGTGCCTTTAACTTAGTAAAACGTCCCAAGGCGCCTGTAAAAGTTAGTACTTTGAGGCTTATCAGTTTTGGCTTGAGCATCTGTTGAAGAGTTATGGAAGTGATTGATTACGCCATTTTCTGAATCTCTTGAGCATTTCTCGAAAGGGCACCCCAGGAAAGGTCTGGTGCTGATAAGGTCCATAGGTTGTCAACCTTCTTGGCCAAAGAAAATAGATGGACGAATATGAAGCAGCCTGGGAAATGAGGAGGGGGTGAAGAGAGAGAGGAACATTTTATGATTTTGTGGATTTCCAGAAGGCATTAACAGGAAAAGCACCTTTTTTTCGATATTCCTGCTTGTCTAATGGAACAGCACGGTTGCAGCTTGTAGCACAGAGTTTTTCACATGCAGGTTTTTCTTTCCATTCGGCTATCAGCGTGAAGTACAGTACTTTCCCACAGGGTGGGAGGGAAGAACCACAATATAAGTCAAACTGAGCTTGCTCTCTAAATCCTCCAATCGTTAATTTACAGAGCACCCTTGGCAAAGACCTGGGAACATGCTGTCCTGCCGATACTTTCATTCAGGAAGCGCCTTGGAAAATCCAAAAGAGACAGCATAGTTTGTAAAATTGGACTGAAGTGAGAGAGGAAAGCAACACTATTCAATAGAAAGGCAATTTTAACTTAGTGTGTGATTACTGTAGTTAAAAATACTGGAATTTAGTGGGCTTTGAATTTATCCTTATTCCCGGATGAAGGTTTTTTTTCATGGCCTTGTGTACCTGGTCCCGAAATTCCACACTATTGTAGGTGGATCTGCATCATCAAATCGGGGCAAACACATCTCCTGGCCAGCAAATTGGGCCGGAAGCTGTTTCCAACACCCCCCCCCCCCCCACCTCTTTCACAGCAAAGTCGATACCCCACCCCCCGAGTTACTTAGTGCGCTTTGACCCTTCTGCAATCTGCCCGCTGAGTCCCCATGTACCTTTAAATAAGGGCCAGTGGCACTGCAGCCCCGAATTTCCTGGTTTTACACTCACAATGCACTAGGGATAAGTTTGTATGAGAAATATAAGGTGCAGCTGTTGCCAGCATCAGCTGAGATTGGTGTAAGTATGGAGTTATCAGGCCTGAAAGGGTGAAGAGAGAAAAATAATCTTCGAGCATTTTTAGTTCTTGTGGCTTTTTGGAAGGCGTTAATAAATGGTATGAGCTGATAGGAAAAGAAGCTGTGTTCAAAATTCCTGGCAGCCTACTGGAAAAGCACATCAGTGCTGAGCATTTGAGTCACAATTACAACAGCTGGGAAGAACCTGCAGCCTAGCCAACCTTGCTAGTGGCAACACGGTGGCATAGTGGTTAGCACTGGTGCTTCACAGCGCCAGGGACCCGGGTTCGAATCTGACCTCGGGTGACTGTCTGTGTGGAGTTTGCACATTCTCCCCGTGTCTGCGTGGGTTTCCTCCAGGTGCTCCGGTTTCCTCCCACAGTCCAAAAATGTGCGGGTTAGGTTGATTTGGCTATGATAAATTGACCCTTAGTGTTAGGGGGGGATTAAATATGTGGGGTTATGGGGATAGGATGGGATATGTTAGGGGGAATTAAATACATGGGGTTACGGGCATAGGGTGGGATAGGTGCAGGCTCGATGTGGGGATTCGGTGTGAGAAAGCAGGGACAGGGTACTGGATTTGGATGATCAGCCATGATCGTATTGAATGGTGGAGCAGGCTCGACGGGCTGAATGGCCTACTCCTGCTCCTAGTTTCTATGCTTCTGACAGCCTGTGGGAGTGGGAGACCACCGGAAGATTTTTGATCACCAGATACCACACCACCACCCCCACCAACCACCCTCCATCCCCACACACAACGAGGGCTTTTCATTCCTTATGGGAATACTTTTGTATCCCATTATTGTGGTGAAGTACAGGGAGCAGGAGAGGATGGGGGAGAGAAAGGGCTGGATTTTCCCAGCCTCGAGGAGGTGGGCATGGAGGCGGGACTGCCAGTAAAGTTGCAGAAATTGGGGGCGGATGGCAAACCTGCCCCCATCCCGCCTCCGTGCCCTTTTGCCAGGAGGTGGGAAGATGTGCTGCTTCGGATCCCGTCTCCTGGAGGTGGAAAAGGCATTAAATCCTTTTAACTGCCTGTTAACAGGTAGTTAACAGACAGAAAAAAGGATTAGTGCCATTTTACCTTCACAGGTGAAGGCTTCCCGACCTCAGAGAACCCTGCCGGGTTGGAGGAGACATGAAGGAGGTCTGCGGCGGTCGGAGGCACCTGGAAGTAAGATGTAGAGGTGAGTGATGGTTGCAAGTGTGGAGTGGTAAGTATGTAAGGTGAGTGATAAGTGTTAAAAAATGTTCACTTACCTTGTTTTCTTCCTACAGCCTTCATCCACTCTGGATCGGGAGACCCGGCATCTTCCTTGTCGATTTCACAGACTGGCTGTTGGATCCTCCAAACCAACAGCCATCTGAAATCAACAAAGTTGAAAGGTTTGATGAGTCCTGAACACAAGGTCTCATCAAACTACAGAGAATGTCAGTGTTTGACAGCTTCACAGAGCTGTCAAACGCTGACATTTCTTCTTTCAAGATGTCTTCAAGAAGGAGATAGATATATTTCTTAAGGCTAAAGGGATCAAGGGATATGGGAAGAAAGCAGGAACAGGGTACTGAATTTGGATGATCAGCCATGATCTCATTAAATGGCGGAGCAGGCTCGAGGGGCCGAATGGCCTACTCCTGCTCCTATCTTCTATGCTTCTATGCTATGCTTCTTGATAGATAGCACGTCTGACGTTGACGTGCTCTGTCAGTGACTTCCTTCCTAATTGGCCTGCTGAGCCCGCAGGGCGGGCCTAACAAGGTCAATCAGGGGAAAATCCCTCTGGTTGGTCAGACAATGATGGAGGCGGGACATTGACATGACAAGCAGCAGTCCCGCCTCCAACTCGTCTCCATTGAGAAAATCCCGAGTCAGGCAGCATTTAAGGAGGATGCATCCCACCAGATATTTCCTCCCCCTCACAGAATATGCAGGCAACATAGTTCCTATAAAGACAATGGCCCATAATTTGCGGCCCCTACGGGTGTGTACGAGGTGTGTACGCGCCCGTAAGGGCCGCGGACGTTTTGGGTTTAGGCATGCGAAGCACATGCGCAAAAACCCGGAACTTGCGATCTGTCAAGAATCTTCTTGACAGATCCTCCGCATCCCTGGGAAAGGGGCCTCTGCGGGCGGAGAGTTGGGCTATTTGCCCAGCGAATGCCCGTGAAATTCTTACGCCTGGAAAAAGCAGGCGTATGGCCTGCTTTTACCAGCATAAGAGTTTAAAAAAAAATTGTAATAATTTTTTTTCAATCATTTATACATTAAGAAACCTGTAGAATAAGGTAAGTTTATTTTTAACCCCTTTAAAACATTTAAATTTATTTTTCAAAAAATTAAATTTCTGTTTTAAATATTTAATTAAATGGCATTATAATTAATTTTAAATTTGTAATTTTAAAAATTTATTTGATGTGTAGATGTATTTTTGGGGTATTCCCATTCATGCTTATGGGGTTTCCGTATATAAGGAATCCACATAAGCGTGAATGGGGATTCCCCTTTTTTCATTTGTTGGTCCGGCCCACGTGATCCCAGGGGCGCTCGTGAATCGCCTGCGCCCTGGGATATGTGGGCCTCTACCCGCGGGAACCCACGGAGGTCCAGGACCGCGACTCACCGTACCTCCCGGACCACCAGGTACGCGGGCATTTTATTTGCGGATCGGTGGCATTTCCCCGCGGGAAGCCTCCGACCACAAATTCAGGGCCATTAGTGTAGAGATGTGTATTAGGATACAGCACTTCACCAAGCAGTCAATGGGGGAGCCATGCTAACTACTGTACAAGAACCCGCAACCACAGACATCTACCCACACTGCTCTGCCTGTGGCTCTGAAGGTAATGGCCCGACTCAACACTTGTGGCACTGGGCCAGTTGAGGCAGCTGCAGGGGACCTCTGTAATATCAGCCAGGGTGCAGTACGGAACGGTACACTTTGGATGTGCTGCTTCTGTCTAGTGCCAAAGGAGAGGGGTGGAAAATCTGCTCTATTAACTATCGCTCAAGTAGATAAGGTGTGAATAGCAGGTCTGTTCATTATTGAGTCATTTAAACTTGCCACTTGGCCTCCAGAGAAACCATCATGAGTATCTGGTGTGGATCTGCAAATTTGCACCAATTAATACTTCAAAGTTCTGAGGTAATTTCTGAACATAGGCAGCAATGTCAATGCGGAGAAGTAGCTAGCTTTAATGGCTCCCTTGCCAATATTAATGTTTCTAGGCAGTTTCATATGATTATTTTCTCCCCTGACTGACACCGTGACAAAAGAACTCCAACTTATTCATAGCTAACTGAAGTCCATTTCAGAACTCATTGTGCTTATCTAAAGCCACAGAAAAATGATACAGTAAAGAATTTTTCCCATTTGAGGCGTAACAGAGTTCTGATTCGGTTGCACTGAAAATAGGCAGGCGATCCTCATGGGGGGATTCTTCCATCGCTGCTGCTTCTTTCCAAAAACAAATTAAAAAAATTGTATTCTCTTTTGTGGGATTGTAATATCTCCTTGGAGCTGGTCCTCGATGTTGGGCTGGGATGATTCCTACCTGCACGATCCACGAGGTGCGGTTTGTCACGACATTATCTACAAATGAATTTGTGCAGACCATTTCATAAATGCAATCTGCTGACAGGCAGATATTAAGATGAAAAGAAAGGGTTTGGTCCGAGTGCTTATAGTATCAGGATTGCAATTGGACTAGAAATCGGCTGAGCTTGTGGGACAGCAGAAAAGTGGGTCAGCACAGTGTCCTCTCACATTTAGAATATACAGGACACTGGCTAGCTACATCATGGCATGCTTCTTATACAGTTTGCTTGGCAACAGAGACTCCATTTAAGCTGGAAGGACACATTTTGATTACCAAAACCAAACATTTAAAACTCGCTCTCAAAGATTGCACAAAAAATAAAAATAGTAAAAGTTTCACAATTTTGTAATTTTTTTTAAAGAGTGGCTTTAAAACCCCGGTGAAAATGAATTGTTTCTGTACATCGTGGGGACATAAAAATATCTCTTGGCTTGTTTATGTGACTAATATTACTTGATAGACTGACTCTCGAAGAAGGATTTATTGCTAATGGAGGGAAAGATGCTCTTATATATTGAAGTAATATGATTAATGCTGGAATGGCTACATATTGTTTTGATGGTCAGTTTCTTCGTGTATCATCCTGGCTTGTAGTAACTGTAAGATTTCTTCCCCATCTCACTGAAGCAGGCATCTTGTCCCTGAGCGTTACTTAACTCAGCAGAAAATTGCATGACAAATTGCTAAGAGTCAACTTAGACAGTAAATGCTAGTAAGAACAAGAGCAGGAAACTTGCGATGTTGCTGAAAAAGATCTATTGCAATCAACTGACAGTGAAACAAATGCAATAAATATTGAATACAATCACTGATAGTTAAATATTTAATCATTTCACAATTTATTTGGTGCTCTTATAACAGCCTAGAGATAAGTCTGTTAGCAAGTGAAAAGTCTATAGAGTCATTGTAAGTAATGGGGTCCAGAAGTAACTGTGCTTGATGTTTATTGAACTGTATTTGTCGGCTCAGGATAAACATACAACAGTGGGCATTAATGTAAATGGTTTTTTTCCTCCCGAAATACATGTAAGCTCAGTAAATGAGAGAGAAACCCGGGCAGATTTGGGCAGCTGACTGCAGAGTGCGCCAACCAACCGCCTGTTCGTGGGGGAGAAGAGGCCGGAGCCATTTCGAGGCCTGGGCCCTCATTTAAATGGAACCGGCGAGCTGAGGACGCCCAACATGTGTCTTGATCCAGCTCCCTGGTTTTGGGCCTGGTGACGGTTAATGGGGGAGGTGGGAGATCCTGGAGCCTGGGCTAGCAGCAGCCCACAGTATTTTTGTGGAACCAGGAGGAACACTCCTGCTCCTCCTGTCTCCACTGAAATGTAACTTCGATAAAGTTTTGTGGTGGTATTTTGGAGCAGAGAGCAGTGGCCCCTTTAAGGGCCGCTGGTTAGGCCGCTCAATGCCAGGATACATGGGTGCACATTTGGGTGCTCCGGCCGCCCAAGGGAAGGCCCCTTTTAAAATGGCAGCATTTAATGAGTTGACATCTGGTAAAAGAGCCTGGCCAATTAAAGCTGCCATACAAATAGTGGTGTTGATAGTTGTTACTATTGGGAATCTCCTCTCTGCAAAGACTGATATTAGACACTTCGCTGAGCAGGATATCACTTATCTAAATGGTCCATGGCCAATTTTTCTTCTATGAATATAAATAGGAGGAAAATCCGAAAGACTCCAAACTGGTGTGTAACCTTCCTCACCTGATTTTCCTCTCTGGGCTGCACCAGGTGATAATTTATGCTCAGGCACTAAAAACAAAATCTTATCACAGTGACATTTGGATTTACAATGGGATTAACTCCTGCATCCAGTTCACACATAGAGGCTTTAGAGTCATAGGGGGAAAAATTCAGTTGGTTGCGCCTCCCGTTAGCGCCTTAAGAGGGCGCTAATGGGGCGCAAAGCATCTAGCGCCCAGGCGCGGCGAAGTTTGCGCCGCTCGCGAAATTAACTAGACATTTTGCGGCGGCGCTAAACACTACTGCCACGATCTCCTGCGCCGGCAGATCATGACATCACTCGAGTGCGCAACGCCCCGGTATCGCCCCGGAGCGGATATTGAGTGGCGCCCCCTGCCTTACCGCCTGACGCTAGCAACGACAGGTTGAGGGGAGCGTTCTGCAGTCATGAAGGGAAAGGGGGAGCGCTATTTAAAGGTGACCGCTTCCTGCCTTTTATTGTTGGTGCCATTTTTGAACTATGCATTCTGAGAGAGAGAGGGAGAGACTTCTGGAAAGAGATTCAACGTTGTGTGAAGGAGTTTTGGGTACTGAGCAGCACTTTGCAGGTTCATTTTGATTTGCCATTCCTTGTATCGATTTATCAGAGACTGTGGGGGCTGCACTCTGAGCTCTTTGCCTGGTACTCGCCATTGTTCTTTCCAGCACATTTGATGTGCAAGTCTCTCCAGGCCGAGATTCAAGGCTGCAATGAGCAGGATGTGGATGGAAAGCAAGATTAACCATCCCCTTTAAGAACTGGCCCGTGCCATTGTGTGTGTGTTCCATTGCTGACTGACATTACATGAGCTTCGCCAGCGCTCTGAGGTAGCGCCTCGCTCCTCGGCCTTTGCGCCTTAAGACAGGTGTGAAGCGCCTGATATAGCGCTGCAATCACCTCCAGGGGCGATAAAAGTCAAGTTTCCAGTCGATGGCGATAATTAGCGCCAGGCGCTAATCTTTGCGCCCGGCCGATAATTGCGCCCCAAATGGGGCGATACTGAATTTCTCCCCCATAGAGTTATACAGCACAGAAAGAAGCCCTTCGGCCCATCGTGTCCGCGCCGGCCATCAAGCCCTGTCTATTCTAATCCCATTTTCCAGCATTTGGTCCGTAGCCTTGTATGCTATGACATTTCAAGTGCTCATCTAAATGCTTCTTGAATGTTGTGAGGGTTCCTGCCTCTACCACCCTTTCAGGCAGTGAGTTCCAGATTCCAACCACCCTCTGGGTGAAAAAGTTTTTCCTCAAATCCCCTCTAAACCTCCTGCCCCTTACCTTGAAACTATGCCCCCTGGTTATTGACCCGTCTACTAAGGGGAAAAGTTCCTTTCTATCTATCCTATCTATGCCCCTCATAATTTTGTACACCTCAATCAGGTCCCCTCTCAGCCTTCTCTGCTCTGAGGAAAACAACCTCAGCCTGTCCAGTCTCTCTTCATAGCTGAAGCGCTCCAGCCCAGGTAACATCCTGGTGAATCTCCTCTGCACCCTCTCCAATACAATCACATCCTTCCTATAGTGTGGTGACCAGAGCTGCACACAGTATTCCAGCTGTGGCCTAACTAGCGTTTTGTACAGCTCCATCATAACCTCCCTGCTCTTATATTCTATGCCTCGGCTAATGAAGGCAAGTATCCCATATGCCTTTCTAATCACCTTATCTACCTGTCCTGCTGCCTTCAGGGATCTATGTACATGCACACCAAGGTCCCTCTGATCCTCTGTCCTTCCTAGGGTCCTACCATTCATTGTGTATCCCCTTGCCTTGTTAGTCCTCCCAAAATGCATCACCTCACACTTTTCAGGGTTAAATTCCATTTGCCACTGTTCTGCCCATCTGACCAACCCGTCTATATCGTCCTGTAGCCTGAGGCTTCCCTCCTCGCTATTTACCACTCCACCAATTTTTGTGTCATCTGCGAACTTACTGATCATACCTCCTACATTCATATCTAAATCATTAATGTACACTACAAACATCAAAGGACCCAGCACCGATCTCTGTGGTACATCACTGGACACAAGCTTCCAGTGACAAAAACAACCTTTGACCATCACCCTCTGCCTCCTGCCACTAAGCCAATTTTGGATCCAATGTGCCAAGTTGCCCTGGATCCCATGGGCTCTTACCTTCTTGACCAGTCTCCCATGCGGAACTTTGTCAAAAGCATTACTGAGCACTACCCTCATCTACACACCTAGTCACCCCCTCAAAAAATTCAATCAAATTGGTTAGACATGCTCTCCCCCTGACAAAGCTATGCTGACTATCCTTGATTAATCCTTGCCTCTCCAAGTGGAGACTAATTCTGTCCCTCAGAATTTTTTCCAATAATTTCCCTACCACTGATGTTAGGCTCATGGCCTGTAATTCCCTGGTTTATCCCTACTACCCTTCTTGAATAATGATACTACGTTAGCTGTCCTCCAGTCCTCTGGCACCTCCCCTGTGGCCAGAGAGGTTCTGAAAATTTGTGTCAGAGCCCCTGCAATCTCCTCCCTCGCCTCACACAGCAGCCTTGGATACATCTCGTCTGGGCCTGGGGATTTATCCACTTTTAAGCCTGCTAAAACCGTTAGTACCTCCTCCCTCTCAATACTAATTTGTTCAAGTATATCACAATCCCCCTGCATGATTTCTATGCCTACATTGTCCTTCTCCATAGTGAACACAGATGCAAAATATTCATTTAAAACCTCACCCACATCTTCTGGCTCTACACACAGATTGCCACTTTGGTGCCTAATGGGCCCTACTCTTTCCCTGGTTATCCTCTTGCCCTTAATATAGTTATAAAACACCTTGGGATTTTCCTTTATTTTGCCTGCCAGTATTTTTTCAAGCCCCTTCTTCGCTCTCCTAATTTCTTTTTTAAGTACCCCCCTGCACTTTCTATACTCCTCTAGGGCTTCCACTGTTTTTAGTCCTTTGTATCTGCCAAAAGCCTTCCTTTTTTTCCTAACCCATTCTTGTAAATCCCTTGACATCCAGGGTTCCCTGGGCTTGTTGGTCCCACCCTTGACCTTTATGGGAACATGTTGGCGTTGTACTCTCTCTATTTCCTTTCTGAAAGACTCCCACTGCTCTGATGTGGATTTTCCTACAAGTAGCTGATCCCAGTCCACTTTGGCCAGATCCTGCCTTATCATATTAAAATCGGCCTTCCCCCAATTTGGAACCTTTATTTCCGGTCCATCTTTGTCCTTTTCCATGACTACCTTAAATCTCACTGAATTATGGTCACTGTCATCAAAATGCTCTCCTACTGACACTTCTACCACTTGCCCGGCTACATTCCCTAGAATTAGGTCCAATACCGCCCCCTCTCTTGTAGGACTTTCTACATGCTGGCTCAAAAAGCTCTCCTGGATGCACTTTAAGAATTCCACACCCTCTAAGCCTTTCACACTCTGACTATCCCAGTTAATATTGGGGAAGTTGAAATCCCCTACTATTATTACCCTATTATTTCTACACTTCTCTGAGATTTGCCTACATATCTGTTCCTCTATCTCCCCCTGACTGTTTGGGGGCCCACAGTACACTCCCAGCAAAGTGCTTGCCCCCTTTTTGTTTTTAAGTTCTACCCATATGGCCTCATTAGAGGAACCTGCGAAGATATCATCCCTCCTTACAGCAGTAATTGACTCCTTGATTAATATTGCGACACCCCCTCCTCTTTTACACCCCCCCTCTGTCTTGCCTGAAGATTCTATACCCTGGAATATTGAGCTGCCAGTCCTGCCCCTCTCTCAACCATGTCTCTGTGATAGCAACAATATCATAGTCCCATGTGTTCATCAACACCTTCAATTCATCTGCCTTACTCGCAAGACTCCTTGCATTAAAATAAATGCCATCCAGCCTTGCCATACTCCCTTGTGCCATTACATATTTGCTCTGCCTTCCAGGCTGACTTGCTTTTTTCTCTATATTTGGCTGTGCATCACCTGCTACTAAAGCTCCACTCTGTATCCCATCCCCCTGCCAAGTTAGTTTAAATCCCTCCCAACAGTATTAGCAAACCTCCCCGTGAGGATGTTGTTCCCGTTCCGGTTCAGGTGCAACCCGTCCGACTTGTACAGGCCCCACCTTCCCCAGAAGCAGACCCAGTGATCCAGGAAACTAAAGCCCTCCCTCCTGCACCAACTCTTTAGCCATGCATTCATCTGCTCTATCCTCCTATTCCTATACTCACTAGCACGTGGCACCGGGAGTAATCCAGAGATTACAACCTTTGAGGTTCTGCTTTTTAATCTGCTACCTAGCTCCCTTAATTCTTGTTGCAGGACCTAATCCCTCTTTCTACCTATGTCGTTGGTACCAATGTGAACCACGACCTCTGACTGTTCGCCCTCCCCCTTCAGAATGCCCTGCAGCCGTTCAGTGACATCCTTGACCCTGGCACCAGGGAGGCAACATACCATCCTGGAGTCACGTCTGCTGCCACAGAAACGTCTATCTGTTCCCCTTACAATAGAATCCCCTATCACTATTGTTCTCCCAGTCTTTTTCCTCCCCTCCTGTGCAGCTGAGCCACTCGTAGTGCCACGGACTTGGCTCTTGCTGCATTCCCCTGAGAAACCATCTCCCCCATCAGTATCCAAAACGGAAAATCTGTTGGAGAGGGAGATGGACCCAGGGGACTCCTGCACTACCTTCCTAGTTCTTTTACTCTGTCTGGCGGTCACCCATTCCCTGTCTGCCTGTGCACTCTTTACCTGCGGTGTGACCACCTCGTTAAACGTGCTATCCACGAAGATCTCAGCTTCGTGGATGCTCCACAGTGACTCCAGCCGCAGCTCCAGCTCCGAAAAGTGGATTTCGAGTAGCTGCAGCTGGAGATACTTCCTGCACATGTGTTCGCCCTGGACACCGAAAGTGTCCCTGACTTCCCACATAGCACAGGAGGAGCACTCCACGCTGCCGAGCTGCCCTGCCATGTCCTACCCTTAATTTACTCCCTTTACTTCCTTTAAATTAATGAATATTAAATAGACTAGGGACCTTACTTCCCTTTAAACACTACTTACTCTAAACTAGAGACCTTACTTTTAATTCAACGACTGGACTGTAGAAATACTCACCAGGTCCTACTTACCAATCAGCTCCTTCCCTGGTTGTGACGTCACTTTAGCGGTTTCGCAGTTGTTGTTGTTGTTTGACTGCTCCTGCCCTCGGACTCTTTCCCAACTCGCAGCACTTCGGTGTCGGGCCTCCTCTGCAGCACTCTTTTATGGCCGCTCCGCCTTCTCTCAGGTCCCGCCGCCGCTCCCACACAGGTCCGCCTCCTCCTTTCTCAGCCTATATCTCCTCTGGACCCAGTTCACAGAGATGTTGGCCGGAATTTTCTGTACCTGGGCGGGTTGGGTGCGGGCAGTCGCTGTGGCAGGTTGTGACACCGCTCTTCATATCATGCGGCTCCTGAGATCGACTTTGCGTTAATGGGGCCTATTAAGGCTGCCCTGCGCGTTATCCGGCCCTATTAATTGGTGTGGGTCTGATGATGTCAGCAATGATGCGTTTTCAGCCGGGATATTTAAAGGAGCCATGGCCACATTGCATTTGAAGGCTCATCTAGGATAGTGCAGGCAGCACATTGCACAATTGGACTGGTACAACAAGTCAAACATGATTGCACAGAGACAGAGGGCTGCACCCAGGTTCTCCGATGACTCCCTCCATCTGCTTGTGGAGGGAGTCAGAGCACGCAGGGAGGTCCTCTTCCCTTCTAATGGGCGGAAGAGACCTCCCCAGGAGACAAAAGGAGCCTGACTCCAAATTGCAGAGGAGGTGAACAGCAAGGATGTGTTCAGGAGGACCTGGGTGCAGTGCCGCAAACGTTTCAATGATCTCATTAGATCAGGAAAGGTGAGTGCAAAACCACACTCAACTTCATCCTGCTGCGCCTCCCATCATATCCCCATCACTCTGCCTTCCCAACCCTGCTTCTGCACATCCTCACTCACACCAACATACCTTGCACATCCACCCATCCCTCTCTCTATATCCACATTATCACATCCCCATCTTACTAGCCACCCCTCACACTCACCCTCAACCTAATGCAATCATACCAACTAACAACACACAAGGAGACCACTTAGCATTGCCACCCCACTCCATCATAGTCACCCTCTACAGATGTAACCCATTCATTCCTTACACTCATTCCATCACTCTCACTCAACCTTATATTCTTCCCATCCTTGCAGGAAAAGAGAGCCCACACTAAGAGGGAGAGGGAGAGAACAGGAGGTGGCCCTCCATCATTGGCCACCCTAACATCAGCAGAGGAGGCTGCCTTGGAAGTGTCTGGAGTTGCCGAGCAACTGGAGGTGGGAGACAGAGAGAGGGGGATATCTCAGCAACCTGGTGACAGAATGACATATCATACAGCTACATGGCACACAGCAGTCACTCATATGGGGACTGATGTCAGCAGCCAGTGAATGTTCATCATGTGCATAATGGTATCTGTACCCATTCTTCATATGATAGATCTAACTCATCTCTTTACTCTCTCACAGATCCATCAATAGGCCTCCACCTGCACTCTCCAGGAGGAAGAGCAAGACGACTCCTCAGAGGAGCCTCCAGCCTCTGAGGGCGCACAGTCACCATGCAGAAGCGCACCCAGCACCAGCGCAGATACTTACACCTTGGTGGGTCCTTTGCGCCATAGAGTAGTGTTGTCACCTGGTGTCTCACAAGTCACAAGTAAGCAAGAGCAGATGGTGGAGACAGAGACAGCAGTGGAGACTCCTGGCCAGAGGCCGCAGGACGCTCCCAGCTCTGCTCAGCTGCATGCAGACGCTGAGCCTCGGGGGCCATCCAGAAAGAGGGTGACCCTGGAGGTGCAGCAAGAAGTGCAGGAGGCTCTGACAGGTTTTGCAACCACGATGTCTGCAAATGTTCAGAAAATGGAGGAGTCCATCTCCAACATGAGCACCACCGTGTGGCAGGTGATGGCGACTGTAGGCTCTTCCATGGATAGGATGGCCACCTGCACGGAGCAGCTAATGCAGCACTCACAGGAGCACATGGTCTCTATGGAGAATAGATGGCAGAGGCTCATAGACCTCCTCTCTAGGAGAAATGTCAACATAGAAGTGGGTCCTCAAGGCCCCACTGCTGTGCCGCAAGGTGCTTTCCAGCTCCTTGCTCGCAGGGAAGTGCGGGTGGCCCATGAGAGGGATGATGGTGAGAGGGGACATGCAAGTGGGGGCTCCTCTCAAAACGCTCCCACTTCTCCCCCATTGCCCCCTGCTCAGTCAGAGCCCCAGATGCCTCTTTGGATCGCGATGGCCGAGTCTGCCCCTGCACAGTCGCAGGAGGAGCAGACTTTGGCGGGGCCATCACAGGCTCCAAAACCCAGAAGACGTCTGCCAAAAGAGTCTGTGCTGTCACAGCAGGGAAGTGAGCAGGCTGCCTCTATCTCTGCTGAAGCCACAGGGGTAGCACCTTGTAGAAGCATGCGTAAGAGAAAGATGAAACACAAGTACATTCACAAAGTTAGCCACTTGAGTGTTTTATTAAATGTTTCTGTAAAGTTTCCGTTACTGTGATGTCACAGATAAAAATCTTTATTTTCACCACTTTCCGGTCATGGACAAATTTGTGTGTACCTTTGGAAGTGGCTTAGTGAGATGGAGTGAATGGTGTGACATAACGTTACCTCCAGCATTAGTGGTCAGTGTGAAAGGAATGGCTTGGTCATTGCAGGGATGCTTTATGGTGTTGCTGTGGGGTGGTGCCAACCTGGCACAGCATGTGGCAGCCATATGGATGTAATGCATAAAGTTAAGTAAATCTGGCCATGACGAGCCCATCCCTGGCCTCCCGGGCAGCAATGTGCTCGGGTGCTGGTGGGATCTGGACCACAGGTTCCTCCTGCTCCTCCTCCTCCTCCTCTAAAGAGGCTGTGCGCTCAGTTTCTTGCTCCTCCTGCAGCGATAATCCTCGCTGCTGCGTTACTTTGTGCAGGGTGCAGCAGATGACGCCGATTCTGGAAACCCTGGCTGGTGCGTACTGAAGGGCTCCTCCAGATCTGTCAAGGTATCTGAAGCGTATCTTCAGCATGCCTATTGTCTGCTTTATGACACATCTGGTGGAAATGTGGCTTTCATTATACCTCTCTTGAGCCTCAGTACTTGGCTTCCTCAGGGGTGTCACGAGCCATGTCTTCAGTGGATAGCCCTTGTCTCCAAGCAGCCAGCCGGAAAGTCTGTTTGGAGGAGCAAAGAGCTGAGGGAGGGTGGACTGGCGCAGCACAAAAGAGTCATGGCAGATGCCAGGGAATTTTGTGCACACACATGTATGATGATCTTCCTATGGTTGCAGACCAGTTGCATATTGAGGGAGTGGAAGCCTTTGTGGTTGACAAACACTCCTGGGTGATGATGGGGTGCCTTGATGGCCACATGTGTGTGGTCGATGATGCCCTGCACCTGTGGGAAGCCAGTCAGAGTGGCAAAGCCGAGCGCCCACTCAGTAACACTGGCTTCATCAGTGGCAAAGTTGATATAATTGGCTGACTTGTCAAACAGGGCATCGGTGACCTGTGTGATGCATCTGTGGGCAGCCGACTGCGAGATGCCGCAAATGTCTGCTGCAGATCCCTGGAAGGAGCCTGAGGCAAAGAAGTTGAGGGTGCTGGTGACTTTGACAGCCACTGGTAAGGAGTGTCCACCCGCTCCTCTGGGCTGCAGGTCTTGCTCCAGTAAAGTGCAAATGTCTGCAATGACCAGGCGTGAAAGCCTGAGCCTCCTTTGGCACTGCTGCTCCAAAATGTTGAGGAAGCTCATCCTCTGCCTGTATACCCTGTGTTGGGGGTATCGCCTCTGGTACAATGCAGCCCTGCGCTGATGCCCTCTGTCCTGTGCAGCTTCAGGTGGTTGAGGAGAAGGTTGGTGGTGTTGTTGTTGGTGCTGCTGGTGTGCCTGGTGCTGCTGGTGTTGGGGCTCATCATGGTCCAATTCTGAGGACCAAGGAGAGACAGTATAAATGGCACCCATGCTGCTGGAGTAGAGATGACAGAAGCAATCTGTCAATGGTGTGATAGGTTTTACCAATGAGGTGACACTGGATGCTGACACTTTGGAAACACTTGCAACCTCTAGAAAGCTAAGTCTGTGCTGACAATGCAGTCAGCAACAGCATTTGCCTTAGGAAAGTGATCAGCTCTCAGGTGGGAGTTTTTATTGTACTTTTCATGCTGTGCATTAATGAGCTGGATCAATGGCCACTCAACTTCCACCTCAGGTGCACAGACATGGTTCCCGAGCTGCGTGATTCCCGTGCTCATCCAGGGAAATTTCAATGGTAGGGGGAAAAAGGCACTTAAGGGTCTGACAAGTACCTCAAAATTTAAATTACTCGCCCGCCTCTGCTGTTCGGGTCGCTGCCGTGCCGGCAAATGCGCCCGAGGGAAAGGTGTGTGGCGGCGGGATGACGGTGGGTTCCCGACCTGCTGCAATTTATTTCAAATTTCCCTCCCGACCTGCCTCCAATCGCACCCGCGTGGACCCCAGAAAATTTCAGCTGTTATCATATTCAACAGCCCACCCTTTCATAGAGGCACACTGTCATCCTCTAACCCTCCCAGTTCAAACTGATACCCTTCTTCCATCCCCCATTCAAGCTGGCACTCTTCCATCAGAGTTAATGCTGGCATCCTCTCTTCCCACTATCTCTTAATTAAAGTTTGCACACTTCCTCCTCCACCCTAAAGTACCACTCCTTTGCTTTCTATTTCCTCTGCCCTGTCCCCTTCATTGACATCCATTTCCCCTTTCATAGAACCATAGAAACATAGAAGATAGGAGCAGGAGTAGGCCATTCGACCCCTCGAGCCTGTTCCGCCATTTAATGAGATCATGGCTGATCATCCAAATTCAGAACCCTGTCCCTGCTTTCTCCCCATATCCCTTGATCCCTTTAGCCTTAAGAAATATATCTAACTCCTTCTTGAATATATTTAATGAATTGGCCTCAACTGCCTTCTGTGGTAGAGAATTCCATAGGTTCACCACTCTCTAGGTGAAGAAATTCCTCCTCATCTCAGTCCTAAATGGCTTACCCCTTATCCTTAGACTGTGACCTCTGGTTCTGGACTCCCCCGCCATCGGTAACATCCTTCCTGCATCTAGTGTCTAGTCCTGTTAGAATTTTATAAGTTTCAATGAGATCCCCTCTCATTCTTCTAAATTCTAGCGAATACAATCCCAATCGACCCAATCTCTCTTCATACATCATTCCTGCCATCCCAGGTATCAGTCTGGTGAATCTTCACTGCACTCCCTCCATGGCAAGAACATCCTTCCTCAGATAAGGTGACCAAAACTGCACACAATGCTCAGGGTGTGGTCTCACCAAGGCCCTGTACAACTACAGCAAGACATCCTTGCTCCTGTACTCGAATCCTCTCGCTATGAAGGCCAACATACCATTTGCCTTCTTAACCGCCTGCTGCACCTGCATGCTTACCTTCAGCGACTGGTGCACAAGGACACCCAGGTCTTGTTGCACTTCCCCTTTTCCCAATCTATTGCCGTTCAGATAATAATCTGCCTTCCTGTTTTTGACACCAAAGTGGATAACCTCGCATTTATCCACATTATACTGCATCTGCCATGCATCTGCCCAATCACCCAACCTGTCCAAATCATACTGGAGTTTCTCTGCATCCTCCTCACAGCACACACGGCCACCCAGCTTTGTGTCGTCTGCAAACTTGGAGATATTACATCTAGTTTCCTCGTCTAGATCATTAATATATATTGTGAATAACTGTGGTCCTAGCACCGATCCCTGCGGTACCCCACTAGTCACTGCCTGCCACTTGGAAAAAGACCCGTTTATTCCAACTCTTTGCTTCCTATCTGCCAACCAGTTCTCTATCCAAGTCAGTACCTTACCCCCAATCCCATGTGCTTTAACTTTGCACGCTAATCTCTTATGCGGGACCTTATCGAAAGCCTTCTGAAAGTCTAAATACACCACATCCACTGGTTCTCCCTTATCTATTCTACCAGTTACATCCTCAAAAAATTCCAGTAGATTAGTCAAGCATGATTTACCTTTTGTAAGTCCATGTTGACTTTGTCCGATCCTGTCACTGTTTTCCAAGTGCTCTGCTATTACATCTTTTATAATGGACTCTAGCATTTTCCCCACTACCGATGTCAGGCTTACCAGTCTATAATTCCCCATTTTCTCTTTACCACCTTTTTTAAATAGTGGGGTTACATTAGCTACCCTCCAATCCATGGGAACTGTTCCAGAGTCTATAGAATTTTGGAAGATGACCAGCAATGCATCTACTATTTCTAGGGCCACTTCCTTAAGTACCCTAGGATGTAGATTATCAGGCCCTGGTGATTTATCGGCCTTCAATCCCATCAATTTCCCTAACACCATTTCCCTACAAATACTGATTTCATTCAGTTCCTCCCTCTCATTAGACCCTATGTTCCCCGACATCTCTGGGAGTTTATTTGTGTCCTCCTTTGTGAAGACAGAACCAAAGTATGTATTTAATTGGTCTGCCATTTCTTTGTTCCCCATTATAAATTCCCCTGATTCTGACTGCAAGGGACCTACGCTTGACTTCACCAATCTTTTTCTCGTCACATATCTATAGAAGCTTTTACAGTCAGTTTTTGTGTTCCCTGCAAGTTTACTCTCATACTCTATTTTCCCCCTCTTAATTAATCCCTTTGACCTCCTTTGCTGAAACCTAAATTGCTCCCAATCCTCAGATTTGCTGCTTTTTCTGGCCAATTTATATGTCCTCTCCTTGGATCTTATGCTATCCCTAATTTCCCTTGTTAGCCACGGTTGAGTCACCATTTTTGTTTTATTTTTATGCTAAACAGTGATGAACAAATTCTATAGTTCATCCATGCGATCTTTAAATGTTTGCCATTGCCTATCCACCGTCAACCCTTTAAGTAACGCTCCCCAATCCATCCTAGCCAACTCACGCCTCATACCATCGTTGTTTCCTTTATTTAAATTCAGTACCCTAGTCTCTGAGTCAAATACTTCACTCTCCATCTTAATGAAGAATTCTATCATATCATGATCGCTCCTCCCCAAGGGGCCTCGCACAACAAGATTCCCGCTCTCTTGGTGATATACTTTGTAATGTTGTATCAACATATTATCTCAATGAAATAGAATGAGAACAAAGTTATTTATGCAGTTAAGTTTCCCTGTTAAATCACAAACACCAAGGGGTAAAAATTCACTTGGTTGCGCCTCCCGTTAGCGCCTTAAGAGGGCGCTAATGGGGCGTTAAGCCACTAACGCCCGAGCGCAGCGCTGTTTGCGCCGCTCGAGAACTTAACTTGAGATTGTGCGGCGGCGCTAAAACTTACCGCTGCGACCACCTGCACGCGCAGATTGTGACGTCATTCCATGGTGCAACGCCCTTGGGGCGCCCCGGAGCGGAAATTGAGTGGCGCCCCCTGCCTTACCGCCTGGCGCTTCCAACGACCGGAAGACTGGAACGTTATCAATCGGTGTGGGGCTGGGGGGGGCGCTATTTAAAGGGGGCCTCTTCCTGTCTTTTTCTGTGGTCGACATTTATGCACCACTCGTTCTGAGAGAGAGAGAGATTCGGAGAGAGAGAGAGAGAGACTTCTACATTGACTCAACGCTTTGTGAGGTAGTTTTGCCTATTCATCCTAACTTTGTTGCTACTTTAGTTGCTGTACCTCATTACTTTTCTGGCAAAGAGAATATGGGGGCTGCAATGATTGGGGGCGTCGTCCTGCTCCAGCTGAATCGGAGGATAGTGAGACGCAGACAGAGAGTGGCAATGATGGCCAGACGGAGGAGGGCCATCAGGCGCATGTACAGGAGAGCTTACCCTCCCAGGGTATATCGTGAACAGCTCTCCTACATCCATATGTCCGAGGAGCTGTGTTTGCGAAGGCTGCGATTCAGCAAGGAGGTGGTCACTGAGCTCTGCCACCTGCTGCAGCCAGATCTGCAGCCTCAGCTGAGGTCCAGGACGTCTCTGTCGGTGGCAGTGAAGGTCACAGTGGCTTTGAACTTCTACGCCACTGGCTCATTCCAAGCTGCTGTTGGGGACCTCGCCAATATCTCCCAGTTTGCGGTGCATCGCTGCATCCGGCAGGTCACCAATGCCCTCTTCAGAAGGAGACGAGACTTCATCTCTTTCCCTATGACCCCAGACAAGCAGCGTGACCGTGCTCTGGGCTTTGCGAGGGTAGCGGGCTTCCCCATGGTGCAGGGCGCCATTGACTGCATGCATGTGGCTTTGTGTGCTCCGCGAGAGAATGCAGAGGAATTCAGGAACAGAAAGGGGTTCCATTCCTTGAATGTGCAGTTGGTCTGTGACCACAGACAGGTGATACTCGCTGTCAATGCCCACTATCCGGGCAGCTGCCACGATGCTTTCATCCTGCGCCAGACTACTGTGGCAGAAGTTTTCGAGGCACCGCATCAGCCAGTTGGTTGGCTTCTGGGGGACAAGGGGTACGCATTGAGCACCTGGCTGATGACACCGCTCCGTACGCCAAACACCCCTGCTGAGCTGCGGTACAATGAAAGCCATCAAGCAACCAGGAACATTATTGAGCGCACAATCGGCGTGCTGAAACAACGGTTCCGCTGTCTGGACCATTCCGGAGGAGCCCTGCAGTACTCGCCTGAGCAAGTTTCGAACTTCGTAGTCGTGTGCTGCATGTTGCACAACATGGCAATCCTCAGGACCCAGCCAATGCCACCAGGCCTTGTAGCACCACCAGAGGAGGAGGAGGAAGAGGAGGAAGAGGACGAGGACGATGATCATCAGCAGCACCAAGGCAGGAGGGCGGCCCACAATGGTCAAACTGCAAGGGCCGTCCGTCAACGACTAATAGCAAGCCGCTTCTAGGGCCCCTGCCATTGCTACAAACACTAATCAACCCAGCACGCAACCCCTAAGCTGGCCAAGGCACCAATAATTCCAACCACCAGCCATGTATATTTTGAATACAGAAACTTATTTATTTTACAAACTCTGTGTGTGTCAATTCCTCATGACAAACTCATAGAAATAAACACAAAAAAACAGTCAATAACATAACTGGTTCTCACAACCTGGAGATAATGTCCAAAACACTAAACAAAAGTTGGACCATGAACCTCGGCCTTTAATAAAAAAATGACCAGCATTTTGGCACACCTCCTACTTTTTGCCCTTCGAGGGTGATCTCCTTCCCTTGCGCACTTCCCCCCTTCTAACCCTACTGCTCCTCCGTAATGGGACCTCAGTGGCTGCAGCAAGGCTGGTGGAAGGCTGCTGCTCGTCAGACCCTGACACTGCAGATGCCCCTGAAGGACGGCCTCGACCACTTCTGGCCTGGAGGGCCCGGCTGCAGACTGCACCAACTCTGCATGGGCGGCAGCAGTCTGTCCTACAGGCGGTGGCAAGCGCAGTGGAGAAGTGACAGTGTTGGCAGCAGGAATGCTGTCATCGTGAGAGAGGACAGCAACTCCCTGCTCGCCCGACACACTGGCACTCCCACGGGGCAGCACTTCAGCATCCGGAGCAATTTGCTGGAGAACAGATTGCTGACCTGCTGCGGCGCGGTGACAGCCCCGGGGACATGTGCACGAACCATCGAGGATGGCAGCAGTCAGTGCTCGCGTGGCCTCAATCTGAGTCTGCATGAGAGCAGTCTCAGATGGGTTCCTGGCAGCCAGTGACTGAATTGCAGCACTAAGCTTTAGTGTGGCATCCGCCTGTGCTACAGCGAAGTGCTCCACACTCCTTGCCAGTGATTCAATGCATTCGGGCACCCTTCCCACTGCACCCATGAGCTCAGTGTGCATGCCCACCGCCTGGCTGTTCATTTCTGCAATCAGCCGCTCCTCCTCTGCGTCCATTGCAGTAGGAGTGTCTGGCATACTCTCCCTCTGGGGAGAAGGCCCCCGTTCTTCCCTACCCCCCCCATGGCGTTGCTGCAGCCCGCTGGGTCCTGGAGCTTCACCATCATCAGCCCCTTCCCCCCTGCTCCCCTCCGGGGAAGGCGTGTTCCCAGTGTGGGCATGGGCTTCCTCGGGAGAGGGTGGCACTGATGCTCCGGCTTCCTCTTCCTCCTCAGCTGCAGCATCACTCCCAGTGGCAGCTTCAGGGCCCGTCTCCTCAGCTGGTGAATCACCATCTGAAAGCAGGGAGGTACAAGAGTGGCTTTAGCGTGAGGACAGGGTGGCAGTATGGGAGGAATAAGTGCAGCGAGTTAGCAAGTTGGATTGAAAGTGTCAAAGGCTGGTATTGTGAGGGACAAGTGGAAGGACAGAGGACAAAAAGGTGATGACCTTACCATTGCTGTCCACAACGGGGTCGGCGTCTCCAGTGGCGACGGGACCGATCACCCGGCTTGCCACAATCCTGTGGACGCGCTCCTCCAGATCGCTGAGGGGTTGCAGCTGAAGCCGCCCTCCACCCGTCCGTTGCTGCTGTCTCCGATTATGAGCCAGCGTAGCCTGCAAGAAAAAGGACAGCATCTGAGTAAATATACAGCCATGGTCTTGCCTGATGTGCCTCCCATAGGTGAATAGCCCTTATAATATACAGCCATGGTCTTGCCTGATGTGCCTCCCATAGGTGAATAGCCCTTACTGTATGCAAAGTGTGGAATGTGTGTGTGTGTTTGATGAAAGGGTCATAGGTGTTGGATGAGTGTTGTGCATTGGGGTTTTAAGACCCTCTGGCCATAGAGTGAGATTGAGATGGAGGGATGGAGAGGTATTGAGAAAAAGCCACTCACCCTGACGACCCGAGTGAGGTCGTTGAACTTTTTGCGGCATTGAACATGGGTCCTGGGCACCATGCTCCTGGAGGAGACGCTCTGAGCCACCTCCCTCCACACTCTTCTGAACTCGCGTGGCAAAGGCCTCCTGCCACTCTCCGGGAACAGCATGCATCGTCTGCGCTCCACTGCGTCAACCAGAGCATCCAAGGCCCGCTCGGTGAAGCGATGAGCGCGTTCTCTCACCCTCTCCATGCTTGGCAGCAAAATGGATTACAGGTCTCTCCAGGCTGAGATTCAAGGCTGCAATGAGCAGGGTGTGGCTGGGGAGCAAGTGGCCCCCCCCGCTTTAAGAAGTGTCCGGCGCCATTGTGTCTGTGTTCCCTCGCTAACTGGCAGCAGCTGCGCTGCGCTCGTGCGCTGAGTTAGCGCCTCACTCCTTGGCCTTTGCGCCTTAAGAGAGGTGTGCAGCGCCTAATTTAGCGCTCCACTCACCTCCCGGGGCGGTAAAAGTGAAGTTTCCTGTCAGTGCCGATAATTAGCGCCAGGCGCTAATATTTGCGTCCGGACGATATTTGCGCCCCAAATGGGGCGCGACCTAATTTCTACCCGCAAGAGCCTGGATTGTTAGGATGAAGCTGGAGAAACAATAACCTTCAGGAGAGGAAGGAGAGCAAGTGCTAGCAGTAAGCTCTCCTCTACCGATAGCAGTTTACTTCATATCGATGTGAGGGGATTTCACAATGCCACTGTATTGGTCTAATAAGTGGTTTTCCATCAAGTTTAGTCAAAACTGCATCTAATGAGGTGATTTCAGCCAATGCCTCTTGCGGTCAGAGTAATTTATAGAAAAGTAATTATACCTCCTGTGGTAGTTCACTTCTGCCATTTCTAGCCGGCAGTGTCAGATCTATTGTCAGTTTTTTTGCCTTTCAGTTGAATGTCTTCTGTGCTTCCATATGAACATGAGAAATTAAAATAATGAAATTATTCATGAATAATACAGCCCATGAATATTAGCTTATGAAATAATGTGCTTTGACTATAGATGTGATTAATATTTTATGTGCTATTCACTGGAATTTTACAAGCAAATTTGCATTTTTGTTTTTAGCTTTTAGCTTTATGTCTGATAATGAGATATACATGTTGATCTCCTAAGGCATTGCAGATGCTGAGTTGGAGGTTATACTTTTGCAAAGGGATGGGGAAAGGTGCTTGTGCAGGTATGGGAAAGCGATGCATCTGCTTACTGGAATGGTTTTGGAAAGACTTTTAAGTGACATGCTCAGGGACAGTGAAATAAGTGTGGGATGAACATGGCTAGATGCAACATTTTATATAGATATAAAATTTAATATAATCTCCTATAGCATTGCTAATACATAAAAATAGTGCTCTACTTACCCATTGCAGATATATTTGTTACCATCACATACTGCAGTTACATAAATAAAACAGTATATAACATGCTGCAGCTGTATAAAAACCCTCTTGTATATAATACGCTACATGAGTTTTAGTCAAAGTTACCACTTATGGTTCAAAAGGTCACGTTTTACCTTGTTTTGATGTTTTTATTGCAAATAAAATGGATTCACAGTTGCATTCAAAGTATTCACCTGTCCTAATAATGGCTTCCTGGGTTTTAGTATCTTTTCCTCAGGTCTTTCAATCGCTGGACAAGAAGAAGGTGGCAGGACTTGTCCTGGCCATTCTGTTAGTAGCTTCTGTGGAAAAGCTCCCAGACGGCAGCAGTGCCACTTTCTGCAGGCAACCTGTGCAGTACAACTTCCAGAATACAGATACAGCTGCTTCGCTTCTGAACCTAATGAACACCACCTCACTTTGGTGTGTACGGGGCGGGGGCGGGAGGGAAGAGAGCATAATACATTAGGATTTATTATGACTGACAACAAAAACAGCCCTATATAGGGTATACCAAGACTTGCTGTCTGAAATCACTGACCTCCTCCTAGTCTATCAATAAAAAAGGTAAGTGATGACATAATTAAGAGCTGGGAAACCATCATTATAACTGTATAAAAGCATGAGACAACGCTAAGCTTGAACTTTGTATGTGTGGTAAAATGATGTAATTATTTTCAATTGATGATTTGCAGTGCAAAACGTTACTTGTTTTAGTTGTGTAACAGTGGTATGTGAAGGGAATAAATTTGTTTCTTTATCCATTTACAGTGGCTAATGCAACAATATTTATTTTACAGTAGCCAATGAAAAAACACTTCACCTTCTCCGAGCACATCTCTTGTGTGTAGTCATATGGACACGGGGCAAGTTGATACGCACCTTAATACCATCCCAAAGCTATATTGTTTTCTGCAGGCTCCTGTTCCTGGAGGATGACTGAATGCAACGTTAACTATGTTGGTGATAGTGTCCTTCATTCTGTTCCACATTGTTCCGCGCTGTGACACTTAACTTTGTATGCACATTCTCCGGTGGAGGTTCCAAAGGATGTTTCCTCTTCCAAATGTCAGCTTGTCTCAGTCATAAAAAGTCATGGGTTTAAGCCCCACTGCTGGACTAGAGCATGAAATCTCAGCTGACACTACAGTGCAGCACTGAGTGAGTGCCATCTTTTAGATGAAATGTTAAACCGAGGTCCCATCTGCCTGTTCAGGTGGATGTAAAATGTTCACATGTTCTCCGAGTATCCCAACCAACACTTATTCCTCAACCAACATCTCTAAAACAGATTAACTGGATATTTATCTCATTGCTATTTGTGGGACCTTGCTGTGCGCAAATTGACTGCCATGTTTGCCGACAAAATAAGAATGACTAGATTTATAACGTAGTTCATTGGTTGTGACAAATATAAGGACATCCTCTGGACATGAAAGATTCTATTTAAATGCATGTTCTTTCTTTCATAATGGGTAGCTGAAATGTCTTCTCCGCCACCGCAGGTATCATGTCATGGGAGATGGTATATTGAAGTGTTGGTGGCAATATTATCAAAATTTCAGTCCCCTCCTTATCTAAAATGCTGGATTCCTTATGGATATATGCATGTGAGATTTGTGGCTGGGACTGTATCAATGTAGCCCTTGAGGACTGAGGTGGCACCCATCTTAGCAATGCCAATGTGTTTATAGGACCTGTTTCCGATGTTAGGAAATTAGGAACAGGAGTAGGCCATTTAGTCCCTCGAGTCTGATCTGCCATTCAATTAGATCATGGCTGATCTGTATCTTAACTCCATTCATCAATATCTTTTTATGCCCTTGTCTAACAAAAAATTATTGATTTCAGATTTAAAATTATTAATTGAGCGAGCATCTACTGCTTTTTGTGGGAGAGTTCCACACTTCTACCACCCTTTGCGTGAAGAAGTGTTTCCTAACTTCTCTCCTCAATGGCCTGGCTCTGATTTTAAGGTTATGTCCCCTTGTCCTGGACTCCCCCACCAGCGAAAACATTTTTTCTCTATCTACCCTATGAATTCCTTTCAAAATCCTAAAATCCTCAATAAAATCACCCCTTAACCTTCTATATTCCAGGGACTACAAGCCTAGTTTATATAATCTCTCCCCATAGTCTAACTCTTGGAGCCCTGGTAACACTCTGGTGAATTTGTGCTGCACTCCTTCCAAGGCCAATATATCCTTCCTAAGGTGCGGTGCCCAGAACTGTACACAGTACTCCAGATGTGGTCTAACCAGAGCTTTGTATAGCTGCAGCAAAACTTCCTCCCCTTTATATTGTAGCCCTCCAGATATAAAGGCTAACTTTCCATTAGCCTTTTGGATTATTTTTGTACCTGACCACTATATTTTATTGATCTGCGTACATGGACCCCTAAATCTCTTTGGACCTCCACTGTTACTATTTTTTCACCATTTAAGTATACTCGGATCTATCCTTTTTTGGTCCAAAATGGATGACCTCACAATTACCTGCGTTGAAATCCATCTGCTACAGTTTCTCCCACTCACTTAATCTATCAATATCGCTTTGTGATTTTATGTTCCCATCTACACTACTTAATATGTCACCAATCTTTGTGTCTTCAGCAAACTTGGATATATGGTTCTCTATTGTGTTATCTAAGTCATTAATAAATGTAGTGAATAGTTGAGGCCCCAGCACAGATCCTTGTGGGACACCACTAGTCACTTCCTTCCAATTCAAGTACATACCCATTATCCTTACTCTCTGTCTTCTACCATCTAACCAAACTCCTATGCAGGTTAATAATTTGTCTTCAATTCCATGAGCTTTAATTTTAGCTAACAATCTCTTATGTGGAACCTTATTGAATGCCTTTTGGAAGTCCATATAAACTACAGCCATAGACATTCCCCTATCAGCTACTTTAGTTACTTCCTCAAAAAATTCAGTTAGATTCGTTAGACATTACCTACCCTTTACAAATCCATGTTGGCTTTCTCCAATCAGCTCAAATTTCTCTAAGTACCAGTCACTCTGTCCTTATTTATAGATTCCAATAACTTCCCCACAACAGCTGTTAGACTAACAGATCTATAATTTCCTGGTTTCTCTCTTTCACCTTTCTTAAATAATGGAATTAGATTTGTAATTTTCCAATCTAAAGGGACAATCCTGAATCAAGAGACTTTGAAAGATTATGGCTAAAGCATCCGCAATTTCCTCACCTACTTCCTTTAAAACTCTGGGGTGGAAACCATTAGGACCTGGAGATCTGTCAGTCTTTAGTGCCATTATTTTTTCTAATACTGTTTTCTTGCTTATGTTAACTTTAGTGAGTTCCAGTCATTTCTCGTTCTTCCTACATTTTGGTGCATTCACAGAGAGACCTGGGGGTATATGTGTACAAATCGTTGAAGGTGGCGGGGCAGGTTGAAAAAGCGGTTAAAAACGCATACGGGATCCTGGGCTTCATAAATAGAGGCATAGAGTACAAAAACAAGGAAGTTATGATGAACCTTTATAAAACACTGGTTCGACCTCAACTGGAGCATTGTACCAATTCTGGGCACTTTAGGAAGGAAAGCTATGAAGGCCTTAGAGAGGCAGAAAAGATTTATGAGAATAATTCCAGGGATGAGAGACTTCAGTTACATGGAAAGACTAGAGAAGCTGGGGTTGTTCTCCTTAAAGCAGAGAAGGTTGAGAGGAGATCTGATAGAGGTGTTCAAAATCATAAGGGGTCTGGACAGAGTAGATAAAGATAAACTGTTCCCATTGGCAGAAGGGTCGAGAACCAGAGGACACAGATTTAAGGTGATTGGCAAAAGAACCAAAGGCGACATGAGGAAAAACTTTTTTACGCAGCGAGTGGTTATGATCTGGAATGCACTGCCTGAAAGGGTGGTGGAGGCAGAGTCAATCGTGGGAATTGGATAAGTACCTGAAGGAAAAAAAAATTGCAGGGCTATGGGGAAAGAGTGGGGGAGTGGGACTAGCTGAAGTGCTCTTGCAGAGAGCTGGCATGGGCTCAACAGGCCGAATGGCCTCCTTCTGTGCTGTAACCATGCTATGATTCTATGATTCTATCCTTGATTCATTATTAATTTCCTTGGAATGTCAGGTATATTATGCCAGGTTATGTTGCCTGCATATACAATGCCTACTGGACCCAGACCAGAAGCTGCTTCCTGTGCTGGCATCGGAGGAGGCTGCATTATCACCAAGAGAAACAGTGACATCTGTGACCACTCCTTGTAGCCTACGAGTGCTGTGTCAGTTGGGCTACTGGTCTGTGTGACAATAGGGCATATTGTCTCAATTAACTAGAGTGCTCTTCTAGCCAACTATGGAAGCAATCATTGTTGTCACTCTGGAAGTGACAACTGTCCTTAGGGCCTCTTCTTAAAATTTTAAGGGTGCATTGATCTCCTGGACTGATACAGTCACCAGCTGTCCCTCTCTCCCCGCTTTTTATTCACCTTGACCATTTCAGCTGCAGCTAGACCCAATTTCACTCTCTCCCAGCAGCGGAGACCCAATCAGAAGCAGAATTGCCATGGCAATCCATCCTGCATAGTCAATGAGTCCTCGCTCCCACCCCAAGGAAAATGTAGTCAGGTATCGTGCGATCACATGGGCAGGCAGAACTCCTGCCCCCACATTTTTTCCAACGACCTCAAAACAATCCAAAATAACAATAGAAAACGTTGGAAAAACTCAGCAGGCCAGGCAGCATCCGTGGAGAGAGAAACAGAGTTAATGTTTCAGGTCGAAGACCGTTCGTCAGAACTGGAAATAGCAGGAAATGAAATAGATTTAAGGCAAGGATAAAGCTGGGAAAAGGGGGAGGGGATGAAAGAACAAAAGGAGAGATTAAGAGACATTAAGAGACATTAAGAGATGATCAAGGCAAGAGGTGGTGTTAATGTGACAGAACAATCAGAACAATCCAATCCTTGGTGTCGTGTCCAAAACATTAAATGGAATGCCTTATAAATCTGTAACAAAGATGTTTTTTATTTAATTGAGCAGTTTTATAGTCTGTGCACATACTGCAGATTTAAGCAGCAGATTAATTGTATACCAACTCCACCTTTGCAAACACTAATTTGTGAATTGTTCATCTAAACAGGTCAGTTTAACACCTCATTATTCATGATTAGAGTCTAGACAGTGTAAGCGTCTTCAGTCAGTCATTACTAAGGATGTGATTAGTGGTTCCTCCCAATGCACACGTTGCTGCAGGACAGTATCAGCTGATGCCATTACTGCAGATATGCAGAGTAGATGTAGAGTGTGGCAGGTGAAGTGGTCGTGTGTGGTGAATGTTTACATTTTTCTAAATTGTTCTATTATTGCAAGTGCAAATTAAAATGTTTATGAACTGGTTGGTTCACTGAGTTTAGACACTAGTGTTTCTGGGCAGCTGGGTGGTGCCGTGGATGAGTCACTGACCTTTCACCTTTGGGACTTGGGTTTAAACCCAGCCGAGTCGGATGGAAGTCTCCTCTGCCTGCTGGCTGTAAGAATCCTATGCAAAATGAGGTTGAGCAGCCTCAGCCCAGTTTATCATGGGCATGAGCCTCAAGCACAAAACTGCCCTTAATTTGGCATTAATTGTCACGGTCACTCAGAGAGGCCGAAGGATGTTTAGAAAACATGCTACATTGCTGCAGTAAGGGGTGCTCTTCTGACATTGGGGTTAAAGCATATCATTGAGGCAGAGTAGAAGGAGTTGTGCTCTGGATCTGGCTGTGTAGTATTGTAATTTTATTCACTTCCCTATCTCTCGGCCTTAATATACTGAATGGAGTAATGAGTTTCAAACAAATTCAATTGTCCTCATAACACTCTTTACTTTTTAGTTTAAGTCATACAATTCTTAATGCAATTGTCAGTGTAACATTCAATACAGTTTCCTTAACTTTAACAGATTAGATACATACAACCTTTAAATGGGCTGCACTGCACTTGGAACACTCAGGTGTTAGAACATAAGAACATAAGAAATAGGAGCAGGAGTAGGCCATACGGCCCCTCGAGCCTGCTCTGCCATTCGATCAGATGGTTGATCTTCGACCTCAACTCCACTTTCCTGCACTATCCCCATATCCCTTGATTCCCTTAGTGCCCAAGAATCTATTGATCTCAGATTTGAATATACTCAACGACTAAGCATCCACAGCCCTCTGGGGTAGAGAATTCCAAAAATTCACAACCTTTTGAGTGAAGAAATTTCTCCTCATCTCAGTCCTAAATGGCCGACCCCTTATCCTGAGACTATGACCCCTAGTTCTAGACTCTCCAGCCAGGGGAAACAGCCTCTCAGCATCTACCCTGTCAAGCCCTCTAAGAATTTTATACGTTTCAATGTGATCACTCTCATTCTTCTAAACTCCAGAGAATATAGGCCCATTTTACTCAATCTCTCCTCATAGGACAACCCTCTCATCCCAGGAATCAATCTAGTGAACCTTCGTTGCACCCCCCTCTAAGGAAAGTATATCCGTCCTTAGGTAAGGAGACCAAAACTGTGCGCAGTACTCCAGGTGTGGTCTCACCAAGGCCCTATATAGTTCGTAAACAAGTCCAGAGTACATCACGCAGTTCCACTGACTCACACAAGTCTTTTCAAGATATGTCAAATAACAGTTTCTTTTCAAGATATGTCAAGTCATACTCTCTCTTTAAGAAATCTCAAGTAATTGTCTCAAAATCCTTCAGTAGCTGATCTGTGATTGCTTAATGCTTACACTGTGTGCCTGAAATAGAAAATGTTCCATTCCCCAGCACTGACATCTTAGTAAATGCAAAAAACAAAATATATATTTTCTTGCATATAATTCTATCGGGGTGATTTTGTGAGGCTGCATTCCCAGTGTGGAGTCTTGTGAGATAAGACCACTGGACAGAGATAAGTTTATAACATTATAGGCTGATCCTACAAGCCACGCTCCCATCTAACAAGGCCTTCTTTCTCATTCTACTTTATCCTGCATTACCCATCAGCGGATTGATTTCCTTCTGAGGTCAGGAGACCTATGTTTCCTTTTGGGCTGAGAGCTCCATTCCCTTGTTAAATTCCAGATAAAAATTGTGGTGTGTTAAAGGTACGTTCAGGTGTAACACACAGCACCTTCTTTACAGCTTTGATGACGTAGTCCCAGAACAGGAATACTTCCCTTACCACAACAACATTGCTACATTAGTTCTTTAAAAAAAAAATCTATGGAAGCCTTTAGGTTCCAGATCTACTAGAAATAGATATGATATTAGTCAATCTCCTGTGGCATTGCATGTGGGCAGTCAACAGCAAGCATAGTGTTGAGGTGAAGCAGTTAGAGGGTCAGGGGTAATTGGTCCAGGGTGTGGAGATATAATTCAGTCCCCCTTTTAAAGTCATGGGTAGGAATCTTTACCTTGGAGTCGGGTTTTGTGTGTGTGGGTCGCCTAGCGGGTGGGGATCACGATGTTGTGAGCGGCGCGTTGTTCAGAGCGACTTTTACTGAATGGCCCCAATTGAAAGACTCATGCGGGTTTTCTAGCCCAATAAAATGGAGCAGGTCTGATGACATCATCAATGACCTGTTTCCAGCACCGATATTTAAAGCAGCCTTGCACACATCTCATTTAAAGGTTGATGAAGGAGTGTGGAAGGTCATTTACAGAGCTCTGGCTACTATTACCAACTCCTCCATGTTCTGGCGCAGGCAGTGAGAGCACGCAGGGAGGTTCTGCTCCTTGACGATAGGCGCAAAAGGCCACCCAAAGACACCAAAAGAGCATGGCCAGAGATCGCAGAGGAGGTCAGCAGCAGAGATGTTGTCAGGAGGACGTAGATCCAGTGCAGGAAAAGATTCAATGATCTCATGAGGTCAGGAAAGGTGAGTGCAAAGCCACACTCACCCACATCCTGAAGTGCCTGTCAACACATCCCCATCACTCTGCCTTCCCAAGCCTACTCCAGCACATCATTCCTCACACCAACATACCTTGCACATCCACCCATCCCTCTCTGTCTATGTACCTACTCACATCCCCATCTGACTAACCACCCCTCACACTCACCCTCATCCTAATGCAATCATAGCAAGTAACACCACAGAAGGAGGCTATTTGGCATTGGCACCCCACTCCCTCATAGTCACCCTCACGGATGTAACCCATCCATTCCTTACACTCATTCAATCACTCTCACTCAAACTTATCTTCTTTCCCTCCTTGTAGGAGAAAAGAGCCCAGAACAACAGAGAGAGGGAGAGAATCGGAGGTGGGCCACCAGCATTCACACAATTGACTCCAGCAGAGGAGGAGGCCCTGGAGATATCTCGAGTTGCAGAGCTGCTGGTGGTGGGAGATGGAGAGAGGGGGACCTCCCAGCAACCTGGTGACAGAATTACATCTCATACAGCCACATGGCATACAACAGTCATTCATATGGTGACTGATGTCAGCAGCCAGTGAATTTTCCTCATGTGCATAATGGTAACGTAACCCACTCTTAATGTAACACTTCTAAATCATCTCTTCACTCTCCCACAGGTCCATCAAGTGCCCCCCCCCGACTATCCAGCCGGAGGAGGAAGACGACTCCTCAGAGGAAGCTCCAGTCTCTGAGGGTGCACCGTCAGCAGACCAAAGCGCACCAATTGCCCGAGACTCTGGCATCTTTTGCAGCTGCGATCTCTGCAAATGTGCAGAGAGTGGAGGAGTCCATCTCCAACATGAGCACCACCATGTCGCAGGCGATGGCGACGATGTGCTGTTCCATGGAAAGGATGGCCATCTGCATGGAGCAGTAAATGCGCCAGCCACATGAGCACAGGCTTGCTGTGGGCAACAGACGGCAGACACTCATAGACCCTAGGAGGGATATAAACGTAGACTTGGGCCTTCATCATCACACTGCTTTGCAACAGGGTGCTCTTCAGCTCCTTGCTAGCAGGGAAGTGTGGGTGGCCCATGAGAGGGATGGTGGTGAGAGGGGACCTGGAAGTGGGGCCTTCTTCTCAGAGCGCTCCCACTTCTCCCCCATTGCCTCCCCCTCAGTCAGAGCCCCACATGCTTCCTCGGATCCCGATGGCCGAGTCTGCCCCTGCACAGTCGCAGGAGGAGCAGACTTTGGTGGGGCCATCACAGGCTGCAAAACCCAGAGGACATCCGCCAAAAGTGTCTGATGAGTTGCAGCAGGGAAGTGAGCAGCCTGCAACTACCTCTGCTGAAGCCACAGGGGTAGCACCTCGTAGAAGCACTCGGAAAAGAAAAAAGACACAAAAATAGATGCACAAGGGTAAGCACATGGGTGTATCACAAAATGTTAATGTTAAGTTTCAGTTATATTTATGACACACATAAATGTATATCTTTGCACCACTTTCCGGTTTTGTACATTTTTGCCTCAAACCTTGGAAGTTGCTTTGTCACTTGTAGTGAATGGTGAGACAATACTTAACCTCGAGCAATTGGTGTTTGGGTGACAGGAATGACTTGGTCATTGTAGGGATGCTTTATGGTGTTGTTGGTGGGATGGGGGTGGTGGTGGAACTTAGTACAGCATGCGGCAACCATATGGGTACATTGGAGGAAGTTAAGTAAATCTGGCCATGATGAGGCCATCCTGGGCCTCCCGGGCAGCAATGCGCGCCGCTGCTGGTGCCATCTCCACCTCAGGTTCCTCCTCCTCCTTCTCCTCGTCTTCCACCTGCTCCTCCTCCTCTGAGTAGGCTGTGCGCTCTGCACCTTGCTCCTCCTGCAGCTCCAATCTTTGCTGCTGCGCTATGTTGTGCAGCGCGCAGCAAATGACGATGATTTTGGCGACCTTGGCTGGTGCATACTGAAGGGCTCCTCCAGATCTGTCAGGGCATCTGAAGCGCATCTTCAGCATGACTGTTGCTTGCTCTATAACACATCTGTGTGGACATATGGCTCTCAGTATAACGCTCCTCGGCCTCATTACTTGGCCTCCTCAAGGGTGTCATGAGCCTTCAGTGGATAGCCCTTGTCTCTAAGCAGCCAGTCGGTAGGTCTGTTTGGAGGTGCAAGGAGATGAGGGAGGGTGGACTGGCACAGCACAAAAGAGTTATGACAGCTGCCAGGGAATCTGGCACACACATGCATGATGATCTTTTTATGGTTGCAAATGAGCTGCACATTGAGGGAGTGGAAGCCCTTGCGGTTCACAAATACACCTGGGTGATGTGGGGGTGCCTTGATGGCCACGTGTGCAGTCGATGATGCCCTGCACCTGTAGGAAGTCAGCCAGAGCCGCAAAGCCGAGCGCCCGCTCAGTAACACTGGCTTCATCAGTGGCAAAGTTGACATAATGGGCTGTCTTGTCAAACATGGCATTGGTCACCTGGGTGATGCATCTGTGGGCGGCCGACTGTGAGATCTCACAAATGTCTGCTGCAGATCCCTGGAAGGAGCCTGAGGCGAAGAAGTTGAGGGTGATAGTGATTTTGACAACCACTGGTAAGGCATGTCCACTAGGTCCTCTGGGCAGCAGGTCTTGTTCCAGCAAGCTACAAATGTCGGCAATGACCTGGCGCGATAGCCTGAGGCTCCTGAAGCACTGCTACTCAGCATGTCCAGGAAGCTCATCCTCTGCCTGTATACCCTGTGTTGGGCGCGGTGCACCCCTGTGCTGATCCCCTCTCTCCTGTGGAGCACCAGGTCGCTGAGGAGAAGGCTGCTGTTGTGGTTGCTGCTGCTAAATCTCTGCACAAAATGGAGTGAGCAAGAGCCTTTCCATTAGCCAAGCAATCAGGTGTAATGTGGCAGTATTTATGTATTTTTTCCACTCGCACAATGGCCACTGAGCTTCCGCCTCCCCTTCACAGGCGAGGTTCCCGAGGTGCGTGATACCCGTGCTCCTGAAGTTAAAGCCAAAAGCTGGTGATAAAAACCCCCTTAAGGGTCTCTCAACAAGCATTTAATTACTTGAATGAGGTCGCCCACCTCTCCTGATTGGGTCTGTGTCGCGCCTCCAAATGTGCCCGAGTTAAATGCGGAAGTCGGCGGGATGATGGTGGGTTCCCGACGCGCTGGCAATTCCGGCGATCTTTACTGCCGACCCGCCCCCCCCAAACCCACACGCTCGGCAATGCGAAAATTCCGGCCATGCACTCTGTCATCATTTTTATATAATATTTTGATTTCAAATTATTATTTATAGTTAAATAGCAAAACTTATGGCAATTTGGAAAGCAGAGAAGCAGAGTTGTTTGGAGCATAGGATTTCTCTGCAGTACAAGTCAAGGATCTGGGAAATGCAAAACAGGTGCTGCAGTGCCATGAATGCGTATGTGGCCAAACAGTTACAGGGGCAGGCAGTGCAAAAAGTCCTGATATGCACCTTTTTACTTTTATGAAAGTGTCCTCCACACATGGTACTCCTTCCCCATAGTCCTTGCAGGCCATTCTCTTCTACTTCTCCTCATCCGTCAAACAGCAAGCTAAAAGCTTTGGGTGAGGCTTGCCTTATATGAAGTATAAATGCAAGAAGAGGTCACAATGGCATGGTAGCACAATGGGATTTTTTAAAGCGAAAATTGTCCCTCGTGTATTTTTCTCCCCCAGCAACGTGACCCCGTGTGGGCTCACTCTGGTGTAGTATGGAGAATGCACGGCTTGAAGAAAGATCAATCACTCCTTTTTTATTGTCGTGAAATAATATGGATATTGAAATTACCAATCATACCAATGGAATGAAATAATCTCGGTTAGGTTATTGCCTAAGTAGCTTCTATTGATGTGGAATAAGTTGCTTAAAGTTTTGACACCACCATTTTGATAGTGCCAATGCATTAATATGTTTCATAGTCTTATCAGCATAAGCTTCAATACAACTCAAATTACTCCAATTATCATCTGTTTCTACTTTAAGGTAAAACTCTACTGAATAATTCAACCCTAAGTCTAAGTGATGGCCTCTCTTTGTCTCTGTCATTTTTCAACAGAACATATGAATGACTAGCTGCCTTTTGTCCTAGCCTTATACACTGACCTTCCTGTAATGACAAAGAGGTTCCTTTCTTCTTAGAAAGTAACCTTTTCAAAACGATCACTTCTGTCATGAAATATTAATGAGAAGACAATGAATAATAAATGCTTCCTAACACAGTCTGCTTGTTTGAATTACACCGCTGAATCCTTGAAGGGTAACTGTCATATTTTGCCAGTGAACTGAAGGTAGACCTCACTGGTTAAGCTCAATGCAGAAGTAGATGTAAATTCAATTATTCAAGAAGGCTGCCAATTACATGGAGATTTTGGGGATATATTTTACTCCTTTTGTTAATGTTAGTGAAAAAGCTACTATGAGCATCATGTGAATGGAGAAAGATGTACTCTCACATGGTACAATCAGGGATACTGTCATTTTGTAACAATGGTATATGTACAGTTTTTCTTAATAATATATTCAAGAAGCCAGTTATTTCAAGAAGCCAGTCATTACAAATAAACCAAATTACAAATGGAAACAGGAAAACGTCCCAACATTTAACAAGCAGCTGTCAAGATGTTAAAATTGTTGCAAATTTTTTTTGTAATAGAGAGAAATTGTAGACTGGTTTTCACATTGATATAGCAGTGGTATATATTCTCAACAGGGCATTTAAAGGAGGGCACATTAATGGCATAGTTGTGCACGTTTGCAGAATAGTTTAACATGCTTCAGGATCAGGGATTTGTTTTGAGTCACAAATGACTGAAATAAACCTTTCTCTTGGCGTCCTTGGCAACGTGGACCTGATTTAAAGAAATAGAGATTGCTATTGAAAATAAAACCTCACAGATGTGATTCATAGTTCAATGTGATATTTCTATATCTGCTAAAGTGGACACAATTTTGATTTGACCACTAGCACAATTCTTTTTTTTGAACAATCTCACAGTGTACAATGGCCGCAGAGAGGTCACCCGATTTCCCAAATGGTGCATTTATTAACTTCAGCCTATTCTCATGAGATTTGAGGAATCACAAATAGTTTTAGTTTGTCTGCTCTTGCACTTATTGAGGTAATCAATTCGAACTTGTTTTTTTTTTTTTAAATGGTTGGATTAAAAAGTTGGAGAAATAGCACATTAACGTAACTTATCTGTGCATTCGAATGTGAAACTCTTCTTCTTTCCCAGCAGCTTCCAATTGCCAGTTCTGCGGTTCTGGGGCATTCTGTGCCATTTGTTAATCTATTTATCTTGGACTGTCGGATCGCTCTTCACCAAACTCATTTGGACGAACCTAATGTTTCTCAGTGAAGCCTACCCATCAAGATCACACGAGCTGACTCTGGTCAGGTTACGATATCTTTGTCATTTGAATCAGCTCCAAGCAGTGTTGCTTCGGTCTGGCCTTCAATGCCTCTACGTATTTAAGAAGAAAGATGACTAGGAGCCTGATAATTCTGTCTAGAACAAGCCAATCTCTGCCTGTCCGGAACAAACCAGTCTCTCCCTGCCAAAGTCATGGTTCACTTTCCCCTGTTGACTTTTCTTCATGAGATTCCTTTCACCTACTAGGCTTGTAAACGAGCTGACTAACTACTCTGCTGCTCATCTTCCAGGGACGAAGGAAATCGGGGATGTGCAAGAGGCCAAAGAGAGAACCAGCGATGAAGCAACAGGGACGATTTCCCTATGATGCACTCAGAGAGAATCACCCATGCATTTTCCACCCCCACCAACTGCGTCTGGTGTGTAAGTCTGCACGCCTGAGTCACGAGGCATCAATTCAGTGGCAGGAAATGTATGCAGAAGCCACACACACGGATGCCAATGATTCCGCAGTTTCTCCTATTCATCCTTGCGTGACTGCATAGCTGGTGGAGCAGAGTCTCCAACATGCCATGCCGGGAGCTGTGAGCATTCTCAAAGGACTTCATGAAATACTCAGCTCATTAATAGATTCTCCTCTATAGGCAACCCTTGTAAGGGAAGAATTCCCTAGCCATTGGAAAGATTCCATTTTTGAAGCACTTCACAAACAGTAATGTTTCAAAAAAGCAGCAGTCCTTTAAGAGCTGCCGCTCCCCTGAGACCCCACCCAATTTCAGCCCTAGGGTTCCCTGTGCTCCTGGAAAATGTGCAGGGAACACGTGCTCATTATTTAAATGGGTTGACCTTACTGAATCCAACGAGGCCAGCTTCCCACTCCCCATGCACCATGCTCCTGTGCCTGCTGCAATTCCCAGGGCCATTTTTCCTGCGATTATAGAATTGACCCTAATTATATGATATGATACAAATCTTATTCACTAGATGTCAACCATATGCTTTGTAAGTGTTACACTGTACATATTAAAAGATGTGTTAAAGCTATCAAGTGGCAGAAACCGAGTATAGTGCATTCTTTTAGGTTGCTGCCTGAATTGGCATTTTCATTGACTCCAATTCCAATTTGGGACAGAATCCAATTCTGCTGGGATTTCACTATGTTCCAAGCCCCCCACCTTTAAATTCCAGTGAAGGGGCGGTGGGAGTGCGTCTTGTGTCCGCCCATGTTAAGGAAGCATGTTTGAGGGAGTTCCTGGGCTACCCTAAGAATTCTGCCCACTATGGTATTATGAGGCCTCAACAGGAACCCTTGTCAGCTGAGAGCTGACATGAATTCCTTTGAAGTTCTTGCAAAGCCCTGTCGGCACGCACACAATGCCAAATCGATTATCTGCTGCACTTATGGCTCCTTTTGGACCCGAATATGATAAAACCAGCCGAAGTGCTTCAGTCCTCAGGGGATTTCCAACAGAGCAGCAGTGGGCCACTGCGCTGCACACTGGCAGATCACGGTGTGCACCTCTGAAGGGCCCTTGCAGGTGCGGGTGGCCTGCCCGAACTGTGAAAATGATCCCACCCCTGGGATTTGGGATGGGGTCTGTGGCCATCGATTTGGGTGGTTGCGAGGTCCACTCTGCCACACCTGCACTGGCACAGCAAGTCCATTGGAATTTCAGCTGCTCATTGTATAAGTGCCTTGGGACGTTTTACTACAATAAAGGCGCTATATAAATACATGTTGGCCCAGAAATTCCGATCGCAGGCCTCCCGCGGGCAGAGGGCTGCGATCTGGAAAAATCTGTGCCAAGACCGGAGGGCTCCCGGGAGGCGCAGAGTTCCACTGCTGGGCCTCTCCAAACTGCCGGTGCGCAGGGTCCACGTATCCCAGAGGCGCAGGCGGTTCGCAGCGTCCCTGGGATCATGTGGGCCATGGGGAGCCAATCAGAGAAGGGAATCTCCCTTTATACATTTGACAGGAAGACCTGTCAAATATATGAATAGAGATCACCCCCAAAACATAGTAAAACTTTAAATAAATTAAAAAAAACTCACATTTTTAAAATGACTATAAATTACAATAAATTAAGTATTTTAAACAAAAATTTTATTTTTTGAAAAAAAAATTAAAGTTATTAACGGGGCTAAAAATAAACTTACCTTTCTTAAAGTATTTTTAAATTATAAATCAGTGGAAATTTTTTTTAAAAAACTTTTTTCAACTCTTATCCTGGTAAAAGCAGGCCTTACGCAAGAATTGTAAGGGTTTTCTGCGGGCAGAGGGTCTCCAAAAAACGGAACTATCCGCCCGCAGAGGCCCTGCTCCAGGGCAGCCGGAGGATCTGTCAAGAGCTTTCTTGACAGATCGGAAATGCCGGTTTCCAGCGCATGCGCAGTGCATGGCTGAAACCGGCATTTCCGATGTCCCCACAGCGCGCACACACCTGTAGGGATCGGAATATCTGCACCGTTGTTGTTTTATAAGAGCCTTACTGATCTCGACAATAACAAAAAACAGTTAACATGTACTACCTTTCTGCTAATGTTTAGGTGAGTGAAAGGGTGTGAAATCAAAACGAATTCATTATAATGAACTTATGCCTCATAGTTCTCAATTTATGTAAGAGTGCGTCTGATTTCTAAGTTTGGCTTGGCTGCGAGAGTCAAACTCAACCCCTGCCGCGGACCAACCTCAGCTCAACCTTGAAAATATCTGATTGCTGCCCCCTACCCATTGCAGCTCGAGCTTGATCTAATATCCAACAGTTCTGTTGACAGTTTAAACTATCCAGGTCACAGTTATATCCAATTATACTGCCATGAGGCTTTCTTTTCCAGTTCTGCTGAAAATTACTTTATTTTAATATTTTTAAAAGACAAAAACAATGATTTAACCTTTTGCTGGCACTATCTTTATGGAAATATGAATACAATTCCTCATGACTGGCGGGCATTTATAGTTGCTGCAGACTCAGCTGTATGCACTTACAGAGTGAATATAAAATTATTTAAACAAAAATCCATTTAATTGTACATTATCAACCATAATTAGGTCATTTACAGTGGTTAAAGAAAATCCATTGCAGATGTGTTTAGAAGGACGGAAGAGCAACGTGTGTGTGCTTTACAAAAAGGAATCATCAGGATTTTGATAGCTAAGCATTCTCACCGGCAGAATGCCAATCCCTCCCCATGTCAGCCGTGGCTCAGTTGGTAGCACTCTTGCCTCTGAGTGAGAAGGTTGTGAGGTTCAAGTCCTACTCCAGAGATGTGAGCACAGAAATCTAGGTTGACTCTCCAGTGCAGTACTCAAGGGATGTGCCCTCTTTCAGATGAGATGTTAAACCGAGGCCCTGCCTGCCCTCTCAGGTGCACGTGAAAGATTCCATGGCACTATTTCTAAGAAGGGCAGGGGAGTTATCCCTGGTGTCCTGGCCAATATTTATCCCTCAATCAACATCACAAAAACAGATTATTTGTGGGACCTTGCTGTGCGCAAATTGTGCTGCAATGTTTCCTACCTTACAGCAGTGACTACACTTCAAAAGTACTTAATTGGCTGTAAAGTGCTTTGGGATACCCTGAGATCATGAAAGGCGCTATATAACGTCCATGGGCTAGAAATTCGTGTGTTTAGCGCCACATGTTCAGAGCTCTACCGCCAGCTGATGGTGGTTCCAGCGCCGCACGCCATATCCGTCTTGCCGGTAGTGCTGCCAGTAAACTCGATCGCCATGGAGATCATGACGTCAGTGAGTGTGCAATGCTCACTTGACACCCGATCTCCCAACATCGTTTTGGCTGTTTAACTTACCGGCTGGAGAAAGCAACAACAGGTTGAGGTGGCGTGCAGCAGCAACTAGCCAGCTCCAGCGACGCTATTTAAAGGGTTCCTCACCAATCACTCGGACCTGACAGGTTTTTGAAGTTTGAGTGGCTGTGTGCTACTTCCTGCTACTGGTAGAGTTTTCTTTATTCATTTCAAGGTTCTTTGGTATCAGGGAGTATTGTGGCAAATACAAAACTCCATAATTATTTCTGAAAAGCTCCAACCTACAACACTTGCTGGCAGTGGACCTTGCCCTCCAGGATCTACAGCGGAGGGAGCGGAGGCAATGAGACAATTGGCCTTCCGGATGTGCTGTCCGTGACTGGCTCATCAGACTCCGATTTGGATGAATGAAACCTCAGATCCCCGTAGCTCACCACATCCCCAGCATACAATCCCTGTCTCATGGTGTATCACAGCATCCTCCTGGGCGCAAAGGTGAAATGAGAGAGACCATAAAATATTCCAAACACAATTAATAACTTTATCTATAAACATATCATACATATCACATGAATTCTAATAACTAATGACCCTTGTGCCTGCCATAGTTGAATAGCTGTCATTGTGTGCAAGGTGTGAGATGTGGGTGTGAGTGTTGTGAGGTAGAAATTGTTGGTGGGTGAGTGCTTGGGGTGTGGTACATTGAGCAGTGGTGGTATGTAGCATTTATTGAAGCCTTCACTCACCCTGACCACCCGTGTGAGGCTCATTAAACTTCTTCCCGCACTGTGTGTGGGTCCTGGGGACCACAGTGCTACCCGTGATGTGGTGTGCCACCTCCCTTCACATAGTCCAGCAGACTTGTGGCGAGGGCCTCCTGCCAGTTGGTGGGTACAGGACCGCCCACCTTCTCACCACCGCTAAAACCAATGCCTCCAAAGCTTCATCGGAAAACCTCTGGGCTCTCTCCCTGGGGCGGCGATCTGCCATCAGGATTTGTTAGTAACTGATCATTCTCCTTGTCCTTCTTCTTAGGATTGTTGGGGTAGCTACATACCCAACCATGCTGAGAATGAGGTGCTGCAGCATCAATGAACCTCCCCTTTAATTAGTGAAAAAAGCCTGTGGCAATCATTACTTGTGATTAGACTGCCCCCAATATTGGTCCATCTTTTCAGTGTAACGCCAATGAGCTTGGGTTTTTTGATGAGAATCATGACTGCAATCATTTTAATGAGGAATGAGGACGAATTTTGCGTGTAGCCTAGACGATTTTCAGGTGGCGATACTTAACCATTTTTAGTCTAAACACTGTCTATTTCTTGGCTATAATGAATTTCTAGCCCCTTCTTCTTTCTAACAAATATCAAATCGTGTTGACAGAATGAAGTGAGCACTGGTACAATATGGGGCTCTTATTAAAAATGTAATATTTCAGTCAAGAAACAGAACAGGCGTTTATAATTTATTGGCCGTTTTGCTGGTTGTCAAACAGTCATCCTCATAAAAATAAATGACTGTCACTCTGTGGTTTTAATTTCCAACAGATTAATGGTCTAATTCTATACAGCAACCTGTGATGAAAAATCAGAATTGATGCCACAACCACTAGCAAAATCGCTCTATTTTTGGGACAAATGTGCCCATCACCCCTAACAGGTTCTTCCCAAAGTTCATTTTTCATAACTTGCTTAAGAATTCAGCTGCTGTGTTTCAGTGCTCATCTTGAATTCCTGCGAGACATGGCTCTGATAGTGTCCGGTATCAATTGCACTGTGATAAACAATGCTGAAATGACAGATTTATGGCCTAAATGAAATTGTGTTCTATAAACTGTGAAACAAAGACTCATGACTCACCTCAGCTCCATACATTTTAACCAGAGTTATGTTTCATGCTCTGATCTACACTGTATCACTTTGCTGAGTGGCCTCATGCGTGATATCAATCAAAGCTCTCGTTGCAAGATGTAAAATAAAGGGCCATATAAAATCTTGGTACACAAACTGTGCATCCATTTATCTGCTATAATGACAAATAGAAATCGTTCCATAGGCCAGTTTCAATCTCGATTGATTACAGCTAAATGTGTCTTGAAAACTCTGGAGGATACAGTTATATTATGATAAAGACAGGTTTCGTAATAAGTCCTGCTGAATATTTCCACCTTCAGCAATTTGCCAAAATATTACAGAGGTTTACATAAACTTGTAAAAATATTTTTGATTGAACAATGATTCCATTTGAATATTAATAAGTCACCGTAGTATTCCACCTCCCATTTTACTTATGAAATAATGCTGTACTGCTACTGGATGCAAAATTTCGAAAGGGCAACTCCACGGTATTTGTGGTTGTGGATAGTGTGAAGGATGGTTTGTTACCCTGAAGTCTGTGTATGTTGATGTACACAGCGCATGTGCAGCAAGGAACTGAGAGTTCAGAAGAAGGATGTTGAAAAGATTGTGCCAAAATTTCAGCAACATGTTAATGATTATAATGTGATAGTGTTGTGTAGGTTAATATAGTCTTATATTGTGTCAAAAATTATCATGAGATAGTTTGACATTTCGGGCACCCACCATTGATTTTATGTAAGGATACGGACTGATGATAGTTCATGCTAATCGGATCTGAACAGATACATTTATCAATGACAAACTTCAAGTCAACATTACTCATGAATTAAAAAAGGATGGTCCTTCAGCATTCTTGTACACTGTAAAGGCTTTAACTGCTGTCCTGGCTAGAGAGATACTCAGTGCAAGTTGACAATCATCAGGAGAGTCTCGAAGTATCATGATGTTAAAGGAAAATATTCGCAGAGCTAAGAATCTAAAATAAAATTCCAGCAACATATTATAAAGTCTTTAAGTATTTCTTTATGACATTGTAGATTCAGTACCCTCAAGCACTATAGATCGTCAGCTCTTGGCTCCACAGCACAATGAGGCCTACCAGCTCTCCCACATTTGGTGGGAAATTGTGATCTCTGGCCTCCCACCTTAGGACCACAATCTAGGGTGTGCATGCACAGTGACACCATTTCTCTTACATTCCTTTTGTAGAGAACTGGGCTCCCTGATGGCTTAGATGATAAATACACTATGTGGTGCATTACTGAGCCCCACAAAAGAGGAAAGTTCCAAATTTAATCCTGATCTGTGCTGGCATAGCTGATCGAAGTTAGGTTGGCAGCCGGGTTCTACAATTGACATTGGTGTCGCCAGATCGCGGGCAATATTAAAGAAAATGCTTTATAGAAGTATTTAGCAGGACTGAAGGGCAACTTACGTGTGCTTTACAAAAAGGGATAATCAAGCTTTTAATGGCTAAACATGCTCACCAGAATTATACTAAATGCCTTCTCCAACAAACATCAAATTCAGTTGACAGAATGAGCAGTGAGCATAGCTGCTTCTTCTTGCTATCCAGTGGCCCTTGCTAGAAGTGCAAGCGTGTGGCTGTCAGGTCAGGACAGGGTCAGGCTCAGCTGTGATAACCCCCATGATTGAGTAACCTTCTGACATTCTGTAGTGGTTGACATGTGAAGGATGACCACTTGACTGAGGTCTAAACCAGCTGCTGCCGCCTTTGGGATTACATCTTAGCCTGAGTCATTGGCTTCTGGATATGAGGGTTAAGGAAAGAAAATGAAGGAGATTTAAAAAAAACACAGCAACTAAACTGGAAAAGAACAACTGATCCTAAGCAGACCAGAGAGTAGTACCTTCCTCTGCATCTCTTCATTCCCCGCTAAGCAATGGCCCGTGCCCTACCTATCTCACTAACTGACAGCTCATATCCGATCTGCCATTGTATGATCTCAGGTTCAGAGGAAAGGGAACTCAAATGTCCATAACAGAGATTTAATGCTAAAAGCATTGATTGCGTTGTGAAACAATATATTTCATAGCTTCACCTTTACATCTGTAAATGTGTCAAAAATCATCAGTTGTGTCATAGGCGTAGTTGATGGTTTTCTTTCCACGATTGTTGATTGATTACTGGTCTTTGGTAGAAGTAGTGCAGCCAGTGTCTGGGGAAAAATGAGGACACGCATCAGTAGCAGATGTGACATGAGCTATCACTCAGCCTTCTAGGTGCTTCTAGATGGTACTTGACACAATGGTAAATGGAGATAGAGGAATGCAAAGAAAAAATATCGCAGTCTGGATTGACTGGGACCAGCTATCCTTTTCTAGTTATTTGTAATCTACTGAACAAAGCTGATGTCAAATTGTCGGCAGGAATTGGCATTGTGAGGTATTGGTGTAAAGCTGGTTCGCCTTCATTTTCTACACTGTGTCTAGGACATTCCGCCTTTCTAATTCCTCTATTAGGAGGAACTTTTACATACTGTAGTTAGATATTCCAGGGTAGAGTTTCCGCTTTGGGTGCATTCGGGGAAATTGCGCCAAAATGCAATTGAAATTGCGCTGGTGAGGTTACAGTTCAGGTTTCCGCTAAAATTTATTTGCATAATCACAAAGGTAAAATCTTCCATCAACCAATGCAATTGGGCAGCATAATTGCATGTAATCGTTTCTTATTTGATATTCCTTGATGTATTTAAGAGGGGTAACCTGGTGCAGTTTTATTAGTTCAGCTGAAAATAGGGTAATCACTAAAAATAAGCATTTTTAATAAAGGTGTCCAGTCCACTGCCTATGAGTAAGCTGATCTAAAATCACTCAAAATGACTTCAAAAAACGATACTGAACCATTTAATAGTTTCATTGATGTACACTAGTCAGTTTCTTAGTAAATTAAATACATTTTTGACATGGAAAACTTTTTAAAACGTGCCGACTAGTGCCTGCGCGCCTAAGAAAACGAGCGCAATTTGAAGAGCCTTCCCGGACCAGCGCAATAGGTGGAATCTCGCAATTTTGACCTGGGAGCATTGCCAGTTTGTGGGCAGGACCTGATTCGGGCAAATTGAATCTTGAACCAGTGTAAAAGATCGTGGAAAAACACAAACGTAAGTCTTTTGGGTATAACTCACTTACGTTTAAAATTTCCCAATCTTTTGTGCTGGTTTCACCGATTGCGCTGAAATCTGGGCGCAAAACTAACGGAAACAAGTGCAAACTCTGCCCCTCCATGGTTTGTGACTGATAAAGTCAACTGGGAGATTGACAGAAGGAAGAGTATGGAATCGATGAAAGCTGGGAGCAGGTGTCCTGGATTCACTATAGAAATCTGCAGGTTTTTACATTTTTTATATTTGTTAAATATCTCATTTTTCAAAACCCTTTTGAGTACGAACTACCCTTTACAGCTTTTCAACTTAACTGAACCAGCCACATAAATATTGTGGCAACAAGAGCAGGTCAGAGGCTGGGTATTCTGCGGCGAGTGTCTCACCTCCTGACTCCCCAAAGCCTTTCCACCATCTACAAGGCACAAGTCAGGAGTGTGATGGAATACTCTCCACTTGCCTGGATGAGTGCAGCTCCAACAACACTCAAGAAGCGCGACAACATCCAGGACAAAGCAGCCCGCTTGATTGGCACCCCATCCACCACCTTAAACATTCACTCACTCCACCACCGGCGTACCGTGGCTGCAGTGCGTATCATCTACCCTTCTTCGGCTGCACCTCCCACCTAGAAGGACAAGAGCAGCAGGTGCATGGGAACACCACCACCTCCAAGTTCCCCTCCAAGTCACACATCATCCTGACTTGGAAGTATATTGCCATTCCTTCATCGTCGCTGGGTCAAAATCCTGGAACTCCCTCCCTAACAGCACTGTGGGAGTACCTTCACCACACTGACTGCAGCGGTTCAAGAAGGCAGCTCACCACCACCTTCTCAAGGTCTGGCCTTGCCAGCGACGCCCACATCCCACGAACGAATAAAAGAAAAATTAATGGATTTCAACGATACAAATACATTCTTCACTCAGCAAGTAGCAAGGAATTTAACTGAGCTCGGTGCAGCTTTCTGTGGGCTGCTGATGTGTTTAGTCGTCTGATTGCAGCCTTTCATGTTTTCATTTGCTTTTGTATGCCAGAGATTGAAATGTCACCATGTCAATTTTGTTTGGGGAGTTTTTTTTGGTGCTGCAAATCCAAATAGGAAGAATTACCGTGTCTTTAAAACTGCATTTAAAATTTTTATATTAATTGCATAAGATTAATATTATTAGTAATAAAGCTACTCCTGACATAATCTGATGGTTTGTCTCAGTGTCACAGAGACTAGCTGTAGGTGGCAGTCATTTACCTGGACCTCCCAAATGTCAGAGGATTAAAATCGGTATTCTTTATAAATGATTATTGGGTTACAGCATATGTCTTCTGTAACATGTGCAGCAATCATTTGTGTACGTTTTGAGTACTCTGATTCTTAAAAATTATACATACAGTTTCTGTAACACAAATTTTCTACATTAAAAAAAAATCTTGCTCCTAAAAGTCAGGAAAATAAATAAATATATTCCATAAAATTCCATATGTACCAAAATGGGGAATATGCAGCATGAATACTACATGAAGCTAGGTTAGACATGTTGCCAGTTACTGCCCATGAGAACAAAGTAGAGAGGAAGGGGAAAACAACACAAGTCTTTATTTTCCTAATAAGGATATGTATTCCAAAGTGGATATAACAGTATATTCCAGCGAAGGTAGATTTGTAAAAGTTGAACATTGTAAATTGGGTTCTAGATTCTATTACCTGATTCTGCTCTACTCTGTAATTGGAATGCAATACTTCCTTACTGTGCCACCCTCTCAAACATCCTCATTATGTCCAAACTGAGAGATCCTGCTGACTTCTTTTCCAGCTCTAGAGAATCACTTGGTTTGACCAGTACATTGGCATAAGCAAATGAAAGTTTATAATGGGGAGACCGTGCCCATCTCTCATATCATTCCCAGTTCGAATCCCTTCAGTCTGGATTTTGCCCTGTTCAGAGCACTCAAATGGCCCCAGCCAAGGTCATGAATGATATTCTCTCTGCCTCTGGTCACGGTGATTATCCCTCCTTGATCTTCCTGGAGTACTCAATATAGTTGATGATAGTATTCTCCTCCAACAGCTCTCTTCCATATTCCCAGTCCCTGGAATTGTCCTTGCATGGTTCCAGTCCTACCTATCTTATCCTACCGGAGCACCCCCAGCTTCAATTTCTTCCCTCTCACCAGCATCTCCAAGGTCCTCCAAAACTCTATCATGGTCCCTTCCTCTTTGTTATTACAGGCTGCTCCTTGGTGTCAGGCTGGCATGATCAGCTTGCACTTATAAGCTGATGCTATCCAGATTTACCTCTTGATCTCGCGACTGCTTCTGTGCTGTCAGACTACTTGTCCAATATAAAGCTCTGCATGAGCCTCAACTTTCTGTAGCTCAATATTGGGAAGACCAAAGCCATTGCCTTCAACCCCCTACCACAAGCTCTGCTCCCTCACCACTGACTCCAAGCCCCCTCCTGGCCATGCTCTTTGTCTCAACCACATCATTCTCAGTCTTTATGTCCTATTCAGCCCTCAATTGAGCTTTAAAGTCCACATCCTATCTATCACCAAGGATATTTACTTTCACCTCCTGCTCGTATCTCAGCTCCTGTATTGTTGAAATTCTTATACTTGCCTGAACAAATATTTTCCTTGCTGGTTGCTCATCCTCCACCTTTCATCAACTCCAATTAGTCCAAAGCTCTGCAGCACTTATCCTGTCCCGCACTAAGTCCATCATTCTCATCACTCATTGCTGATTTACACTAGCTTCCTATCCACCAATGCATCAAATTTCAAATCTATGTCCTTGTCTATAAATCGCTTCATGATTTTGCCCCACTCTGAAATCTCCTCCAGCTATACCTCCCGACTCGAAAGCTTTTTCCTTTGACTCTGGCCTCTTTTGACTCTCTGCCCCACCAATGGTGGCAGAGCATTCAGGCACCTCGGTCCTACTCTCTGGAATTCCCTCCCTAAACTCCTTCACCTCCCCCATCGCTCGCTATCTCTAGAGTCCTGCTTAAAGCCCATCTCTTTGACCAAGCTTTCAGTCAACCCTCCTATCTCCACCTTCCTGACTTGGTATCCATTTTGTTATGCCTATTTGTGAGGTGCTTTGGGGAATTTCTTTACATTAAAGGTGCTATATGTAAAGACAAGTTGTTGTTGCTCTTGTTGCTGTTGCTGTGTTGTGAACAATGGTCCTTGAGCAGTGATGGACAAATTCCTCTGCCTCTAGGGGAAATCCTACTGTAAAAATCAGGATTCAGGCATAGGTGTCCTTCCTGGGAGTCTAACCCTTGGCTGCTGTAGTTATTGGACCAAAATATATTCAATTTTACTGTATTAATGCCACCTTTTAGATTGCATTTTTATTATTTATATCATAAAATTTAGTTTTTACAGCATCAGCAATGTTTGAGTAACTGCAGAAGTGGCATCATGAACAGATGCTTGATTGAGAGATTTTTCATTCCTTTACATTCTATTTATTCATCATGGATTATCAAATTCTTGTTTTTGAGGACTTCAGATGTGTTAAGGTGACAAGATGTGATTGCCACAGCTCAGTTCTGATTGGCTGAGTTAAATTCCTAAGAGAGTGGCAATGACACTGCCTTTGACAGGAAAGTGCTGTGTTTCTGCAAGGTTGGTAGTTTTGGTTTGTTTGCACAAAAAAAATATCTTCCATGAAAGGCCCTAAGAAATGATGCCTAGAAACGCGCTCTATTATTATCTTCAATCGCTCCGATATAGCTATTGGAATTTTGTTTGATTGGATTGTAGAGTTGTCTGCGGTAACATTTCTAAATAAAGGGTCAGAAATCATCAGCTGATTTTGTTCTCATTTCTATACATTTAGTTTGCCTTGATTATTTCATAAATTGTCACCAGGCATGCCAAATGTACAAATAACACTGAGCTAAATGTAACTGCCAGTGAGGTGCAGTTTCTGATATGTGATTGTGGCTTGAGTTGTGAAATAGAGAAGGTTTTATTATAGGAGGTTTATTAGCCAGATTTTGATTGCTTCAGATACTTTGGAGCAAGGACATTAGTAAAATTATTAATATTTAAATTTCAAACTTGCTGTTATTGAAACTACAATACTATTGTTCAAGATTTCTGAAAGCAATTACTTTGGAATACAACAGAATGGAATAGATTATCAGTGATCAGAATCTTAAAATGTGGTCCATCTACAACAGGGTTTGTTTACAGTAAATAGAAAGAAAGAACTTGCATTAATATAACACGTTTTATGACCACAGGACGCCCCAAAGCTCTTCACAGCCAATTAAGTACTTTTGAAGTGTAGTCACTGCTGCAATGTAGGGAAACGCAACAGCCAATTTCTGCAACGCAAGATCCCACAAACAGCAGTGAGATAAACAAGCAGATAATCTGTTTTAGGTGATGTGGGTTAAAAACATAAGAACATAAGAAATAGGAGCAGGCGAAGGCCTTTCCTGCACTATCCCCATATCCCTTGATTCCCTTAATATCCAAAAATCTATCAATCTCTGCCTTGAATATACTCAACGACTGAGCCTCCACAGCCCTCTGGGGTAGAGAATTCCAAAGATTCACCACCCTCTGGGTGAAGAAATTTCTCCTCATCTCAGTCCTAAATGGCCGACCCCTTATTCTGAGACTGTGACCCCTGGTTCTAGACTCCCCAGCCAGGGGAAACATCCTCCCTGCATCTACCCTGTCAAGCCCTGTAAGAATTTTGTATGTTTCAATGAGGTCACCTCTCATTCTACTAAAATCCAGAGAATATAGGCCTAGTCTACTCAATCTCTCCTCATAGGTCAATCCCTCCCCAATCCCAGGAATCAGTCTGGTGAATCTTTGTTGCACTTCCTCTATGGCAAGTATATCCTTCCTTAGGTAAGGAGACCAAAACTGTACACAATACTTTAGGTGTGGTCTCACCAGGGCCCTATATAATTGCAGTAAGACAGACGTCTTTACTCTTATACTCAAATCCTTTTGTAATAAAGGCCAACATACCATTTGATTTCTGAACTTTTTCCATTTAAAAAATACTCTGCTTTTCTATTTTTCCTACCAAAGTGGATAACTTCACATTTCTCCACATTATATTCCATTTGCCATGTTCTTGCCCACTCACTTAGCCTGTCTATATCCCCTTGCAGCCTCTTTGCATCCTACTCACAACTTACATTCCCACCTAGCTTTGTATCATCAGCAAACTTGGATATATTACATTTCGTCCCCTCATCCAAATCATTGATATAGATTGTAAATAGCTGAGGCCCAAGCACTGATCTTGTGGTACCCCACTAGTTACAGCCTGCCAACTCGAAAATCCTCAATCCATGCTAGTATATTACCCCCAATCGCTGTGAGCCCTAATTTTGTTTAATAACCTCTTGTGTGGCACCTAATCGAATGCCTTCTGAAAATCCAAATACACCACATCCTCTGGTTCCCCCTTATCTATCCTGCTAGTTACAACCTCAAAAACTCTAACAGATTTGTCAAACATGATTTCCCTTTCATAAGTCCATGTTGACTCTGCCCAATCCTGTTATTACTTTCTAAGTGCCCTGTTACCACATCCTTAATAATTGATTCGAGCATTTTCCCTACTACAGATGTCAGGCTAACTGGTCTATAGTTCCCCGGTTTCTCTCTCCCTCCTTTCTTTAATAGTGCGGTTACATTTGCTTGCTTCCAATCCACGGGAACCATTCCAGAATCTATGGAATTTTGGAAGATGACAACCAATGCATCCACTATCTCTATAGCCAACACTTTTAAAACCCTAATATGTAGGGTAGGATTTATCGGCTTTCAGTCCCATTAATTTATCCAGTACTATTTCCTTACTAATATTAATTTCTTTCAGTTCCTCATTCTCACTAGACCCTTGGTTCTCCACTATTTCCGGAATGTTTTTTGCATCTTCTTTTGTGAAGACAGACACACAGGCCGGAATTTTTCCAGTCCTCAGAGTGCGGGATTGGAGGTGGGACCGCTGTCAAAATCGCAAAGATTGACAGTGGGCAGGAAACCCGCTGCCAACCCACCTCCAATCAATCTTCCCAAGTGTTGGGTCCCCGAATTACACATGGACCCAACACCTAGCGGCGGGAAGAGGATTATAGCCACTTAACTGGCTGTTAACAGGTACTTGATACTTGTTAACAGGCTCTTTTTCAATGTTGCCGCTTCTGCATCGGGTTCCCTGATGTTGGACACCACGCCAGGTAAGTGTGGAGTGTTGTGAGTCTGCTGTAATGTTTCTGCATTGATGACAGCTGCAGAAGTGGTGTGAAGGATCCCAATGGTGCACTGGTGAGTTTCAGAGGTAAGAAAATGTTGGGAAAATCATTTTTAATGTATTTACTCTTTTCTGTAGGTAACAGGTTTTGAATTGGCTGTCTAGTCCCACCTCATTGGGAGAACCTCTCTCACCAGTGACAGGTCGCTTCTGTAACCTCACCTGCAGCTGCCATCTGTTCTAGCCTAAGGAGGGAGTCACTGGAGAGCCTGGGTGCAAGAGCTCACCTTTGAACAGTCATTGTCAGTGTTTGCAGCACCTCAATGCTGTCAAACACTGAGAAATGAGCTGTCAAAGAAAAATTGTGTATGGCCCTTTAAGAAAACCAGCAGATGACGCATCATCAAATGACGTCATCTGACCGGCTTCTTCTTAACTGGCCGGCAAGCCCGCAGGGCAGGCTGAACAAGGTCAATCGACGTAAAATCACGTCCGTTGGCCGGATGCAGTTGGGGGCGGGACTGGAGCCCGGAAACCAGATGACTTGCTCCCAAGCGGCATCCATTTGCAAAATAGTGGCCATAGTATTTGTTTAATTTCTCTACCATTTCCTTATTCCCCATTATAATTTCTCCTGTCTCAGCCTGTAAGGGACTCATGTTTACTTTCACTAATCTTTTCCTGTTTACATACCTATAGAAGGTTTAACAGTCTGTTTTTATGTCACTCGCTAGTTTACTCTCATATTCTATTTCCCGTTTCTTTATCAATTTCTTGGTACTCCTTTGCTGAATTCTAAAATTCTCCCAATCCACAGACTTACTACTCTTTTTGGCAACATTATAGGCCTCTTCCTTTAATCTTTAATTTCTCTTGTTAGCCACGGGTGGACCATTTTTCCCATGGTGTTTTTATTCCTTAAGGGAGTAGCAAGGGCACAGAATGTACTCTGGGTGGGGGACTTCAATGTCCATCACCAAGAGTGGCTCGGTAGCTCCACTACTGACCGAGCTGGCCGAGTCCTGAAGGACATAACTGCCAGTCTGGGCCTGCGACAGGTGGTGAGTGAACCAACATGAGGGAAAAACCTACTTGACCTCATCCTCACCAATCTACCTGTCGCAGATGCATCTGTCCATGACAGCATTGGCAGCAGTGACCACTGCACAGTCATTGTGGAGATGAAGTCCTGTCTTCACACTGGGAACACCCTCCGTCGTGTTGTGTGGCACTACCACCGTGCTAAATGGGATAGATTCAGAACAGATCTAGCAGCTCAAAACTGGGCATCCATGAGGCACTGTGGGCCATCAGCAGCAGCAGAATTGTATTCCACCACAATCTGTAACCTCATGGCCCAGCATATCCCTCACTCTACCATTACCACCAAGCCAGGAGACCAAACCCTGGTTCAACAATGAGTGTAGAAGAGCATGCCAGGAGCAGCACCAGGCATACCTAAAAATGAGGTGCCAACCTGGGGAAGCTGCAACACAGGACTACATGCATGCTAAAAAGCGGAAGCAGCATGCTATAGACAGGGCTAACAGATCCCACAATCAACGGATCAGTTCAAAGCTCTGCAGTCCTGCCACATCCAGTCTTGAATGGTGGTGGACCATTAAACAACTAACGGGAGGAGGAGGCTCCAAGAATATCCCCATCCTCAATGATGGTGGAGCCCAGCACGTGGGTGCAAAAGACAAGGCTGAAGCGTTTGCAACCAACTTCAGCCAGAAGTGCTGAGTGGATGATTCATATCGGCCTACTCCCGAGGTACCCACCATCACAGAAGCCAGTCTTCAGCCAATTCGATTCACTCCACGTGATATCAAGAAACGGCTGAGCGCACTGGATACAGCAAAGGCTATGGGCCCCGACAACATCCCGGCTATCGTGCTGAAGACTTGTGCTCCAGAACTAGCCGCGCCTTTAGCCAAGCTGTTCCAGTACAGCTACAACACTGGCATCTATCCGACAATGTGTAAAACTGCCCAGGCATGTCCTGTCCACAAAAAGCAGGACAAATCCAATCCGGCCAATTACCGCCCCATCAGTCTACTCTTAATCATCAGCAAAGTGATGGAAGGTGTCATCGACAGTGCTATCAAGCGGCACTTACTCACCAGTAACCTGCTCACTGATGCCCAGTTTGGGTTCCGCCAAGACCACTCTGCTCCCAACCTCATTACAGCCTTGGTCCAAACATGGACAAAGGAGCTGAATTCCAGAGGTGAGGTGAGAGTGACTGCCCTCGACATCAAGGCAGCATTTGACCGAGTGTGGCATCAAGGAGCCCTAGTAAAACTGAAGTCAATGGGAATCAGGGGGAAAACGCTCCTCTGGCTGGAGTCATACCTCGCACAAAGGAAGATGGTTGTGGTGGTTGAAGGTCAATCATCACAGCCCCAGGACATTGCTGCCAGAGTTCCTCAGGGCAGTGTCCTAGGCCCAACCATCTTCAGCTGCTTCATCAATGACCTTCCCTCCAACATAAGGTCAGAAATGGGGATGTTCGCTGATGACTGCACTGTGTTCAGCACCATTCACAACTCCACAGATAATGAAGCAGTCCATGCCTGCATGCAACAAGACCTGGACGACGTTCAGGCTTGGGCTGATAAGTGGCAGGTAACATTCGCGCCACAGAAGTGCCGGGCAATGACTATCTCCAACAAGTGAGAGTCTAACCACCTCCCCTTGACATTCAATGGCATTACCATCGCCGAATCCCCCACTATCAACATCCTGGGCGTTACGATTAACCAGAAACTTAACTGGACCAGCCACATAAATACTGTGGCAACAAGAGCAGGTCAGAGGCTAGGTATTTTGCGGCGAGTGTCTCACCTCCTGACTCCCCGAATGGTCTACTCCTGCACCTATTTTCTATTTTCTATGTTTCCCCAAAGCCTTTCCACCATCTACAAGGCACAAGTAAGGAGTGTGATGGAATACTCTCCACTTGCCTGGATGAGTGCAGCTCCAACAACACTCAAGAAGCTCAACACCATCCAGGACAAAGCAGCCCGCTTGATTGGCACCCCATCCACCGCCTTAAACATTCACTCCCTCCACCACCAGCGTACCGTGGCTTCAGTGTGTACCATCTACAAGATGCACTGCAGCAACTCGCCAAGGCTTCTTTGGCAGCACCTCCCAAACCCGTGACCTCTTCCACCTAGAAGGATAAGGGCAGCAGGCGCATGGGAACACCACCACCTCCAAGTTCCCCTCCAAGTCACACACCATCCTGACTTAGAAGTATATCGCCGATCCTTCATCGTCACTGGGTCAAAATCCTGGAACTCCCTACCTAACAGCATTGTGGGAGTACCTTCACCATGCGGACTGGAGCAGTTCAAGAAGGCGGCTCACCACCACCTTCTCAAGGGCAACTAGGGATGGGCAATAAATGCTGGCATTGCCAGCGACGCCCTGATCCCATAAACGAATTTAAAAAAAATATTCATTGCGAATTATGAATTATTTCTTCAAATGTTTGCCATTGCTTTTCTACTGTCATATCTTTTAATCTAGTTTCCTAACCTATCTTAACCATCTTGCCTCTCATACCTACGTAGTTTTCTTTGTTTAGATTTAGGACCCTAATTTCGGACTTAATTAAATCACTCTCAAACGCAACATAAAATTCTATCATATTATGATCACTGCTCCCCAGAGGCTCCTTTATTAAAAGGCTATTAATTAACCCTGTCTCATTGTACAATACTAAATCTAAAATAACCAATTCCCTCGTAGATTTCTCGACATACTGATCGAAAAAACTATTTTGAATGCATTCCATGAACTCTTCCTCTGCGTTGTTACTGCAAATTTGGTTTGCCCAGTCTATATGAAAGTTAAAGTCCCCCATGATTACTGTATTACCCCTGTTACATGCATCTCTAATTTCCTGATTCATACTCTGTCCGCCACTACAACTATTGTTAGGGAGCCTATAAACTACTCCCACTAGTGTTTTCTGCCCCTTGTTGTTTCTTAGCTCCACCCAAACTGATTCTACATTTTGTTTTTCTGAGCCAAGATCCTTTCTCTCTACTGTCTTTATCCCCTCCTTTATTATGAGGGCTACCGCCCCTTCCTTTTCCATTCAGTCTGTCTCTTCTAAAAGTCAAATATCCTGGAATATTTAGTTCCCAACCTTGGTCACTCTGCAACCACGTCTCTGTAATGGCTATTAAATCAACCATTTATTTCTATCTGTGCTATTAATTCATCTATTTTTTGCAGTTGTTGGCCAGGACACCACGAGAACTCTCCTGCTCTTCTTTGAATAGTGCCATGAGATCTTTTATGTCCACCTGAGAGGGCAGATGGGGCATCAGTTTAGAGAAAGACAGCACCTCCGACAGTGCAGCATTCCCTCAGTACTGCACTGGAGTGTCAACCTAGTGTTGAGTAGTAACTGTAGCTTTCAAAATGCACACAAGATTTTCCAGCTTATGACAGCTACAAAAAGAATTTTCCACATTTTGTATACTAAATATTAGGATGTGGAAATAGAAAAATGTAGATATTTGGGATGCAAGAATGTTGTTCCTGCTCTTACAAAGGGGCTGCAAAATGAATCTAAAAACACTGGTTAATAACTTCTTACAAAACTAACATTTCCCACAAGATTTACTTTACCATTACATATTAGATTTTTCTATTTAAGTTTTAGCAATGCTGCTGGTCTTTACAAAATATATTTATCTGAATACATGGACATACTCTAACTGTTTCACTATGGTGTGGAGGTATATGCTAACATGGAATAATACCAGAAATGGCATTAGATACCATGACAGATATGTAAGATATAGAAATAATGGGCCGTAATTTGTGGCCCCTACAGGTGCGTACGAGTTGCGTCATCTTGACAGATCGTAGCCATCCCTGGGAAAAGGGCATCTGCGGTCGTGGAGTTGGGATTTGCTGGCGAAATTCTTACGCCTGGTAAAAGCAGGTGTAAGGCCTGCTTTTACCAGCGTAAGAGTTTTAAAAACATAAAAATATTTTTTTCCCCTTCATTTAAACATTAAAACACATGTACAATAAGGTAAGGTTATTTTTAGCCCCTTTAAAACATTTAAATTTATTTTTCAAAAAATGAAATTTTTGTTTTAAATATTTAATTATAGTGTATTTCAATTAATTTTAAATATGTGATTTTTTAACATTTATTTGTAATGTTAAATGTATTTTTTGTCATCCCCATTCATGCTTATGGAGGTTCCGTACATACAGAATCCCCATAAGCATGAATGGGAATCCACTTTCTGATTGGTTGGGCCGGCCCGCGTGATCCCAGGGTGCTTGCAAACCGCGTGCGCCCCTAGGATACGTGGGCCTCTATGCAGGCCTACATTAGAGGCCCAGGAGAGCGAGTCTCCGTGGATCCCGAGGCAGAAGGTAAGTTCGTAGATTTTTTGCTGGTCGGAGGCATCCGCCCGCAAGAAGCCTCCGACCGCAAATTCAGCCCCATTATTATCTTAACCACATTTGCCATAGTTATTGGAGTTGAGGGGCTGGATCTCTCTCTTTCTCTCTCTCTCTCTCTCTCTCTCTCTGAGATGCTGCTCATTTTGCATCCAGGTCCTCTCACAGCAAAGGCCAGGCAATCTGAGACCAGGCAGTCTCTGACCTGCAATGATGACATCATCAGAGGCGACTTTCAGACTGAAAACACTAATTGGTTCATGGGTTCCCACATGCTGGAACTCAATTGCCCAATTAAGTGAAAATTGCATCAATCTCCCACATCCAATTGCAGTCGGGTGGATAACACGAAATGCGGATGACACGACCCCAACCCGCCCCAGTATCAAAATCCATCCCGAGATGTCAGTTAATAAATGTATACCATTTAAGATGTGAAATCAGGCCATCTGTTCAAAACAATCAACAGCGTGCTTTTCAATACAGAGAAACAATGGGAGGTACTTCATTCCATGAGGTCGTTCTAAAATTTGGTCCATTTATTCAAAATAACCTAAAGATAAGGCTGTTACCTTCAGTTGTATCCTATTCAAAAAATTCCTACCAGCAGTAAACAGTATTCTCAAATCAGTTTGCTACATCAGTGACAAAGAAGTTGCAGAATTTATTAACACTTTAAATACAGTGAGCTAGAAATTCGTTATAGCTAAGGATTGGGCGGTGTCAATAGAAAAGTTGAAGAATTAGTCGCAAATGCTTTAGACTGCACGCAAAATTTGCCCTCACTGCTCAATAAAATGATTGGAGTCCTAAATCAAGTCTTAAAACCCAAGCTCATTGGCGTTACCCTTAAAGGCTGGATGAATATCGGGTGCAGTCTAATTGCAACTCATCATTGCCACAGGCTTTTTTCACTACTTAAAGGGAGGTTCATTGATGCTGCAGCACTTCATTCTCAGCATTGCTGGCTGTGCAGCTGCCTCAGCAAGCAGAAGCAGAACAAGGAGAAGGAGCCAGAGGACTGAACCAGGTGTGCTCATGGCAGGTTCACGCCCCATGGAGAGAGCCCGCAGTTTCTCCGATGAAGCATTGGAGGCTTTGGTTTTTGCTGTGGAGAGACGGAGGGCAGTGCTCTACCCGACAAGTGTCAGGAGGCCCTCGCCACAAGTCTTCCACGCCATGTGGAGGGAGGTAGCCCAGCACTTCTTGGGCAGCACTATGGTCCCGAGGACCCACAAACAGTGCAGGAAGAAATTTAACGACCTCAGTCAGGTGGTCAGGGTGAGTGAATGCTTCAACAAATGCTACATACCACCATCTGTGCCACAATCTTCACACACTGCCCAAAGCACCACACCCCCAGCACTCACCCACCAACAATCTCTACCTACCAACACTCACAACCACATCTCACACCTTGCACACAATGACAGCTATTCAACTATGGCAGGCACATCACCCAAACACATTGCTCCACACTCACTCACACACTTTCCTTTCTGTTGCAGGCCAAGGTGGCGCACAACAGGAGGGAGCAGGAGCGCACAGGCGGGGGACAAGCCGACACCCAATCACTGTCTGCGCTGGAGAATCGAGTGCTGCAGATTATTGGGCACCAGGTGGTGGGCGCCGTGGTCACCGGCGACGTTGACCCCCTTGGGGACAACAACGGTATGTTCATCCCTACTCCTTCTTCTCACATCCCACTTCCCCCTCACTCCACAAGCGTCTCGCACTTTCCAGCTAATCATGCTGTATGCATGCATTTCTCCCTTCCTGCCCCCCTCCCCTCACCTTAACCCGACTCTTGTGCCTTTATGCTTTCAGATAATGAGCAAGCACCTGAGCAGCCTGTCCCTGAGGGCACTGCAGAGAGCGAGACGGGAGAAGAGGAGGAGGATGTCTCACCCGCAGGCTAGTATAGTAGCGGGATCTGCATAGGGTGAGGCACCGGGGACGAGTGGGCTGCAGCAAGGCCAGGGGGAAAGGGTAGTTCGGGGGCCAGCTCCCCGGAGGGTTCTGCTGCACAGGACTCAGATGAGGACCTCGATGGGGAGGCGTTCACAAGAAGGATTGATGGGAATGCACACGGAGATGATAGGTGCAATGACAAGTGAGCCCGAGATTCTCTTGGCAATGATAAGGAGCGTGGATGAGTCCACCTCCAACATTGCACAGAGCTCTGCGTACACCATGGAGCCCAACATTTCCAGTCTGCAAAAGATGTTAGACTCCCAGAGAGACCGTGGCGACCCAGACCTGATGCCGCGTGTGATGGGCGACCTGGCAGCTTCCATTGCAACACAGGTGGAAGTGACGCAATGTCTTAGTGCTGTAATGCCGTCTATGCTTGGTGCTATTGATTCTCAGACTGCTCTCATGCAGTCTCAGCTTGATACCACGCAAACTCTGACTGCTGCCACTGTGGCTGGGTCTACCATCGTTGACCAGGGTTTTCACGGTGTCTCAGCAGGCCAGCAATCTGTGCTGCAACAGATTGCTAGGGATGCTGAGGTGCTGCCCCAGGGGAGTGGCAGTGGATCAGTGGAGCAGGAACCTGCTGTCCTCTCTCAGGATGACAGCATTCCTGCTTCCACCACTGGCACTCCACCATTGCCCTTGTCGCTGCCTGTCATCCAGCCAGCCCAGACTGCTGCCGCCCATGCTGAGGTGGTGCAGTCTACAGCCGGGCATTCCAGGCCCAGAGCTCGTCGAGGGCGTCCTGCAAGGCCATCTGAAGTCTCCCGCACGGACACTCAGCAGCCCTGCTGCAGCCACTGGGCCAACACTTCGTAGGAACACTAGAGCAGGAACGACAGGCACTAAGGGATTGCACAAGGGTGAAAAGTAAATATTTATAGTGTAAATATGTGTTCGCGACTTTTTGATAAATGTATTACTTCACTTAGCATTCTTTTGTGGTGTCTCTCATTTTAGCTTTGCGGTGTGATATGGCCTGCAAGAGGGATGGAATGATGGGGATGTGGTGAGCAAAGGGGATCTGGGGTTTAAGTCATCCTGGTGTGAGGCTGGAAGTCTATTTGGAGGAGGTGGCAGAGTTCTGTGACCACCTCCTTGGTGAAGCGGAGCCGTCTAATCCACTGCTCCTCGCTTAATTGAAGGTAGGAGAGGTACATCACCCAAACATATTGCTCCACTCACTCACACACTTGCCTTTTTCTTGCAGGCCAAGGTGGCGCACAACAGGAGGGAGCCTGGTGAGAGCCTGATGTCCCTCCTCATCTCTCTGCGCACATATTCCTGTATTTCTCGCTGCCTACGCTCCCTCCGCCGTAGATCCTGGAGGGCGAGGTGGCATGCCAGTACAGCCCCGATTAATGTTACCAAGTGTAACAGTTTGAATCTTTGAAGAATAAATGTAGCTACTTTTTAGTTGCTAGAAGACTCCTGATATAAAAGAACCTTGAAATTACTGAATGAAACTGTTGCAGTGGGTGAAACTAACAAAAAATCACTGAAACTGCACTAACCTAACAGCTGCGAGTGATTACTGATGATCCCTTTAAATAACGTCCCTGGAGCCGGCTTCCTGGTGCTGCATGTCAGCTCTCCCTGTCGGTAACTGGCGCTAATGGGAGGCGCTAAGGGGATGAATTTTTCCCCCAGTGAAGCTTTAAAACACTCATTCTGCACATCCTTTATTTTACTTATTTATTCTCCTACTCATTTTTGTAAATTAGTCAATTCCACCCCATTCTTTTCCGTCCCTGCCCCTGGTGTCAGCCTTGGCTTAGTGGTAGCATTCTCGCCTCTGAGGGACTTGGATTCCAGGGACTGGAGCACAAAATCTAAGCTGACACTCCAGTGCAGTGCTGAGGGAGTTCGGCACTGTCGGAGGTGCTGTCTTTTAGATGAGACGTTAAACCGAGGCCCCGTCTGCCCACTCAGGTGGACGTAAAAGATCCTATGGCACTATTTCAAAGAAGAGTAGGGGAGTTATCCCTGGTGTCCTGGCCAATATTTATCCCTCAGCCAACATAACAAAAACAGATTATCTGGTCATTATCACATTGCTGTCTTTGGGAGCTTGCTGTGTGCAAATTGGCTGCCGCGTTTCCCACATTACAACAGAGACAGCTCTTCAAAAGTACTTAATTGGCTGTAAAGTGCTTTGGGACATCCTGAGATTATGAAAGGTGTTATATAAATGCAAGTCTTTCTGTTTGCTTCTTTTCTCAGCAAGAGAGGTGCGATCCCTGAGCAAGAGGACATTGCTCGGCCACTCTAAGCCAGAAGCCAACAGGGATGCAAAAGTGCTGAATGGTGGCTCATTCTCTGCTTCATCCCTTTGTTCCTCTGAGGAAATAATTCACGACTGCTCAGCCACAGCTCACCAAATAGCCAGGCTGAGAATGATGGAGAAACCAGCGTACTGGAAGTTGCGAGGGTGAGCCAACGTTCACTATTCAGTACAATAACTGCTGGAACATTAACCATGTCAGTGAGCAGCCACCCTTTCTTTCACATTCCAACTAGAAATAGGGGCTCGTAATTTCCGATAGGACGCTTCCTGCGTGCGGATGCTTCCTATCGGAAAAAAATCTACGGACTTACCTGAGGGGCTCCCGAGGTCTGGACATTTCCACTCCTGGGCCTGTCCACAGTCGGAATGCGCAGGGCCCACGTATCCCAGGGGCGCAGGCGGTTCGCAAGCGTCCCTGGCATCACGTGGGCCAGGCGAGCCAATGAAAGAAGGGAATCTCCCTTCATACACTTGACAGATAGACCTGTCAAAAGTATGAATGGGGATCACTGAAAAAAGACACTAAAACATTAAATCAATTTAAAAAAAACATCACGTTTTTTAAATTACATTAAATTAAATATTTTAAGCAAAAATTTAAATTTTTGAAAGAAATAATTAAAGTTTTTTACGAGGCTAAAAATAAACTTACATAGAAACATAGAAGATAGGAGCAGGAGTAGGCCATTCGGCCCCTCGAGCCTGCTCCGCCATTCATGGCTGATCATCCAAACTCAGTACCCTGTCCCTGCCTTCTCCCCATATCCCCTGATACATTTAGCCTTAAGAAATATATCTAACTCCTTCTTGAATATATTTACTGACTAGGCCTCAACTGCCTTCTGTGGTAGAGAATTCCACAGGTTCACCACTCTCTGGGTGAAGAAATTCCTCCTCATCTCTGTCCTAAATGGCTTACCTCTTATCTTTAGACTGTGACCTCTTGTTCTGGACTCACCCGCCATCGGGAACATCCTTCCTGCATCCAGTCTGTCTAGCCCTGTTGGAATTTTATAAGTTTCAATGAGATCTCCTCTCATTCTTCTAAACTCCAGCGAGTATAAGCCCAATCGACCCAATCTCTCCTCGTACGTCATTCCTGCCATCCCAGGTATCAGTCTGGTGAATCTTCGCTGCACACCCTCCATGGCAAGAACATCCTTCCTCAGATAAGGCGACCAAAACTGCACACAATACTCAAGGTGTGGTCTCACCAAGGCCCTGTACAGCTGCAGCAAGACATCCTTGTTCCTGTACTCAAACCCTCTCGCGACGAAGGCCAACATACCATTTGCCTTCTTAACCGCCTGCTGCACCTGCATGCTTACCTTCAGCGACTAGTGCAGAAGGACACCCAGGTCTCGTTGCACTTCCCCTTCTCCCAATCTATTGCCGTTCAGATAATAATCTGTCTTTCTGTTTTTGCCACCAAAGTGGATAACCTCGCATTTATCCACATTATACTGCATCTTCCATGCCTCTGCCCAATCACCTAACCTGTCCAAATCATACTGGAGTTTCTCTGCATCCTCCTCGCAGCACACACGCCCACCCAGCTTTGTGTCATCTGCAAACTTGGAGATATTACATCTAGTTCCCTCGTCTAGATCATTAATATATATAGTGAATAGCTGGGGCCCTAGGACTGATCCCTGCGGAACCCCAATAGTCACTGCCTGCCACTCGGAAAAAGACCCGTTTATTCCAACTCTTTGCTTCCTGTCTGCCAACCAGTTCTCTATCCAAGTCAGTACCTTGCCCCCAATCCCATGTGCATTAACTTTACACGCTAATCTCTTATGCGGGACCTTATCGAAAACCTTCTGAAATTCCAAATACACCACATCTACTGGTTTTCGCTTATCTATTCTATCAGTTACATCCTCAAAAAATTCCAGTAGATTATTCAAGCACGATTTACCTTTTGTAAATACATGTTGACTTTGTCCAATCCGGTCACTGTTTTCCAAGTGCTCTGCTATTACATCTTTTATAATGGACTCTAGCATTTTCCCCACAACTGATGTCAGGCTTACCGGTCTGTAATTCCCCGTTTTTTCTTTACCACCTTTTTTGAACAGTGGGGTAACATTAGCTACCCTCCAATCCATGGGAACTGTTCCAGAGTCTATAGAATTTTGGAAGATGACCAGCAATGCATCTACTATTTCTAGGGCCACTTCCTTAATTACCCTAGGATGTAGATTATCAGGCTCTGGGGATTTATCGGCCTTTAATGCCGTCAATTTCCCTAACACCATTTCCCTACAAATACTGATTTCATTCAGTTCCTCCCTCTCATTAGACCCTATGTTCCCGGACATCTCTGGGAGGTTATTTGTGTTCTCCTTTGTGAAGACAGAGCCAAAGTATGTATTTAATTGGTCTGCCATTTCTTTGTTCCCCATTATAAATTCCCCTGATTCTGACTGCAAGGGATCTACGCTTGACTTCACCAATCTTTTTCACTTCACATATTTATAAAAGCTTTTACAGTCAGTTTTTATGTTCCCTGCAAGCTTATGCTCGTACTTTATTTCCCCCCTCTTAATTAATCCCTTTGTCCTCCTTTGCTGAATCCTAAACTGCTCCCAATCCTCAGGTTTACTGCTTTTTCTGGCCATTTTATATGTCCTCTCCTTGGATCTTATGCTATTCCTGATTTCCCTTGTCAGCCATGGTTGAGTCACCTTTTTTGTTTTATTTTTATGCCAGACAGGGATGAACAAATTCTGTAGTTCATCCATGCGATCTTTGAATGTTTGCCATTGCCTATCCACCGTCAACCCTTTGAGTAACATTCCCCAATCTATCCTACCCAACTCGCGCCTCATACCATTGTAGTTTCCTTTATTAAAATTGAGGACCCTAGTCTCTGAGTCAACTATTTCATTCTCCATCTTAATGAAGAATTCTATCATATTATGATCGCTCCGCCCAAAGGGCCCCCGCAAAACAAGATTGCTAATTAATCCTTTCTCGTTACATAATACCCAGTCTAAGATGGCCTGGTCTCTAGTTGGCTCCTTGACATATTGGTCCAGGAAACCATCCCGTATACAATCCAGGAATTCTTCCTCCACAATATTGTTACTAATTTGGTTAGCCCAATCTATATGTAGATTAAAGTCACCCTTGATAACTGCTGTGCCCTTATTGCACACCTCTCTAATTTCCTGTTTAATGCCATCCCCTACCTCTGCATTACTGTTTGGGGGTCTGTATACCACTCCCACTAACGTTTTCTGCCCCTTGGTATTTCTCAGTTCGACCCATACGGATTCCACATTATCAGAGCTAATATCCTTACTTATAATTGTGTTAATCTCCTCTTTAACCAGCAATGCTACCCCACCTCCTTTTCCTTTTTGCCTGTCTTTCCTGAATATCGAATACCCCTGGATATTGACTTCCCAGCCTTGGTCACCCTGGAGACATGTCTCCGTAATCCCAATCATATCATATCCGTTTACCTCTATTAGCGCAGCTAATTCATCCACCTTATTACGAATGCTCCTCGCATTGAGACATAAAACCTTCAGGATTGTTTTTTTAACACTCTTAGACCTTTTAGAATTATTATTTACTGTGGCCATGTTTGATTTAAACTCTTGATTTCTCTGACTGTCACCTTTGCTTTTCTCCTTTCTGTCTTTTGCTTCTATCCTTGTTTCCCTTTCCTCTGTCTCCCTACTCAGGTTCCCAACCCCCTGCCATTTTAGTTTAAACCCTCCCCCAGAGCACTAGCAAACACTCCCCCTAGGACATCGGTCCCGGCCCTGCCCAGGTGCAAACCGTCCAGTTTGTACTGGTCCCACCTCCCCCAGTACCGGTTCCAATGTCCCAGGAATTTGAATCCCTCCCCCTTGCACCATTCCTCTAGCCACGTATTCATTTGAAATATCTTTCTATTTCTACTCTGACTAGCACGTGGCACTGGTAGCAATCCTGAGATTACTACCTTTGAGGCCCTATTTTTAAATTTACCTCCTAACTCCCTATATTCTGCTTTTAGGACCTCATCCCGTTTTTTACCTATATCGTTGGTACCTATATGCACCACGACAACTGGCTGTTCACCCTCCCCCTCCAAAATGCTCTGTAGCCGCTCTGAGACATCCTTGACCCTTGCACCAGGGAGGCAACATACCATCCTGGAGTCTCGTTTGCAGCCGCAGAAATGCCTATCTATTCCCCTTACAATAGAATCCCCTATCACTATAGCTCTCCCACTCTTTTTCCTCCCATCCTGTGCAGCAGAACCACCCATGATGCCAGGAAGTTGGCTGCTGCTGTCTTCCCCTGATAAGCCATCTCCCTCAACAACATCCAAAGCAGTATATCTGTTTGAGAGGGGGATGGCCACAGGGGACCCCTGCACTATCTGCCTTCACCTCCTACTCTGCCTGGTGGTCACCCATTCCCTTCCTGCCTGTACAGCCTTTACCTGCAGTGTGACCAACTCCCTAAACGTGCTATCCACGATGTCCTCAGCATCGCGAATGCTCCAGTATGCATCCATCCGCAGCTCCAGTGCCGCAGTGCGGTCTGTCAGTAGCTGCAGCTAGATCTGCTTCCCACACACATGGTCAACAGGGACACAGGAAGTGTCCCTGATTTCCCACATAGCGCAGGAGGAGCATACCACGGGGCTGGGCTGTCCTGCCATGACTTACCCTTTAATTAATTAATTAGTTCAAATTAAATTAAATGAATCCCACCAATTACATTGCAATTAAATGATATACTCAAGGGCCCTTGCTTAACAGTAGTCTCCGCTACACAACAGAGACCTTAGAAACCACAAAATTTACATTTAGAAAAATTGAGAAAGAAATACTCACCAACCAATCACTTACCTGCTTTTTGGTGACGTCACACTTCGATTACTTTTTGCTTCCCTCTCCCGGAACCTGGATTGGTAAGCCTACCTGCCTCGGGCTCGCCTTTTGTACCACCACCGCCTCGCCGCTTCCTCGCAGGTCTGCTCGCCGCCGCTGCCGCCTCGCCGCTCCCTCGCAGGTCCGCTCACCGCCGCTGCAAAAGTGCTGAATGGTGGCTCATTCTCTGCTTCATCCCTTTGTTCCTCTGAGGAAATAATTCACGACTGCTCAGCCATAGCTCACCAAATAGCCAGGCTGAGAATGTTGGAGAAACCAACGTACTGAAAGTTGCAAGGGTGAGCCAACATTCCACTATTCAGTACAATAACTGCTGGAACATTAACCATGTCAGTGAGCAGCCACCCTTTCTGTCACATTCCAACTAGAAATAGGGGCCCGTAATTTCCGATAGGAGGCTTCCTGCGTGCGGATGCTTCCTATCGGAAAAAAATCTACGGACTTACCTGAGGGGCTCCCAAGGTCTGGACATTTCCACTCCTGGGCCTGTCCACAGTTGGAATGCGCAGGGCCCACGTATCCTAGGGGCGCAGGCAGTTCGCAAGCGTCCCTGGCATTACGTGGGCCAGGCGAGCCAATGAAAGAAGGGAATCTCCCTTCATACACTTGACAGATAGACCTGTCAAAAGTATGAATGGGGATCACTGAAAAAAGACACTAAAACATTAAATAATTTTTTTTTAAAAATCACGTTTTTAAAATGAGTTAAAATTACATTAAATTAAATATTTTAAACAAAAATTAAAATTTTTGAAATAAATAATTAAAGTTTTTTACAAGGCTAAAAATAAACTTACCTTTTTTAAAAGTATTTTAAAATAATAAATGAGTGAAAAAAAAGGTATTTCTGATGTCCCTATGGGTGTGTACACAGCCCGTACACACCCGTAGGCATCGGAAAATACAGGCCAGGATGTTATGTAAATTTCCAGTGACAGATATCATACAAAGTAGAAGAGAAATTCAGAGAACAACAAGACTTTTTCCTAATTCATAATATTAGTGGAATAAGAGAAAACATTTGTGGTTATAGTGCTTTATTCATTTGGGTACAGAAGCATCACTGGAGAACTTAAAGGGCTGTAGGGAAGGAACCGCAAGCACTATAGTAAGGAGTATGCACACAGACATATGTTGGCTAATCACAGCATGTTTTGAATGCATTTTAATCAAAAAGGATCTCAAGCAAAATCTGAACAAATAAAAACCCTTTCTAATATTTCAAAGCTACAGAATCCATATTCTTAAGTCTGTTCCAGCCTTTGTTTTGAAAATGAAAGTACATTTGAATTTCTAGCCATGTTACAATAGTTAAGCCGGCTAATTCTCAATTTTTAAAACCAGTGTAAAATCCATATTTATGTTCTATTTCAAGACGCCTTTTTTTGCATCTTTCAAATTACTTTTGCAGTTTTCAGGAAACCCTGCATCAATGATGATAAGATTCAACTCAGTTATTTTTTTACCACCTCTCGCATTTAAAGTACCATAATTTCATTTTGAATCGTACTTAAAACAAACTGATGTCAATTAAAGATCAGAATATTCAACAATTATTTTCAAATTCCTTTCGATTTAGCCTAATTTTATCTGGTAGATATACAAACCAGTAAAACACTGATCTTATTATCACTGAGTCTTGGATGTTGGACCTTTCAAGTTTAGCACACAATCAGAGCCACACACATTGATCATTTGGAAACCATTCATCTGTAATGTGCGGATTGCTAAAAATTGATCTTCACTAAAAATTACTCATTGTAAATCTAAAATCAGCAGCCCAACTAATGATGATCGGTTGAAATGTTCTTTAAAAGGTTCTTGCTGCAGCATATTTAGCAGCAGCATCGTTTCCAAACCCTTTCCTGCTGCTTTGCTGGTTGATTTTTGAATTAATGAAATGAAAGGGCAATTTCTTCTTATTATTAACGCTAAACTAAATCAATGAAAGAAACTATTGGAACTCAGAAGAGATACTACAGAATTAATAAGAAGTTGAGCACCATCATTAATTACGTAATCTGCTAATCCCAGCCTACTTCACGAATGCCTTGTTATAAATTTTACACCATGGTTAGATTTCTAACGGATTTAAAAAGTAATTGTGTTAAAAAGGATTAATCTCATCTTCCTCAGAGAATATGCATCTAATGATGCTGATAGAAAAGTTAAAAAAAATCTATGTTGTTTTTTGAATATAGTAAAGCATAAGCATTTTGTTTAAATTTTCCAGTTTTTATATATAAATCATTAAAGCTAAGTTTGATTATATGCAGTACATTTAGGGTAAGATTTGAAGTACATTTTAAACACTGCTCTATAGTGTGTGTCTTTGGTACATGAGCTATGAAGTTATAAATTCAGGATCTTGTGTGCAACGAATGATGGAGGTTTCCAAAATAAGGGAGCCATTATTCAGTGTATATTACTGTCCAGTGATGTAGCTGCAGTTATTTGCACAGAATTCCACCGGAGCAGCAAGCAAGTTATTAAATAAAAGTCTGGATGATTGATTTTCTTTTGACATAGTTTCAGATCTTGTCACAATACGCTGATAATAAATGTTACCAGCTACTTCAATGACTTGATGGATAAATGTTCCAAGTGGTGTGGTACGGAGTTCAAACCCTCAATTTGAGATTATTGGCAGGAGAATTGCAAACATCGTAATTCTTTACTTAGCAACTTGCTAAACAAAAACGTGTCCTTAATAATTTATCTTTTAATTAAGTGAGAAGTAGCACTTCAGCTAATCCAGCAGGATCACCATTGTCTAGGCAGGATGAGGGAAGTGCAACTGTGGGCTCCCAATCTCTTGACTGCAGTGCATGATATAGTCACTGATGAAATAGGCTCACTGTCACTACAGCTGACCCAGCAACACGCCTTGTTTAAACGAGTGGGCTGACCCTCTAGAAGGAAATTTAGGAACAAACTAATATTTCAGAAAGGATAGGAGTATGTTAAAACACCACTAAAATGTGAGTTGTCCAAGGCCTTGTCGTTGATTTTGATAATCGGCGAGCAGTACTGTGTGGCGGGGGCAGGTTGGTAGAGGACCTTTGTCTTACGAATGTTTAGTGTAAGGCCCATGCTCTCGTACGCTTCGGGGAAGGTGTTGACGATGGTTTGGAGTTCGACCTCCAAGTGTGCGCAGACGCAAGCATCGTCTATTCGGAGCTCTGACATGGCAAGAGAGCCCCAGGTGGGCAGAGGAAACGCTTCAAGGACACCCTCAAAGCCTCCTTGAAAAAGTGAAAGATCCCCACCGACACCTGGGAATCCCTGGCCCAAGACCGCACAAAGTGGAGGAGAAGCATCCGGGAAGGCGCCGAACACCTCGAGTCTCTTTGCCGGGAGCAAGCGGAAGCCAAGTGCAAGCAGCGCAAGGAGCGCATGTCAACCCAAGCACCCCACCCACTCACCAGCCCTTCAACCACCATCTGCCCCACCTGTGACAGAGACTGTAGGTCCCGCATTGGACTCATCAGTCACCTGAGAACTCATTTTTAATGTGGAAGCAAGTCATCCTCGGTTCCGAGGGACTGCCTAAGAAGAAGAGAAGAAAATGTGAGTTCTACATCTTGAAAAGTTCACTGGAATCTATCATCAGAGACAGAGTAATTGAACACTTGTGCAAGTATGAGCTAATCAAAGAGAGTCAACATGGATTTGTGAGGGGTAGGTCATGTTGAATTAGTTACATTATTTGAGGGGGTCATTAGCATGGTGGATAGGGATGTTGTCTGCATGGATTTCCAGAAGGCATCTGATAAATTCTGCATAAGAGATTACATAGAATTACATAGAACTCACAGCTCAGAAACAGGCCATTCGGCCCAACTGGTCCATGTTGGTGTTTATGCTCCACAAGAGCTTCCTCCCACCCTGCTTCATCCAACCCTATCGGCATATCCTTCTGGTCCTTTCTCCCTCATGTACTTACCTAGCTTCCCCTGAAATGCATCTATGCTATCCGCCTTAACCACTTGTTAACTGGTAGCAAGTTCCACGTTCTAACCATTCTCTGGGTAAAAAAGTTTCTCCTGAATTATTAACAAAAATGAAAGCATGAGGAACTGAAGGTTAGCTCATGACATGGGTTGGTAATTGGTTGGGAGGTAGAATCATAGCGAATCATAGAATCATAAAATAGTACAGCACAGAAGGAGGCCATTTGGCCCATCGAGTCTGCGCCGGCTCTTTCAAAGAGATTAATGGTGGGAAATATGGAGATGGCAAAAACACTGAATGAATATTTTGTATCAGTCTTTACAGTAGAGGACACTAAGAATATCCCAACACTGGACAAACAGGGGGCTATAGGGGGAGAGGAGCTAAACACGATCAAAATCACTAAGGAAGTGGTACTCGGTAAAATAATGGGACTCAAGGCGGATAAATCACCTGGACCTGATGGCTTACATCCTAGAGTCTTGAAGGAAGTGGCGGTAGGGATTGTAGATGCATTGGTAATAATTTTTCAAAACTCCCTGGATTCCGCTAAGGTCCCGGCAGACTGGAAAACTGCTAATGTAACACCCTTATTTAAAAAGGGCAGTAGACAGAAGGCTGGTAACTATAGACCGGTTAGCCTAACATCTGTGGTAGGTAAAATTTTGGAGTCCATTATTAAGGAAACAGTAACAGGACATTTGGATAATCATAATTTAATAGGACAAAGTCAGCATGGTTTTACGAAGGGGAAGTCATGTTTGACAAATTTGCTGGAGTTCTTTGAGGAAGTAACATATAGAGTGGATAAAGGGGAACCAGTGGACGTAGTGTATTTAGACTTCCAAAAGGCATTTGACAAGGTGCCACACAAAAGATTATTGCTTAAGGTAAAAAATCACGGGATTGGGGGTAATATTCTGGCATGGATAGAGGATTGGCTATCTAACAGAAAGCAAAGAGTTGGGATAAATGGTTCATTCTCAGACTGGCAATCAGTAACTAGTGGTGTTCCACAGGGGTCAGTGCTGGGTCCCCAACTCTTCACAATCTATATTAACGATTTGGAGGAAGGGACCAAGTGTAACATATCAAAATTTGCAGATGATACAAAGATGGGAGGGAAAGTAGTGAGTGAGGAGGACATAAAAAACCTGCAAGGGGACATAGACAGGCTAAGTAAGTGGGCAGAGATTTGGCAGATGGAATACAACACTGGAAAGTGTGAGGTGATGCACTTTGGCAGGAAAAATAGTAGAGCAATTTATTATCTTAATGGCAAGAAACTGGAGAGTACTGAAGTGCAAAGGGATCTGGGGGTCCTGGTGCACGAAACTCAAAAGGTTAGTATGCAGGTGCAGCAAGTGATTAAGAAGGCAAATGGAATGTTGGCTTTCATTGCTAGGGGGATAGAATATAAAAATAGGGAGGTATTGCTTCAGTTGTACAAGGTATTGGTGAGACCGCACCTGGAATACTGCATACAGTTTTGGTGTCCTTACTTAAGGAAAGACATCCTTGCTCTCGAGGCAGTGCAAAAAAGGTTCACTCGGTTAATCCCGGGGATGAGGGGGTGGTCATATGAGGAGAGGTTGGGTAGATTGGGACTCTACTCATTGGAGTTCAGAAGAATGAGAGGCGATCTTATTGAAACATATAAGATTGTGAAGGGGTTGGATCGGGTGGATGCGGGGAGGATGTTCCCGATGACGGGTGAGACGAGAACTAGGGGACATAGTCTTAGAATAAGGGGCTGCTCTTTCAAAACTGAGATGAGGAGGAACTACTTCACTCAGAGGGTGGTAGGTCCATGGAATATGCTGCCACAAAAAGCTGTAGAAGCTACAACATTAATTAAATTTAAAACAGAAATAGACAGTTTCCTAGAAGTAAAGGGCATTAAGGGTTACGGGGAGCGGGCAGGAATTTGGACATGAGTCTAGGTTCGGTTCGGTCATGGCCCTGTGGGTAGTGGAGCGGGCCCAGGGACTGTGTAGCCTGATTCTGCTCCTATTTCGTGTGTGCAATTCTGTTAGATGCAGGAGATGGTTCTGTGATAGATAGTAGATTGGCGGTTAGGATCAGATCAGCCATGATCTTATTGAATGGCGGAGCAGGCTCGAGGGGCCGATTGGCCTACTCCTGCTCCTATTTCTTATGTTCTTATGTTCTAGAGCAATGCAGTTAGACCCACTCACCCGCTCTTTCCCCATATCCTTCAAATATTTATCCAATTCCCTTTTGAAGGCTACTATTGAATATGTATGCACCATGCTATCAGGCAGTGCATTCCAAATCCTAGCCACTCGTTGCGTAAAAGTGGTTTTCCTCATGTCACCTCTGGTTCTTTTGCCAATCACCTTAAATCTGTGCCCTCTGGTTATCAACCCTTCAGCCATTGGAAACAGTTTCTCTTTATTTACTCTATCCAAACCCTTCATGATTTTAAACACCTCTATCAAATCTACTCTTAGCCTTCTCTGCTCTAAGAAGAACAACCCCAGCTTCTCCAGTCTATTCACATAACTGTAATCCCTCATCACTGGAATCATTCTAGTAAATCTCTTCTGTGCCCTCTCCAAAGCCTCCACATCCTTCCTAAAGTGTGAGGCACAGAATTGGACACAATACTCCAGCTGGGGTTGAACTAGTGTTTTATATAGGTTTAGCATAACTTCCTGGCTTTTGTACTGCCTCTATAAGCCCATATGCTTTATTAACTGCTTCGTTAAGTTAGTGCGCATAAAAATAGGAGGATAGAGCAGATGAATGCGTGGCTGGAGAGATGGTGCAGGAGGGAGGGCTTCAGATTCCTGGGGCATTGGGACCGGTTCTGGGGGAGGTGGGCCTGTACAGGCCAGATGGATTGCACCTCAACAGAGCCGGGACCAATATCCTCACGGGGGTGGGTTTGCTAGTGCTGTTGGGGAGGGTTTCAACTAATTTGGCAGGGGGATGGGCACCAGGATGTAGCATTGGAAAGGAGAAACAAAGTGCACAAAGGATTGGGAGAGACAGATAGCACTAGAGTAAGAAATAGTGAGGTATTAGGTGGGGTCAGACTAAGAGAGAATACAAGAAGGTCTAAGACAGGGTTACAGTGCATGTGTGTAAATGCACAAAGCATGGTAAATAAGGTTGGTGAGCTGCAGGCGTAAATAGCCACATGGGAATATGATGTTGTGGCGATAACGGAGACCTGGCTCAAAAAAGGACAGTATTGGGTACTAAATATTCCTGGATATAAGGTGTTCAGGAAAGTATCGATTAAGGAGAATATTACAGTGCTGGAGAGAGAGGATGTCCTGGAGGGGTTAAGGACAGAATCTATTTGATTAGAGTTGAGAAACAATAGAGGTGCCATTACACAACTAGGTGTATTCTATAGGCCACCTACTAGTGGGAAGGATACAGAGGAGCAAATTTACAGGGAAATTACAGAGAGGTGCAAGAACTATAGAGTAGTGATAATGGGGGACTTCAACTATCCTAATATAGACTGGGATAGTTATAGTGTAAAGGGCAGAGAGGGGGAAGAATTTCTGAAGTGTGTTCAGGAGAACTTTCTTGATCAGTACATTTCTGGCCCAACAAAGAAGCAGGCATTGCTGGATCTGATTCTGGGGAATGAGGTGAGTCAAGTGGAACAAGTGTCAGTAGGGGAAAATTTAGGGAACAGTGATCATAGTATCATAAGGTTTAGATTAGCTGTGGAAAAGGACAGGGAGCAAGCTAGAGTAAAAATACTTAATTGGAGGAAGGCCAATTTCAGTGGGTTGAGAATGGATTGAGTGATTGGGGGTGGGGGGAGGGAGTCGTGCATTGAGAAGTGTGTGAGGCTGGTGGTGCAGTTGGCAGGAGACGGCTTTTGAAGATGCAGTCACAAACCTTGACCACTGGTCCGAGGTCATGAAGCTTCTTTGGGCACTGGAGCCAGGTGGTGGGGGCGACACTGCTAGCAGTGATGGCCTCGGTGATTTGGTTCCACAACCTTCTTTCTGGAGGGCCTCCTGGTCCCTGTGGGTAGAGGACCTCTCTTGCAGTGTTGATCCCCTGCACAAAGCTGGAGTGTTGCGTGAGAGACCCTGGGTGCCCTTTTCCTGGCTTGCTGAGCCATTTGTGTTAGTGCTGAAGCACTTTTCCCATTTTTTTTATGTGCGGAAGGCAATTCAGCTTTCAGGGCTGTAGATTCCCTTTTGGGAATTCTTTTTAATGTTAATTTTTTTTCAGAAGGCAGTTGAGCTGTAAGGGCTAAATACCGCCTATTTTTAAATGATTTTAATTTTTTTCATTTCAGAAGGCAGTTCCCCTTTAAGGGACCGCACTGCTTTTTGAAATGACAGCCTTGCTTTAAGAGAAGGCTGATCTTGCTGCAATGATGCTACAGCCACGCTACATTGGGCCTCCTCCCGGGACTAATGGCATGACAACGGTCTGCACGGTGAGATTAGTGCTGGGCTAATGTTAATTAGCAACCATCACAAATATCCTGGTCCTGCCAGCGCCATCAATTTTGGCGGCCGTTAACTCCAGCCCACGGTGGCACCGGCAGGTTTTTAGCGTTCTCGAATTTCTAGGCCAAAGTGTTTACATTTAGTTTCCAGGTAGGTAGTTACCGGCTTCAGTCAAGCAGTGGAATTAGCATTTGGTTGGTAAATGAGTTGAAAACTTTCAAACCACTGCCTAATCTGACCTAGAATCTTTTGTACTTTTGATGTCACAGGACATAATTCCATGCATATCATTTCAAAGCGAGCAGTTAAAATGCTTTACTTAGTCCAAGATTATACTTCTAATGAAATTCGATGTTCACAGATACCTGCGTTTCAATTTGAGACTGGGATTTCACCCATACGGATAACATTAGCACCGACTCTGTGATGCCAGTTTCACTTGATCATTGAGCCAGAAACCAGAATCAAGGAACTGAGGTCAGTATTGCTTGCACATACCAGATAGGGGTCAGATAGGGGTCAGCTGGTGTCAACACCTTTCAAGATCTCAGCAACAGATGCAAAGTTTAGTGACTAATTATATTTTCTAATTAACTTAAAAATGTCACAAATGGATTTACAGGGCTTTGCAGCTTTGATACATTTAGAATTTCTGATATTTCTCACAGGATTTCTTAACCCTCAGGACTATGACATTTTAAACTGCTGATAGAAACATTAGAAATAGTCCTGTAAGAGAACATGCCTTCATAGCTCGGTCAGGAAAATGTTTTTTGAGAACGTAATCGTTATTTATACTGCAAGAAGTATGATATCTATCCATTTTGACACCGTTGCCATAAAATCCATTATTTGTACTCATGTGTCAGCTGTGGCTCAGTGGGTAGCACACTCATCCTCCTGAGTCAGAAGGTTGTGGGTTCGAGTCCCACCCCAGACTCTTGAGCACAAAAATCTAGGCTGACACTCCAGTGCAGTGCTGAGGGAGTGCTGCACTGTCGGAGGTGCCGTCTTTTGGATGAGACGTTAGACCGAGGCCCTGTCTGCTCTCTCAGGTGGACGTGAAAGATCCCAAGGCACTATTTCGAAGAAGAGCAGGGGAGTTACCCCCGGTGTCCTGGCCAATATTTATCCCTCAATCAACATCACTAAAACAGATTATCTGGTCATTATCATATTGCTTGCTGTGCGCAAATTGGCTGCCGCGTTTCCCACATTACAACAGTGACTCCACTTCAAAAAGTACTTAATTGGCTGTAAAGTGCTTTGAGACATCCGGTGGTCATGAAAGGCGCTATATAAATGCAAGTCTTTCCTTTTCTCTTTTATTTGTAAATTATCTTGTCTAATTTTGTTTTGCTATAAATGAACACACCAATTGGTAAGCTGTGATGGGGCTATAACCTACAGCTGCTGTACTTCTTGAAATACAACGTTACAACATTGCAACAGCGACTACACTTCAAAAAGTACCTCATTGTCTGTAAAGTGCCTTGGGACGTCCTGAGGTCGTGAAAGGCGCTATCTAAATGCAAGTCTTTCTTTCTTTATAACAAGATAGCTGTTTCATGTGCAGCTTCAGTAGAGGAAGAAAATGATGTTTGGCCTGAGGTGAATTTCACTGAGAGGTTTGTGACAGTCAGTGATTTCAGGGAAAGTTGCAGATTGATGCTACGTGAAAACCGGCACACTCATGTTGGCAGGTTAGGACAGTGATGATATTATACAAGGATTGTGCAGCTTTGGCCGCGATTTCACCTACAGAGACGGGTCCGGTGCGGCCGGGGTCGGTGGCGGGGTGCGACCCCGCTGCTGGCTCCATCCCGCTCTGTGAAATGAATTTCCCCTGATTGGGCTTGTTAAGCCCGCCCAGTGCGTTTGCCAGCCAATTGAAGGAAGTGGGTCTGATGATGTCATTTGATGACGCGTCATCAGCCGGTTTCCTTAAAGGGACCATGCGCAAATTAATTTTGACAGTTCTGCTGTCAGTGTTCCACAGCATTGAGGCGTTGCAAACACTGACAAGCACTGTACAGTGGTGCACGCCTGCACCCAAGCTCTCCCACGACTCCCACCATATGCTTATGGAGAGAGTCACAGCACGCAGGGAGATTTTCTTCCCTTCCCAAGGGCGGAAGAGACCTCCCCAGGAGATCAACGCAGCCTGCTTGCACATTGCACAGGAGGACACAAGCAGGGATGTCGTCAGGAGGACCAGGCTGCAGTGGCGTAAACCTTTCAATGATCTCCGTAGATCACGAAACGTTACTGCAAAGCCACGCTCAACCTCATCCTGCTGTGCCACTCATCACATCCCCATCACTCTGCCTTCCCTACCCTACTCCTGCACATCCTTACTCACACCAACTTACCTTGCACCTCCACCCATCCCTCTCTATCTACATTATCACTTCCCCATCTCACTAGCCACCCCTCACACTCACCCTCATCCTAGTCCAATCATAACAACTAACAACACACAAGGGTAGACACTTGGGTGTTTTAGCCAATGTTCATGTGAATTTTCTGTTAATGTGCTGTCAAACATTGAAATCTTTATTTTCAACACTTTGCATTCGTGGAGAGATCTGTGTGCACCTTTGGAAGTGGCTTAGTGAGTTGCAGTGAATGGTGAGACATAACAGTACCCCCGCAATGGTGATGAGTGTGAAAGGAATGGCTTGGGCATTGTACGGATACTTTATGGTGCTGGTGTGGGATGGTGCCAACCTGGTGCATCATGTGGCAGCCAGGGTGTACAACGTCAAGTGAAGTAAATCTGGCCATGGTGAGCCAACAATGTGGTCGGGTGCTGATGCCCTGTGTCCTGTGCCGCACCAGCTGATTGCAGAGAAATTTGGTGTTGTTGTTGGTGCTGCTGGTGTGCCTGGTGCTGCTGGTGTTGGGGCAGATCGTGGTGGGATTCTGAGGACCAAGGTGAGATTTTTTCAAGGGCACCGATGCTGATGGAACAGATGGCAGGTGAGGTTGAGATGACAGAAGCGATCTGGCAGTGGTGAGCGAGGTTGTTCCAATGAGGTGACACTGGATAGAAAGTTTGCTCCAAACACTTGTAACCTGCATAAAGCTCAATCTGTCTTCCAAATGCAGTAAGCAACAGCTTCTGAGCTTGGAAAGTGAGCACCTATGAACTGGGAGCTTTTATAGACCATTTGCAGCTGTTAAGTAAAGAAATCATCGCACGCTGACACAACACCCGACCTCCTTACCTGACGTGTTCCCAGAGCAGCGGGGAAGCCGTTGGCGAACTCTAAAAATCTAAAGGTAAGCTTAAAATACTAGTTAGTTGCCTCTTAACAATCTCTCTAATGATGTAAATTGCCTCCCCCGCCGCTTGGTGTCGGGTCTGTTCAGTGATGACAGACGCGACATCTGGAAGACGAGCATGGAGGCGGGTTGACAGCGGGTTCCCTACCAGCTGTCAAAAAAAAACATTTTCCCAGCCGACCCGCCACCAAACGCCTCCGCTGACCGCCCGAAAAATTCTCCCCTTTGTTTCAGTTCCCCCCTCACTGTCCTCACTGCTATCTTAAAACTTTCACTGCTGTTCAAGATAGTGAAAAGTAGAGAGTAAATGCCACTGCTCCAACAGGACTTCAGACGGAATATAGAAACATTAGGAACAGGAGTGGGCCATTCAGCCCCTCGAGCCTGCTCCACCCTTCAATTAGATCATGGCTGATCTGCACCTCAACTCCATTTAACTGCCTTTGCTCCATATCCCTTAAGACTCTTGACTAAAGGAAAATCTATCTATCTCAGTCTTGAAAGCTCCAATTGTCCCGGCATCTACAGCCTTTTGGGTGAGGGAGTTCCAGATTTCTATTACCCTTTGTGTGAGAAAGTGCTTCTTGATTTTGCTCCTGAATGGCCGAACTCTAATTTTACGATTATGTCTCCTTGTTATTGATCCACCAACCAGAGGAAATAGTTTCCCCATATCTACCCTATCGAACCCTTTTAACATTTGAAACACTTTGATCAGATCACCCCTCAATCTTCTGTACTCAAGGGAAAACAAGACAAGTTTATGCGACCTGTCCTTATAATTTAACCCTCTAAGCCCTGGGATCATTCAGCAACTAACCACAGGGAGGATAGGCTGAATACAGTGATAGCAGAAGACTGGTAAAACACTGGATTGCATATTGGTTTGTGGGTTTGAATGTTGATCTGCACAAAGACTCAAATAGATGACCACAGCACTGTGAAACCAACACTCGATGGCTACACTACCAGGTCCCTGTGGGTAACGGCAGATTTAGAACAAAGCAACGGTAATCTACTGTTACAGAAACAAGCCGATTGTGCCAGAGGAAGAAGTATGTGCATTTATTATAAAAAATGCTGGAGCTCAAGGATTATATTTTGAGTCACAGACTGCCTGACTTACTTTAATTTGCCTCAGTTAGAATGAGTTTTGTTAGTTCTTGACAGAATCTTGTTCCACCTGAGGTAAAGGGGCAAGGGACAGGAGGGTCAGTAAATACTGCCCATCTATCCTCACTGCACGTGTGCATCAGCTGCCACTCGATAAACATTGTTTCATTGCAATTAAATAACTGCAGAGAAATAATGGGCCAGAAATTCGGCATTTGCCGGGTGAGTACGCGCTGTGTACTCACCCGTAAGGCCACCTGAAGTGCCGGTTTCCTGCATGCACTGCGTATGCAAAGGAAACCGGAACTTCCGTTCCCCTGAAGGGAGGGGTTCAGAAGTCGAACGCGTGCGCGGGAGAGGCTGCGCGCACGCAGCGAACTTCGTTTTTTTTTTCAGGTTTCTCCAGGAAGGTAAGTATGGAGAAGCTGCGCTTTTAAAAAGGAGGCGCAAGGCCTGTTTTTAAACAAGGTAAGTGGTTAATTAATTACAATTTAAACATTTTTTCAACAGGTTTATCTTTTTTAGATACTTTAAAGAAAGGTAAGTTTATTTTTAGCACCGTTAAAAAGTATAATAAATTTTTTCAAAAATTTTAATTTTTGTTTAAAGTAGTTAATTTATGTAACTTTAGTTATTTTAAAAATGTGATGATTTTTTTAAATTTATTTGAAGTTTAAGTGTGGTTTTGGGGCCGATCTCTATTCATAGATTTGACAGGTCTTCCTGTCAAATCTATGAATGAAAATGCCCTGCTAGGATTGGCTCTCCATGGCCCACGTGATCCCAGGGGACGCTTCGAACTAACTGCGCCCCTGGGATACGCAAGCACTGCGCACCGGCAGCTGGAGGAGGCCCAGGACCCGAAGTCCTCGTGGGCCCAAAGCACAACGGCAGGCGCGGTAGGCAAGTACGCGCGCGATGCTTGCACCCGCAGGAAGCCGGAGAGCCGAATTTCTGGCCCAATCTGTATTTCAATATGGCCTTGCCATGTCCTCAGGTCATCCCAAAGTGCTTGGTAACAGGACTTGGATTTACTCCACAATTATACACAGCTGATCGCTGCCTTAATCTGAACATATTCCTTCTGCAGGTTTCAAAAAGTAACATAACATTTAATTTTGTTGTTTAGCTATGAAAACTATATATATATGTTGACCCATAATTCCTTTTATAGTGTCATTTACTTTGAACTTTCGACAGTAACAATCCCTATCTTCTACTGCACACAAAAAGAGGCTCGCATAAATATTGAACAGCAATTTAGCAGTTTAGAATGGACACTTGTAGAGAGATTTAAAGCTACGCTTTGATGAGATTTTCAACGCCCCTGGGTAACAGACAATCTTTATCATGTAACAGTTTAGTAGCAGCATGGTCTTCTAATGAAGATGAAAGAATGATGCTACTTTTCTTCAAGCTTCTAAAATAAAATGCCCTTCAATTTATTACCAAAAATTAATAATTCCTTTTATTGATATGCTGGAAAAGTTTGCCAGGAAAAAATTTGCATGACAAGCTTTTTTGTGTGAGAGTAACCTTTCATAGGTTGCTCACATTATTCTTGAAGCACCTGAAATTGATACTTGATCCCTTTAGAGAGCCATACAAATACCATGCATGTAGCCATTGTTTATGGGTTATTAGAATGAGCAGCCAAAGCAATGTTTGAGATGTCTGAGGTTACAGTTTAAGGTTTTCTATTAAAGGATAAGTGTAGTTGCTGCAGCCTGACATAATCATATTATGTACAATATTACATGGGAACACAGTAACTGCACTGAGCGAGGGAACGATCTGATTGCATCCATTTATTTATATTTTTTAATACAAAGGTTTTTCGCACTTGTTGGAAAAAATGTTCTGAACATTTCTGATCAAATTCCATTTAAAGCTGTGATGATTGCCTGTTAACTATCTTTATAGTAGCTTTCTGCAGATAACTTTACAGAATATGCTGGTAGGGGGAGATGAGTTAGGGTGGGAGGAGGCTCTTGTGCAGCATAAACTCCAGCATAGACCAGTTGGGCCGAATGGCCTGTTTCTGTGCTGTAAATTCTATGAAATTCTATGCAGCGTTCTCCACTTGATCTACAGTTCACCTTGTACCCAGACTCCACCAGTAATGTTTTCCTTGCCGAAATAATTTCTTTCCATCACATTAGTCAAATCCAACCATCACTTCATTAATATCACAAATTGTGTACCCATTTTTTTCATCTTTTTCTACTCCAGTGCAACAAATCATAGAATCATAGAATCGTTACAACACAGGAGGGGGGCCAGTTGGCCAGTCGAGCCCGTACTGGCTCTCTGCAAGAGCACTTCAGCAAGTCCCACTCCCCCGCCCTTTCTCCATAGCCCTGCCAATTTTTTTCCATCAGGTACTTATCTAATTCCCTTTTGAAAGCCACAATTGAATCTGCCTTACCACCCTTTCAGGAAGTGCATTCCAGATCCTAATCGCTGTGTAAAAAAGTTTTTCCTCATGTTGCCTTTAGTTCTTCTGCCAATCACCTTAAATCTGTGTCCTCTGGTTCTCGACCCTTCCGCCAATGGGAACAGTTTCTCTCTATCTACTCCGTCTAGACCCCTCATGATTTTGAACACCTCTATCAAATCTCCTCTCAACCTTCTCTGCTCTAAGGAGGACAACCCCAGCCTCTCCAGTCTATCCACGTAACTGAAGTCCCTCATCCCTGGAATCATTCTCCTAAATCTTTTCTGCATCCTCTCAAAGGCCTTCACATCCTTCCTAAAGTGCAGTGCCCAGAATTGGACACAATACTCCAGTTGTGGCCGAACCAGTGTTTTATAAAGGTTCACCATAACTTTTTGCTTTTGTACTCTATGCTGTTATTTATAATACCCAGGATCCCGTATGCTTTTTTAACCGCTTTCTCAACCTGTCCTGCCAACTTCAATGGCTTGTGCACATATACCCCAGGTCTCTATGTTCCTGCACCCCCTTTAGAATTGTACCCTTTAGTTTATATTGCCTCTCCTCGTTCTTCCTACCAAAATGTATCACTTCACACTTTTCTGCGTCAAACATCATCTGCCATGTGTCCGCCCATTCCACCAGCCTGTCTATGTCCTCTTGAAGTCTATCCCTGTCCTCTTCACTGTTCACTATACTTCCAAGTTTTTTTCATCCGCAAATTTTGAAATTGTGCCCTGTACACCTAAGTCCAAGTCATTAATATATATCAAGAAAAGCAGTGGTCCTAGTACCGGCCCCTGGGGAACACCACTGTATACCTTCCTCCAGTCCGAAAAACAACTGTTCACCACTACTCTCTGTTTCCTGTCACTTAGCCAATTTCACATCCATGTTGCCACTGTCCCTTTTATTCCATGGGCTTCAACTTTGCTGGCAAGCCTATTATGTAGCACCTTATCAAACGCCTTTTGGAAGTCCATGTACACCACGTCAACCGTATTGCCCTCATCAACCCTTTCTGTTACCTCATCGAAAAATTCAATCAAGTTAGTTAAACACACGATTTGCCTTTAACAAATCCACGCTGGCTTTCCTTAATTAATCCACACTTGTCCAAGTGACTGTTAATTTTGTCCCGGATTATCGTTTCTAAAAGCTTCCCCACCACTGAAGTTAGTTAAGCTGACTGGCCTGTAGTTGCTGGATTTATCCTTACACCCTTTTTTGAACAACGGTGTAACATTTGCAATTCTCCAGTCCTCTGGCACCACTCCTGTATCTAAGGAGGATTGGAAGATTTTGGCCAGTACCTCCGCAATTTCCACCTTTACTTCCCTCAGCATCCTAAGATGCATCCCATCCGGTCCTGGTGATTTATCTAATTTAAGTACAGCCAGCCTTTCTAGTACCTCCTCTTTATCAATTTTTATGCCATCCCATGGCTGGAACTTTCTGTACCTGGGCGGGTCGGGTGTGGGTGGTCGGCGTGGCGGGTTGTGATCCCATTGCTGCTTCCATCCCGCTGCAGAAATCGGCTTGGTGATAATGGGGCCTATTAAGGCCGCCCTGCGCGTTACCCAGCCCTATTAAATGGTGCAGGTCTGATGACATCATCCATGATGCATTTTCAGCTTGTATATTTAAAGGAGCCATGACTATATTGCATTTGAAGGTTTATCTAGGAGTGTGCAGGCAGCACACTAGAGGTTTTCATTGCTCCAAATAGTTGGAAAGATGGCTGCACAGAGGCAGAGGGCTGCACCCAGGTTCTCCGATGACTCCCTCCATATCGTTGTGGAGGGAGTCAGAGCACGCAGGGAGGTCCTCTTCCCTTCCAATGGGCGGAAGAAACCTCCCCAGGAGACAAAAAAAGCCTGGCTCCAAATTGCAGAGGAGGTCAACAGCAGGGATGTGTTGAGTGCCGCAAACCTTTCAATGATCTCATTAGATCTGTAAAGGTGAGTACAAAGTCACACTCAACTTCATCCTGCTGTGCCTCTCATCACATCCCCATCACTCTGCCTTCCCTAACCTACGCCTGCACATCCTTACTCACACCAACTTACCTTGCACCTCCACCCATCCCTCTCTCTCTCGACATTATCACATCCCCATCTTAACATAAGAACATAAGAAATAGGAGCAGGAGTAGGCCAATCGGCCCCTCGAGCCTGCTCCGCCATTCAATAAGATCATGGCTGATCTGATCCTAACCGCCAATCTACTATCTATCACAGAACCATCTCCTGCATCTAACAGAATTGCACACACGAAATAGGAGCAGAATCAGGCTACACAGTCCCTGGGCCCGCTCCACTACCCACAGGGCCATGACCGATCCGAACCTAGACTCATGTCCAAATTCCTGCCCGCTCCCCGTAACCCTTAATGCCCTTTACTTCTAGGAAACTGTCTATTTCTGTTTTAAATTTAATTAATGTTGTAGCTTCTACAGCTTTTTGTGGCAGCATATTCCATGGACCTACCACCCTCTGAGTGAAGTAGTTCCTCCTCATCTCAGTTTTGAAAGAGCAGCCCCTTATTCTAAGACTATGTCCCCTAGTTCTCGTCTCACCCGTCATCGGGAACATCCTCCCCGCATCCACCCGATCCAACCCCTTCACAATCTTATATGTTTCAATAAGATCGCCTCTCATTCTTCTGAACTCCAATGAGTAGAGTCCCAATCTACCCAACCTCTCCTTATATGACCACCCCCTCATCCCCGGGATTAACCGAGTGAACCTTTTTTGCACTGCCTCGAGAGCAAGGATGTCTTTCCTTAAGTAAGGACACCAAAACTGTATGCAGTATTCCAGGTGCGGTCTCACCAATACCTTGTACAACTGAAGCAATACCTCCCTATTTTTATATTCTATCCCCCTAGCAATGAAAGCCAACATTCCATTTGCCTTCTTAATCACTTGCTGCACCTGCATACTAACCTTTTGAGTTTCGTGCACCAGGACCCCCAGATCCCTTTGCACTTCAGTACTCTCCAGTTTCTTGCCATTAAGATAATAAATTGCTCTAGGATTTTTCCTGCCAAAGTGCATCACCTCACACTTTCCAGTGTTGTATTCCATCTGCCAAATCTCTGCCCACTTACTTAGCCTGTCTATGTCCCCTTGCAGGTTTTTTATGTCCTCCTCACTCACTACTTTCCCTCCCATCTTTGTATCATCTGCAAATTTTGATATGTTACACTTGGTCCCTTCCTCCAAATCGTTAATATAGATTGTGAAGAGTTGGGGACCCAGCACTGACCCCTGTGGAACACCACTAGTTACTGATTGCCAGTCTGAGAATGAACCATTTATCCCAACTCTTTGCTTTCTGTTAGATAGCCAATCCTCTATCCATGCCAGAATATTACCCCCAATCCCGTGATTTTTTACCTTAAGCAATAATCTTTTGTGTGGCACCTTGTCAAATGCCTTTTGGAAGTCTAAATACACTACGTCCACTGGTTCCCCTTTATCCACTCTATATGTTACTTCCTCAAAGAACTCCAGCAAATTTGTCAAACATGACTTCCCCTTCGTAAAACCATACTGACTTTGTCCTATTAAATTATGATTATCCAAATGTCCTGTTACTGTTTCCTTAATAATGGACTCCAAAATTTTACCTACCACAGATGTTAGGCTAACCGGTCTATAGTTACCAGCCTTCTGTCTACTGCCCTTTTTAAATAAGGGTGTTACATTAGCAGTTTTCCAGTCTGCCGGGACCTTAGCGGAATCCAGGGAGTTTTGAAAAATTATTACCAATGCATCTACAATCCCTACCGCCACTTCTTTCAAGACTCTAGGATGTAAGCCATCAGGTCCAGGTGATTTATCCGCCTTGAGTCCCATTATTTTACCGAGTACCACTTCCTTAGTGATTTTGATCGTGTTTAGCTCCTCTCCCCCTATAGCCCCCTGTTTGTCCAGTGTTGGGATATTCTTAGTGTCCTCTACTGTAAAGACTGATACAAAATATTCATTCAGTGTTTTTGCCATCTCCATATTTCCCACCATTAATTTCCCGGTCTCATCCTCTAAGGGACCAACATTTACTTTAGCCACCCTTTTTCTTTTTATATAACTATAAAAACTCTTACTATCTGTTTTTATATTTTTTGCTAATTTACTTTCATAATCTATCTTCCCTTTCTTAATCAATCTTTTTGTTATTTTTTGCTGCCTTTTAAAGTTTTCCCAATCCTCTGTCCTCCCACTAGATTTCGCTACCTTATATGCCCTTGTTTTTAGTCGAATACTATCCTTAATTTCTTTACTTAGCCACGGATGACTGTCCTTTCTTTTACACCCTTTTCTTTTCAGTGGAATATATTTTTTTTGGAAGTTGTAAAATAACTCCTTGAATGTACACCACTGATCATGTGTCGTCTTACCCTTTAATCTATTTTCCCAATCCACTCTACTCAATTCCGCTCGCATACCTTCATAGTCTCCTTTATTCAAGCTTAGCACGCTTGTTTGAGATCCAACCTTCTCACCCTCTAATTGAATATGGAATTCAACCATGTTATGGTCACTCATTCCAAGGGGATCCTTTACTAGGACATTTTTAATTAATCCTGTCTCGTTACACAGGACCAGATCTAAGGTTGCTTGCCCCCTGGTCGGTTCAGTTACATACTGCTCAAGAAACCCATCCCTAATACACTCAATGAACTCATCCTCAAGGCAGCCCTGCCCCATTTGATTTGTTCAATTAATATGATAGTTAAAATCCCCCATAATTATAGATGTTCCCTTATTACATGCCTCAACTATTTCCTGATTGATACTCCGTCCAATAGAGTTGCAACTGTTCGGAGGCCTATAGACTACGCCCACTAATGTTTTTTTCCCCTTATTATTCCTTATCTCCACCCAAACTGTTTCATTATCATGATTTTTTGACCCAATATCATTACTCTGTATTACAGTGATTCCTTCCTTTATTAACATAGCCACCCCACCTCCCCTTCCTTCCTGCCTGTCCTTCCTGATCGTTAAATAACCTGGTATGTTTAATTCCCAGGCATTGTCACCCTGCAGCCATGTTTCTGTAATGGCCACAATATCATAACCATATGTAGTTATTTGTGCCATTAACTCGTCTATTTTGTTACGAATGCTACGTGCATTCAGATAGAGAACTTTCAAATATGCTTTGTGGCACTTAGTTCCTGCTTTTTCACTTTTTACCAGTTTACCTTTTACTCCACACACTCTGTCCCTTCCTGCCACGCTCTGATTTGTGATTCCCCTACTGCTACCTATGTCTATGACCCTCTCTGTTGTCATTTTTATTTTTTGCTCTCTTGAAACCTCCCCCCCACTAATTAGTTTAAAGCCCTCTCCACAGCCCTAGTTATTCGATTCGCCAGGACACTAGTCCCAGCACTGGCCAAGTGAAGTCCGTCCCAACGGAACAGCTCTCTCCTGCCCCAGTACTGGTGCCAGTGTCCCAAGAAGCAAAACCCATTTTTCCCACACCAGTCTTTGAGCCACGCATTCAACTCCCTGATTTTATTTACCCTAGCCAAATTTGCTCGTGGCTCAGGTAGTAATCCAGAGATTATTACCCTCGAGGTTCTGCTTTTTAATTTGGCCCCTAGCTGCTCAAACTCCCTCAGCAGAACCTCTTTCCTTGTCCTATCTATGTCATTGGTACCAACATGGACCACGACAACTGGATCCTCCCCCTCCCACTCCAAGTTTCTCTCCAGCCCAGAGGAGATGTCCTTAACCCTGGCACCGGGCAGGCAACACAGCCTTCGGGACTCTCGCTCTTGGCTGCAAAGAACCCTATCTATCCCCCTAATGATACTATCCCCTACCACTACAACATTTCTTTTTACTCCCCCCACTTGAATGGCCCCCCTTACCACGGTGCTGTGGCCAGGTTGCTCATCCTCCCTGCAGTCCCCGCTCCTATCCACACAGGGAGTAAGAGCCTCGAACCTGTTGGACAAGAGCAAGGGCTGCGGCTCCTCCAACACTACCTCCTGGATCCCTGTACCTGCCTCACTCGTAGTCACACCTTCCTGTCCCTGACCACGGGCTACTTCTGAATTAGTTACTCTAATTGGTGTGACTACCTCCTGAAACACGGAGTCCAGGTAACTCTCCCCCTCCCTGATGTGTCGCAGTGTTTGAAGCTCGGACTCCAGCTCATCAACACGGAGCCGGAGTTCCTCGAGCAGCCAACACTTACTGCAAATGTGTTCACCGTGAACATCAATGGTGTCCACCAGCTCCCACATATTGCAGCAGTAACACATCACCTGCTCTCCCATTCTATGTAATTAATTAAAAATGTATTATTTACCCTTCAGTTAATTTATGCCAGCAGTCTCTGCTACACCACAGATACCCGAGAAACAATAAAATTGAAGTTTTGTATAAAAAAAAAGAGAAATACTCACCAACCAATCACTTACCTGCTTTCTGGTGACGTCACACTTCGATTATTTTTTACCTCTCTCCTGCTCTCGGCTTGATGAAAGCCTACCTGGTCGCTGCCGCCTTTTACCGCCGCCGCCTCGCCGCTGTTGCTCCACCCAGGTCCGCCGCCTCTGTGGGCCTACCTGGTCGCTGCCGCCTTTTACCGCCGCCGCCTCGCCGCTGTTGCTCCACCCAGGTCCGCCGCCTCTGTGGGCCTACCTGGTCGCTGCCGCCTTTTACCGCCGCCGCCTCGCCGCTGTTGCTCCACCCAGGTCCGCCGCCTCTGTGGGCCTACCTGGTCGCTGCCGCCTTTTACCGCCGCCGCCTCGCCGCTGTTGCTCCACCCAGGTCCGCCGCCTCTGTGGGCCTACCTGGTCGCTGCCGCCTTTTACCGCCGCCGCCTCGCCGCTGTTGCTCCACCCAGGTCCGCCGCCTCTGTTTATTAGCCTTATTAGCCACCCCTCACACTCAGCCTCATCCTAATGCAATCATACCAACTAACAACACGCAAGCAGCCCACCCCAAAACATCATAAAGATGTAACCCATCAATTCCTTACACTCATTCCATCACCTTCTCTTCTTTCCTTCCTTGCAGGATAAGGGAGTGCACAATAAGAGGGAGAGGGAGAGAACTGGAGGTGGCCCTCCATCATTTGCCACCCTCACAACAGCAGAGGAGGCTGCGTTGAAAGTACTGGGAGTGGCCGAGCAGCTGGAGCTGGGAGACGGAGAGAGAATTACATATCATACAGCTACATGGCATACATCAGTCACTCATATGGGGACTGATGTCATCAGCCACTGAATGGTCATCATGTGCATAATGGTATCTGTACCCATTCTTCATATGGCATATCTAACTCATCTCTACTCTCCCACAGGTCAATCAAGGGCCCCCCGCACTGTCCAGGAGGAAGAGGAAGATGACTCCTCAGAGGAGCCTCCGGCCTCTGAGGGCACAGCATCACCAGACGTGAGTGCACCCAGCACCAGCACAGAGATGCACACCTCAGTGGGTCCCACGCGAGATAGAGTAGTGTTGTCACCGGGTCCGTCACAAGTCACAAGTGAGCAAGAGCAGATGGTGGAGACAGAGACAGCAGTGGAGACTCCTCGCCGGAGGGTGCAGGACACTCCCAGCTCTGCTCAGCTGTATGCAGACGCTGAGCCTCAGGGGCCATCCAGAAAGAGGGCGATCCTGGAGGTGCAGCAAGAAGTGCAGGAGGCTCTGACAGGTTTTGCGACCGTGATGTCTGCAAATGTTCAGAGAATGGAGGAGTCCATCTCCAACATGAGCACCACTGTGTCGCAGGTGATGCCGACTGTAGGCTCTTCCATGGAAAGGATGGCCACCTGCATGGAGCAGCTAATGCGCCACTCACAGGAGCACATGGTCTCTATGGAGAATAGCTGGCTATCTATGGAGCATAGATAGCAGAGGCTCATAGTCCTCCTGTCTAGGAGGGATGTCAGCATAAACGTGGGTCCTCATGGCCCCACTGCTGTGCAGCAAGGTGCTCTCCAGCTCCTTGCTAGCAGGGAATTGCAGGTGGCCCATGAGAGGGATGACAGTGAGAGGGGAGCAGGAAGTGGGGGCTCCTCTCAAAGCGCTTGCACTTCTCCCCCGTTGCCTCCCCCTCACTCAGAGCCCCAGATGCCTCCTTGGATCGTGATGGCCGAGTCTGCCCCTGCACAGTCGCAGGAGGAGCAGACTTTGGCGGGGCCATCAGAGGCTCCAAAACCCAGAGGACATCCACCAAGAGTGTCCAAGCAGTCGCAGCAGTGAAGTGAACAGGCTGCCTCTACCTCTGCTGAAGCCACCGGGGTAGCAGCTCGTAGAAGCACGCGTAAGAAAAAGATGACACACAAGTAGATTCACAAGGGTAGCCACTTGTGTGTTTTAGTCAATGTTAATGGCAAGTTTCCGTTAATGTATTGTCAACCATTAAAATCTTTATTTTCACCACTTTCCTGTCTTAGACACATTTGTGTGCACCTTTGGAAGTGGGTTAGTGAGTTGGAGTGAATGGTGAGACATAACGTTACCTCCAGCAATGGTGGTCAGTGTGTGAAAGGAATGGCTTGGTTATTGTAGGGATCCTTTATGGTGTTGCTGTGGGGTGGTGCCAACCTGGCGCAGCATGTGGCAACCATATGGGTGTACAGCATAAAGTTAAGTAAATCTGGCCATGATGAGGCCATCCCTGGCCTCCCGGTCAGCAATGTGCTCCGGTGCTGATGCCCTGTGTCCTGTGCAGCATCAGGTGGTTGTGGAGAAGGTTGGTGGTGTTGTTGTTGGAGCTGCTGGTGTGCCTGGTGCTGCTGGTGTTGGGGCTCATTGTGGTCAGATTCTGAGGACCAAGGTGAGAGAGTGTAAATGGCACCCATGTTGATGGAATAGATGGCAGGTGAAGTAGAGTTGACAGAAGCGATCTGTCAATGGTGAGAGAGGTTCTTCCAATGAGGTGACACTGGATGGAGACTTTGCTGGAAACACTTGCAGCCTACAGAAAGTTAAATCTGTGCTGGCAATGTAGTCAGCAACAGCTTCTGCCTGAGGAAAGTGATCAGCTGTTTACATACATGCAATGTAAACTTATCTTAGACTTCTTGCATTTTCTCTTAGTCCGACCCCATCTAATACTACTCTCTGACTCTAGTGCTATCTGTCTCTCCCCATCCTTTGTGCACTTTGTTTCTCCTTTCTAATGCTACATCCAGGTGCCCATCCCCCTGCCAAATTAGTTTAAACTCTCTCAAACAGCACTAGCAAACCCGCCCTGTGAAGACAATGGTTCCAGCTCTGTTGAGGTGCAACACGTCCGGCCTGTACAGGTCCCACCTCCCCCAGAACCGGTCCCAATGTCCCAGGAATCTAAAGCCCTCCCATCTGCACCATCTCTCCAACCACGCATTCAACTGCTCTATCCTCCTATTTCGATACTTACTCGCGCGAGGCACCAGGAATAATCCTGAGATTACTACCTTTGAGGTCCTGCTTTTTAATCTTTTGCTAGCTCCCTAAAATCTGCCTGCAGGACCTCATCCCTCTTTCTACCTATGTTGTTGATACCGATATGGACCACGACCTCTGGCTGTTCACCTTCCCCCCTCAGAGTGTTCTGAAGCCGCTCAGTGACATCCTTGACCTTGGCACCAGGGAGGCAACATACCATCCTGGAAACACGTCTGCAGCCGCAGAAACGCCCGTCTGTTCCCCTAACTATTGAATCCCCTATTGCTTTCCCGATCTCCCTCCCCCTCCACTGTACAGCTGAGCCATCTGTGGTGCCGTGGACTTGGCTCTGGCTGTACTCCCCAGAGGAACCATCGCCCTCACCAATACTGAATGCCGGTTGGAGAGCGAGATGCACTCAAGGGATTCCTGCACTACCTGCCTGGTCCTCCTTTTCTGTCTGGCAGTCACCCATTCCCTCTCTGCCTGCACCCTCTTAAGCTCCGGGGTGACCATCTCCTGAACCGTGCTATCCACGTAGCTCTCAGCCTCGCGGATGCACCGCAGTGACGCCAGCTGCTGCTCAAGCTCCGAAACCCGGAGCTCGAGCTTCTCCAGCTGATGACACTTCCTGTACATGTGGTTGTCCAGGACACGGGAAGCGTCCTGGATTTCCCACATGGCACAGGATGTACATTCCATGGGACTGAGGTGCCCTGCCATGCCTCTATTTAATAGACTATTAACTAATTTAGCAGAAATAAACTTAAAACTTAAAAAAACACTCACTAGCTACTCACCGATCAGCTCCTTCCCTTGTGCTGACGTCACTATAGGTTTTTTAACTCTGACGTCACTCTTTCAAATTCTGCCTGTATTGATTTGCTGCCAGCTCGACTCGCACTCCGCTCCCACTCCACTCGCACTCCACTCCCACTCCACTCGTACTCCACTCCCGCTCCGCTCCCACTCCACTCCCGCTCCACTCGCACTCCGCTCCCGCTCCACTCCCCTCGCACTCCACTCCCGCTCCACTCGCACTCCACTCCCACTCCACTCGTACTCCACTCCCGCTCCGCTCGCACTCCACTCCCGCTCCACTCGCACTCCACTCCCACTCCACTCGTACTCCACTCCCGCTCCGCTCCCACTCCACTCCCGCTACACTCGCACTCCGCTCCCGCTCCACTCCCCTCGCACTCCACTCCCGCTCCGCTCCCACTCCACTCCCGCTCCACTCGCACTCCGCTCCCGCTCCACTCGCACTCCACTCCCGCTCTGCTCCCACTCCACTCCCGCTCCACTCGCACTCCACTCCCGCTCCACTCGCACTCCACTCCCGCTCCACTCGCACTCCACTCCCGCTCCACTCGCACTCCGCTCCCGCTCCACTCGCACTCCACTCCCGCTCCGCTCCCACTCCACTCCCGCTCCGCTCCCACTCCACTCCCGCTCAGCTCTGCTCCACTCGCACTCCACTCCCGCTCCACTCGCACTCCACTCCCGCTCTGCTCCCACTCCACTCCCGCTCCACTCGCACTCCACTCCCGCTCCACTCGCACTCCACTCCCGCTCCACTCGCACTCCGCTCCCGCTCCACTCGCACTCCACTCCCGCTCTGCTCCCACTCCACTCCCGCTCCGCTCCCACTCCACTCCCGCTCCACTCGCACTCCACTCCCGCTCCACTCGCACTCCACTCCCGCTCAGCTCTGCTCCACTCCCGCTCCACTCGCACTCCACTCCCACTCCACTCGTACTCCACTCCCGCTCCGCTCGCACTCCACTCCCGCTCCACTCGCACTCCACTCCCACTCCACTCGTACTCCACTCCCGCTCCGCTCCCACTCCACTCCCGCTCCACTCGCACTCCGCTCCCGCTCCACTCCCCTCGCACTCCACTCCCGCTCCACTCGCACTCCACTCCCACTCCACTCGTACTCCACTCCCGCTCCGCTCGCACTCCACTCCCGCTCCACTCGCACTCCACTCCCACTCCACTCGTACTCCACTCCCGCTCCGCTCCCACTCCACTCCCGCTCCACTCGCACTCCGCTCCCGCTCCACTCCCCTCGCACTCCACTCCCGCTCCACTCGCACTCCACTCCCACTCCACTCGTACTCCACTCCCGCTCCGCTCGCACTCCACTCCCGCTCCACTCGCACACCGCTCCCACTCCACTCCCGCTCCACTCGCACTCCGCTCCCGCTCCACTCGCACTCCACTCCCGCTCTGCTCCCACTCCACTCCCGCTCCACTCGCACTCCACTCCCGCTCCACTCGCACTCCACTCCCGCTCCACTCGCACTCCACTCCCACTCCACTCGCACTCCGCTCCCGCTCCACTCGCACTCCACTCCCGCTCCGCTCCCACTCCACTCCCGCTCCGCTCCCACTCCACTCCCGCTCCACTCGCACTCCACTCCCGCTCCACTCGCACTCCACTCCCGCTCTGCTCCCACTCCACTCCCGCTCCACTCGCACTCCACTCCCGCTCCACTCGCACTCCACTCCCGCTCCACTCGCACTCCGCTCCCGCTCCACTCGCACTCCACTCCCGCTCTGCTCCCACTCCACTCCCGCTCCGCTCCCACTCCACTCCCGCTCCACTCGCACTCCACTCCCGCTCCACTCGCACTCCACTCCCGCTCAGCTCTGCTCCACTCCCGCTCCACTCGCACTCCACTCCCACTCCACTCGTACTCCACTCCCGCTCCGCTCGCACTCCACTCCCGCTCCACTCGCACTCCACTCCCGCTCCGCTCGCACTCCGCTCCCACTCCACTCGCACTCCGCTCCCGCTCCACTCCCCTCGCACTCCACTCCCGCTCCACTCGCACTCCACTCCCACTCCACTCGTACTCCACTCCCGCTCCGCTCCCACTCCACTCCCGCTACACTCGCACTCCGCTCCCGCTCCACTCCCCTCGCACTCCACTCCCGCTCCGCTCCCACTCCACTCCCGCTCCACTCGCACTCCACTCCCGCTCCACTCGCACTCCACTCCCGCTCTGCTCCCACTCCACTCCCGCTCCACTCGCACTCCACTCCCGCTCCACTCGCACTCCACTCCCGCTCCACTCGCACTCCGCTCCCGCTCCACTCGCACACCGCTCCCGCTCCACTCGCACTCCGCTCCCGCTCCACTCGCACTCCACTCCCGCTCCACTCGCACTCCACTCCCGCTCCACTCGCACTCCACTCCCGCTCCACTCGCACTCCGCTCCCGCTCCACTCGCACTCCGCTCCCGCTCCACTCGCACTCCACTCCCGCTCTGCTCCCACTCCACTCCCGCTCCGCTCCCACTCCACTCCCGCTCCACTCGCACTCCACTCCCGCTCTGCTCCCACTCCACTCCCGCTCCGCTCCCACTCCACTCCCGCTCCACTCGCACTCCACTCCCGCTCAGCTCTGCTCCACTCGCACTCCACTCCCCTCGCACTCCGCTCCCGCTCCACTCGCACTCCACTCCCGCTCCGCTCCCGCTTCGCTCCCACTCCACTCCCGCTCAGCTCTGCTCCACTCCCCTCGCACTCCGCTCCCGCTCCGTTCTCGCTCCTCTCCCGCTCCACTCGCACTCCACTCCCGCTCCGCTCCCACTCCACTCCCGCTCAGCTCTGCTCCACTCGCACTCCACTCCCCTCGCACTCCGCTCCCGCTCCGTTCTCGCTCCTCTCCCGCTCCACTCGCACTCCACTCCCGCTCCGCTCCCACTCCACTCCCGCTCAGCTCTGCTCCACTCGCACTCCACTCCCCTCGCACTCCGCTCCCGCTCCGTTCTCGCTCCTCTCCCGCTCAGCTCTTGCTCCTCTCTCGCTCCGCTCCTGCTCCACTTGCACTCCGCTCCCGCTCCACTCCCGCTCAGCTCTGCTCCACTCGCACTCCACTCCCCTCGCACTCCGCTCCCGCTCAGCTCTCGCTCCGCTCCCGCTTCGCTCCCGCTCCGTTCTCGCTCCTCTCCCGCTCAGCTCTCGCTCCTCTCTCGCTCCGCTCCCCTTGCACTCCGCTCGCGCTCCGCTCCCGCTCCACTCCCGCTCAGCTCTGCTCCACTCGCACTCCACTCCCCTCGCGCTCCGCTCCCGCTCAGCTCTCACTCCGCTCCCGCTCCGCTCCCGCTCAGCTCTCGCTCCGCTCTCGCTCCTCTCTCGCTCCGCTCTCGCTCCTCTCTCGCTCCGCTCTCGCTCCGCTCTCGCTCCTCTCTCGCTCCGCTCTCGCTCCGCTCCCGCTCAGCTCCCGCTCCGCTCTCGCTCCTCTCTCGCTCCTCTCTCGCTCCGCTCTCGCTCCTCTCTCGCTCCGCTCTCGCTCCTCTCTCGCTCCGCTCTCGCTCCTCTCTCGCTCCTCTCTCGCTCCTCTCTCGCTCCGCTCTCGCTCCTCTCTCGCTCCTCTCTCGCTCCTCTCTCGCTCCGCTCTCGCTCCGCTCCGCTCAGCTCCCGCTCCGCTCTCCGCTCCTCTCTCGCTCCTCTCTCGCTCCGCTCTCGCTCCTCTCTCGCTCCGCTCTCGCTCCTCTCTCGCTCCGCTCCCGCTCAGCTCTCGCTCCTCTCCCGCTCAGCTCTCGCTCCGCTCTCGCTCCTCTCCCGCTCAGCTCTCGCTCCGCTCTCGCTCCGCTCTCGCTCCTCTCTCGCTCCTCTCCCGCTCAGCTCTGCTCCGCTCCCGCTCAGCTCTGCTCCGCTCCCGCTCCGCACTCGCTCCGCTCCCGCTCAGCTCTGCTCCGCTCCCGCTCCACTCTCGCTCCGCTCCCGCTCAGCTCTGCTCCGCTCCCGCTCAGCTCTCGCTCCGCTCCCGCTACGCTCCCGCTCCGCTCCCGCTCAGCTCTCGCTCCGCTCCCGCTCCAGTCCCGCTCAGCTCTGCTCCTCTACCGCTCAGCTCTCGCTCCGCTCCCGCTCAGCTCTCGCTCCCCTCCCGCTCAGCTCTCGCTCCCCTCCCGCTCAGCTCACGCTCCCCTCCCGCCCAGCTCTCGCTCCGCTCCCGCCCAGCTCTCGCTCCCCTCCCGCTCAGCTCTCGCTCCTCTCCCGCTCAGCTCTCGCTCCTCTCCCGCTCAGCTCTCGCTCCGCTCTCGCTCCTCTCCCGCTCAGCTCTCGCTCCGCTCTCGCTCCTCTCCCGCTCAGCTCTCGCTCCTCTCTCGCTCCTCTCCCGCTCCGCTCTCGCTCCTCTCCCGCTCAGCTCTCGCTCCTCTCCCGCTCCGCTCCCGCGCCTCTCCCGCTCAGCTCTGCTCCACTCCCGCTCAGCTCTCGTTCAGCTCTCGCTCCTCTCCCACTCAGCTCTCGCTCCGCTCTCGCTCAGGTCTGCTCAGCTCCCGCTCAGCTCTCGCTCCACTCCCGCTCAGCTCTCGCTCCACTCTCGCTCCGCTCCCGCTCAGCTCTCGCTCCACTCCCGCTCAGGTCTGCTCAGCTCCCGCTCAGCTCTCGCTCCACTCTCGCTCTGCTCCCGCTCAGCTCTCGCTCCACTCTCGCTCTGCTCCCGCTCAGCTCTCGCTCCACTCCTGCTCTGCTCCCGCTCAGCTCTGCTCCGCTCCCGCTCAGCTCCCGCTCTGCTCCCACTCAGGTCCGCCGCCTCTGGTTACTTAGTTAATACTTTAAGACATATTTATAGTTGCGCATCCATCCACGTGTGCTGACATACACCTGGTGATGATTTGACTGAGTTTCTCATGAATGCATGGCAATGGTCCAGATTTTTCTCTCAAAATAACGATGAGGCTAATGGAGCTTCCCGTTATTTATGCGCAAATGCTACTGCAGCTTAAGACGAGGAGGCAGATGCGAAGTTAAACTCAAATATCCAAACATTTCTGCCCGAGTTCCACCGCTTCACTCTTAGCTTCTCGAAAATGGCATTGCGCCGTTGAAATGCATTGAATGGCGTGAAGTTGCCGTATTTGCGCAGTAGATACGAGCTAAACTCGCCACAGATCATTGGGGGAGAAATTCAGTATCGCCCCATTTGGGGCGCAATTATCGGCCGGGCGCAAAGATTAGCGCCTGGCGCTAATTATCGCCACCGACTGCAAACTTGACTTTTATCGCCCCTGAAGGTGATTGGAGCGCTAAATCGGGCGCTACACATCTGTCTTAAGGCGCAAAGGCTGAGGAGCGAGGCGCTACCTCAGAGCGCTGGCGAAGCTCATGTGATGTCAGTCAGCAATGGAACACACACACAATGGCGCGGGCCAGTTCTTAAAGGGGAGGGTTGATCTTGCTTTCCATCCACATCCTGCTCATTGCAGCCTTGAATCTCGGCCTGGAGAGACCAGTACATCAAATCTGCTGGATAGAACAATGGAGAGTACCAGGGAAAGAGCTCAGAGTGCAGCCCCCAGAGTCTCTTCTAAATCGATACAAAGAAGGGCAAATCAAAATGAACCTGCAAAGTGCTGCTCAGTACCCAAAACTCCTTCACACAGCGTCGAATCTCTCCAGAAGTCTCTCTCTCTCTCTCTCAGAAAGCGTGGTTCAAAAATATCACCAACAATAAAAGGCAGGAAGCGGTCGCCTTTAAATAGCGCTCCCCCAGTCCCTTCCTGACTGCAAAACGCTCCCCTCAACCTGTCGTTGCTAGCGGCAGGTGGTAAGGCAGGGGGCGCCACTCAATATCCGCTCCGGGGCGATACCGGGGCGTTGCGCACTCGACTGATGTCACGATCTGCCGGCGCAGGAGATTGTGGCGGTAGTGTTTAGCGCCGCCGCAAAATGTCTAGTTAATTTCGCGAGCGGCGCAAACATCGCCGCGCCCGGGCACTAGATGCTTTGCGCCCCATTAGCGCCCTCTTAAGGCGCTAACGGGAGGCGCAACCAACTGAATTTTTCCCCCATTAAGTCTTGTCCATGCCAGTCTCAGTACCCTTTTAACGACGTGGTAAGTGCTAAGTACTGCCAATCAACCTCTCTGGCACTGAAAATTAGCTATTACAAGTGTGGAGTCATTCCTTCATTGTTGTTGGAGATTTTAAAAATGTCAAATTTAAAATTAAACATTTTTTTTACTTTTCCTTTCTGTCTCTTTTTTCTCTCTCTCTTAATCCAATCTTTTGTTCCCTCCCTTTATTTCTCTTTCTGTATCTGATTTGACATTGAATTCACCCTCTCTACTTTACATTTCCTTCTCAGTCCTTACACTGTTAATTTCACAATCCTTCCATCTGATTGGTTAAGAAGATACACAGTTGCTTGCCCTGTTCACTCAAGTCCCAGATGCCCGGTTTCCCTCGCTGTGACATTATCAGCTCGCACTTTCAGCAACTTGCAATGCAAAAAATGTAAAAACCTAAACGTTTGCAAGGGCAAGTCTAACGAATGGCAGACGCTGTTAGATGTCCTGCCACAGCAAATTATGGCCCGATAGTTCATAAAATGGAGTCTTAAAAAAGGTACAGAACGCGCAGGAGCTGTAATATCAGCTGGAACCATTTTCTTCTTCTAAGTAGCTGCAAGGGCAGTGGGACGGGCTCATAGTCCATGGTTCCTTGAAGGAATAGTGTCTGAGTGTAATGAGTTCCAATTGATGCTAACAAACTGGAGTCTTAGAAAACCAGCAATTTATTTATGTATGACCCTTGATGACACTAACTGAGAGATGGTGTGACCAACTCCAAAGTTAATTTCAAGTCAGTGCTCAATGGGACATCTTTACTCGCAACGTGATAAGTGTTGCCTTTTACTGTCTTATGCCTAATACAAGTGCTTCAAATGGATTAAAAAAAAACACCATTGTATGCCTCAGTTATTTTCATCTGTACTTTCAGCTCAACAAGTATATTTCTACCAGAAAATGTGTAGAGTACTAATGGTTAGAAACATTAGATTGTCAAATGTATCACATATTTGAGACTTCTGTATACGTTTGTCCATCATGTGACAGCCCCAGAACTTTGCTTCACTTTATTCAGACAACACCATGTCATAGTGTGATGGATGTTTGTATTTGATTGGCAGCTCAAAATCAGCAGACAGTCCTGTTGATCTTTTGGTGATCTCCGAGCTAATTTGATTGCCCAGCTAATTGGAGAGCTGCTGATGCAAACCCAGGGCAGGCTTTTTATGCAGCTTAAGTACAGGTGGAATTGTACTAATATATTGAATAGGTTTCAAAGGGGGAGCCTCCCTAGGTCCACAATGAGACCCTGAGGCTGAATCATGACATGCTTCATTATGTTCACAATATGCCCATCCAAGGCGGGGAGATGGGACTATCCTGGTTTACAGCAGCCAGGCACTTCAGGTGAAGCCCATGTGTGCCTCAAACGTGTATGCCGAGACAGAGTCAGTTAGTTGTGTAGGAGTGGTGGAGGATGTTGGAATTAATAACTACACTAGGATCACACACTGCATTACAGACTACCTGTGTAAGTTTAGAACAGAAGTGCTTCCTGTATCAAAATATTGCTTAATTTGTCAGGTGGCGAGAGAACCACACATATGCAATTGATTGATTGATCTCTGAACACTTGAAAAGCCTGCTGTTTGTAAAAATCGCAGCTGTGAGGCTGTCCTCGGAGAACAAATATAATGACCTGTTCTCCTGACAACAGTAGCTGTTACCTGAGACACAGGCAGCGCAGATCGATAACTTACTGGTACCAGCAATATTTCCCATAAGGGTCTGAAAGAAACTTGAGATATAAAAGACTAATGCAGCTCTGACCTTAACACGGACTTGGAGAGCATGATTTTTGGCAATGTTGAACTCCTTTGAGTCCATAACAGAGCTGCTGCACTGATTGTCTGTTCAGCGTATATATTCTGGTAAACTGCATTTCGGTCGGGCCCAGAAAAGTAACCCTGAATATATTCTGACATGTTGTATGACATTTTCTGATTTACGATTCTCACTCAGTATTTTTTGAAAAATCATGTTGCCATGTAGGAACATGTTGCCTGGCAATGCTGAGTAATGTCTGCAGACTTTGCAGATGGTTAACAGCAGCTGGGGTTCGTACACCTATTGCTAATTTGTGTGCTTCCAGAACATCATCAGTAGCACATGCATGCTAATTTGCGCTGGAGTGCCTCCACATTAATGGGAAACAAAAGTGCTGCAAAAAGTCCCTGGTTGGATTTTTTTTTTACAGAAATCCTGTTTGTAAATAGCATTTATTCACAAATACTCTGCATGCATAAAACTGGAGCAAGGCCATTTTAATGTCTTTGTTCACATCCAACTTCTGAAAAACTTTGTAAAACTATTTAATATAACTTGCCACGAAAGGTATTAACAGGCATTTAATCTCATTCCACAAAATCAATATTAATGCGTGTTTTTGTGCCCACCCTCCCCCCTTTGTGATGTTATGATGGTGCTCTATTCCTCCTTAATTTCTCCTCTGCCTTTGATACATTTGAGCATTCCACAATCTCTCTCTTACCTTTATCTGCAGTCCACTTTTGGGGCGCCACCTTCTCCTGGTTCCAGACCTCCCTCTTTCAATATAGTCAATTCATTGGCCCGTATTTTCTGATCGGAGGCTTCCTGCGTGCGGAGGCCTCCGATCTGGAAAAAATCTCCGGACTTACCTGAGGGCTCCCGAGGTGCGTATACTTCTGATCCTGGGCCTCTCCAAACTCGAAATGTGCAGGGCCCACGTATCCCAAGGGCGCAGGCGGTTCGCAAGCGTCCCTGGGATCACGTGGGTCATGGGGAGCCAATAGGAGAAGGGAATCACCCTTCATACACTTGACAGATAGACCTGTCAAATATATGAATGGAGATCACCCCAAAAACACTGTTAAACATGAAATAAATTTTAAAAAATCACATTTTTAAAATGAGTTGAAATTACAATAAATTAAATATTTTAAACAAAAATTAAATTTTTTGAAAGAAATAATTAAAGTTTTTTACAGGGTTAAAAATAAACTTACCTTTTTTAAAAGTTTTTTTAAATGATAAATGAGTGAATTTTTTAAAAAACTTTTTTTCAACTCTTATGCCCTTTTACCAGGCATAAGATTTCTGAGGGTTTTCTGCGGGCGGAGGTTCTCCAGAAAGCGGAACTATCCGCCCGCAGAGGCCCTTCTCCAGGGCAGGCGTCCGATCTGTCGGAAATGCCAGTTTTCAGCGCATGCGCTTGGCATACCTGAAACCGGCATTTCCGATGTCCCTACAGGTGTGTACATGATCAACTTTCATGTTTCCCAAGGCTCTTCTTGTTCTTTATCTATATACTGGCCCTCAGCTGGTAAAAGGGCATTAACTTCAGTATGGATGCCAATGACACCCAATTCTCCATCACAATCCTCGACTCCATAACTGTCCCCAATTGTTTGGCATCACATCATGGAATAGGCAGAACTTTCTTTGTTTCAACATCAGCAATGCTGAAGACATTGTCCTAGGTCCTCTGATTAAAGCACCAATGATAACCCTTTAAAATGAATGGGCTACTGCCAGCATTACGGTCAGAAAACCGAGGCCATCATGGCTTGACTCTTACCAGAAACATCACACCTCAAGCATCTGTTCCATTTCCCTTTCAAGCTACTTGCTCAGGCTGAGCCCATAAATATGAAACCTTGATGGTCCATTTTTTCCTGAGCAGAGATTCAAATACCACATCTGGTCCAATGCTACGAACATTTACTTCAACCTCTGGAACATTGCATGCCCATGCCTCTACTTCGCCCTCACCACTGAAAACATCCATCTCTTTGCCAACTCAAGGCTTGATTTTCCTGATGCCCTCCTTGTCAACCATGCCAACTCCATGCTGTACAAACTGCAACTCACCCAGAACCCTACATCTCATATCTTCTCCTGGGAAAAGTCTGGTGCAGCCATTACCCCTGTACTCACCAACATTCAGTGGCTCCCTGTCCTCCAGTACAGCAACTTCAAAATCATTGTCCTCATCTTCAAATCCCTCCTCTGCATTCTTCTCCAGCCCTACATCCTAGCATGCAACTTCCACTCTCCCAAGATTGATCTACTATTTGTACCCTCTCTCAAGGGCCCTTGGAACTCTCTCTGTAGGCCTTTTCACCTTGCTACCTCTCTCTTTACTGTCAAAAGCCCTTTTACTCTGGCTTCAGGATATCTAACCTTCTCCCTTACTTCGGGCTCGGTATCTACTACTCCTCTTGTAAATTGCCTTGTATAGAAACATAGAAACATAGAAGATAGGAGCAGGAGTAGGCCATTCGGCCCCTCAAGCCTGTTCCACCATTTAATGAGATCATGGCTGATCATCCAAATTCAGTAACCTGTCCCTGCTTTCTCCCCATATCCCTTGATCCCTTTAGCCTTAAGAAATATATCTAACTCCTTCTTGAATATATTTAATGAATTGGCCTCAACTGCCTTCTGTGGTAGAGAATTCCACAGGTTCACCACTCTCTGGGTGAAGAAATTCCTCCTCATCTCAGTCCTAAATGGCTTACCCCTTATCCTTAGACTGTGACCCCTGGTTCTGGACTCCCCCGCCATCGGGAATATCCTTCCTGCATCTAGTCTGTCTAGTCCTGTTAGAATTTTATAAGTTTCAATGAGATCCCCTCTCATTCTTCTGAACTCTAGCGAATATAAGCCTAATCGACCCAATCTCTCTTCATACGTCATTCCTGCCATCCCAGGTATCAGTCTGGTGAATCTTCGCTGCACTCTCTCCATGGCAAGAACATCCTTCCTCAGATAAGGCGACCAAAACTGCACACAATACTCAAGGTGTGGTCTCACCAAGGTCCTGTACAACTGCAGCAAGACATCCTTGCTCCTGTACTCGAATCCTCTCGCTATGAAGGCCAACATACCATTTGCCTTCTTAACCGTCTGCTGCACCTGCATGCTTACCTTCAGTGACTGGTGCACAAGGACACCCAGGTCTTGTTGCACTTCCCCTTTTCCCAATCTATTGCCGTTCAGATAATAATCTGTCTTCCTGTTTTTGACACCGAAGTGGATAACCTTGCATTTATCCACATTATACTGCATTTGCCATGCATCTACCCAATCACCCAACCTGTCCAAATCATACTGGAGTTTCTCTGCATCCTCCTCACAGCACACACGCCCACCCAACTTTGTGTCGTCTGTAAACTTGGAGATATTACATCTAGTTCCCTCGCCTAGATCATTTATATATATTGTGAATAGCTGGGGTCCAAGGACCGATCCCTGTGGTACCCCACTAGTCACTGCCTGCCACTCGGAAAAAGACCCGTTTATTCCAACTCTTTGCTTCCTGTCTGCCAACCAGTTCTCTATCCAAGACAGTACCTTACCCCCAATCCCATGTGCTTTAACTTTGCACGCTAATCTCTTATGCGGGACCTTATCGAAAGCCTTCTGAAAGTCCAAATACACCACATCCACTGGTTCTCCCTTATCTATTCTACCAGTTACATCCTCAAAAAATTCCAGTAGATTAGTCAAGCATGATTTACCTTTTGTAAATCCATGTTGAATTTGTCCGATCCTGTCACTGTTTTCCAAGTGCTCTGCTATTACATCTTTTATAATGGACTCTAGCATTTTCCCCGCTACTGATGACAGGCTTACCGGTCTATAATTCCCCGTTTTCTCTCTACCACCTTTTTTAAATAGTGGGGTTACATTAGCTATCCTCCAATCCATGGGAACTGTTCCAGAGTCTATAGAATTTTGGAAGATGATTTTTTTTTTATGTGGAAGGTGCTAGATAGATAAAAAAAAATAGTTGTTGTTGAAAATTTGATCTTTCCTTTAGGTTTTTTATTACAGCTTGATTTTCCTTTCAAAAATTAACATGCTTACTTCATAAATAAAAAAGCAAAATACTGCAAATGCTGGAAATATGAAACCAAAACAGCAAAGGCTGAAACTGATGCTGACTGACCAGCCGTGTGTTTCTAGCTTTTTCCTTTTGTTTCATGTTAATTTATGATTGATATAATGAGGTAACATTTCCCCCAGGGGTTCTCCTGATCTGACGCCGTAACTTCGAAAGTTCGCAAGTGGCGATTCGCGCCATTTCGCCAGCATTACTGCGGATCCTCTGCCAAAGCTACGGCAGCAGGTTGGGAGAAATCCGGTGAGGATTTTACCCCATATACGTTTCCTATCCTGTAAATACTATTTTGATGCAAAAAGTGTTAACCAGACGTTAGGAATTTCTGAGATCAATCTCAAAATTGATTTGTGTTATTTGCTCTTAAATAATTTGCTTTTAAGTATATTGACCAGCAATCGTGGCCCGGTAAATGTAAGAAACTGAAGCAAATTATTGGTTGGTTACGCAGGGTTGTGCGTTCACGCACTGCCCCACAAAGAGGCCTCAATCAGGCGTGGGCTTGTGCGATCAATCTGGGTCCCATACTGACTGATAACAGAGCAGCTCCATCCTGCCACGCTCAGGTGGACAGATAACAAAGTGGGAATGGAATACAGTGGGAAGAAAAAAGATACTTGGAATAAAAATACCTACAAAACTTGTAAAAGGTAAACAAAATATAGATGAGTATAATTTACTGAGAAAATCTGAGAAGCATCAGTCAGTATTGTTTTATGACTCTTAGTAACCCATTGGTGACTACACCAATATATCGGTACCAAAACCAGAAATGTAACAGAATCTCAGGGCTGGATTTTCTCAATGGGGGCACGTTGGGGGTGGGACTGCTGGTTGTCGGGTTTCAGTCCCGCCCCCAACGACGTCCTGGCCAACCCACGCTATTTTCCCTTGATTGACCTTGTTAAGCCCGCCCTGCGGGCTTAGCCAGCCAATTAAGGGAAAGCTGGTGACAGAGGACCTCAGCGTATGACATTTCTTCTGTCATGAATTGTCAGCGTTTGACAGGTTTGAGAAGCTGTCAAACACTGACAATCTCTGTTCTAAGGTGAGCCCTTGTACTGAAGACTCAGCAAACCTCTCTCATTAGCAGAAATCAGATGGCTGCTGCTTCGGAGAATGCAGCAGCCATTCTGTCATCTCTGTCGTTGAGATGAGGCACCTCCGGATCCCCAAGGGTTGAAGTCTGCAGGAAGAAGCAAAGGTAAGGAAACTTTTTCTAACACTTTTCATTCACCTCTCATACTTAGCTCTCCACACTTGCACCCATCACTCACCTCCACAGCACACTTTTCAACCCCTCTCAGCCCCGCAGACCCACTGCTCACCTCGCTGACCCTGGCGAGGTTCGCAGCTGTCGGGAAGCCCGCACTTGTGTGGGTAAAATGGGGACAAGCCTCTTAACTGCCTGTTAAGTACCTGTTAACAGGCAGTTAAGTGGCTGTAATCCCCTTCCTGCTTCGAGGAGACGGGTCCCTGCGCGAGTCGGGGACCCGCCTCCCGGAAAGATGGCATGGAGGCGGGTTGGGAGCGGGGTCGGTACCCGCTCCCAGTTTCTGCCATTTTCCCGGCAGTCCCGCCTCCCCAGGGCTGGCAAAATCCCCCCCTCAGAGTTTGGGAATTTATTTCAAGAATACACCATAGAGAGAAATTCATCGGCATCACGTGCACTATCTGGGCACTAAATTGGTGCTCTGGGGATGAATTGATAACGGCAATATTTCCTATAAGTTCTTTCGGGCAACTTTCAGTCATTCTGGGTGGTTGCCTGTATGGAGTGCTGAAGTTATCTCGATCTTCTTACCCTTGCCACGGTCGCCCTAGCATCTCTGTGGAACACCACACAGTCACAACCTTCCACCCCCTTTTCCGTCTCCTTAATTCCAAGGGGGTAATTAATGACCACCCATTCTAAGCTTCTACCCTTCTTTCCTGCATATGCACCAAAGCAACGGGAGGCATAGGAGGAGGAAGATTATGATGATGATGGTGAAGAGGATGATGAGGACCAAGCTACCAGGAGTTGCAGCTGCATAATACTGGATAGCAGCACACTCCAGGCCTTGACCACCCCCCTCACAGTAGTACACCATTGGAACATAGGAGGTGACACCAGGCTGCCCAGGAGCAAGCTGACCTGAGATCAGGGTCCCACAACTCTTCTGTACAGCATGAGGAGCCAACCACATGCCGTGATCCTGGTCCTCAGATATGATGGGTAGTGGTTTGAGGGAATGTCCCTTTATTTGCAAGTGTGGGAGAAGGAGTTCAGGGGTCCTTCTTAACATATGCATTTCGGGCCCTGATGTTGTCATTGGGACCCGACTGCAATTTTAACTGGAGGCCGAGCAGCAAGAGGAGCCGAGCCAGAAGAGGCCCAGAAAAGTAAGTTGATTTTTTTTTTAGTTTCTTTGTGGGCCAGAAGGAGCGGGAGTGCTCCTCCGGACCCAACAAGGAATCCTTGAGCCAAGCCTACCCCGGGCTTAAACCTCCCCCGCCCCTGACCATTAGATCCTCCTGGCACCCCTCTCCCAACCACTTACCTAAACGATAGGACCGTTCCTTTGGGCCCTCGATGGCTGCCCTTTAATGTTTGTTGGTAAGCACTTCTATAATGGAGTACAGGTATTAAACCCTAGTTCAGATAGACCTTAAAACCTCCCATGTTGAGCACGCAAAATCAGATAGTCACATTTTGGACCCTCCCTCTCTTATCATTAACTTTTATTAACTTGCTGTGCAAAATAACAATGAATGGTAAACTTGCCCATTGCTGAATTGTTGCCTATGATCCCATTTTACATTGCATGGTAAATCCATGCAAACACCAATCCACTTTGCAAAACCCAGTACCAGTTTATTTATTTCCAAATGTTGTGTCTTTGGGTTATGTAATGCTTAAAGTGGATAAATTGATGCTTAATCAGCATAAATTAAGAACAATGAAAGCCCATTCACATATTTACTGCTCTTGGCTTGATGAACAAGTCCAGAGATCAATACGACATTATGTTTGCATTGCCAGGTGTACTTGTTGAGAAGGTCAGGAGTTATTAGATTTAACAGCACAATTCTTTCTCTCTCAGTCAGGCCTTTTCTTTTCTGGATGAGGAAAGCAGCTATTGGAAATCAATGTCAGACTCTGCAAGGTATGAATGGTATTTTAGAGCACCACTGAAGGCTGAAAATAGGTGATTTCATTCTGCCTAGGTCTTATGGGACGACAATTACTCTGCTCTCCAGCTAAAGGCATACTGAAAACATAACTGTGGCCTTATGCTTTTTACAGCTGTTGTTCCCATTCTTAGAAATTCAATATTTTTTTAAGTATAAACTAATAGCTCTGAAACAATGCACTGAACAAAGTAATGTTGCAACTTGTTTGTTTTTTCAGCATCCTCAAAAACGGGTGGATCGAACTCTTCTGTTTACTGTACTGAGGAACAAAAACCCGATCGCTTCGATTTTCCGCACAATTTACACCAGCTACTCGACATGACTTGGCCGGACCGAGGCGGAAACGTCTTCGGGAGATTCTCTCCCAGCTCATCATGCTCCTTCACCACGCCTGGGATTTCCCATGGGTGGGTGTGTAGTAACGGAATGCAATGGGGATACATCATTCATGGTAATGACGGGCTTGAACTCCTGCCCCACAAAAATACTATAAAAGCCATTTTCTGAGGTGCCTCCAGCAGTCTCTTTAAGACTCTGCTCAACGCCGACACACTTCTAGCTCAAAATTGTAATTGGGATCCTATGTAAGAAAGAAAGACTTGCATTTTTATAGTGCCTTTCACAGCCTCAGGTCACCCAAAGTGCTTTACAGCCAATGAAGTAATTTTTGAAGTGTAGTCACTGTTGTAATGTAAGAAATTCGGCATGCAATTGGAGCACTGCAAGGTCCCACAAACAGAAATGTGATAATGACCAGATAATCTGTTTTTTTGCATTGCTGTTGATTGAGGGTTAAATATTGGCCAGGACACTGGGGATAACTCCCCTGCTGCTCTTCAAAATAATGCCATGGGGTCCTTTGGCCATGATTTTATCAATGGAGGCGGGTTGAGTGCGGGTCAGGTGGTTTTCGGCTACCAGTCTCGCCCCCCCAGCTGCATCCGGCCCACAGACGTGATTTTACGTTGATTGTCCTTGTTAAGCCGCCCTGCAGGCTTGCCGGCCAATTAAGAGGAAGCGGGTCAGATGACGTCATTTGATGACGCGTCATCTGCCGGATTCCTTAAAGGGACCACGCACAATTTTTTTTTGACAGTTGATTTCTCAGTGTTTGACAGCATTGTGGTGCTGCAAACACTGACAATCACTGCACAAAGGTGACCTCTTGCACCCAGGCTCTCCAATGACTCCCTCCATAGGCTGGAAAAGATGGCAGCTGCAGGTGAGGTGACAGAAGCGATCTGTCACTGGTGAGAGAGGTTCTCCCAAGGAGGTGGCACTGGACATGGATTTAAAAACTTGTAACCTAAAGAATATATTAAAAATGAATTTCCCAACATTTTCTTTCCTCTAAGACTCACCAGTGCAACATTGGATCCTTCACACCACTTCTGCAGCTGTCATCAATCCAGAAACATTACAGCAGACTCACAACACGCCACACTTACCTGGCGTGGTATCTGGACATCAGGAAACCCGAGCCAGAAGCGGCAAAATTCAAAAATAACCTGTCAACGACTAGCAATTGCCTTTAATCGTCTTCCCGTCGCTAGGTGTCGGATCCATTCGCAAATCGGGGACCTGACACTTGGGAAAATTGTTTGGAGGCGGGTTGATGGCGGGATCGCAACCCGCCGTCAATCAAAACGATTTTAACCTTTGACCCGCCTCCAAACCCGCCCTCTGAGCGCCGGCAAAATCCAGCCCTTTATGTCCACCTGAGAGAGGAGATGGGGCCTCGGTTTAACATCTCATCCAAAAGACGGCACCTCCGACAGTGCAGCACTCCCTCAGTACTGCACTGGTGTGTCAGCCTAGATTTTTGTGCTCAGGTCACTGGAGTGGAACTTGAACCCACAACCTCCTGACTCAGAGGCGAGTGTGCTAGCAACTGAGCCACAGCTGATGTATGTCATAGGACCTCGATTTGCATATTACGGTGCCCTCCTGCCTGAAACAGGCAGGTGCTCCAGCTACCTATCTCAGGACCCTACTCAAGCTGGTGACAATGGAGAGTCAGCATAAACGGGTCAGTAAGTGACCCAACAACATTTGCAGGCTGCTACCACCCCATTTACACCTGGCAGGGGTCCTTAAGATCACCTCCATTGTTTCTACCTGATGCTCTCACCCAGTTTCTGCCCCTTCTCTGAATTGCAGCTCCAACAACATCCTAGAGCTGGCAGGCTGCGAATTTGAGCCCCAAAGATACATGGAGCAGCCGACCTGCTGAGGGCCAAGGTGAGGAGGAGGTCAGCCGCAAATGACCAACTCTGCTTTACTCTCACCACTTGTATTGCAGTATTTCCATATTACCTCACAGCTGTCTCAGAATTCATCACTGCACTGTTGCTTGTCGAGATCCTATATTGCCGCCTAGTTCCCTCATGAACAACAAAACTGTCGAAAACCCTGTCATCAACCACCTTTGCAACGGTCTATAATCTCCAGCGTTTCAAAAGACAGTTTTTTTTTTAACTATCTTTCAAATAACCTGGAGCAACACATTGCTATGGACCTTTAGTTAAGTGGCTAAAGGTCTTTTATCAGACTTAGCCAGCTGCTGTGGTTCACATTTAATTTAAAAGCAAAACGTATCTGGAGTGGACTGCAGAGTTATTAATGTGTGAGACATGATATTTGACCTGGCTATTTACCTTTAGGTCTCAAGTCACTAACACCTTGGCCCTGATATTAACTTGGAGCCATGTTGGGAGCGGGGTTGTCCGATATCGCGTGGGAAACCCGGAAGTAAGTTCGGCCCGTCTGTCAGTGGCTATCCCCCTAACTGCACCCAAGCCCACCTGCTCCTCCAGGTTAAAATTCCCATCTTTAGTTCCATCTCATTGCCTCTGCTAGGCTTTAAATGCCCACAGTATATTGGTATGAATATGAGTATGAATTGGTATCATGTAAACATTAGACTTGTATAGTACAAAGCATGACACTGATTAAAGGAGGTAATTCAATCCTGTAATTATGCAAATACTTTAATAGAATTTTGGAGCACAGCAACAGGAGATTCAGCCCATCAAGCCTGCACCAGTTTATTTCTCCATGAGCCACCTGGGCTAATCCCACTCTCCTGCTTGCTCCCCTTACTTTTAATATCCCACTTTTTCAAGCTGCTATCAAATTCACTTTTAAAAGTATTTATGGACTCTGTTTCAACAGTTTGTGGCAAAGAATTCCACATTCTAACTACCTCCTGTGGAATGTCGCCATTTTTTCTAACTCTCTTTAATATTTCGGTGTTATTCTTAAATTGGTACACTTTTTTTACCACCTTGATGAACAGTTGAAACAATCTATAACCGTTAACCTGATCATACCCTTTCGAAACTTGAAGACAACTTTCAGATCATCTCTTAATCTTCGCAGCTCCGCTGAAAAAGCCCTAACTTCTCAAGTCTCTCTTTATAACTGGAATCCCTCGTCACTGCTAACATCCTAGTGAGTGTTCTTTCCCTTGCTTTTGTATACTTCCTATGATGGACATGCGAAACTATACATGATACTCCAAACTACGGCCTAACTAAAGACTTGTGTGAGGCCAACGTTACCTCTTTGCCTTTGTATTATATGCCTTTAAATACAAAACCAAGAATTTTGTTTGCCTTTTTGAAGGTCTTAGCTATCTGGCATTTTTCATGACCTGTATCTGCACACTAAGGCCCCTCTGCTACTCTACTCCATTGAAAATTTTACAATCTAAGGTATATTTCCATTGCTTACTCCCAAAATGTATTACTTTACATTTTTCTACATGGGACTGCACTTGCCACCTATCTGTCCACAATGCTAGCCTGTGTATATCCTCTGGCAGTCTTTCACAATCTTTGTCATACATTTCCATCTGCCAATATTGTTCCCTCAATTCCTAGGTCCAGACCAGTCCACTTTTAACTCACGTTCATCCAAATCACTCTGCATTGAATTTCTAGATGGCGGCTCATGGTCAGCCATCTGTTATATCAGTTTTTTTCTGCGTAAACAGAGGCACAGGAAGGCCGGTGCAACTTTCACAATTGCCTATGTATTTATTTCAGTGTTGTTTTTGTGTGGATGGGGAAGAATTTGGAGTATTGCTTATTTGTAGGAAGTGGCACATATGACAATATCTGCAAGATGGCTGTGTGTCCTCGAGTCCCAGCGATGCGATGGGGAGAACCGGGGTGGGCGTGTACAAACTTCAAATTGCTCGCTCTGGCTGTAAATGTAAATATGGGCCGATATCAGAGATTGTGATAAGAATTGGCAATTACTTGTTTGGCACTTTCTTCTCCCCTCATCTTCACAATCAATAGTTGTCCATGTCGGCACATTGTTACTGTCACTTGTTCCCTTCATGTAGTCTGGCTGTTGATGGTTGGCTGCATGTTGATGAACGATACACTGAAAGGTGAAGAGAGGATAGAATCTGTTGTCATATTTAAAAGTTCAGCTATCAGTGGTAATTGTGAGCTAATGAAAAGAGCAAGACTCAGTGCTACACACACAGCTCAGCCCAGGGGAGAGATAGAGTGGCCAATAGTCTGCACAGAAAGTGAAAGAAGCTGAGTAATGAAGTATTAATTGGCAGTTTTAAATCACAAGAACTGTTAGCTGCAACAACTGCACTTTGTAATTATTCTCGGACAGCACAAAAGGCTAGCAATTCTGAAATACCGTTGCTGCTGCAATAAATCGATAGCTGAGATTTATGGGTTGTTAATTATCAATTTAGGACAGATAATTAGAAGTCATCTAACGAAAGGAGGGAAGCTCGTGGTGTCAGACTCACACTGAAGAACCAAGAATTTAAAAATCAATTGTCTAACAAACATAATGCAACCTTCGGATGCTGATTAGATTCAGGAAAGGGCAGAGTGTGCAATATAAATCATACTGAACACATATTAAAATATTTTAATGGTGTATATTTGTAACTGATAATGTCCAGCTTCACAGTGGTGAAGGAAAAGTCCATGCTGCCCATTGAGGACAGAAGAACATGTGGTTCTTTTTAAGAGGAGAAAATAGAAAGAAAAAAACAATTCTAAAATAAGCAGGGAATTAAAAAGAACAAGAGAGTAAGTGAGAATCTCAAAAATTGCTTTCAGAATTCAGCATGTATATTAGGATTGATCCTGGAATTTGCTGCACGAATGATCTTGGCAGATTTTCATTCGCTCTTTGGTGTCTCAGGGTACCGATTTTTCTTCACCAGTTTTGTAGCTCCATTGCACTGAAATGTTCGATAACGCCTGGTAATTTTATACAGCTCAATAATAATACAGTTAACTTCTCGGGACTTTTGTTTCACTCACAGCACCCGCTAAACAGAGAGCTATTGTAGAAGTGAATAGACCCTTAATATTAATTGGCAGAGAACAACTTCTAGCTGAATGGAACTGTTATGAGAACAGATGTCTCACGAATGTGACTCAGGAGGTTGCTGGAAGAAAATTGGAAAAGTTATATTAGGGTTTCAATTGGCAGGTCATTGGTTTCTCATTATCTAATACCCAAAAGCTTCAACAACATTGGTTCAGCAAGTGATGGCTAACTTTTCATTTGAACTTCTGTATACAAAGGAGAGAGTTGCAGATAAGGATTGATTAGGAGAGAGCTTGACAGATAAGAGAAATGGTCTGTGAAATTTCACCAGTGGTATTCTACTTGAGAAATCTAAGTCTGGCACTCATTTTTTTTTCATTGCTGTCCAAATTTATCAAGATATATGACTTGGGCGTGCATTCGGGCCACTTAGGGTAGACTGGTCGGAGGATTTAGAGAATGATACTCCCTCTCTAGTTCCTGTATAATATTATGGTTACTATTTGCAATTTCATTCAAATTAGAATTACTAATAGGCCTTGTATCATTATAGTGAGATCTCAAAATGAATGGACAGAGTCTTTTGTAAGGTTCGCAGGGGAAGTGCTGAAGAAAGTATAGCTTCATGCACTGCCTGCGTGAGGGTGCCATTGATGTCGCTGGTCTGGCATGCTGTTTGCTTCCCTGTCATGAATTATCCTTAGGCTACTTACCATTTACTGGGATTCTCATGTAAGATAAGATTTTGCCTATTGGATTTCTTGATTTATTTTACAGAGCTGGAAGAGCATAATAATTACCCTCTATTGTGGGACGTATATGAACTCTCATATTGAGGGACATCTAATGTTCCTCATCTACCAATGTATTTCTGTTTCTCCTTTGATGATTTAGTATGTCTTCCATTGAAGCAGGGTTACAAGGCAATGCCCATACATAGCTGGTTGAATGGGATTTTAAAAAAATGATTCTTAGGATGTGGGCATCTCTGGCAAGGCCGGTATTTGTTGCCCATCCTGAGTTTTCCTTAGGAAGGCGGTGGTGAGCCTTACAGCACTAGATATGATTTGCTTGCTCTGCACTCAGAGATGTCTGGATCTTCTAACATATAGATGAGATCCCAATCTCAAGCAGCAACCTCCTGTTTGAGGTCATTTCAATTGACCATCTCATTCAGGTAAATCTGGTACCTGGTATTCCCTTTAAGGAACCAATGAAAGCTGCTTGGATACAAATGGAGTTGTTACTTTCTCAAGTATTTTCGGGCAATTAGGGTATGCGGACATTGCTGAAACTATTCTTAGTTCTGACAAACGGTCTTTAACTGAGACATTCCCCTGTTTTTTCTTTCTTTTGGATGCTGACGGATCTACTTTGTGCTCCCAGTATTTCCTGTTTTAGTTTCAGATTTCCAGTATTTGAAGTTTCTGTTTTAATCTCTAAGTTGGTATTATCTGTTAGATAATAAAATCATTTTATAATAAAATAATACAATAATTTTATAATCTAATATATAATATTATAATGATTTTACTACTGACTTGCCAATCCTCTTGGGGGCAACCTGACAATCTACATGAAAATGAAATCACCATTAAACTGTTGCTAAAAAAGGACCTTTCTATTCTGGAGGAACACTTTGGTACAAAGCACTTTAATAGTAGTAATGATAATAAGTAGATATTATCTGTTTCTGGAGAGCAAACCAGCTCTGTCAATCCATTAGTCATTGAAAAAGAGAGCTCAGCCATGGTGGTAGGTTTTGCTGCTTCCTTACTGATCCTCTTGGTGGCAATCTGACACCTACGTGAAAAGCAAATTGCCATTAACTCTATTCTGGAGGTATAAAGCACTTGAATGGTTCATGATTCCAAAATTTGCCTGCCTGCCTGCGTTTGCCAAGAAAAGGACATAAAGGGACGCTGTCTGCTTCACTTAAAACATCAGAGCTTTGGTGAGAAAATCTTCAAAGCAGAAGAGTGACAATATGTGGATGTGTGTCTTACTTATGACTCGTTAAAAAACATTATGGTGGAAAATTATTAGTGCATTTTTCAGACCATCATTTCCCCGAATATCAGCAAAAAAAAAGTAGATGTGAGTAAAGAGCAGTAGAATGTCAGAAAAATCTGTCAACAGATTAATTGTCCATGTTTAGCATGGTTCTCAGCATTCTACCTCACAGAAACAGGAGTAAAAATACACAAAGTTTATTTTTTTTAAAAACTTGCTAATTGTTGTTAAAGGTCAGTAATAGGAGGAACCTGTGCACGATTTTACAGCCATACAGAAACATCCAAAGGTGAATATTTAATTTTGGTTCAGACCTGGCGATACTGAGGATAATTAAGATGAAGAGTTGTAAATATCTGGAGAGCAGTGAAGCCTTTGAATACTTGGAGAGCTTTCCGATGGAGAGCATCTGTGTAACAGCCACAGCCAAGTGTATAATGGTGGGGAGGAGAAGGAGGGTGTTTGGGAATGCTCACAGGTTGCAGCTGATACTACCTCTGGTCTATCGCAGTCGAGTTAGAGGAGTGAGCTTGAGGAAGCCCAAGCTCACCAAGCTATGGCAGACATTGCTACTGCAATATATGTGGGTAGAACAAATGAAGGACAGAGACACAATGAGTTGCTAGTCAAGGTGCTTGTTTATAAAGCCAGAGCGAACTGAGCATGCTCATACTAAACCATGTGACAAACCATGTGCTAATACATTACACTGCTTTCCCCTTAAAAAAAAATGCACATATTCCCCTCTCAAATACAACAAAACTATGGTTCCACCTTTCCCAGCATTACATGTACCACACAACAAAAACTCCAGGCTTTTTTCTTTTAAATCAACTACAAATGAACTACAAATCCAGTTTACCAACAGGTTTGCAGAGCCTTCCTGACCTCCTTACAAAAGCTTTAGGTGTTGAACCAATTTTCGGGCTGTTTTGGTTTGGTTCCGAACTCAAAGATGATCCTGTTTCTATCTCAGATTTGTTTGAACCTGGTACTTCAGTTTCTGAAGTCTGAACGGAGTCAAACTCATGTATGAGTTCATGATCAAGTGGTTCACGATCACATCTTGGTTCATCTCTAGCAGAGATCATTTGATCTACATGAACACTTCAGATGTTGTCACCAATTTCAACCAAATATCTCTTGGTTCCACCAACCTCTGCTATGATTCCTATATCCCACTTGTGTTAACTCGACTTGCCAGGGGGACTGAGAACACGAACACACTCGTTTTGTCTGAAACTGCGTTCTTTCTGCTTGCTGTCATAATAACGTTTCTGACTCAACTGTTTGGCTGCGATTTCGCCTACCTGTGTGGGCTCATGGCGGGAGAGTGCGTTGGCAGGAGACGACCCCGCTGCTGTGTTGATCCCGCTGAGAGAAAAGATTTTCCCGTAATTGGCCTTGTTAGGCCTGCCCTGCGTGTAACCCGGCCCAATTACAAGGTGTGGGTCTGGTGATGTCAGCGGATGATGCTTTTGTTGCCGGTATATTTAAAGGGGCCATGGCCCCATTTGCTCTCACTTGTCATTTCAAGGGCTTCAGTGCTGCAGGTACCTGAATCAGTGAAGAATGAGTGCAGAAAGGCAGAGGGCTGCTCCTAGGTTCAGCAATGACTCCTTCCATGTTCTTGTGGAGGGAGTCAGAGGACGTAGGGAGGTTCTCTTCCCTACGGATGATAGGAGGAGACCTCCTCAGCAGACAAAGGCAACGTGGCTGCAGATTGCTGAGGAGGTGACGGCCAGGTCAGTGGTAGTTCAGACCTGGGTGCAGTGCCGCAAATGGCTTAATGATCTTATACGATCAGGAAAAATGAGTATAAAGCCACATTTACCTTCATGCTGCTGTGCCTGTCATCACATCCCGATCACTCTGCATTGCCATCCCTACTCCTGCATATCCTTACTCACCCTTACATCCCTTGCACCTTCACCCATCCCTCTGTCTCTATCTACAGTATCACATCCCCATCTTACTATGCACCCCTCACACTCACCCTCAGCCTAATACAATGACACCAACTAATAACACAAAAGGAGGCAACTTGGTATTGGCACCCCACTCCATCATAGTCGCATGAGAACATGGTCACACTTTTAAATAGATGGTCATCTATGGAGGGGAGAAACCAGAGGCTCATAGACGTCCTTTGTAGTAGGAATGTCAGTATAGACGTGGGTCCTCATGACCCCACTGATGTGCAGCAAGGTGCTCTCCAGCTACTTGCTAACAGAGAAGTGCGGGTGGCCCATGAGAGGGATGATGGTGGGAGGTGATATGGAAGTGGGGGCTCCGCTCCAAGCACTCACACTTCTCCCCCCTTGCCAACCCCTCGGTCAGAGCCCCAGATGTCTCCCCGGACAGTGATGACCGAGTCTGCCCCTGCACAGCCGCAGGAGGAGCAGACTTTGGCGGGGCCATCACATGCTCCAAAACCCAGAGGACGACCGCCAAAAGTGTCTAAGCTGGTGCAGCAGGGAAGTGAGCAGGCGGCCTCCACCTCTGCTGAAGCCACAGGGGTAGCACCTCGTAGAAGCACTCGGAAAAGAAAGATCCTACATAAATAGTCACAATGGTAATCACTTGGGTGTTTTCCGAAAAATGATTATTAACTTAATGTTGTTTTAATTTGTTGTAATAATTTATTTCGGAAAGTTTGAATTCATTGCCAAATGTGTGCTCACAATTGGAAGTGGCAGAGTGAACGGTCAGGGCTCCTTTTATGTCCAACAACGGTGGTGACAGTGAAAAGAATGCACTGGTCATTGTAGAGATGCTCTATGGTGTTGAAGTGGGGTGATGCCAACCTTCATGCGCATGTGGCAGTCACATGTCTGTGCTGCATAAAGTTAGATGAATCTGGCATTGATTCGGCTATCCCTGGTGTCGCGGGCAGCAATGTGTTTGCGTTCTGGTCGCATTGGGACAGCCGGCTCCTCCAGGTCTTCCTCATGCTGAACCTCATTCTGCTCCTTGTAAGCAGTTTTGATCCTAGCCCAATTGCTAGACGGACGGTTCAAATCGCCCCCGCCTTACGAAAGTTCTATACCCGGGAATTATTATTCAGAGTGTAAATGAAATAAGTCACGGACAGGAATGCTTCAGTGAAAAATCGTACTTATATTTATTTGGTCTAACATACACGGGCTAAAACATGCACTACTGAACAAAATCACTGTCTCTGTGGAGAATAAGATCCAGGTTACAAACAACATACATACAGTACACAACTGGGGACTATAACGTGTAGTAATTCCCTTGTTGCTATGGTGGACTCTAACTCCACCCCTACCAACGAATTACCCAGTCGCTTAAGCCCCTTCGCCTGGCGGAACCAAACGAAGCTTCCACCCCGGAATAGCCCAAAAAGACTTCACTTCTGAGAAAATATCCGGCTTGGGACACTCGAGACCATGCTTCCCACCACACACAGTCGGTCTCGATCGCTTCGCTCAGCGGCTTCTTCCTCTGGTACTTCTTCTTGTTAGGTCGATCTTGGTGGAGCGAGAGCGAGGGAGAGAGAGAATGGTGGGAAAGGATCTATCTTTATAGGAGTCTTGCTACCCCTATCTTTCCCGCCAATCTTTAAAATCCTTTTGTTTCTAAGCACTCTGGTGCTTTAGTCAGTGATGGGCCATCATCAGACCCATGAGTATTCTGTGATTGGAGGACTAATGGCCCTAAGTCTGGGACATATTTCGGTCTTTGTGTTGGGAAAAACTGGCTCCTCTTCAGCTGGCTAGGCTAGTGGGTTCATTGTTCTGCTTCTCTTCTGAGATGGAGGTGAGAAGTGCTTTTGCATATTAGAGTGGCTTTCTAATAGGTTCAAGTTCAACGGGTGCCTCAGGGTCCTCAGCCCCTTCGTCAATGCCCCCCCCACCCCCTTCCTTTTTCCAGGACTGTCGGGTGAACCCATACATTCTGGATGACTGACAGTTCTTTTGTCACAGCCAACTGCCATGCATTCTCTGGAGTTTTAACAAATCAGTTTTTCACGTATCTGCACAGGGCGATCCCATCACAGGGAAAATACCCTCAGAAAAATCCCATAAAGTCCACAAAATATTCTCGACTGAGTCCATTCTTCAAACAGAGACTTTGCGATCTCTTCATCCTCCTCCTCCCCCTCCTCCGCAGAGGCTGTGTGCTCTGTGCCTTGTTGCTCATGCAGTGCTAATCCTCGCTGCAGTGCTATGTTGTGCAGGGTGCAGCAGACAACGATGATTCTGGAGACCCTGGCTGGTGCGTACTGAAGGGCTCGTCCAGATCTGTCCAGGCATCTGAAGCGCATTTTGAGCAACCCTATTGTATGCTCTATGACATTTCTGGTGGACATGTGGTTTTGATTACAATGTTCTTCAGACTCGTTTGATGGCCTCCTCAAAGGTGTCATGAGCCACTTCTTCAAGGGATAGCCCTTGTCTCCAAAGAGCCAACCGGAAAGTCCGTTTAGTGGTGCGAAGAGCTGAGGCGAAAGATGTAAGAGTCATGGCAACTGCCAGGGAATGTGGCGCACACATGCATGATGCTCTTCCTATGGTTGCAGACCAGCTGGACGTTGAGGGAGTGGAAGCCCTTGCGGTTGACAAATACTCCTGGGTGATGATGGGGTGCCCTGATGGCCACATGTGTGCAGTCAATAATGCCCTGCACCCGTGGGAAGCCAGCCACAGTGGCAAAGGCCAGCATCCGCTCAGTAACACTGGCTTCATCAGTGGCAAAGTGGATATAATTGGCGGACTTGTCAAAGAGGGCATCGGTGACCTGTGTGATGTATCTGTGGGCGGCCGACTGGGAGATGCCGCTAATGTCTGCTGCAGATCCCTGGAAGGACCCTGACGCAACGAATTTGAGGACGGTGGTGACTTTGACAGCCACTGGAAACGGGTCTCCACCCGTTCCTCTGGGCTGCAGGTCTTGCTCGAGCAATGTGCAAATGTCTGCGATGACATAGAAACATAGAAACATAGAATCTAGGAGCAGGAGTAGGCCATTCGGCCCGTCGAGCCTGCTCCACCATTCAATATGATCATGGCTGATCATCCAAATCCAGTACCCTGTCCCTGCTTTAATCCCCACAGTACACATATCCCACCCTACCCCCGTAACCCCACGTATTTAATTCCCCCTAACATATCCCATCCTATCCCCATAACCCCACATATTTAATCCCCCCCTAACACTAAGGGTCAATTTATCATAGCCAAATCAACCTAACCCGCACATTTTTGGACTGTGGGAGGAAACTGGAGCACCCGGAGGAAACCCACGCAGACACGGGGAGAATGTGCAAACTCCACACAGACAGTCACCCGAGGTCAGATTCGAACCCGGGTCCCTGGCGCTGTGAGGCACCAGTGCTAACCACTATGCCACCGTGTTGCCCTCACGACCTGGCGTGATAGTCTCAGCCTCCTTTGGCACTGCTGCTCAGTCATGTTGAGGAAGCTCATCCTCTGCCTGTATACTTTGTGTTGGGGATATTGCCTCCGGTGTGGTGCAGCCCTGCGCTGATGCCCTCTGCCCTGTGCAGCATCAGATGGTTGAGGAGAAGGTTGGCGCTCTTGGTGTTGGTGCTGCTGGTGTGCCTGGCTCTGCTGCTGTTGCGGCTGATCGTGGTCAGATTCTGAGGACCAAGGTGAGAGAGTATTAATCTTGCCCATTCTGATGTAATATATGGCAGGTTAGGGTGATAGAAGCAATCTGTCAATTGGGAGAGAGGCTATTCCAAGGAGGTGACAATGGATAGAGAGTTTACTCCACACACTTCCAACCTGCGTAAAGATCAAATGTGCCTTCCAAATCCTGAAATCTGCAGGTTCTGAGATTGGAAAGTGAACAGCTGTGAAATGGTAGCTTTTATACTACATTTGCAGCTGTCAACTATTTAGAAGAATGGATAGTCATTGAACTCCTCACCTACTTACCTGATGTGATCTCCGAATGCCGTGAACCTCGTGAAAAAGGCGTAAAAATAGTAAGTACCTGGTGAAATTGTGTTTAACAACATTTTAAATAGCTTTTAATGAGCTTAATTGCCTGACCCACCGCTTGGTGTCGGGTCTGTTCAGTGCTGAAAGACCCGGCACTTGGGAGATGTGTGTGGATGCGGGTTGACAGCAGGCTCCCGACCCGCTGTCAATCATTTTGAATTTGACAGCTGACCCGCCTCCGATCCCGTCCTCTGAATGCCGGTAAAATTCCAGTCTTTCTGTTCAACTCTTGAGGCCAAATTTGGTTGAACAAAACTCAATTGTGTTCTCAATCTCCTCTTCATCAAGAATTCTGCTGGGGTATATCCAGTTGTAGTGTGCGGAGTAGTTCTGTACTTCAGCAAGAAATTTGCCAAATGTTGCAATCTTGAGGTGGCTATTGCAGGTTTGGTCCCCAATATTGCTAGGAGCGGTTTTTGATCGGTTATCAGGGTAAAGTTTCTGCCGATTAGGTACTGTTGGAATTTTTTGATTCCAAACACTATGGCGAGTGCTTCCTTTTCAATTTGCGCATAGTTTTTTTTCGCTCTTTGTGAGGGTTCACGATGCGAATGCGATTGGTTTCTCTTGGCCGTCATCCATTATGTGGCTTATGACAGCTCCCACACCATAGCTAGAAGCATCACATGCTAACTTAAGCTCACGCTCCGTGTTGTAGTGCACAAGTAGAGCATCGCTAGAGAGACTTCTCTTACAAGCGTCGTAAGCTTCCTGTTGCGCTTTTGTCCACTTCCACTGGGTATCCTGCTTGAGGAGCTTGTGCAATGGAACTAACATGGTCGCTAACTCAGGTAAGAAACGTGTGTAGTACTGGACCATTCCAAGGAAAGATCTTAACTCAGACACGTTCTGTGGCTTTGGAGCATTGATGACAGCACCGAACTTTTCTTTAACTGGTTGCAAGCCATTTGCATCAACTTTCAGACCAAGGTACACAACCTTGGGCTGCACAAAAGCACATTTGCTCCTCTTCAATTTGACATTGTGGGAATTCAACCTTTGAAGCACTAAATCTAACACTTCTCGATCGTCTTCCTCGCTGCTTGTTGTGATCAGCACATCGTCTTGATTGCATAAGCAATTTGGAATTCCTTGCAAAATCTTATCCATCTGCAGCTTGGTGTATGAGTACAGTCTCTTGTGTGTGTTGATGGTGAGATATTGTTGACTCTCTTTGTCAACATTCAGCTGAGCGTAAGCGTGCGACAGGTCAAGCTTGGAGAAAACCTTTGACCCAGAGAGTGCTGCATACAAATTTTGTGATGTAGGTAACCGGTACCGCTCATCATCAACTGCTTGGTTGATAGTAACTTTGTAGTCCCCACACAAGCGTACAGTTTTGTCTGCTTTGGGCACTACCACAATCGGGGTAGCCCATTCACTTTTGTCAGTTTTTACCAGCACTCCGTTCTCTCTGATTTTCTCTAGCTCTTCTGTGAAGGAATAGCCATATTCAGAAAAATACACCATCCTATGAAAGAATTCTGACTTTATTAAACATGACAAACTGGGCTTGGAAATCTGGAAGCCTCAACAAGGAAAAGCTGTAAACACCATACAGGCTTTTGAGATAAGATAAGTTGTTGACACTGAAACAATAGCCCTATTGAAGCAGAGGGTTGGAGGTTCCTAGAAGTCTGCAGTTTGGAAAGAACACAATAGCCATACCCTGTTTAGGTGTCATAAACCAACACTTCGAAATGAATCACATAAATTAAAGAAACATATGCCTTCATAAATATGACATCAAATGAAAGACAGGAGACATAATTCTAAGTACAACCAACTGAGGTAGCTAAGAAGACAATGAGATACCCAGTTGAAGTGTTTTTAATTTACATGTTGTAAACAGATACAAACAGAAGACTTTCATAAATATGATATCAATAGATGCAAGAGCCATCACATTGTTTTTGTGTTGAACTTGGAACACTTAGGAGACACGAAGTCTGTAATACAACCAGCTAAGGTGACTTAAGAATTGAATAAAAGACCTTGCTAAGAATGGCATCAAATAGATACATCTGTTACAACCATTTTTTATGATAAGCTTTGAACACCTACACAGCAGACACAAGTCTGCTTGCTAGCAGCTGAACTGACTGTAAGAATAGAAGGGGTCAACAGAAAAATGACTAGAGATAATTAGCTTACATCAGCAGAAAACTTCAAAGGATATACCACTGAGAAAGAGTATAAAAGATTGGATTTTCAAATAGGAAGACAGAATTCGCTGGAAGGGGCAAAGCGATTCTCAACTTCAGAGGCAAGCTCTGTAAGTTTTCAACTCTTTAAGTCTCGGGGATCAAAGGTACTTGTATTTGATTTTGGTGGATATTCTGGAATAAGACTAAGTAAGAAATGTAAAAATGTAACAAAGTTAAGATTTGAGAATAAGGATCTCTGATGATAAGAATTGTAAGCTTTTTGTTTTTGGAATTGTTAAAGTTGCGATTGAATCACCAGCTGTAAACTACATGTCGGTTCTTTAATAAATCTATATTTTTTTAGAATTGTCTCAAATAGTACTTCTGTATCAAATTCGCAAACTCAATCTCTGTACACTCTGGTGAGGAGTTGCAGAATTCTGAAGGAGTTTTCCAGACCCTCATAATATCCGGAAAGTTACAGTCTAGCTAAACTTATTAAAAGTGCTATCTGGAGGACGGTAACATCTTCAGGTCATTCCTTTCCTTTAGGGAGAGATAGTCTGGACCTTTAGACCCAATTAAGCGTCTTTAGGATCCGGCTACCTCTAACTTTAGTTGAAGGTGAACGTCTGGGGAATACACCTGATCCGGGGTAGCCCAAAAAGGGCTAGGACTAGTAATAATCCTTTCACTTCCTCCACCTGACTTTTCAATGCCTAGGGAACCGGCCTTGCCTTACAATAGACAGGCTTTGAGTTGGGCTTGATGCGGATATGTGCATCATACCCAGTGATGCCCTCATAACTGTCTGAGAACATGCTTTTATATTTGTTCAGCATTGTGTTGAGTTGCTTCTTTGAAGCATCTACACTGAAGACGTTTTTCCAGTCTAGTTTTAACTTTCTCAACCAGTCTTTGCCCATGAGGGCAGCTTTACTGACTGGCCATTGTGTTGAACTGTACATTCCATTTGTCCACATGTCTCTAGGATTTCTACGGAGTCAGTTTTTAACTCTACGGTACTCTCTGTAAGTGGTATTTGATTAAACTTACTCTCATATGTGTCCTTACTCATGCTAGAGCAGTCCGCCGCCGTGTCGATACACATATCAATATATTGGTCGTTGATCAAAAGTTTTGTACGGAAGTCTGTCTCATGACTGCTAGCATTGCTGCTAATGGCATAGATACTGTAGATGCCTAGTTCTTCAACATCAGGTGTGTTCACTTCAATATTGTGAATTCCTCCCTTTTGTTGCCGCTGCTTTGTATTGCCACTAGAATGGTTCTTACTTCCTGCTTTAGATCTGGCTCTGTAAGCTGTTGAAATATGGTCTTGCTTCTGGCAGTGAACACTTCACATTTCTGTATTGGCAGGACTGTGGTGAGTGATTTTCATTGCAACGATAACAATTCACTGAACCGCTCTCACTGACATGCTTTTGACTTGGTCTCACAGCTTTAGGTTTGGCGGTGGCTTTGTGATTGTAGACCTCAGCTGCACTGGTCACTTGAGTTGGACGGAGCTCCCTAGCATTCTTAGACGCCATCTCCATAGATAGGGCAATTTTGCATGCTCTGTCAAACATTAGGTTCGGAGTGTTCAGTAACTTGGACTGTGTGCAATCATCCACCAGTCCACACACAAACTTATCTCGCAACGCATGATCCAAAAATGTGCTTAAGTTACAATGCAAAGACAGGTTCTTAAGAGCTACAATGTAGTCACTGATGGTTTCACTTTGATTTTGGTTTCTGGTACCAAGCATATAGCTCTCTGCTATTTCTAATTGCTTTGAGTTGAAATGGTCCTCCAGTTTCTCGACAATGTCTTCAAACGACGCATCCTTCGCATTCCCTGGGGCGAGTAGGTGTGTCAACGTTCTGTAGATATCTGGCTCGATCTCCGTTAGAAAAATTGCTTTCTTCCATTCACAAATTACTTTATTTTGAGCTTGAACATTGTCATCTGCACCTTCGGTCTCAATAATGTTATTGGCCCTAAAAAGCATCTCCATCAGCTCAATGTAAGAACTGAATGGTTCGCGAGCTCGGTCATGCATGCCGAGGCTGCCAATGAATCCCATAGGCGCGGCCATGATTGTCCCGATCCCGTCGAACAGTGACTCAGCACGCTACCTGTGTACCTGTGAGAATCAACGTCACTGTTGCTGTGTATACATACACGCGAAGGTGAAGCACAGACAATTCTGCATCAGCATTAACAGTAAAACATCGCAAAAATTCAGTTTTGGTGTCACAAATTCACCTTAAACTTTTCCACTGTGTCCTTCCATGATCCCTAAAAATGGCTTTGGGATCCCATTCTCGTCACCAAAAATGGAATATATGTGGGTAGAACAAATGAAGGACAGAGACACGATGAGTTGCTAGTCCATGTGCTTGTTTACTAGGCCAGAGTGAACTGAGCATGCTCATACTAAACCATGTGACAAACCATGTGATAAAACATTACAGCTACCTTGGCCAGGAAGCCCTACAGGAACAGCCACTATATGTTCCTTACCACTGCCCTCATCATTTTTTTAATGAACTTAATAAGGCTGTTACAAATATGCGTCTGCCATAGATTTCTTTCTCAGATTCTGTGGCATCAGTCACTCCTGCAATTGGTCTGAACATCTTATGCTCAGGGGTGTTCCTGTACGGCCCACTGCCTACCTATACAATACCGAAAGCCTAGGGTATAGCAAGAGTATCGCCTTGTGTTCTGAACCGGATATTTGTGTCTTTCTCACATGTCCCCACTCTAAACTTTTCAAAGGCCGACCAAGAAAACACCTGGTGAGACCAGATTTGAATCATTAAGCTGCTTTAATTCACAGCAAGTGAACAAACAGAGTAACAGTTATGGTCAGACTTACTTCAATCAGAAAAACAATCAGTCTTTGTGTAATAATACCAAATAATGAACAGCTACGCTTCCCTACATATTTGACTTAAGCAAAATAACTCCTAACTACCATGGGAACATAGGAACCGGAGTAGGCCATTCAGCCCCTTGAGCCTGTCCCACCATTCAATGAGATCATGGCTGATCTGCAGCCTAACGGCATTTACCCACCTTTGGCCCATATCCCTTAATACCTTTGGTTATCAAAAAGCTATCAATCTCAGATTTAAAATTAACAATTGATCTAGCATCAAATGCCGTTTGTGGAAGAGAGTTCCAAACTTCTACCACCCTTTGCGTGTAGAAGTGTTTCCTAATTTCACCCTCCTAAGTATCTGAGCTTGGCAATAGCTTGCTTCCCCTGGCAGACTGCTTGTATTCTGTCTTTTTATCCTTCTGTGTTCATGACCTGAAAGGAACGCCTGTCCTCTGCCGAGTGCCTGGGACCAGGGACCTCTTCATGCATGGGTGTGAGGTGTTTATTGATGACTGAGACAGGCTAATAAATGGCTTATTGTTTACAGTCTTTGAGGAAACAACATCAAAGTTTAACCATTAGCTTTTAACCACCTTTCATCTCAGTGCCTGTTTTTAAACTTGTGCGCATACAATTTGCTTTAAACACAACTCTTAAATGTAGCTCTTTTTTCCAAATCCTTTCCGTGGCAAAATGGTCAAGAAAACCCAAGGGCTTTACCAGCACAAATAATTCTTCCTAACTTTTCACTAATGTTCATTAACTGATCTTTGGAACGATAAGAATAATCAGTGATGCTACACATGGGTGATTAGTCTATTAGTGCTGCCCACCAGTATTACACCACTGTTTACACACGTCTGCACATACAAACACAAGTTGCTGTTGTTGTCTATCATTTTTGATAATTTACACAGAGGTGAACATGGAAATAGAAACTTATCTGTGGCCCGAGAGTGACACTTTGACAGTTTGACCCAGTGAAGAATCCTGCCAGTGAATTTAATTTAATTTACAAAATTAGTCTCTAAAAGTGAAGCGAACTGTTATTTTAATTATGTGAAATAGTTAACTAGTTTTCCTTGCTTCACTACAAACTTGTCAAATACAATGTTTTATTAAAACTTCTGCCTGTCTTCTTGCTGTTCCACTTTAGGGAACACTGTGACGTAGTGGAAGGGTTCGCAGTCTGACTGACTGCGTAAACAGGTCTTGCATGGCCATAACCATCTTTAAACCAGCCGATATGATGGTTAGTCCTATGCGGCGGGAGGGTTTTATGGGCTCCCACAACCCATATGATGAGAGGGGGTGGGTGGGGGGCACCAGATGCGAGTGTCCTGCTGGATGTCAACCCAGAATTCAAAGCCGGAGCTCCGACTCCACTCGCTGGGACTGTCTGGAGTGGGGTTCGAGCCTTGCACTGTCTGGCCCAGAGGCAAAAGTGAGAAGTCGCACAACACCAGGTTATAGTCCAACAGCTTTATTTGAAATCACAAGCTTTCGGAGCGGCTGCTCCTTCGTCAGGTGAGCAGCGCTCTGAAAGCTTGTGATTTCAAATAAAGCTGTTGGACTATAACCTGGTGTTGTGCGACTTCTCACTTTTGTCCACCCCAGTCCAACACCGGCATCTCCGCATCATGGCCCAGAGGCAGGAATACTACTACTGCACCAAAGGCTCACTCCACTTCTGCCGGTGAATCAACAACAACAATTTGCATTTATACAGCGCCTTTAACGTAGTAAAACGTCCCAAGGATCTTCACAGGAGCGTTATCAAACGAAGTTTGACACTGATCCACAAAAGGAAATATTAGGACAGGTGACTGCAAGCTTGGTCAAAGAGGTAGGTTTTCTGTGTGGCTTAAAGGAGGAGAGAGCGGTAGAGACTTTGGGCTGGATTTTCATTGACCCGTGGAGGCGGGTTTGGAGGCGTGTGGGGGGTTAAAATTGCGAAAAGTGGCGGGTGGGCACAAGTCCGCCTCCATCCCGCCTCCACACAATTTTGATGAAATGGTGTCTGCTGGTCCCGCCTGTGTCTCTCTCTCTCTCCTTAGAGCTGCTGCTCATTTTGCCTCCAGGTCCTCTCACAGCAAAGGCCAGGCAGTCTCTGACCTGCAATACAGCAGCAATGATGACATCATCAGAGGCGACTTTCAGACTGAAACCACTAATTGGTTCATGGGTTCCCACATGCTGGAACTCAATTGCCCAATTAGGTGAAAATTGCATCAATCTCCCACATCCAATTGCAGTCGGGTGGATAACACGAAAAGTGGATGACACGACCCCAACCCGCCCCAGTATCAAAATCCAGCCCTTTGTGCGACCACTTGGCCGCGCAGTGCTCCGGGGTGAGCCGGCTTTTAAACTGAAAACAAACGCGCATGCGCGGACTTTTGAATGGGCTGCGCAGCCCGTTAAAGGGGCCGCGTGGCTCAAAAAATTACAGGTAACATTGGTAGAGAGGCGGAGCGGTTTAGGGAGGGAATTCCTGATCTCAGAGCCTCGGCAGCTGAAGGCACAGCCACCAATGGTGGAGCGATGAAAATCGGGGATTTGCAAGAGGCCTAAATTGAAGGAGCGCAGCGATCTCAGAAGGCTGTAAGGCTGGAGGAAGTTACAGAGCTAGGGAGGGACTTGATTCGAGTTCGGATATGGGCAGCAGAGTTTTGGATGAGCTCAAGTTTATGGAGGGTGCCAGGTGGGAGGACGGCCAGGAGAACATTGGAATAGTCGAGTCTAGAGGAAACAAAGGCATGGATGAGGGTTTCAGCAGCAGATGAACTGAGGCAAGGCTGGAGACGGCAATGTTACGGAGGTGGAAGTAGGCGGTTTTAGTGATGAAGAGGATATAGCGCCTGCATTAAGACAATGTTGCATAATCAACAAATTGTTAACAAAATCCAAAGTATTGTCCGTGCTGAACCGAACTTTCTCTTTAATATTCTGAATGGCATCCTGTACATTTCTGGCATATTCTGTTTTTATTTCAGTATTCCAGTATCCTCTGTTCTTTTGTTGTTGTCACATCTCTAACCAGGCTTGATGCTTCTGCTGACAGAATGTTAGTTCATAAAACAATTAGATACGTAAAGAATACAAAATAAGGCTGCTCACTGACCTTTAGCCTGTCTCACATCTGACAAATATGACAACCTGATCAAGATCCACAGTGAAGAAAGAAATTAGGTTGCCTGATCAGTTTCAGTAATGAGGAATCTAGTTTATTGCTTGTGATTCCACGTATCAGTAATTTATCTTCACAAGTGCTGACGGTGTTACATTCGGCAGTCCAGGGACCATTGACAGCTTAAACGATCAGCTTTTGCAAATAGGAGGGATTTAATCATGAAACAACGTGGAGTGCAACAGCTATGGTTTGCCGGTCAACGACTGTTTAGTGGGCTAAGCAATAAAGCTTGTTAGCTGAGCTCCTTCAAATAATTGCTGTTCTAAATTTTGTGGTTTTGCCCGTGCTATGTCCAAATCTGCCTCTTCTATTTAATCAACAAAGTACTCTAGACTGAATCTGTTTTCACTGGAAGCAAAGTGATAGATGCTTTTACTGCATGAGAAACTTCAGCACTATTTGGAGAATAAGCGATATCTAGAAATTATTACAAGGCTATAATCTAATCAGGCAATGTTATAAACAGTACAGTGTTATAAGCCTCAAATTAGATTACAGCCTTGTGTTCACTCCTTGAGATTTAGGGGGAAATTCTCCTCCATGATCCCACCCAAAATTGGTAAGATGATGATGGAGAATTTGCGTGGTGAGGCCTACTGCCACCTCACTGCCCTGACCAAGATTTCCCTCCCCCATCCATGACAGGAGTGCAACTGGCTGCTCCTTTCCCGCCTTCCGCATGTAAATAGCAGTAGGGGGTGGGGCCTGGGTCCCTGGAGCCTTGGTGAATTTCCCTCCCGTCCACCCCACTGACCACTGATTCTCGGGGTCGCCATGGAGGGAGAGGGCAAGCTAGCAGCCTCCTCTGTTTCCAGTTGGCCCCAAATACTTACTGCCTGAAGGCTTCAGTCTCAGCCAAGGCCTTCAGTCAGAGGCTTCATTCCCATCTTTGGGGTGCTTCTGGCTCCTCGCCACCTATTTTGGACTTTCCTCGGATGCTCTGGCAGGCTGGGAGACGCTGGGAGCTCGCTGCATACATGGCTGAGCCCTGACCCAGGGAAATGCATCAGGGTTGGGGTGGATGCGGGTGGAAGTCCGCCGCAAAGAAAAGAATCCCCCAGACTACCTTACATCTACATCCTGCCCCTCGGTGACATCATCCGAAAACACAACGCCAGATTTCACATGTACGCTGACAACACCCAGCTCTAGCTCACCACCACCTCTCTCAACTCCTCCACTGTCCACTGCTTGTCCGACGTCCAGTACTGGATGAACAGAAATTTCCTCCAACTAAATATTGGGAAGACATTGTCTTCGATCCCCGCCACAAACTCCGTTCCCTAGCCACCGATTCCATCCCTCTCCCTGGCAACTGTCTGAGGCTGAACCAGACTGTTCGCAACCTTGGTGTCATATTTGACCCCAAGATGAGCTTCCGACCACATATCCGAGCCATCACTAAGACCACCTATTTCCACCTCCATAACATCGCCCGACTCCTGCCTCAGCTCATCTGCTGCTCAAACCCTCATTCATGCCTTTGTTACCTCTAGACTTGACTATTCCAATGCACTCCTGGCTGGCCTCCCATCTTCCACCCTCCAAAAACTTAAGCTCATCCAAAACTTTGCTGCCCGTGTCCTAACTCGCACCAAGTCCTGTTCACCCATCACCCCTGTGCTCGCTGACCTACATTGGTCAAGCAACGCCTCGATTTTAAAAATCTCATCCTTATTTTCAAATCCCTCCATGGCCTCGCCCCTCCCTATCTCTGTAACCTCTTCCAGCCCCACAACCCTCCGAGACATCTGCACTCCTCCAATTCTGGCCTCTTGAGCATCCCTGATTTTAATTGCTCCACCATTGGCAGCTGTGCCTTCAGTTGCTAAGGCCCTAAGCTCTGGAATTCCCTCCCTAAACCTCTCTGATGCTCTACTTCCCCTTCCTCCTTTAAGACACTCCTTAAAACCTACCTCATTGACCAAGGTTTTGGCCACCTGCCTCTTATGTGGCTTGGCGTCAAATTTTGTTTGATAACGCTCCTGTGAAGCATCTTGGAATGTTTTACTACGTTAAAGGTGCTATATAAATGCAAGTTGTTGTTGTTGTTACATGCATAATTATGTTTACAATTTACTTGCTTGTGCTTGCAATGGATGTCCATGCAATCCTTGTCTTTAGCTGCAAAGCCACTCACAAAAAGGTACTAATCCCATGTGATGTCATTAAAAGTTTACCCTACAGATAGTGAATTTGATACACGTTTGATGTAGACATATATAATACATGCTTTACATAGAAAGCCCTTATAATGTGCGATGAGTTATCTAAATAATGGATATCGGAAAGTAGAGTAGGTTGCAGTTTAATTGATGCATGAAAAAGTAGGTCAATTAAACTTCTGCCTTCAATTACAAATTAGGCGACAACCATTAGAGTGATTCAAATACTGTCAAGTTTCAGTGTTTTTTTTTGCCATTTTTGGTGCTTATTTTGTCCATTTTTTTCAGTTTTGCTATCATTGTTTTATTTTAGTGCGTTCTATCAAAAATCTGAGCAAATATTTAAATTTCACTCGGTTTACTGTGTTCAGTGGATGGGCAGCTGGTGCAAATAACAGTCCCGTGCAGTCATGTATTTTGAGAGAAGCTCAGACATTATTTGATGTTATGAAAATGAAATTGTGAAAACTATTTTGAATTTAAAGACTTTTTATTGGGTTTTAACAACATTTTCGAATTTTTTGTTGGGGAGGTGGTGGGGGCGGGAGAGGATTTATCGAGTTTTATTGCCTTGATCCGAAAACTGGAAAGCTAAAAAAAATTTAAGATTTTCTTGCAATGATTTCCCTTTTAATTTTCTTTAATGTCATTTGGACTCCTATAAGGTCAGAGGCAGCATCGTAAAGCTGCAGCTTTAATAACACTGCCTGTAAGTACCTTGTTAAATTTTTCATATCCAGTTATATTTTGAATATCTCATGACAGAGATCCTGGCAGTATTATTAAACGTACCATTTACTTTCCTGCCTCTGGACCTGCTGAGCTGCTACAGACAGCACAGCACAATAAGTATGTCCTTCATTGCTATATGTGTTTCTCATTGGTCATCTGGGTAAAGAATTGGCTGGTATGGTGGATTACTACCCCGGCCCTTCAACCTTTCAGACCCTTCCTGAACGAAATGATTTCAATAAGTATTTTATAAAATCACCCAAGAAAATAACAGGGAACATTGGTTTTGCGACTATATTTAAAGGAGAGCTCTCTGCCTGAACAAATATTTGGCAGATTTTGTTTGGGTCAATGGGTAGGTACTCTAATTGGCAGGATGTGACTAGTGGTGTCCCGCAGGGATCTGTGTTGGGGCCTCAACTATTCACAATATTTACTACCGACTTAGATGATGGCATAGAAAGCCATATATTCAAATTTGACGATGACACAAAGATAGGCGGCATTGTAGGCAGTGTAGATGAAAGCACAAAATTACAAAGGGATATTGATAGATTAAGTGAATGGGCAAAACTATGGCAAATGGAATTCAATGTAAGCAAATGTGAGGTCATCCACTTTGGACCTAAAAAGGATACAACGGGATACTTTCTAAATGGTGAAAAGCTAAAAACAGTGGATGTCCAAAGAGACTTGGGGGTCCAGGTACATAGATTATTAAAGTGACATGAACAGGTACAGAAAATAATCAAAAGGCTAATGGAATGCTGGCCTTTATATCTAGAGGACTAGAATACAAGGGGGTAGAAGTTATGCTGCAGCTGTACAAAACCCTGGTTAGACCACACCTGGAGTACTGTGAGCAGTTCTGGGCACCACACCTTAGGAAGGATATATTGGCCTTGGAGGGAGTGCAGCGTAGGTTTACCAGAATGATACTGGACTTCAAAGGTTAAATTACGAGGAGAGATTACACAAATTAGGGTTGTATTCCCTAGAATTTAGAAGGTTAAGGGGTGATCTGATCAAAGTTTTCCCTAGAATTTAGAAAGTTAAGGGGTGATCTGATCAAAGTTTTCAGGATATTAAGGGGAACAGATAGGGTAGATAGAGAGAAACTATTTCCGCTGGTTGGGTAGTCTAAGACTAGGGGGCATAATCTAAAAAATTATGGGAGTGAAATTAAGAAACACTTCTGCACACAAAGGGTGGTAGAAGTTTGGAACTCTCCCCTGCAAATGGCAATTGATGCTAGATCAATTGTTAATTTTAAATCGGAGATTGATAGATTTTTGTTAACCAAAGGTATTAAGGGATATGGGCCAAAGGCGGGTATATGGAGTTAGGTCGCAGATCAGCCATGATCTCATTGAATGGCGGAACAGGCTCGAGAGGCTGAATGGCCTACTCCTGTTCCTATGTTTGGGGAGAGAGAAGAGTCATACACCATTTTTGCCACAATCATATCAGACACAAGTGATGTGCGATGGATTTTGATCAAGCCAGTTAATAAACGTCAATCATTACCAAAAGTTGTCCGACATATGAGCAAGCCAGAGACCATGCAACCCTTTCAGCCACCAATGCCGGATGGAAGTGATGGTGCAAGGTTGTTGGAAGGGCCATGCTAACCAGGCAACGCCCATGGCTCTTGCCACAAAGTGCCCAAAACACAAAAAACAAACCTAATGTGCAGGAGTTGTTAGATGCAGGGAAAGCGTGGCTTGCAGGCAGGAGCCTGAGTTCTGTGGGACGCTGGGAACTGAAAGATTTGCCAGCAGTGTCCCTGAGCAAGACACTATCTGGCTGATTTTATGACTGCAGCTAATAGCAGGGAGCTTCTCCCACCAGAAGGGCCCATTTGTAAAATCAGCCAATAGCAGGCCGATTTTCACCAATCCCACACAGGAATAACACCTGGGAGTAGTCTCACCAGGGAAAAGCTGTGACAGACCCAAGAGTCTATCTTGCATGAGATTATTAATGTCTGTCTCTCTATCTATTATTTATTAAAATTGCTCGGTGGGCTGCAACATTCAATTTCAAAATGCATTGAAATCTGTTATGTCAGGCCCTGTTATGAGAAAACCCATTTTAAAAGTCTCCATAATGGCTGCAAACTGTTCGTGAAAGATGCCAAATAAACACAATTAATTTCTTTCTGTTTCCAGTGTATATCTGAATGATAAAGTGTTCATTGTTTGCCCAGAGGCTGGCTATCCTAAATACTTTGCATGCAAGGTCAAGTTGAGGTCCATTGGAAATACGCTTGCCTATAGAAGCAGACTTCTGTGTTGAACAGAAAGAAAAAGTAGCTGGAAGTAGCCTAAATGGTGACAGAAGCCAATTAAAAAAATATTTGTCACTCCTGAAGCTTCAGCAGACAAATCTCCCCAGTTCCATGCAGCAACATTGTCTGGAAGGAGAGACTTCCACAGATATGAAATAGATTGTGAATCATTACTGATGGTCCTGTGCCCTCTTTGTTTTGATAGACTACTGAGGTATAGTTGCACAGCTCTGTGTTCCTGGCACAAATATATAGTACTAAAAATTCTTATGGTATTGCTCTGGTTGTGATATTATACAGGGCTGGCTGTTTCAAACACATCTCTCATTAGTTATACAGGATGCCATGGAGTAGATCATTCTCATCTAGCCAATGGATTGGCGCAGATTTGGACTGCACCAAGTCCAGAAACAAGAGATGGATTTTCTTTGTAGAAAATATTCCATCGATGTGCGGATTAAAAAAAAAAATGTATTTGTTTTTATGGGATGTGGGCGTCGCTGGCAAGGCCAGCATTTCTTGCCCATCCTTTGTTACCCTTGAGAAGGTGGTGGTGAGCCACCTTCTTGAACAGCTTCAGTCCATGTGGTGAAGGTATTCCCACAGTGCTGTTAGGGAGGGAGTTCCAGGAATTTGACCCAGCGACGATGAAGGATCGGCGATATACTTCCAAGTCAGGATGGTGTGTGACTTGGAGGGGAACTTGGAGGTGGTGGTGTTCCCATGCGCCTGCTGCCCTTGTCCTTCTAGGTGGAAGAGGTCGCGGGTTTGGGAGGTGCTGCCGAAGAAGTCTTGGCGAGTTGCTGCAGATGGTACACACTGCAGCCACGGTACGCCAGTGGTGGAGGGAGTGGATGTTTAAGGTGGTAGATGAGGTGCCAATCAAGCGGGCTGCTTTGTCCTGGATGGTGTTGAGCTTCTTGAGTGTTGTTGGAGCTGCACTCATCCAGGCAAGTGGAGAGTATTCCATCACACTCCTTACTTGTGCCTTGTAGACGGTAGAAAGGCTTTGGGGAGTCAGGAGGTGAGACACTCGCCGTAGAATACCTAGCCTCTGACCTGCTCTTGTTGCCACAGTATTTATGTGGCTGGTCCAGTTAAGTTTCTGGTCAATGGTGACCCCCAGGATGTTGATGGTGGGGGATTCGGTGATCAGAATGCCATTGAATGTCCAGGGGTGGTGTTTAGACTCTCGCTTGTTGGAGATAGTCATTGCCTGGCACTTCTGTGGCGCGAATGTTAGCTGCCACTTATCAGCCCAAGCCTGAACGTCGTCCAGGTCTTGTTGCATGTGGGCATGGCCTGCTTCATTATCTGAGAAGTTGTGAATGACGCTGAACACTGTGCAGTCATCAGCAAACATCCCCCTTTCTGACCTCATGTGGAGGGAAAGTCATTGATGAAGGAGCTGAAGATGGTTAGGCCTAGGACACTGCCCTGAGGAAGTCCTGCAGCGATGTCCTGGGGCTGTGATGATTGACCTTCAATATTAGAGCACTGAAGCTGCTGAAGGAGACAAGCACGGCAGAGCTTTCTTGAAGACTTCTAGTCATCTAGCGGTTTTTCGAACTGCTTTTTCCACACGTTTGCTCCAGCATAGTTTGGATGTAATCACAAAGACCAGGAATGGAGTGGTTTTGGCTCAAGATTGAATAGTCCGCGGCCGTAGGCAGCAAATTTAAATTTGTACATAGTCCTTACGGCGGGTGAAGCCATAAGCATTGCTAAGATGGTCAAGGGTCTCACCCGTGGAATTTGACATTCAATATGGTGTATTCAGATTCATTTTAGAACATTTATTACTTCAGATTGCTTGAAAAATAAAATGTGAAAACTATTGCTGGCTATATTCAAGGGGTGACGCCGGCCTTTTAAATTAAAACCCTCGCAGTAGTGCTATTCTCAACGGATAAAGAATGAATTACAATAGGGATACCTTGCACTGATGCTGACAGCACATTGGCAATATAAAAATGTAGAAAGAAGAGGGACCGAGAGAAACTGAGCAACAAAAGAGAGAAACAGAGAGCGAGAGGATGATTCATTTCTGCCATATTGAAGGCAGATAAGGAATTCAAACCCTTGGGTGCCCTTAAAATTTGAATCTCTGATCTGCGATTACGGGTTTTAAAAAAAAAAGTGAAATATGTTACGAGGTTTACTGTGTTCCTTTTCAGCATTCTAAATTATTATTGGGGAAGGAACATTTAGAAGTGGAAAGACAGTAAACAGCACCTTACTCCATTAAAATAATTGCAATACATCTAGGGCTCCAAATGCATTTTTCTCCCCTTTAGAGTTTAACATTTCCTTCCCTCAGTAGCAGAAGATGGGAGAAAGATTTTTTTAAATTAAAAAGCCTTTGGTGGCAATTCAAGAATCCTGGACTTTGTGTCCATCGGGCTCCAGCCCTTTATTAGCTTTTTTTTAAAACACATTTTAAAAAGCACTTAAATTATTCTATTTAAAAAAAGAAATAGCAATTTGAATTTGAAGAGAAGGGCATTTTAGTGCTTTTTGCTTATGGCTCTGCAAAACAACACTGTAGAATATTACTGTACAACCGTGTAATATATTTGCCTGAAATTGTGCCCCCACTGTTTTAGTGCCGGTGTTAACTGGTTTAAAATAAATTGATTAATGCCTCCAATAGATTAGTGGAGAGAGGAACTTCAGACAAACCAGTTAAGTGCTCCGGACCAGTATCGCAATTTTGGATCATTGTGTAGAAAAAGACCCCGGGGGAGAATTTCCATTCCATTGTCAGCAGAATTTAAGTGCAGAATCGAAGCAAGTGACTGTGGCAACATAATGGGGCGGAAACCATTTGTCACAAATTTACTCTTTGGCCCTTCCCACGATCCGCCTGCTGAGCTCAAGTGACCTCATTTAGATATATGATAATGAGGATCAGTGATGCTGCCACTCCAAGTCTCTTCCACACACTCGCAAAGCACTTGGGGCAACTGAGGATGAGAATTTGAAGGAACAGCTGAGGTAAGCACAAGTGAGGAGCATGTGGACTCAAGATGTTGCAGAGTTTCACGAGTGACTTCTGAAGCTGGGAATTACTTTATTGCAGCATTTTTTTTTGTCATTCTATCTACACGCACCTGGACTTGCTTTTCATTGCCGTCTGAGAACATAAGAACATAAGAAATAGGAGCAGGAGTAGGCCATTTGGTCCTTCGAGCCTGCTCCGCCATTCAATAAGATCATGGCTGATCTTCTACCTCAACTCCACTTTCCTGCACTATCCCCATATCCCTTGATTCCCTCAATATCCCAAAATCTATTGATCTCTGTCTTGAATATACTCAAAGACTGAGCCTCCACAGCCATCTGGGGTAGAGAATTCCAAAGAATCTCCACCCTTTGAGTGAAGAAATTTCTCCTCATCTCAGTCTTAAATGGCCGACCCCTTATTCTGAGACTGTGACCCCTGGTTCTAGACTCCCCAGCCTGGGGAAACATCCTCCCTGCATCTGCCCTGTCAAGTCCTGTAAGAATTTTGTATGTTTCAATGAGATCACCTCTCATTCTTCTAAACTCTAGAGAATATAGGCCCAGTCTACTCAATCTCTCCTTATAGGACAATCCCCCCATCCCGGGAACAAGTCTGGTGAACCTTCGTTGTATTCCCTCTATGGCAAAGATATCCTTCCTTAGATAAGGATACCAAAACTGTACACAATACTCCAGGTGTGGTCTCACCAGGGCCCTATATAATGGCAGTAAGTCGTCTTTACTCTTATACTCAAATCCTCTTGTAATAAAGGCCAAAATACCATTTGCTTTCCTAATTGCTTGCTGTACCTGTATGTTAACTTTCAGTGATTCGTGTACAAGGACACCCAGGTCCCTCTGAACACCAACATTTCCCATCTCTCACCATTTAAAAAATACTCTGCTTTTCTATTTTTCCTACCAAAGTGGATAACTTCACATTTCTCCACATTATATTCCATTTGCCATGTTCTTGCTTACTCAGTTAGCCTGTCTATATCCCCTTGAAGCCTCCTTGCATCCTCCTCACAACTTACATTCCCACCCAGCTTTGTATCATCAGCAAATTTGGATATATTACATTTGGTTCCCTCATCCAAATCACTGATATAGATTGTGAATAGCTGAGGCCCAAGCACTGATCCTTGTGGTACCCCACTAGTTACAGTTTGCCAACCCAAAAATGACCCGTTTATTCCTACTTTCTGTTTTCTACCCATTAACCAATCCTCAATCCATGCTAGTATATTACCCCCAATCGCATGAGCCCTAATTTTGTTTCATAACCTCTTGTTTTGCACCTTATCGAACCTTCTGAAAATCCAAATACACCACATCCACTGGTTCCCCCTTATCTATTCTGCTAGTTACAATCTCAAAAAACTATAACAGATTTGTCAAACATGATTTCCCTTTCATAAATCCATATTGACTCTGCCCAATCCTATTATTATTTTCTAAGTGCCCTGTTACAATGTCCTTAATACAGGAAACTCTTTGGTATCCGGCACCGACGGGACCGGGATGGTGCCGGTTGATTAAAAATTCCGGATGACGGAGAGGGTTATCTACCGAGGCTATTTTTAACAAACAAAAATAAAAAAATCAAGAAATGTGCAGTATACAGTAATTGGGTACTCACCTACAGAATGTTGTGTTAAATGGATGGTGGAAGATGCTTGATTAAATACAGTACTGCCAGGTGAGGGTAATCCATCACTCTTTAATTACTTAACAGTAAAACAAAATGGTTATTGAGGTGTTGTTTTCGGAGTATGAATTTTGCCGGTTAATAGAGAATTCCTAGTTTGGCATAAGAATAAAACAAAAAAGGTGACTCAACCGTGGCTAACAAGGGAAATTAGGGATAGCATAAGATTCAAGGAGAGGACATATAAATTGGCCAGAAAAAGCAGTAAACCTGAGGATTGGGAGCAGTTTAAGATTCAACAAAGGAGGACAAAGGGATTAATTAAGAAGGGGAAAATAGAATATGAGAGGTAGCTTTCAGGGAACATAAAAACTGACTGTAAAAGCTTTTATAGATATGTGAAGAGAAAAAGATTGGTGAAGTCAAGCGTAGGTCCCTTGCAGTCAGAATCAGGGGAACTTATAATGGGGAACAAAGAAATTTCAGTCCAATTAAATACATATTTTGGTTCTGTCTTCACAAAGGAGGACACAAATAACCTCCCAGAGCTGTCGGGGAACATAGGGTCTGATGAAAGGGAGGAACTGAAAGAAATCAGTATTTGTAGGGAAATGGTGTTAGGGAAATTGACGGGATTGAAGGCCGATAAATCCCCAGGGCCTGATAATCTACATCCTAGGGTACTTAAGGAAGTGGCCCTAGAAATAGTAGATGCATTGCTGATCATCTGCCAACATTCGATGGATTCTGGAACAATACCCATGGATTGGAGGGTAGCTAATGTTACCCCACTATTCAAAAAAGGTGGTAGAGAGAAAACGGGGAATTACATCGATAGTGGGGAAAATGCTAGAGTCCATTATAAAAGATGTAATAGCAGAGCATTTGGAAAACAGTGACAGGATCAGACAAAGTCAACATGGATTTACAAAAGGTAAATCGTGCTTGACTAATCTACTGGAATTTTTTGAGGAAGTAACTGGTAAAATAGATAAGGGAGAACCAGTGGATGTGGTGTATTTGGACTTTCAAAAGGCTTTCGATAAGGTCCCGCATAAGAGATTAGTGTGTAAAGTTAAGGCACATGGGATTGGGGGCAAGGTATTGACTTGGATAGAGAACTGGTTGGCAGACAGAAAGCAAAGAGTTGGAATAAACGAGTCTTTTTCCGAGTGGCAGGCAGTGACTAGTGGGGTACCGCAGGGATCGGTCCTTGGACCCCAGCTATTCACAATATATATCAATGATCTAGACAAGGGAACTAGATGTAATATCTCCAAGTTTGCAGATGACACAAAGCTGGGTGGGCGTGTGTGCTGTGAGGAGGATGCCGAGAAACTCCAGGATGATTTGGACAGGTTGGGTGATTGGGCAGAAGCATGGCAGATGCAATATAACGTGGATAAATGCGAGGTTATCCACTTTGGTGTCAAAAACAGGAAGGCAGATTATTATCTGAATGCCAATAGATTGGGAGAAGGGGAAGTGCAACGAGACCTGGGTGTCCTTGTGCACCAGTCGCTGAAGGTAAGCATGCAGGTGCAACAGGTGGTTAAGAAGGCAAATGGTATGTTGGCTTTCGTAGCGAGAGGGTTTAAGTACAGAAACAAGGATGTCTTGCTGCAGTTGTACAGGGCCTTGGTGAGACCACATCTTGAGTATTGTGTGCAGTTTTGGTCGCCTTATCTGAGGAAGGAGATTCTTGCCATGGAAGGAGTTCAGCGAAGATTCACCAGGCTGATACCTGGGATGGCAGGAATGACGTCTGAGGAGAGATTGGGTCGATTGGGCTTATACTCGCTGGAGTTTAGAAGAATGAGAGGGGATCTCGTTGAAACTTATAAAATTCTGACAGGACTGGACAGACTAGATGCAGGAAAGATGTTCCCGATGGTCGGGGAGTCCAGAACCAGGGGTCACAGTCTAAGGATAAGGGGTAAGCCATTTAGGACAGAAATCAGGAGGAATTTCTTCACCCAGAGAGTGGTGAACCTGTGGAATTCTCTACCACAGAAGGCAGTAGAGGCCAATTCATTAAATATATTCAAGAAGGAGTTGGATATATTTCTTAAGGCTAAAGGGATCAAGGGATATGGGGAGAAAGCAGGGACAGGGTTCTGAATTTGGATGATCAGCCATGATCGCATTGAATGGTGGAGCAGGCTAGAGGGGCCGAATGGCCTACTCCTGCTCCTATCTTCTATGTTTCTATGATTCTAATTCTGGATATTTAGGTGCCGTTTAAACGAGAGTTTCCTGTAATTGATTCTAGCATTTCCCTACTACTGATGTAAGGCTAACTGGTCTGTAGTTCCGTTTTCTCTCTCCCTCTTTCCTTAAAGAGTGGGGTTACATTTGCTACCCTCCAATCCGTGGGAACTGTTCTAGAATTTATGTAATTTTGGAAGATGACAACCAATGCATCCTTTGGGCTGGATTTTGATACTGGGGCGGGTTGGGGTCGTGTCATCCACTTTTCGTGTTATCCACCCGACTGCAATTGGATGTGGGAGATTGATCCGATTTTCACCTAATTGGGCAATTGAGTTCCAGCATGTGGGAACCCATGAACCAATTAGTGTTTTCAGTCTGAAAGTCGCCTCTGATGATGTCATCATTGCTGCTGCATTGAAGGTCTACAAAGACTGCCTGGCCTTTGCTGTTAGAGGACCTGGATGCAAAATGAGCAGCAGCAGCCCTAAGTCTGCTCCCAGATATTTTTGCACCACCACTCCCAAATATGTCTCCTCCTCATCCATCCATCCAGATATGTCTCCTCCTCATCCATCCATCCATCCAGATATGCATGCCTGCCTGCCAGCCAGCCAGCCAGCTATCCAAATGTGCTCCCGCCAGGTTTCACAATTGTGGTTCAGAACAGGCGTGCTTCACGTAGAAAAAGGGTTAAAATCACAAAGGCCTTTCAAAATGGCATTACAGAGGCAATTTAGGCTTGTTAAGGACCTTAACAGCCTATCCCACCTCTTAGAGGCGGAACGGAGTCAGGACCAGCAGACATGATTTAATGAAAATTGCGTGGAGGCGGGTTTGTGCCCGGCCACCAGTTTTCGCAATTTTAACCCCCCACACGCCTCCAAACCCACCTCCATGGGTCAATGAAAATCCAGCCCATTATCTCTATAGCCACCTCTTTCAAAACCCTAGGATGTAGGCCATCAGGTCCAAGGGATTCATTGGCTTTCAGTCCCATTAATTTCTCCAGTACTATTTTTTTACTAATACTAATTTCTTTCAATTCCTCATTCTCGCTAGACCCTTGGATCTCCACTATTTCCGGGAAGTTTTTTACGTCTTCTTCCATGAAGACAGACACAGTGGACTGGATTTTGAATCTGGGGTTGGGTTGGTGTCGGGAATCACACATTTTGGCTTGTGAACCCGCCTCCATCGAGATGTGGCCAACCCACTGTATTTTCCCTTGATTGACCTTGTTGAGCCTACCCAGTGGGCTCAGCAGGCCAATTAAGGGCCACCCGGCAACAGGTGATGTCACAGATTGACATTTCATCTGTCAAGAGCTTTTGACAGATGAAATATCAGCGTTTGACAGCTCTGTGAAGCTGTCAAACACTGACAATATGATTTCTAACTTCAGTCCTTCCTCTCAGGCTGAGTTAGAAATCATTCCACCACAGAAAACAGCAGGCTGCAGTTTTTGATAGAACCACGGCTTTCCTGCTTTCTGTGCCGGTGAGATTTCTGATTCCCGAGAACTGAAGGGCTGACACCTAAGGTAAGTAAAACTTTTTCCCACACTTAGCACTTACCTTACACACTTACCTCTGCACACATGCACCCATCACTCACCTGCCCACCGGACATATCGACCCCTCCAACCCCTGCAGACACACGGCCCGCCCCAATAACTTGGGGTGGTTGCCACCTGTCGGGAAGCCCACACTTTTCTGTTTAAAATAGGGATTATGCAAAAAACTGCCTGTTAACTACCTGTTAACAGGCAGTTAATTGTCACTAATCCCTTCCCGCCTCGGGGAGTCGGGTCTCAGAGCAGGTCGGGTACCCGCCGCCAGAGAAACTGGCATGGAGGCGGGTTGGAGTCGGGATGGGGTCGGGACCCCTGAATCTGCAACTTTCGACTCCACGGGTCATTGAAAATCCAGCCCAAAGTATTTGTTTAATTTCTCTGCCATTTCCTTATGCCCCATTATAATTTCTTCTGTCTCAGCCTGTAAGGGACCCATGTTTACTTTTGCTAATCTTTTCCCCCTGCTCTCAACCCACATTTAGGGCTTCTCAGCATCAGGTATGGCATTCCCTATGGCCATTGTGTATGCAATTAGCATGGAGGAGGTAAAGGAGCAGCGCAGGATGGAGCAAAGGAGAATCAGGCAGCAGTTAAGGAGAATGCAATATATTCAGGTGGGTATCCGTGAGTTCTGGGTCCCACGACTCCAAAACTGTAGGCAGCCTTCTCCTCAGCCTCCACTGGGAAGGTGGCACATCCTTACTGACCACACTCCTCCAAGTTCCACAAATAACTCTGTGCCACATCCTTGCTAACACTACCTATTTCCTCTTGGTGAAAGTATCTGTGCTTGTGTGTGAGACGAAAGAAGCAAGCGATACAGGAGGTGAGTTCAAGGAGGTTGGGACAGAGGAACATGGGGCAGGAGATCTCTGCAGGAACACATGGGTAGACTTAAGTCATAATTCATGTGCTTCATCTCCCTCTTCTTCATCATCCTCCTTGTCTCTTGCATCATAGTTCACAAGGAGATAGTTGTGTCGCTGTTCCTCCTCACCAGGTGTGCATTACCTCTTTGGATTAAGGAAACAGCGAAGATAGAAGCCCGTGGCTGTGTAGTGCTTCGCAGGGATGCCAGGGTGACAGTGTTGGTGTTTCAGTCACCAACCTGGCACTGGTAATATTCCCCAGACCTCGCCATCTCCAACGGCAAGAGCAGAGCGCTTCCCCATAAGTTTCATGGCATTCTTTTTGAAGGATATGAGATGTTTCAGCTTAGAGATGCCCCCTCCAGTGGTCTGTCTCTCATATCCTGCGCCATTTTCTCCTGCAACAAGATTGAGTAAATGAGAGGAAAGCTAGCAGTTGTGGGAGTGTGCGCCAAGTGGCTTGGGAAAGAAATGTGGGGGTATCAGCCTGATAAAATGGAGGAAGATGTCCATCCAATAATTGGAATGGTCAGCCCTCTAGCAGTAACTCGGTGGGAAATCCTTTTCCAATTTCTTTCTTGCTACCGCCCCATTTTTAGGTGTAAACGAAGAGTCAGCAAGACAATAATCGGCCCCCCAACAGTCAATTGAATGAGCCAAGCCTTGTTCCTTACTTACCTGCTGCTCTCCCAGCCTGCAATCCTCAGTTAGAGCTGGCTTTTTAAAGGCTGCATTCTAACTTCCATGCACTCTGCAGATTATGCTGGTTTTACACTGTTTTTATGCCAATTTTTATTCCAATGGATTTGCAAATGAGCTGATGCAGGAAATTTCAGTGCAAACACTTCTTCAGATCATCAGCAGGTGCAACACTTTCCCCACTGGTGTAAAAGTGGGTCAAAACACCGGGTGGAAATCCCCTCCCCTCCCCCCACCAGTCTAAAATTAGGGAATTTTAAAATGACAAAAGGAACTCTAGGGGTAATCTTAACTTGGATCTGGATTCAGGCAGGTGGGGCATAGGGTGAGCACCAAATGCGCCCCCCCTGACCTTGGCATTGTGGTGCCCTGGCAAATGTAACTCCCAGGCCTCAGCTGCATGCTGCTGGTCTGCTGCCTGGGCAGGAAGTGGAAACTGGCCAGCGGGCGAGAGTGGTAGTTCGGGTGGCAGCAGCCCACTGGCCGGCATCAAAGGGAGGTTCACCGGCAAGAAGCTAAGCTGTAGAGAGTGGGTTTCCGGGAGGGTCTTGCAGAAAGGGAGGGGAGGAGCACAGGTCAGGGGGAGGCCTAACCTTTCTTTGTGGGGCCTGGAGGAGTGCAGCACCTCCACCCGGCCCCACAAGGAATGTAAAACAAAAAACTTACCTTAAATGGCCTCTTCTGGTCCTCTTCCCGCTAACTTTAGCTGGAGGGAAAGCCACAACACGTGGTGTTAGGTGGGGTGGAGAGGGTATATATTGTGATACACATGGTAGCACAATTGTTTGGGACAGGCTGCAAGGTCCAGAGGGTCTTCCCCTGTCCGTCATTGTTTGTATGTTTGGGCCCAATGACCCCTATCTGCATATTTAAAGAAGGACCCCACTAGCTTCAGGCAGGTGTCCTTGCCGCCTGCTCAGAAGAGCCGGGTAAAATTGAGGACAGCGGGATCGGTGCGGGGCGTCGGCGGGAAAGTCACCCGACCGATTTTAACTGCCCACTCACACAATTTCCGCCTAGTGGATGGGGTTAAAAATTCCCCTTACGTTATTTTTTAATAATTTACTGCTCTCTGTTCTAATGAAGCATTTTTGGCCTGGGGAAGAACCAGCAGCCCTGGGAGAGCAGGGAAAATAGATAGCAGCCTTGAAAGACCCAGACCGAGAGTTTAATATTAATTGAAAGATCCAGACCGCGAGTTTAATATTAATTGTAGTTGAGGTTTGAAACTGTAACTCTTTGACATTGAGAGTTCTGGAAGTGAGTAAGAGGGTGCTACAGTGGCCAAAGCTGGTGGGAAATGGTTTACTGTTAAAGGCAAAAGATTGGTTCGCTCCACTCTGTGTGTCAGATCATTACAGTGCGGCAAGAACAAAGATCAAGAAATAGTCTTCCCCTCTCCACTCTTCTGCCACCAAGATTCCTCGGGGAGGCAAAAGAACTGTTGCAAAGCAAACTGATTTGCTGTTGCAGGGGATAATAAAAGTACACATTTATGTGCAGTGCACATGCCAGAGGCTTGATTTCCTCGGAGATTAGAGATGCATGGGTAACAATACAGTAGTCTTTGTTTCAACAGCATATTGGCTTTGTCTTCTCATTGCTGAAGATAATATACCATTTGGCTGCCTAATGTCCAATTTTGTCTCTGCCTGCAGTAAGTCAACTGCTGCTTGCCTTTCAGGTGGGGAGCACAGCTCTCTGTGGAGGCTTGTGGCATCAGTTGAGAAAACAATCTCACTTCTCACAACATAGACTAGGCCATTGCTGAAGGTAAGAAACAGAAGGGCTGATTTTAACTTTCGGCGGTGGTGGAAAACTGTCGGTAGCGGATCGGTCGCCCATTAAACACCCTGCCTGAATCAATGGAAAGGAAATTTGGGCGGGGTGAAATTTGGGCACCCGATCTGCAATCCCCTCATTATCCGTCACTGCCAAAAGTTAAAATTAGCCCTAGAGTGAGGCCATTCATGCTTCCCAGGGAGACTGTTGTCTAGATATTGCAATAAGACAACAATGTCCATCTGTTGTTACCCCAATGGTTAACATTTCTAATTCAACAGATCCCTGTATCTGCTACAAAAAGTCAGCTTCTCAGCACTTAAGCTTACCACTACCTCAGAAATACATTGATAAATTTTGCATTGGCACAAAGCACAGATTGAAATTGATGAAAATGATTGATTTTTAAAAATAGTAATGTAGCTCGTTGCTCCAACCTGCTGCTCTGTGCAGAGGTAAGAATAGATTTATATCAGTGATTCCCATTCTGTGAGTTCCCAATTTTGGCCGGATCATTGAAAGGAAACACTGAGTGGAGCTAATCAATCTGTTGTCTTTAGCAATAAATTATTTAGCCCTCAGCATTGACCATTGTTGCACATTCATACTTCTAGAAGTCTCAAGTCAATCAGTTATAACTTTACACCTCAGCTGCAGTCAATATTTGTAATATTTAACTTGCAGCTCAAACTGGGAAGCTTTCTTCTGCCTCTAACTCATTGCACATTTACCAAGTACCTTTAATACAGTGAATTGACAGCATTTATAAGGTCATTTGTGTTAAAGCTACCTCTGCCTCTATCTAATTATTTTCAAAAAAATTAGGCCCATTTTTGGCATCAGACGCCTGAAAAACTATAGGATCTTGGTGACAAAAGTAACAACCAAGTCACCCAGTACCATTACATTGACGAATCTGTTAAATTAGTTATTTAAGTAGTAGAATTAGACAAGAAAATTTGTTGGTTTAGCACTACATAATTCAGAAGGTTCAAGTTTATGATGAGATTTCACATGCTGATACAGGACCATTATTTTTTTCTTGTACCTTAGTATTAGTCCTGAAAATATGTACTGTTGGGCTAATGTCTATGAATAAAGTGGAACTTCGAGAGATTACTGACATGTAACTTACTTTAACTCAATTTTGGAACATTATTTCCTAATCTGCAGTAATTTAAATTCCAGGGGAAGAAAAGTAATACAAGAGCAAAAACAGATGAAGCAATTTATTGAAGAATTTTTAAAGCCCTTTAGGAATATTACTATCAAAGCACATTTATAATAATTTAGTATAATTACTTAGTCTGCCATTTTGTATTCCATTCTGCCTCCCTCGCTGGATGCCTGTAGGATATTGCACTACACTCATTTATATTCCCTATATAACGGATGGATTCTTTAAATAATACATGCATCACATCTGGCCACTGAATTAGATATTGTTCCTTAAACATCGCAGTAGATTTATGCCTCGCTCTTAACTGTCTGCGTTCTTGGATATATGCGACTGTGAAAATAGCCTTACATTCCAAAACTGAGATCAAATAATGGCACTGGGTTTGATAACTTATCATTATTTAACAAATGCAACATTTAATTTGTGACATAGACACAATCTAACAAAATGATTTATTATCACCTCTTTTAGTTTTACAGTTTTCTTCAATTTTTTTGTTATTTTCAGCAAATTCTCGGGTGCCCAAAGCAATGGTATTCTCTCATCTTGCGAGATTTTTCTGTCAGTTTCTTTGGTGTGAAAAAGAAACTCCTGTCTAATTACATGGTGTAACATTAAGATACACAATTCTAGTGCTGGTTATTAATTGCATGACTAAGTGCCCACATACTGCATAGATTAGAAAATGCTTAAAATAAAACAATGGGAAAGAATGACAAAGGATTCCCCTTTTGAGTGTCGATGAAAAAATATAATGGTGGCTATATGCACTCGGTCTGAAAGAACAGCAACTGTGATGAGCAGAAATAAAAACAGAAAATGCTGGAGACACTCAGCAGGTCAGGCAGCATCTGTGAAGAGAGAAACAGAGTTAACGTTTCAGGTCGATGACCTTTCGTCAGAACTCGGCCCTGCATCAAATGATAGGTTTGGGGTCTTTAAATGGTTTTGTTTTCATTAGGGCTTTAGTTGTATACAAGATTATGCGGCTGTTTTTGAAATAACTAGTGATAAGATGGATATTGTGTCTCCCTCTCCCTCCCCCAGCTTCAAATTGAGGATGGGTGCCTGGGAGTCTGCAGGATGCAGGCCAAGGTCTTCGGTTTGAAGATCAGACAGGATGCAGATTCCTTTTTTCTAGGGCTAATCTAATCATGCCTCATGAGGACATAGATTGGACCAGGTGTAAATTACAAATCCTCCCGCTGTTTCATGTACCATTATGTCTTTGATCTGGCTTGATTGACAGCCCTTGTATTGCCGGGTGAATAAAAATAGCAGTTATTCCTGTAATCTGCGGTTCATGTTTTGGTTATGTTTAATGTGACGTTTGAGGTCTGTGCCTCACCCTTTTTCAAACATTATATCAGGAAGCTCACAAAAGTCCTTGACCTTCACAAGCACCTGCTGCTTACCGGACAAACAAACATGTTCTAAAGAAGAAAGTTTTAAACTGTGGTGGACAGATGCAGCCATTGCTACTTTATAAATATTCAAATTATCAGTATCTGGCTGTATTCTTTTGCTTCTGTGTAATCCTGATCTTACTGTAAAGAATTTTGATGATAGGTTTTAGCTTGAATGTTGTAGCCTGATAATATCATGTTTTCCATCTTTCTGACTGGACTATATATAGTGTGTGGTGGGCAACCATGTCAACCTCTGGTGTCAAATATCCCTGTAAAATGGTAATTGTTGATCCTGTGGCGCACAACTCCATTCACAGCACATATTAAGGTTCAATTTTCTGACCATAGATGGCATGAGTCTGCCCGTGGCAACTTTTTTTATTCATTCATGGGAAGTGGGCGTTGCTGGCAAGGCCAGCATTTATTGCCGGTCCCTAATTGCCCTTGAGAAGGTGGTGGTGAGCCGCCTGCTTGAACCGCTGCAGTCCATCTGGTGAAGGTACTCCTACAGTGCTGTTAGGGAGGGAGTTCCAGGATTTTGACCCAGTGACGATGAAGGAACAGCGATATATTTCCAAGTCAGGATGGTGTGTGGCTTGGAGGTGATGGTGTTCACATGCACCTGCTGCCCTTGTCCTTCTAGGTGGTAGAGGTCACGGGTTTGGGAGGTGCTGGTGAAGAAGCCTTGGCGTGTTTCAGCAGTGCATCTTGTAGATGGTACACACTGCAGCCATGGTGCGCCGGTGGTGGAGGAGTGAATGTTTAAGGTGGTGGATGGGGTGCCAAACAAGCCGGCTACTTTGTTCTGGATGGTGTTGAGCTTCTTGAGTGTTGCTCGAGCTGCACTCATCCAGGCAAGTGGAGAGTATTCCATCACATTCCTTACTTGTGCCTTGTAGATGGTGGAAAGGCTTTGGGGAGTCAGGAGGTGAGACACTCATCACAGAATACCCAGCCTCTGACCTGCTCTTGTACCCACAGTATTTATGTGGCTGGTCCAGTTAAGTTTCTGGTCAATGGTGAGCCCCCAGGATGTTGATAGTGGGGGATTCGGCGATGGTAATACCGTTGAATGCCAAGGGGCAGTGGTTAGACTTTCTTTTGTTGGAGATAGTCATTGCCTGGCACATTTGTGGCGCGAATGTTACCTGCCACTTATCAGCCTAAGCCTGAATGTTGTCTGAGTCTTGCTGCATGCCGGCATGGACTGCTTCATTATCTGAGGAGTTGCGAATGGCACTGAATACTTTGCAATCAATCAATCAGCTGCGAAGTTGGGAGACAGCCCAAAACATTTCCTGGTGTTTCACATCCTCTTAATCTTGTCGATCTGTTTATGCTAGAATACATTTATATTGCAGCTACCAGTCTGAGACCAGCAGCGGCATTATTAGTTCCAGCCAGACAGTCGTTTGTACTAAAATAAAAACAGAAAATGCTGGAAACACTCAGCAGGCCAGGCAGCATCTGTAGAGAGAGAAACAGAGTTAACGTTTCAGGTCGATGACTCTTCGTCAGTCGTTTGTACTGCCTGTCTCTAACTGGAATTCTCCCCCCACCCCTACCCTCCCACAAGGGACAGTTCTGCACATGCAGCAGTCCCTTCCCGGCTATTTAGAGAGCACTGGCAGGAGCATTCACATTCTCTCAACATTTAAATCATCTCCGAATAAGCATAAACCAGGTTTGGACTCCACACTGGAGGTTAGAGTTATCAAACCCAAGCAGTATGAGATTGCGATTGCCTCCTCCAGCACCCACCCCACTCCCCCTGGGTCAGAGTTCTGTGGGTAAGCTGTCGGGAAGAGCCAGGATCATTTGGTGTAGATCATGACTTTGTGTGATCGTGTAAAACGGGTGATAGTGAGTTGGAAGCCCGTTGTACATCTCTCCCCGATTTTTGTTTCCATTGACTTCATCGCAGAAAGTCAGGATTGCCCCCATTGATTTATCCCTGATATATCCACTATTCTGCAGCAGGCTCTCCATCTGATAAAGAACAATATTTGTTCTCATCATTTTCATTTTCTTTTTACTGAGCAACAGTAATATGATGACATCATCACGTACATTAAACTTATTAATAGAGAGAGATTGCTTGAATGATCTTTTAGCAAAATGACAAGGCCCCTTTGAAAAACTTTTGAAGGTATTTTATCCAATTTTTAGCCTATAAATACAGTAGGAATGTGTGTACAGTATATTAAGAACATAAGGAACAGGAGCAGGAGTAGGCCAATCGGCCCCTCGAGCCTGCTCCGCCATTCAATAAGATCATGGCTGATCTAATCTTGGCCTCAACACCACTTTCCCGCTCTCTCCCCATACCCCTTGACTCCCTTGTAGTTCAAATGTCTGTCAATCTCCGCCTTGAATATATTCAGTGACTCCGCCTCCACAGCTCCCCGGGTAGAGAATTCCAAAGATTCACGACCCTCAGAGAGAAGAAATTCCTCCTCATCTCCATCTTAAATGGGCGACCTCTTATTCTGAAACTATGCCCCCTAGTTCTAGATACCCCCACTAGGGGAAACATCCTCTCTGCATCTACCCTGTCAATTCCCCTCAGAATCTATGTTTCAATAAGATCACCTCTCATTCTTCTAAACTCCAATGAGTATAGGCCCAACTTGCTCAACCTTTCGTCATACGTCAACCCCTTCATCTCAGGAATCAACCAAGTGAACCTTCTCTGCACTGCCTCCAATGCAAGTATATCCTTCCTTAAATCTGGAGACCAAAACTGTACGCAGTACTCCAGGTGCGGTCTCACCAGCGCCCTGTAAAGTTGCATCAAAATTTCCCTACTTTTATACTCCATAACCTTTGCAATAAAGGCCAACATTCCATTAGCCTTCCTAATTAAATATTGTTTAGTATAGGCTGGCACAGGCACGATGGCCCGAATGGCCTGCTTCTCTGCTGTAAGATTCTTTGGCTATTGATTTTGTTTCAACTAGTCTACTCGTTTTTTTTGAAGATCAAGGGTCCATATTGTCAATCATTGTTTTTCAGCCCGAATAACTTCCATTCATATTCCACAGCAGACAGTTCAAACTATGCTCAACAACAGTATTTCAGTGTTTTCCACTTGGTAATGTGGTGCCAAAATTTACCACAAACTAACTTTTGCGCTATTACCGTCTATCAATATTTAACTTTAGCTCTAGGCAAACAGAAGGCCGGTGGTGATAAGTTTTATTCATTTACAAAAATTTACAAAAGCTGAAAATTTAGCCATTCTAAACTTGCTGCACAGGGCTTGTGGAAATTCAATAATGAAAGGACTGAACGTTCCCTCCTCCCCAAGGAATCTTTACAGCTGCCATTACACATGCCTGTATACACAAGTGTAGTTTCGGGATTGGGCTCGTACCTGTTTTTCTACAAGATCCTCTTCGAACCGCTGTTATAAGACTGTTTGAAGCTCCTTTGTGAAATACCAGCCGCCATCTGAGAAAAGATACATATCAAGATGGTGTTCTGACTCTCACAGGAAAATTACCGAATCTACCTGTGTAAATTCTAGAGCCCTGAATAGATTAAATCTGAAAACTAACCCCTATATCCCAAAGTGCAGTGCCTCCAAAACAATATCGCAGTTCCTGGATCTTCGATATATGAGCAAGTTCTACATTTATTGTAAAGTTTTGATTATTTCCCACAAGAATTTATCACATTGAGATCCTCTTGCCTTAGGTGAAAGACCACAATAACTAGGATTCATTTATGTGGAGACAGGATTCCGAGATTAGTTTCCATAGTAACCGTAGAAGTATTTTGCTGCATTGCCTGGCATAATATTTTTAAAAATGGTCTGAAAAATTAAGCTTGTAACGTATTCACACACAATCTATCTCAATGAGTAATACAAAGATCACTGTCTGGGAGTTAGCAGAGAATCATTAATAATATTCACTCTGGATTTTCTTTATATCATTTTTAGAAGTTTGAATGGAAAATGTTTGATATAGAGGACATATGACAGGAAGCAGCAATTCAGAAAAATACTGATGAAGATAGTTCATACCAATAGCAGCTCTCAAGTTGCATTTTCTGTTTGCTCTCTGTATTGTTTGGCTTGTTATTTATTGGAGAAATTATATATAATCCTTAAAAATGTCCTTTTAATATATAGATACTGACAGTATTATTTTTCTGGTAACTGACTGTAGATTATCATTTGATAAACCTGTTATAATTACGTCACATTTATTAATCCAGCCCACATCAGCTACACAAAGCATCCTGGATGTCAATGTCCTTCATTTTGCTCACTACCAACAAAAGGAACTGGTTGGAAACGGAATACAATTACCACCCCAACTCCAAAGTATATGTAATTACAAACAACAGGCCAGAGGTTCTGCAAACACATCGAGGGTGACGGATGAGTGGCGAGGGAGGGGTGGATTTTTTGCCTACTGATTAGGCCTCCGCATAACCCCGTCCAAAATCCTGGGCATGACGTCATTTAAATATTTATGCTGTCTTGTCTGGTTGAAGATTCAGGTGGTTAAAATTTTTTTTCCCTTTGTTGATTTTTTATAGGCCCACAAAGGGACTCCAGAACCCATAAATAAGAAAGAGAGAAAGACTTGCATTCATATAGCGCCTTTCACGACCACCGATGTCCCAAAGCACTTTACAGCCAACAGAGTACTTTTTGAAATGCAGTTAATGTAGGAAATGCGGCAGCCAATTTGCGCACAGCAAGCTCCCACAAACAGCAATGTGATAATGACCAAATAATCTGTTTTAGTGATGTTGATTGAGGGATAAATATTGGCCAGGACACCGAGGAGAAGTCCCCTGTTCTTCTTCGAAATAGTGCTATGGCACTTTTTACGTCCACCTGAGAGAGCAGACGGGCCTCGGTTTAACATCTCATCTAGAGTGTCAGCCTAGATTTTTGTGCTCAAAACTCTGGAGTGGGACTTGAACCCACAACCTTCTGACTCAGAGGCAAGTGTAAGGGTTTTTGTCTCAGGGGCTTATTTGTAGGTCAGCCAGTTATGTTTTCCTGGGCTGTCCTGCCCGCTGTGCGGTTGCGAATCGCTATCCCCTTCCTAGTTCTGAGCCCAGGACTTATCGAGAAGCGATAAGGACAAACGAACAGACCCGTGGATTGGTGCAAGGAAAACCAATGTTTATTTACAGAAGTAAAACTACAGAGAAACAGTATTATATGAAGAAAACAAAATCACTATGCAGTACGGTTTTACACTTAACAGGGGAGGAGAACGGACACATCGAGGGAAAATCCTAAAATTACAATTTTAGCAATATCCCCATTAATTCCCACCCTTACGCCTAACTAAAATTGTCTTGCGACAGCCAGAAGAAGATAATGCTCACCGGTGAAATGGATGGAAAACCTGGCCCTGTACCCTGTCTCTGCCGTCAAAAACGTGGCTACGAAGTTTTTGGATGGTCTTCCTTCTTGGCTGCTAGCAGACAGACAGGGTACCCAAGACCAAGGCAGAGAGAAAGAGAGTGGCTGGGTCTTCCCAGTTATACCCTCCCGGTCATCGTAATCTCCCGCCAGATCAGCTCATTTCTATTGTCTGATCTGGGCATAATGAATTTTAACAAAAGGTCCCGATCTTGGCCCATCATGTTAGATGGCCGGTAATTGTATCATGCCAGTTCTCCAACTGCTCCCTTTTGTCCGACAGGTTCGTTGATGGGGGCCAGCCCAGTCTCAATGTCCCCGCTGATTATTTGAGCAAACACCTTGAAAGCCTTATGCGTAGACCTGATTGTAATTGGGTTTGTCTTTTGCACTCATGTGCTGGGCTCTGTCATCATTGGGATTGGGGATGTTAATGGAGCCTCCTCCTCCAGTTAGTTGTTTAATTGTCCACCACCATTCATGACTGAAAGTGGCAGGGCTGCAGAGCTTTGATCTGATCCGTTGGTTGTGGGATTGCTTAGATCTGTCTATAGCATGCTGCTTCCACTGTTAAACATGCATGTGTTGTAGCTTCACCAGGTTGGCACCTCGTTTTTTGGTACGCCTGGTGCTGCTCCTGGCATGCTCTTCTACACTCCTTATTGAACCAGGGTTGATCCCCTGGCTTGATGGTAATGGTAGAGTGAGGGATATGCCGGGCCATGAGGTTACAGATTGTGGTGGAATACAATTCTGCTGCTGCTGATGGCCCACAGCACCTCATGGATGCCCAGTTCTGAGCTGCTAGATCTGTTCTGAATCTATCCCATTTAGCATGGTGGTAGTGCCACACAACACGGTAGAAGCTGTCCTCAATGTGAAGATGGGACTTCGTCTCCATAAGGATTGTGTGGTGGTCACTGCTCCCAAAACTGTCATGGACAGATGCATCTGCGACAGGTAGATTAGTGAGGACGAGGTCAAGTTGTTTTTTCTCTCGTGTTGACTCTCTCACCACCTGCCACAGCCTGGCAGCTATTTCCTTCAGGACTCAGCCAGCTCAGTCAGTAGTGGTGCTACCAACCACTCTTGATGATGAACATTGAAGTCCCCCACCCAGAGTGCATTCTGTGCCTTTGCTACCCTCAGTGCTTCTTCCAAGTGGTGTTCAACATGGAGGAGTGCTGATTCATCAGCTGAGGGAGGGCAGTAGGTGGTAATCAGCAGGAGGTTTCCTTGCCCATGTTTGACCTGATGCCATGAGGTTTCACAGGGTCTGGAGTCAATGTTGAGGACTCCCAGGCCACTCCTTCCTGACTGTATGCCACTGTGTTGCCACCTCTGGTGGGTTTGTCCTGTTTGTGGGACAGGACATACCCAGGGATAGTTGATGGAGGAGTCTGGAACGTTGACTGAAAGGTATGATTCTGTGAGTATGACTATGTCAGGCTGTTGCTTGACTACTGTGTGGGACTAGTCAATTTTGGCACAAGTCCCCAGATGTTAGTGAGGAGGACTGGGTTGACTGGGCTGTGCGTGTCTTTGCCGTGATGAAATCCGTTGCCTAGGTTGATGCCGGGTGGTCCGTCCGGCTTTTATTGTTTTTCCTAACAGTTTGATACAATTGAGTGGCTTGTTAGGCCATTTGAGAGGGCAGTAAAGAGTTCAATCACATTGCTGTGGGTCTGGAGTCACATATAGGCCAGACCATATAAGGGCGGCAGATTTCCTTCCCTGAAGGACATTAATAAACCAGTTTATCTGTATTTGGTGATATTGGTTCAAGGATAACTGTTGGGAGAACTTCCCTACTCTTTTTGGAAGAGTACCATGGAATCTTTTATGCCCACCTGTTCAGGTGGATGGGGCCTCCATTTAACATGTCATCTGAAAAACAATGGAGCAGTCATTCAGCCCAGATTATGTGCTCAGGTTCTGGATAAGGGCTTGAACCCACAACCTTCTAACTCAGTGGCAAGAATGCTTGCTGAGCTGACACCTGGATTGGGGATGTGTCTTGGGGCATTCTGGCGTAGCCCAGGAACGCCATCCGACATGGCGCCAAACTGCTGCCAGGCTGTAGAGGATGGGGTGCAAAAGAAGTGCTCCCCTCCCCCCCAATGCTGGGACTTTCAACTTAACGTAAATAGGGTAGAAACTCAGTGAGATCTGGGTTCTGTCCCAAGTCGTGATCCCCCTGCAGCAACAATGTTGTAAATTCCCTCCTCCCTCGCCGAGTGGAATTTTAAGCCTAACACATACCTGTTTACATAATAATGATGGACGATGATTTTCAAAGATGCTTAATTTACGTGGAGGATAATAAATAATATGGAGTTAATACAAAGCCATAGCCTAATAGAGAGATTCCGATTATTTTGTTTGAGCAGTTTATAATGATTGCCTGAAATCAATGCTGAAATTATTGGGGGAGATTTTTGCCTTCGATGCCAAGGAATCTGGCAGAGCAGATAACTCGCCCTTTAGACATCCCACCTGATTTTCATTCCATTGATGGATTGACAGTTGTGCAGGTTCTACAAAGGGCGAGTGATTCACTCAACCCGATTATTTCCCCGGCGGTGAAATGGAAAATCCGCCCTGGTTTTGTGATCACATCCTTTTATCCATTATTGTCCATACAAATTATGCATTGAAATTTACAATCACTCTTCCACTCCCATTTTTTTAAAAATAGTTTCTCCTTTAGGTTCACCACACAATGTTGCTCAGCATCATTGACTTGGCAGAAGGGCAGGGAACCAGCTTCCCTGGCGTCAGGCAATGCTGCTGTCAAGCCAACTGCGAAGAGGTGCATCATCAGATTGCACCACCTCTGCTGTATGATCAAATTGATCCAATGTGCTGCACCATCAGATTGTTTCAATGTGCTGCACCATTATTTTTCTTAGCAGATGGAATGATTCTTGGTCTGAACTCATGTGTTTCTGGGCTTGCTAACCAAACTTCCAATGCTGAACCATCACGATAGCGGGAATCACGCTGAGCAATTTGTGGAAAACCAGGCTGGTTCATTTTTTTTGTGGTGAGGGAACAGAAGTGATGGAATTGCACCAGGCCGCTTCAGCGCCATTTTGCATTGACATTTAAACAATCCGCGCCTTCAATGATAGCTGTCTCTTTGCACTATTCATATTTTTCTACTGTTTTACTTTAAAACAAAATTACTGTCCAATTTTTCCACTCTTTTTTTTCTTCTCTCTGGTCTCTCCAGGCCACCCACAAGCTGTGGTCAAGAGTTAACGCCTTGCTGACCTACCTGCCGAGGGGTGGGTGCAGTTGCCCTGGGGTAGATGCTGCTGTATGGAGTATAGCTCCTGACTAACAACAGAAAATGCTGGAAACACTCAGCAGGCCAGGCAGCATCTGTGGAGAGAGAAACAGAGTTAACGTATCAGGTCTGGGACTTCCTGGCTTATGCCTGTCCACAGCGATGTGACTGAGCTCCAGTGTGAAGTGGGAGATTGAATTTGCAAGTCACGACATGCTGGCACCAGATTTGCTCGATTACATAGTTTTCAAAAGCATTGAAAACTTACAGAAAATAAACTTTGGGCTGAATTTTGAATGACCCATGGAGTCGGGTTTGGAGGCGTGTGGGGGGTTAAATTTGCAGGGTCGGGGTTTCCGACCCCATCCCGACTCCATCCCGCCTCCACGCAATTTTGACAAAATCAGTCGCGGGGTTCCCGACTCCGTCCCGCCTTCAAGAGGCGGGAGAGGCCATTAAAGCCCTTAACAAGCTCTAAATTGGCTCTGTAATGCCATTTTGAAACGCTGTAGCTAGTTTAACCCTTTTCCGACGTGAAGTACGCCTGATGTGAAACACTCCAGTGAAACCTGGCGGGAGCACAAGTGGATAGCTGACTATCAGCTGCAGGTCCACTATTACAACGGAGATGTGATGAAGGTAGTAGTAGTATTAGGTCTGAACGTCGTCTCTGATGCTGCTGCATTGAATGTCTTCAGAGACTGCCTGGGAGGACTTGCTTGGCAAACAAAATTCATTCTCTCTCTCTCTCTCTCTCTCTCTCTGTCCTCTCCCCCCACCCCCATTTTTGCATCCAGGTCCACTCACATCAAAAGCAGTCAGGTCCTCTCTCTCTCACCAACAGTCTCTGAGACTAGGCAGTCAGCAATGATGACATCATCAGAGGCGACTTTCAGACTGAAACCACTAATTAGTTCATGGGTTCCCACATGCTGCAACTCAATTGCCCAATTAAGTGAAAATTGCATCAGGCACCCACATTAATCTGGAGTCGGGGGGGGAAACACGAAATGCGGATTACACGACCCCAACCCGACCCCAAGACAAAATCCAGCCCTCTGTGTGTGATAAACAACACATCAGATGTTTACTGTAACAAAGCATAAAAGAAATTCAGTCAGACACGAGGGGCCAGCAATTGCGTATCGCGCGGCGAACAGCGACCTTTCACCTCACGTTCACATCGCATTCATTTTTTGCCGCAAATTGCTGGATTTTTTTGTACCAATTAATAATGGCGGGGGCCCTCAATGCCTCATTATTGTCCCAGCAAATTCTGGCCTGAGGTTAAAAGGTATGTGCCCCTTTCCCATTCTTTCTTATGCCCACTAGCTTAATCTTTAAGATAACCTTAAGTTCCAAGACAACACTGATTTCAGTTGTAAGTGTTTGCTGTAACGAGGCATTCAGAGGCTGCTTCTTTATTTTTGTGTAACTCACAGTCGAGGTGTTAAGACTCACACGCTTGACTTTTCTCTTGCTGGATTACAAATGCCAGACTTGTCTGGAACAGCCACCTTCGTGAGGACAATATTAATGGCACCCTTCACAGCCAGGTTCCAAAAGCAAAATAAATGAAAATAGATATTTACTGCTTTATATGAAATGTTATAATGCTGATGGTTAGAGAACCCCCGCTGTATGAAATGACCTTGATATATTTGAAGGATCTGCCAGCCAGGAGCTCAGTTTGACCTGTGTGACTTACTGCGGGGAACACGGGAGCTGGTTCCTGACACATCATTTGAAACAACACCGCGCTTCATGTATCAGAGAGTTGATAATAAACAGCAGACTGGCGTCTAGAGTGAGTCAAGTGTCAGAAAATGAATAGGAGATCAGCTAGCCGCATTTTCCATTTCACTTACTGAGAATATACTTTATACTTAGATCATGTCGAAGGATGCATATACGTTACTGAATATATAGAAGAATTTACAGCAATTGTATTTAAATAGCCATTTGGTATTCTGGTTCACACTTGAATCTCAGACATATGTTACCACGATCCCTCTTCTGCTGATCTCTCCTTTATTAAGGTGATGTTTAGATCAGGTTCAATGGGGTGAAAGTCGGTTATAGTCCATTTTCGGGTCCATAACTGACGGTATGCATGCGAGCAGGCGCCACAACTGGGAGGCCCAAGGCTGGCCTGAAATTGGGCCTCGAGCCTCGGGCCTCATTTCAATAATTTAGGGGAGCTGCCGCTACCTGTCGCCTCCAGAGGCTGCTGGCCTATTTGAAACAGATGAATGAATGTTAGACGCTCAAGCAACTCCTGCTCCTCGTGGCTCCACATGAACCGTAAAAAAAATTAGCTACCTTTTTTATGGCGGTCGCTTGCTAGGCTGCATCCACGCCCGGAAACCGTGAGTGGAGCAGCGCAATGTCTTCATGGTGACCTGAAACAGGTGCTCGACCCCTCATCAGCATATGCAAGGGGCCTCACGCCTGTCTAAGGTGGTCACCCGGATGCCTGAAAATCGTCTGAGGCCAATATTTCAGACTTTTTTAGGTGCCCTTGGGGCACAGGGCATAGCCCTGCAAAATTCGTCATCTGTCCAGAAAACAGGTGCAACAATGTCCAGTTTCTACCTCATAATAGACTCATATTTCACTGTGGATGGGCAGCCATGGGTTTCTGCTGTTGTCGCTCTCACCCTTTTTTTAGGACTTTCATGAACTGTAATTGACTAGCATATCTAAGGCCGCGAAATTCGGTATGTTAGCGCCTCCCGTTAGCGCCTGGCGGGGGGGCTAATGGGGCGCTAAGGGGTTAGCGCTCGGGCACGGCAAATGCAGCAACGCCTGTGAACTTCAGTGCCAGTTTGCACCTGGGCCTCTAGCGCCTCGCAGATCGTGACGTCATAAAGTGCGCAGCGCCCCGTTATCGCCCCAGATGGAAAATTGACTCTCGCCCTCTGCTTTATCGCCTCGCGCTGACAACGCCAGCAAGAGGAGGCGTCGTGAACTCGGCTGGCCGCTTCGGGAGCGGTAATTAAAGGGAATGCTTTTCAGCTCATGCAACCTTTATTATTTGCATCAGTCTGGTGCCTGCGCAAAGTTTTTAATGTTTCATTGGTGCAAGATGTCCAAGCTCTCCACTTTGTGAGAGTGTTTGGGGCTGTGATGACAGTCGCCCAGGTCGCCTTGCAAAACAGAACTGACAACAACCAGCTTGTGCAGCATCACTGGCCCTTCCCTTTAAGCGAGGGAAGCAGCCTCTGTGATGAAAGAGTGCCGTTTACAATGCGCTCGAAATTGTTCAGCGCTCTGCCACTACCGCCCCGCTCTCGGACTTTAGCACCCTAAGAGATGTGGTTAGCGCTTGACTTAGCGCTCCACTTCTCTCTTGGAGCGCTAAAACTGAATTTCGCGGGAGGCGAGAATGATTAACTCCTGGCGCTAATTTTTCAACTTTTAAAGTTTTAGCGCCCCAAACGGGGCTACACCGAATTACTCCCCCTAAATGTTTAAATGCTCACCAGCCAGACTTTAAGGGTTACAGTGGGCTTGTTATCTCAGCTGTGGAGTGAAGGGGACAAGTACTCTGATTGAATGATAAATGGGGACCAATTGTAAGTTTAAAAACCTTTAACTGAAATCAGAGATTCCTGTTTTTTAGCACACAACATTGCTCCAACTCGAGTCTGACTCATGCATTGTATGATTCCCAGACTTTTATTTAAATGGTGAAGTTGTAAAGCTAACCGAACTGGACTTCTCTCTGGCATCATTATGTGAAAATAGCTTATAGGTTGGTCGCTCTGCCAACTTCTGCCTTAATTACTGGTCAGATACCCCATCTTCTCCACCCCCATTCTAAACTATAGTGCTTCCCACACTGCCAGCACTGAAAGGGGAAGGGGACAATAAAAACTTGATTGAAAATCGCCAAACATCTGGCACTAACATAACTCACAACTACTGCCAGATATCTAAGTCATAGTGTATGATAGAAAATGTACATTCATATTACTATTGATGGGACTGAGGAGCAGTTAACAGCCCAGTGCTGACAAACTGAGCAGATGGTAGAGTCTTCTTGGATTGAAAGCTTGTCTTTATGAGACTGTATTGCTGATAAAACTGAATATGGCGTCACTGGAATACCAATAAAATACAGGAAAAAGATTACAGTGGTTGGACACTTTGAACAAAATTTAAAGTAACTTTCTTTTTGAAGTGTTACAATAGATCTACAAAGTAGGAGAAGAAGGAAAAGAAAGGAAAGGCTGATTATGCTCTGCAGAAACGACCCTTCAAAATCAGCAGTTTGCAAAAATAACTGTACAAATGTCACGCAGCTTGAGGTTAAAATTCCTTTTCCCTTAAATTCATACTGCCGTAAGTCAGTGGTGTCCAGTTAGTGAGTCATACCTACATGAAAAGAATGTAAAATAATCTCATGAAATGCTATGACGCAGTGTAAAGACTTTGCTAACTCCAGTACCCCAGGAGCAGATGGTCAAAATATGTAAAACAGGAGCAAATCGATCCCTAACCATTCATTTCAGTAAGTCGCTAGATGGGTGACATTTAGAAGACGGCAAAAAATTCACGTGGAACATTCAGTTATATATTGATTTACCTGCATTACGCTTACATTATATATGGCAACTCTGCTTATTAGTCTTTCATAAAATGTTATCCCTGAATGGACTCATTGGCACTTTAATAAAAATATTCTGCCATATTTGTAAGCACATTTTACTGGGCACTGTTGTACACTAAAAGCACAGTGTTTGCTTGTTCAATTAAGGAGCTGTGCAGCACTGAATCCTATAGCAGATGTTGCACTGTAGTTACTCAGTGTAATATAATAAATAAATTCCTTTATTGGGCCCAGCAGGCAGTAGAAAGCCTACCGTTCACAGATGGTGAGTGATTAAACTGGCAATGCAGTGACATCTCCGCTGACTAACTCAGCTGGACACAGCCCAGCTCCAACCACAACAGGAGTCAAATGCACACACAATGCAGCAGCAGGCAGTAGTCAGGGCTACTTTTGTGTGGAGGCGAACAGAGCTTTTAGGCTAATTAGTGTGCAGTAATTGCAGCATTTTTCCGAGATGCATGGTGTGAAACAAGTGATCTTTACAGAGCCACCTGTTGCAAGAGTGACTTTGAAATCTCTCTCTGATCCGCTTTACCATTGGGATAACCTTTTGGTAGCCAGCAGGTGTGCACTCCTATTCTGTGATGCAGAGTGTTTCATCTCAGACATTCCCTCTGCTGTAAGCAGGGGTCTTTTGTGTTGAACATGCATTGCAAATACAGCTCACAGGATTCGATGGCTGCCTTCTCTGAGCGAGCAGAGACATGAGAGTGTTTGGAGAAATAGGAAGGCTCTTGTTCCCAATACCCGTAATATCTCAGACATTGTGGGACTGACTCCTTATAGCATTTTTTCTTAAATGAAACTGCCAAAGGTGATTTAATTCTTTATTTCTTTAAATGGAAGCACATGTTTTAAAATACTAAACTGCTGTGTAAATCGTTATGGAGTATCATATTGACTGAACCAAGAATACTGAGCTGGCTTGATTTAACCAAGGTCACAAAAATAGTAGAGAAAATAGCTCCAGCCTGCTCAAATATTCCGGATAGTTGCATTAGAACATAGAACATAGAACATAGAACATAGAAGCCCATACACACCTGGCAGGATCATAGAACATAGAACAGTACAGCACAGTACAGGCCCTTCGGCCCTCGATGTTGTGCCGAGCATTGTCCGAGACCAAGATCAAGCTATCCCACTCCCTATCACTCTGGTGTGCTCCATGTGCTTATCCAATAACCGCTTGAAAGTTCCTAAAGTGTCCGACTCCACTATCACAGCAGGCAGTCCATTCCACACCCCAACCACTCTCTGAGTAAAGAATCTACCTCGGACATCCCTTCTATATCTCCCCCCATGCACCTTATAGTTATGCCCCCTTGTAACAGCTGCCTCTACCCGAGGAAATAGTCTCTGAACATCCACTCTATCTATCCCCCTCATCATCTTATAAACCTCTATTAAGTCGCCTCTCATCCTCCTCCGCTCTAAAGAGAAAAGCCCCAACTCCCTCAATCTTTCCTCATAAGACCTCCCCCCCAAACCAGGCAGCATCCTGGTAAATCTCCTTTGCACTCTTTCCAATGCTTCCACGTCCTTCCTATAGTGAGGTGACCAGAACTGCACACAATATTCCAAATGTGGTCTCACCAAGGTCCTGTACAGTTGCAGCATAACCTCACGGTTCTTAAACTCAAACCCTCTGTTAATAAACGCCAACACACCATAGGCCTTCTTTACTGCTCTATCCACTTGAGTGGCAACCTTCAGAGATCTGTGGATATGAGCCCCCAGATCCCTCTGCTCCTCCACGTTCCTCAGAACCCTGCCGTTGACCCTGTAATCCTTATTCAAATTTGCCCTACCAAAATGAATCACCTCGCACTTATCAGGGTTAAATTCCATCTGCCATTTTTCGGCCCAGCTCTGCATCCTATCAATGTCTCTTTGCAGCCTACAACAGCCCTCCACCTCATCCACTGCTCCACCAATCTTGGTGTCATCAGCAAATTTACTGATCCACCCTTCAGTCCCCTCCTCCAAGTCATTGATAAAAATCACAAACAGCAGAGGACCCAGCACCGACCCCTGTGGCACACCGCTGGTAACTGCTCTCCAGTCCGAAAATGTTCCATCACCACCACCCTCTGCCTTCTATGAGATAGCCAGTTACTTATCCAATCGGCCAAATTTCCCTCTATCCCACAACTCCTTACTTTCTTCATGAGCCGACCATGGGGAACCTTATCAAACGCCTTACTAAAATCCATGTATACGACATCAACTGCTCTACCTTCATCTACACACTTAGTTACCTCCTCAAAGAATTCAATCAAATTTGTTAGGCAAGACTTACCCTTCACGAATCCGTGTTGACTATCCCTGATTAAGTTGCCCTTTCCAAATGGTCATAAATCCTATCCCTCAGGACCTTTTCCATTATCTTACCAACCACCGAAGTAAGACTAACCGGCCTATAATTACCAGGGTCATTCCTATTTCCTTTCTTGAGAGAGGAACAACATTCGCCACTCTCCAGTCCTCTGGCACCATTCCCGTGGACAGTGAGGACCCAAAGATCAAAGCCAGAGGCTCTGCAATCTCCTCCCTTGCCTCCCAAAGAATCCTAGGATATATCCCATCTGGCCCAGGGGACTTATCGACCCTCAGGTTCTTCAAAATTGCTAAAACATCTTCCCTCAGAACATCTACCACCTCCAGCCTATCCACCTTTATCACACTCTCATCCTCAAGAACATGGCCCCTCTCCTCGGTGAACACTGACGAAAAGTATTCATTCATCACCTCTCCTATCTCTTCTGACTCCATGCACAAGTTCCCACTACTGTCCTTGACCGGCCCTACCCTCACCCTGGTCATTCTTTTATTTCTCACATAAGAGTAAAAGGCCTTGGGGTTTTTCTTGATCCGACCCGCCAAGGACTTCTCATGCCCCCTCCTAGCTCTCCTAAGCTCTTTTTTTAGCTCATTCTTTGCTACCTTGTACCCCTCAATCGACCCAACTGAACCTTGTTTTCTCATCCTTACATACGCTTCCTTTTTCCTCTTGACTAGACATTCAACCTCTTTTGTGAACCATGGTTCTCTCACTCGGCCATTTCCTCCCTGCCTGACAGGGACATACCTATCAAGGACACGCAGTAATTGCTCCATGAAAAAGCTCCACTTTTCGTTTGTGCCTTTCCCTGATAGTTTCTGTTCCCATCTTATACTCCCTAATTCTTGCCTAATCGCATCATAATTACCCCTTCCCCAATTATAAACCCTGCCCTGCCGTATGGCCCTATCCCTCTCCATTGCAATAGTGAACGTTACCGAATTGTGGTCACTATCTCCAAAGTGCTCTCCCACATACAAATCAAACACTTGGCCCGGTTCATTACCCAGTACCAAATCCAACGTGGCCCCAGCTCTTGTCGGCCTATCCACATATTGTGTCAGGAAACCCTCCTGCACACACTGTGCAAAAACGATCCCATCCGAACTGTTTGACCTATAAAGGTTCCAATCAATATTTGGAAAGTTGAAGTCACCCATGACAACTACTCTGTGACCTCCACACCTATTCATAATCTGCTTTGCAATTTCTTCCTCCACATCTCTATTACTATTTGGGGGCCTGTAGAAAACTCCTAACAACGTGACCGCTCCTTTCCTATTTCTAACTTCAGCCCATATTACCTCAGACGGCAGATCCCCCTCGAACTGCCTTTCTGCCGCTGTTAAACTATCCTTGATTAACAATGCTACTCCTCCACCTTTCTTACCAACTTCCCTACTCTTACTGAAACATCTATACCCCGGAACTTCCAACAACCATTCCTGTCCCTGTTCTAACCATGTCTCCGTAATGGCCACCACATCGTAGTCCCAAGTACCAAGCATTCTCTCAGTTCTGGTAACATCCTTGTAAATCTTTTCTGCACTTTCACCAGTGCTTCTATATCTTGTTTGTAGTATGGAGACCAGAACTGTACACAGTACTCCAAGTGTGGTCTGACCATGGTTCTATATAAATTTAACATTACCTCCGTACTTTCATATTCTATTTCTCTAGAAATGAACCTCAACATTTTGTTTTCACTCTTTATGGCCTTATCAACTTGTGTTGCTACTTTTATCGATTTATGTGTCTGTATTCGCAGATATCTTTGCTATTCTAACCCCATTTAGTTTCTTACCTCTTAGCCTCTTTATTCCTCTTACCACAATCAACTACCTCACATGTTGCTATATTGAATTTAATTTGCCAATTGTCCACCCACTCAGCAAGTCTGTTTATGTCTTCCTGTATTTTGGTGCAGTCCTCCACATTATTAGCACTACCCGCCAATTTCATATCACCTGCAAATTTCAACACCATACCTCCAATTTCTGAGTCTAAATCATTATGTATATGGTGAACAACAGTAGTCCCGCAAAGGCCGCTCACCGGCTTTTCCATTGTAAATACTGCGCATGCGCAGAAATTTAAAGGGACCGCCCATTAAAAGAAACAGGCCGCGCAGAACAAAGCGCAGCTCACTGGGAACATTGGTCCCAGCATGGATCCCTGTGGGACGCCACTTCCCACTTTCTGACAGTCCGAGAAACCTCCCTTAACTCCGACCTTCTCTTCTCCGTTTTGTAGCCATCTTTCAATCCATTCTTCTATCTGACCCCTGACCCCTGACTCCACACACCAATGTTCCCTTTAATTTTGTTTGGCACTGCGCGACGCCTTTAAAGGGCTGCGCGGGCTATTCAAAATACTGCGCATGCACAGATTTTGTATCAAAAATCTGGCTGCATGGGTTCCCTAGAGCGCAGCACAGCAGCTTACAGGGAACATTGCCACACACCCTGACCTCTTTCTTGAGTCTCTCATGTGACACCTTATCAAAGACCTTCTGAAAGCCTTTCAATGCATTACCCTTGACTACTTGTTCTGTTATTTCTTCAAAGAATTCAATAAGTTTGGTTAAACATGACCTTACTTTTAGAAATCCGTGCTGACTTTTTTATTATATTCTCCATCTTTAGCTGTTTTATTGTCTGATCTTTTAGCAAAGATTCTAGTATTTTTCCTACCACCGACATTAAGTTAACTGGTCTATAGTTCCCTCGGTTAGTTCTATCTCCCTTTTTGAAGTTGGAATTACATTTGCTGTTCGTCAATCCTCTGGTACTATTCTCCTTTCTACTGAATTTTTATATATTGGTACTAATGAAAATTTGGAACTCGCTACCACAGGGAGTAATTGAGGCAAATAATATAGATGCATTTAAGGGGAAGCTAGATAAGCAAATGAGGGAGAAGGAAGTAGAGGGCTATGCCGATAGAGTTAGATGAGGATGGATGGGAGGCTCGAGTGGAGCATTTACACCGGCATGGACTGGTTGGGCTGAATGGCCTGTTTCTGTACTGTATATTCTATGTAATGCCTCCTTAGTTTCTTTGAGCAGGTGCAATCCAACTGGACTCAGGGTTTTATCCTAATGTTTGGCTGATTTGTATAGTATCTCATTTATTTCTATCTTAACTGTTATAATATCTCTCTTGACTTCTACTGTTTTACTTCTACTGCTGTAATTTCCTCTTTGATAGCCTCCTCATAGAAAACTGAGGCAATTCAGCATCCCTGCCATTTCAGTATCATCTGTGTGTTTATCTTGCTCATTCCTTAGTGGGCCTATGCCTAGCTTAGTTCTCCTTTGTCACTTAAGTGAAGATTTGTGAGGCATTCACAAACGTTATGATAGAGTCACTGTACACTGGGGAGGTACCAGAAGATGGAAAATCGGCACCATCCTTAACCTCTATGCTGCAGACTCGTTTCAGGCTGCTACAGGAGACATTTCCCGCATCTCGCAGTCTGCAGTTCATAAGTGCATCAAGCAGGTCACCATGCCCTCTTTGCCAGGGCCAACAAGTACATTGCCTTCTCAATGGATGGCAGCAGTCATATTTTTTTTTATTCCTGGGATGTGGGCGTCGCTGGCAAGTCCAGCATTTATTGTCCATCCCTAATTGCCTTTGAGAAGGTGGTGGTGAACTGCCGCCTTGAACCGCGGCAGACCGCTTCTTGAACCGCTGGTAAGACCTCCCTTAAATGCATTGTTGAAAGGGCTCTGGGATTTGCTGCAGTGGCTGGCTTCCCTCGAGTGCAGGGAGGTCATAGACTGCACACATGTAACCATCACACCAGCCAGGAGCATTCGGAAACAGGAAGGGATTTCATTCCATCATTCCGCAGCTGGTCAGTGATCACCGCAACTGGATCATGCAGGTCTGTGCCAGGTTTCCAGGCAGCTGACACGATTCCTTTATCATGTGCCAGTCACGCAATCCCCATCCAGGAACATTAGAGGATGGCTGCTTGGGGACAAGGGCTAACCATGGTTGATGACACCACTGCACAACCCCAGTACACCTTAATAGCTGAGATACAACAAGAGCCATGGGACCACCAGAATAATCATTCAGCACAAGACAGGTCTTCTCTAGTTTAGGTGCCTGGATAGGTCTGGGGTTGTGGGGCGGGGCGGGGCAGGGGGGCACTTCAGTATACCCCAGAGAGAATCTCACACAAAGTGATGATGTGCCATATCTTGCAAAGAGGATTGCACATGGAGGAAGCAGGGCAAGAAGAACACTCATCTTCTGAGGAGAAAGACTTGGGTGAAGGTCCAGGAGGAGCAGAAGAGGTAGGGTCACTTCAAAACCTTATAGCCCGAGATGCCAGGAATGAGTTAATTGAGCAGTACCTCGGTTAACCTGCTCATCCCCCTGAAAAGTTACACAATCCCTTCTGCATTAACAGTCCTTATTACCTCCTGCAGCACTCCTTTTACCCTGCAATAAAGAACATTGAAACCATTCAACCAGCTATCATCTGTATAACATACTGACAATGCAGACTCACAAGCTGCTATGAAAACACACTGCAGACAAAAGTGCCAAATGTGAAAAGGTGAATTATTTAATGGAAAACACAATAACTGCCTTGAATTCATTTCTCACCCAAGTGTCAACCCATGGTGCCTTTCTTAAACAAATTACTGCGGATGCTGGAAATCTGAAATAAAAGCAGAAAATGCTGGAAACACTCAGCGGGTCAGGCAGCATCTGTGGAGAGAGGAACAAGAGTTAACGTTTCAGGTAGATGACCTTTCGTCAAAACTGGAAGATGTGTGCCTTTCTTAAATGATGGTTTACATTGTCTACTACTCCTTCAAGGTGTTTCACAGTGGCTTTAGCATAGCTGGTGGAAGGCCACTGTTGCTCAAGTGATCCTTAAGATGCTCGGGCCTGAGAGGTCCCGGCTGCAGACTGTAGAACTTTAGCTGGTGATGGGGCACTCTGGCCCAGCTAGCTTTTTGGCATCATGGGGGATATTGGTTGAGGAGGTGGCGAGGGATCAGATATGCTGACATCCTGAAAGATAGGGCAACATGTGCCACACCCATTGCACCATTGTCACTCCCCTGGAGCTACAGCTCATCACTCCCACTGATCTGCAAGAGAGCAGATTGTAGGAAATGTGTGATGCCGTGAAAGCCCCTATCCGTGTGGTCTACAAGTGTGGAGCATACATTGGAGCCCAGAGGCTGGATGCCAGTCATTTAAGCTTCCATCAAAGCTACAAAAGCTGGTGGCACAGAGCCCGGTTGCAACGCCCACGGAGGTAGCCACAAGGTCCAAAGTAGATTGCAGAGTGCTGATGTCCTGCGACAGAACGTCATGCAGGCTGAAACCATACTTTCAGTCATGGTGCAGCAACTGCTTGGCAGGCCTTCCAATACACGCTACAATTGCACGTGTGATGAAAGGAGATTGATTTTGAAGGCTGGGCCCCGAAGTCCACATCTTGTCCAAGGTTGGACGTGACCTTGCTCTCTGGCGAGCTGTCTTCTGCGCTTCCCTTCCACCACTACCTGCTCCTGCTCACCAAGTACAGACCTGTCTAACTCACTGCCTAACCCATTCAGAGTGCCAATCTCTGCGCTGATGTTTGGGAGGGATGGATGGAGCATGTGACGGTGCATCTTCTGGAGGATTATCCTCCTCCTCTGACGTGTCTTCAAAAGGTTTCAGGTACTGAGAAGCATCTCGAGAAAAGAGAAAAGGGACAAGCGTTAGGAGGTCACTGACAGGCGAGACAGTAGCAGATGAGAGGTTTCACAATGCAGTACAAAGTTGTCAAGCTGGTTGAATGTACGATTTCTTGAGGTAAATGAAGGGATCGAAGTAATAGGGAGACACCCTGCACAATGAAGCCTTTCACCTCGCTATCTCCAAGGCTTTTTGCTTTGCAAGGCCACTGATCTTGAGGGCTGCCTGCTCCATTTGGGTGAGGGCCATGAGTTCCACCCCAGGTCTTGCTCCTCTTTCTTATGCTGTGAGCCAGTTTCTCCTGCAAGCAGAGGGGGAGAGAGTTAGTGAGTGGCTATTGAAAATTAAAATACACACACACACGTGTGTGGTTTCTTCATGTAGCCCATATGCTGAGAGGACAAAGAAGCAAGTTGCAACAGGATGGGGAGGTGTTCAATGGAAAGAAAGCTGCTGAACAGTGAGGCGAGTCAGCAGAAGAGTTCAAGATTTTGTAGTTACCAGCAGATGAGCGCACCATACTGAAATTTAACTTCGAACTTTAAGTGAGTCCCTGACTAGGTGTTAATTATTATGGCTGAACGTTGACTGACCAGTTGTAACTAGCGTGATTCTGAAGGAATATATTCGAGCGTTATCTGTAAAAGCACAGAGCTGGGTGAATCGCTAAAAGGATTGAGTTGATAAACAGAGTGAAGACGGCGCTAAGTAATTAAAACCAAGAGGCAAGTAAATCAGTAAATATATCAATAAATAATCAGAGTAATTAATTAGATCTAAGTGGATAAAATTAAAATTAACTAAGTAGAGGATACCGACATTAAAGGGATCCGAAATGCATTAAGTAAAAAAATCTGGTATATATAAATAATAAATAATAAATAGGGAGGCAAGGGGATACTAAAATAAAGAAGCAAATAAACAAAAAAGACTAATTAATTACAAATTAACCTGAAATCAAGCTAAATCCATTTACTAAATATAATCTAGATCTCAAGTAATTCTATTATATCTAGAATTAAATTTCTATTAACAAATAAATAAAGAACGACTAGACATGGCAATGCAAAGTCCTTGAGCTGGAGCTTGAGTTAGAGACACTCCGACACATAAGGGAGGGGGAGGAATTTCTGGATCGTTTTCTTCAAAGTGCAGTCACATCTCAGAGGAAAGCATAGGTGCAGGAAAGGGAGAGTCTGACTGTCATTCAGCAGGGTAGGGGGAACCGAGGAGAGAAAGAGGAGGAGGTCCCACAGACACTGGTCCTATCTGACAGGTACAATGTACTTGATACTTGTGAGGATAAGGAGAAAGATTGCAAGGAGGACAGCCACAATGCTGACCTAGACATCTTGGAGCAGAGGGCTGTCCAAATCTGGGAGGAGCAGAATAGAAACGTAGTAGTTATAGGGGATTCAATAATTAGGGGGGATAGATAGCATTCTCTGCAGCCACGATCGAGAGTCCCGAAGGGTGTGTTGCCTTACAATGCCTAACAAATATCTCAATGTAGCTGGAAGGGAATTTGGAAAGGGAGAACATAAGAACATAAGAAATAGGAGCAGGAGTCAGCCATTCGGCCCCTCGAGCCTGCTCCACCATTCAATAAGATCATGGCTGATCTTCTACCTCAACTCCACCTTCCTGCACTATCCCCATATCCCTTGGTTCTCTTACTATCCAAAAATGTATCGATCTCTGTCTTGAATATACTCAATGACTGAGCATTCACAGCTCTCTGGGGTAGAGAATTCCAAAGATTCACAACCCCTTGAGTGAAGAAGTTTATTCTCATCTCAGACCTAAATGGACGACCCCTTATTCGGAGTCTGTGACCCTATGTTCTAGATTCCCCAGCAAGGGAAACGCTGCTTGAGTGGCTGCCTCCTCCCTTGCTCCTGTTCTTCCTCCTCGTCCTCTTCTTCCTCGTCCTCCTCGTCTTCCTCTTCCTCCTTGTCCTCCTCCTCTCCCTCTTCCTCCTCCTGAGGTGGTCCCACAATCCCTGGTGGCAAGTGCTGGGCCCTCATGATGGCCAACATGTGGAGCATGCAGCAGACGACGACGAAATTGGACACCCGCTCCGGTGAGTACTGGAGGGCTCCTCCCGAGCGATCAAGGTAGCGGAACCATTGCTTGAGCACCCCGATGGTCTGCTCGGTGATGTTCCTGGTGGCGGCATGGCTCTCATTATATGAGTGCTGGGCAGGAGTGTTGGGGTTGCGGAGGGGAGTCATGAGCCAGGTGGAGAGCGGATAGCCCTTGTCTCCGACCAGCCAGCCGCAAGCTTGATGTGGTGGCTGGAAGAGTGCTGGCACACCGGTCTAGAGCAGGATGACGACAACGTGGCTGCTGCCAGGATAGCGGGCATTGACAGTGAGGATTCGCTGTGTGTGGTCGCACACCAACTGCACATTAAGTGAGTGGTAGTCTTTGCGGTTACGGAAGATGCCAGGATTGTTATGCGGTGCCTGCAAAGCCAAGTGGGTGCAGTCAATGGTGCCCTGCACCATGGAGAAGCCCTCTATTCTGGCAATGCCACATGCATGCTCGTCCTGCTTCTCTCTGGTGATGGGGAAGGAAATGTAATCCCTTTTCCTATTGTAGAGAGCCTCTGTGACCTCCTGGATGCAGTGATGGATGGCGAACTGCGAGATGTTACCTATATCTCCTGTTGCAGACTGGAAGGATCCGCTGGCAAAGAAATTGAGGGCGATGGTGACCTTGACTGCCACTGGGAGGGCTGTGGTCGTCCTGATCTGAGGCTGGAAGTCTGGTTGCAGGTGATGGCAGAGTTATGTGACCACCTCCTTGGCGAAGCGGAGCCTTCTAATACACTGCTCCTCGCTTAATTGAAGGTAGGAGAAGTGCTGTCGGAATACCCTCGGAGGGTAAGGCCTCCTGTTGAGAGCCCTCATGGCCCTCCTCCTCCCTCTGGCCACATGCTCCGATCTTTCTCGTTGCCACCGCTCCCTCCGCCGTAGATCCTGGAGGGCGAGGTCGACTGCCAGTATAGCCCCCATTAATGTAAGAAAGAGCAGCATTTTGATATGTTGTGAGAATAAATGTAACTAATTTTTAGTAGCCACAACACTCCAGAGACTAAACAACCTTTATGTGACTGAATTAAACTGTTACACAATGTGAAACTGACAAGGAAGTAGTGAAACAGCACTAACCTGAAAGCTGCGACTCATTACTCATGATCCCTTTAAGTAGCGCCCCTGGAGCTGGCTACTGACTGTTTCACGCCTCCTCTCCCTGTCACTGTCGGGGCGAGATGCTAAGGCAGGGGGCGATAATCAGTTTTGCAGTTCGGGCGCCCAGTGAGCGTTGCACGCTCACTGACGTCACGATCTGCCTAGTGCTGAAGTCCCCGGCGCTAACTTGTAGCAGCGGTGCTATGGAGGGCGGGCCGGATTTGGCATGCATTGCTGGATTTGCCTCGTCACAGCGCTACTGCCTCAGCGCCCCATTAGTGCCCCCGCCAGGCGCTAACTGGAGGTGCTAAGGTACCGAATTTCTCCCCCGGAGTGCTTTAACAGGATGCCAAGATTTTGTATGGCCTGGTTGTAAGAACAGTAGGTTTAGTTAACCCAACAGGAGAGGGGATTGGAGGGAGGAGAGGGGAGGGGGGAGAGGAAAGGGGCTCAAAGGGGCAAGTGAAAGGGGATTGAAGGGGGGAGAGGAGCTCAGAGAGGGAGCAGGTCGGAGAGGGAGGAGCTCGGAGAGAGGAGCTTGGAATGGGTTGAGGGGAAGTTTGGGACCTTGGGGGGAGGGGGGGGAGGTGATGTCAGGAACTTGGGGAAGAGAAGGTCAGGAACTTGATGGGGGTGAGCACGGTGAGAACAGTGGGGATTGGGGAAGAATGTGATCCAGGTCTAAAGGAGGCTGGGGGAATGAGAACAAGAACGTGATCCCTCTGTTAGGCCTGGATCACGTTCTTCCGCCCCCCCACCTTTACACCTGCACTACATTCTCACTCTCCTCGCAAAAGCCCCGCCCCAGGCCACAGCGGTTCAAGAAGGCAGCTCACTACTACCCTCTCAAAGGCAACTAGGGATGGGCAATAAATAAATGAATTATAAAAATGAGAGCATATTCTGAGTTGGTCCTACAACATGCATAACACTACATTTATGTGTTATTTGCCGGACTCGATTATTCCAATGTTCTCCTGGCCACCTTCCCATCTTCCACCCTCCGTGCAGCTGTCTGGAGGTCCCACACAGCCCGTTAAAGGGACCGCGCACCCAAAAAAAAAATTAGGGGGAACGTTGCCCACCAACACCTTGATTTCAAAATTCTCATGCTCATGTTAAAATCCCTCCATGGCCTCACCCCTTCCTAGCTAAACTCGGCAACGTGAGCACTGTGAGTGCTCCTAACCCGGGAGGGTGAGCCCTGTCTGTTCTCTGAAAGCAGTAGTGTTAGTACTCTGAGCTCTGGAGCCTGGCTGTCACAATGAAAGGATCAAATTACACATTGCAAAGATCTTGATTACTCAGGCAGGCAGGACCTAATTACACATTCCAGACAAACTGCTGGGTGTGTCTTGTCCTCCAAGGGGACCGATCAGAAATCCGGTCTTTTCCTCCAAGGGGATCAATCAGAACTTTGGTGTTACAGATAGTTACAGCCCTAAAGGAGTGTTGGGAAGGAGGGGTTCCATTTCCTTGGACACTGCCACCAGTACTGGGACAGGAGGGAACTGTAGCATTGTGATGGGCTGTACCTGAACCGGGCAATAAAAAGGACTTTACACTAATGAATGGTGGGGCAGGGGCGAGAGGGGGAGGGCTCAGTCAGAAGCAATAGTAAAAATGAAAGTTTTAATGAAAATGAAAGGGATAAGAGTGGAGTTCAGGTCACAAACAGTAATATACTCCAGGTGAAAGAAATACTAAGATAACTAAAGTAGTGACAGCAGGAGTGCCAAATCAGAAACATGTTAAGTTAAACAGTGTGAGAAAGACAGCATCAGGGCATAAGGACAGGTTAGGGTCACTTACCCAAGTAAGACTTTTAGATACTAACACACAGAGTATAAGAAATATATTAAGTGAATTAGAGGCTTAAATACAGCTTTGAGGATATGACATGGGTACGGTGGCATAGTGGTTATGTTACTGGACTAGCCGCCCTCCCTCAGCTGATGTATCCTCCATGTTGAACACCACTTGGAAGAAGCACTGACAGATGCAAGGGCACAGAATGTACTCTGGGTGGGGTCTGCCAATGTCCATCATCAAAAGTGACTTAGTAGTACCACTACTGACAGAGCTGGCTGAGTTCTGAAGGACATAGCTGCCAGACTGGGCCTGCGGCCGATGGCGAGAGAACCAGCATGAGGGAAAAACCTACTTGACCTTGTCCTCACCAATCTACCTGTCGCAGATGCATCTGTCCATGACAGTATTGGTAGGAGTGACTACCGCATAGTCCTTGTGGAGACGAAGTCCCGTCTTCACACTGAGGAACCCGTCCATCATGTTGCATGGCACTACCACCGTGCTAAATGGGATAGATTCAGAACAGACCTAGCAGCTCAAAACTGGGCATCCATGAGGCGCTGTGGGCCATCAGCAGCAGCAGAATTCTATTCCACCACAATCTGTATACCTCAGTCTACCATTACCATCAAACCAGGCGACCAACTCTGGTTCAATGAAGATTGTAGAACAGCATGCCAGGAGCAGCACCAGATGGACCTAAAAATAGGGTGCCAACCTGGTGAAGCTCCAACATAGGACTACATGCATGCTAAAGAGTGGAAGCAGCATGCTATAGACGATTCACTCCATGTGATATCAAGAAACGGCTGAGCGCCTTGGGATAAAGCAAAGGCTTTGGGCTCCGACAGCATGCCGTGCTGAAGACTTGTGTTCCAGAACTAGCTGCGCCTCTAGCCAAGTTGTTCCAACAGAGCTACAACATCAGCATCTACCCGACAAAGTGGAAAATTGCTCAGGTATGTTCTGTCCACAAAAAGCAGGACAAATCCAATCTGGCCAATTACCGCCCTATCAGTCTACTCTCAATCATCAGCAAAGTGATGGAATGTGTTGTCGACAGTGCTATCAAGCGGCACTTGCTCACCAATAACCTGCTCACCGATGCTCGGTTCGGGTTCCGCCAGGACCATTCGGTTCCAGACCTCATTAGAGCCTTGGTCCAAACATGAACAAAAGAACTGAATTCCAGAGGCGAGGTGAGAGTGACTGCCCTTGACATCAAGGCAACATTTGACCGATTGTAGCATCAAGAAGCCCCAGTAAAATTGAAGTCAATGGGAATTTGGAGGGAAACTCTCTACTGGCTGGAGTCATACCTAGCACAAAGGAAGATGGTTGTGCTTGTTGGAGGTCAATCATCTCAGTCCCAGGACATCGCTGCAGGAGTTCCTCAGGGCAGTGTCCTAGGCCCAACCATTTTCAGCTGCTTCATCAATGACCTTTCCTCCATCATAAGGTCAGAAGTGGGGAGGTTCACTGATGATTGCACAGTGTTCAGTTCCATTCATAATTCCTCAAATAATGAAGCAGTCCGTGCCCGCATGCAGAAAGACCTGGACGACATTTAGGCTTGGGCTGATAAATGGCAAGTAACATTCACGCTACACAAGTGCCAGGCAATAACTCTTTCCAACAAGCGAGAGTCTAACCACCATCCCTTCCCATTCAATGGCATAACCATCGCTGAATCCCCCACCATCAACATCCTGGGGGTCATCAATGACCAGAAACTTAACTGGACCAGCCATATTAATACTGTGGCTACAAGAGCAGGTCAGAGGCTGGGTATTCTGTGGCGAGTGTCTCACCTCCTGACTCCTCAAAGCCTTTCTACCATCTACAAGGCACAAGTCAGGAGTGTGATGGAATACTCTCCACTTGCCTGGATGAGTGCAGCTCCAACAATACTCAAGAAGCTCGATACCATCCAGGACAAAGCAGCCTGCTTGATTGGCACTCTATCCGCCACCTTAAATATTTACTCCTTCCACCACCAGCGCACCATGGCTGCAGTGTGTACCATCTACAAGATGCACTGCAGTAACTCACCAAAGCTTTTTTGACAGCACCTCCCAAACCCGCGACCTCTACCACCTAGAAGGACAATGGCAGCAGGCGCATGGGAACACCACCACCTCCAAGTTCCCCTCCAAGTCACACACCATCCTGACTTGGAAATATATCGCCATTCCTTCATCATCGCTGGGTCAAAATCCTGGAACTCCCTCCCTAACAGCATCTTGGGGCACTTTCAATGCACGGACTACAGCGGTTCAAGAAGGCGACTCACCACCACCTTCTCAGGGGCAATTAGGGATGGGCAATAAATGCTGGCCTTGCCAGTGATGCCCACATCCCAGGAACGAATAAAAAAAAATAGCAGAATACTAGATAACAGAGGATCTTCACAAAGCTAACTACACTTCCACTTTCTGTAGGCTGCGTGACAAGACTGGATCTAATTATACATTGCAGACAAACAGTTGGGTGTGTCTTATCCTCCAAGGGGACCAATCAGAAATGTGGTCCAACCCACTGGTGTTGCAAATAAATGCTGCCTAAATTTATAGCTCATGGAAATGAAGGTAACACATTTATCTGGTTAAGAGATTGGTTAGGAAGTCAGAGAGTAGGGATAATGGGTTTGTACTCCTATTGGAAGGACGTGACTAGTGGTGTCCCACAATGATCTGAGCTGGACCTCAACTATTCATTATATTTATTAATGACTTAGATAACACAAGAGAGAGCCATATATCCAAGTTTGTCAATGACATAGAGATTGGTGGTACAGTAAGTAGTGTAGACAGGAGCATAAAATTACAAAGAGACATTGATAGATTAAGTAAGCGGGCAAAACTGTAGCAGATGGATTTCAGTGCAGGTAAGTGTGAGGTCATCCATTTTGGACCAAAAAAGGATAGATCCAAGAATTTTTTAAATGGTGAAAAGCTAGGAACAGTGGAGGTCCAAAGAGATTTAGGGGTCCATTTATACATATCAATAAAATGTAGTGGTCAGGTACAAAAAATAATCCAACAGGCTAGAGAGCTAGAATATAAAGGGGAGGAAGTTTTGCTACAGCTGTACAAATCCCTGGTTAGTCCACACCTGGAGTACTGTGTACAGTTCTGGTCACCGCACCTTAGAAAGGATATATTGGCCTTAGACGGAGTGCAGCGCAGATTCACCAGAATGTTACCAGGGCTCCAAAGGTTAAATTATGAGGCGAGATTATGTAGATTACATAAACAGCTTCCAGTTAAAATCTACCCTTACATGTCAAAGGGAGTTATGATTAAACTATACAGTGCTCTGGTCTGACAGCATTTGAGTACTGTGTCCAGTTCTGGCCACCAAGACACAAGATTCAAGTTTTGGAGGCAGTGCAAAGTAAAGCCACAATGCTGATTCCCAGTCTTAGAAGAAAATCTGGAAGACGGGCTCAGCCTTAAAAGGAGGCATCAAAGAGATGATCTTATACAGACATACAAGATTGTACAAGATTTTAAATTAAACTGTGAGAGTAGAACAAGGGGTTACAAGTTGAAACTAGTGCAAAGGCAATTTTAAAACTGATATCAGCAAGTTCACAGAAAGAGAAATCAATACATGAAATGAACTCTCCGATAGATTAGTGGAGGCAGAAACTTTAGAATCATTTAAGAACCAATTAGATGCCGAATCGAGGGCACTTTACGGTTGTTCTGGATGGGCCAAATAGCTTTTCTTATCTGTAATTATCTTGTAATTAAGTGATTGCATTTTGCCTCTTTCACATATCTAATCAGTCACAGTAGAAGATTGCCACAAAAACAACTAAAAGAATATCACAAAACAAAATTGGAATTGATTATTGCTATTGACAAAATGTGGTTAAATCTATTTTTCCCTAAGTGTTTTTATTACGTTAGTTATTGCATTCCATAATATGGCAAGTAACTATATTTAAAAAGAGTGAACATATCTCACCCAGTCAACTACTGGTCCATACATGCCAACTTAGAAAACTGGCAAAAGCTGACCAACAGTCCCCAAAACACTGACAGCTCAAGAACGGCCCTGGCTACAAGTCAATTATGAAAGCAAATAGTTACACAGGCTTTGTAATTTAAACTGTAGGTATGCACAACCAAGTATACAGAACATAAATAAAGTTACTTTACTTATATTGGAGGGAAAATAGAACCCTGTAAATATATGAAAGCCTGAAGTGGAGAATACAAATATTGAAGGGACAAAATTGATGATGCATTTCTAGAGGGATCTGAGAGCATTTTCTCTTGGAAATATTTGAAGTTTTACATTAAAATGACATATTCTGCTTTATTTTAAACACATTTACACTTTCCAATTAATATTTTTTAATCTAAACAAAGGAAAAACAACAGACCAATCAAAAGTTACAGTCACTCTCCCACATTCAACCACCCCACCCAAGTTCACAGAGGCACCCCACACCCTCCAAGCCCAGTTTAGAGGGGTACTGTTCTCCATCCATTCTCCCCACCCTTTCACAGAGACACTCTCTCCTCCTTCAATCCTTTCAGTTCATACAGACACTACACTATCTCTCCCTCTTCAATTCAGCCTCACACTCTTTTTTGACCCTACCATTTATCCTGACTCTCCTCCTTCTACTCCCACCCCCCACCTCAATTCAAGCTGGTACAGGAAACTCTTTGGTATCCGGCACCGACGGGACCGGGGTGGTGCCGGTTGAATAAAAATTCCGGATGACAGAGAGGGTTATCTACTGAGGCTATTTTTAACAAACAAAAATAAAAAAATCAAGAAATGTGCAGTCTACAGTAATTGGATACTCACCTACAGAATGTTGTGTTAAATTGATGGTGGAAGATGCTTGATTAAGTACAGTACTGCCAGTTGAGGGTAATCCATAACTCTTTAATTACTTAACAGTAAAACAAAACTTATAAACGACTGTATACAGTACTGTAGTTGAATGTACACTTATTCCAAGTCAGCTGGTTCATCAGGAACATCCATGCCAGCTGGGTCATCAGGATCATGCACTTCAACAGATTCTTCAGGCACTTCCGCTGCTTCAACTCTTTTGGAAGCTTTCTTAAACATGTCCGGATGTCTGCTTGCTTAGTGGACTCTTGCCTTTTCTGTAGAAACGTGGAATGCAGAATATGGAGGTGCATAAGATCTTGGGCAGAGTAGCAAGGCTGCCTTTCAGCAAATTGGAGGATTGAAGCAAATCCTTCTGCAGCTTTAGCCCAAGAAATCTTCTTCTCTTCAGAAATCTCATCCTCTTCACTTTCCATCTCACTTTCCTTTTCTTTCTTTGGATTCAAAACATTCACAATTATTTCATCATCACTTAGCATATGCACAACACCAACTTCTCTATCTGCATCAACCCACTGCTCGATATCACTTTCACTGAGGTGACGTAGAGGGTTTGCTGGGCCTACATTTTTCACCATGCCAGCCATTTCCATTATTGTACTCTTCTTGGGATGAACATTGAACCCATGAAATTCCTCCTCTGAGGAAGAACCTTCAGCAAACATTACAGAAGGCCACAATTTGCGCCAGGCTTGCCTCAGAGTGTGACCTTTCACCAAGTTCCAGGAACATGCAACATTATAGATGGCATCTTTAAGATTGTATTCCTTCTGAAATGCGTGAATATTGTCTTCTTAGTTTATCAGTTTACGTAGGAAGTCTTTCTTGTAATGACACTTCAGATTTTGGATAACGCCCTGGTCCATGGGTTGTATGAGAGAAGTTACATTTGGTGGCAAATAAATGGTGAAAATATTCCCGAAACCAACTCGGATTCATGCGGATGGGCTCTACAATTATCAAGCAATAAAATGCATTTGCTTTCTTCAGGTTCCCTCACAGATGGAACAAAAATATGATGGAACCAATACGAAAAGATTTCCTTATCCATCCAAGCATTTTTTTGAGCTTTGTACTCAACAGGTAAGTGCCTCACATTTTTAAATGCACGGGGATTTTTATACGTCCCAATAACAAGAAGTTTTACCCGGTGTGATCCAGCAGCGTTCGCACATGTTAGCACGGTTACACGATCTTTATTTTTCTTGTAACCTGAAGCATTAGCCTCACTAGCCCCAGCAAGCGTTGATTCTGGCAAAAACCTCCAAAATAAGCCAGTTTCATCGGCATTATACATCTGTGCTGGCAACAAATCATGTTGCTGCACAATCCGATTGAAATAATCGCAGTATTCTTCTGCGGCGTCGTGATCAGCTGATTTCTTCTCCCCGGAAATATCGAGTCGTCGTATCCCGTGCCGTAACTTGAAGCACGTTAGCCATCCCTCAGAGAAAGCACACTTGTCAGTGAGCTCCATCCTTACATAGAAATCCTTCGCTTTCTCGATTAGCATGGGTCCGGAAAGAGGAACACCCTCTGAACGCTTAAGAGAAAACTACTCATAAAGCACGGTATCCAGCTCTTCAAGCTTAGGCTTACAAAGCTTACGCTGTTTCTCTACACTCTTAGATGTCTCCGAGCTTGAACAAAACTTGAGCAGCTTATCCTTCTGCGATCTGATGTCGTAGATTGTTGACGAACCGATTTTGAATTCATTCATAATGTTGATATGCTTCTCTCCCCTTTCTAGTCGTTGGCATATCTCGATTTTCTGTTTTAAAGTTAACACCACTCTCTTCCTTTTGCTTGGACCAACTTTTGAGAATTCCATAATGCAAGATGGGGGAGATAATTCCCGATAAAGATGGAGAGACACACAGTAAAATGGTGGATCAGAAGAGACTACCAGCAGCGCGGGAGACACACAGTAAAATGGCGGATCAGAAGAGACTACCGGCAGCGCGGGAGAATCAGACTCCTGTTATTGCGGTGTTCGGACTTCCGACAGCGCCAGGAAGCCGAGTAGTGGCACTTTGGAGAACTACCCCCACTGACTAACTCAGCGTTCGCGGGAAACTCGGACTCGGCAACATTGCTGGTTATTGAGGAGTTGTTTTCGGAGTATGAATTTTGCCGGTTAATAGAGAATTCTGGATATTTAGGTGCCGTTTAAACAAGAGTTTCCTGTACTCATTTTACACACCCCTGCCCCAGTTCAAGCTGGCATTTTTCTCCCCTCCAACCACATAATTTCAAGCTGGGACTCTTTCTTTTCCTCCCCCCTCAAGTTCAAGCTGGCATTCTTTCACCCACTCCCCCCCCCCCTTCAGTTCATGCTAGTACTCCTCTCCCTATTCAGGGAGTCACTCCCTCCATCCAACGTTCTACTTCCAGCTTCTTCCCCCTAAAAACCACCATTCCTGGCTCCCTTTCCCCCTCCCTTTCCCCTTCATTGCTATCAATTTCCATCTTCTCTCTCTTCTTCATTGCCATCTGTTCCCCTTTCCTCTGCTCTTCATTATACCCATTCTTCCTCCTCTCTCCTCCTCATTATAATAGGATTGGGGAGAGTCAACACGGATTTATGAAAGGGAAATCGTGTTTGACAAATCTGTTAGAGGTTTTTTAAAGTTGTAACTAGCAGAATAAAGGGAATCCAGTGGATGTGGTGTATTTGGATTTTCAGAAAGTATTCGATAAGGTGCCACACAAGAGGTTATTAAACACAATTAGGGCTCATGGGATTGGGGGTAAGATACTAGCATGGATTGAGGATTGGTTAACGGACAGAAAACAGAGCGTAGGAATAAGCGGGTCATTTTCGGGTTGGCAGGTTGTAACTAGTGGGGTACCGCAAGGATCAGTACTTGGGCCTCAGCTATTCACAATCTATATCAATGATTTGATGAGGGGACCAAATGTAATATATCCAAGTTTGCTGATGATACAAAGCTAGGTGGGAATGTAAGTTGTGAGGAGACTACAAGGAGGCTTCAAGGGGAAATAGACAGGCTAAGTGAGTGGGCAAGAACATGACAAATGGAATATAATGTGGAGAAATGTGAAGTTATCCGCTTTGGTAGGAAAAATAGAAAAGTAGAGTATTTTTTAAATGGTGAGAGATTGGGAAATGTTGGTGTTCAGAGGGACCTGGGTGTCCTTGTACACGAATCACTGAAAGTTAACATGCAGGTACAGCAAGCAATTAGCAAAGCAAATGGTTTGTTGGCCTTTATTACAAGAAGATTTGAGTATAAGAGTAAAGACGTCTTACTGCAATTATATAGGGTCTTGGTGAGACCACACCTGGAATATTGTGTACAGTTTTGGTCTCCTTACCTAAGGAAGGATATACTTGCCATAGAGGGAGTGCAACAAAGGTTCACCAGACTGGTTCCTGGGATGGGGGGATTGTCCTATGAGGAGAGATTGAGTAGACTAGGCCTATATTCTCTCAAGTTTAGAAGAATGAGAGGTGATCTCATTGAAACATACAAAATTCTTACAGGGCTTCACAGGGTAGATGCAGGGAAGATGTTTCCCCTGGCTGGAGAGTCTAGAACCAGCGGTCACAGTCTCAAAATAAGGGGTCGGCCATTTAGGACTGGGATGAGGAGAAATTTCTTCACTCAGAGGGCGGTGAATCTTTGGAATTCTCTACCCCAGAGGGCTGTGGAGGCTTTTTCGTTGAGTATATTCAAGATAGAGATCAATAGATTTTCGAATATTAAGGGAATGAAGGGATATGGAGATAGTTCAGGAAAGTGGAGATGAGGTAGAAGATCAACCATGATCTTATTGAATGGCGGAGCAGGCTCGAAGGGCCAAATGGCCGACTCCTGCTCCTATTTCTTATGTTATGTTCTTATATCCATTTATCCTTCTCTCTCCTTTTCATTCTATTCATTCCCCTTTCCTCTCCTCCTCATTATATCCATTCTTGCTTCTCTCTCTCCTCTTCATTGTATTCATTGCTCCTTCTGTCTCTTCTTCAGTGCCATCCATTTCTTTCTTCTGTCTCCCGTGAGCACCACTCCTATTTGAGTTTTGCTGTAAAATGATTCCATTTGAAACCTAGAAGATAGGAACAGGAGTAGGCAATTCGGCCCCTCGAGCCTGTTCCGCCATTTGATGAGATCATGGCTGATCATCCAAATTCAGTACCCTGTCCCTGTTTTCTCCCCATATCCCTTGATCCCTTTAGCCTTAAGAAATATATCTAACTCCTTCTTGAATATATTTAATGAATTGGCCTCTACTGCCTTCTGTGGTAGAGAATTCCACAGGTTCACCACTCGCTGGGTGAAGAAATTCCTCCTCATCTCAGTCCTAAATGGCCTTACCCCTTATCCTTAGACTGTGACCCCTGGTTCTGGACTCCCCCGCCATCGGGAACATCCTTCCTGCATCTGGTCTGTCTAGTCCTGTTAGAATTTTATAAATTTCAATGAGATCCCCTCTCATTCTTCTAAACTCTAGCGAATATAAGCCTAATCGACCCAATCTCTCTTCATACGTCATTCCTGCCATCCCAGGTATCAGTCTGGTGAATCTTCGCTGCACTCCCTCCATGGCAAGAACATCCTTCCTCAGATAAGGCGACCAAAACTGCACACAATACTCAGGGTGTACCGTATACTGTAAGCGGGAACTGCGGTTCTCACCAGAATTCCTGCCTACCGTATGCAGTGACTGAAATCCCCTTTGCAGCAGGCAGGAGGGGATGGTGAGGGGAGAGCGGCCCAATGCATGCTACGACATGGACTGGACCCCAAAACACTGCCTATCAGTGTGAATGCTATGGGTGCAATTGCCTAACATTAATAGTGGGTAAAGTACTGGAAACCTTTCTAAAGAGTAGATTGGAGGATTACCTCTATAAAAATAGCTTAATAATCCGAATAGATGTAGAACGGGAAGGTCCTGTCTTGACAAACATCCTTGATTTCTTTCAATATGTCACAAATAAAGCAGCTAGTGGAAGAACATAGAAATTGATGTGAAGCTATACAATAAACAAGAAACAGTGGGTCCAATAAGCTGGTGGCAGATGACCCGTATCAGTAGGCACAGAGACATAAGAACATAAGAACATAAGATGTAGGAGCAGGAGTCGGTCATTTGGCCCCTCGAGCCTGCTCCGCCATTCAATAAGATCATGGCTGATCTGATCTTGGCCTCAACTCCACTTCCCTGCCCGCTCCCCATAACCCTTGACTCCCTTACCTTTCAAAAATCTGTCTATCTCCACCTTAAATATATTCAATGACCCAGCCTCCACAGCTCTCTGGGGAAGAGAATTCCAAAGATTCAGACCCTCTGAGAAAAAGAAATTCCTCTTCATTTCCAATTTAAAAGGGTGCCCCCTTATTCTGAAATGATGCCCCCTAGTTCTAGATTCCCCCACGAGGGGAAACATCCTCTCTGCATCTACCCTGTCAAGCCCCAGGGGCCTGAAACTTGTCCGAGGCACTCAGTATGCCTCAATGCAGTGGAACAGTGCAAAGGGGGCTGAGCAGCCTATACACAACCTGTGCACAATTGGGTCCCTGAAAAGTATTAAAATAAGGGGGCCACCCCATAATGTGTTTGGAGCACCTGAACTGTCCTCCAGCCGTATAGTGCCCAATTGGCATGGGGGCTGAATTAAGGTTACAACTCAAATAAAAACCCTGGCACGTGTGCCCACTGTCCCCACAGCCCCCATGCCTGGTGCCCCTCCTACCCCGCATTGGAAAATTGGGCATGTTCTCACTGGAAAAGTGATAGGAGTGCTGCTTTTAGGATTCTAAAGGGACTAGATAATGTAGAGCATGACGAGCTATTTCACCTTATCCAGAACAATCGAACCAGAGGACACGGCCTGCGCTTGAAGAGGGGTAAATTCAAAACTAATGTAAGGAAACAATATTCCAGTGAGCGAGTGGTTAATCTATGGAACAGGCTCCCTAGGGAGGCGATGGAAGCTGTTGCTATGGATTCATTTAAATTTCAGAAAATAACATTTTGGGATACTTTGAGACATGTCATGGTAAGTGTAGCATGTCAGCACCATGGTTGAACAGAGTGGGAGAGAAGGTAAATGCACCAGCCAGTAGGGTAGTGAACCAAGGAAAGCGTGAAGATCCCAGGTTTATACTTTGGCCGATGCTGAATTAGTCGGTCTCAGGCAGAGCAGCAGCTGTGATGTTACCTTTAGTCTCAGCATCCTTGGGCTAGGAAAGGAAAGCGAATCAGGCAAGGATCTTACTCCCGATCGCTGACCACGAAACTGCACGCCAGGTTGTTAGATGAAGGTGTGAATGACTTCAGCTGTGATGTCCTTGGAACACCTCCGTTCAGTCCGTAAGGTGGACCCCGAGCTTCCGGTCGCCTGTCACTTTAATTCACCGCTCCACTCCCACTCAGACCTCACCGTCCTTGGCCTCTTGCATTGTTCTACTGAAGCTCAGCGTAAGCTCGAGGAACAGCACCTCATCTTTCGATTAGGCACTTTACAGCCTTCTGGACTCAACATAGAGTTCAACAATTTCAGATCATAACCTCGGCCCCTATCAAATACATATATATTTTTTATCCACACTCTTTGTCTGTCTTTTTTTCTTCTGCCCCACATGGCAGCTGTCTTTCATTCTGCCAGCGCAATTTACACTTCATCGAGAGCCATCCTTTGTTTCTTAACCTGTCCCATTACCATCTCCTTTTGCCTTGAATATCTCTTAATGGGGGAGAAATTCAGTATCGCCCCATTTGGGGCGCAATTATCGGCCGTGTGCAAAGATTAGCGCCTGGCGCTAATTTTCGCCTCCGACTGCAAACTTGACTTTTATCGCCCCTGGAGGTGATTGGAGCGCTAAATCAGGCGCTCCACACCTGTCTTAAGGCGCAAAGGCCGAGGGGCGAGGCGCTACCTCGGAGCGCTGGCGAAGCTCATGTGATGTCAGTCAGCAATGGAACACACACACAATGGCGTGGGCCAGTTCTTAAAGGGGATGGTTAATCTTGCTTTCCATCCACATCCTGCTCATTGCAGCCTTGAATCTCGGCCTGGAGAGACCTGTACATCAAATCTGCTGGAAAGAACAATGGAGAGACCCAGGGAAAGAGCTCAGAGTGCAGCCCCCACAGTCTCTTCTAAATCGATATAAGGAAGGGAAAATCAAAATGAACCTGCAAAGTGCTGCTCAGTACCCAAAACTCCTTCACACGGCGTTGAATCTCTCCAGAAGTCTCTCTCTCTCTCTCTCTCAGAATGCGTGGTTCAAAAATGTCACCAACAATAAAAGGCAGGAAGTGGTCACCTTTAAATAGCGCTCCCCCAGTCCCTTCCTGACTGCAAAACGCTCCCCTCAACCTGTCGTTGCTAGCGGCAGGCGGTAAGGCAGGGGGCGCCACTCAATATCCGCTCCGGGGCACTACCGGGGCGTTGCGCACTCGACTGACATCACAATCTGCCGGCGCAGGAGATCGTGGCGGTAGTGTTTAGCGCTGCCGCAAAATGTCTAGTTAATTTCGCGAGCGGCGCAATCATCGCCACGCCCGGGCGCTAGTTGCTTTGCGCCCCATTAGCGCCCTCTTAAGGCGCTAACAGGAGGCGCAACCAACTGAATTTTTCCCCCAATGTCTATTAACCTCTTCTGCCTTCTATCCTATCACAGACCTTCCCTTTTGTTCTTTCATCCCCTCCCCCCTTTCCCAGCCTCTACACTTGCTTAAAAATCTGTTCCATTTCCTGCTTTTTTCCAGTTCTGACGGAAGGTCATCGACCTGAAACGTTAACTCTGTTTCTCTCTTCACAGATGCTGCCTGACCTGCTGAGTTTCTCCAGCATTTTCTGTTTTTACTTTCTATCAATTGCATGTTTTGACAATTGATTAGAGGAAAGTTACACCTAATTCCAGGCAAGTCAGGACACAGTAGTCTGTGTAAGAGAATGGCTGTTTGAAACTAGACAGAGTGGAGCCAATGGGCTGGATTTTGCCAGCCCTGAGGAGGCGGGTATGGAGGCGGGACTGCCGGTAAAGTTGCAGAAAGTGGGGGCAGCTGGCAAACCCGCCCCCATCCCGCTTCCGTGCCCTTTTGCCAGGAGGCGGGAAGCCGTCCTGACCCGGGTCCCGTCTCCGAGGCGGGAAAGGGTTTAAGTCCTTTTAACTGTCTGTTAACAGGTAGTTAACAGGCAGAAAAAAGGATTAGTGCCATTTTACCATTTCAAGTGCAGGCTTCCCGACCTCGGAGAACCCCGCCGGGTTGGAGGAGTCGAGTAGGAGGTCTGCGGGGGTCGGAGGGGTCTGAAAGTGGGATGTAGAGGTGAGTGATGGGTGCAAGTGTGGAGTGGTAATTATGTAAGGTGAGTGTAAATTGTTAAAAAATGTTCACTTACCTTTGTTTCTGCCTACAGCCTTCATCTGCTCTGGATCGGGAGTCCCGACATCTTCCTTGTCGATTTCACAGACTGGCTGTTGCATCCTCCAAACCAACAGTCATCTGAAATCTACAAAGTAGAAAGGTTTGATGAGTCCTGAACACAAGCACTCATCAAACTACACATAATGTCAGTGTTTGACAGCTTCACAGAGCTGTCAAACGCTGACATTTCTTCTTTCAAGAAGTCTTGACAGATGGCACGTCATACGTTGACATGCTCTGTCAGTGACTTCCCCCTAATTGGCCTGCTGAGCCCGCTGGTTGGCCAGAAGATGATGGAGGCGGGACTGAGACCCGACAAGCAGCAGTCCTACCTCCAACTCGTCTCCATTCACAAAATTCAGCCCAATGAGTTTCGGCTGATGCAAGGATATACATGCACCACAGAACCAAAAGGAAAGGGGTATAAATGAAAGGGCAGGAACAGAATGAAACACAACAGATTTTTGAACAAGACTTTTTACACGGCAATGCCATTCAGAAGCTCGGACCAGGTAATACTAACCTTGATTCTATTAATTGTTGCTTGAATAGTGTGTGTATGATTGATTCTGCTAATGCTACAATAAAGTCTTGTTATACCCAATTGGGATTGCCAAGCCGAATCATTGGCAGGGTAACCTAAGGCCAAGCATGTGACATGAGGGAACCCTACAACACCCCCTCTTCCCCATTAACAAATGTATATTCTATTTCACATATTAACTATTCATATACATTTATTGAAAGTTTAAAAGAAAATCAGTCTCTTAAACAAAGTCCATCTTTACATTGCTTGCTGTGAAACCTTTTTTAATCTGCCTTATAAGCCTGTGGAAATAATATTCCTTGTAAGGATCACGAAAACAGATGATCTGTCAGTTGAGTAATTTGAACCATGAATCTACAGCTGCTTAAAGATGAACTTGTTTTGGAGAAAAATGAGAAAAACACCTATGATAGACAAGTACAGCCCTGGGAAAAAGATGCATCAATTTCCACTCCTGGCAGATCTACCGCGTATAATAAAAGCAAACTGCTGAGGTCAGCATTAGATTGAAACCACAGTTCTCATTTTTACAAACGCATTCATGCACTGGTAATGATATCTATTAGCAGGAGTGACACCGCTCATCTGCTGAATAGAGAAATGAGCTCTCCCACACTGCAAGACAAGCAAAGTGTGGATCGATAAATCATAAAATTAGTTGAGACATCGTTTATCTTCCATCTCACTACTTTATTCTTGCTCTGTCCCCCAGGACAGTGATTCATTTATTGCATATTAACATTGGACAAACATGTCAAGTTGGAGGACACGTACAGTATGAGCAGCTCAAGGAAGCTAACTCGAGAAACCAAATTATAACATAATACAGAGCACTGGAAGTTTCAGCAACTGGCAATTCACCAAAACAGTTCCAGGAAGGAATTGCTTAACTTCACTTGTTTTATGCTGACACAACCACTTGAAGAAAAGTCATCCTAATTCGATGGCAATATAAGACTGAATTCTGAAGTGATCTGATCTCATCTGGGATGTGTGACATTAAAGATCTTAAATGGATTTGAGAAATGAACATTTACAAAGCAGATTGTTCTTTTTGTTGGTATAAATTGTAATTTCAAACTCAACGATTGGATCTATCATAATCCATTTACTGTTGTCAATGTAAAGAAAAATTAGAAATACTTAATCACCTCTATATTCCAGCCTGTTTCAAGTTAGAACAGCAATTTGGGAAACATGACCTGCAACTTAAGAATGGAATGGCTCATGTTTGTTTAATCCCTGGTTATATAACAGGAGAGCAGAGATGGCCCAGATTCCCTGGTAGCAAGATGCTGAGTCATGGCACTCTTCAATACTAAGAGCCAGAAGATCACTTTGCATATGGCTTCCTTATATAGTGTCAGCCATGGCTCAGCCTCTGAGTCAGAACATTGTGGGTTCAAGTCCCACTCCAGAAACATGAGCACAAAAATCTAGGCTGACACACTAGTACAGTGCTGAGGGAGTGCTGCACTGTCGGAGGTGCAGTCTTTTGGATGAGATTTCAGGTGGATGTGAAAGATCCCATGGCACTATTTTGAAGAAGAGCAGGGGAGTTATTCCCAGTGTCCTGGCCAATATTTATCTATCAATCAACATCACTAGAAAAAAACCCAGATTATCTGGTCATTATCACATTGCTGTTTGTGGTAGCTTGCTGTTCTGCTTGTTCCCTACATTACAACAATGACTACACTTCAAAAGATCTTCATTGGCTGTAAAGCGCTTTGGGACATTCTTAGGTTGTGAAAGGCGCTATAGAAATGCAAGTCTTTCTTTTTCCTTCTCTGCCTACTCAAAATAGTGCCTCACTTATTAGTATGGCATTCAAAAAATATGTGACTAGATTAATTTGGGCAAATTTCAAGCTTCAGTGACAAAGGCCGCGATTTTGCCATTGGATGCGGCTTAGGAGCGAGTCAGCTGGTTTCCGGGTTCCAGTCCCGCCCCCAACTGCATCCGGCCAACGGACGTGATTTTATGTCGATTGGCCTTGTTAAGCCTGCCCTGTGGGCTTGCCGGCCAATTAAGAGGAAGCCGGTCAGATGACATCATTTGATGATGCGTCATCTGCCGGTTTTCTTAAAGGGACCACGCACAATCTTTCTTTGACAGCTCATTTCTCAGTGTTTGACAACAGTGAGGTGCTGCAAACACTAACAATGACTGTTCACAGGTGAGATCTTGCATGCAGGCTCTCCAATGACTCCCTCCATAGGCTAGAACAGATGGCAGCTGCAGGTGAGGTTACAGAAGCGATCTGTCACTGGTGAGAGAGGTTCTCCCAATGAGGTGGAACTAGACAGCCAATTCAAAACCTGTTACCTACAGAAAAGTGTAAATGCATTAAAAATGATTTCCCCAACATTTTCTTACCTCTGAAACTCACCAGCGCACCATTGGATCCTTCACACCACTTCTGCAGCTGTCATCAATGCAGAAACATTACAGCAGACTCACAACACTCCACACTTACCTGGCGTGGTGTCCAAACATCGGGGAACCTGAGGCAGAAGCGGCAAAATTGAAAAAGAGCCTGTTAACAAGTATTAAGTACCTGTTAACAGCCATAATCCTCTTCCCACCGCTAGGTGTCGGGTCCATGTGCAATTCGGGGACCCGACACGTGGGAAGATTGATTGGAGGCGGGTTGACAATGGGTTTCCTGCCCGCTGTCAATCTTTGCGATTTTGACAGCGGTCCCGCACTCTGAGGACCGGCAAAATTCCGGCCTATCAGGCCTGGATTTTCCTGACATAATTGGTAAAATAGCAAGGTGGGACTTCCACCAGCCCATGTGGCACCTGACTGCAATTTGATGCAGGGCAGGATTTCAGTGAAAATCCTGCTCCCAACTGGGTCTCCGCTCTTGGGAGGGAGGGAAATCAAGGCAGGCTGCAGCAGTTGAAAAGCCTCTGCAGCTAAAATGGCCAGACGTACAGCAAGTGGCTTAGAAGGGGGAGAGAGAAAGCTGGAGCTGTACTTGAACATTGAAAAGCGATAGCAGAAGGAGGGGCAACATCTGAGGAATCTGCAATGACCAAGGCCTCAAGATTCTCAGAAGCTGTGCTGGAGACAATGTTGGCAGAGACAAGGCCTAGAAGACGAAGACTCTTTGGCATCCAGGGAGTTATAACTCATAAAAAAGGATATGCAGCCAGTCTGGAGGGAGGTGGCCCTGGTGGTCAGTGCCAAAGCTCGTACACCATGAACAGCTATTCAACGCCAGAAACGTTTTAATAACCTTACCAGGCAGGCCAAGGTAAGTGAAGGCACGACTGCCCATGCAGATTCTGAGACACTGCTGGAAGCACGACTCACCTCTACACTATACAGGATGACATATGTCAAAGAAGAAATGAGTGAGGCCCTTCGTAGGCACAGGAATGTAAAAACCAGGAAGTAAAAAAGCTATTGGTCAAACTGTTGAGAATCAGGGGAAATAAGTGCACCACCGTCATTCCGGAGGTGCAGCTATCACTTAATAATGTGCCCGCATCTGCATCAGGGACAGTGTCCCCTAAAACTCCATATTATCTAATATATGAGGTTGAGATGCATACACCGCTTACCCATAGTTCTTTTATTGCCTCTACAGTCTCTGATTCTTTGACCTGACAGCGACAGTTAGATTTAAAAAAAGAAGTAACAGAGGAGATACAACGAATTGATCAGAGGATAAGGGAGACAAATAGGCAGAAAATATTGACAAAGCAAGCATGGCAACCCCTAGCAGGAGAATGGGTACAGGAAAAGAAGTTCGAGCAAAAACCTGCTTTAAGACCTAAGTGGAAAAAACCTGTTCAAATACGTTCCGTTATTAACGAAAGAACAGTTAAAATACATATTAATCAGTCAAATGGCAAGCATATTCTTAAAACTGTCTCCATAGACAATCTCAAAAGATGTCCTGCGGGATACCGAAATGGAGGAACAATACAAGGTGCCATCGTACACTGTCTTCCAAGATCCAGCTTGGAGCACGACACAGGAAATGGATGCGATCAAACTATTGACGCCGGTCAGCCAGACAGTGTCGCCAACTCCTCCACACGATGCTTGGCATCGCCTCAGGAATTGGATTCGCAAAAAGCCACAACCTAAAGAAGTAAAGACCAATGAGTTACTTCAACGAGGGTGGAAAACACTGCGGATGGAGAAGGAATCAACTGAGCTTCTGGCAAGGCCTTTACGAAAACAAGACTCCGTTCTCACGCTGGATCAATGGAACAGCGTGTCAAGCTTCAGCCAGCTCCAAATGACGTCTCCTTGACTCGTATGAATAACTCACCTCTACGGAACATACATCTGCCAATTGGACATCCTAATTACATGTTGTTTTGCTAATTGCATGACAATGTACCTATCATTCTTTTAATTTGTGTTCAATTTCAAATAAGGCAAAACATTGTCCTGGGATGACTTAAAGGAATGTTCATGTAGCACATGATTGGGCTCTTGTGAATCTCGTGAAATTAATGTACTATTGCAACCTTATTTGTAACATTGACCAAACTCTGCCCTGATGCTCCAGCTCATTTTTTGGTCAAGAGGGGTGTGTGAAGGAATAAGCCATATAACCTATTCAGAAAAATACACTATCTTATGAAAGAATTCTGGCCTTATTAAAACATGACAAACTGGGTTTGGAAATTTAGAAACCTAACTATGAAATAGCTATGAAAGCATTCTGGCTATTGAGATAAGATAGTTGTTGACCCTAAATAAATAACCTTATTGAAACAGAAGGTGAAGGGCTCCGACAGGCTGAACTGTTGGGAACAAAACAAAGGTTCACCCTGGATAAGGTGTTCTAATTTACACTTCGTAAAGAAGCGCATAAGATAAGGAACATCTGTCCCTCATAAAGATCACATAAAGTAAGGAACACCTGCCGTCACACCAGTTTTATATGGTAAACTTAGAACACCTAGAGATGAGACATGAGTCTGGCTGAGGTGGCAGTAAGAGTTGCAGAGGTCGGCAGAAAAATTACTAGAGATAATTAGCTTGCATCAGCAGAAAACCTTAAAGGAAATACCACTGGAAAAAGGTATAAATATTGAACTCTCAAATGGGATAACAGACTTGCTTTAATTGGGCAAAGCAATTCTCGGCTACAGAGGCAGCTCTGTTGTCTCCAACTCTTTGTACCTCGGGGATCAAAGGTATTTGATATTGGTGGATATCCTGTATAAGAACTTTAAGAACTGTAATATTGTAGCGAAGTTAAGATTTAATAGTAAGATTCTCTGATAATAAGATCGTAAGTTTTCTCTTTTTAGAACGGTTAATGTTGCGATTGATTCACCAACTGTAAATTACATGTCGGTTCTTTAATAAATCTATATATTTTTAGAATTGTCTCACATAAGACTTCTGTATCAAAAACTCGCGAACTCAATCTCTGTACACTTTTTGGTGAGGAGTTGCAGAATTCTGGGAGAGTTTTCCGGACCCTCATAATATCTGGAAGGTTACAGTCTAGCTAAACTTATTAAAAGCGCTATCTGGACGACGGTAACATTCTCGGGTTGTTCCTTTCCTTTAGGGCGAGTTAGCCCGGACCTTTAGACCCAATTAAGCGTCTTTAGGATTCGGCTACCTCAAACTTTAGTTGAAAGTGAACGTCTGAGGAATACGCCTGATCCGGGGTAGCCCTAAAGGGGCTAGGACTAGTCAATATCCCTTCAACCCAGCCATCCCCCTTCATAGCCACATCTTCTCTTCTACCATTCCTGGTGACTGTGGTAGTCCAGGAGATCAAAACAACTCAAGGCATCAGTTGCAGGCTCTAAGGGCAGTTGTCGCTTCCATTTTAGCAATAATTACTGCTTCCATAGATGAAGAGCACCCTAGGTCAGGGCTTTTAGGATTTAATTGGGACTATTCTACCTGCTCTCACCAGACCATTACCCCAACTGAGCCCATGCCCAGAACTAGTGGGCTGCAAGGACTGCGTGCAGACGTTGCTGCATCTTATGGCAGTGACAATACATCTGCATCCATGTAGTTCCCTCCAAAGCACGCACGTGAAGGATCTCTGGTTTGGGCCAGTTTATGTGTCCCAACACTCAAGCGACATGACACTGGAAGCAGGCCCTTCACTGTGATGAGTGCCACCTCAGTCCTCGAGGGCTCCATCCGTACAGTCCCAGCCACAAACCTTAAAACCTCCTGACACTCAGGTAGCACAACGTTGGTTAGGAGCACATGTGAAAGAAGATTTAGATACGAGACGTAGTCATGGTGATAAGATAGCAGTAACATTACGGCACAATGAAGGGAGAGGATGGTTGTGAACTTTTACATTTCTGGCGGTGTGTTAATGTTTTTTTTCAGGGAGGCCTCCTGTTATCCATCTTACGTGATGATTAATGTTTGTAACCATTCTCTCCTAAAGAGGATTTTAGATGTATTATATATGAGCTGAATGGTAGTCTGAGAGCAAGGCAAGGGATCATGAATCGCGTTATTATGCAGATGGATGGTACTCTCTGTTATTGGAAGGAGTTTGTGATGATCTCCTACATGGTGGCACATGCAGCTAGCAGCGGGGTGTCTGGGCCCATCTCATCTCGCTCCTGGGTGTCTTTGTTGTGAATAGGCAATTGGTCTCTGAAATCTTCTTCCCCTTCATTTCCTGTGTTTGTAATGACCAAATTACGGGGGATACAGCAAGCCACGACAATTCTGGAAACCCTTGCTGGACTGGACTGCAGGGCTCCCACTGAGTCAGAAACAGGACTTGAGAATTCCGATGATCTGTTCCACTATGCTCCTGGTAGCACCCAGGAACTCATTGAACCTATTTTTGGCCCCTGTCCTCGAATCCAAAAAGATGTCATCAGCCAAGGCTGAAGTGGGCACCCCTGTTCTCCTGTCACATTGCTCTGGCTGAGCAGTGTAGGTATCCTGGATTGCCGGAGAATAAATGAATCATGGCTACTCCCCAGGTAGCATGCACTGACATGCAGAATGAGGGGTCTTGGTCATTCACTATCTGGACATTCAGGGATCCCTATAAATTCTCAGCAAGTTTCACTACGCACTTTTCAATTCTCGAAAACTGCAGGTTCAAAGTAATGGAAGTGACTCCCAGAAGAAAAGAGCTTTGCAGAATCGCATTGCCATGTGACCTTTCACCTTGCCAATCTCTTCCGACCTGTAGGCCACCGTACAGGCTCTGTCCTGCCACCTGTACAGTGGCGGTAAGTAGACAGAAGTGCAGCAAAATCTCAGACAGCATTTGGCCATAACCCTGTGGCAGGGCTTTCAGCGAGCGTATCAGGGTCAGCAGGATCTTTGGATGGGAATCACGGTGGCCAATTTTAGGTGCACCGTTTTAGTGAAAGGCTTTTCCACCCATATTACTTGACAGACCACCTCTACCTTACCCAGAAACTGATTTTTTATAAAGGAAAATGCAGACTTTAATCTTCTGCTATCACAGGAACAGCTGCCATTCATGATTGGCGCCACTTTACCAAAGTAAACATGTGTGGGACATTGGAGAAAGGCAGGGTTGGGCTCAGATCTGATACCCCATGATTGAATAGTCTGCAATACTCACTGTCAAGATTCACACGTGAATAATGGCCAATTAGTTGAGGTATCAGAAGGTGACCACTGTACGCTAGCAAAGAGAGAGAGGAAGAGTGAAGAAAATTTGTGAGTAAGGAGAATACATTGTTAAGAGTTTAATAGAATAGTACAGCATAGAAGGAGGCCATTCGGCCCATCGAGTCTGCACCAGCTCTTTTGAAAAGCAATCCAGCTAGTCCCACTTCCTCGCTCTTTCTCCATATCCCTGCACCTTTTTCTCCTTCAAGTATTTATCCAATTCCCTTTTGAAGGCTACAATTGAATCTGTATCCACCATCCTTTCAGGCAGTGCATTCCAAATCCTAACCACTATTTTTTGTGCAAAAAGTTTTCCTCATGTCGAGTCTGGTTCTTTTGTTATTGACCCTTCAGCTATTGGAAACAGTTTCTCTTTATTTACTCTGTCTTAGCTGTTCATGACTTTTAACACCTCTATTTAATCTCCTCTTAGCCTTTTCTGCTCCAAGGAGAAAAACTCCAAAAACTGCCAAAACCCAGGATTGAACTAGAGACCTTTAGGGGGAAAACTTCAGTATCGCCCCGTTTGGGGCGCCATTATCGGCCGGGCGCAAAGATTAGCGCCTGGCGCTAATTATCGCCTCCGACTGCAAACTTGGCTTTTATTGTCCCTGGAGGTGATTGGAGCGCTAAATCAAGCGCTACACACCTGTCTTAAGGCGCAAAGGCCGAGGAGCGAGGCGCTACCTCAGAGCACTGGCGAAGCTCATGTGATGTCAGTCAGCAATGGAACACAGACACAATGGTGCCGGCCAGCTCTTAAAGGGGAGGGTTGATCTTGCTCTCCATTCACATCCTGCTCATTGCAGCCTTGAATCTCAGCCTGGAGAGACCTGTACATCAAATCTGCTGGAAAGAACAATGGAGAGGCCCAGGGAAAGAGCTCAGAGTGCAGCCCCCACAGTCTCTTCTAAATCGATACAAGGAAGGGCAAATCAAAATGAACCTGCAAAGTGCTGCTCAGTACCCAAAACTCCTTCACACAGCGTTGAATCTCTCCAGAACTCTCTCTCTCAGAATGTGTGGTGCAAAAATGTCACCAACAAAAAAAGGCAGGAAGCGGTCACCTTTAAATAGCGCTCCCCCAGTCCCTTCCTGACTGCAAAACACTCCCCTCAACCTGTCGTTGCTAGCGGCAGGCGGTAAGGCAGGGGGCGCCACTCAATATCTCCTCCGGGGCGCTACCGGGGCGTTTCACACTCGACTGACGTCACGATCTGCCGGCGCAGGAGATCGTGGCGGTAGTGTTTAGCGCCGTCGCAAAATGTCTAGTTAATTTCGTGAGCGGCGTAAACATCGCCGCCCACGGGCGCTAGTTGCTTTGCGCCCCATTAGCGCCCTCTTAAGGTGCTAACGGGGGGTGCACCAACTGAAATTTTTCCCCTTAGTTCTTCAACCTAATGCTCTCCCAACTAAGCTATTCCTGCCCCATGTTGGCTGGGACACCCGGAGATCTCCCTGCTCTTCTTCAAATAGCACCATGGGATCTTTTATATCTACCTAAGAGGGCAGCTGAGCTCTCGGTTTATTGTCTCATCTGAAAGATGGCACCTCTGACAGTGCAGTACTCCCTCAGTACTGCCCTGGGGTGTCAGCAGAGATTACGTGGTGATGTCTCTGGAGTGGGACTTGAACCTTCTGACTGAGAGGCGAGAGTGCGACCACTTTTTAAAAATATATTATTTATTGACCATTAAAAACATTTACAACATCGTGATCATTCCATTGTATCATACAAATCCATTCCGCCGCTCTGCACAGCCATTCCTCCACCACATATTAACATCAAAACCTAAAGTTTAATTTGTCTCCCATAACATATATTAATCTATTGTACTTTAACAATTGATCATAAAATACTATCTTTAAATTCCTTTCTGAATAAAACTTCCACAGAGCCTTATAATGATCTTTTAGCTCATATTTAAAATACACTTTTAGATTGATTCTCCTCCCCTTAAAAAACAGAGCATTCCTTCTTTGCACAGTCACGAATCCAGCCAAACTGAATATTAAATTAATTGCCACTCCGCCAGACTCGGGAGAATCTCTTGCAATCCCCATCTCAAAATTGAGTCCCACGGGATTCCCATTCTCGCTCTTCGGTCCCCACCCAGCAAAAAAACCTCACACAACTGTCTAACATAGTACTTAAAATCATTTAACTGCGGACATAACACCAGTAAATGGGACAGAGTCTCATCCCATGTCCCACACACTGGGCAAGTTGCCACCTCCACTTGCCCAATCTTACATAAGACCATCTTGGTAAAAATCCAGTTATGAGCCAATTTGAAATTCAGTTCAATCCACTCTGGACATTTAAAATTCACCCACACTCCCTTCCAAATCCTGTTGAAGTCCAGCTGTGGGTATATACCCTGCTAAAACTCCTGACCAGCAGGTGTCTTGAATCTCCATTCTCTAAATACCCCATAGAAATCTCGAGTATTACAGTTGTCAAATTGGACCAACTCCTCCCCTTTCTCCAGGAGATTTGCGCATTTATTTCTTCCATCCAATCCTGTGGCATTGCCCTCACAATCTTCTCATACTTGATCATAATTGCTTTTTCCTCTACCTCCTGATCCTCCTCCCAAACCATGTCCCTCACTACCGCTTCCGTCAACCAACCTGGAATTACCTCATATAATACATCTTTCACATATATAATACCAACTTTTATGAAAGCTTGATTAAATAATACCTCTCCTTCGATGTTGACCCACCTGTTCAAAAATAAGGGCTGTTCTAAAAATTCCTCAGCACCCTTGGGCATAAACTGCACACTTTTTAAAAATTGGGCCCAAGTCTCTACAACCCCCTTATAAAACCTAGGGAGAGGTTAATTGATTTCAAAAACATATTATTGTATTCCATATACAATATCCCCTGTCCTCCCATCCCACTTCATTTAAAAAATGCTCAAAACAACTCTTCCAAAAACTTGTATTTGACTTCTGAGGAAATCTCTTCACCCATTTGATTCTAAAGGATTTTTTCTTCAAATCATTATCTGGGAAATTGAGTACTCCCTGATTTCTCCGATCAAATGCTGGTATTGTAAGCAACCAAGGCTGGTTTCCCTTCCCATAAAAACCTCACACAAGCCTCTTGGATAGACTTTTCCGCCCACTCAGGAATATCCTCCTCTGTCAATAAGTACCATAGTTTAAATGGCAGGAGAGCTGACACCACTGTTGCTCTTCCTTGCACTTTCAACCACCTTCTTTCCCATCTTCCCAAAATTCTTTTAATTTTCATAACCTTTGGTTCCCAATTTAATCGATCCACTTTATCCCTGTCCTTCTTGCACCCCATATGCACCCCCAGAACTTCCAAAACCTCTACCACCTTAAAGGGGCTTTCCTCCAACAATTCCCCCCTACCCCTTCCCACAACCAGGCATTGGGACTTACTATAATTCATTCTGGCTCCTGAAGCTCTACAATACTCCTCCACTACGTCCATAGCTTTCCTCACTGACTCCCCATTTCTCAATGTTAAGGTTGTGTCATCTGCATATTGATGTATCACCAAAACCCACTGGGAACCTGAATCCCTACTACGCCTTGTTCCTTTTGCATAATGTCACCTAATGGTTCTGCTACCAATGTGTACAGCAATGGGGACAGGGGACAACCCTGTCTCACTGACCTCTGTATCGGAAAATACTTGGATAAAAAACCATTACATTTAACACAGCTAAATATGTTTAAATAAAAAATCCTTATTCACTCAATGAAATTTTTCCCGAAACCAAATGCTTCCAAAACCATCAATAAAAACTCATGAGAGACCCTATCTTTCTCTTGGTCTAGCTTTAACACATAAGCCTCCCTCTCATTCTCTTCCATGAGCTCTATTGCATCTCGGATTGAGACCACAGAGTCTGCGATATCTCGGCCACTGACTCCATAGGACTGCGAGGGCAAAACTATCTGCGGCATCACCTCCTTCATACGATTTGCCATAACCCTCGCCAAGATCTTATAATCCACATTTAGTAATGTGATGGGCCTCCAATTCTTTAGATCCCTTCTATCCCCTTTATTTTTATAAGCTAAGCTTATGATACCTCTCCTCGCAGATTTTTTTAATTCATTTATGGGATGTGGGCATTGCTGGCAAGGCCAGCATTTATTGCCCATCCCTAATTGCCCTTGAGAAGGTGGGGTCAGGCTTCCCTCAATTTTAATCTTCTTAAAAACCTCTAAGAGCAATGGACTTGTAGGCTTCGCAAAATCCCCCAGAAACTCGAATAGAACCCTGAAAGGGGTGAGTTTTGGATCTTAACACGAATTTGGAATGATGGGACCTAAATGAAGGAATTTGAGGTCAAAACCTCAGTTTTGGACATTTTTAAGGATCATGGAAGAAAAATCCTGAGGAAAATTACTTTGGATAATACTATGGGGGAAAAATTCAGTTGGTTGCGCCTCCCGTTAGCGCCTTAAGAGGGCGCTAATGGGGCGCAAAGCATCTAGCGCCCAGGCGCGGCGAAGTTTGCGCCGCTTGTGAAATTAACTAGACATTTTGCGGCGGCGCTAAACACTACCGCCACGATCTCCTGCGCCGGCAGATCGTGACGTCAGTCGAGTGCGCAACGCCCCGGTATCGCCCCGGAGCGGATATTGAGTGGCGCCCCCTGCCTTACCGCCTGACGCTAGCAACGACAGTTTAAGTGGAGCGTTCTGCAGTCATGAAGGGAAAGGGGGAGCGCTATTTAAAGGTGACCGCTTCCTGCCTTTTATTGTTGGTGCCATTTTTGAACTATGCATTCTGAGAGAGAGAGAGAGAGACTTCTGGAGAGTTTAAATGTTGTGTGAAGGAGTTTTAGGTACTGAGTAGCACTTTGCAGGTTCATTTTGATTTGCCATTCCTTGTATCGATTTAGAAGAGACTGTGGGGGCTGCACTCTGAGCTCTTTGCCTGGTACTCTCCATTGTTCTTTCCAGCAGATTTGATGTGCAGGTCTCTCCAGGCCGAGATTCAAGGCTGCAATGAGCAGGATGTGGATGGAAAGTGAGATTAACCATCCCCTTTAAGAACTGGCCCGTGCCATTGTGTGTGTGTTCCATTGCTGACTGACATTACATGAGCTTCGCCAGCGCTCTGAGGTAGCGCCTCGCTCCTCGGCCTTTGCGCCTTAAGACAGGTGTGAAGCGCCTGATTTAGCGCTCCAATCACCTCCAGGGGCGATAAAAGTCAAGTTTGCAGTCGGTGGCGATAATTAGTGCCAGGCGCTAATCTTTGCGCCCGGCCGATAATTGCGCCCCAAATGCGGCGATACTGAATTTCTCCCCCTATATCTTTAAAAGGGCCATTGGGAAAACCTGCAGTCACAGAAACAAGACAGGCTGCGAGGAAAGGGTGTGGTGAGGCAGTGGACAGCTTTTGGGTATTGGGACCAAGCCAAGCTGTCTGGGAGATGTTTGCACTGCAATCAACCAAGGAGGAAGAGCCTCACCCAAAACCTCACAAACACATCGAAAAAAATGAATAAACCAAGACCCTTTTGAAATCCCCAGGTCCAGACAGAATGCTGGAAGTCTGAAAACAATCCCTAACAATAAAACTTCCAATACACAGCTTCATAGCCCATCATCCCATCAAAAACCGAGTAGCCAAGTATCTACAGGAACAGGTTAACGAGCCCGCCAAAAACCTAAGACAAAAGGAGCGAGATTTGGTGCGTAGATAAAGGCCCTGTCTAAATGGAAGACATCAGAAGCCATCAGGACAAGTTAACACAAAGTTAAAGTCATCAGACTTAACGAGCCCGCCAAAACCTAAGACAATAGAATAAACAGGCCTCAACTGAAACCTAAATCACTTCAACACGAAACCGATTTAGTAAAGCGGTTTTGGCGCGAAAAACACAATCGGGTAAAAATTCAGTTGGTTGCGCCTCCCGTTAGCGCCTTAAGAGGGCGCTAATGGGGCGCAAAGCCGCTAACGCCCGGGCGCAGCGATGTTTGCGCTGCTCCGGAACTTAACTAGACATTGTGCGGCGGCGCTAAACTTTACCGCTGCGACCACCTGCGCGCGCAGATTGTGACGTCATTCCATGGTGCAACGCCCTTGTGGCGCCCCGGAGCGGAAATTGAGTGGCGCCCCCTGCCTTACCGCCTGGCGCATCCAACGACCGGAAGACTGGAACGCTATCAATCGCTGTGGGGCTGGGGGGGGGGGCGCTATTTAAAGGGGGCTTCTTCCTGTCTTTTTCTGTGGTTGACATTTTTGCACCACTTGTTCTGAGAGAGAGAGAGAGATTCGGAGAGAGAGAAAGAGAGACTTCTGCATTGAGTCAACGCTTTGTGAGGTAGTTTTGCATACTGATCCTAACAGTTGGCCCCCCCCCCCCCGCTTTAAGAACTGGCCGGCGCCAGTGTGTCTGTGTTCCCTCGCTAACTGGCAGCACCTGCGCTGCGCTCGCGCGCTGAGTTAGCGCCTCACTGCTCGGCCTTTGCGCCTTAAGACAGGTGTGCAGCGCCTGATTTAGCACTCCACTCACCTCCTGGGGCGGTAAAAGTGAAGTTTCCAGTCAGTGGCGATAATTAGCGCCAGGCGCTAATATTTGCGTCCAGACGATATTTGCGCCCCAAATGGGGCGCGACCTAATTTTTCCCCCAATAGGTCTGAACAGTATAATTGAGGGCCTAATCCCCCACAAGAAGCAGAGAGTTGCACAGACGGGTGAGCCACACGACACGAGCAGGAGGAGAGACAAGCAAATAGGCCATGAGGCAGGCAGACCCGAGGCGAGATCGGAGGCAGGGACAGACAAGGCCAGGCAAGGGCTAGAACTGGGACCACGAGCTGGGAGCGAGTCGGCATCGCCCAACACACGGTCCAGCTCCAGGAGGTACCGCCCCGACAGGCCTCCAACGCAGCGAACCAACAACAAGAGCCGCCAAGGTCTCCACAAGATAAACCGACACTCGAAAATACCGCGGAAACCAAGGCCCCACGCAGCAACCAACCACCAGGCGACACCAAAAGACCAACACCAGGAAAAACCGAAGACACGCAAGTTTCCACGCTACAAACTATTCCTGACTTACCCCTGGGTAAGATTTTCCCTTAAAAAAACTCTAAACCCTACCTCTAAGGAAGAAAAATCGGGTACTCACCTGATAGAATCCAAAACGCACCTTACCGCATCAGCGGACAGACCCAAACTGACCTGGAGTGCAGCTGAAGTCTTCCACCACGTCCGGGGTATGGCAGGCCCCAACAACCAAAAACCCCAGTGAACCCCGAAATCGCAAAATACCTCAACTGTCAAGAACTGTCAAGGAGTGGTGAGCATTATCCCTAGTCCTCTGAAATCAAACCTAGCTAGGTAGTGGGATTGGGATGGATAAGGGGTTTTGTATACTGTAATTCTCCCTCGCCTGTTGCGTGTGTTCCCCAACCTGTGTTTAAGCATTAAGTGTGTTTTAAGTTTGTTACCCTTTTCTTTAATAAAAGTCAAAACTCTTTCATTGGAACCTGTTGTCTACTGCATCTTTGTTCACAACCCCCAAATAAGTCCAAGGTCTAGAACCAGGGGCGTGGGAGCGATTTGAACCGCTCACTGAGTCAGAGGTGAAGCTGACCCTACCACACCACCCCCGACAGACTTAGTGGGCTGGATTTTCAATGACCCGTGGAGTCGGGTTTGGAGGCGGGGGGGGGGGGGTTAAAGTTGCAGATTCGGGGGTCCCGACCCCATCCTGCCTCCAACCCGCCTCCATGCCAGTTTCTCTGGCGGCGGGTACCCGACCTGTTCTGAGGCCCGACTCCCCGAGGCGGGAAGGGATTAGTGACAATTAACTGCCTGTTAACAGGTAGTTAACAGGCAGTTTTTTGCATAATCCCTATTTTCATTGCTGAAATGTGGGCTTCCCGACAGGTGGCAACCACGCCAAGTTTTCGGGGCGGGCCGTGGGTCTGCAGGGGTTGGAGGGGTCGATATGTCCGGTGGGCAGGCGAGTGATGGGTGCATGTGTGCAGAGGTAAGTGTGTAAGGTAAGTGCTAAGTGTTGGAAAAAGTTTTACTTACCTTAACTTCCTCCTGCAGGTGTCAGCCCTTCAGTTCTCGGGAGTTAGAAATCTCACCGGCACAGAAAGCAGGAAAGCCGTGGTTCTGTCAAAAACTGCAGCCTTCTGTTTTCTGTGGTGGAATGATTTCTAACTCAGCCTGAGAGGAAGGACTGAAGTTAGAAATCATATTGTGAGTGTTTGACAGCTTCACAGAGCTGTCAAACGCTGATATTTCATCTGTCAAAAGCTCTTGACAGATGAAATGTCAATCTGTGACGTCACCTGTTGCTGGGTGGCCCTTAATTGGCCTGCTGAGCCCACTGGGCGGGCTCAACAAGGTCAATCAAGGGAAAATACAGTGGGTTGGCCACATCTCGATGGAGGCGGGTTCACAAGCCAGAATGTGTGATTCCCGACACCACCCGACCTGAGTATCAAAATCCAGCCCAAAATCTCTAAAAATTCTTTATAAAATTCTGCACTTAGTCCATCGGACCCTGGGCTTTTCCCCCCTTCATTCCACTTATTGCTACTTTTATTTCCACTAATCCTACTTCTTTGTCACACATGCTTCTCTCATCCTCCTTTAAACCCTCTTCAATAAAAGCACTAACCTTCTCCATCGTCAATTTGGAAATGTCTTCTTTTGTATATAACTCTTGATAAAAGCTGCTAGCCGCCTCCAAAATCTCCCCACTTTCATTAATGATCTTCTCCCCAACCTTCAACTCTCCAATTAATGATAATCTCTGTTACAGCTTCTCTTGCTCTAGAAAATATCTAGTGCATCTTTCGCCCTCCAATGCATCTTTAGCCTTGCCCGGAGAATGGCCCCCTTGCATTTTTCAGCTTGCAATAATTCCCACTCTTCCTTTAAAACCACCCACTTGGTGTCTGCTCCCTTATCCCCTCCGTCAACTGCTTTACAGACATCCGTAAACCTTTTGTTTATATTCTCTTCTCGACGCCGGTTAGCTGCCACTCCCTCTTTCCCATAATGTACCGAAAAAACTTTTACCTCATATTTGAAATTGTCCCACCAAACTCTTCTTTCTTTCAAGAATAAAGGTTCCTTCCGAGCAGTCTTTATTATATTTAAAATCCCTTCTTTATAAGCAATTTCTTTCAGGTATTGATTGTTTAAAATCCACACCCCTGGACCAATCTTAACTCTGCTGTTCCTAATTCTAAGAACCAAAGCCGAGTGGTCACTAAAAAATACTTTTATGTAATAAATCTCCATCATCTCAGAACTTAACCACAAAATCTTGTGCATTAACACAAAATCTATTCGGCTCTATTTTAAAACATCATCCACCCAACCTCTTCTGGAGAACTCCCTTTTTATGGGGTTCCAATCCCTCCATAAGTCTCTCAAATTTAAATTTGCCATCATTTTTACAATCATCCCTCTGAAGTAATCATCCTTAAAGATCATCTGGGCTGAAATGTCCATCCGAGATAAAAATACATTATAATCCCCCACTATACAAGGGTTTTCCGCCTCTGCCACTTCTGTGAATAACTACCGAAAAAACTTGCGACGCTTGCAATGGTCGTTTGGTACATAGATATTAAAGAGATCGCAATTAAATTCCTCCATTTTTACCTTTAGCCGTAAAAATCTCCCCTCAGTGTCCTTGTACACCAAGGCAACGTTCTCTTTTATGGACGGACTCACCAAAACAGCCACCCCGCTACGGTGTTTGCACAACTTGCAAACACCTCTCCCTTCCAAACCTTCCGAACTCTTTCTAGGATATCCTCATCCCAAAGGTTTCTTGCAGACACAACAGGTCAGTGCCTTTAAAACACTGCAACAACTGCTGCAATTTCTTCTCACCCCTCAGTCCGTTCACATTAATCAAGACCAATGTAATCATGGCTCCTAATTAAGGAAGTGTGCCTGATAATCCCCCCATCATTTAAGCTCCTGGTTCTTCCCTCCTCTCATGCTCCTTCCCAACTTTTCGGGCAGCTGTTGCTTTCTCCTGCAGCCTCTGGCCCTTTTTCACCTCGTGTTTGAACCTTCCCTGCAGTTTCAGCCTCTTCCTTACTTTAGGTTTGGTCCGAGGAGCTGCCCCTTTTCTCTCCTTCTGCCCCTCACTAACCTTTCCCTTTGCGCACGATGCCACCCCACCCCCCCACTTCCATGTCTCTGTCCCCCTCTGACTCCTCACTCTCGAGCTCTTCTGTAACCTCCCATCCCTGCTCCCCGTCAGATACATAGGACGGAATTTTGCCGGCGCTGAGAGGACGGGATTGGAGGTGGGTCAGCTGTGAAATTTGAAATGATTGACAGCGGGGCGGGACCCCGCTGTCAACTTGCCTCCACGCTAGCCTCCCAGGTGTCGGGCTTGTCAGCACTGAACAGACCCGACACCAAGAGGCAGGGGAGGCAATTTAGATCATTAGCTGGATTGTAAAGAGGCAATTAAGCATTATTTTAAGCTTACCTTTAGATTTTTAGTGGTCGCCAATGGCTTTCCGCTGCTCGAGGATCACGTCAGGTAAGGAGGTCGGGTGTTGTGTCAGCATGGGATGATTCACTAAATGGTCTATAAAATGTGCTATAAAAGCTCCCATTTCACAGCTGTTCACTTTCCAAGCTCAGAAGCTGTTGCTTACTGCATTTGGAAGACAGATTGAGCTTTATGCAGGTTGCAAGTGTTTGGAGCAAACTCGCTATCTAGTGTCACCTCATTGGAACAACCTCTCTCACCATTGACAGATCGCTTCTGTCATCTCAACCTCACCTGCCATCTATTCATTAGCATCGGTGCCCTTGAAAAAATCTCACCTTGGTCCTCAGAATCCCACCACGATCAGCCCCAACACCAGCATCACCAGGCACACCAGCAGCACCAACAACAACACCAACCTTCTCCGCAATCAACTGATGCTGCACAGGACACAGGGCGTCAGCACCCAACCACATTGCTGCCTGGGACGCCAGGGATGGCCTCACCATGGCCAGATTTACTTCACTTGACGCTGCACACCCTGGCTGCCACATGATGCGCCAGGTTGGCACCACCTCACACCAACACCATAAAGCATCCCTACAATGCCCAAGCCTTTCCTTTCACATTCATCGCCATTGCAGGGGGGTACCCTTATCATCATAGAAATTTGCAGCACAGAAGGAGGCCATTCATCCCATCTTGTCCGTGCCGGCCAACAAAGAGCTATCCAGCCTAATCCCATTTTCCAGCACTTGGTCCGTAGCCTTGTAGGTTATGGCACTTCAAGTGCATATCCAAGTACTTTTTAAATGCGATGAGGGTCTCTGCCTCTACCACCCTTTCAGGCAGTGAGTTCCAGACCCCCACCACCCTCTGGGTGAAAAAATGTCTCCTCAAATCCCCTCTAAACCTCCGACCAATTACTTTAAATCTATGCCCCCTGGTTATCGACCCCTCTGCTAAGGGAATTAGATCCTTCCTATCCACTCTATCTAGGCCCCTCATAATTTTATACACCTCAATTAGGTCTCCCCTCAGCCTCCTCTGTTCCAAAGAAAACAACCCCAGCCTATCCAACCTTTCCTCATAGCTAAAATTATCCAGCCCAGGCAACATCCTCGTAAATCTCCTCTGCACCCTTTCTATAGTGCAATCACATCCCTCCTGTAATGTCCCTCGGAACTGAGGATGACTTGCTTCCACACTAAAAATAAGTTCTCAGGTGACTGATGAGTCCAATGTGGGACCTACATTCTCTGTCACAGGTGGGGCAGACGGTGGTTGAAGGGGCAGGCGGGCGGGGTGCTTGGGTTGACGTGCGCTCTTTCCGCTGTTTGCGCTTGGTTTCCGCTTGCTCCCGGCAACGAAACTCGAGGTGTTCGGCACCTTCCCGGATGCTTCTCCTCCACTTTGTGCGGTCTTGGGCCAGGGATTCCCAGGTGTCGGTGGGGATGTTGCATTTTTTCCAGGAGGCTTTGAGGGTGTCCTTGAAGCGTTTCCTATGCCCACCTGGGGCAATCATATCCTTCCTGTAATGTGGTGACCAGAACTGCATGCAGTATTCTAGCTGCGGCCTAACTAGTGTTTTATACAGTTCAAGCATAACCTCCCTGCTTTTATATTCTATGCCTCAGCTAATAAAGGCAAGTATCCCATAAGCCTTCTTAACCATCTTATCTACCTGCTCTGCTAACTTCAGGGATCTGTGGACATGTACTCCAAGGTCCCTCTGATCTGCTGCACTTCTCAGTGTCCTACCATTTATTGTGTATTCCCTTGCCTTGTTAGCCCTCCCCAAATGCATTACCTCACACTACTCCGGATTGAATTCCATTTGCCACTGTTCTGCCCACCTGACTAGTTCATTGATATCTTCCTGCAGTCTACAGCTTTCTTCTTCATTATCAACCACACGGACAATTTTTGTATCATCTGCAAACTTCTTAATCATACTTTCTGCATTCAAGTCCAAATCATTGATATATACCACAAAAAGCAAAGGACCCAGTACTGAGCCCTGCGGAACCCCACTGGAAACAGCCTTCCAGTCACAAAATCACCCTTCGACCATTACCCTTTGTTTCCTGCCTCTGAGCCAATTTCGGATCCAACTTGCCACTTTGCCTTGGATCCCATGGGCTTTTACTTTCATGACCAGTCTGCCATGCGGGACCTTATCAAAAGCCTTGCTAAAATCCATATAGACTACATCAAACGCACTACCCTCATCGACCCTCCTTGTTACCTCCTCAAAAAATTCAATAAAGTTAGTCAGACACGAACTTCCCTTAACAAATCCATGCTGACTGTCCCTGATTAATCCGTGTCTTTCTGAATGAAGGTTTATCCTGTCCCTCAGAATTTTTTCCAATAATTTTCCCACCACCGAGGTTAGGCTGACTGGCCTGTAATTACTCGGTCTATCCCTTTCTCCCTTTTTAAACAACGGTACCACGTTAGCAGTCCTCCAGTCCTCCGGCACCACACCTGTAGCCAGAGAGGATTGGAAAATGATGGTCAGTGCCTCTACTATTTCCTCTCTTACTTCTCTTAACAGTCTGGGATACATTTCATCCGGGCCTGGGGATTTATCCACTTTCAAAGATGCTAAACCCCTTAATACTTCCTCTTTCACTATGTTTATTTCATCTAATATTTCACACTCCTCCTCCCTGATTGCAATTTCTGCATCGTTCCTCTCTTTTGTGAAAACAGACGCAAAGTATTCATTAAGAACCATACCCATGTCTTCCGCCTCCACACACAGGTTACCTTTATGGTCCCGAATAGGCCCTACTCTTAATTTTTGTATTTATAAAACATCTTTGGGTTTTCCTTGATTTTACTTGCCCATATTTTTTCATGCCCTCTCTTTGCTTTCCTAATTTCCTTTTCAATTTCACCCCTGCAGTTTCTATACTCCTCTCGGGTTTCTGCAGTATTGAGCCCTTGGTATCTGTCATAAGCTTCCCTTTTTTTCTTTATCCTACCCTGTATGCCCCTTGACATCCAGGGAGCTCTAGATTTGTTAGTCCCACCCTTTTTCTTTAAGGGAACATACTTGCTCTGAACCCTCACTATCTCCTCCTTGAATGCCTCCCACTGCTCTGCCACTGATTTACCTTCAAGTTTCTATCTCCAGTCCACTTTGGCTAAATCACATCTCAGCTTAGTAAAATTTGCTTTTCCCCAATTGAGAACTTTTATTCCTGGTCTATCCTTGTCCTTTTCCATAACTACGCTAAATCTAATCTAACTGAATTATGATCACTACTCCCAAAATGCTCTCCCACTGATACCCTTTCCACCTGCCCAGCTTCATTCCCTAAAACTAGGTCCAGAACCGCGCCCTTTCTTGTTGGGCTTTCTACGTACTGGCTCTATACTTTTCACACTAATTTTATCCCAGTTAATATTAGGGAAGTTGAAATCCCCTACTATTACTCTCCAATTTTTGCATGTCTCACTATTCACTGCAACTCACTAAGCCACTTCCAAAGGTCCACACAAATCTGTACAAGAACGCAAAGTGTTGAAAATAAAGATTTCAATGTTTGACACCACATTTACAGAAACTTCACATGAACATTGGCTAAAACACTCAAGTGCCTACCCTTGTGTGTTGTTAGTTGGTATGATTGGACTAGGATGAGGGTGAGTGTGAGGGGTGGCTAGTGAGATGCGGAAGTGATAATGTGGATAGAGAGGAATGTGTGGAGGTGCATGGTAAGTTGGTGTGAGTAAGGATGTGCAGGCGTAGGGTAGGGAAGGCAAAATGATGGGGATGTGATGAGTGGCACAGCAGGATGAGGTTGAGTGTGACTTGGCAGTAACATTTTGTGATCTACTGAGATCATTGAAAGGTTTGCGCCACTGCAGCCTGGTCCTCCTGACGACATCCCTGCTTGTGTCCTCCTGTGCAATGTGCAACCAGGCTGCATTGATTTCCTGGGGAGGTGTCTTACACCCATTGGAAGGGAAGAGAACCTCCCTGCGTGCTGTGACTCCCTCCATAAGCATATGGAGGCAGCCATGCGAGAGCCTGGGTGCAGCCCTGCACCTCTGTGTAGTGATTGGCAGTGTTTACAGCACCTCAATGCTTTAGAACACTGACAACACAATGTTAAATCTCCAAGGCGGCCTTCGAGACACACGACAACGCAAAATCATCGAGCAGAAACTGATAGCCAAGTTCCGCACTCATGAGGACGGCCTCAATAGGGATATCGGGTTCATGTCACGCTACAGAACATGACTTGACATCGTTGTCTGTCTTTCCAGTTTTTAAAAAACAAACACATAAAAACAAACCCAAAATACAAACCCCAAAAATGACGGAGAGAGAGGAAGGGATATGGAGAGAGATCGGCTACAGACAGCAGGATTTGACATGTTGGACCCCCTGGGACACATCTCATTGTCTTGGCTGTGCTCTTGGTGTGTCTTTGATGTAAGAAAGATTGTATCTCTGTAGTATCTGTGTTTATATTATGAACTTTTGTAGATTCACTCAGTGTAACTTTACCTGAAGAAGGGGCGATAGCTCCGAAAGCTTGTAATTTTAAATAAATCTGTTGGACTATAACCTGGTGTTGTGCGACTTCTCATTTTTGTCCACCCCAGTCCAACGCCGGGATCTCCACATCAAAATCAATGTGGACATGGCCTCTTTAAGGAAACCGGCTGATGACACGTCATCAAATGACGTCATCAGATCCACTTCCTATTAATTGGCCGGCAAATGCACTGGGCGGGCTTAACAAGTGCAATCATTGTAAAATCACTTGAACAGAGCGGGCTGGAGCAGGCAGCGGGCTGGGACCGTGCTACCGACCCCAGCCGCCCCGCACCCGCCTCGGTAGGGGAAATCGCGGCCATTATCTCCCTTAGAGAGTCTGCCTGCTATCACGGTTTCTCCAACAGTGCCACTCCCTTCGGCCTCATCTCCACCGCTGACCCTTGTTCCCGTTTCTTCTCTCTGGAACAATGGCTGTCTGCACCTATATTGCTCCCTTCTGGCGTCTTTTACTCCCCACTCCCATCCTGCTGTCCCTTTAAGGCTCCTGCCTCTTGCACCCTCTCCTTGTCTTGCCCCCTCCTGCTCCCTGAGATGTCCAACTCCCCATCTTTCTTTGGAGTACTTACACTTACCCCGCACCCCACTCCCGCCTCCTCTCCCCCCGCAGACACCAGATTCTTTAGGGAGAGCCGAGCCGTATTATGGCTCGACTCTGCCCTCAACCCACGCTGCCCGCTGCTGTCTTTGTCCTTTTCCACCATACTTGGTGTGTTTTCCACCATCTTCATCCTGTTCTCTGCTCTGCAATTTTCTGCCTCTTTCTGCGCTCTTTTCTCCTTCCATTTGCCGGCTGTATCCTCTGCCTGCTCCGCTCCTCCGGCCATTCCACTCACACCTCCTGCTGCTTCTCCCATCTCCTCGTCACTCAAGGAGCTTCCTTCTGCCTCACACTCACAGCGGGTGGGGCCTTTGTAATACACCTCACAGCTCTCCGCCTTGCAGCTTCGAGCGAAGTGTCCAGACTTGCCGCAATTACCACAGTACAAGTCTGGACAGCTTCTTACAAGATGGTCGTGTCCAAGACAATAATAATAAACCTTCACCTGGTTATCATGCAGTACCTGGAAGTACTGCACTCCTTCCATTGTCTCGAATTTCATGCTATACGGCAATGACTTCACCCCCTCTAAAACCTCACCTTTACATAACGGGTTCCATCTGCTACCCGCGTTCCTGGATAGTATCTCCTCTTTATTGCCAAGCAAATTTTAATGTCCCACGACTCCAACTTTTTATTAGCTCATCATCCTCAATATAAGAATGAGACCGCCACCTCTTCAGAATATAGCAGAGATACCTCCAAGAACTTATCTCCTACCTTCAAACTCAGTAAAAGTCATTCCACCTCCTCTCGGCCACTGACCATCACCTCGAACCCAACATTCGGCTTTGGTCGGCAGGCAAAGCAGCTTCGCTCGCCGCAGTCCTCATGTACCGCCTGGATAATATCCCAACCTCGTATCTCCTTATCCTCGCAATGAACCACCACCGAGTTTTCTTTTCCAAACCTTCTGGGGCCCCGGCCCAAATCTTTGGGCCTTTTTTTCTCCCTTCCCCCAACATTTTCTCCCCTGATTAAATTCATCCTGGGAATATTGTCCTCTGAGGGGCCTAGCACTCCAGGCCCGTCAGCAGTCATCTGGCTGCTGATTTGGACCAAAAAGGCCCAAAAACCCCCCAAAACACCACCAACTTTTTACAAACTCACTCCAGCTCCCTGCGGTAATCAAGCAGCACGCAGCATCTGCTCACTCCTAGCCCCTCCCACCTAGAGAGGCTACCCACCGAGCCAAGGCTACCACGTTTCTTGCCTGAACATCCATGGTGAGGCTGTGACATGTTTTAGACTTTTTATAGCACACACATACTTTAGATACCTGAGCAAGGTTACCCGATTGTAGCAGAGAATGGAACATTGAAAAACTTGCACAATGTCATCTTATCTTACACAAAAGTTAGGGCAGACAAAAAAAACATTCACACAACATAATACCTACACCAGTACTGGCTCCAAAAAACAACAGGCACTTTGTAAAGATTTTGTTAGATCAGATATTAATATATGTGGATTTAACAGTATCAGTAGTCAATTCTGCATTTGGTGATCTAATCCTGTCTTAATTTAAGCCAGTGGATCAATTCTACCATCACACAAAAGACAATTTCTATTCAGTTTATATTGGTTTTCTTTGAATGATTAAATCAAGGTTAATATACTGTCAACCCTCGTTATCCTGGGACCAATAAAATAGGTGTTATTAGCAATTTACTTTATTGAGGCTTGAGATCCTGTTGATTTTAATGGTCTTTGAGTCAGGACCATGGCTTTTTGTAACATAACATTTTTAACAGCATTGTTTGCCTGCAATGAAGTTTAACCTTATATGAAATTGGAATTGTGCCAAGGAGTACTATTCTTTTCTGACTTAAGTAAGTTGTGATTTTAGTAGAAACATAGGGGGAAGTTTTTTGGGGGGTCAGCAGTCGCGTTTGGTGGTGGTTTGGGTGAATTTTTTTTTATTGATAGTGGGTAGGGAACCCGCTGTCAACCCGCCGCCATGCTAGTTTCCCAGATGTCGGGTCTGTCATCGCTGAACAGGCCTGACACCAAGTGGCGGGGGAGGCAATTTAGAGGATTAAAAGTTTGTTAACAGGCACTTAAAAACTGTTTTAAGCTCACCTTTAAATTTTAAGAGTTCACACACGAGTTCCCCGCTGCTCGGGGATCACGTCAGGAAAGCAGGTCGAGAGTTGTGTCACCATGGGATCATTTCTTAACTTGACAGCTTGAAATGTGCTATAAAAGCTCCCATCTCACAGCTGTTCACTTTTCAAGATCAGAAGCTGTTGCTTACTGCATTTGGAAGACAGATTGAGCTTTATGCAGCTTGCAAGTGTTTTTAGCAAACTCTGTATCCAGTGTCACCTCATTGGAACAACCTCTCTCACCATTGACAGATCACTTCTGTCATCTCTACTTCACCTGCCATCTATTCCATCAGCATCGGTGCCCTTGAAACTATCTCACCTTGGTCCTCAGAATCCCACCACGATGAGCCCCAACACCAGCAGCACCAGGCACACCAGCAGCACCAACAACAACACCAACCTCCTCTGCAATCAACGGATGCTGCACAGGGCATAGGGCTTCAGCACCCGACCACATTGCTGGCCGGGAGGCCAGAGATGGCCTCACCATGGCCACATTTACTTCACTTGATGCTGCACACCCTGGCTGCCACATGATGCGTCACGTTGGCACCACCCCACACCAACACCATAAAGCATCCCTACAATGCCCAAGCCATTCCTTTCACACTCATCGCCATTGCAGGGGTACCGTTATGTCTCACCATTCACTGCAACTCACTAAGCCACTTCCAAAGGTGCACACAAATCTGTCCAAGAACACAAAGTGTTGAAAATAAAGATTTCAATGTTTGACACCACAGTTACAGAAACTTCATATGAACATTGGCTAAAATACCCAAGTGCCTACCCTTGTGTGTTGTTAGTTGGTATGATTGGACTAGGATGAGGGTGAGTGTGAGGGGTGGCTAGTGAGATGGGGATGTGATAATGTAGATAGAGAGAGATGGGTGGAGGTGCAAGGTAAGTTGGTGTGAGTAAGGATGTGTAGGAGTAGGGTGAGGAAGGCAGAGTGATGGGGATGTGATGAGTGGCACAGCAGGATGAGGTTGAGTGTGGCTTTGCAGTAATGTTTCGTGATCTACTGAGATCGTTGAAAAGTTTGTGTCACTGCAACCTGGTCCTTCTGACGACATCCCTGCTTGTGCCCTCCTGTGCAATGTGAAACCAGGCTGCGTTGATCTCCTGGGGAGGTCTCTTCCGCCCATTGGAAGGGAAGAGAATCTCCCTGCGTGCTGTGACTCCCTCCATAAGCATATGGAGGGACCATGGGAGAGCCTGGGTGCAGCCGTGCACCTCTGTGCAGTGCTTGTCAGTGTTTACAGCACCTCAATGCTTTAGTACACTGACAACACAATGTTAAATCTCCAAGGCGGCCTTCGAGACACACGACAACGCAAAATCATCGAGCAGAAACTGATAGCCAAGTTCCGCACTCATGAGGACGGCCTCAATAGGGATATCGGGTTCATGTCACGCTACAGAACGTGACTTGACATCGTTGTCTGTCTTTCCAGTTTTTAAAAAACAAACACAAAAAAACAAACCCAAAATACAAACCCCAAAAAAGACGGAGAGAGAGGAAGGGATATGGAGAGAGATCGGCTACAGACAGCAGGATTTGACACGTTGGACCCCCTGGGACACATCTCATTGTCTTGGCTGTGCTCTTGGTGTGTCTTTGATGTAAGGAAAGATTGTATCTCTGTAGTATCTGTGTTTATATTGTGAACTTTTGTAGATTCACTCAGTGTAACTTTACCTGAAGAAGGGGCAGGATAGTTCCGAAAGCTTGTAATTTTAAATAAATCTGTTGGACTATAACCTGGTGTTGTGCGACTTCTCATTTTTGTCCACCCCAGTCCAACGCCGGGATCTCCACATCAAAATCAATGTGGACATGGCCTCTTTAAGGAAACCGGCTGATGACACGTCATCAAATGACGTCATCAGATCCACTTCCTATTAATTGGCCGGCAAATGCACTGGGCGGGCTTAACAAGTGCAATCATTGTAAAATCACTTGAACAGAGTGGGCTGGAGCAGGCAGCGGGCTGGGACCGTACTACCGACCCCAGCCGCCCCGCACCCACCTCGGTAGGGGAAATCGCGGCCATTATCTCCCTTAGAGAGTCTTCCTGCTATCACGGTTTCTCCAACAGTGCCACTCCCTTCGGCCTCATCTCCACCGCTGACCCTTGTTCCCGTTTCTTCTCTCTGGAACAATGGCTGTCTGCACCTATATTGCTCCCTTCTGGTGTCTTTTACTCCCCACTCCCGTCCTGCTGTCCCTTTAAGGCTCCTGCCTCTTGCACCCTCTCCTTGTCTTGCCCCCTCCTGCTCCCTGAGATGTCCAACTCCCCATCTTTCTTTGGAGTACTTACACTTACCCCGCACCCCACTCCCGCCTCCTCTCCCCCCGCAGACACCAGATTCTTTAGGGAGAGCCGAGCCGTATTATGGCTCGACTCTGCCCTCAACCCGTGCTGCCCGCTGCTGTCTTTGTCCTTTTCCACCATACTTGGTGTGTTTTCCACCATCTTCATCCTGTTCTCTGCTCCGCAATTTTCTGCCTCTTTCTGCACTCTTTTCTCCTTCCATTTGCCGGCTGTATCCTCTGCCTGCTCCGCTCCTCCGGCCATTCCACTCACACCGCCTGCTGCTTCTCCCATCTCCTCGTCACTCAAAGAGCTTCCTTCTGCCTCACACTCACAGCGGGTGGGGCCTTTGTAATACACCTCACAGCTCTCCGCCTTGCAGCTTCGAGCGAAGTGTCCAGACTTGCCGCAATTACCACAGTACAAGTCTGGACAGCTTCTTACAAGATGGTCGTGTCCAAGACAATAATAATAAACCTTCACCTGGTTATCATGCAGTACCTGGAAGTGCTGCACTCCTTCCATTGTCTCGAATTTCATGCTATACGGCAATGACTTCACCCCCTCTAAAACCTCACCTTTACATAACGGGTTCCATCTGCTACCCGCGTTCCTGGATAGTATCTCCTCTTTATTGCCAAGCAAATTTTAATGTCCCACGACTCCAACTTTTTATTAGCTCACCGTCCTCAATATAAGAATGAGACCGCCACCTCTTCAGAATATAGCAGAGATACCTCCAAGAACTTATCTCCTACCTTCAAACTCAGTAAAAGTCATTCCACCTCCTCTCGGCCACTGACCATCACCTCGAACCCAACATTCGGCTTTGGTCGGCAGGCAAAGCAGCTTCGCTCGCCGCAGTCCTCATGTACCGCCTGGATAATATCCCAACCTCGTATCTCCTTATCCTCGCAATGAACCACCACCGAGTTTTCTTTTCCAAACCTTCTGGGGCCCTGGCCCAAATCTTTGGGCCTTTTTTTCTCCCTTCCCCCAACATTTTCTCCCCTGATTAAATTCATCCTGGGAATATTGTCCTCTGAGGGGCCTGGCACTCCAGGCCCGTCAGCAGTCATCTGGCTGCTGATTTGGACCAAAAAGGCCCAAAAACCCCCCAAAACACCACCAACTTTTTACAAACTCACTCCAACTCCCTGCGGTAATCAAGCAGCACGCAGCATCTGCTCACTCCTAGCCCCTCCCACCTAGAGAGGCTACCCACCGAGCCAAGGCTACCACGTTTCTTGCCTGAACATCCATGGTGAGGCTGTGACATGTTTTAGACTTTTTATAGCACACACATACTTTAGATACCTGAGCAAGGTTACCCGATTGTAGCAGAGAATGGAACATTGAAAAACTTGCACAATGTCATCTTATCTTACACAAAAGTTAGGGCAAACAAAAAAAACATTCACACAACATAATACCTACACCAGTACTGGCTCCAAAAAACAACAGGCACTTTGTAAAGATTTTGTTAGATCAGATATTAATATATGTGGATTTAACAGTATCAGTAGTCAATTCTGCATTTGGTGATCTAATCCTGTCTTAATTTAAGCCAGTGGATCAATTCTACCATCACACAAAAGACAATTTCTATTCAGTTTATATTGGTTTTCTTTGAATGATTAAATCAAGGTTAATATACTGTCAACCCTCGTTATCCTGGGACCAATAAAATAGGTGTTATTAGCAATTTACTTTATTGAGGCTTGAGATCCTGTTGATTTTAATGGTCTTTGAGTCAGGACCATGGCTTTTTGTAACATAACATTTTTAACAGCATTGTTTGCCTGCAATGAAGTTTAACCTTATATGAAATTGGAATTGTGCCAAGGAGTACTATTCTTTTCTGACTTAAGTAAGTTGTGATTTTAGTAGAAACATAGGGGGAAGTTTTTTGGGGGGTCAGCAGTCGCGTTTGGTGGTGGTTTGGGTGAATTTTTTTTTATTGATAGTGGGTAGGGAACCCGCTGTCAACCCGCCGCCATGCTAGTTTCCCAGATGTTGGGTCTGTCATCGCTGAACAGGCCTGACACCAAGTGGCGGGGGAGGCAATTTAGAGGATTAAAAGTTTGTTAACAGGCACTTAAAAACTATTTTAAGCTCACCTTTGAATTTTAACAGTTCACACACGAGTTCCCCGCTGCTCGGGGATCACATCAGGAAAGCAGGTCGAGAGTTGTGTCACCATGGGATCATTTCTTAACTTGACAGCTTGAAATGTGCTATAAAAGCTCCCATCTCACAGCTGTTCACTTTCCAAGATCAGAAGCTGTTGCTTACTGCATTTGGAAGACAGATTGAGCTTTATGCAGCTTGCAAGTGTTTTTAGCAAACTCTGTATCCAGTGTCACCTCATTGGAACAACCTCTCTCACCATTGACAGATCACTTCTGTCATCTCTACTTCACCTGCCATCTATTCCATCAGCATCGGTGCCCTTGAAACTATCTCACCTTGGTCCTCAGAATCCCACCACGATGAGCCCCAACACCAGCAGCACCAGGCACACCAGCAGCACCAACAACAACACCAACCTCCTCTGCAATCAACGGATGCTGCACAGGACTCAGGGCATCAGCACCCGACCACATTGCTGGCCGGGAGGCCAGAGATGGCCTCACCATGGCCACATTTACTTCACTTGATGCTGCACACCCTGGCTGCCACATGATGCGTCAGGTTGGCACCACCCCACACCAACACCATAAAGCATCCCTACAATGCCCAAGCCATTCCTTTCACACTCATCGCCATTGCAGGGGGTACCATTATGTCTCACCATTCACTGCAACTCACTAAGCCACTTCCAAAGGTGCACACAAATCTGTCCAAGAACACAAAGTGTTGAAAATAAAGATTTCAATGTTTGACACCACAGTTACAGAAACTTCATATGAACATTGGCTAAAATACCCAAGTGCCTACCCTTGTGTGTTGTTAGTTGGTATGATTGGACTAGGATGAGGGTGAGTGTGAGGGGTGGCTAGTGAGATGGGGATGTGATAATGTAGATAGAGAGAGATGGGTGGAGGTGCAAGGTAAGTTGGTGTGAGTAAGGATGTGTAGGAGTAGGGTAGGGAAGGCAGAGTGATGGGGATGTGATGAGTGGCACAGCAGGATGAGGTTGAGTGTGGCTTTGCAGTAATGTTTCGTGATCTACTGAGATCGTTGAAAAGTTTGTGTCACTGCAACCTGGTCCTTCTGACGACATCCCTGCTTGTGCCCTCCTGTGCAATGTGAAACCAGGCTGCGTTGATCTCCTGGGGAGGTCTCTTCCGCCCATTGGAAGGGAAGAGAATCTCCCTGCGTGCTGTGACTCCCTCCATAAGCATATGGAGGGACCATGGGAGAGCCTGAGTGCAGCCGTGCACCTCTGTGCAGTGCTTGTCAGTGTTTGCAGCACCCCAATGCTGTAGAACACTGACAGCATAACTGTCAAAATCAATTTGCGCATGGTCCCTTTAAGGAAACTGGCTGATGACGCGACATCAAAAGATTTCATCAGACCCGCTTCCTTCAATTGGTCGGGAAACATGCTGGGCAGGCTTAACAAGCCCAATCAGCGTAAGATCACTTTGGACAGCGGGCTGGAGACAGCAGGGGGTCAGGACCCGCCACCGTACCCAGCCGCCCCGGACCCGCCGAGGTAGGGGAAATCGCGGCCAGAGTTTGCCTTTGTTGTCACAATTGCAATGTTCATTGTTAACTCACATATAAGTAATTGGAATTGTGATTTGCGGTAAAGCCAGAGACTCTTCTGCATGCCACAACTGATGGGCATGCAAATCTTAAGAAAATGACCATTAATCATGTGTTAAGAATGCTGTGGGATAACTGCATCAGGTGGATTGTAATGCTTGCAAATGTCCAGTATGGTGCAGAGAAATTTGTCAAAAGAAACATCTTTGAGTGATGAGCAACATAAAGCATATGCTGAGGTGGGCCTTCTTGTTGAAGAGTCCTTTAAAATGTTAACGTTGGTATGGAGCAGAGAGTCATGTCGTACAGCTTGGTATGTGGAGAGTGACTGGCTGGTCCTTTTCCTAACTTTGTACAGTATTGTACTCTACACTGCATGGCTTCTTTTGAAGTTTGTATTTGTTGTACACTATAAAATAAAGATATCCAGGGTGCCGTGAAAATCACTGAGAACAAAATGATGTCGTCCTCAACAAGGCTTTGACAATAGAAGAATTCTGCGACTGAAGCAACATCAAAGAAACACTGGAAACACTCAGCAGGACAGGCAGCATCTGTGGAAAGAACATAAAAGACATTTCAGCTATGGGACCTTCCTCAGCATTGGAACTGAGATATAGAAAACAACAATATTCAATTCTGGATTAAGAAAAATAACTTAAAAAAAAAGAAACAGAGTAATATGACGTGTTAAAGTTTCCATGTGAAGTTGAGTTGATAATGTGATTAACTGTTTCTACCAATGGCTGCTCAATGTGTTAAATTTGGAAGAAAATCTTGATTGGAAATAAAGGGCATGCTTACTAGAGACTGGAGATGGATTCATTGTTGAGCCAGACCTCAGGTGTTGAAATGTAGACTTTTCATTGCAAAGGCAAAAAGGATATTCTCCAGACGACAAGAGAAATAAAAGGAGATTTATTACAAGGGTCAGAGAAACATTTTTGTTCAAAATTTTTCAATAGAAGTCCACTACAATAAGAACATATTGAATGATATTAAGAATCTTTTTTTAAAGAGAGGTTGCCTGGGACTCCAACTAAGATCCCAACCTTGGAGAGCACAGAAACATACCTGTATGAAAATGGCAGAGAAACTTAACACAGTTCAAGTGGGTCGGAAGAAAACTACCAGAAGTGGGTTAGTGGTGTCTGGGAACAGACTGATGAGAAGTCGGCTGAATGAAGACTACTGGTGCCAGAACTCACAAGAACTCTCTTACAAAAGGAGAACCACAGGACTGTTCTCCACAGAGACTTAAGACGGAAGGATGTTACTGGTAGCCCCTGATGCTAAGGAACCTTACAGCGAGCCTTGTATTTGTAGAAGGGAATGTAAGAAGCATGTGTGTAACTGATATTTGATTTATTGTTGCACAACGAAAGAACTTGTATTTGCATAGCGCCTTCCATGACCTCAGGACATCCCAAAGCGTTTTACAACCAATGATGTACTTTTGAAGTGTAGTCACTGTTGTTACATAGGAAACGCGGCAGCCAATTTGCACACAGCAAGGTCCCACACACAGCAATGAGATAATGACCAGGTAATCTGTTTTAGCGATGTTGGTTGAGGGATGAATATTGGCCAGGACACTAGAACTCCCCTGCTCTTCTTCAAAATAGTGCCACGGGATCTTTTATGTCTTCCTAAGAGGGTAGGCAATAACAACAACAAATAAGTTCCTACTGAAGCTACTCTCAGATCTATGCCTGAGTAAGATGGCTGAACTGGTAATGGAACTAACATTAATTCTGGATCACTGGAAAAAGAACAACTTACTGAGCAACAAGACAGCAGCACTGTTAGAAATAATTGATTTACTGTAATGTCATGTACACCACTGACTCCAAGATAATCGTTTTGATTTGTTTTTCCACAAATGGAGTGTCCACACCCAAATTCCCAGCACAAACCTTGGCCGCTGCACCAAACATCCCTGAGGGCGAGTTCCAAGTCCCAGGCCCACTTGGTCAACTGAACGGGTTACTCTGCAGGTCTTCGTAATCCGACAGTTTTTTGGGGAAGTTCATTATCCACAGGGTCAAATAACTGGATTTAAAACCAAAAATGCTTGGCATTCAGGAGGAAACTTGGTGGTGTGTTTTACACCGGAACATCATTTAACCTGCTTTCATATAAAACGTGTCATTTGGGGAGGCAGCTAAAAGAGTAAATACACAACAAAACAAAAAAAATATATACAAAGTCAATATTCTACCAACCCAGCTGTAGGCAGGATTTACAGAGAGAAGCATAGGATGTAATATGCCGCTGTAATGGGACTTATCAGCAAGAACAGAATTACGTGTAGTGAACATGTTGTGGAATTATAGAGAATATATTTTTTCTTTAAAGAAAGCTTCTCAAGCACCTTTTCAGAAGTTTCACAATATGTCACTTTTAATCACCCCCCCCTGTCCTATATTATAATTGACTGACTTTTGGGGATTTTTCCGTGTGTTTTTTTAAAATCCCCTTTCTGTCAAACTGCTTCGGGGCAGAGTGATCTGGACTGCTATCAATGCCATCTTGTGATTGATCATGAGATGATGTTCTTTAAGAAAGGTGAGCCAGATTTCAGTTTCCTCTTCATGCGCTTCCCATCCCCAGGACGGAATATGTCCCTTCTGCTGCTCTGTCTGGCTGCCTTGCCCATGAAATGTCAAAACTCAACCAGCTGAGGAGAAGGCGGCAAGTGACAGACAGCCCTGGGATTCAAACTCCCCACCTTCTGTTGAGGAGTCAAGGGCTCAATCACTGGAGCTACTGAGCTGCATACAGCCATAGATTCCTCTTCCGAAATTACAATAACCATGCAGATAAACACTTCAAAATAGCTGTTCGGGAGGACTTATTAATTGAATAATCGCATGTTAGTACAGATTTTTTTTTTTACAAAGCATTAATAGTGTAGGTGGAATGTTTCCTGACCTTGTAATTGGATTTTTTGTCCCAGATGTTTAAAAAAAGGCCTTTCTTATTAATTAGCTTCTCTTCCCATGACACCTTATGTCCGCTGCAGAACAAAAGACAGAAGCAACCGGTGGAAATGTCAGAACATTTTCGCCGCAGTCCGTGGAAATAAGGCAAGCAGAATCTTCCGAATGCTAATTAAGCCGGCCTGAGTTGCTGAGACTCCTCTCGTCAAGTATTCGCATGTGTGATTCTTTCATTATGTTCAAAGAGCTCTAAATCATAATCGCTGAAGTATAAACTTGTATATTAAAGCTGTATTCATGCAATTTGTATGGATAAAGAACATTGATTTTTCAATTTCATATCTCATTACCTATACAGAAATCCGTAGACGTGCACTGATAGTGAGAACTGCTGCTTTGAGAGTATGTTGTACATCCAGATGTTACACCACAAACAGGCAACTAAATAGACACAAACTACTCCATCAGTGCAATGATTTTCAGTTTAAATAAAATACTATAGAAGTCGATAATCCAGTTAAGTGGTTGGAGATGAAGCCAAACCAATTTTCTATCGACGTATGGAGGATGTATAATGGAGATGTTACATGGGTGTGACTTCCATGAGTATGGCCAACCACACAGTTCACCAGTAATAATGAACCAACTTTACAGTGCCATTTGGAGAGAGGTATCTCAGGTCTGATACCTGATAATGTGGCTCGGAAGACCATTAAAATCCAGTTGAATAATTTGATGGCTGTGGAAAAGAATCAAACAATAGGAAAGAAAAGGACTCGCATTTATCTAGCGGCTTTCACGACTTCCCAAAGTGCTTTATAGCCAATGACGTACTTTTAAAATGTAGTTATCGTTGTAATGTAGGGAAACGCGGCAGCCAATTAGCAGGATCCCACAAACAGCAATGACCAGATAATCAGTTTTTAGTGATGTTGATTGAGGGATAAATATTGTCCAAGAACACTGGGGATAACTCCTCTGCTCTTCTTTGGATAGTTTTACATCTACCAGAGAGCAGACAGGTCCTCGTTTAATGTCTCATCTGAAAGACAGCACCTCCGACAGTGCAGTTCTCCCTCAGTACTGCACTGAAATATCAGCCTAGCTTTATGTGCTCAAGTCTCTGGAGTGGGATTTGAGCCCACAACCTTCTGACTCAGAGGCGAGCGTGCTGCCACTGAGCCACAGCTGACACTTTAATATGTTCATTAGTCTGAGAGAACTCTCTCCAACTAACATTGCTGATTTTATATAAAAAGGATGGCCGCGAAATTCGGCACCTTAGCGCTGGCAGTTAAGACCGGTTTTGGGAAAAAAATGGCGACTGCCTCGCTTCCGCCCAATTCCGGTGTGGCCCTGCGCTGTTCTCCGTCTCGGTGAGGGCGATAGCGTGGGCGGGATGTGCGTGCACCGGCAGTACGAAGAGTAGGCAGATCATAGACATAGAAACATAGAAACATAGAATCTAGGAGCAGGAGTAGGCCATTCGGCCCGTCGAGCCTGCTCCACCATTCAATACGATCATGGCTGATCATCCAAATCCAGTACCCTGTCCCTGCTTTAATCCCCACAGTACACATATCCCACCCTACCACCGTAACCCCACGTATTTAATTCCCCCTAACATATCCCATCCTATCCCCATAACCCCACATATTTAATCCCCCCCTAACACTAAGGGTCAATTTATCATAGCCAAATCAACCTAACCCGCACATTTTTGGATGTCAGTCAGCGTGTAACACTGATTTGACGCACGACCTGCCATTTTGGACATCGCTGATCCATTCAACGCACTCTCCTAAACACGCACAGTTGAACGTGCGTTCAGCTGCATGAGGGACCCCCAACCAACGCTACTTAAAGGGAAACAGCCAACTTGCAGGTAAGTTGATTATTTCTCTTGTACTGGCTCTTGCAGAGATTATATCAATACTTGATGCTGGAAGACATTTATAATGTTGTTAAAGTGTGCAGGGAGTGCTGCTGAACATTGGGAAGGCATTGGCTGCTACTGGAAGGCCTCCGAGTTCACCACTTGCTCCCAGTCATGGGGACTCTACTTGCAGTCCCCCTCGCATTGCAGCATGACAGGGAGATGGAGCAGAGGCAGCAAAGACAAGCTGCTCACCTTACCCACCTAGGGTCTTCAGGGAGCACTTCTCCTACCTGCACCTAAGCCAGGAGCAGTGTATTCAGTGGCTTCGCTTCACCCAGGAGGTGGTCACAGAACTCTGCCACCTCCTGGAATCAGGCCTGCAGCCTCAGAGCAGGGTGGTGACGGCGCTGCCAATGGCCCTCAAAGTGACTGTGGCTCTGAATTTTTTTTGGCAGAGGATCCTTCCAGGCTGGAACAGGCAACATAGCAAACATCTCGCAGTTCGCTGTCCATCGTTGCATCCAGGAGGTCACAGAGTCTCTGTACTCTTGGAAAAGGGACTTCATTGTCTTCTCTCTAAACAGAGAGAAGCAGGAGGAGTGCGCACGTGGGTATGCCAGATTATTAGTCCTCCCCATGGTGCAGGCTGCCATTGACTGCTTACACGTGGCTTTGCGGGCGCTTCATCTCAATGCTGAGATGTACCATAACCGCAAAGGCTACCACTCTCTTAATGTGCAGTTGGTGTGTGACCATGCCCAGCACGTTATGATGGTGAATGCCCGGTATCCTGGCAGCAGTCATGATGCCTGCATCCTGCACCAGTCCACTGTGCCACAATCTTCCAGCCACCCTGTCAAACCCCGAAGGTGACTGCTCAGAGATAAGAGTTATCCACTCTAGACCTGGCTGATGACTCCCCTCCGCAATCCCACCACTTGTGGTCAGCAATCATATAATGACAGCCATGCTGCCATGAGGAACCTCATCGAGCAGACCATCTGGGTGCACAAGCAATGGTTCCGCTGCCTTGACCGCTCGGGAGGAGCTCTCCAGTACTCACCACAGCAGGTGTCCTAATTCGTGGTGGTCTGCTGCATCCTCCACAACTTGACCATCATGAGGGTGCAGCCCTTGCCACCACGGGCTCCGTGACCACCTCAGGAGGATGAGGAGGAAGAGGAGGAGGCAGAAGAGGAGGAGGAGGGGAGGAGGCAGCCTGCAAATCCACGTTCCAGACGGGCTGTCCATGAGTACATCATTAGACTCCAGTTCCTCTGAATGAAACCCCAGATCCCCGTTGCTCAACACTTCCCCACCTTACCTTCCCTCTGTCACAAACATTACAGCGTCCTCTTGGCCACAATGCTGAAATGAAAGCCACCACAAAACAAACATTCCAAACATAATTTATAAATGTTTAATTCCAATATTACATTACAAAGTCAACTAATCACTCTTATGCATTCCCTTAGCGTCTGTATTTCGGGTGCCTTTGCCTATTCTAGTGCTCCTACGAAGTGCTACCCCAGTGGCTGCAGCATGGCTGGTGGAAGGCAGCTGACTTTACGTGGAGGACACTGCAGATGGCCTTGCAGGACCACCTCGAGCAGCTCTGTGCCTACGTGACTCCATGGAGTCACTGCCCAGGCGGCGCCTCAGAATTCCTAGCCATCTGTTGGAGGACAGATTGCTGGACTACTGTGGCACCCTGCAAGCCCCTTTCCACACTCGTAAACCCATCCACGATGGCAGCAGACTGATCTTGCGTGGCAGCAAGCTGAGCCTGCGTGGGAGCAGTCTGAGCTTCCACTGCAGCACTCAGACGTTGGGTCACTTCCGCTTGTGCTGGAATGGAAGCTGCGACATCGCTCATCGCACCCAGCATCATGGTTGGGTCCACAAGTGCTCTAATGGAGTTGCCCATCACTTCCATCTTGGAAATCATGGGCTCCAAGCTCTGCACAAAGCCCCATGCAATGTTGAAGCTGGACTCCTTCATGCTCCTTGACAGTGACAAAAATCTCTCTGGCAGGCTTGCCATTGCCCCAAGAATTTCTGTGTGCATGCCCATCACCCTTCTTCTGAAGGCCGCCCCATCGAAGTCCTCATCTGAGTCCTCTGCAGCAGAATTCGTGTGCGACCTCGCCCTCCGGGTAGCTGGCACCTGAGTTACCCTTTCTCCCTGGCCTGGCTGCAGCCCACTCGTGCCTGGTGATTCACTACATGCAGATCCTGCCTCTATACTACCCGCTAAAGTTCACGCAGTGCCATTTTCTGAGCTGGTGCCTGCAAGTGTCAGATCGAGTGACGGTGTCTCTTTTTCTCCATCACTTTCCTCCTCTACTTCTTCCTGCACAGGCAGGACTGGTGGCAGTTCTTGGGTATCAGAAAGGAGAAAGGCACAAGGGTCAGGTTGTGGTGAGGGGGGGGGGGGGTGGGGGTTGGGGGGGAAAGCAAGCTATGCATGCTTGCACCAGCAGCAGCTTATAAGTGAGAAGAAATTGTGGGATGAGGGGGATGTGGGATGTGAGAAAAGGGATTCGGTAGGAGCATACCATCATCAGCAATGCTTTCAACCTCACAGCGCGCCACAGCCTCAGTGACGGCTCCTCCAATTATCTCCAGAATTGTATCCTCCAGCTGGGTTAGGTTCTGCAGCCGAGCCGGTTTGCTCCTGCTTGCACTGGTTGTGAGCCACCTTGGCCTGTAAGAGAAAGGGAAGTGTGTCAGTGAACGTGGTGCAATGTGTTTGGGTGATGTGCCTGTCATGGTTGAATAGCTGCATTGTGTGGAAAGTGTGCAATGTGGATGTTAAGCTTGCAATAGTGGTAAGTGTGTGAGGGTGAGGTGAAGCTATGATTGTGAGGTATGAGTCGTGATTGCTAGAGATTGTTGGTAGGTGAGGGATGGGGGTGTGGTGCCTTGTGTGAGGCTAGTGATGGAATATGGCATTTGAAGATGCATTCACTCATCTTGACCACTCGTGTGAGGTCATTAAACTTCTTCCGGCACTGGATCCATGTCCTGGAGGGAAAAACTAGTGGCACTGACGGCTTCAGTGATCTCCTCCCACTGCCTTCGAACAGTGTGTCTGGAAGGCCTCCTAGCCCCCTGTGGGTAGAGGACCTGTCTCCTCCTATAGACCCCCTGCACCAAGGCCTCTGGTGCTGCATTGAAGAACCGAGGTGTCCTTTCTCTGCCCTGTTGAGCCATTGCTAACTTCCAGCTCCAGTCAGAATGAGGTACTTCTCTCACAAAGCACCTCCCCTTTAAGAAGTGCAGAGAGTGTTTCACTCTGCAGGCAACCTTTAAATACAGAGCAGACTCCCCACAATATTGAGCCCCCTGTTGAGCGCTGAGCCAACCAGCAGCTCGTTTAGCGCCGGACTCAGCGCTGCAATCATGTTAATGAGCAGGCAGCTCGAATTTCGCGTGCTGCCTGCACTACTTTCAACGGGCCTGGGCAGATCGCGCATCGTGATCCCCACACCCGTTTTCGGGCCTGATCTAATTTAGCTCCCGATAACATCTGTAACGGATTCTCTGCCTAGTTGCAACTTTAAAATGAGTACTGACCAGCCCACTTATTGATGGGGGAGGGGAGAGAATTTTTTTTTATCATTAGTACTGAGACCGTAATTATGGGTAACTGGACAGCAAAAATCTGCAACTGTTTCCATGGAAGCTGCACATTCATTTTGATTCAGATGCAAGTCTCATATATGTGTGCTTTTTGACAAATGGCAACCCCGGTTACTCAGGAATATTGGAGACATTTATTTACCCATCATAATGAAGACAAATATTTAGTCTTTGGCTTATAAAGCCCACATTTTAAATTTAAGAATTTAGTTAAAATTGGCTGTGAAAAAAGCGTATACTAGCTGGTGACATCACTTCACTGTGATTTCACAAATAAACATAAATGATCCGGACCTAAGAATTCAGTGAACAATATTATAGAATCATAGAATCATAGAATGGTTACAGCTCAGAAGGAGGCCATTCGACCTGTCGAGCCCGTGCCAACTCTCTGAAAGAGCACTTCAGCTAGTCCCACTCCCCCGCCCTTTCCCCATAGCCCTGCAAATTTTTTTCCCTCAGGCACTTTCCCAATTCCCTTTTGAAAACCACAATTGAGTCTGCCTCCACCACCCTCTCAGGCAATGCATTCCAGATCCTAACCACTCGCTGCGTAAAAAAGTTTTTCCTCATGTCACCTTTGGGTCTTTTGCCAATCACCTTAAATCTGTGTCCTCTGGTTCTCGACCCTTCCACCAATGGGAACAGTTTCTCTCTATCTACTCTGTCTAGCATCTGATAGGCAAACCAACTTTCATTGTTTCAACAGTTCTTGTCTTTGCTACTTTGTCAATACCATCATGGTCAGTGATTCTCTGAGTGTTCCTCTCTTATTTCTTCGAAGCTCCAAATCAGCTGTTTCTCCTCTGTACTTCCACACTGTGTTGAAATCAAGACTCACTGCACAGTGCCTTTCTCTAACTGATTCCTTCCTGGGACTTCAAACCTGTGAAAGTCCTTCCCTCCCTCAGTCTCTCCGTGCTCCTACAATCCTCAGATTTACATATCCAAGGCTAGCATCACGTAATCACAACATCCTGATTGATCTTAGCTTCTCTTTTACTGTTTCCAACCTTGCTGGTATCCTACTCAGCCATGTCAAGCACAGCAATTTGAATGTCACGCAAGGGCAGTAGGGTTGGAATTTCTGCTTGATCTTGACATTTACTGATGATGCCAAATTGAGGGATATGGCAAATTGTGATGAGGATTGTGAAAGACTGCAGGAGGATATTGAAAGGGAGCAGATGGGCAGATACAGTTCAATGTATAAAATTGTGAAGCCATACATTTTGAAGTACGAACAAGGTAAAATGTTGAGAATTAAAATGAGTAGAGGAGCAAAGGGACCTTATTGTGCAGACACACAGGTCATTAAAGGTGGCAGCGCAGATAGATAAGGCTATAAAAAAGGCAAACTAAATCCTGGGTTTTGTATCTACAGGCATAGAATTGTTCAAAATGTTAGGTTGCAGTTTGAGTGTTGTGGACAGTTTGGGGAATTTTATTATAGGAACAACAACTTACATTTATTCACCACTTTGAACACAAAAAAAGTCCCAAAACGCTTTATAGAGTCGTTAAAAAAATGGATACTGAGCCAAAGAAAGAGCTATTAGGAGGGGTTACCAAAAAGCTTAGTCAAAGAGGTGGATTTTGACGAGAGTCTTATAGGAGGAGAGGGAGGTGGAGAGGCAAAGGAATTTATGGAAGGAATTCCAGAATGTGAGGCCTAGGCAGCTCGGTAAAAGGGCCACCAGTGGTGGGGCGAAGGGAGAGGCCAGAGTCAGAGGAATAGAGAGAAAGGGAATTTGTTGTAGGGCTGTAGGGATGAGAACATGAAGGTATTTAACCAGGAGGAATTTTAAAGTTGTGGCGCTGGAGGGCCAGGAGCCAATGTAGGTCAGCAAGAATGGGGTGATGGATGAGCATGACTTGGTGTAGGCTAGGACATGGGCAGCAGAGTTTCGGATGACCTGAAGTTTATGGAGGGTGGAGGCGAGGAGGCCAGGAGAACATTGGAGTAATTAAGTGTGGAGGTGTAAAATGGATGGATGAAGGTTTCAGTGGCAGATGAGTTAAGGTGGGGTCAGAGGCAGGTGATGTTACGGAGTAGGCAGTGTTTGTGGTAGAGAAGATATAGGGTTGGGAACTCAACTTGGGGTTGAGTAGGACACGGAGGTTGTGAGGGATATAAAAGCAACGGAAGAAGAGGTTGCATAGATTCCCTACAATGTTACCCTGAATGAGGGGGTTATAGTTATGAAAAGAGACTTCTGAAGTTGGGGCTTTCTTAACTAGAGCTGAAAAGGTTAAATAATGGCCTGATAGAGACATACATGCCATCTGTCAGCTTTTTATGCTGATATCAGCGTTTTGGGGACCCCGTCACCACATCAGCAATAGCTAACAAGTCAGTGCAGATCCAGGTCCTTATTCCCCCTGCCCCCTACTTCCCCCTCCCCCAACCCCCCTCCCCACCCCCCCCCCCCTGTTTTACTCCTTCCCAAATCCAGAAGTTAATGCACTGGAACAGGAGTTCCCACCTACAGCTAACAGAGGATGCAGTGGCGCGTCATTGCATGTAAAAAAAACTTTCATAAAAGTGGAAAATTACTGCAGAAGTGCCGTTGAATGCTTTCTTGGGTTTTGCCTCTGTTCCCTGGAGCACCATCTTATGGCCTGGAGGTGTCGGTGCTGCACATCCCGAAGAACTCCGAACTTGGAATCTTCCAGATGAAAAGCCAAGCACCTTGTGCCTGGTTATTGTAAATCTAGCACAAACATCTTCTTCACATTTACTATTTAGTTATATTTTATCACAAAAATGGATTAAACTATTTCAACTAAACTCTTTTATATTATATTACTTCTTTGACTATATTGAAGCTGTATTTTTAACGCTACATCAACGCACAGCTCCATGAAGTTAGAAATGATTCAGCTGTCATTTATCTGGACCTGATGGATGCTATTTAAAAACTTTCCTTGTATATAAAGCTAGTTTTAATTTGTGTTGTGTGTCAGTACTAAGGCAAGTACTAAGCCTTTTTTGGATCATCATGGCACAAATTTAATTCTACTATCTATGGCAATGCTGCCAAATTAATATTCTGGATTGTATTTTGAATGTGCTTTCAGCTCCAGAATCTCTCTGCCACTGCTACACTCCATAAGATGGTGCACCAGGGAACAAAGGCAAAACCCAAGGAAACATTCATTGGCACTTTCACTGTAGTGTTGCTAGTTTTCCACTTTTATGAAAGTTTTTTTACATATCTGGCAACGCCTCAATTTTACGCTGAGGAGGCCCTGGGAGATTTGGTTATGTGGTAACCATTTTCAAAAAAGTGTGGCCATACAGACCCAGGCAACCTCAGATCCATTCGACTAAGGCCAGCACTGCGTGAAATATGGAATCAATTATCAGGAGTAAGTTTGAGGATTACTTTTATGATTACCTCGTAGACAGCAGCCAATGATTCGCAAGGGAAAATTCTGCCAAACTGAAGTGACATCTGAAGTGGATTGTGGAAACCGCTACAACAGGAGGTACCTTTACTTCCAAAAAGCATGTGACACAGTTCTGCACAAAAGGCTACTATTCAAGCTTAAAGGAGTGAGATTTCAAAGTAAAACTTAGGAATGGAAAAAAGAACTGGTTGAAGGGTAGGAAGCAGCAGATACCTGTTAGAAGAGTAATGCTGGCGTAGAGGCAAGTACTCAGTGGAATGTCCTAGGATCTGTATTGGGACCTTATTATTTCTAATTTTCGTTAACAACTTCAATTCAGAAGCCCAAATGCAAACTGGCCCAATTTGCAGATGATACCAAGCTTGGAGGGGCAGTTGAATCTGAGGAGACTGTTTGGGACTTCACAAAATGAGTCACACAAAATATATAAGTGAGCAGATCAATAGCAGATAAAATTTATTACAAAGTGTAAAGTACTGCACATAGGAAGAAAAACTGAGCAAAATAAAATGACTTCAATAGAAATGAAGATTTGGCGGGTGTACAACGGGCTGCCGATTTGCTATCGCCTGGTTTACGTTACCACCCAAGACCAAAATCACTTCCTTGATGTTCGACATATCCAACCGCTATACAGCAGCCAACAGTAAAACAAGCACAATGCTAAACTATGTAGCCAAAACAGTAGGGTACAAGGTGGAGGAAGTTATTTTCAAACTGTAAAGTCTCCTGGTCAGAGCACTGTGTCCCATTCTGGTCACCAAGACACAAGCGTCACAAGACTGTCCCTAGGGTCAGTGGTCTGAATTATGAAAAGACACTGGAGAAACTTGATCTTTCCAGTGTTGAAAATATGCACTTTGAAAAGTGATAACACAGAAGTACATAAGACAGCAAATGGTACAGAAAAGGTGCATTGTACACACTAAACTGTAACACTCGGACAAGTTTGCACCTACAAACTAATAAAAGACAAATTTAGGACTGATATCAGATAGTCTTTCTTCACACAAAGAGTGTTCATACATGGAATTGACTTCTGGATAGGGCAGTGTAGATGAAAACACTGGAATCATTTAAGAAGTAGTTGGATGTCTTAATGGGAGAACTTGCCTTTTGGGGTGAATGAGCTAAGATGGGTTTAGTGGCCTTCCTTATCTGTTTCTAATTTGTGATCATTTGTGAGCGGCACACGACAGCAATCCTGTGCCATCACCAATGGTACATTAGCAGGACGCAAAATAACGCTATTCACTAACAGCAGCATGTTGGTATCTGATGTAACATAATATTTCAGTCAATTATTAATCCATGAATGTAGGAACAGGAGCCATGCTTTCCTGCATAATGTTACAATATTGCACTTAAAAGTTGCTTTTTGTATTGAGAATCAGTGATTCCGATGGTAATCACCAAGACATAAGTACCAAAAATGCTTTATTCTACAATACAATAGTAGATTATTAACATTTGTTAGTACCATCTCTAGGGCACACAGCTCTATATCAGAACAATACAGTATTTTCTTCCTAATTGATTTGAATTCCCAGGGCTCAGTCTCATTTATCTCTTTCTTCTGAAGGATCTTATTGTTAAGCCTTGCCTGTTCCAAACAAATCTGGAGAAAATCAAACAGGGAAGAGGTTGCTAGCTTTGAAGATTAATGCTACTTCCTCCTCCCTCCTTAGAAGTTGTTTGCAGTCAGTAATCTGTAGCATCTCCTCAATCTAACTTGGCAAGCTGGGGCCAACTTCACTGTCAGTGCACAAGATTTATGTTGCCCGCTTTTCTTGGTTTCGTGATTTGGCTTTCAGACAGTCACTGGGTCGCTGAGAACATTCAGGTTTGGTATGAGGGAAATATGTTTCTTGAGAGTGGTTTAAGCAAGAACATACAACAACAACTACTTGAACTTTTATATTACCTTTTGACATGAATCTTGTCATTCATGTGGAAATGACTTATGAAATAATACTGGGCGGCCTGCTGGTGGCGCTGTCCAGGGAGAGTATAAATACTTGGGCATGGGCCCAGCTTGCTCAGGACATTCTTTAACAGGAACTAACAAAGGACAACTAAATCTCCATGTTGAAAAACAGTTGATTAAAGCTTTGTTTAACGCTTAGACCAAGTGCTTAGTAGTTTTCTTACGTCACCTTTCATGTAAGAAAATGTCTCAAGGAGCAGCAAGAGGGAAAGAATTAGGGAAGCTGTCTGAAGGCAGGGGGAAAAGAGGTAGGATTTGAGAAGGCTTTCGAAAGTGGGGAACGAGGTTACAAGTTGGAGGGGTTGAGGCAGAGAATTGCAGAGGTATGACGGTTGACATCTTCGTTATCATTGGTGGAGTGAAGGGTAGAAGGCGTGAAGCATAGTAGAACAGTCAGAAGAGCGGCAAACACCAGCAGGAAAGAACATAAGAACATAAGAAATAGGAGCAGGAATAGGCCACTTGGCCCCTCAAGCCTGCTCCGCCATTCAATAAGATCATGGCTGATCTTGGGCTCAAAGCCACTTCCCTGCCCGCTCCCCATAACCCTTCACTCCCTTATCTTGCTAAAATCTGTCTATCTCCACCTTATATGTATTTAATGACCCAGCCTCCACGGCTCTCTGGGGCAGAGAATTCCACAGATTTACGACCCTCTGAAAGTAGGGGCAGAGAAGACCCAGCCCCCGGCAGGTTTTTCCTGACAGAGGAGACGACCCCCCACCCCCGCCATCCCCCGCCTCGCTCAGGCCTCTGGCTGAAATTGCAGATTGGCTCCTGATGATGCCATCGGTCCCGATCTGCATATTTAAAACACGATCCTGCTTCCAGCCTTTGGGTACCTGGTCAGAAGAGCAGGGTAAATGTGGGGATATGCTGGGAAAATCGCGGTATCGGTGAGGGTAACTGACACCCGTTACCGGCAGACGGGGCAGTTAACATCGGGGCCATTGAATTCAAGTTCACAGCTTAACATGATTCACTCATATATTAAAGAGACAGCAGACTATGAACCTCCTGATTTTCCATATCTCTAACATTTGTAGACAGGTTTGTTGGATGATGAAGTGAGCTAAAAAGAAAACAATATTTGAAAGTATGTAAATGACCTGCTTGCTTTCATTGTGTGAAGCTCTCTTTCAACCTCTGCGTATATGGCAGTGACAGAGGGAACAAAATATTAACTTCAAAACAAATATATTCTGGGTCAAACCTTTCAGTTCTTTATTGACAATTCTTTATGAAGCTGTGGGCCTAGAATTCTCACCGCTGGCCTCACGGCAATGAAGGTTTTCATGAAGTATTGCACCAAAAAATAGCTCAAAGATGGTGAATATTTAAGATTTATTTTTAAAATAATTGTCGCATTATGTATATCCTATAATGTTTTGTGGCAAACATGCAGCAGTGATGAGCTATAGGATTCAGTAATTGCTCTTTCAAATTCGCTGAAAGCTAAAATTTACTGCAACAATTCCTGCACCAGACTGGTTGTTAAATAAGCTACAACTTGAGCATTATTCAAAGGGTCACCAGCCATTTAAATGTTCTATTTGCTGTAAATCTGCTTGCTGAAGTATATTTAACCTGTCTGCACTTTATTGTTACAGCATAATTTATTCAACACTCTGGAGAGATTCCTGCACACCGATTTTATGAAAAATGGTTTGCCTTCATGCCCGTGTTAACATCAGGGGCCACAGCAACACGCGCGCTCTTTTGATCGCGTTGTATTTTACAAAACAGTGTAACCGTGAAATGCATCAGTGTTAACGATTCCTATCTATGATTATTCACAACTTCAGTTCCTGATCTCACCCTTGCCATCGTGGTGAATGTAAAGTTTAGAGAGACACATGGCATGCAGAGTGTAGCTGCAGGGATAAGTTTCAACTGTAGCTGCATATGTAAGACCAGTAGAGGGAGTGCTGAGTTATTGTAAAGATAGAGGAAGGTAGAAAAAGCCAGTTTAGGACAGTGGGACTTTGGGCAACAGCGTAAAACAGGAGATATCGGATCAGCCACCCGTTATACATCTCTCCCGATTTTAATTTCCATTGAAGTCAGTGCCTGTTTTAGGCCCCCTCCTGGAAATTGCTCCAACACTAGATGGAGTAGCTGCACTGTTGGACGTATCGGCCCAGAAATTAAACATCGATGGTTCCCGCGGGGGTAAGGATTCCCCGTGATATCACACTCCGCGCCTACCTTTTTGTTTGGGGCCCACACAAACTTTAGTTTCAGGGCCTCTCCCTGTTGCAACCGTGCAGTGCTTGCGTGTTCCAGAGGCGCAATTAGTTCGTGCGAGCTCTGGGATCACGTGATTCAGTTAGAGCCAATGGCAGCACACCATCTTTCATTCATAGTTTTGACAGCAAGGGCTGTCAAAGCTATGAATACTACAAGCCCCCAAAAGAACAGTTAAACCTCAATTAAATTTTTTAAAAAAGCCATCACATTAATAAAATAACTATAGTTAAATAAATTAACCACTTTAAACAAAAAATTAAATTTTTGAAAAAATTTAAAATCTTTTTAAAAGTTATAAAAATAAACTTACCTTTCTTTAAAGTCTCTAAAAAAGATAAACCTGTTGAAAAAAATTTAAAATAACACTTAATTAACTACTTACCTTGTTAAAAGGGGGTCCTACGCCTGCTTTCTTTATGTGTAAAATCTTCACCACTTATCTGCGCGTTCAAACCTGAAAAAAAAAACTAAGTGCACTGCGTGCGCGCAGCCTGTAGCACGCACGCGGTTCACTTAGGAACCGCCCCCTTTGCAATACACGAAGTGCCGGTTTCCCGCGCATGCGCAGTGCATGCAGGAAACCGGCAATTCGGGACCTAATACGCGAGAGTACACAGTGCGTACTCTCGCATATTAGGTCTAATCTTCGGGCCATCGTCTTTTGGTTAGACATTAAACTGAGTCCTCGGAGGTAAAGATCAAAAAAAAAATGTGACTCTATCTGAAGAGGAGCAGGGGGGCACTCCTGGTGTCCTGGCCAACATTACCTGCTGGATCCCTCGACCAACACCACCAAAAACAGATTATCCAGCCTTTATCTCATTGCACTTTGTGGGATCTTGCTGTGTGCAGATTGGCTGCCACATTTCCCTACATTACAACAGAGACTACATTTCAAAAATATCTCATTGTCTGTGAAGCACTTTGGGATGTGATGAGGTTGTGAAAGGTATTGCATTAATGTAGGTTTGCCTTGGCAAGTTCACTGATCCAGATTATGTAGCCTCAAGAAAATTACTAATTCTTTCTTGTAATTGTCTTGTCTTTATTTTTGACCCCACTTTCCTCTGTCTTTGAGTCCTTTAGCTTAATGTATGCTTAGCTTGGTGAAAAGCAAAATACCTTGGCCGGAATTTTCCCACTGTCATGTGTGCGGGATTGGAGGCGGGTGGGGAGTAAAGGTCGCAAAAAATTGGAGCGTGTCAGGAACCTGCCATCATTCTGCCTCCTCGTGCCTTTAACTCGGGCACGTTTGCCAGAGTGTCACGGACCCGAACGGCAGGGGCGGGCGACCTAATTTACTTCATTAATACCTTGTTGTCAGACCCTTAACAGTGTTTTTAACCAGACCTTTTGAATTTCACTGGATGACCGCGGGAATCACGCAGCTGGGGAACCACGTCTGTCAAGCTGAGGCGGAAGCTCAGTGGCCATTGACCGAGGTCATTACTGCAGAGCATGGAAAGCACAATAAATACTCCCACATGACAGCTGCTTACTTGTCTAAGGGAAAGGATCTTGCTGAGTGCATTTTGAGCACAGATTTAGGTGTCCATAGTTTGCAAGTCTTTTCTGCAACTTCGGAAGCCACTCTCACCTCATTGCTACTAACTATCACACCATTGACAGATTGCTTCCCTGATCTCTACTTGACCTGCCACCTAGTACATTAGCATGGGTGCCGTTTATACTGTCTCACCTTGGTCCTCAGAATCAGACCAGGATGAGCCCCAACACCAGCAGCAGCAGGCACACCAGCAGCACCAACAACAACAACACCAACCTTCTCCTCAACCACCTGATGCTGCCCAGGACAGAGGGCATTAGCATCTGAGCACATTGCTGCCCGGGAGGCCATAGATGGCCTCATCATGGCCAGATTTACTTAACTTCCTGCATTACACCCATATGGCTGTCACATGCTGTACCAGATTCCCCCCCAACAACACCATAAAACATCCTTACAATGACCAAGCCATTCCTTTCACACTGACCCCCATTGCTGGAGGTAACGTTATGTCTGACCATTCACTCCAACTCACTAAGCCACTTCCAAAGTAATATACAAAAATGGGCACAACTGGAAAGTGGTGAAAATAAATAGTTTTATATGTGACATAACAGTAACGGAACCTTGACAAAAACATTTCTTTAAACACCCATGTGCTTACCCTTGTGCATCTACTTCTGTGTCATTTTTCATTTACGCGTGCTTCTATGAGGTGCAACCCCTGTGGATTCAGCAGAGATAGCGGCAGCCTGCTCACTTCCCTGCTGAAACTGCGAAGACACTTTTGGTGGATGTCCTCTGGGTTTTGGAGCCTGTGATGTCCCCGCTAAAGTCTGCTCCTCTTGCGACTCTACAGAGGCAGACTCGGCCACCGGGATCTGAGGAGGATCTGGGGCTCTGACTGAGGGGGATGGAATGGGGGAGAAGTGTGAGCACTTTGAGAAGAAGCCCCCACTTCCATGTCCCCTCTCACCATCATCCCTCTCATGGGCCACCCTCACTTCCCTGCCAGCAAGGAGCTGGAGAGCACCTTACTGCACAGCAGTGGGGCCATGAGGACCCACATCTATGTTGACATCCCTCCTAGAGAGGGGGTCTATGAGCCTCTGCGATCTGTTCTCCATAGCTAGCATGTGCTCATGTGAGTGGCGTATTTGCTGCTCCATGCAGGTGGCCATCCTTTCACAGAATCACAGAATCCCCACAATGCAGATAGAGGCCATTTCGACCCATCGAGCCTGCACCGACACATATCCCACCCTATCCCCGTAACCCCACGTATTTAATCCCCCCTAACACTAAGGGTCAATTTATCATATCCAAATCAACCTAACCCGCACATCTTTGGACTGTGGGAGGAAACCGGAGCACCCGGAGGAAACCCACGCAGACACGGGGAGAATGTGCAAACTCCACACAGACAGTCACCCGTGGCCGGATTCGCACCCGGGTCCCTGGCGCTGTGAGGCAACAGTGCTAACCACTATGCCACCGTGTTGCCCACATGGAAGAGCACATCGTAGCCATCGCCTGCGACATGGTGGTGCTCATGTTGGAGATGGACTCCTCCATTCTCTGCACATTTGCAGACATCGCGGCCACAAAAGCTGCCAGATGATCCTGCACTTCTTCCTGCACCTCCAGGGTCACCCTCATTCTGGATGGCCCCCGAGGCTCAGCATCTGCATGCAGCTGAGCAGAGCTGGGAGTGTCCTGTGCCCTCCGGCGAGGAGTCTCCACTGCTGTCCCTGTCTCCACCATCTCCTCTTGCTTACTTGTGACTTGTGATACACCAGGTGACAACTCTATCTCGCGTAGGACCCACCGAGGTGTGCGTATCTGCGCTGGTGCTGGGTGCGCATGGGTCTGGTGACGGTGCACCCTCAGAGGCTGGAGGCTCATCTGAGGAGTTGTCTTCCTCTTCCTCCTGGACAGTTTGTGGGAAGGGGTGGGGGGGCTCTTGATGGACCTGTGGGAGAGTAAAGAGGTGATTTAGAAATGTTATATTAAGAATTGGTAACGATACCATTATGCACATAATGAACATTCACTGGCTGCTGACAGCAGTCACCATGTGAGTGACTGCTGTATGCCATGTGGCTGTATGAGATGTAATTCTGTCACCAGGTTGCTGGGAGGGCCCCCTCTCTCCGTCTCCCACCGCCAGCAGCTCCGCAACTCCTGACACCTCCAGGGCGACCTCGTCTGCTGCTGTCAAAATGGTGAAGGATGGAGGGCCACCTCCAGTTCTCTCCCTCTCCCTGTTATTGTGCGCTTGTTTCTCCTACAAGAAGGGAAGGAAGAGAAGTTTGAGTGAGAGTGATGGCATGAGTGTAAGGAATGTGTGGGTTACATCTGTAGAGGGTGACTATGAGGGAGTGGGGTGCCAATGCCAAAGTGCCAATGCCAAATGGCCTCCTTGTGTGGTGTTAGTTGGCATGATTGCATTAGGATGAGGGTGAGTGTGAGGGGTGGCTAGTCAGAGGGGGATGTGAATATGTAGATAGAGGGAGAGGGATGGGTGGACGTGCAAGGTATGTTGGTGTGAGTCATGATGTGCAGGAGTAGGCTTGGGAAGGCAGAGTGATGGGAATGTGATGAGAGGCACTTCAGGATGAAGTTGAGTGTGACTTTACACTCACCTTTCCTGATCTCATGAGATCATTGAAGCACTTCCAACACTGATGTTCACCTCCTCTGCAATTTGGAGCCAGGCTCTTTTAGTCTCCTGGGAAGGTCTCTTGCACCCATCAGCAGGGAAGAGGACCTCTTTGCGTGCTCTGACTCCCTCCACAAGAATATGGAGACCTGGGTGCAGCCCTCTGTCTTTGTGAAGCCATCTCTGCAAGGCTGAGCAATAACCAGTTGGTGATATATCCTCCCTGTACACTCCTAGATGCACCTTTAAATGCAATGTGGTCAAGGCTGCTATAAATATCCCCGCTGGAAATGAGTCATCGATGGCGTCATCAGACCCACACCATTTAATAGTGCCGGGTAACGCACAGACCTGCCTTAATAGGCGCCGTTAACGGAAAGTCGCTCTGAGGAGCGGGATGATAAAAAGAACGCGGTTCTGACCCACCACGCCGACCGCCCACACCCGATCCGCCCAGGTAATGAAAATTCCGGCCCTTGTTCCAGCAGATTATTGCCTTCCTGCTTCAGTGTCACTTGCTGAATCCACTGGTCTACCAGAATATTTTTTACTGATCCAAACTTAAAGTAGTAGATCTCAGTGTTATTTGGGACCCGTGAATTTATTTTTCTGATTATGTGCCGAGGCAGTTTGCCAGTTCTACAGCAGCCTAACCAATGGCTGTTAAAGAGACTGCTGGAGGTCGCTCCTTAGCACTATTGCGGACTGCTGCTGGCCCGCTCTCGGACTCCTGTCCCGTACCCCTCCCCCCCTCCCAAACACAAATTGGGAATGTCCAAGCGGCCTGGAGTCTGAATTGGTAAATGCAATGAATGCTTACTTCATGACAGTGTGTCAGCGAAACCACAAAAGGACTTTTCAGCTTGGCTTAGAAATGCTAAATGAGCGTGACAACACACAGAAAATGGTAGTTATACCACCACTGGGTAATGGCGGCCACAATATGGTCAAGTTTGACATGATTTGGGCTTTACTATTGCTGAGGTCCAGCACCCAGATGCACAATTAACAAAAACAGCCTACCATAAAGATATGAAGGAAGAGCTAAACACAGGTCGATTGGGGGAAATTGTTTACCTACACCTCAGCTGACAAGTGGAAAAACTTTAAAGACCCATAACGAAGAAACTGTAAGACAAATACATACCCAACAATTGTGAATGTAGTCTCAATAAGCAGAAACCTAAACGGTTTGACAAGACTATCGGAAGTAAAATAAGAAAGAAAAATGAATTTCACAAGGCCTGCAGAAAGAAGAGGGAGGGCCTCCACCTGTAACATTATAAGGAACTTCAGAAGCAGGTCAAAAGGTTGATTGGAGGGGTATCGAAGGACTGGAAGTGAATACAGCATGGATGCTAAACATAACAAGAAATTCCTTCAGTATCAAAGAGTAAAAGGACAATCAGAAAAGCGGTGATAACCTTACAGGATGCCAATGGGGATGAAACTGTGGCCAAGCAAAGACTAGTTAGTATACTGGATCAAAGCTTCTTTGAAGTATTTGCTGGTAAAGACTATCGTAATATGCCTTACTGTGATAAAAGTAATCCTTACAGACATAAAGGCCTTGACGGGCGGTAAAGCCAGAGGTACAAGGCAGCAGCCAGGGACTACTGGGAATGGCCCAGGCAATCGAGAAGATGGGGGGGTCGGTTTGGCGAGGAAGGGTGGGGGGTGGGGGGAGCTCGGAGCATGGCGGAGAGGAGGGAGGGAAGAAGGGAGAGATTGCAGGGAGGGGGGTTCAGAGATCACGGGGTGGGGGGAAGAGATTGCGGGTGGTCAGAAGTTCACAGGGGGTCGGCTGATCGTGGGGAGGTGGTGCTGATGTGGGGTGGCAAGTTTGCTTGGGGGGAATGGGGGAAAGCACTCCTGCTCCTCCTTGCCCACAAGCAATGCTGGAAAAGCACTTACCTGCTGGATCTGGCAGCTCCCGCTTCTCTTTAACTGTCGGGTTTCCCGAGCCCCGGGAAACATGGCCTGCAACCGTTAAATCCAAATCGCTAGCAAAATCTGAGGCACGGAGCCTCATTTAAATATTATAATTACCAACCCGCCTCTCAAGAGCCGATTACACGGCCGACTCCAAACCTATCCCAGTTAGACCGGATGTAGGCGTGTTTGCAGCGGGTTGGGGTCGGGTTTCCCATTTTGAACAATTTAACCCCCCGACACTGTCCCGCCCATCCTGGGGGTTTAAAATTCTTTCCAAGGAGATGAGATGGAGCCTCTAAACAGGATAATCATCATGAAAGAGTCAATGAGGAGGTATCACTAGCATGGAAGCAAGCTAAGTAGTACGCATTTGCAAGTAAAGGGGCAAGTCTAAAGCAGGCAACTTCAGACCCATTAGCCCAAAATCAATACCTGGTAAAATGATGGAATTGATCATCAGAAGCAAACTTGAGGAGCACCTGTATGGGAATAATGTAAACCACCATGCTTGAAGAAAGGGGTAGATCCTAACTGACAGTACACCTTGATTTCTTTTGAGGAAGTGACATCTTAAGTGGACAGTGGAAAACCATATGATGCGGTGAATCTGATTTCCCAAAAGCCATCATTAAAATTCCTCATGAAAGGCTGAAACTGAAGCTTAAAGCAGTGGGAGTTCAAGGTAAAACTGAGTGAAGTGTCACAGGGTATAGAACTGGGGTCCTTACTGTTCCTCATCTGCATCAGTGACTCTGATGCAGATCCAAAAGCAAACTGGTAAAGTTTGCAGACAATGCTAAACTGGGGAGAAGGCAGTTGAGGAACCTACAAAAGGAGTTAGAGAGCATCAGCAATTGGAAAATCAGGGGGTGATTTTGTCAATGGGGGCGCGTTGGAGGCGGGACTGCTGCTTGTGGCCAACCCACGCTATTTTCCCTTGATTGACCTTGTTAAGCCTGCCCAGCAGGCTTAGCAGGCCAATTAAGGGAAAGCCAGTGACAGAGAACGTCAGCGTATGACGTTTCATCTGTTAAAAACTTTTGACAGATGAATTGTCATCGTTTGACAGCTCTGTGAAGCTGTCATGCACCGACATTCTCTGTTGTTTGATGAGTCCTTGTATTCAAGACTCATCAAACCTCTTTTGTGAGCAGAAATTAGATGGTTGTTACATCGGAGAATGCAGCAGCCATCTGTCATCTCTGCCATTGAGATGCGGGAGTCTCCACATCCCCAACTGTTGAAGCCTGCAGGAAGAAACAAAGGTAAGTAAACATTTTCTATCACTTTTCACTCACCTCACATACTTACCTCTCCACACTTGCACCCATCACTTACCTCCACAGCGCACTTTTGCACCCCTCCGACCCCCGCAGACCCACTGCTCGCCTCGCTGACCCTGGCGGGGTTTCCCGACGTCGGGAAGCCCGTGCCTCTGGTGGGAAAATGGGGATAATCCACTTAACTGCCTGTTAACTGTTGATCCCCTTCCCGCCTCGGAGAGGCGGCACCCAGCACGGGTCGGCTACCCGCCTCCTGGGAAGATGGCACGGAGGCGGGTTGGGGGCGGGATGGGTACCCGCCCCCAGATTCTGCCATTTTCCTGGCAGTCCCGCCTCTAAACCCGCCTCCCCAGGGCTGGCAAAATCCAGCCCTCAGTGACAGATGAAACTTAATACAGACAAATGCAAGGCACTACAGATTGGTAAAAAAGTAGGTGGCATAATGTGACACAGATTCAATAGTAGCTTTCAAAAGGGAATTGGATCTATGCTTAAAGGTGAAAAAATTGCAGGGATATGGGGAAAGAGTGGGGTAGTAGGACTAACTGGATTGCTCTTAAAAAAGCCTTGATGGGCCAAATGGTCTCCTTCTGTGCTGTACTATTCTATGATTCTATAAATATATTATAATGATGTAGAAAGAGCCAAAGGTGAAGCAGAAAATGATCTGGAAGTGATAGTAAATTCTACATTTAACCTACCGAATCAATGTGGGACAGCAGTAAACAAAGAGAAAAGAATGCCTACTTATATTGCGAGGTCAGATGAGTATAAATTGGAAGATGTCTTGCTAAACCTTTACAATGTCGTGGTCAGACTGTTCTGGTCATAGAGACATAAAGCCAACACTTAAACCGTGGAGGCATTTCAGAGAGCAGCCCAAAGGTTGATTCCTCGCATCAAAAGATTGAGATATGAGAAAGGACTGGAGAAACTGGGGTTCTTTAGTCTTGAAAGGGGGTGACTGAGAAGGAACATTAAAGAAGTATACAGGATATAAAAGAAAAAGAACTTGCATTTATATAGCACCTTTCAGATCCTCAGGACATCCCAAAGTGCTACTCACCGAATGAAGTACTTTTATGAAGTGTAGTCACTGTTGTAATGTAGACAAAGACAGCAGCCAATTTGGGACCAAAGTGCAATCTGTGTGTAGAGCCGGAAGATGTAGGTGAGGTTTTAAATGAATATTTTGCATTTATGTTCACTATGGAGAAGGGTGATGTAGGCACAGAAATCAGGCAGGGGGATTGTGATATACTTGAACAAATTAGTATTGAGAGGGAGGAGGTACTAGTGGTTTTAGCGGGCTTAAAAGTGGATAAATCCCCAGGCCCAGACGAGATGTAACCCAGGCTGCTGTGTGAGGCAAGGGAGGAGATTGCAGGGGCTCTGACACAAATTTTCAGAACCTCTCTGACCACAGGGGAGGTGCCAGAGGACTGGAGGACAGCTAACGTAGTACCATTATTCAAGAAGGGTAGTAGGGATAAACCAGGGAATTACAGGCCAGTGAGCCTAACATCAGTGGTAGGGAAATTATTGGAAAAAATTCTGAGGGACAGAATTAGTCTCCACTTGGAGAGGCAGGGATTAATCAAGGATAGTCAGCATGGCTTTGTCAGGGGGAGATCATGTCTAACCAATTTGATTGAATTTTTCGAGGGGGTGACTAGGTGTGTGGATGAGGGTAGTGCAGTTGATGTAGTCGACATGGACTTCAGTAAGGCTTTTGACAAAGTCCCACATGGGAGACTGGTCAAGAAGGTAAGAGCCCATGGGATCCAGGGCAATTTGGCACATTGGATCCAAAATTGGCTCAGTGGCAGGAGGCAGAGGGTGATGGTCGAAGGTTGTTTTTGTGACTGGAAGCCTGTGTCCAGTGGTGTACCACAGGGATTGATGCTGGGTCCTTTGCTGTTTGTAGTGTACATTAATGATTTAGATATGAATGTAGGAGGTATGATCAGTAAGTTCACAGATGACACGAAAATTGGTGGAGTGGTAAATAGTGAGGAGGGAAGCCTCAGGCTACAGGACGATATAGACGGGATGGTTAGATGGGCGGAACAGTGGCAAATGGAATTTAACCCTGAAAAGTGTGAGGTGATGCATTTTGGGAGGACTAACAAGGCAAGGGAATACATAATGAATGGTAGGATCCTAGGAAGGACAGAGGATCAGAGGGACCTTGGTATGCATGTACATAGATCCCTGAAGGAAGCAGGACAGGTAGACAAGGTGGTTAAAAAGGCATATGGGATACTTGCCTTCATTAGCTGAGGCATAGAATATAAGAGCAGGGAGGTTATGATGGAGCTGTACAAAACGCTAGTTAGGCCACAGCTGGAATACTGTGTGCAGTTCTGGTCGCCACACTATAGGAGGGATGTGATTGCATTGGAGAGGGTGCAGAGGAGATTCACCAGGATGTTACCTGGGCTGGAGCACTTCAGCTATGAAGAGAGACTGGATAGGCTGGAGTTGTTTTCCTTAGAGCAGAGAAGGCTGAGGGGGGACCTGATAGAGATGTACAAAATTTGAGGGGCATAGATAGGGTAGATAGAAAGGAACTTTTCCCCTTAGTAGAGGGGTCAATAACCAGGGGGCATAGTTTCAAGATAAGGGGCAGGAGGTTTGGAGGGGATTTGAGGAAAAACTTTTTCACCCAGAGGGTGGTTGGAATCTGGAACTCACTGCCTGAAAGGGTGGTAGAGGCAGGAACCCTCACAACATTCAAGAAGCATTTAGATGAGCACTTCAAACGCCATAGCATACAAGGCTACGGACCAAGTGCTGGAAAATGGGATTAGAATAGACAGGGCTTGATGGCCGGCGCGGACACGATGGGCCAAATGGCCTCTTTCTGTGCTGTATAACTTTATGACTCTATGACTATATGACTCTATTATGCACAGCACGGTTGCAAAAACAGCAATGACATAAATGATCGGGTAATCTGTTTTCACAACCGTACTCCACTTTAATGTGTTGTGGTCATTTCAAGCTGTCACTGGGCACGTTGTGAAATCAACCAATCAGCAGTGAATTGTTCATTTCCCTCCCCATAGTCAACTGACAACAGCATTAGAAGTCTCTGCAATTTTACAATGTGGCTGAATTTCCAAAAGTGCGCGGGGCTATCGATCACACCCATGTGGCACCGATGAGATCAGCAAAGCCCTACCTTACAGTTCTCTACTCGACCCCAAGGCTGTCAAAGTCAGAATAGATGGCTGTGAGCCATGCAGTACTGTAAGGCCTCACTCTCGTTCCTCTGGCAACTCTAGAGGAAGAAAAGAGGAAGACAGGTTATTGATGAGCAGACTTTATATTTAACTTACAGTATAAGAAGTACTACAAGGCTTCATTCTATGCTTTACTGACATGTAATGAGGGGTAGAATGCAACAGAAGTCCAGCAGAAGTTCTTCACAAACCCAGAGCTGGCTTCTGCCCTTCTACTTCCCCATTTCTGGCACCCTTGATGGACTCCCTCACCAGGATTTCCACAGCCTCTTCATCTGGAAGAGGTCGCGGAGCCGTCACCTGCCACTATTTTCTCTTTGTTGTTATGGGCTATGGTCTTCTTCAAAAAGAGTTAAAAAAAACTTGAAGGAACTATTGTTACAATGAGGTGAAGTAATAGCTGAATGTCAGCATGCTGACGACACATACATACAGCCGACAGCTACATTACATGGGAAGTTTCGTGCACACTAGGTGCAGGTAAGGATGTGAGTGAAGGAACAGTTCCAGGTAATGGCTGGTGGTGCAGTGGACAGCCCACTGCCTCCTGAACGCTCACGGTACACACTTAAGGTGTGTGAGGAGAGGTAATTGTAAGTGAGGGGTAATTGTAAGTGACTTAGTACCATACACTAATTGAAGGTTAATTACTTTGCCTGACATAGTAAGCTCAGTGAACATCCTGCAATCATGAGGAAGGGTTTTTGATCGGATGAATAGGGAAAGACTATTTCCTCTGGTTGGGATGTCAGTGATGAAGCGTCATCAATTTAAAATTGTCATGAAGAATGTGCGGAGAGAGGTTAGAAGGAATGTCTTTATGCATAGGGTTGTTGGAGCATGGAATGTTTTGCCATATGGACTGGTTGAGGCAGAGACCATTGCATTTTATAAGGGAAAATTGGATAAATTGGATAAATATCTTACATAGGATTACAAAGGATTACATAGGATATACAGCACAGAAACAGGCCATTCGGCCCAACCAGTCTATGTCGGTGTTTATGCTCCACTCGAGCCTCCTCCCATCTTTCCTCATCTAACCCTATCAGCATCTAGCTCTATTCCCTTCTCCCTCATATGCTTTTCTAACCGCACCTTAAATGCATCTATACTATTTGCTTCAACCACTCAATGTGGTAGCGAGTTCCACATTCTCACCACTCTCTGGGTAAAGAAGTTTCTTCTGAATTCCCTATTTGATTTCTTGGTGACTATCTTATATTGACGGCCTCTAGTTATGCTCTTCCCCACAAGTGGAAACACTCTCTCAGTATCTACTCTATCAAAACCTTTCATGATTTTAAAGACCTCTATTAGGTCACCCCCTCAGCCTTCTCTTTTCAAGAGAAAAGAGACCCAGCCTGTTCATCCTTTCCTGATAGGTGTACCCTTGCATTTCTGGTATCATCCTTGTAAATCTTTTCTGCACCCTCTCCAGTGCCTCTATATCCTTTTTATAATATGGCGACCAGAATTGCACACAGTACTCCAAGTGTGGTCTAACCAAGGTTCGATACAAGTTTAGCATAACTTTACTACTTTTAAATTCTATCCCTTTAGACATAAACCCTAGTGCTTGGTTTGCTTTTTTATGGTCTTGTTAACCTGTGTCGATACTTTTAATGATTTGTGTATTTGTTCTCCTAGATCTCTTCGCTCCTCTACCCCATTTAAATTATTATTTTCCAAGTAATATGTGATCTCCCTATTTTTCTTACCAAAATGTAATACCTCACATTTATCTGTGTTGAATTTCATTTGCCAATTATATGACCATTCTGCAAGTTTATTAATGTCTTCTTGTAATTTGTTGCAGTCCTCCTCAGTATTGACTATTCCCCCCAATTTGGTGTCGTCCGCAAATTTAGAAATTGTGTTTTTGATTCCAAAGTCTAAATTGTTAACATAAATTGTGAACAACAGTGGTCCCAGCACTGATCCTTGTGGAACACCACTTCCCACCTTCTGCCACTCTGAATAGCTACCCTTTACCCCTACTCTCTGCTTTCTGTCTTGAAGCCAGCTAGCTATCCATTCTGCTACTTGTCCCTTGACTCTGCATTCCCTGACCTTATTCATTAGTATATTATGTGGTACCTTATCGAAGGCCTTTTGAAAAACTAGATAAATTACATCTACTGCATTACCCTTGTCTACTCTCTCTGTTACCTCTTCAAAAAATTCAATGAGTTTGGTCAAGCAAGACTCTCCCTTTTGAAATCTATGCTGACTATTTATTATTGGCCTCGAAATTCCGTTCCCTACGGGTGTGTACGCGCTGTGTACTCACCCGTAGGGCCAACGGAAGTGCCGGTTTTACGCATGCACTGCGCATGCGCTGGAAACCGGCACTTCTGTTCTCTGCAGAAAGGGCTTCCCAGGTCAAATGCCTGCAGTGCATACGTTAGAAACTTCTGTTTTTTTCACACTGCCTTGAGTCCAGGTAAGTCGGGAACAGCTGCGCCTAGAAAAGCAGCCGCAAGGCCTGCTTTTAGCAGGCTAATAGTTCAAGAAAGTAAAAAAAAAATTTTTTCCACTGATTTATCATTTTAAAATACTTCAAAGAAAGGTACGTTTATTTTTAGCCCCGTTAAAAACTTTAATTATTTTTTTCAAAAATTTAAATTTTTGTTTAAAATAGTTAATTTATGTAATTTATAGTCATTTTAAAAATGTGATTTTAAAAAAATTTATTTGAAGTTTTACTTATGTTTTGGGGCTGATTGGCTCCCCATGGCCCACGTGATCCCAGGGACGCTGTGAACTACCTGCGCCCCTGGGATACGCGTGCCCTGCACACCGGCAGTTTGAAGAGGCACAGCAACGGAATTCTGCGCCTCCCGGGAGCCCTCCAGTCCAGGCGCAGATTTTTCCGAATCGCAGCCCTCCCGTGGGAGGGCTGCAAACGGAATTTCTGGGCCATTATATTTTTCATTTCTAGATGTTCTTCTATTTTCTCCTTTAGTAGGGATTCCATTATTTTTCCTATCACCGATGTTAAGCTGACTGGCCTATAGTTCCCTGGACATGTTCTATCTCCCTTCTTAAATATAGGTATTACGTTAGCTATCCACTAGTCCTCTGGCACTACACCTTTTTCTAACGAATTACTAAATATGTGTAGTAATGCCTCTGCTATTTCTTCCCTAGATTCTTTTAAAATGCGTGAATGTAATCCGTCCGGACCAGGGGTTTTATCTTCTTTGCATTTCATTAGTTTATTTAATATATCTCCTCATTTTATTTTATGTCATCTCCATCTGTTCTATCTCCCTGGTAAATAATGAAGCAAAGCAATTATTTAATATCTCTGCCATCTCTCTATTGCTGCCTGTGGTATTATCCTCTCCATCCCTTAGTGGCCTTATTCCCATCTCAACCTTCTTTTTTTTATTTATGTGCCTGTAAAATATTTTACTATTTTGTTTTATGTTCCTTGATAATTTAATTTCATAGTTCCTCTTTGCCTTCCTAATTTTTTTTGACTTCTCTCCTAATCCTCCCTTATCATGCTCTCCCCTGCTGTCCATGTACTTAATGTATGCCTCTTTCCTTACCCTCAATTTTTCCCTTATGGCTTTATTCATCCATGGTGTCTCATTAGTGTTTAGCTTGTTCTTGTTTATTAGTGAAATATATTTTTCCTGGACTCTGTTGAACACCGTTTTAAATGTTTCCCATTGTTGTTCTACATCATTGTTTGCCAATACTATTGTCCATTTTATTTTCCCAAGTGCTATTCTCAGCCCCTCAAAATCAACTATTCTCTAATCTATTACCGTGGTCCTTCTCAATTATTATCTTAAAGCGTATTATATTATGGTCACTATTGCCTAGATGTTCCCCTACTTTTACTTCTCTTATCTGCTCTGGTTCATTCCCCATTACTAGATCCAATAACGAATCCTCTGTTGTTGGGCTTTTTACATACTGGGTTAGAAAGGAGTGCTGTACACATTGTAGAAACTCCATTCCCTTATCCCCTTTACCTACCTCTTCTGTCCAATTAATATCTGGGTAGTTGAAATCCCGCATGATTTAGGTCTTTTACTAATTTCCCTAATTTGTTTGTATATTTCTTCCTCCACCTCCCTTCCACTATTAGGTGGTTTGTAGACTACCCCTATTAGTGTGATTAATCCCTTATCATCTTTTATCTCTATCCACATGGATTCTATTTCTGTCTTGCTGATAGCTGCGTTCCTTTTTTCTACTGCCATTATGTTATCTCTAATAAGTACAGCTACTCCACCTCTCCTTTTCAGCCTCTCTATCTTTTCTAAATATGTTATACCCTGCAATGTTTAATTCCCAGTCCTGATTTTTCTGTAGCCATATCTCAGTAATCCCTACTATGTCTGGTTCCTCACAATGTATGATTGCCTCCTGCTTCCCTGTTTTATTACAGACACTGTGTGCATTGCTGTACAGACAGATTAACTCATTTTTAATAGCAGTTCCTCTCACTTTATTTTTAATCATCTTTTTAAACTTCTGTTCTATAACTCTATTTATTCCCTTGCCATCAATGCCCTCCTTTACTTTACTCTTTCCTATGCTCTCCTTTCCTGTTTTGTTTATATTTAGGCTGGTTTCATTTCTTGTAGATCCCTCCCCCCCATCTTACTAGTTTAAAGCCTTTGCCACCTCCCTATTTATCCTTTCCGCTAGGGCACGGGTCCCATCCCGGTCCAGGTGGAGCTCGTCCCATCCGTACAGTTCCTTTCTGTCCCAGTACTGGTGCCAGTGTCCCATGAAAAGGAACCCCTCCTTCCCACACCAGCCCTTTAGCCACGTGCTAATTTTCCTGATCTGACTGTTTCTATGCCAATTTGCACGTGGCTCGGGCAATAATCCAGAGATTATTACCCTCGAGGTCCTACTTTTTAATTTAGCTCCTAACTCCTGATACTCCCTCAGCAGGACCTCCTCCCTGTTCTTACTAAAGTCGTTTGTTCCAGCATGGACCACGACAACTGGATTTACCCCCTCCCTTTCCAAATTCCTCTCCAGCTGCCATGAGATATCCCTTACCCTGGCATCGGGTAGGCAACACACCCTTCGGGATTCTCATTCTTGGCTGCAGAGGGCGCTATCTATCCCCCTAATTATAGAGTCCCCTATCACTACCACATTTCTATTCTGCTCTTCACCCCCTTGGACAGCCTTCTGAGCCATGGTGCCTTGGTCTGCATTGTGGCTGTCCTCCCCGCAGTCTTTCTCCTTGTCCTCACAGGTAGTGAGTACATTGTACTTGTTGGACAGGGCCAGTGTCTGTGGGACCTCCTTCTCAACCTCTCCTAAGTCCCCGCTACCTGGATCCCTAACAGTCACACAAGGAAAGATAGGGGAAGATACAGAGCTGTTAGAAGAGCGCAGGGCAATAGCATTAGTTTTGGATTGTTCCAGCAAAGAACTGATACAGACACAATGGGCCGAATGGCCTCTTTCTGTGCTACGATGTTGTTGAATGAGTGATAAATGTTGGCCAGAAGATCAGGAAAATTTCCCCGCTCTTTGTCAAATAGTGCCATGGAATGTTTTACATCTACCTGAGAGGATAGACAGGGCCTTCATATAACATCGAACCTTGAAGGTGATACCTCCAACAGTACTGCACTGAAGTGTCACTAAATTTGTGCTCAAAACAAAAACAGAAAAAGCTGGAGATACTCAGTAGGTCAGGTAGCATTTCAGGACATTCTCGACCTGTCTGCAGCCTTTGACATGGTTGACCACTCCATCCTCCTCCAACGCCTCTCCACCGTCGTCCAGCTGGGTGGGACTGCACTCGCCTGGTTCCGTTCTTATCTATCTAATCATAGCTGGAGAATCACCTGCAATGGCTTCTCTTCCCGCTCCCGCATCGTTACCTCTGGCGTCCCCCAAGGTTCTATCCTTGGCCCCCTTCTATTTCTCATCTACGTGCTGCCCCTCGGCGACATCATCCGAAAACACAGCATCAGTTTCCACATGTACGCTGACAACACCCAGATTTACCTCACCACCACTTCTCTCGACCCCTCCAACGGTCTCTAAATTGTCAGACTGCTTGTCCGAAATCCAATACTGGATGAGCAGAAATTTATTCCAACTAAATATTGTGAAGACCGAAGCCATTGTCTTTAGCCCCCGCCACAAACTCCGTTCCCTAACCACTGACTCCATTCCTCTCCCTAGCATCGGTCTGAGACTGAACCACACTGTTCGCAACAGATGGTAGTCTCATTAAAAAAATATAGGCCTAGAAATTCCCCAATATAGTGCCGGCTGTTAAGGCCGGTTTTGTTTAAAAAATGGCGGGCTGCTGGGGGAATGCTGGGAGTGTGGTGGGGGGCTGGCGGGGGTGGGGGGGCAGGGTGCGGGGGGAGTCCAGACTTTAAGGGGGAAAAATTCAGTTGGTTGCACCTCCCGTTAGCGCCTTAAGAGGGCGCTAATGGGGCGCAAAGCAGCTCGCGCCCGGGCGCGGCGATGTTTGCGCCGCTCGTGAAATTAACTAGACATTTTGCGGCGGCGCTAAACACTACAGCCACGATCTCCTGCGCCGGCAGATCATGACGTCAGTCGAGTGCGCAACGCCCTGGTATCGCCCCGGATCGGATATTGAGTGGCGCCCCCTGCCTTACCGCCTGCCGCTAGCAACGACAGGTTGAGGGGAGCGTTTTGCAGTCAGGAAGGGACTGGGGGAGCGCTATTTAAAGGCGACTGCTTCCTGCCTTTTATTGTTGGTGACATTTTTGAACCACGCATTCTGAGAGAGAGAGAGAGAGACTTCTGGAGAGATTCAACGCTGTGTGAAGGAGTTTTGGGTACTGAGCAGCACTTTGCAGGTTCATTTTGATTTTCCCTTCCTTGTATCGATTTAGAAGAGACTGTGGGGGCTGCACTCTGAGCTCTTTCCCTGGTACTCTCCATTGTTCTTTCCAGCAGATTTGATGTGTAGGTCTCTCCAGGCCGAAATTCAAGGCTGCAATGAGCAGGATGTGGATGGAAAGCAAGATCAACCCTCCCCTTTAAGAACTGGCCCACGCCATTGTGTGTGTGTTCCATTGCTGACTGACATCACATGAGCTTCGCCAGCGCTCTGAGGTAGCGCCTCGCTCCTCAGCCTTTGCGCCTTAAGACAGGTGTGAAGCACCTGATTTAGCGCTCCAATCACCTCCAGGGGCGATAAAAGTCAAGTTTGCAGTCAGAGGCGATAATTAGCGCCAGGCGCTAATCTTTGCACCCGGCTGATAATTGCGCCCCAAATGGGGCGATACTGAATTTCTCCCCCTAAATGTCCTGAGGAAGTGTAATCGATTACACTCCCTCTGCACCAAATTTTCTTTTAAAGCATTTGTGAAACAAAAAAGAATTGTCTTTGTCCGTTTTGGAAGCAGCAGTCAAGCTGCGCTGATGTAAGCTCTGGTGGGCCGCAGTAAAGATTTCCCTTCCTTCCACTAGGTAAGCTCCCCACGGGAGTCCCACTGGAAGCCCACCGAAAGTATTAAAATGAGCCTGACTCCGGGAAATGGGCTGGGATCAGGGGCGCGGACACAGGGCGGGTAGAGGTCCTGACCCACTGAATTTGTGCTGCCGTAGTTGGCAGAAGGAAACTTGACTTTACAGTCACCAGGCCAGAGTATGTCATTTTAACGGTGTGTGTTCATTTTGCTACTTTGCACCCTGGTAAATTTTTATATTCCCTGCAATATTGAGAAGTATGGCTGGTACTTCTGGTGGAAGGGAATCGCTGGGATGCTACTAAAGTTTGACCTATATGTGGGAAGCAATAAAGTGTCGCTTTTTCCTGGACATTGGTTCCCAGGGGACGAGAGAGAAGGCGGAGAGCTTATCGTACTGCATGGAGATGTTACTGGGCAGAACATGAAGTGGCTTTGCATTTTTCACCGAGTGACAAATAATGCTAAAAAAATCAGAAATTGTGTCTCGATTGTTCGGTTCTCTTGATACTTGGTACTCTGAAAACAAGAATACCAGGATCTACTGCTCACCGACAAATTCTCCTACACAGTACATTAAAGTTGCCTGAGGTTAAAACTGACATCCAGGATAAGGCGAGTGAAAGTTACACTTTCTTTCATGTCAGACGGTAGTCTCACTTAAAAAATCTAGGCCTAGAAATTCCAGTGCCGGCCGTTAAGGCCGGTTTTGTTTAAAAAATGGTGGCCTCTCAAATATAAATTAGCAGATCGTGACCTCAATCGACGTGCAATGCCTGACTTGATGCCAAGACTGCTAATTTGGATCTTCTCGCTATCCTTCACGCTGTGTCCTAACCACGCAATGAAAAGCGTGCGTGAAGCAGCCCTGCAGAGGCGCTGTCAGTGCTTTCTTAAAGGGACACACACATCTTTCAGGTAAGTTTGGATTTAAGCTTTTGGACTTTAAAAAAATATTTTATTACAGTAGTAGCTTGGTGCAATAGATTTAAAACGTTTTTAAAGTGTGCAGGGAGTGCTGCTGGAAGCTTGCAAGGCTTCGGATGGTAAAGGAAGGCCTCTGAGAAGACAGAAAATGCTGGAAATACTCAGCAGGTCAGGCAGTATCCGTGGAGTGAGAAAGAGAGTCACGTCTCAGGTCGAGAATATGAGAATGAGAATATCTGGCCCATTGTGTACCCCAACACTGTCTTCTTTGAAGTACTGGACATTAGGGGCACCAGAGGCAGGCGGAAGTTCTGGCAGACGACACCAGTCCCACCTCCATCCATGACATTAATGACCAAGGAAGCAGACTGAGGAATCATCCGTTTCCCCTGGCACTCCTATAATGAGGTGGAGACCCAGTAGAAATGGGTCCATCCCGAGATTTCACCTCCATCTGCTGGTTTTGCACCTCACATGCCCCGAAAACATTGCAGGGTTCCAGGGCCAGTAGGTTTTACCAAGAGAACCGAAAGACTGCACACGTAAAACTTATTTAGTCATTAGAGATGATCCGGGGGTTGGGGTGGGAATGGAGTGTCTGACAACACCGTCATTCTGAACTAAAATTTTGCATAAATGTTCATCCTTTTAAATGCTTAAAAAAAAGAGTTGTGTGCACCAGTATAAAAAAAACTAATCAGCTCGCAGTATGCGCATAATAATATGTTAATATATTGTGACTAAAATAGCTTTTTTTGCAATGATGAACAAAGTTTTTTCCCCCTCCAATGATATATGCTTATATTAATAACGGTTTTACAGCCTGTCAACTAGCTTCAAAGTACTTGCAACCATATTTTGCTATATTTTTATATTAAAGCTATTGAACTGACCTGTGATCTTTACAGTCAGCCTACATTCCAGGGTAATTAGGCTCTCAGTGGCACTACAAAAATCTATACCCTTGTGGTGGATGTTGCTATTCCACAAGGGCAGATTTATTTATTGCATTTTTTTGTATAACACATATTCACTTCAGGCAAGCTATTACAAATCCTATTAGACTGAGAAAGAAGAATAAGGCCTGAAATTATAACAGGACCCTCTAACAGAGCAAATTATAACATGAAACAAGGAAGTAACAGTGGTTCAGGTTTGACAAGACTATCCAAATGTAAAATTCCAACTCAGCAGGCTTGACTTCTTACAATCAGAATTTTATATCAGGCCCTGTGGTTTTTCATATATTACATGGAAATGATATATATATATAGAATTATGCGTGGTTCGTAATAAATTGGTACTTTTCTCTGGGAGTGTTCAGAGGGCTTTGGGAGAGGTTTATGGAGATTAACCCTTCGACTACTGCCACGTCCATGGACTTGTTATCATTTTGTTAGAACCTAACAGAAGAAGGCACGGAGCAGGATATGGCCATAAGTCTGCTCCTTCTACAAGCCATCTACTCTATCATGGGCTCCACCCCATTGATTTAACCTCTGTGGGAAGAGTTGTCAACAGCAACTTGTATTTATATAGCGCCTTTAATGTAGTAAAACGTCCCAAGGCGCTTCACAGGAGTATTATAAGACAGAAAAATTGACACCGAACCACATAAGGAGAAATTAGGGCAGATGACCAAAAGCTTGGTCACAGAATCACAACAATGTAGATAGAGGCCATTTCGGCCCATCGAGCCTGCACCGACACATATCCCACCCTATCCCCGTAACCCCACGTATTTAATCCCCCTAACACTAAGGGTCAATTTATCATAGCCAAATCAACCTAACCCGCACATCTTTGGACTGTGGGAGGAAACCGGAGCACCCGGAGCAAACCAACGCAGACACGGGGAGAATGTGCAAACTCCACACAGACAGTCACCCGCGGCCGGATTCGAACCCGGGTCCCTGGTGCTGTGAGGCAACAGTGCTAACCACTATGCCACCGTGTTGCCCAAAAAGGTAGGTTTTAAGGAGCGTCTTAAAGGGGGAAAGAGAGGTAGCGAGGTGGGGAGGTTTAGGCAGGGAATTCCAGAGCTTAGTGCCTAGGCAACAGAAGGCACAGCCACCAATGGTTGAGCGATTATAATCAGGGATGCTCAAGAGGGCAGAATTAGAGGAGCACAGATATCTCGGGGGGTTCTGGGGCTGAAGGAGATTACAGAGATAGGAAGGGGCGAGGCCATGGAGGGATTGGAAAACAAGGATGAGAATTTTGAAATCGAGGCGTTGCTTAACCGGGAGCCAATGTAGGTCAGCGAGCACAGGTGTGATGGGTGAACGGGACTTGGTGTGAGTTAGGACACGGGCAGCCAAATTTTGGATGACAGCAAGTTCACATAGGGTAGAACGTGGGAGGCCAGCCAGGAGTGCGTTGGAATAGTCAAGTCTAGTAGTAACAAAGGCATGGATGAGGGTTTCAGCAGCGGATGAGCTGAGGCAGGGGCAGAGACAGGCGCTGTTACGGAGGTGGAAGTAGGCGGTCTTAGTTATGCCGCGGATATGTGGTCGGAAGCTCATTTCAGGGTCAGATGTGACACCAAGGTTGTGAACAGCGTGGTTCAGCCTCAGACAGATGTTAGGGAGAGGGATGGAGTCGGTGACTAGGGAACGGAGTTTGTGGCGGGGACTGAAAATAATGGCTTTGGTCTTCCCAATATTTAATTGGAGAAAATTTCTGCTCATCCAGAACTGGATGTCGGATAAGCAGTGGTGGTCCCCAGTATTCCCTTAATACCAAAGGTAATGAAGCAATACTCCAGAATATCCATTTATTTTCATATCACCACTTCTCAGCCCCAGCCCACTGACGATAAGACAACATCTCTCTCCTTCCCAGTTTCATTATTTCTTTTCTAATTTAATTTTGAAATACACACAAATATGTCTTGTAGGTGCCTGGCCTCATGGCTCCAAATGTACTGTGCCTGTAGGTGGTGCTTTGAACATGTCCCTTCATTGTTCCCTGTTGCTTCACCTCCCCTTCTGCCCTGTCCTCCTCCTCTTCCCCCTTCCCCTCTCACTATCCCCCTTTCCATCCGGCTCACCATCCACCTCTCCTCCTCTCTCTCTCTCCCTCTCACCCTATCCCTCCCATCTGCCTGGACACCTGGTACACTCGCCTTCCTGGTGTTTCAAGAGCACCACCAGTGTTTCAGGAGCTGCACGCTCATGCTTACTGGCTGCCTCCTTGTCTGGTACTGTTTCCAGATTGGCCTTCTCTTCCTCCTCCATGGTTAGCCGCCTTTGTGGAGCAAAGTTATGAAGAATGCAGTAGATGACTATGAACCTGGGCACTTTGTGTTGCCTTCAGTATACTGTGCTCCTTGATCTTTCCAGATATCTGAAGCACTGCTCCAAGTGGCCATTGATGCTTGGTAACTATCCTGGTGGCTGCATGGGTCTCGCTGTGTTGAAGCTTAGGCTCTGTCCACAGCAGCTACAATGGTGTAATTAGTCAGGGTAGTTTTGATCTCCTGAATGCCATCCTTCCAGTATCATAAGTGCATTTACGGGGAATTTAGATAATTACATGAGGGAGAAAAGAATAGAAGGATATGTCGATAGGGTGAGATGAAGTAAATAGAGCGAGAGAAGGTTCGTGTGGAGCATAAACACCGGCCTGTTGGGCCGAATGGCCTGTTTCTATGATGTAATTCTATCTATTCACTCTCAAATAAATCTTACACAGGAGATTGTGTAGCAAAATGAAAGCACCATTGGTCTGGCTGGGAAGCAGGCAGTGGCCTGCATTACATGGTGCTGGTGGTCACAGAGCAGCTGCACACTAAATGGAGCAGAAGTCCTTTTTGTTCATGTAGGTCCATTGCATTATAGACAGGGGCTCAGATAGTGACATAGCCATCAATCACACCTATAGTTCAGGAAACCAAGCTGCCTGGTGGAGTCGGGCAGTCCTAACATGTCACTATTCCTTGTTAGTGTTAAAAGACATGATGCGGAGATGCCGGCGTTGGACTGGGGTGGACAAAAATGAGAAGTCGCACAACACCAGGTTATAGTCCAGCAGATTTATTTAAAATTACAAGCTTTCGGAGCTGTCGCCCCTTCCTCAGGTAAAGTTACAATGAGTGAATCTACAATATTTCACAGTATATAAACACAGAAACTGCAGAGATACGATCTTTCAGGGAAGGTGTCCTTACATCAAAGACACACCAAGAGCACAGCCAAGACAATGAGATGTGTCACATGGGGTCCAACGTGTCAAATCCTGCTGTCTGCAGTGTTTTTTTTGGGGTTTGTTTTTTTTGTGTTTTTTTAAAAAAACTGGAAAGACAGACAACGATGTCGAGTCACGTTCTGTAGCGTGACATGAACCCGATATCCCTATTGAGGCCGTCCTCATGGGTGCGGAACTTGGCTATCAGTTTCTGCTCGATGATTTTACGTTGTCGTGTGTCTCGAAGGCCGCCGTGTTAAAGGAGTTGAAGGTATTGGCCCTGCTGAGTAAAGCATCAGTCACCATCTGATTCATCTTGCACAGTAAATTGCTCGATTTGGCTGATATCTCCTGCATGACCTGGAAGGAACACAAGGCATATAAATGGGGGCTGTGATCACCTTGATGGCAGCGCAATCCCTCAATCAAGGTTGTCTGCAGGTCTTTCTGAAGCAGATTGCATGGTTCTGTAACTGCGCCGGCCCCCCACTCCCCCCCACTAAGTCTCACCCTCCCCGAGGCAATGATCTTCTGCCATTACCAGAATGTTGTGCCCAGGCCTGTGGATGCTATGGGTGGCACACCTTTGGTGACACCTGGGACCTTTGGAAACCCTCTCTGCTCATACTCATCCGCCCCTACCCAGGCACGTGCCAGAGAGCACTGAAAGCGATCTGAATTGTAGTGAACTATCTGTTAACAGAAGCCCAGTGAAACAGCAGTCACCTTCGGAATCCCGACAGTCGAGAACATGACTTAGCTGTTTCATACGGGCAGTGGAGTGCAATGCACATGTGAGGCTTGAAGACTTTAATTTGATGCATTTGGTCCTTAAATGAGCAATTATGCCTGTAACAATTACCACAACAGGGCTAACACACGACGTAAGCGCAGTAGCACACAACACCCTCAGCATCTCCACAGCAATTTCAGACCAGGCGCAAACCATTGGTGAGTGAGCACTACACCACGCAACGCTGGCCAGTGTCACACTGTCAGCGTAAAGACTTATGACAACAGCAATTTCTAGACTGTGATATATATGATTGAGATTAAACCCATGATAAACAGTCAACAGGCCATTGAGAACATCACAAATTTGGCAGGAAAACTGAAGGGATTTAAAACCTTGCTTATTTGGTTTTGATGAGGTATCCATTGGCTGTCAGAGCTGAAAGTACATTGCAGCATCAGAGTTGGCTTTAATCATATATACCTGACTGGTGAATCGAAAAATTGTAGCAATTAATTGGACACATAACAGCAGATGTTTGAGGGCAATGGCAGCATTTTACACCATTTAACAAGATTGGCATGTTTGTGGCAATGAATAATTAAAAATATTCTTGCACTCTGTTTTCGCTTTTTTTCAATCTCCATAATTAAAAGTCTTGCAATGGCTTATTTCACTGTTTATCATGGGTTTAATCTCAATCATATACGTCACACATCAAATCTAGAGAGAAAAAAATAATCAAGTGTCAAGCTTTTCTCGTTGGCTGAAATAAGTAACTTCGCCACATCAATTCTGTGAAACGTAAATCTTACAGTGACTCACTCCATTTTGAAAGGCTGGAATTTCAATCAATCATCTTGCTAAATTCAATTTTTCAAAATAATTTTCCAGCTGAATGTAACGTTGCAAAAAAGCATTTAGAACATCATGTAAAAAGATGTGATCCCCCTGTTAAATCATTAAACTCACCCTTACAGTTCCTGTATCGCGTTCCACATTCCTGCACTACCCTTTCTCTCCCAGGGCCCAGCCTGAGTCTCAGGGGCCTGGGACTTGCTTTTTCTCCTTGCCTGTGACCTCAGTTTTAAATCTGGGCTTTCTTACTTGTTTATGCCCTCACAATGTGGTGAAATCACACATATGGGCGGGGGGTGGATAATTTTGACTTTGGGTGATCGTGTAAAACAGGCGATCTCGATAGAAATGAAAATCGGGAGAGATGTATAATGGGTGGCGGTATCGATGCCCGTTTTACCCCCATCACCCAAAGTCAAAATGACCCCCATGTACTATCTGTGATGCTTATTGTCTGTGATTGTGCGATGTTTCACAGCCCCCTCCTTATTTTTCATCAGGATGCCTCTTCCCAAACCATCCACCCAGGCTCCCAATTCCATGCCCACCAGCACTCCTGACCCTCTCCCTCATAGCAGCAGAAACATAAATGAACCAGAGCAAAAAAAAAATCCATGAAACTAGGAGAGGTGGTAAACATAAACTGCAAAGGGACCAAACAGCAGGAAGGCAAAGGTGAGGACAGCAGGCAAAACAAAATCAATGAAGGAACAGGCAGGACATTCAACAAGAAGAAGACATTTTCTGGCAGGTCAGCAGAGAAGGAAGCCAGAGCCCAGCCCAGTGCCAGCTGGGTACTCATCATTGTTACTGCAAGTCTTGCCACACTCCTGTCATAAACACTGTAGCCTAGACATTACTGTGGGCAGTATTAATGGCTGAATAATGAATGCATCTGTATGACATTCCTCTGTCAGCTCTAAACATCTGTATTAAAATAGTGGACAGAGGAAAGCCATATGAGCACATTTAAGCATGTTCTCACTAATATCGCCAGCAGTGATTTCTAGGTTAATTAGTCTGACTCACTGTGACCAATATCACAAGAGATCAACTACAATACAATTTCATAGACAGTTATTTCAAGTTATATGAAGTAACCAAAATTAGTGATAAAAATGTATTGGATTTAGAGAGAACTAACTAATAATACAGAGCCTCACACTGGTCTAGAAAGTCAAGCTCCAAATGGGGCGCAGGGATCGATCCCCATTTCCTGAATGGGTAGGCCCAAGGGGCGCACTTGATACTGGGCCTCGGGCCTCATTATCACCGAGCCGGCAAGCTGCAACACCTAATAGGCACCCCAGGCAGCTCACCGGAGAAGAGGAATCAAAGATCAGGCTGCTGCATCGCCTGCAGTGGCCCTCAGGGAAGTCGTTAAAGGGGGCCAATCGGGAAGGGGGGCGGGCGACTGGGACAGGAGGGAGCACGATCGTGTCAGGAGGGCAGCGGTGGTCAGCAGGGTTAGGTAATGGTGGGTCAGGAAGGGTGAGTAGTGGGCAGAGGCAGGGATCATGGGGGGTGGGTAGCACTCATGCTCCTCCCAGCTCCACATTCAGGTCAGTAAATTTTACACACTTACCTTGTTGGTGGAGGCTTTAAGGACCGCCTGTTAAGTCGCATTTAGACCTGGTTTTTCTGATTGCCAGATGCGGTCAGGGCAACCCAAAATTGCAGAGGGGGTCTCAAAAAGGCTTTTGGCCTATAATTTGAATATACAAAGGGGCCTGGACGCCGATTTTTTTTCCTGCATCAATATGGCATGGAGCGCAATTCCGACTCATAATGTGCGTGCGCTTCCCGCCCACCGTATTAGAGGCTTGGGAGTCCATTGAGCACCCGAAAAACAGCCAGTGCACGGTCGAATTTCTAGAGACACTTCTCCATCTAAGTGATCCTATCGGGCATCTCTAGTGATACCTTTTGAGCATCTTACCTATCATTGAAATCAAACTAATGGGCCTATAGCTACCCACTTTGAATTACCACCCTTTTTAAAAACTGAAACTGTATTAGCGTCCTTCCAGTTTAAGGGAACTGTTCACAACTCTAGTGAGCTTTAAAGATGTGGGCAAGGGGCTTGCATCGCACTTGTCCTCTTGAGTGTGTCTTCTACAACCGAGCAACGTTACACCCAACCCCTTTAAACGGATTATGACCTCCTTCCTTTCAATCAAAGTCCTCATCCTTTGGCTTTCCAAAGATGACATTACATTGCATTTTCTAGAGTTTGGCATAAATGTACGTTCAATACGGTACTCCACCACTGACCCACAGGAAAAATAAAATAAAAATGATGAGCCTTACTTTAATGTGAATTTACCAGTTTAAAACTTGATTCTTTATTGTCCCTCAAACATTCAGCTCTATCGTCTGCTTTTCTCCCTGCACTGACCAGTTCTATCTCAAAGTCTGTTTAAATTCAAAGATACAGAGCCTCAAATCCCTACCTTAAGCTGGGAAAATAATAAATTTGAACACTGACCCTTACTTGGGTCCTTAAGCATTTAACAGTTCTCACACACGTAAAAAAACATTGGAAAATCATTACCTGCAGAGATTGCCTGTGTGCATGTCCTCCATTCTATCCAGTAAAATGTAACTACCTAAACCATAAATACATTTCTATCGCACCTTATTATTTCAAGACAAAGCACTTCACACATTGATTTTCTTTTGAAGTGTGACCACTAGTACATAGATAAATGTACATTTTACATCAGCAACTACCCATGAAAAACAATAGAATGAATGACAGCTTAGTCTATCTCTGGTGATCTTGGTTAATGGGAGGAATATTGGGCAGAACACCAAGAAAACTCTTTTCCCTTTGAATAGTATTATGGGATCATTACGTCTACCTGAACCACCAAAACAGGCATTTAGGGACTTTCATATTTGATCTGAAGGTTTTTTTCTTTTTGCTTTAATAACTTTCAACAAAACAAAAGGAAACTAATAAAACTAAATTCTAGTATTAGTCCTGGTGTCCACTAAACACTCCTTGTGGTACCCACTGGTCGCAGAAGGCCTCAGGCGAACCGCCAGTCACCTCATCCTCCCTCTCCAGGGCCACCCGGGCACGGACGAGACCGCGGAAGAGAGACAGGCAGCCAGAGCAAACTCCCCCCACCACCCGCTCTCCCCAATAGGCCGTGTCCAGCCTGGACCTGTAGTTGACCACCTTGGCCAGGCCCAAGGGCAGACCCACAAGAAGTCAATGCTGTCTGTATAGCGTGGAAAATGAAAACTGTCTGTACAGTGGTGTGATCAAAGGCAACATGTATAATACTTAATAATTACACATAAATATGTATTTTGCAGACAACTATTCAACAAAGGAGGGCTTTCTTCTGGAATATTCCTTTATTGTGCATTTTATAGACAACTGCAGCACCACTAAATTTCTGCTGGTGGAGTTGCTGATCGATTAGAAATTGTTCTCTGCAGCACCACTTACAGGCATAGACTGGAACTGCACCTCTTCAACAACGACAACTTGCATTTATATAGCACCTTTAACGTAGTAAAATGTCCCAAGGCATTTCACAGAAGCGTAATCAGACAAAAATTGACACCAAGCCAAAGAAGGAGACATTAGGACAGGTGACCAAATGCTTAGTCAAAGAGGTAGGTTTTAAGCAGCATTTTAATGGAAAACAGAGAGGTGGAGAGGAAATGAGGATGGGGGGCGGAATGCCAGAGCTTAGGGCCGAGACAACTGAAGGCACAGCTACCAATGGCGGGGCGAATTAATTGGACATAATTGCGGAAGCCATCATACAACATTATTCTGCCTGTTGCTATTGGAGCAAATCTCAGTTCTCTGCTAGGCATCAAAGTACTACTCTTCACTGTAGCTACTTAATTTTAGGGAACAAAACTTTACAATCTCACTCCACTGTGAGTGTATCTTCAGATTATAGCAAGGCACTGACTTTTCCAAGCTTTAAGATTTTTGAATATTGCCAAGATTGCATTAACAAGCTTGAATTAAAGATAGATGGCTGTAGTAGTTAGTGTGAGAGGGAGATTAGTGTTACTGGAATTCCCTCCCTAAAACTCTCCACCTCTCTACCTCTCACTCCTCATTTAAGACCCTCTTTGGCCAAGCTTTTGGTCACCTATCCTAAGATCTCTTTATGTGGCTCGATTGTTAAATTTTGTTTGATTACGCTCCTGTGAAGTGCCTTGGGATGATTAAAAATGGAATGTCTCAATATGTTGTATTGTGAAAGAGTAAGGAGTGTTGGTACTATTGGTAGCAGTTAAGGTGGCAAAAGTTTCTATTTTAGATTCCCATAGATTGACTCCATATTCCATTGTTCAGCAGATGTATAGTGAGGCCAAGGCTGACGTGGTCCTCTCTGCCATACTCACATAAGTCATTAAACTAAATTTTGCTCCATCATAGAGTGCTGATTTCATTCTTTTCCAAAGGTTGAACTAAAGAACAGCAGAAATTAAAATTGTCTTGCACGAAATTTACTGATTAAAGTTTAGTCATGTATTTAGAGATTAATACAATCAATAACACTTTAATACACGTTAAATTAGTCTTGCTGGGTGCAGTCAATCAATAGAATTTTAATGCGTGCTTATAGTAATTCCTTCAAAGAGTTGTGCAATAAATTATGGTGGGTCGATGATTAATTGGGGAAAATATTAAGACTTGCTTACAATTTTAATTAACTGCCTACAAAGTTTATGGTTGAAGATTTAACCACTTAGAAATTATTTTTAATCAATAAAAATACATATTTATATTTCCAAAAGCATTTACGTAACTTTTTTTTAGGCCCAACAATATTTATTATTCCATCATCATGATGGACTCTAACCTCAGATGTAGGTTGTAAAGAAAGTTAAAATGTTCTGTTTAATTTATTTAATCACCAAATAAACCAACAGTCTTCAGTTTTCAAATGCCTTTACTCGATTAGAATTTTCTTTTTGGTTTTAAACACCAAAGCCTGGATTTTCCTTACAAGAACTGCCAGTTGCTAGGTGGTGTAGAGGCGTTCTGGTAAATAAAATGGGCTAGAGATCCCCCCGTCAATACTCCGCCCCTAAAAATGGCCATTGCAATTTCCCTCCAGTGACCCTGCTGTGACCCTAATCTGCCCACCAGAAACATGCTCCGTCACATTTAAATAAAGCAGGGGCTATGACCATTCCCCCTGAGAACTCCCTGTGTTTCCCCCCCCAGTTACCACCCCTGAAAATTGCCACCAGCATGCAGGAGATCATCACAAACTTCTTCTAATACGGAGAGTGCCGTCCATCTGCATAATAAAGCCCTTCATGATCCATTGCCTTGCTCTCAGACTACCATTCTATAATATATCGAATATCTTCTCTGGAAGAGGACAGTTACAAACATTAATCATCATATATGCCGGATAGCAAGAGACCTTCCTGGTAAAAAACACACCGAATTGCCAGAAATGTAAAAGTTCACTACCACCTTGTCCCTTCATTGTGCCGTACCCCTACTGATACCTCTTATCACCATGACTACCCCTTGTGCCTAAAACTCTTTTCATGTCTTCTTCTAACCTCTTACTCCTACGTGGTGATAATTTAGTGTCAGTAGGTCATGAGGTCTGGACTGTAATGGAGCTCTTGAGGAATTAAGATGGCACTCGCCTCAGTGATGCTGATGTCCTCTGGTGTCATGTTGCTTATGTGCCCAATGCCGGGCCCAGAGCAGATGCTCCCTCATGTGCTGGCATTGGAGGGGGCTGTATTGATTCAGGCACATTGTTACTGCACATGAAGCAGTAACATCTGCACCCATTCCTTGCAGCCGACTATTACTGTGCACGGGCTCAATTGGGCTCATGGCCTGCGTGAGATCAGATTGAATAGTTCCAATGAAGTCCCAACAGCCCTGAGCTCAGGTGCTCTTCAGGGCATTATGGAAGCTGTCATTGTTGCCACTCCAGAAGTAACAACTGTCCTTCAGACCACTACTTGGTGTCGAAGGTGCATTGAGTCACCAGGGTGTTCCTCACGTCATGCCATATCTCCTGCATTGTACAGCAGATGCTAGTTGTGGACTCTTCCAACCTTTCCACCATATGCACCACTGCCTACACATGACTTCTATGCCCCTGAGTCACAGACCTTTTAAAGAGTGGATCGCTGAGATTTTGGTTCTTGGATTCTTCAGATGAGGGCAACCAATTCTGCCCCCTCTGGGGAGAGACAGCTGTTTCTTCATGATTTCCTCCCAGCTCCTCCTGATCACGGGTGCTTTTTTTTTCATACACGGGATGTGGGCATCACTGGTAAGGCCAGCATTTATTGCCCATCCCTAATTGCTCTTGAAAAGGTGGTGGTGAGCGGCCATGGTGAGGGACACAAAGAACATTCATTTTAGGAAGGTGCACTCTGACTTGTGAATCTCATGTGACTGAGCAAGAGCGGGAGGTCTTTAAAGTCAGCAGACAACAGAAGATCACAGTTGTGTAAGTGATCCATCCCATTATCAGCCTGAACCTCACTGGAGAGCAGCCAATAAAATATCCTTGTTCAAGAAGGGAGCAAAGGATAAACTCAGTAACTATAAGCTAATTGTCAATTGTGGACAAACTGTTGGAATCCATAATTCGAGATAAATTTAATGAGCAGTTATAAATGGGTGGTCAGCATGGATTTGTTAAAAACAAGTTGGGGTGAAATCAGCTTTGGCAGGGGTGTAAAATGAACAGTAGTGAATGGGCCGCCTGTTATACACCTTACCCAATTTCCTTTTCAACTCAGTTCTTGAGTGGGCTACCAAATAGGCGGCCAGCGCTCCCGCCTGAACAAGAGGGAGCCTTATTTCAATTTATAATGCTCCTCCTTCCACCTCAAAAATCCCCCCCTCCCCCCGCCCCGGTTGCCCAACCCTCCATGGCTTTCTTCCAGGATTGCCTCCCCAATTCAGCTACCTGCACCTGCTGGGCTCCATGTTGGAGCCATCTGTTTTTCAACCCTCTCCAATCGGCGAGCTGCTTGCAACAGTATGGAAATGAGACTTGACCATTAAAATGGCCCGATTCCATCACGTGGGTGGTGGGCTCACTGGACCTGCCACCTGCCCAATGAAATCAGTCACTTGAAAATCACTCCCATGTGTTCTTGTATGTAACATAGAATTCTTTACACTGTTCTATGATATGCTTCTGACAACTGCCAAGTCAAGTCCAACTGACAATTTGTGTTGAACCACAGGCAGTTGTGTATGTGGACTTGCATTCACAAGGAAATGTGCAGAGACTCCTAAACTTATTTCATGTGGAACCTTTACTTTTTTCAAACTTTATCTCTGGATGTGGGTGACTGTATCTGCCATTAGAAGGGCTGGGCTTTCTTGAACCTCCTTGTGGTGATGCGGTACTCCTGGTGGTGTTAGGTACAGTACTATAGGATTAGGCCCATCAACCATGAAGGAATGGCAATACATGTCCAAGTTAAGATGGCATATGACTTGAAGCCAATGATAGAAACATAGAAACATAGAATCTAGGAGCAGGAGTAGGCCATTTGGCCCGTCGAGCCTGCTCCACCATTCAATACGATCATGGCTGATCATTCAAATCCAGTACCCTGTCCCTGCTTTAATCCCCACAGTACACATATCCCACCCTAGCCCCGTAACCCCACGTATTTAATTCCCCCTAACATATCCCATCCTATCCCCATAACCCCACATATTTAATCCCCCCCCTAACACTAAGGGTCAATTTATCATAGCCAAATCAACCTAACCCACACATTTTTGGACTGTGGGAGGAAACCGGAGCACCCGGAGGAAACCCACGCAGACACGGGGAGAATGTGCAAACTCCACACAGACAGTCACCCGAAGTCAGATTCGAACCCGGGTCTCTGGCGCTGTGAGGCACCAGTGCTAACCACTATGCCACCGTGTAATTGTTAATTTTGTCCTTCTCGGTGGTAGAGGTTGTGGGACTGGACGGAGATGTTGAAGTAAGTTTGGCGAGCGGCTACAGACGTCACTGACTGTGAAGCGCTTTGGGATGTCCTGAGGTTGTGAAAGATGTTATATAAATGCAAGTTCTTTCTTTCTCAGTGAAATGTCTTCATTCCTCAGGCTCAGAAACTCCTCACTTATCTCAGCTGATTCTGGCAATAGCTGCGCCCTATAATTCTCAGATGAAATTACCCAAGTGCTGTGCTAGTGCAAAAGCAGGAAATTTGGAACTCCAGCACGACTGGCTCTCATTATCATATATTTAAATGAGATCACTTGGGATGGGCTACAAAGCACAAGAGAATTCAGTGGTGGAGTCGGTGGCGGCGTCAGTGTTGGGGCAGAAACCCGATGGAAATGGCTTCAGCTCCATTTTGCTGCCAAAATATTTACCTGCCGCTGAAATTACACCAGGCATGGCATGAAAATTCTCCCCCGTCAAAGTGCCTTTGTGTTTCAGCAGCACGAGAGCTAAGAGCATTGATTCTGCAACATAGTTCAGGGAGACTGTTAACCAACGCTTCCCAGTGGAGCTAATCCTTTTGAAGGCAGGCATTTTATCTTCTTTAATTCCATCATTATTTCAGCAATGCAAAGGGTAGGAGGGCTTCCAGGACGATCACTGGGTCTGCTCTCTTTCGGCAGTAGATTTGTGCATGAGTTGGGAAAATTCCCAACCTTGCCAGACATTATGCTACCACACGCACAGAATAACATTGACGAGCTGGTTGAAGAAGGGTATTAATAAAGGCTTAATAGCAGGTTACCTACCTGCCCTCTCAACTGAAACAGTGTGCAGGTGATACCAGTGATGAACTCTGAGGTGGGACATGTGCAGTAACATAGGTGGAAGATACGTCACCCATACCAGCTAACATTAAACTGAAGGACACAGTTTACAGGGGCCAATTACAGAGCAAAAACAGAAGTTTTCTGGCAATCATCTTCCTGTCTCATTTGGTTGTACAATGGGAGCATGTGTAAGGAGACACAGGAGGGTGAAAACATTTGAAAATGGAAGACATATCGAGGGTAGATATTGCAAGACCTTGCTGAGGGGATGGGATCTCCTTTACATCAGGGAAAGCCCAACCGTTTTTTTTATTTGTTCCTGGGATGTGGACATCGCTGGCAAGGCCAGCATTTATTGCCCATCCCTAATTGCCCTCGGAAAGGTGGTGGTGAGCCGTCTTCTTGAACAGCTGCAGTCCGCGTGGTGAAGGTACTCCCACAGTGCTGCTAGGGAGGGAATTCCAGGATTTTGACCCAGCGATGATGAAGGAATGGCGATATAATTCCAAGTCAGGATGGTGTGTGACTTGGAGGAGAACTTGGAGGTGGTGGTGTTCCCATGCGCCTGCTGCCCTTGTCCTTCTAGGTGGTAGAGGCCATGGGTTTGGGAGGTGCTGTCGAAGAAGCCTTGGTGAGTTGCTGCAGTGCATCTTGTAGATGGTACACACTGCAACCACGGTACGCCGGTGGTGGAGGGAGTGAATGTTTAAGGTGGTGGATGGGGTACCGATCAAGCGGGCTGCTTTGTCCTGGACGGTGTAGGAAAAGCAGCAACCGATTTGCACATGGCAAGGACCCACAAACAGCAATGTAATGACGACCAGATAATCTGTTTTAGGTGTTGCTTGAGGGATAAGTGTTGGCCAGGACATCAGGAGAACATTCCTGAGTTTTATACCTCATCTGAAAGGCAGCACCTCCAACAGTGCAGCAGTTCCTCAGTACTGCACTGAAGTGCCAGCCTAGATTCTGTGCTCAAATCTGTGGAGCAGGGCTTGAACCAACAACCTTCTGACTTATAAGCAAGAGTGCTACCCACTGAGCCACAGATGGGTACTTCTTTGGGGGTTTAACTACACTGCCAAATGTAGATGAGAAAGATGATTCCTTGAGGGCCCATGAAATAAAGATGTGAGAATGTCTAAGGCATTTTGATTACACCTGTCACTATCCTAGGATGTACATTTATAGACATCTCCACACATACACTTTACCAGACAGACTGCCAGTGTTGTACCACCTACTGCACAATGACCTGCAGACAACATCTGGATCGGGGCAGCTCTTCGTGCAGATGTGAAGATTACCACAACGGGAAACATTCATGCTACTGGATCAGTTAAAGCCAACCCAGAAGACATCAGGCTGTCTGCAGTGTACAAAAGTATCAAGCAATTGATAAACACTGGTTGGAATTTTTACTTTTGAGTCGTGGCGGGCCGCGTAGCGAGTTGGGAACGATTAGCCCGCTCTTCAGAGCGACTTTAGTGTAATGGCCCCAATTAAACCAGCCATGCGCATTTCCCAGCCCTATTAAAGGGTGCGAGTCTGATGACAGCATCGATGACTCATTTCCAGCACCCATATTTAAAGCAGCCTTGCACACAACTCATTTGAAGGTTGGTAAAGGAGTGTGGAAGGAGCATTAGAAAGGTTGGAGTTATTGTGCAAAGTGAAAAATATGGTTACCCAAATGCAGAGGGCTGCACCCCGCTTTATAGATGTCTCGCTGCATATTCTGGTTGAGGCAGTAAGAGCACGCAGGGAGGTCCTCTTCCCAGCAGATGGGCAAATGTGAGAAGTCGCACAACACCAGGTTATAGTCCAACAGCTTTATTTGAAATCACAAGCTTTCGGAGCGCTGCTCCTTCGTCAGGTGAAGTGAAGAAATGCATATGGGCACAGCATATATAGTCAGAGAACACTGCCAGATGACGACAGTTAATCTTTCTAACTGCCCTTTATCACACCTCGGCAGAGATAATCACGGCAATCAAAGGTGTGGATGGTGTCCAAACAGTTCAATCAGGAAAACATTACATCAAAGACAATGAGGTGGGGTCACAAGGGGTCAAATGCGGCAGATGCTGGGGTCTGTATGGAAAACAAAAAACTCTTTTTGCTGGAAATCACAGCAGGTCCGGCCGCATCTGTGTAGAGAGAACAAGCCAATGACGACTCGAGTCTGGATGACTCTACATCAGGTGGGGTTACATGTAGCGTGACATGAACCCAAGATCCCGGTTGAGGCCGTCCTCATGGGTGCGGAACTTGGCTATCAGTTTCTGCTCGACGATTTTGCGTTGTCATGTGTCTCAAAGGCCACCTTGGAGAACGCTTACCCGAAGATCGGAGGCTGAATGTCCTTGACTGCTGAAGTGTTCCCCGACTGGGGGCACTGACAGCAGATGGGGGCAAGAGACCTCCCCAAGAGACCAAAAGGGGTCGGCTGGAAGTGGCAGAGGAGGTCAGCAGCAGGGAGGTCGCGAGGAGGACCTGGATCCAGTGCAGGAAGAAATTCAATGATCTGATGAGGTCAGGAAAGGTGAGTACAAAGCCACACTCACCCTCATCCTGAAGTGCCTGTCACCACATCCCCATCACTCTGCCTACTCCTGCACATCATTCCTCACACCAACATACCTTGCACGTCCACCCACCCTCTCTCTATCTACATACTCACATCCCCATCTGACTAACCACCCCTCACACTCACCCTCATCCTAATGGACTCATAGCAAGTAACACCAGAGAAGGAGGCCATTTGGCATTGACACCCCACTCCCTCATAGTCACCCTCTACAGATGTAACCCATCCATTCCTTGCACTCATTCCATCACTCTCACTCAAAGTTTTCTTCTTTCCCTCCCTGCAGGAGAAAAGAGCCCACAACAACAGAGAGAGGGAGAGACCGGCCCTCAAGTCTTCACACACCTAACAGCAGTAGAGGAGGGGGCCCTGGAGATCTCAGGAGCTCGAGAGATGCTGGCAGTGGGAGACAGAGAGAGGGGGACATCCCAGCAACCAGGTGACAGAATCACATCTCATAAAGCCACATGGCATACAGCAGTCACTCATATGGTAACTGATGTCAGCAGCCAGTGAAATGTCATCATGTGCATAATGGCAACATTACCCATTCTTATTATAACACTTCTAATTCATCTTTTTCCTCTCCCACAGGTCCATCAACTGCCTCCACCCACCCCCCACTGTCCAGCCAGAGGAGGAAGACGACTCCAGCCTCTGAGGGTGCAGTGTCAACAGACCCAAGCGCAGTCAGCACCAGCGCAGATACTCACACTTTGGTGGGTCCTGTGCACCATAGAGTAGAGTTGTCACCTGGTGTCTCACACATCACAAGTGAGCAAGAGCAGATGGTGTTGACAGGGACAGCAGTGGAGACTCCTCGCCGGAGGACGCAGGACGCTCCAACCTCTGCTGAGCTGCTTGCAGACGCTGAGCCTCGGGGGCCATCGAGAAGAGGGTGATCTTGGAGGGGCAGCAACAATTGCAGGAGGCTCTGGCAGCTTTTGCAGCCATGATGTCTGCAAATGTTCAGAGAATGGAGGAGTCCATCTCCAACATGAGCATCACCATGTCGCAGGCGATGGCGACGATGTGCTCTTCCATGGAAAGGATGGCCACCTGCATGGAGCAGCAAATGTGCCACTCACATGAGCACATGCTAGCTGTGGACAGGCGCTCATAGACCTCCTCTGAAGGAGGGATGTCAATGTAGACTTAGGTCCTCATGGCCCCACTGCTGTGCAGCAAGGTACTCGCCAGCTCCTTGCTAGCAGGGAAGTGCAGGTGGCCCATGAGAGGGATGATGGTGAGAGGGGACATGGAAGTGGGGCTCTTCTCAAAGCGCTCCCACTTCTCCCCTGTTGCCTCCCCCTCAGTCAGAGCCCCACATGCTTCCTCGGATCCCGATGGCTAAGTCTGTCCCTGCATAGTCACAGGAGGAGCAGACTTTGGCGGGGCCATCACAGGATCCAAAACCCAGAGGACGTCCGCCAAAAGTGTCTGCTGAGATGCAGCAGGGAAGTGAGCAGCCTGCCTCCAGCTCTGCTGAAGCCACAGGGGTTGCACCTCGTAGAAGCACTCGGAAAAGAAAAATGACACAAAAGTAGATGCACAAGGGTGTTTCAGTTATTTTGATGACACACATAAATGTCTTTCTTTGCACCACTTTTGGGTCTTGCCCATTTTTGCCTGTTACCTTGGAAGTGGCTTTGTCACTTGGAGTGAATGAGACATTCCTTAACCTCGAGCACTGGGGCTTTGGTTGAGAGGAATGGCTTGGTCATTGTAAGGATGCTTTATGATGTTGTTGAGGGAGAACACAGTACAGCTTGTGGCAGCGACATGGCTGCATTGGAGCAAGTTAAGTAAATCTGGCCATGAGGCCATGCCGGGTCTCCCAGGCAGCAATGTGCGCCGCAGCAAGTGCCATTTGCACCTCAGGTTCCTCCTGCTTCTTGTCTTCCTCCTCGTCCTCCTCCTCCTCTGAAGAGGCTGTGTGCTCTGCGCCATTCTCCTCCTGCAGCTCCAATCCTCGCTGCTACGCTGTGTTGTGCAGCGCGCAGCAAATGACGAAGATTCTGGAGACCCTGGCTGGTGTGTACTGAAAGGCTCCTCCAGATCTGTCAAGGCATCTGAAGCACATCTTCAGCTTGCCTATTGCTTGCTCTATGACACATCTGGTGGAGATGTGGCTCTCATCATAACACTCCTCGACCTCAGTACTTGCCGCCCTCAGGGGTGTCATCATCCATGTCTTCAGTGGATAGCCCTTGTCTCCAAGCAGCCAGCTGCTAAGTCTGTTTGGAGGTGTGAAGAGATGAGGGAGGAGGGAATCTGGCACACACATGCATGATCATCTTTTTATGGTTGCAGACCAGCTTCACATTGATTGAGTGGAAGCTTTTGCGGTTCACAAACACTCCTGGGTGAAGATGGGGTGCCTTCATGCCTACATGCAGTCCATGTGAGAAGTCAGCCAGAGCCGCAAAGCCGAGCGCCCGCTCAGTAACACTGGCTTCATTAGTGGCAAAGTTTATATAATTGGCTGACTTGTGAAACATGGCATCGGTCACCTGGGTGATGCATCTGTGGGTGGCCGACTGCGAGATCCCACAAATGTCTGCTGCAGATCCCTGGAAAGAGCCTGAGGTGAAGAAGTTGAGGGTAGTGGTGACTTTGACAGCCACTGGTAATGAGTGTCCACCAGGACCTCTGGGCAGCAGGTCTGTTCCAGCAAGCTCGAGGGGCCGAATGGCCTACTCCTTGCTCCTATCTTCTAAATGTCTGAAATGACCTGGCGCGATAGCCTAAGCCTCCTGAAGCACTGCTGCTCAGTCATGTTGAGGAAGCTCATCCTCTGCCTGTATACCCTGTGTCGGGAGTATCGCCTCTGGCGTGCTGCAGCTCTGTGGTGCCCCCCTCTCTCCTGTGGAGCATCAGGTCATTGAGGAGAAGGCTGCTGTTGTGGTTGCTGCTGCTGCTGGTGTTGTTGGTGGTGGGGCTCATCTTGGTCTGAGTATAAGGACCAAGGTGAGACAGTATAAGCGGTACCCATGCTGATGTAGTAGATGGCAGGTAAAGTGGAGATCAGAGGGCCAATCCCTCAATGTTGTGATAGTGAGTAGCAATGTGCTGAGAGTAACTTCTGAAGTTTCAAAAATGACCTGCAAGCTGCAGACATCGTAATCTGTTGGAGTATTTTTGTGCTTTTCCCAGCTCTCAATGAATGGACTCGCCAATGGCCACTGAGCTTCCGCCTCCCCTTCACAGGCGAGGCACCCGACCTCCGTGAATCCTGTGCTCCAGCGGTAAAACTCAGAAGCTGGCGTTAAAATCACTCTTAAGGGTCTCTCAACATGGAGTTAGAGTCATAGTCATAGGGGGAAAAATTCAGTTGGTTGCGCCTCCCGTTAGCGCCTTAAGAGGGCGCTAATGGGGCGCAAAGCAGCTAGCGCCCGGGCGCAGCGATGTTTGCGCCGCTCGCGAACTTAACTAGACATTTTGCGGCGACGCTAAACTTTATCGCCGCGATCTCCTGCGCGCGCAGATTGTGACGTCATACGAGAGTGCAACGCCCTTGTGGCGCCCCGGAGCAGAATTTCAGTGGCGCCCCCATCCTTACCGCCTGGCGCATCCAACGACCGGAAGAGTGGAACGCTAACAATCGCTGTGGGGCTGGGGGGGGGGGGCGCTATTTAAAGGGGGCCTCTTCCTGTCTTTCTCTGTGGTTGACATTTTTGCACCACTCGTTCTGAGAGAGAGAGAGAGATTCGGAGAGAGAGAAAGAGTGACTTCTGCATTGAGTCAACGCTGTGTGAGGTAGTTTTGGCTACTCATCCTAACTTCGCTGGTACTTTGGTTTCTGGCCTTCATAACTTTGCTTGCTAAGAGATATGGGGGCTGCACTGATGGGGGGCGTCGTCCTGTGCCAGCTGAATCGGTGGAGACAGAGACGCAGAGAGAGAGTGGCAATGATGGCCAGACGGAGGAGGGCCAACAGGCATCTGTACAGGAGAGCTTACCCTCCCAGGGTATATCGTGAACAGCTCTCCTACATTCATATGTCTGATGAGCAGTGTCTGCGAAGGCTGCGCTTCAGCAAGGAGGTGGTCACTGAGCTCTGCCACCTGCTGCAGCCAGATCTGCAGCCTCAACTGAGGTCCAGGACGTCTCTGTCGGTGGCAGTGAAGGTCACAGTGGCTCTGAACTTTTATGCTACTGGCTCATTTCAATCTGCTGTTGGGGACATCGCCAATATCTCCCAGTTCGCAGTGCATTGCTGCATCAGGAAGGTCACAAATGCCCTCTTTAAAAGGAGACGAGAGTTCATCTCTTTCCCCATGACCCCAGACAAGCAGCAAGAACGCGCTCTGGGCTTTGCGAGGATAGCGGGCTTCCCCATGGTGCAGGGCGCCATTGACTGCATGCATGTGGCTTTGCGTGCTCCGCATGAGAATGCCGAGGATTTCCGGAACAGAAAGGGGTTCCATTCCTTGAATGTTCAGTTGGTCTGTGACCACAGACAGCTGATACTCGCTGTCAATGCCCATTATCCTGGCAGCTGCCACGATGCTTTCATCCTGCGCCAGACTACTGTGGCAGAACTTTTCGAGGCACCGCATCAGCCAGTTGGTTGGCTTCTCGGGGACAAGGGGTATCCACTGAGCACCTGGCTGATGACACCGCTCCGTACGCCCAACACCCCTGCTGAGCTGCGGTACAACGAGAGCCATCAAGCTACCAGGAACATCGTGGAGCACACAATCGGCATGCTCAAGCAACGGTTCCGCTGTCTCGACCATTCTGGAGGAGCCCTGCAGTACTCGCCTGAGCGAGTTTCCAACATCGTAGTTGTGTGCTGCATGCTGCATAACATGGCAATCCTCAGGACCCAGCCAATGCCACCAGGCCTTGGAGCACCACCAGAGGAGGAGGAGGAAGAGGAGGAAGAGGAGGAGGAGGATCATCAGCAGCAGCACCAAGGCATGAGGGCGGCCCACAATGGTGAAACTGCTAGGGCCGTCCGTCAGCGGCTGATAGCAAGCCGCTTCTAGGCCCCTGCTGTGGAAATGGCTTCTGCCATTGAGAACAGCATGAATGAACCCAACACGCAACCCCTAAGCCGGCCAAGGCATCAATGATTCCAAACACCAAACATGTATATTTTGAGTACCAAAACTTATTTATTTTACAAACTCTGTGTGTGTCATTTCTTCATGACAAACTCATACAAATAAACACAAAAAAACAGTAATTACCATAACTGGTTCTCACAACCTGGAGATCATGTGCAAAAAACTCAACAAAAGTTTGACCACGAACCTCGGCCTGTAATAAAATAATGACCAGCATTTTGTCACACCTCCTACATCGAGGGTGAACTCCTTCCCGTGCGCCCTTCCCCCCTTCTTACCCTACTGCTCCTCCGCAATGGGACCTCAGTGGCTGCAGCAAGGCTGGTGGAAGGCTGCTGACTGTCAGGCCCTGACAATGCAGATGCCCTTGAGGGACGGCCTTGACCAGTTCTGGGCCTGGAGGGCCCGGCTGCAGACTGCACCAACTCTGCATGGGCGGCAGCAGTCTGTCCTACAGGCGGTGGCAACTGCAGTGGAGAAGTGACAGTGGTGGCAGCAGGAATGCTGTCATCTTGAGCGAGGACAGCAACTCCCTGCTCGACCGGCACACTGGCACTCCCACGGGGCAGCACCTCATCATCCGGAGCAATCTGCTGGAGCACAGATTGCTGGCCTGCTGCGGCGCGGTGAGAGCCCCGGGGAAATGTGAACGAACCAGCGAGGATGGCAGCAGACAGTGCTCGCGTGACCTCAATCTGAGTCTGCATGAGAGCAGTCTGAGATTGAATTGCAGCCCTGAGCTTCAGTGTCGCATCCGCCTGCGCTGCAGCGAAGTGCTCCACACTCCTTGCCAGTGCTTCAATGCATTCGGGCACCCTACCCACTGCAGCCATGAGCTCAGTGTGCATGCCCACCGCCTGGGTGTTCATTTCCGCGATCAGCCGCTCCTCCTCTGCGTCCAGTGCAGCAGGACTCGCTGGCATACTCTCCCTCCGGGGAGAAGGCCCCTGAGCTTCCCTACCCCCATCGCGTTGCTGCAGCCCGCTGGGTCCTGGAGCTTCACCCTCATCAGACCCTTCCCCCCTGCTCCCCTCCAGGGAAGGCGTGTTCCCAGTGTCGGCATGGGCTTCCTCGGGAGAGGGTGGCACTGATGCTCCGGCTTCCTCTTCCTCCTCGGCTGCAGCTTCACTCCCACTGGCAGCTTCAGGGCCCGTCTCCTCAGCTGGTGAATCACCATCTGAAAGCAGGGAGGTACAAGAGTGGCTTTAGCGTGAGGACAGGGTGGCAGTAAGGGAGGAATAAGTGCAGTGAGTTAGTAAGTTGGATTGAAAGTGTCAAAGGCTGGTGTTGTGAGGGACAAGTGGAAGGACAGAGGACAAAAAGGTAATGACCTTACCATTGCTGTCCAGAACGGGGTCGGCGTCTCCAGTGGCGACGGGACTGATCACCCGGCTTGCCACAATCCTGTGGACGCGCTCCTCAAGATCGCTGAGGGGTTGCAGCTGAGGCCGCCCTCCACCCGTCCGTTGCTGCTGTCTCCTATTATGCGCCAGCTTGGCCTGCAAGAAAAAGGACGGCGTCTGAGTAAATATACAGCCATGGTCTTGCCTGATGTGCCTCCCATAGGTGAATAGCCCTTACTGTATGCAAAGTACGGAATGTGTGTGTGTGCTTCATGAAAGGGTCATAGGTGTTGGATGAGTGTTGTTAATTGTGGTTTTAAGACCCTCTGGCCATAGAGTGAGGTTGAGATGGAGGGATGGAGAGGTATTGCAAAAAAACCACTCACCCTGACGACCCGAGTGAGGTCGTTGAACTTTTTCCAGCATTGGACATGGGTCCTGGGCACCATGCTCCTGGAGGAGACGCGCTGAGCCACCTCCCTCCACACTCTTCTGTAGTCGCGCGGCAAAGGCCTCCTGCCACTCTCTGGGTACAGTATTGGTCTTCGGCGCTCCACCGCGCCAACAAGAGCATCCAAGGCCCGCTCGGTGAAGCGCTCAGCTCGTTCTCTCACCCTCTCCATCCTTGGCTGGAAAATGGATTCACAGGTCTCTCCAGGCCGAGATTCAAGGCTGCAATGAGCAGGGTGTGGCTGGGGAGCAAGATCGCCCCCCCCCTTTAAGAACTGGCCGGCGCCAGTGTGTCTGTGTTCCCTCGCTAACTGGCAGCACCTGCGCTGCGCTCGCGCTCTGAGTTAGCGCCTCACTCCTCGGCCTTTGCGCCTTAAGACAGGTGTGCAGCGCCTGATTTAGCGCTCCAATCACCTCCCGGGGCGTTAAAAGTGAAGTTTCCAGTCAGTGGCGATAATTAGCGCCAGGCGCTAATTTTTGCGCCCGGACGATATTTGCGCCCCAAATGGGGCGTGACTGAATTTTTTCCCCATAGAGTCATAGGGGTAAAAATTCAGTTGGTTGCGCCTCCCGTTAGCGCCTTAAATGGGCGCTAATGGGGCGTTAAGGCGCTAACGCCTGGGCGCAGCGCTGTTTGCGCCGCTCGAGAACTTAACTTGAGATTGTGCGGCGGCGCTAAAACTTACCGCTGCGACCACCTGCGCGCGCAGATTGTGACGTCATTCTGTGGTGCAACGCCCTTGGGGCGCCCCGGAGCGGAAATTGAGTGGCGCCCCCTGCCTTACCGCCTGGCGCTTCCAACGACCGGAAGACTGGAACGTTATCAATCGGTCTGGGGCTGGGGGGGGCGCTATTTAAAGGGGGCCTCTTCCTGTCTTTTTCTGTGGTCGACATTTATGCACCACTCGTTCTGAGAGAGAGAGAGAGATTCGGAGAGAGAGAGAGAGAGACTTCTACATTGACTCAACGCTTTGTGAGGTAGTTTTGCCTAGTTCATCCTAACTTTGCTGCTACTTTCGTTGCTGTACCTCATTACTTTTCTGGCAAAGAGAAGATGGGGGCTGCAATGATTGGGGGCGTCGTCCTGCTCCAGCTCAATCGGAGCAGAGTGAGACGCAGACAGAGAGTGGCAATGATGGCCAGACGGAGGAGGCCCATCAGGCGCATGTACAGGAGAGCTTACCCTCCCAGGGTATATCGTGAACAGCTCTCCTACATCCACATGTCCGAGGAGCTGTGTTTGCGAAGGCTGCGATTCAGCAAGGAGGTGGTCACTGAGCTCTGCCACCTGCTGCAGCCAGATCTGCAGCCTCAGCTGAGGTCCAGGACGTCTCTGTCGGTGGCAGTGAAGGTCACAGTGGCCTTGAACTTCTACGCCACTGGCTCATTCCAAGCTGCTGTTGGGGACCTCGCCAATATCTCCCAGTTTGCGGTGCATCGCTGCATTCGGCAGGTCACCAATGCCCTCTTCACAAGGAGACGAGACTTCATCTCCTTCCCTATGACCCCAGACAAGCAGCATGACCGTGCTATGGGCTTTGCGAGGGTAGCGGGCTTCCCCATGGTGCAGGGCGCCATTGACTGCACGCATGTGGCTTTGCGTGCTCCGCGAGAGAATGCAGAGGAGTTCCGGAACAGAAAGGGGTTCCATTCCTTGAATGTGCAGTTGGTCTGTGACCACAGACAGGTGATTCTCGCTGTCAATGCCCACTATCCGGGCAGCTGCCACGATGCTTTCATCCTGCGCCAGAGTACTGTGGCAGAAATTTTCGAGGCACCGCATCAGCCAGTTGGTTGGCTTCTGGGGGACAAGGGGTACGCATTGAGCACCTGGCTGATGACACCGCTCCGTGCGCCAAACACCCCTGCTGAGCTGCGGTACCAGGAAAGCCAACAAGCAACGAGGAACATTATTGAGCGCACAATCGGCGTGCTCAAACAACGATTCCGCTGTCTGGACCATTCCGGAGGAGCCCTGCAGTACTCGCCTGAGCAAGTTTCCAAATTCGTAGTGGTGTGCTGCATGTTGCACAACATGGCAATCCTCAGGACGCAGCCAATGCCACCAGGCCTTGCAGCACCACAAGAGGAGGAGGAGGAAGAGGAGGAACAGGCCGAGGACGATGATCAGCAGCAGCACCAAGGCAGGAGGGCGGCCCACAATGGTCAAACTGCAAGGGCCGTCCGTCAACGACTAATAGCAAGCCGCTTCTAGGACCCCTGCCAGTGCTACAAACACGAATCAACCCAGCACGCAACCCCTAAGCCGGCCAAGGCACCAATAATTCCAACCACCAGCCATGTATATTTTGAATACAGAAACTTATTTATTGTACAAACTCTGTGTGTGTCAATTCCTCATGAGAAACTCATAGAAATAAACACCAAAAAACAGTCAATAACATAACTGGTTCTCACAACCTGGAGATAATGTCCAAAACACTAAACAAAAGTTGGGCCATGAACCTCGGCCTTTAATAAAAAAATGACCAGCATTTTGGCACACATCCTACTTTTTGCCCTTCGAGGGTGATCTCCTTCCCTTGCGCACTTCCCCCCTTCTAACCCTACTGCTCCTCCGTAATGGGACCTCAGTGGCTGCAGCAAGGCTGGTGGAAGGCTGCTGCTTGTCAGACCCTGACACTGCAGATGCCCCTGAAGGCCGGCCTCGACCACTTCTGGGCCTGGAGGGCCCGGCTGCAGACTGCACCAACTCTGCATGGGCGGCAGCAGTCTGTCCTACAGGCGGTGGCAAGTGCAGTGGAGAAGTGACAGTGTTGGCAGCAGGAATGCTGTCATCGTGAGAGAGGACAGCAACTCCCTGCTCGCCCGACACACTGGCACTCCCACGGGGCAGCACTTCAGCATCCGGAGCAATTTGCCTGAGAACAGATTGCTGGCCTGCTGCGGCGCGGTGACAGCCCCGGGGACATGTGCACGAACCATCGAGGATGGCAGCAGTCAGTGCTCGCGTGGCCTCAATCTGAGTCTGCATGAGAGCAGGCTCAGATGGGTTCCTGGCAGCCAGTGACTGAATTGCAGCAGTAAGCTTTAGTGTGGCATCCGCCTGTGCTACAGCGAAGTGCTCCACACTCCTTGCCAGTGCCTCAATGCATTCGGGCACCCTTCCCACTGCACCCATGAGCTCAGTGTGCATGACCACCGCCTGGCTGTTCATTTCTGCAATCATCCGCTCCTCCTCTGCGTCCATTGCATTAGGAGTGTCTGGCATACTCTCCCTCTGGGGAGAAGGCTCCCGTTCTTCCCTCCCCCCCCCCATGGCGTTGCTGCAGCCCGCTGGGTCCTGGAACTTCACCATCATCAGCCCCTTCCCCCCTGCTCCCCCGTTCTTCCCTCCCCCCCCCATGGCGTTGCTGCAGCCCGCTGGGTCCTGGAACTTCACCATCATCAGCCCCTTCCCCCCTGCTCCCCTCCGGGGAAGGCGTGTTCCCAGTGTGGCCATGGGCTTCCTCGGGAGAGGGTGGCACTGATGCTCCGGCTTCCTCTTCCTCCTCAGCTGCAGCATCACTCCCAGTGGCAGCTTCAGGGACCATCTCCTCAGCTGGTGAATCACCATCTGAAAGCAGGGAGGTACAAGAGTGGCTTTAGCGTGAGGACAGGGTGGCAGTAAGGGAGGAATAAGTGCAGCGAGTTAGCAAGTTGGATTGAAAGTGTCAAAGGCTGGTATTGTGAGGGACAAGTGGAAGGACAGAGGACAAAAAGGTGATGACCTTACCATTGCTGTCCACAACGGGGTCGGCGTCTCCAGTGGCGACGGGACCGATCACCCGGCTTGCCACAATCCTGTGGACGCGCTCCTCCAGATCGCTGAGGGGTTGCAGCTGAAGCCGCCCTCCACCCGTCCGTTGCTGCTGTCTCCGATTATGAGCCAGCTTAGCCTGCAAGAAAAAGGACAGCATCTGAGTCAATATACAGCCATGGTCTTGCCTGATGTGCCTCCCATAGGTGAATAGCCCTTACAATATGCAGCCATGGTCTTGCCTGATGTGCCTCCCATAGGTGAATAGCCCTTACAATATGCAGCCATGGTCTTGCCTGATGTGCCTCCCATAGGTGAATAGCCCTTACTGTATGCAAAGTGTGGAATGTGTGTGTGTGTTTGATGAAAGGGCCATAGGTGTTGGATGAGTGTTGTGCATTGGGGTTTTAAGACCCTCTGGCCATAGAGTGAGGTTGAGATGGAGGGATGGAGAGGTATTGAGAAAAAGCCACTCACCCTGACGACCCGAGTGAGGTCGTTGAACTTCTTGCGGCACTGGACATGGGTCCTGGGCACCATGCTCCTGGAGGAGACGCTCTGAGCCACCTCCCTCCACACTCTTCTGAACTCGCGTGGCAAAGGCCTCCTGCCACTCTCTGGGAACAGCATGCATCGTCTGCGCTCCACTGCGTCAACCAGAGCATCCAAGGCCCGCTCGGTGAAGCGATGAGCGCGTTCTCTCACCCTCTCCATTCTTGGCAGCAAAATGGATTACAGGTCTCTCCAGGCTGAGATTCAAGGCTGCAATGAGCAGGGTGTGGCTGGGGAGCAAGTGGCCCCCCCCGCTTTAAGAAGTGTCCGGCGTCAGTGTGTCTGTGTTCCCGCGCTAACTGGCAGCAGCTGCGCTGCGCTCGTGCGCTGAGTTAGCGCCTCACTCCTAGGCCTTTGCGCCTTAAGAGAGGTGTGCAGCGCCTAATTTAGCGCTCCACTCACCTCCCGGGGCGGTAAAAGTGAAGTTTCCTGTCAGTGCCGATAATTAGCGCCAGGCGCTAATATTTGCGCGCGGACGATATTTGCGCCCCAAATGGGGCGCGACCTAATTTCTACCCCATAGAGTTATACAGCACAAAAAGAGGCCCTTCGGCCCATCGTGTCCGCGCCGGCCATCAAGCCCTATCTATTCTAATACCATTTTCCAGTACTTGGTCCGTAGCCTTGTATGCTATGGCGTTTCAAGTGCTCATCTAAATGCTTCTTGAATGTTGTGAGGGTTCCTGCCTCTACCACCCTTTCAGGCAGTGAGTTCCAGATTCCAACCACCCTCTGGGTGAAAAAGTTTTTCCTCAAATCCCCTCTAAACCTCCTGCCCCTTACCTTGAAACTATGCCCCCTGGTTATTGACCCCTCTACTAAGGGGGAAAGTTCCTTTCTATCTACCCTATCTATGCCCCTCATAATTTTGTACACCTCAATCAGGTCCCCTCTCAGCCTTCTCTGCTCTAAGGAAAACAACCCCAGCCTGTCCAGTCTCTCTTCATAACTGAAACGCTCCAGCCCAGGTAACATCCTGGTGAATCTCCTCTGCACCCTCTCCAATGCAATCACATCCTTCCTATAGTGTGGCGACCAGAACTGCACACAGTATTCCAGCTGTGGCCTAACTAGCGTTTTGTACAGCTCCATCATAACCTCCCTGCTCTTATATTCTATGCCTCGGCTAATGAAGACAAGTATCCCATATGCCTTCTTAACCACCTTATCTACCTGTCCTGCTGCCTTCAGGGATCTATGTACATGCACACCAAGGTCCCTCTGATCCTCTGTTCTTCCTAGGGTCCTGCCATTCATTGTGTATTCCCTTGCCTTGTTAGTCCTCCCAAAATGCATCATATTGATTTCAATTGTATCGCCTGCCTCACGATCGGATCCATGTTGTGCCTTCAAAGCCGTCCGAGTTAAATGCGCAAAGGGGCGGGATGATGGCGGGTTCCCAACCCCCATCTATTTCCGGGATTTTACTGCCAACCCACCCCCAAACCTGAACGCTCAGCAACGGGAAAATTCTTACCACTATGTTTGCAAGAGTTAATACCTTCATCGCATCTCCTATGGAAAAGAGCCATCAACTGGACAAGGCACAGAACTTTCACCGAGTGTCAGTGTGCGAAGTCTCATACGCGGTACCCAAGCTGCATGGTCCTAGCAGTGTCATGACCTTCCTGAACAGAGAGGATTTTCACTAGTTATTACTCAGATGGTATTTAACGACAGAAACATCATTATTCATGTCAGTGGCCATTATCCAGGAAGTAGCCATGCGCAGTATACCACAGTGTCTACATTATTTGAAGGAGAAGGCACGCTGATTGGATGGCTCTTCGGAGAACTGGGCTGTTATTTGTATTCATGGTCGCTGACCCCACTGAAAAAGCCACTAACAGCAGAGGAGCTCAACTCTTCCGCCTGGATGCTTCAGCATCTATTTGCTGTTCCGCGGCAATCACATCCATGTTCAAGTTGTACCGTGCAGCTTATGCAGAAAGAAAGTGTATTAAAAAAATAACGGTAGTGCATGAAAGGGTACCTGCTACAGGTTGTGGCAGTTCCAATTTACGTTTGTGCCATTGTTGATGAGCTTTACAAGATATGTGAGCAAACCTGCCATGAACCTATTCAAATTATGATGTGGATGCCGGTGTTGGACTGGGGTGGACAAAAATGAGAAGTCGCACAACACCAGGTTATAGTCCAACAGATTTATTTAAAATTACAAGCTTTCGGAGCTATCGATCGCCCCTTCTTCAGGTAAAGTTACTATGAAGAACTATAAAGTAACTTTACCTGAAGAAGGGGCGATAGCTCCGAAAGCTTGTAATTTTAAATAAATCTGTTGGACTATAACCTGGTGTTGTGCGACTTCTCATTTTTATTCAAATTAGGGGGAGGGACTCCTGTCGTAAAATGTGGCACAACTCCGCCCCTGAGTGCTGGGTGTGGGTAGCCTGTGTCGTTGGCTGGCACAAGCCCATTCTTGCTCGGATCGCCAAACCAGGGCTATAAGATTAGCATTGTTCTGAGCACTTGCACTGCGGACTAGTTATGTATAGAATACGAGTTAAATTAAATGCAATTTCTGGATTCAGTTTTTAAAAATAAAGAACTGAGTTTAATGGTGGGGCTGAAGAGGAGGAGGTAATTATTCATCATTTTCCCTTTTATCAAAATTAAAGGAAGAATCCAAACGTGAAGACAGCCTTGATCATTGAAAATGAATCACACAGTGACGACATCTAAGATATAATTATTTAAGGAGGAGATAGATCGGGTAAAAGAAATGCATGCTAAAACATTACAAATTATGATTTCTTAACAGTACATATTTAATAAAGACAGATTTGGGATTTAGCATTTTATTAAAAAAAATCTGTTTATTTTTATGCACTTCTCCTTTCATCACTAAAAGTCCAGTCACGAATCTTCTCTTGTCTGAGCACTGGTAAAACCTGTCAGTGTCGTCATATCTCCCGGCTGTCACCCAGATCTGACAAGACATTTTTGACAGCGAGTTCTTTTTGAATTGTTCCCAAATGACTAGCGGACACTTTGGGTTATATGAATTTTCATGCATCTATGTTATGTAGTCTAGAATTTGTTGTGCCTTTAGCATGACATGAAAATTAAATCACTCTCTTTACCTAATGGAAAATAATACTAACCATATGTGATTTAACAGAGCAGATCCAGTTTGGGACGCCTTCTCCGTGCAGTATAATTCACGTGCAGCTCATTACTCTTAAAAGTAAGTCACATTTCCTCTTAAATTGCGAAAAATAAATATCAGATATCAGAGGAGACAGGATGGCTCAGCCATACACCTTGCCATCCTGATTCTGTGTCAGGATTCTGTGACCAATACTCATCATTTTCCTATTCCAAATCAATAACCTCCGGCAAACAATAAAAAACAATTGCAGATGCTGTAAATCTGAAAAACAGAACATACTGGAAACACTCAGCAGGTCAGTTAGCATCTGTGGAGAGAATGATGAGTTAACTTTTCAGGCATGGACCCTTTAGGATTCTGTTAAAGGTTCGATACCTGAAACGTTAACTCACCTGCGGTCCCCACAGATGCTGAATGACCTGCTGTGTGCACCCAGCACTTTCTGTTTTGGTTTATATCCTCCTGTGCTGAATCAGAGATTGGTTTAACTCTCTTTAGAATGTTTCAACGCAGTTGGCATTTACTTAGCTAAGTTGCAATCAATTCCATACTTGATATCCAATTGTGGAAAATGTTATTTCTTAAGTTAACATTAAGCTGCTCCTGTCCTGGTTCTGCTCACACTACCTCAGCTGCATCGATACCTAGCAGCATTTCATTACTCAGTTGATTTGGAATGGTATACAGCACTTCAGCTTGCTGTAACGATGTGGGCCCTTCACACCCCAACTGCCTCTTGCTTTTGGGCAGCTCTGACGCCATGGGCGCTGAATTCAGATCCTTAGCACCCGTTTTCTGGGCGCCATGAGTGCTGTTTTGGCTCCAAAATGGCGTCCGCAGAGCGCCTGCACACTTGTGGGGCGAATCGTGCCGGACGCCATATTGGTGAGGGCGTTAACGCGTGCAATGAATGTCCGCTGGAAGTATGCTGAGCAGGCAGATCATGTCGTCAGTTAGCGTGCAACGCTGATTTGATGTCAGTGCTGCCATTTTAGAGCTCGATGTTCCAGCTAACGCCCTCTCTTAACCTCGCCAGCTGAACACGCGTTCACCAGCAGTAAGGACCCCCCACCAGGGCTATTTCAAGGGATCATCAACTACTTACAGGTTAGTTGCTGGTTGATTTCTTCTGGCTGTTGGTACGATTCTACAAGTGTTTGGTGCTTTCTGTAGTTGTTTAAAGTTGCCAAAGTCTACAGGGAGTGGTGTGGCAGGTGCTGAATGATTTTTCCCGACTTCAAGGCTTCTGCACAGAACAGTTGCTGCCAGACAGGGGCGCACTAGTAGGAATTCCCCTTGGAATACAGCATGACTTGGAAAATGAAGAGAGGCCACGCAGAGCAGGACAAGCTGCTCGAAGAGAGAGGAGGAGGAGGAGGGGGAGAAGGGCTCTCAGCAGGAGGCCATATTTGCTGAGGGTGTTCAGGGAGCAATTCTCCTCCCTGAACCTCAGCGAGGAACAGTGTGTCAGATGTCTGCGCTTCAGCAAGGACGTCCTCACTGAAATCTGCCACCTGCCGCAGCCGCAACTGCAACCTCAGAGCAGGGCGAGGACCGCATTGCCAGTGGCTGTGAAGGTGTCCGGGGTGATGAACATTTATGTGTTGGGCTGATTCCAGGTTGGAGCTGGAGATATTTGCAAGATCTCGCAGTTTGTCGTCCACTGTTGTGTAAGGGAGGTCACTGAGGCTCTCTATTCAAAGAGAGCTGACTACATTTCATTCTCTCTTGCCAGAGAGCAGTAGGCGGAGTGAGAGAGCACACGGCTTTGCTGGGTGTCATTGACTGCATGCACATCGCTTTGCAGGAACCACGTGTCAACTCTGCCATGTACTGGAACTGAAAGGGATCCCACTCCCTCAATGTCCAGCTGGTGTGTGACCATACTCAGCGGATCATGCAGGTCAATGCCCGATATCCTGGCAGCAGTCATGATGCCTTCATTCTGTGGCTGTCCGCTGTGCCATCTGCATTTGAGCCTCCATGGCAACTGGGCAACAAGGGCTTATCCACTGACGACATGCCTGATGACTCCGGTGCGCAACCCACACACACGTGGGCAGCATGCATACAATGAAACCCATGCTGCCACACGAAATGTGATAGAACAGACCATTGGCGTGCTGAAACCATGCTTCCGCTGCCTGGACCGCTCTGGAGGAGCCCTGCAGTACTCGGCAGAGCGGGTGTCAAGATTCGTAGTGGTCTGCTGCATGTTGTACAACCTCGCCATCATGAGGGCACAGCCCTTGCAACCAGCTATACGACGAGCATTTGAGGAAGAAGAGGAGGAAGAAGAGGAAAAAGAGGAGGAGGAGGAGAAGAAAAACGAAGGGAGGAGGCAACCTAGACAGCCCTTTTCTGCCCAGGCTGTCCGTGAAGAACTCATCCGAGTGCAGTATCGGTAACCGCAACCCCAATTCCCCATTCACCAACAGTCCCACACCTTACCTTCCCTCTGTCACTGACCATCACAGCATCCGCTTGGCCACAATGCAAAAATAAAACCAACACAAAATAACCATTCCACACCAAATTTATAAATGAAATCATGCCATATTGCATACAAAAGTCAACTAATCACCCTTGTGAATTGCCTTAGTGCCTGTCTTCCGTGTGCCTTTGCCTGTCCTAGTGCTCCTACCCAGTGCTATCCCAGTAGCTGCAGCATGGCTGGTGGAAGGCTGCTGACTTTCAGTGGGGGAGACTGCAGATGGCCTTGGAGGACGACCGCCAGCAGCTCTGGGCCTAGAAGGCCCAGCTTCGGACTGTACCATCTCGGCATGGGCGGCAGCAGTCTGGGCTGGTTAGCTGGCAGTCAACAGCAAGGGCATTGACGGAGTGGCAGTGGTGGGAGGACGAATGTTGTCATCCTGAGAGAGGACAGCAGGTTCATGCTACACGGAGCCACTGCCACTCCCCCGGGGTGGCGTCTCAGCAATCCTAGTAATCTGTTGGTTGGGTTCACAAGTGTGCTAATGGAATTGGCCACCACTTCAATGCTAGAAAGGATGGACCCAAGCTCTACGCAAAGCCCTGTGCTAAGTTGGTGCCAGACTCCTCCATTGCTCCCTGACATTGCAAAAGACTTTCTGGCAGGCTTCCCAATGCACTAAGCATTTCATTGTGTTCATTGTATTTCATCAGCATTCTTCTGTAGCCTGCCCCATCAAAGTGCTCATCTGCATTCTCTGCAGCAGAACTTGTGTGCAACCTCGCCCTCCAGTAAGTTGGCACCTGTGCTATCCTTGCCCCCTGCCCTGGCTGCAGGCCACTCATGCCCAGTGTCTCACCACGTGCAGATCCCGCCTCTTTGCTATCCTCTAAAGTACGCGCAGTGCCAGTATCTGAGCTGGTGGCTGTGAGTGTAAAATCGAATGGCTGTGCGTCTTCATCATGACTGTCTTGCTGCTCTTCCACCACTGCCTGGCCAGGTTGCAGTTCTTGGGTATCTGAAAGGAGAAAGGCACAGGGGTAAGATTGTGGTGATGGGAGGGGAGAAAGCAAGAGGTGCATGCTTACACCATCTGCAACTTGTAAATCAGAAGAGATTGTGGGATGGGGGGGAAGTAGGATGTGAGAAGGAGGATTAGGTACGAGGATATCGTCATCTTCAATGGTTTCAGCCCCGTTGCTGGCCACAGCCTCAGCGATGGCTGCTACAATAATGGCCAGCACCGACTCCTCCATTGGGGGTTAGGACATGCAGGCGCACCTGTATCCCAACCGGTTGGCTCCCGCTGCCTCTGGTTGTGCACCACCTTGTCCTGCAAGAGAGAGGAAAGTGTGTCAGTGAGTGTCGTGCAATCTGTTTGGGTGATGTGGCTCTCAGGATTGAATAGCTGGCACTGTGTGCAAGCTGTGAGATGTGGGTGTGAGGCTTGCAGCAGTGCTAAGTGTGTGAGGGTGAGGTGAAGCTATGAATGTGAGGTCTGCCTCGTGTTTGGCAGAGATTGTTGGTAGGTGAGTGATGGGGGTGTGGTGCATTGAGTGGTGTGTGAGGCTAATGGTGCAGTTGGTGGGATATGGCATTTGAAGATCCATTCACTGACCTTGACCACTTCTGTGAGGTCATCGAACTTCTTATGGCACTGCATCCAGGTCTTCCGGGCTTGACTCCTGTCATCGACCGCCCCTGGCTATCTGCTCCCACTGCCATCTGAGCGTATGTCTAGAGAGCCTCCTGCTCCCCTGTGAATTCAGCACATCTGTCCTCCTTTCCAGCTTCTCCATCAAGGCTTCGAGTGCAGCGTCGGAAAACCTTGCAGCCCGCGCTCTCCCATGTTGTGCCATTATTGAGTGTTTCCGAGGTCAGAATGAGTTGTAGAAAGATTTCCAGCACCTGCTCCAGCCACAATGCACCTGCCCTTTAAGAGGCGCACGTTGGCTTTAAGCAGTCCAGGCTAGCTTTAACTGGTGCAAGCCTCTCACGATTTTGGGCTCCTTGCTGATGTTTGCAGCCAATGAACAGCGCCGTTAGTATAGGCTGCATGCAGAAATCACGTAAATGAGCAGGCAGCAACGGACGCGGGTCAATCGCGATTTTCTGGGGTTATTGAATTTAGTGGCATATCTCTTTTATAATGGGGACACAGCTAAGAGTAGCATCGAGGCTACTTTAGATTCGAATTGTTGCTCATCCACTTGGCTCATTTGGTAGCATCTTGTCTCTAAATCAGAAGATTATAAGGTCGATTTTCCTGGGTGAGCATTGTCCGCAGGCCTAGTGAATGTCTGGCACCAGAAGTGTGCTGTGCCCAGGAAGTTTTGCAGTGCCTGGATTTCTTCCTGGCCCTCATTTACAGAGAGAATGGACTTCGAATACCTGTGGAGGTGCACAATTGAGGCAGACCACCAGGCGACAGGCGTTTAGGTACAACTCAGGCCTTAAAGGCTCAAGGCTGATGAAAGGGACATGGAGCAAAAAGGAGGCAACTGCAAAGAACTGCTGCAGGATAATCATCTTTTACAGGTCCTGAGGTTATTGTAAGAAGGCGAATGACTATCTTGGCTGGTTCTGATTTTTCAAAAAAATATACTATAACCTGTAAGGACACCCTTCTGCGTCTGCTAGATAAAGGTTCTTACAGAACAAAGAGAACATCAGTGAACTAACAGAGAGGCTGCTACTTCTACAAAGACAAAGGGAGACACTACTACAGACTGTTTGCTACTCTACACAGATTATTACAGATTGTCGACTATTGATTGTGTAAGGGGTGCACAACCCTCTAACTTTATATCTTAATTTCAAAGGGAAGTCTTTCTACATATACTTAGCTAATCGGGATGACGCACGTGCTTGAAGGTTATGCCCCCCATCCTCCTCAAAATGCTTATGGATGTCCAAAGCCAAAATCCTAAAACACTCACCCCAGTGTGAAAATACTCCTGTTTTTTCGAATATGCCAGTCCTGTTTTGGGATATCTGACTGTGCCACCACAGGGGAACATTGGTGCAATATATGCTACCAATGCGACTAAGAAGATATACTTCGCAGTACAGCAGGGCTGAGAGATCAGAACTCAAATGGTGTGTTTGAAAGACACTGGTTCAAACAATAAAAGATAGCTTGGATATTTCAAAGACTGTTCACACTGGTTCAGATGACTCAATTCATTCGAGCTTAACAGGGGTAGTTGTCAGGGTAGTCTGGTGAGATTCTACTTCCTGTGGTCAGAATTAACAAAAATGAGAGAAAGCAACCCCTGTTCAGGGTTAGTCAGGCCCAGGAATTGACTGCCAGAAGGTAAGTCTTGGCCTGAGGTGGGGTTTTATGAAATAACAGGTCAGTTTTCCCAGCTAGGAACTGACCCCAAAGAAATTACAACAACAATTTACTATACTGTTGACTCTTTGGAATTGGATAGTATAGTCTGTTTTATGTTGTTTCATATCGTTATCGTAGGAGTTCGGAAATGTAGATCAAATGGGGTATTTGAAGCATACTGGCTCAAGCAATGAAAGTTAGCTTAGATATTTCAACGATACTGGTTCTTGACTAGTCACCAGCCTCGTCTTGCTGGGGTGTTTAGCAGATTTGCCTCTTGAGAGATTGGAGAAGTGCAATGCGGATATGTGTAGGTTTATGGTATTTAGTTTTGCTGTCAAGGGAACTACATTGTTACGACCCATGGGTTACACTATCTTATAAGTAGAGATTAAGGCAGTGTGAGTCAACTTCGGAACATATGGAACATGGGATCCACTTACAGGAGTGACTGACGCCACTGAACCTGAGATGGTATCTATGGCAGACCCTGAATTTATAACAGCCAAAATGTTCAATATCAAGTCATCAGTCCTTCTTACTATTCCAGAAATGTATTACTTCGAACTTGAATGGAACTCTTCAGTAGCTTATTATTAAGTCAGACTTCATCTGTATGTGGATAAAGGAAGGTCAAACTAATGGGGGATTTCAACCAACCTAACATAAATTGGGAATGCCCAAGTGGTTTGAAGTCTGAGTTAATAAATATAATGCACAATTGCTTAATGACCCAGTGCATCAAGGAAACCACAAGAGGCAGTTCTCAGTTCAACTTGACAATAGTAGTGACCCTGATAGCATACAGGGAACAGCAGCCATAATGCTCCTGGGTGATAGCTACCATAACATAATTAATTTTGATATGATCTGGAATTCAGCACCGTCAAAGCCCAAAACACAGATATTCAATTTCAGGATAGTCAAGGGTATGAGGGGAGAGCTGAAACAGGTCGACTGGAAACTGTTTATTAATCGCCTCAGTTGAGGGCAAATAGACCACCTTCAAGGCCTTGAAGAACTTGCAGAACAAATAATATATCCAAGGCCATCAAGTATAGGCTAAACAAGTGTGGTTCTAAATGGATAAGCAAGACACTCCAAAGTGAAATTCGAAAGAAAATGAACTCTCCAAAACTTGTAGAGGAAGTTAAGGGATCTGCTGGGAAGAATGCAAGGAACCTTTAAACACATGTTAAAAAGTGGACAGACATGCAAACAGGAACCAGAAAATGAGCATAGCTATACACAGAAAACACAATAACAAGACATTCTTCTAGTGCTGGAACAGTGAGGATTGTTGGCTGAGAGGGAGAAAACGTGATAACAGAGTTGAAATTGAGAATAAAATTAGAATAGTTAAAATATTGAAGAATTACTTAATTGAAGCATTCAATGCAGAATGGCCTTCACAAATGAACATAGTCCAAATAAACTTAAATTAACATTGACATTAACAAGATATAGGTTTTACGCTTTCTTAAAGGGCTCAAAACAACTAAATCTCTGGGAGATATTATTCATCAAATGTAATAAGATAGACAAGGGAGTACATTTGTGAAATGGTGACATTCCACTACCTGCATCTGCCACACATTAGAGGTCATTTCCCACAACCTGCAGAACACCCTGGAGACTGTGGCAGCCTGGGAGATTCCTGCAGCATCAAGATATCAGGAACAGCTTCCAAGGACATTGGTGGCTACTGGAATAGTAGCTGCCACTGCTCCAATAGATGCCTTGAGGATCAGCCTCAACACCACACTTACATAGGACTTCCAAGATCTGGTTGGGTCTATTCGGTCTGTGCTGATAGCAATCAGTAACTCCTCTGAACCTGTGCTCAGCACCAATGGGCTGCAAGGAGTGGGAACAGATGTCTCTGTCTCAGAGAGGTTATTGGGGAAATATGCCAACTGCTGGCTAAAGACCTGCGGGCCACTTCCACCAAGAGAATGACACTGTCTGCACCAGTCACAATCACCACTGCCTTGAATTTCTTTGCATCTGGATCTTTCCAGGCAGCAATATGGAATACATGTGCCACTCAAAGCCCCATATGATAATTGTCTTAATTTTATGAATAAGAGAGGTGGGTGAAAACAGGAGCTCCCTCCTCCTGTCCACCACCTGCACCAGGGCCTCCAATGCAACATCGAAGAACCTGGGTGCCCTGTCTGGACCTCGCAGCCATTTGAGCCATTTGGCAACATTTCCTCCTGTCTGCAGCCAAAGTGCACTTCCCCTTTAAGAGGTGCTGGCTGCCTTTAAATGACATCAGAGACGCCCGATTTCCGGTCCCCCCAAACAGGCGTGCAGCCAAAGAATAGCGTGGGTATCGCTGGCTGCACACCTGAATCATTTTACTCTGATCGCAGCACGAATTTAACGTGCTGACTGGGACCACGTGAACAGGCACGTGCAGTACGAGCCCCGCCCCCTGCACAATGAGTGACTTGGATCGGGGAGGAGAACGTGCTTATAAAAGAGTCCGCCCTATGTTCCGTCCATGGACAAAAATTGGCCGGGTTTCCTGATGGGCATGTTGTGCTCCTTTATGTCCAATCTGCCTTTATTCACTGTGCCCAAGTGCAGGACCAGGAAAATTTACCCCTGTATTTTCTGTATGGATTAGCCTGGTCATTCACAATTGACCTGGTTTGTATTGCTGTGGAGACAGTCAGAGCTAACCGTTGGCCTTGAAAGTGTGAAGAAACTACAGCTCCCAACATTTGTCTAGTGGTCTTTTTATATTCAACACATCAGAGTTTTCGCTTTGACTGGAAGAAGCTGAAGATCCTGTTGTCGAGTGCTAACGTTGATCTTTAAAACTGGCACCTGGAGAAAAATAACTTCAGTCAATGTGGGCAGATAGTGAGGCTAATAGTTTTCAACCAGCAAGTTGGGTTTAGTCAAGTGACCTTTTGAATCATGAAGAAGCAGGCAGCAAATCGTCTTCTTATTGAAGTGTATTGTCACATAAAGACTGCTTTCTAACATTTATTTCTGGTATATTTGAACTGTTAAATCTCTTCAGAATGACAGTGTTGCATGTTTAAAATGTGATACACATATCCTCCTCGTTCAGAAGAAGGTCAAATTACTGTTGAATGTATAAAACTGTACTTTCTAAAATGCAGGATTGATGTTTGGTGAAAATATTAAACCATTACAGGCTGAAAAGTGACTGCTGGCAAATCAGACATTGTAACATTTAAGGTACTGGGCACTACATTTTGGTACATCTGGCAGGTTCTACTCCTAGAAAGAAGAAGAACTTGCATTTATATAGCACCTTTCACAAGTTTGTTAGACTGAACAGGCTGGGGCTCTTTACTCTATAAAAGAGAAGGCTGAGGGGTGACCTGATAGAGGTCGTTAACGTTATGAAGGAGTTTGATAGAGTAGATGTAGAGAAGATGTTTCCTCTTGAGGGAAGCCCAAAACTAGGGTCCATAAATATAAGATAGTCACTAATAAATCCAGTAAAGAATTCAAGAGAAGCTTCTTTACCCAGTTAGAGTGTGGAACTCGCTACCACAGGGAGTGGTTGAGGCGAGTAGCATAGATGCCTTTAAAGGGAAGCTAGGTAAGTACACGAGGGAGAAAGGAATAGAAGGATATCCAGATAGGTTTGGATGAAGGTGGAAAGAGGCTCGTGTGGAGCATACACACTAGCATAGACCAGTTGGGCCGAATGGCCTGTTTGTGTGCTGTAAATACTATGTAAGTTCAGGACATCTCACAGCACTTCAGAGCCAAAGAATTACTTTAGAAATGGTCACTATTATGTAGAGTGGGGGCAGGGGAGAGAGAGAGAGAGAGAGAGAGAGAGAGAGAGAGCGTAGCTATATCCCATTGATGGGTTGTTTTGAATCTCAGTTATTTGGATACAAATTTCCATGTAATTGTAGGAACAGCTTCAGTGCCACTGGATAGCTAAAACTGAATCTCTTTCTGTTTAGTCTTTGATGCAGAGATGCCGGTGTTGGACTGGGGTGGACAAAAGTGAGAAGTCGCACAACACCAGGTTATAGTCCAACAGTTTTATTTGAAATCACAAGCTTTCGGAGCGCTGCTCCTTCGTCAGGTGAAGTGAAACATGACGAAGGGGCAGCAGCTCCGAAAGCTTGTGATTTCAAATAAAACTGTTGGTGTTGTGCGACTTCTCACTTTTGTTTAGTCTTTGTTTAACGTTAACATTAAGCCCGGTAGAGATGTTTCATTTCTGCTTGTTTTGCTGTAAACCTGCCGATTGATATGGTGGGAATGGGATACAAATTCTTCCGAGGAATAAATTCAAGGGGTGTGGAACCACACCCAAAGTAAAAAGGGGAAGTTTAATCAGTGACAGGAATCAGCTGAGCTCTGTGACAATGGGCGGGACTGCTGGGAGACAGGCCCAATCTGAGACCCGAGACAAGGCACACTTCCTGATTGAGAAACCTCTCATTAGAAATGAAAATCAATGGAGCACAGTCTCCAAGTGACCGGCTCAATCAGATGCTAATATATAAAGAAAGGGTGCGGATAAGTTACTCCTGAATAATTTCCCAAATCCCTTGTTATCTGGAAGGGAAACCTCACCAGTGGTTTGCAGTTTGCCAAGGTAAAATTAGGATATGGGAGGAATGACCCAAATTATTTAAACAGATGTTCTGAACACCTTTTAAAGATGTTGTTATCCTACAGGAAATCCTCGCTAGAAAGCTATGGCCTGAGGCATCACTACCCACTCTTTGTGTATTCCTGGTAGCACAGTTCATAAGCTTGTCATCGCCCCCCGCAGACTCATATCCAATCTCAGTAATTCTCAGGTTTACCTTGAAATACCGAAATATTTTGGCTATGGTGTGCACAACCTTGCAATTGCAGTACAACTCCTCAGAACCATTTTTGCCTAGGGGAAGGCGATAATTATAGCCAGAGAAAGGACAATGACTCCCTTTAGGGTTTTGCAGCGAGAGAGAACCAATACAAAAACTGCTACTGATCACACAGGGGTCGAACAACAGAATTCAACTTTGTTTGCTGTCTTGAAGGAAAATGATGACTTGACAAACAGGAGTCCACACCTGACTATCTAGATTAATAATCAATAATTCATAGCCCTGCTGGACACATGTAATGGGCCACAAATTCGGCTCTCCGGCTTCCCGCGGGTGCAAGCATCGCGCGCGTACTTGCCCACCGCGCCTGTCGTTGTGCTTCGAGCCCACGAGGAATTCGGGTCCTGGGCCTCCTGCAGCTGCCAGCGCGCAGTGCTTGCGTATCCCAGGGGCGCAGTTAGTTCGAAGCGTCCCCTGGGATCACGTGGGCCATGGAGAGCCAATTGTAGCAGGGAATTTTCATTCATAGATTTGACAGGAAGACCTGTCAAATCTATGAATAGAGATCAGCCCCAAAACCACACTAAAACTTCAAATACATTTAATAAAAACCATCACATTTTTAAAATAACTATAAATTACATAAATTAACTACTTTGAACAAAAATTTAAATTTTTGAAAAAATTATTTACACTTTTTAACGGTGCTAAAAATAAACTTACCTTTCTTTAAAGTATGTAAAAAAGATAAACCTGTTGAGAAAATGTTTAAATTGTACTTAATTAACCACTTACCTTGTTAAAAACAGGCCTTGCGCTTCCTTTTTAAATGTGCAGCTTCTCCATACTTACCCTCACGGAGAAACCTGAAAAAAAAGAAGTTCGCTGCGTGCGCGCTGCCTCTCCCGTGCACGCGTTCGACTTCTGAACCCCTTCCTTCAGGGGAATGGAAGTTCCGGTTTCCAGCGCATGCGCAGTGCATGCAGTGAAACCGGCACTTCAGGTGGTCTTACGGGTGAGTACACAGCGCGTACTCACCCGTGGAGAGCCGAATTTCTGGCCCAATATTCTTTGTGAGAAGGGAAGAACTCGTGAAGGATATTCCAGGATTGATCAGCCATTGTAATGGCAAATCCCATGAGCACCAGACCCACTGGGATGGCTGATCTAAAAGTTGAATGCTGGTGGGAAAAATTCAGTCAGGGCTGACTATTAATTGAGAATCTTCCAGCATCTTCCCTGCTAGGCCATGATTTCATTTTTCAGTATGGGCATCACAAAGGGCTGTGTGATTAATCCCACAGTGAAAGCCCTTCAGAGACAGGTTTCCACCAGACAGAAACGTGTAGATTGGTCCATCAAACAAAAGACAGTAACACTCCAGAACTCTTTTGGCTATGTTTACTGCACAACACACTGGGGAGGTGCAACATAAGGTAGCGAGGCAATTATTTAGAAACCTGACTTTATCCAAGGACATTGAAGAACACTTTGAATTTGTTGCCAAGTAGGGCGCGAGCAATGTGTAGCAGAAAAATTATTTGTCTCAAGTGAATGATTAGTACAAAAGCAAAATACTGCGGATGCTGGAAATCTGAAATAAAAACAGAAAATGCTGGAAATACTCAGCAGGTCAGGCAGCATCTGTGGAGAGAGAAACAAGAGTTAACATTTCTGGTCGATGACCCTTCGTCAGAACTGGAAAAAGCTGGAGATCGAACAGGTTTTTAAGCGAGTGCAGGGGCAGGGAAAGGGGGGAGGGGAGGAACGAACAAAAGGGAAGGTCTGTGATAGAATGGAAGGTAGGAGAGATTAAGAGACATTAAAATAGATTAAGAGATGCTGCAAGGCAAAAGGAGATGGTAATGGGACAAGTTAAGAAACAAAAGATGGCTCTAGGTGAAGTGTAAATGTAACTGGCAGAATGATCGACAGCTGCCATGTGGGAGAGAGAGAAAAAAAATTAAATAAATAATACATTTAAAAAAATGGTAAAAAAAAGGATAGGGGCAGAGGTCATGATCTGAAATTGTTGAACTCTATGTTGAGTCTAGAAGGCTGTAGAGTGTCTAATCGAAAGATGAGGTGCTGTTCCTCGAGCTTACGTTGAGCTTCGTTGGAACAGTGTAAGAGGCCGAGGACGGTGAGGTCTGAGTGGGAGTGGAGCGGAGAATTAAAGTGATAGGCGACCAGAAGCTCAGGGTCACCCTTACGGACTGAACGGAGGTGTTCCACAAAGCAGTCACCCAATCTGCATTTGGTCTCCCCAATGTGGAGGAGACCGCATCATGAGCAGCGAATACAGTATACTAAATTGCAAGAAGTACAAGTAAATGGCTGTTCCACCTGGAAGGAGTGTTTGGGGCCCTGGACAGTGGGAAGGGTGGAGGTAAAAGGGCATATGTTGCATCTCCTGCGCTTGCACGGGAAGGTGCCGGGCGAAGGGGAAGGGGTGTTGGGGGTGATAGAGGAGTCGACCAGGGTGTCGCGGAGGGAGCGGTCCCTTCGGAATGCTGAAAGGGGAGGTGAGGGGAAGATGTGTTTGGTGGTGGGATCATGCTGGAGGTGGTGGAAATAGCGGAGGATGATCCGTTGAATGTGGTGGCTGGTGGGGTGAAAGGTGAGGACAAGGGGAACCCTATCGTGGTTCTGGGAGGGAGGGGAAGGGGTGAGAGCAGAAGTGCGGGAAATAGAACGGACACGGTCAAGGGCCGTGTCAACCACAGTAGAGGAGAATCCTTGGTTGAGGAAAAAGGAAGACATGTCGGAAGCACTGGTATGGAAGGTGGCATCATCAGAGCAGATGCGGTGGAGACGGAGAAACTGGGAGAATGGAATAGAGTCCTTACAGGAAGCGGGGTGGGAGGAAGTGTAGTCCAGGTAGCTGTGGGAGTCAGTGGGCTTGTAGTGAAAGTGTGTCAATAGCCTATCCCCAGAGATGGAGACAGAGAAGTCTAGGAAAGGAAGGGAAGAGTCGGAGATGGACCATGTGAGGGTGAGGGAAGGTTGGAAATTGGAAGCAAAGAGAATTAAATTTTCTAGTTCAGGGCGAGAGCAAGAAACAGCACCGATACAGTCATCAATTAACCGGAAAAAGAGGTGAGGGAGGGGACCTGAGTAGGACTGGAACAAAGAATGTTCCATATATCTCACGAAAAGGCAGGTATAGCTGGGACCCATGTGGGTTCCCATAGCAACACCTTTTATTTGGAGGAAGTGAGTGGAGTCAAAGGGGAAGTTATTCAATGTGAGAACAAGTTCAGCCAGGCGGAGGAGGGTGGTGGTGGATGGGGACTGGTTAGGCCTCTGTTCAAGGAAGAAGCGGAGCGCCCTCAGGCCATCCTGATGGGGGATGGAGGTGTAGAGGGATTGGACGTCCATAGTGAAAAGGAGACGGTTGGGGCCAGGAAACTGGAAACTGTTAAAGTGACGGAGGGTGTCGGAAGAGTCGCGGATGTAGGTGGGAAGAGACTGGACAAGGGGAGAAAAAATAGAGTCGAGATAGGAAGAGATAAGTTCCGTGGGGCAAGAACAGGCTGAAACGATGGGTCTACCGGGGCAGTCCTGTTTGTGGATCTTGGGAAGGAGGCAGAAGCGGGCTGTGCGGGGCTGGGGAATTATGAAGTTGGCGGCCATGGAGGGAAGATCTCCAGAGGAGATGAGGTCAGTGACGGTCTGGGAAATGGTGGCTTGATGTTCGGTAGTGGGGTCATGGTCCAGGCGGAGGTAGGAGGAGGTGTCGGAGAGTTGGCGTTCAGCCTCCGCTAGGTAGAGGTCGGTTCGCCAAACAACAATAGCACCACCCTTGTCAGCAGGTTTAATGATAATGTTTGGGTTGGATCTGAGAGAAGGGAGTGCTGCAAGTTCAGAGGGAGGTAGGTTGGAGTGAGTGAGGGGAGCAGAGAAATTGAGATGGCCGATGTCACGCCGGCAGTTTGCAATGAAAAGATCTAGAGAGGGTAAGAGGTCAGAGGGAGGGGTCCAGGTAGAACGAGAATTCTGAAAACGGGAGAAAGGGTTAGCTGTGCGGGGGGAAGACTCCTGGCCAAAGAAGTGGGCGCGGAGATGAAGACGGCGGAAAAAGAGCTCAGCATCGTGCCGAGCTCGAAATTCATTGAGATGGAGGTGTAAGGGGATGAAACTCAGGCCTTTGCTAAGGACTGATCGTTCGGGGTCAGAGAGGGGAAGGTCAGAGGGGATAGTGAAAACACAGCAGGGGGTGAGATTAGAAGAAGGGATGTGGTCAGAGGAAAGTGAAGGGGAAGAAGGTTCCGGAGGGGTGTTGGTGTCCAAGAGTTGTTGAAGCTTGCGATCCTTGACACCGGAAAGGAAGAAATAAAGTTTTTTGTTAAAGCGTCGGATGAGGCGAAGGATGAAATGGAACTGCGGACCAGGACAGCTTTGAGATATAGATCAAGAGTGTTCATGTGGCAGCGCATGGCATTCAGCGTGGATCTCAGGATACGGCGAGAGCAGTGGTTCGAGGAACGCTGAATATCTGGGAGATATCTGTAGTACTGGGTGGATCCAAAACACGAGGGGTGGAATTTCAGTTGGAATCCACGTGGAGTAAGTCGGAGCCGGAGACAGTTGCTGAGGAAAGATATGTTGCTGTGAAAGCGAGTTTTGGTAGATACCTGATCAAACACGAGAAGGGAGACAGAAAGCAATGAAGATGAACAAGGTAAAAGAGACAAACGGAAATTCCGTCGGAGAGAAGAGCAGAACTTCTTCAAGGTGGGCATCCCTAGAAGGGAGGTGGCAGTGAATTAAACACTAATACAAAAGCAAAATACTGCAGATGCTGGAAATCTGAAATAAAAACTGAATGATTAGTACACTGGACTTGGCCTCTGGATATTGTTAAGTGGCTGCACATCCTGACAGCAGGTCCTAGATGGCATTTCACTCCAGCCTAGGTTTGTTCTAATTCAAGGCAGTAGCATTTAGCCTAATGTGTTTCAGCAGGCTATGAATTCTGTGCTGGCTAATGTAATTTACAGTTGTTTTATAGTGTATGCAGATGACATGACTGTGGTGTTCCCCATGACAGTGGACCACCTGATGGAGCTACAGCAAGTGTTCTCCTGGTTGTATAAAGCAGGACTGACTGTAAAGCAAAAACATATATCAATTTTGAGAAAGGAAATAGCACTCTTAGGACACGGTGCAGCCTAGATTTTCTGATACAGCTACAATTTAGACAACAGTTAGAGACAAAGACATTTATATAGCAATGTATCATGTCCTCAGGATATCCCAACATGCATTACAACTGATGGATTACATTTGAAGTAATGCAAAATTTAAAGGGCTGGGTACAATTAAAGGGGAATGAGTGACCATCTCCAATAAGAGAGAGCCTAACCTCCTCTCCTTGACATTCAATGACATTACCATTATGAAATTCCCCAGTATCGAGACCTCTGGGGTCGCCATTGACCAGAAACTCAACTGGACCAGCCACATAAGAGCAGGTCAGATGCTTGGTATCCTGTGGCAAGTGGCTCACCTCCTGATTTCCCAAAGCCTCTCCACCACTTGAAAGGCACAACTCCCCAAACCCGTGACCTCCACCACCATTGAAATAAATGGTTTGTGAATGTAAACACCCTTTCTAGATTCAACGTACTGTGGCCAAGCTAGCACTGATTTACAGGGTATTTGGAAAAATATCAGACACAACTCATAGGCTTCTCGGGTACCAAAAGATGTCTTCCATGTGTGTGACATGCTTCCATACTGGACATGGGAAAATAAATCAAGAAGGTGCTAGGAAATTCTATGGCTACTCCAAAAGGGGAACAGTTCTCACCTTTTCCTCACAGGCATCATCTTCTGTGTCTCTTCTCTGGCACTTTGTGATGTTCGTTAACAGTGGTTAGGGGTTGAAACAAAATCTGAAGAATGGCTCTGAAGAAACAGAATGGGACATCACAGTGTCTACACTGAGCTTGTGGTGGAATGTCAGAGTTGGGGATCATATGATAAGACTTTTATTGGCTTCAGATCAGAGGAGATTGATAAAGCCTTGTGGTCTGAGAAAATTTTTAATGACTGTGGCACTTGTCCTTAAATCTCTTGGTCCCCGAGAAAGAAGAGGATGCACTGTTTACTCCTGTAGCTCAGTTACTGTACCAGTTGCAACCTTGGTTAACCTCTAAGACTACTCAAGATGGGAGAATTGGATAGATTACATTAAAAAAGATTGATGCTCTCATGATAACTGCCAAGTAATCACCATGGAATTGGCTATAATTGTAATATTTTATGCGTATATATTTTTTCAATGTTTTAGAGTTAAATCGTCTATTAGACTGAATCGTTATGTGGATATCTAATCTGGTAACACTGATGGAACGTTAGAGATGAAGTTTGGAGTGGGAGGGGGGTGGGGGGGCTTAATGTAATGATCCTGAGGAACTGGGTTGTGGATCCTCCCACCACTAGGGAAGGGGAGGGGGAGTTCAGTATATAAGGCAAAATCCAGAAGGTTTTGTGGAAGGCGGGAGAGAGAGAGGTGCAAGGTAGAATGCTGTTGTAGTTGATGACTTGTATTATTGTTACTGGTTATTACCAAATACACTCTATTCTATAAACGTAATCATATTTGAAGATTTACCAGGAAGAAGTTGTAACACTGTTATTCAGTGTTTATTTGGGTCTTCACAGTAGACATCAGGAAATGGAATCCACATGGGTACTATCGAGCACCCAAGCAAGCAGCAATGCTATTTTGTTGGAGGACCAGATAGATCTAACTCAAAACAATACACTTATTCATCACAGATGTACATGTTGTGCCAACCTAAAATATCAACCAATGGATAAAAAAGCTTAATTAATATTTTCCCCCATGACCAAATTACATCCTAATCTCATCACAGCAAGCTGTGTCTTGCAGGAATGTTTAATACACACTACAATGTGTTGGTATCAGTTCCATAGAGCACAGTTTTGTCCAATATGTGGCCTTTGTTAACTCAGGTTGCCAACATTATTACTCCCCAGTTCTGATGTTTCACTGTTATTTATGGTTTGACTCTACGTTAATTTCCTCCTGTTGTAGCAGATAAGAATCATCAGGCATATAAATTGAAGTGGACATTCAAATCCTTCAAAAGCACCAATTCCTGGTTTTGAAAAACTCTGGATGATCTGTAGCTTTTGTGGAAGCGATAAATGAATAAGAGATTTAGCCTGGATAAACTGGCACTCTTGGACTCCAACTCTTCTACCTTCAGCATGATGACACCCTTCCATATTGTAGCAGTCACCTTATTGTTTGTAACACCATGGCCTTTATTGCCATCCACCAGACATAGCTTTGTTTTCTAAAGTTGCATTTACATATGAAGGATATTAAATATTGGTTATTTTAGATGACCATACAGAAAAATAAAAACTGTACAATGCCTCAGTACGAATGCAGTATTTGTTGATTTGCTGGATTACAAATTGAGACAGATTAATAAAATACTTTTATCTATTTGCATCAAATTACATAGAATCTACAGCACAGAAACAGCCCATTCGGCCCAGCAGGTCTATGCCGGCATTTACACTCCACCTGAGCCTCCTCCCTCCCCTCTTCATCTAATCCTATCAACATAATCTTTCTATTCCTTTCTCTCTGATGTGCTTATCTAGCTTCCCCTTAAATGCATCTATGCTATTCGCCTCAACTACTCCTTGTGGTAGCGAGTTCCACATTCTAACCTCTCTTTGAGTAAAGATGTTTCTCCTGAATTCCCTATTGGATTTATTGATGACAAGTGGAACCATCTACTCTACATCTACCCTATCAAAGTGACAACAACAACAACAACTTCTATTTATATAGCACCTTTAATATAGTAAAACATCCCAAGGTGCTTTACAGGAGCCATATAAGGAAAAATTAGGGCAGATGACCAAAAGCTTGGTCAAAGAGGTTGGTTTTAAGGAGCGTCTTAAAGGAGGAAAGAGCAGTAGAGAGGCGGAGAGGTTTAGGCAGGGAATTCCAGAGCTTAGGGCCTAGGCAACAGAAAGCACGGCCACCAATGGTTGAGTGATTAAAATCAGGGATGCTCAAGAGGGCAGAATTAGAGGAGTGCAGAGATCTCAGTGGGTTGTAGGGCTGGAGGAGATTACAGAGATAGGGAGGGGCGAGGCCATGGAGAGATTTGAAAACAAGGATGAGAATTTTGAAATCGAAGCGTTGCTTAACCAGGAGCCAATGTAGGTCAGCGAGCACAGGGGTGATGGGTGAACGAGACTTGGTGTGAGTTAGGACACGGGCAGCCGAGTTTTGGATGACCTCAAGTTTACGTAGGATAGCAAGTGGGAGGCCAGCCAGGAATGCGTTGGAATAGTCATGTCTAGAGGTAACAAAGGCATGGATGAGGGTTTCAGCAGTGGATGAGCTGAGCCAAGGGTGGAGATGGGCGATGTTATGGAGATGGAAATAGGTTGTCTTAGGTATGCCGCGGATATGTGGTTGGAAGCTCATTTCAGGGTCAAATATGACACCAAGGTTGTGAACAGTGTGGTTCAGCCTCAGACAGATGTTTGGGAGAGGGAAGAAGTCAGTGGCTAGGGAACGGAGTTTGTGGCGGGAATCGAGAAAAATGGCTTTGGTCTTCCCAAAATTTAATTGGAGAAAATTTCTGCTCATCCAGAACTGGATGTTGGACAAGCAGTCTGACAATTTAGACACCGTGGAGGGGTCGAGAGAAGAGGTAGTGAGGTAGAGCTGGGTGTCATCAGCGTACATGTGGGAACTGATGCTGTGTTTTCGGATGATGTCGTCAAGCGGCAGCATGTAGATGAGAATTAGGAGGGGGCCAAGGATAGATCCTTGGGGGACACCAGAGGTAACGATGCGGGAGCAGGAAGAGAAGCTGTTGCAGGTGATTCTCTGGCTACGATTAGATAGATAAGAATGGAACCAGGCGAGTGCAATCCCACCCAGCTGGACGACGGTGGAGAGGCGTTGGAGGTGGATGGAGTGGCCAGCCGTGTCAAAGGCTGCAGACAAGTCAAGAAGGACGAGGAGGGATAGTTTACCTTTGTCACAGTCACAAAGGATGTAATTTGTGACTTTGATGAGAGCCGTTTCGGTATTGTGGCAGGGGCGGAAACCTGATTGGATGGATTCAAACATGGAGTTGAGGGAAAGATGGGCACGGATTTGGGAGGCAACAACACGTTCAAGGACTTTTGAAGAGGAAAGGGAGGTTGAAGATGGAGCGGTAGTTTGCAAGGGCAGAGGGGTCAAGGGTTGGATTTTTGAGGAGAGGGGTGATGATGGCAGATTTGAGGGAGAGGGGGACAGTACCTGATGAGAGAGAACCAGTAACAATGTCAGCTAACATGGGAGCCAGAAAAGGAAGTTGGGTAGTCGGCAGTTTGGTGGGAATCGGGTCGAGGGAGCAGGAAGTGGGTCTCATCGACAATATAAGCGTGGAGAGGTCATGAGGGGGGATCGGAGCGAAACTGGAGAAAGATATGAGTTCAGGGTTAGGGCAGGGGGAACCTTGTAGGAAGTTTGGCCCGGTGGGCTAGGGGAAGGAAGGGAAGTGGCAGAGGCAGCTGAACGGATGGTCTCAATCTTAGAGATAAAGAAGTCCATGAGCTCCTCACACTTGTTATCGGAGGTTGAGGGTGGAGGAGACAGGGGAGAGGGGTTTAAGAAGACGGTTAGCAGTGGAGAATAGAAGCCGGGGTTTATCTTTGCATTCCAGAATGATTCTGGAATAGTGAGCAATTTTGGCAGACAAGAGCAGGACCCAATAATGCTTTATGTGGTCCAGCCAGATCTGGCAGTGAATGGCTAAACCAGTTGTCTGCCATATCCGTTCAAGTCTGCGTTCCTTGGACTTAAGGGAGCAAAGGTGAGGGCCGTACCAGGGGGAATGGCCAGGGTGAGAGAGAGTAATTGTTTTAATACGGACGAGGGCATCAAAGGTGGTGGGGAGGGTGTGGTTGAGCAGATCGATAGCTGCAGAAATGTTATGGTGAATGGAGGACCAAAAGCTGGACAGTTGGGATTTTGTAAGTGCAGTTGTAAGAGAGTTGGGAGAGAGTATTTTCCAGGGGCGGACACAGAAGGAAGTAGGGTTGGGGGGGGGGTGGGGGGAGAGGGGGATGTGGGTGGAGAGCAATACGAGGAAGTGGTCAGAGATGGCCTTATCTGCGATTGAAACCCTTTCATAATCTTAAAGACCTCTATCAGGTCACCCCTGAGCCTTGTCTTTTCTAGAGTAAAGAGCCCCAGCTTTTCCAGCCTTTCCTGATAAGTGTATCCTTTCAGTTCTGGTATCATCCTCATAAATCTTTTTTCGCACTTCACCAGTGCCTCTATATCCTTTCTATAATATGGAGACTGGAACAGTGCACAGTATTCCAAGTGTGGTCTAACCAAGGTTCAGACTTTTACAGACTTTGCTGGAAATTACATTGATTTACTAGCTAAAAAAACACTAAGGATTATACAGCCTGGTTGCCTATTTGGGCAGAAAACCATGCAGCTGCTGAACCACTCTAATCTTATTCCCTGAATTCCAACACTTTTGTCCTTATTTCCTATTGGCAGCAATAATCCAGTTTTACAGGAATGAAACCTTTCCATCCCCTGACACCATTTATAAAGAGAACACCAGTAATCCTTTGACACCAGTTTAAGGACACAGTTAATGAAGAGCGAATTTAAAGCTCATAATTTAGTGGCACCTCGCATGTCTCTGCTGATAATATTTAATTAGCATGAAATAATTGGTTCGATTTAGTGTGTTGGGACTGGTGTGGCAAATGTTCATCCGTGATAATCACAACTCTCTCTGTCTCCATTCAGTTGCACGGTATAAATAGATTATTCCCGTAAAGGACCAACTCACACATCAATTCTTCCAGTGTGTGTTTTATAAACTTTAAACTTGCATTTTATGTAGTAAAAGGAGTTATTTTGAGGAAAGGGTGTAAACAGGCGCTAAGTGGGTGCTATGCTAATAAGACGCGTCTGTTTAAAAGCCTGGTTTTAGCCTGCAATTTTGGGACTGATTGGTGATTACCATGATTTAAATGTGCCTGGAAGCGCTAAACTGGAGACCTACACATTTAGCACTCAAGCACTGATTAGGAGCAATTTCCGTGGAGCGGTATATGTAGGCGATGTGGAGTGCGCTGGCTGACACACAATGGAACATTTCAGGATGGCTCAGGGACCGAGGGAGAGGACGCACATGTTCTCGGACATGGCACTGGAGGTCCTGGTGGAGGCGGTCCAGAGGAGGAGGCATGTCCTGTACCCGCAGGGGGGAACGAGGCCACAGCGGCAGCCATTGCGGCGGATGTGGGAGGACATCGCCCAGGAGGTAACAGCCAGGAGCACTGCCCCCATGACATGGCTCCCACCACAAGAAATTTAATGACTTGACGTGAGTTTTCAAGGTTAGATCCCATCTCACAAACACATTTCTCAATCACTGCACCACAACCAGTATCACAACCTTAACACACTGCATCCACCATCTAACTATACACTGACATTCACACACCCCACACTATTGCTACTTCACAGGCACTACTCACACCTCAGACACACCGCACAGCTCTTCAACCATGTGAGGCATCACACACACGCAAACACACCTGCCAATGTGTTCATTCGCAATCACCACTCAGTCTCTTCCAGGACAAGATAGCACATAACTGGTGCCAGCAGGACCTGACTGGGGGAGGGGAAGCATGTCTGCCTGAGATCACTCTGTTTGAAGAGGCAGTGCAGGCAGTGATCGGGAGGGGAGTGTCAGACGCTGTGGCCACAGGCAGAGCAGGGGGCATATGGCCTAGAGGTATGTGGCCACTCCAGCTTCTTTACATATCCACAACTACTCCTGATCCCGAATCCCCCAAACCTATCCTTACTCACAAGCTCCATATGGTCTCCTCAAACACATCCTCCTATAGTGGCCACACGTGCTGCACCCTAACTCTTCTAGCTTTATCGTTGCAGGCTCCCAGGAGCAAGATCCACCTTGCCCCCCAGAGGAACTGGAAGAGGAGGAAGAACCACCTTGCCCCCCAGAGGAAGAGGAGGAGGAGGAGGAGAGCAAGGAAAATGGCCCTGCATCAGTTATAATCACTGGCACAGACACCAACTCAGAGACCGGCACCACGCGCACCTTAGAGGTCAGGTAGAAGAAGGATCCTCACAGTGGGACGCACCAGGCACTAGTGGGCCACTAGCAACCACACCGGGTGGAAGGGACACCACAGGTGCCTCTTTGCATGGGGCCAAGGTCACATACTAGTTCTGCTGTAGAGGAGTCAGATGAGGACCTCACAGGGCCAAGCTTCAGAAGAAGGCTGATGGGTGCGGCAAACCAAATGCTTGGTGCAATGGAGAGCCTGCCCGAAAGGTTGCGTGTCGTGGCTAGGGGAATGGAGTAGTCCGCATCCAGCTTGGCTCGTGGCTTGACGCAGAGCCTGGAACTCATCCCCTCCAGCGTGGAGACTGGCCAATTCCAGCCAGCGACCTGTGAAAGACCAACATAATGCAGTGTCTGCTGATTGTGGTCGCAGCTTCCACTGCAGTTATTGCAGGAACCTACTGGCCTCTCTCTGGATGGCAGCATTTCTGCTGCCTCCCCCGCCACTTCACCATTGCAGTCATGGCAGTTTCCATGGAATGCCAAACAGCTTTCATGGAGTGACAAAGTGCTGCAATGGAAGCTCAGGCAGCTGCCACGGTGGCTCTGGGCTCCTCGGTTGAAAGGGGCTTGCAGAGTGTCTCAGCTGCCCAGAGATCTGTCCTCCAGCAGATCAGTGGGTTGGCTAAACAGACACCCTGAGGTAGTTGTGTGGGAATCATGGAGCAGGAACCTACTGGCCTCTCTCCGGATGCCAGCATTGCTGCTCCCTCCCCCACCACTGCACCACTGCCCGTGCCGTTGCCAGTCAGCCAGGCGGCCCAGACTGCTGAAGCCCATGCTGAGATGGTGCAGTCCGAGGCGGGGCCATCATGGCCACAGCCTCTCGAGGGCGTCCCAGGAGGACATCTGAACTGCCCTCTTCAGATTCTCAGCAGCCTCCACCTCGCCTGCTGCTGCCACTGAGGTTGCACTCAGCAGAAGCACTAGATTACACAAGAACACTTATAGATAGCCACTAAGGGTAAGCACCAGGGTGAATAGTTTAATATTTGTAAGTGCTGTTGGTTATGTCATGTGCTCATTGTTTGTGTCTGCTCTCGATAAAGAGTGATTATGGTAATTGGGTAGTGCTGGAATTGGTGGCCTTTTTTATTGTGTTCTTCATGGGGAAGGGGCTGAAAGGATTGAGTGCAGATAGTGGATTTCTTGATGGATCCTCAGTTGTGGAAGGTCAGGCATGTGGCAACAGTGCTCCGAAGTCTGATGGTGGAGGACATCTCTCAAAAACGGCCTTCAATTAGATGGCAGTGAGCGTTCCTCCCAGGTGCGGGCCGTCTACCTCTCTGGTGCTCTCCCTGGTCCCCCTCCTCTTCCTCCTCCTTCTCTTGTGGCTCCTGAGCTTGACCCTCCTGTCCCTCTCTCCTCCTGCCGCTGGTGCTGCTCTGCCTGGCCTCATCCCCTCCTCCCATTCCTCCTCCAGACCAAGGGGGGCCCCGAGCAAGAGCCCCATGATCAAGCATTCCCTTTCTCCTGGTGACTCCTATAAGGTACAGTAGCACAGCACTCACTCTCTTAGGTGAAGTCCTCAGACAATTTTCAAAATAAATGTTGATAGTGTGCTGGTGAAGTCTTGCCAAAGTGTCCCAAAAAGTCTCCCGATGTGTATCGAAAGTCCTGTAGAATTCGCAAAATTATCACGATTTTATAGAATAAGAAGGAGACACATAGTTTCGTACAAACAGCTTTATTTCAGCAGAATGCTGTCAGGTTTTCAAAGTGGACACAAACAGCCTGTAAAATGGCCGCCACGCCTCATGGCAGAACGTTCTAGAGTTTTCAATGAGCAGACAAGATGGCGTTCCAATAAACATTTGTGCGAGATCGGACAAGACTCAGCACATTTGAGATAATTCACAAGACATAATGGGTTGCATTTTACACATAAATACTGGAATCGGTCTCCCAGGTGCGAATAAGGGCTATTGTACCGAGCGATCAAGAACCCATCCAAAGACATTAATATGCAAAATCCCCACGACTCTACGATGAGAGAGCCGTTTGCGGGTAGTTACAGAAACATTTGGAAGTCCCAAAAAGCCCTCCAGGGAGAATACTGGCCGGTTCCACAATGGGAGAAGTATTAACGGGTACTCAGACAGTTACAAGTATCACCGAAACCCATTAAAAACGGAGATCACCCTATACAAGAAGTTTGAGCGCCAAAACCCTGACAAAAGAAAGACATTAAGATTGGGCGGGAAAAGAGGAATTACAGCACTATAACTGTAAGGCACAACCATCCATCTGTCTCTTGACTCTGCCTCTTGACTCTTGCCTCTTGCTCTTGCCGCCTGACTCTTTGCCGCTTGCCTCTTGACTCTGCCTCTTGCAGCTCTTGCTGTTTGACTTGCTGAAAGACTATTGAACTTTCCGATCCGCCAGGATCAACCTCGTGGCTTGCCGCGAAGATCTGTGAAGAACTGGGCTGTGAAGCCTTGAAACGGGCACACCATCCCGAGAAGTCGGTAAACGGTGTTGGAACCGAAGGCCCGAGATGAGATGAGATGAGATGAGATGAGAAGAGAAGAAGACGACAATACGTATCGCCACGGTCAGTAAGCCCCGACCGTGCCTGTAAGTCGAATAAACACTTTTCCTTGCCCAGGAAGACCATTCTTCGAATTTTATCGCATCGGTGTAAGGGCACAGGAAGACTCTTTTTTGAGTAGTGTCGGAACTCCGAGGACAACACAGATCTTCATGACAGCAGACGGTCCAGCCTGCTAGCCGGAGCAGAAACGAGTAAACAAGTGGGGTACAGAGACCCCTGATCAACACGTGAATAGTCAGGTGCTGCGGTAAAAACATCCGAGCAGAGTTTCGGAATTCTCCGAGTTATCACGAGTGGTGAGCATGAGTCTCAATCCTACAAATCTAGTTTAGGACAGGTATTGATAGGGGAGGGTTTAAGTTTTAAGGATAATTGTAATGTGTGCCCCCTTTTACGATGTGTCGTGCGCTCCTCGTTTCCCTAAAATTAGTTACATAACTGCGTGTAAGATTGTATTGTCATTAATCTGTGCTTATGACATGTATTTCGTAATCTTGAATAATATGCAATAAAGATTTTCCATTTCGCACTATTCAACCGGGTCTACCTGAGTTTTCTCTGCATTATTGCTCTCGCACCTAAGTCCAGTGTCAGAACCGTAAGGGCGAGTGGGTCGAACCACTCACAGGTGTCTAGTGCTACCAGGTTGGCTGGAGACCAGAACAGGCAACAAGGCCTAACCTCGCACTAGCACCCAGGCTAAGCACAGAGCCACAGGTCTCACCCCTTACAGAAAATGGCGACCGCGGCAGGACACTGGCAGCGAGAAAATAATGTGTTAGACCCTGGTATGAATGGGCGAAATGTCATGGAAGAGAGAATAGCAGATTATGTGTTTGGAAAAGTGAATTTGACCAAGAAATGGATAAGTGACCTGCTGCTGGATAAGCGTCCACTAGAAGCAGCCGAGAGGTGGACAGATAGCAAGGAACATAAAAAAACAGTGGAGAAAGCGGTCTGGCTGATGTGCTATAAAAGACAAGTCCAAATTTCGGACCAGGTCATCTTAGCGCAGGCAGCTCAGATCAAGAGTTTAGAGGTGGAAATGGACGAGAAGGTCGCGGGGGGGGCAGCAGCTCATCGCGACTTTAAATGCGTTGCATCAAGAACGCCAGTTAGTCGCCAACCACCATGAGGCAAAAATAGATTACCTCGAGTGCCAGGTCACTGAGGCAAAGTTAAATGAGGGTAGATTAAAGGAACGATGTGCCCGCCTAGCTGCCCAATTAAAAGTCCAGGAAGAGAGCTTAATGGGGGTTAGGGCGGCATATAAGATGGCCCTCGAGGATAAATTTCAGGGGGCCGATCACAGCGTCTGCCAAAAAGAGATAGGGAACCTTAAAGAGGCCTTGAACAAAGCGCATGGCATGGTGTGCCTTATCAGCCCGTCAGCACACCAGCCGCTAGTAAATGAGGGATTTCAGAAATCCCCACCGAACAAAGCAGAGGAGGTATTAGCCACTGTGCCCTCCGCGCCACCCAGCTATTCGGCAACCTGGGTGAGGGAGAAAGTGGTAGAAGTAGAGAAAGAGCCCACTGAGGTAGAAGTGAAGCCGGGACCGTTGTGTCCGGTCACGGGTATCAAGAGGGGCCCGAACGGAGCAGGTGGGGAAGAGGGGGATCTCCTCAACCAGCTTGTGTTGCCTCACAGCTCACACCAGCTGAGGGTTATGATCAGTCACGTACGGAAGCTGTCCAAGTCAGACGACCCTTCCGTACATTTCAGGGAAGTAGAGCAAACCGCAGCCATTAACGGCTGCGACGATGGGGAAAAAGCAAAAATGCTGTTATTCTCATTAGACAGCTCGATCCTTCAGTGTCTCTCAGACGAGAGCATGAGGGGAACTAATACCTATGGGGAGCTAAGAGATGAGGTCCTAGAAGTGTTGGGAATGGACGATGAAGGTCCGTTCGTTAGATTGGGACGAACAGTGCAGATGGAGGGAGAACCCCCGAAGGTTTTCGCCGACAGGCTGTGGCCAGTATACCAGCGTAGCTGCCCAGGCGCGCCAGCGCGTCACCGCATAGGCGGTGCCAGTTTAACTCATTGGCTCAGGTGTATAGTAGCCAACAGTTTGCCAGCCGTCAGGGAGCAGGCAAAAGTGTGGTTTGATCCCACTAACCCCGCCACTACAGAGGAGTCGGTCCTAAATCGACTCACGGTAGGGTAGCGTAATACCAGGAGTACGGGAGCACGTCCCCTTAAGGGAAAGGTGCATGAGGCGCGGCCCACAGCCCCGGCTCAGAAGGAGTGGCATCAGGAGGGTAACCGCGCCCCGCAGGCCAGTAATGCTTGTTATGGGTGTGGGAAGACAGGGCATTGGCGCAAGAACTGCAGGAACCCTTGGAAGGAGTCCAGGGATAAAAATCCCGCAGTCCGAGCCCAGGCGCCTGTCTCCGATAGGGGAGCTAGTGCACCTATCCATCCCGATGCGATCGAATCAATGTTGGGAGCCATGCGCACCCTCATGATTTCGCAGGGAAGGGTGGCAGTCGCTACCGGCCCCGCAGATGCCGCAGCCCCGTCCAACAGTACCCAATGACTAGAGCCCACGCAGCCTGCCTACCTGTGTCCTTTTAAAAGACACACACAGGAGGGGGTCTCCGGTAGGGAGGCCAGGTTAGAAGAGCAGGCCTTGCGGGAGGAGAACGCCCGCTTAATAGGGAAAATAGATGGGCTAGAAGGGCAGCTTAGAGAGCAGGCCCTGCGGGAGGAGAACGCCCGCTTAATGGGAAAGTTAGACGTGCTCATGCTAGAAGCACAGCTTAGAGAGATAAAGGCAGCCTGCAGGGTAGCCAGAAGCAGGGAGTATGAGGATTTTGACCAGTGCAAACTGTATAAGCCGGGTGCACAAGGGCCTACCACAGGGGCCAAACCTGCGAGTGGGGACTCGCAGCCCCAGGTAGGGCCACAGGGCACACAGGCAGGCAAAGCAGCTTGCATCAGGGGAGAGGACATCCTAGAAAAATGTGAGATATTGTATTGGGGTTGGGAGTCAGATGAGGAAGAGTTCGAGGAGCTCGACGAAGATAGTGACACAAGCGAGGAGGAGCTGGAATCGGAGGACGAAAGGGTCGCCCCCGATTCAGGTATAGGGGAGACAGGGGCTGCAGATAGAGATCCACAAAGAGTGGAGGCCGAAGCTGCAGGTCCCGAACGCAGGGGGGCGGAGCTAGGGGAGGCGGAGCCAGCCGCTGTGGTGGGACCACAGGGCGTGGCGATGGAAGCCTCAGAGCCCAAGCCGCCCGCCTTGAACGTCTTGCCCTCGAGGGAGGTAGGGACTGTGAGTGAAGGGCCGCCTACTGGGCCAAGTAGGGCGGTGCCACAAGCTGCAGATCCCGAGTTCAGGGAGGCGGAGTCAGGGGAGGCGGAGCCAGCGACTGTGGTGGGACCACAGGTCGCCACGGTGGAAGTCTCGGAACCCGGTCCGTCGGTCCTGAAGTTCCTGCCCCCGGTAGCTCTCCGTAGGTCAAGTCGGACACCCCAGCCCAGGAAGATATGGTCAAGTCCCCAGAGTGTCCCAAGGCGTAGGTTCAAGGCTAAGGCAGCCCAGGGAGAGCCCAGTCACAGCGCAGCAGCAACAGGCTGCGGCAGATCAAAGGGAGGGGTCAACGCCCTCCCACCGTTGGGAGAAGCCTACGGCAGCAACCGCAGAATTTGAGTAGGCCGCCCTGGGAACGGGCGGCGCTGTACAGTGATAAGTTTAGGATGAGTTTATAAGTTTATAGTTTTAAATCAGGTTAAGTATAAGTTTATAGTTTTAAATCAGGTTAAGTATAAGTTTATAGTTTTAAATCAGGTTAAGTCGGTAGTTTAATTTTGTTTAACAGAAAGAGGTAAAATGATGGGAGTTTTTTAGAGATAGGAATAGTTAAAGTCTATCCAGCGCACATGTCTTCTGACGTGAGGCGAGGTCAGGGGACCCGCTCACCCTTCACAAAAGCCAGAGACTCTTGGGAGGCTGGCTACCTCATTCTATCTGATCACAGGAACCAAGGAAGGATGGAACGAATTCTAGTATTCCTCGCGGCAATCGGATGTGGATTGGCCTATCGAGGCCGCACCAAGGATGTCGTGGTGTTTGGATGCTCCGGAGACACGGCCCCCATCGCGGTGGATGGGACCGGAAGGCGAGAGGCTGAGGAGACCACCACCTATTTCCACAAGGGAAGGTGGCCAGGATGGCTGGGAACGAATTCAACTGAGTATTCCAGTACATCGGGTTTTGCCTACAAAGAGACTTCTTTAATGTGCCCCAAAGTGAGGATCATCGCACCCAGAGTCAGCGTCACCGTCGGCAAACAAATTTGTTTGACTTGTAATGGGAATGTCCCATTGAGCCGATGGTGGTGGCTACGAAAGCTGAGCAAAAACATGAGGAACTCTTCGGTCGAGTGGGAGCGACTGGGTAATAATACCCATCGGACAATTACGGGGACAAACGGACAAGTGAGAGTCTGTTGGGACAAATGGTGGGAACCGGATGAGGGAATTTATGTATGTATGTGGGGGTCAAAGCACGTTTGCCCCAAAGGCATCTCCATATTTTTCATCAATCAATGGCAGGATAACGGACAGGGGATGAGGTGGGATGCGAGCACCAGGGGGTGCGGAGCCCCATACTCCCCGATCCCGGTAAATGCCACTGAACTCATTACGCGCCCACGCAAAGCCCCGCCCACGATTCCGGTGGTTCTAGCTAAGGAAGAAGGGTGCCCTAAAACCAGTAAGGGACCCGGGAATGGTTTGGTACTGGTCCCCACAGACCAGATACTATTTCAGGGGGTACATTACGCGGTGGCCTCGGTGATTTTAAATCTCACCGAGGTGCGGTTACCAGAGTGGTGCCCCAAAAAGACGGAACAGTTATATCAGGTCCTGTTGACCAAGATGTTTAGACAATTTTATGAGTTCGATTTCGCGGAAATTGATAAAACAAGTTTGTACACCGCACCACATGAAGTTTTGGGTCAGGTGGGGAGGCAAAGAAGGGGTGTTGTGAACGAAGTGTTCACTGCTTTCAATACAGGTACATCTGTGGTCAGCGCTCTAGACAGCGTGGAGCTGCAGACCCAGATTAATGGCTTAAAAACGCAATTAAAAAACATTCTCACAGATGAAAATAAGGTGGTTGGGTTTGGGTTACATGAGGACCAGGCCATGACTCTCCATTTAAAAGAAATAATAGCTGAACTAGAGAAACATGCGCGTACGATAAATGCCCTGATTAGGGAAGATCGGAATGCGTCCGATCAGGCTGCGCAGAATGAGGTGTGCGTGCTTTACGGGGCGTGGTTACTGGGCGAGGGCCGCAGTAATTTGGAGGATTTAAAACAAGGTTTGGTCCCGTCCTGGATAAGTAACAAACATCTGCAGGCGCTCCACCCTTTTCAGAACGCATTAAACCCGTGCCAGCTCAGACTAGCTTCAGAAGCATACCCAGTCCCCGTGGACTGCGGACGATCAAACCATACCATCATGGGTATAGTATTACGTATGCCGGTTTTGGGCGACACAGCAAAGCCCGCCCCGGTGTACCGGGTAGAGAACATTGGTGTCATTCAGGGGGGAGCCCACATTCGCTATGCAGCGGTTCCACCTTACGTCATCCGCTGGGAGCAAACGATGACAGGTACAGATCTCTCTGGTTGTCGTGGCCGGGGAGCACACATAATACTGTGTCCCCAGCACTTGAATGCCTTTTTAACACCACAGTGCGGGTTCAGAACGGCTGGCGCCAAGCCCATGAATTGCACCATGGAGGCAATGGCACAAGATCATGTGCCTCCGCAGGTAGCATACATCGGGGGTGGAACATATTGTGTTACCACTGCAGCGCAACACTACCAACATGGAAACCGTAGCCGGTGTCCGGTGAGTGACAGCAGTTTCTGTTTCAAACCCAGGGCAGAAGTTCAAGTAGCACAACAGCGAATTGTCCCAATCCCTGAACCATCCACGGTTCATCTTACCGTAAAAGAGAACTTCACCGACCTGCAGCGATTCGTCGCGCATTTCGGATACCTCATTCCCCCTCTCCCTGAACACCTCACCAAGCTTTTGAAAGCCGTCGCGGTATCGCAAAAACATTTTTACACCCTAGAACAAAAGACTGTCGAGATAGGGACAGAAATTCTGGACATAGTAATTCCACCGTGGTGGAATCTGTTCACCAACATTGAAGTGCCTTCCTGGATTAGAATAGCCTCCCACATTTTAGTTGTATGCCAAGTGTTTATTGTGGTATACTTATTGGTCGTGCATTGTAAGAGAGGCAAACGCCTCACCAAGAACGAAAACACGGGAGAGTGGCGAGAACGTTACGTGCGCGTGCACGATGAAAGCACCGTGTAAACAGACAAAAATGGCGTCACTCCCGTTTTCCACGTGCACCTCGGAAGTGTTTTAATCGATCGTGATTTTTCTCAGAAACTGTAATTAAGTTTGGAACTCTACATGTTTAAGAGTTGGTTTTGATTATTTTTGTTTGGTGTTGTTGAATATGATTGTTTGGTTTTGTTTTTGTTGTTTTCTTTTTCCTTGAATAAAAAATATGCATATGCAGGTGGTGCGAGAGGCATCGGCCTGGTTACACCTGGAAGGAAAATACAAGTGGTGTAAGTTAAAGGCAAATGCTGCCTGCGGTGTTATAAGAATGTAGTTTTTTCTTGGGAAATAAGGACGACACAGAGACCCTAGATAGTTTTAAGTTATGGGAATTTTGGATGTGGAGAATCGAGATAATATTGCTCACCACAATATTTTTGATACGATAAGCGGAGTTATTCGCATCAACAGGAGGGACTGTAGAATTCGCAAAATTATCACGATTTTATAGAATAAGAAGGAGACACATAGTTTCGTACAAACAGCTTTATTTCAGCAGAATGCTGTCAGGTTTTCAAAGTGGACACAAACAGCCTGTAAAATGGCCGCCACGCCTCATGGCAGAACGTTCTAGAGTTTTCAATGAGCAGACAAGATGGCGTTCCAATAAACATTTGTGCGAGATCGGACAAGACTCAGCACATTTGAGATAATTCACAAGACATAATGGGTTGCATTTTACACATAAATACTGGAATCGGTCTCCCAGGTGCGAATAAGGGCTATTGTACCGAGCGATCAAGAACCCATCCAAAGACATTAATATGCAAAATCCCCACGACTCTACGATGAGAGAGCCGTTTGCGGGTAGTTACAGAAAACATTTGGAAGCCCCAAAAAGCCCTCCAGGGAGAATACTGGCTGGTTCCACAATGGGAGAAGTATTAACGGGTACTCAGACAGTTACAAGTATCACCGAAACCCATTAAAAACGGAGATCACCCTATACAAGAAGTTTGAGCGCCAAAACCCTGACAAAAGAAAGACATTAAGATTGGGCGGGAAAAGAGGAATTACAGCACTATAACTGTAAGGCACAACCGTCCATCTGTCTCTTGACTCTGCCTCTTGACTCTTGCCTCTTGCTCTTGCCGCCTGACTCTTTGCCGCTTGCCTCTTGACTCTGCCTCTTGCAGCTCTTGCTGTTTGACTTGCTGAAAGACTATTGAACTTTCCGATCTGCCAGGATCAACCTCGTGGCTTGCCGCGAAGATCTGTGAAGAACTGGGCTGTGAAGCCTTGAAACGGGCACACCATCCCGAGAAGTCGGTAAACGGTGTTGGAACCGAAGGCCTGAGATGAGATGAGATAAGATGAGAAGAGAAGAAGACGACAATACGTATCGCCACGGTCAGTAAGCCCCGACCGCGCCTGTAAGTCGAATAAACACTTTTCCTTGCCCAGGAAGACCATTCTTCGAATTTTATCGCATCGGTGTAAGGGCACAGGAAAACTCTTTTTTGAGTAGTGTCGGAACTCCGAGGACAACACAGATCTTCATGACAGCAGACGGTCCAGCCTGCTAGCTGGAGCAGAAACGAGTAAACAAGTGGGGTACAGAGACCCCTGATCAACACGTGAATAGTCAGGTGCTGCGGTAAAAACATCCGAGCAGAGTTTCGGAATTCTCCGAGTTATCACGAGTGGTGAGCATGAGTCTCGATCCTACAAATCTAGTTTAGGACAGGTATTGATAGGGGAGGGTTTAAGTTTTAAGGATAATTGTAATGTGTGCCCCCTTTTACGATGTGTCGTGTGCTCCTCGTTTCCCTAAAATTAGTTACATAACTGCGTGTAAGATTGTACTGTCATTAATCTGTGCTTATGACATGTATTTCGTAATCTTGAATAATATGCAATAAAGATTTTCCATTTCGCACTATTCAACCGGGTCTACCTGAGTTTTCTCTGCATTATTGCTCTCGCACCTAAGTCCAGTGTCAGAACCGTAAGGGCGAGTGGGTCGAACCACTCACAGGTGTCTAGTGCTACCAGGTTGGCTGGAGACCAGAACAGGCAACAAGGCCTAACCTCGCACTAGCACCCAGGCTAAGCACAGAGCCACAGGTCTCACCCCTTACAGTCCTCTTCAAACGCAGCGTAGTCAGTCAATCTCCAGCAGCAAATGAACAGTGAAAGCTGAGCATGGCTTTAAGTTTGCGCTCGAAATCCTCAGCAACGACGTCTTTACGCCTGTTCAGTTGCTCACTGTTAGGAGAGCTCGTTCATTGCTGCGCTAGCCGGCAAAATGGCGTTTAGCCTCTTTAATGAGCGTTAGTAGCCAATTTAATTGTCAGTCAGAGCATTAGCGGTCCTCGCGGCGGCCGTTCCTAGCGCGCGCTTCAACTCCTTTACCAAGATGGCGTCTTGCGCTAAAGGTGGGCTAAACCGGCTTTGCAGCTCAAGACCCCACCTTGGCCACCTCGGAGACTCTTTAGTGCCTTAAGTATCCAGTGGAAATTGCCTACGAAGTATTTTAAGATGTTTCTAACTACTCTAAGTACAGTAACCTTGAAATTCTATCGCACCCCAAAAGGGGCATGCAGGTGGTGGGGTGCCTACTGCACACGCCTGTTCATGTGGGCCCAACAACCACGTGCAATTCATGAAGACAGCTCATTATCCCGTGTCAGGTGTGCGCTGCTAGCTACACACACTGCTTATTGGCTTCGCGCCTGCTTGGGGGGTGGGGGGGGTTTGATATATCAGGTGTCTCTGATGCCACTTAAAGTCAACCAGCACCCCTTAAAGGGGTGGTGCACTGTGGCTGCAGACAACAAAAAATCTTTGTAAGTTGAAAAATGGCTACAGGAGGTCCAGACAGGGCACTCAAGTTGTCGGATGCAATGTTGGAGGCCCTGGCGCGGGCGGTGGACAGGAAGAGGAAGAACCTGTTCCCCGGGGGGTGGGGGCAGTAAGCCCTCCAGGCAACACATCCACCGCCAGTGGGAAGAGTGAGAAGTCGCACAACACCAGGTTATAGTCCAACAGTTTTATTTGAAATCACAAATAAAACTGTTGGGGGGAAAAATTCACTTGGTTGCGCCTCCCGTTAGCGCCTTAAGAGGGCGCTAATGGGGCGCAAAGCCGCTAACGCCCGGGCGCAGCGATGTTTGCGCCGCTCGAGAACTTAACTTGAGATTGTGCGGCGGCGCTAAAACTTACCGCTGCGACCACCTGCGAGCGCAGATTGTGACGTCATTCCATGGTGCAACGCCCTTGTGGCGCCCCGTAGCGGAAATTGAGTGGCGCCCCCTGCCTTACCGCCTGGCGCTTCCAACGACCAGAAGACTGGAACGCTATCAATCGCTGTGGGGCTGGGGGGGGCGCTATTTAAAGGGGGCCTCTTCCTGTCTTTTATTGTTGGTGGCATTTTTGAACTACGCATTCTGAGAGAGAGAGGGAGAGACTTCTGGAGAGATTCAACGTTGTGTGAAGGAGTTTTGGGTACTGAGCAGCACTTTGCAGGTTCATTTTGATTTGCCATTCCTTGTATCGATTTAGCACAGACTGTGGGAGCTGCACTCTGAGCTCTTTGCCTGGTACTTTCCATTGTTCTTTCCAGCACATTTGATGTGCAAGTCTCTCCAGGCCGAGATTCAAGGCAGCAATGAACAGGATGTGGATGGAAAGCAAGATTAACCATCCCCTTTAAGAACTGGCCCGTGCCATTGTGTGTGTGTTCCATTGCTGACTGACATTACATGAGCTTCGCCAGCGCTCCGAGTTAGCGCCTCACTGCTCGGCCTTTGCGCCTTAAGACAGGTGTGCAGCGCCTGCTTTAGCGCTCCACTCACCTCCCGGGGCGGTAAAAGTGAAGTTTCCTGTCAGTGCCGATAATTAGCGCCAGGCGCTAATATTTGCGTCCGGACGATATTTGCGACCCAAATGGGGCGCGACCTAATTTCTACCCCCTGGACTATAACCTGGTGTTGTGCGACTTCTCACTTTTGTCCACCCCAGTCCAACACCGGCATCTCCGCATCAGTGGGAAGAGGTGGTTGAGGAGGTCAATGTGAGGAGCCTAGCACCAAGGACAAGAGCCTAGCTTCAATGCAGGAAAAACTTAAATAATCTCATCAGAATTATGAAGGTAAGAAGCTTACCTCTCACCTCAACTACTCTCTCCTCACACCTCCACCACCTGCTGCCCCACTACTCACAACACTCCACTCCCCTCGCTTCCCTTCACTCTCCTGCAATCACTGCACCACACTTCACTCCACCTCCTTCTCCTCCTACTTACACACCCTGCACCTCCTGCTCTCAACACCATCACTTCCTACCTCACATCGGCACTATTCGACCATGAGTATCACATTCTCAAAACAGCTCACAAGGCTGTCACTAACACACGCAATACTTTTTTGCAGGGGAAGATCGTGCACAACGTGAGGCAGTAGGGAGGTACCGAAGGAGCTGGGCCCATCTGTACACTCTTTCCCCACTCGAGGAAGACGTGCTAGCCATCGTGGGCAGAGGGCGAGTCATGGCCATGGCGAGTGGCATCGCCCCGGGCCTCTTCACACCTAATCCTCTTTTTCCCTTCTTACTTCTATATCACCCTATGCTATCTGCATGACAAACTGTAGCTGCTTTCAGAAGCCACGCATTTCTCTCTGCTCTCCCTTCACACTAAAAGCTAACCTTTAGCCCTTCAATACAGATGCTGGAAATGTCGAGGGACCTGTGCCACTTGAGAAACAGGAGGTCAGCCTTCCTGAAGATGCAGCAACACAATCTCCAAATAAAAGGTGTTGCTATGGGTAACCGCTTGGATCCTAGCTATGCCTGCCTTTTTGTGGGATATGTGGAGCATTCTTTGTTCCCTTCCTACTCGGGTCTCCTCCCTCACCTCTTTTTCCGGTACATTGATGATTGTATCGGTGCGATTTCCCGCTCGCCCTGAACTGGAAAATTTCATTCACTTTGCTTCCAACTTCCACCCTTTCTTCACCTTCACATGGTCCATCTCTGACTCTTCCCTTCCTCAACTTCTCTGTCTCCATTTCTGGGGATAGGCTATCGACAAACATCCACTATACGCCCACTGACTCCCACAGCTACCTGGACTATACTTCCTCGAACCTCGCTTCCTGTAAAGACTCTATTCCATTCTCCCAGTTTCTCCATCTCCGTCGCATCTGTTCTGACGATGCCACCTTCCATACTAGTGCTTCCGATATTTCTTCCTTTTTCCTCAACCAAGGATTCCCCTCTACCATGATTGACACGGCCCTTGACCGTGTCCGTTCCATTTCCCGCACTTCTGCTCTCACTCCTTCCCCTCCCTCCCAGAACCACGATAGGGTTCCCCTTGTCCTCACCTTTCACCCCACCAGCTTCCACATTCAATGGATCATCCTGTGCCATTTCCGCCACCTCCAGCGTGATCCCACCACCAAACACATCTTCCCCTCCTCTTTCAGTATTCCGAAGGGACCGCTCCCTCCGCGACACCCTGGTCTACTCCTCAATCACCCCCAACACCCCATGCCCTTCCCATGGCAGCTCCCCGTGCAAGCACAAGGGATGCAACATCTGCCCTTTCACCTCCTCCCTTCTCACTGTCCAGGGCCTCAAACACTCCTTCCAGGTGGAACAGTGATTTACTTGTACTTCTTCCAATTTAGTATACTGCTCATGATGCGGTCTCCTCTACATTGGGGAGACCAAACGCAGATTGGGTGACCGCTTTGTTGAACACCTCCGTTCAGTCTGTAAGCGTGACCCTGAGCTTCCGGTCGCCTGTCACTTTAATTCTCCGCTCCACTCCCACTCTGACCTCTCCGTCCTCGGCCTCTTACATTGTTCCAACGAAGCTCAACGTAAGCTCGAGGAACAGCACCTCATCTTTCGATTAGGCACTTCACAGCCTTCTGGACTCAACATCGAGTTCAACAATTTCAGACCATAACCTCTGCCCCTATTTTTTCACATGGCAGCTGTTGCTGATTCTGCCATTTACACCTCTTCTAGACCCATCTTATGTTTGTTTACTTGCCATATTACTATCTCCTTTTGCTTTGTACAATCATACCTTTTGTCATTTAATCTCTCCCGCCTTCCACCCCATCACAGACCTTCCCTTTTGTTCTTTCCTCCCCTCCCGCCTTTCTTTGTCCCTGCACTTGCTTAAAATCTCTTACATCTCTAACTTTTTCCAGTTCTGATGAAAGGTCATCGACCTGAAACGTTAACTCTGTTTCTCTCTCCACAGATGCTGCCTGACCTGCTGAGTATTTCCAGCATTTTCTGTTTTTATTTCAGATTTCCAGCATCCGCAGTATTTTACTTTTGTATTAAGGAATAGAGTTGTTGGAGTAAAGTTCTTTTCTGGATTTGGTGTTGGTGTTAAGTAAGGACAAGATCCATAAGGCTGGACTGAAGGAAGGCAATCAGATGGTGGTAGTAAGGATGGTGGTGAAACGAATTATGGGACTGTGATATATTCGGGATGGGAGTAACAGTTCAGATGAAGTGCTCTTGAATGACAGCTCTGACACTGGTGGTCGATGCTCCTCCTGCTCTTGCTCATCTTTGTGCTGCCCCTCCTCTTGCATTTCTTGCTGTCCAGGTGGTGATAAGAAAGAAAAAAGAAAGACTTGGCATTTATATAGCGCCTTTCACGACCACCGGACGTCTCAAAGCACTTTACAGCCAATGAAGTACTTTTTTTAAGTGGAGTCACTGTTGTAATGTAGGAAATGTAATAAGGGCTGGTTCCTCAGTATGGCAACATTATGCAGCATACAGCACATGATCACAAATCTGGAAACATGGTCAGGGTGTACTGCAGAGCTCCTCCCGAATGGTCCAAGCAGCGGAAGCATGCCAACAGTTGGTTCAATGACATTTCTGATGGCAGCATGGCTCTCATTATCGGCCAGCACTGCGACTGCACCCGTGTTCTTGCCAGAAGTCACGAGTCATATCTGGAGGGGATAGCCCTTGTCACCCAGTAGCCAACCTATGACCTGACAGCCTGGTTGGAATATAGACGGCACAGAGAAGCATAGGATGAATGAATCATGACTGCAGCCAGTAAACGGGGCACAGACCTGCATGATGCGCTGCCTGTGGCTGCAAACAAACTGGATAGTCAGGGTGTGGTATCCTTTTCTATTCAGAAAGATGCCGGGCTGGTGATGGAGAGCACACAAGTGGCAGGTGGCGCACTACCAGCGCGGGGCCAGCACGCGCCCGCCATATTGGACCTTTAGCCGCCCGTTTTATGCCTATAAAAGGGGAACAGCGTAATCAGATTTCTAGGCCAGTGAATCAGAAGATAAAGTGGGCCAGCAGTGATTTCTACCCGAATTTGAGATACTTTCGCAGCGTGGAAATTTCTGACAACTTTGATCATGCAATCCTAAATGACATTCCATAATTAAATGGAAATTGGAATTTGGAATTAGGTGAAGTGACTGTTAGTGGCTCGCACACGATACAGCTCACTGCACATTACTATTACAGTCAAACCCGATTAAGGTTACCCATGTTCAGTTCTCAAAAAAAAAATAAACATTTTCGGAAGTCCGTTTATTACTTTACACCTTAATTATAATATGCTGCTTGATGTGTTTCAGTTAGTTACATATTGGCCCTGAATTTCCGATCGGAAGCTTCCTGTGGGCGGATGCCTCCGATCAGAAAAAATTCTACGAACCTACCCGCTGCTTTTACCAGGCGTAAGAATTCCACGGCCTTTCAGCAGGCGGAAGTTGAGCAAATAGCGCAATTCTCCACCCGCAGAGGCCCTTTTCTTGGGCATGCGGATGATCTGTCAAAAGAATTCTTGATAGGTCGCAAGTGCCAGGTTTCAGCGCATTGTAAGGGGTGACACGCCTGTGGCTCTGTGCTTAGCCTGGGTGCTAGTGCGAGGTTAGGCCTTGTTGCCTGTTCTGGTCTCCAGCCAGCCTGGTAGCACTAGACACCTGTGAGTGGTTCGACCCACTCGCCCTTACGGTTCTGACACTGGACTTAGGTGCGAGAGCAATAATGCAGAGAAAACTCAGGTAGACCCGGTTGAATAGTGCAAAATGGAAAATCTTTATTGCATATTATTCAAGATTACGAAATACATCTCATAAGCACAGATTAATGACAGTACAATCTTACACACAGTTATGTAGCTAATTTTAGGGAAACGAGGAGCGCACGACACATCGTAAAAGGGGGCACACATTACAATTATCCTTAAAACTTAAACCCTCCCCTATCAATACCTGTCCTAAACTAGATTTGTAGGATCGAGACTCATGCTCACCACTCGTGATAACTCGGAGAATTCCGAAACTCTGCTCGGATGTTTTTACCGCAGCACCTGACCACCCACGTGTTGATCAGGGGTCTCTGTACCCCACTTGTTTACTCGTTTCTGCTCCGGCTAGCAGGCTGGACCGTCTGCTGTCATGAAGATCTGTGTTGTCCTCGGAGTTCCAACACGACTCAAAAAATAGTCTTCCTGTGCCCTCGCCCCGATGCGATAAAACTCGAAGAATGGTCTTCCTGTGCCCTCACGCCAGTTTGTAAAACTCAAAGAATAGTCTTCCTGGGCAAGGAAAATGTTTATTCGACCTACAGGCGTGGTCGGGGCTTACTGACCGTGGCGATACGTATTGTCGTCTTCTTCTCTTCTCATCTCATCTCATCTCGTCTCGGGCCTTCGGTTCCAACACCGTGTACCGACCTCTCGGGATGGTGTGCCCGTTTCAAGGCTTCACAGCCCAGTTCTTCACAGATCTTCGCGGCAAGCCACGAGGTTGATCCTGGCGGATCAGAAAGTTCAATAGTCTTCCAGCAAGTCGAGCAGCAAAAGGCAGAGTCAAGAGTCAAGATCAAGAGGCAGGAGCAAGATGCAAGCGTCAAGAGACAGATGGACGGTTGTACCTTACAGTTATAGTGCTGTGATTCCTCTTTTCCCGCCCAATCTTAATGTCTTTTCTTTTGTTAGGGTTTTGGCGCTCAAACTTCCTGTATAGGATGATCTCCGTTTTTAATGGGTTTCGGTGATACTTGTAACTGCCTGAGTACCCGTTAATACTTCTCCTATTGTGGAACCGGTCAGTATTCTCCCTGGAGGGATTTTGGGGCTTCCAAATGTTTCTGTAACTACCCGCAAACGGCTCTCTCATCGTAGAGTCGTGGGGATTTTGCATATTAATGTCTTTGGATGGGTTCTTGATCGTTCGGTACAATAGCCCTTATTCGCACCTGGGAGACCGATTCCAGTATTTATGTGTAAAATGCAAACTCATTATGTCTTGTGATTTATTTCAAATGTGCTGAGTCTTGTCCGATCTCGCACAAATGTTTATTGGAACGCCATCTTGTCTGCTTATCGAAAAGTCTAGAACGTTCTGCCACGAGGCGTGGCGGCCATTTTACAGGCTGCTTGTGTCCACTTTGAAAACCTGACAGCATTCTGCTGAAATAAAGCTGTTTGTGCGAAACTATATGTCTCCTCCTTATTATATAAAATCGCGATAATATTGCGAATTCTACAGCATGCACATTGCATGCCTAAACCCGGAACTTGCGCGGCCTCTATGGGCGAGTACACACCTCGTGCGCACCCGTGGGGGTCGGAAATTCAGGGCCAATACAATGAACATTGTATAAAGATACTCTAAAAAGTGACCTGAAAAGGCTTGGTGCCAAATGTTTTCTGTTACAATGAGTTATGTACAATAAATATTCTATATTTATAACATAGCATTAATGTGAGCTTAAAACGTTGACAGCTTAAAGTTCAGTAGGCTTATAGAAGATGTGTCATTTATAAATGGCAGCCTTATGAGGAGATCTGATGTACTATTACCAATCTTCCTTTGACAAGTTTTGGTTATTCACATCTGTAAAATGAAATTTACTTTGCAATTCAGGTACAGTAAAGACAGTAAAAACTGATTGAGTTTCTTTGGCCAGCCCAGAATCTATGTCAGTCAGTGGTGGTACTAAATGTATTTTGTCGTGAGAAATTTAAACTAATGACACGAAATGTATCCCACCTGTAGGTAGCAGCAGGAATAGTGCAGTCCGTAGAGTATAACCAATTCTTTCATTGGCCCAAATTTTGCTGAACAAATGACAGCGTGCGAATGACGCTCGCCATTATTAATGTGCAAATTGGTCAGCAACTTGTGGCGAGGAAGCAATACCCCGTGAATTGCGAATCGCCACAAGTTGGTGGCCAATTTGCGCCACTTGGCCGTCAGCTTCACAAAAACGACACCTCGCCCTTAACCTCCCCGTGATTTTCAAGAAGTTGCTACATTTTCACATGAATTGCCTGTTAAACTCGCCACACAGAGTTAAAGCTAGTAATTCACAGCACTGACATAAATGATCGGTTACCCTATTTATTGTGGTGTTTGTGAGGGAGAGATATCGACCAAGACATCAGGAGAACTCTTATCACATCCTTAGGACATCCTAAAGCACTTTGCAACCAATGAAATACAACCAATAAATTAATTTTTTGATGTGCTATCCCTGTTGTTATGTACGCAAATGCAGCAGTCAGTTTGTGCACAGCAATTTTGCACAGATAGTATAGAATCAGAGAGTTTTTGGTGCAGAAGGAGGCCATTAAGCCCATTGCATTTATGTCAATCTTTGCTAGCGCAATACAAAAACTAATCCCACTCTCTTCCCTTAGCCTTGGATCTTCCTCTGCTTCAGATGTTTATCCAAATTTCACTCAAATGATGTAATGGTCTCGACCTCAACTATTCCGTAGTAGCCTCCTGGTCTCTGGGGTTTAGGTGGTGCATTTACTTACTGAGCCACTGGTAGCTTACTTTCCCTTTGCATTTTTCAGTGTGCTTTTGTAAATGTACATAATGTGGTGACCTTTTGGTGACAAAAGGCTGCCATTATATAACAAATGCGGACAAAATAACCTTCTCCATTTTTACCTGTGATGTCTAAGAAAATGCATGAGGCTGCAATTTGTGTTTTGTACAATGAAAGAAAGACTTGCATTTATATAGTGCCTTTCCCAAGCTCAGGATGTTCCAAAGCGCTTTACAGCCAATAACAACAACTTGCATTTATATAGTGCATTTAACGTAGTAAAACATCCCAGGGCGCTTCACAGGAGCGTTATCAAACAAAATTTGACACCAAGCCACATAAGAGATATTAAGAGGTAGGTTTTAAGGAGGATCTTAAAGGAGAGAAAAGTAAAGAGGCAGAGAGGCTTAGGGAGGGAATTCCAGAGATCAGGGCCCAGGCAGCTGAAGGCATAACTGCCGATGGTGGAGCGATTAAAATCGGGGATGCACAAGAGGCCAGGATTGGAGGAGCGCAGAGATCTTGGAGGTATGGAGGAGGTTACAGAGATAGGGAGGAGCGAGGCCATGGAGGGATTTGAAAACAAGAATGAGAATTTTAAAATCGAGGTGTTGCTGGATTGGGCGCCAGTGTAGGTCAGCGAGCACATAGGGTGATGGGTGAACGGGACTTGGTTTGAGTTAGGATACAGGCAGCAGAGTTTTGGATGAGTTTAAGTTTCAGTTGTGGGCAAAATGCTGGAGTCCATCATTAAGGATGAAATAGCGGAGCACTTAGCAAATGGGGACAGGATAGGACAGAGTCAACATGGATTTACAAAGGGTAAATCGTGCTTGACTAATCTATTGGAATTTTTTGAGGGAGTAACTGGTAAAATAGATGGGGGAGAGCCAGTAGATGTGGTGTACCTGGACTTCCAAAAGGCCTTCGATAAGGTCCCACATAAAAGATTAGCAGGGAAAATTGAAGCTCATGGGATAAAGGGGAAAGTATTGACGTGGATAGAGAACTGGCTGTCAGATAGAAAACAGAGAGTTGGAATAAACGGCTCATTTTCTGAATGGCAGGCAGTAACAAGTGGGGTACCACAGGGATCTGTCCTGGGTCCCCAGCTGTTCACAATTTACATTAATGACCTGGATCAGGGAGTCGGATGCAGCATTTCCAAATTTGCAGACGACACTAAACTAGGAGGGGGGGTGGGCTCAGAGGAGGAGACCAGGAAGCTCCAGAGCGATTTGGACAGACTGGGTGATTGGGCGGATAAATGGCAGATGCACTATAATGTGGACAAGTGCGAAGTTATCCACCTTGGGTGCAGGAACGGGAGGGCAAATTATTATTTAAATGGCAATAAATTGGGAGAGGGGGAAGTACAGAGAGACCTGGGTGTTCTTGTACACCAGTCACTGAAGGCGAGCATGCAGGTGCAACAGGCGGTCAAGAAGGCAAACGGTATGCTGGCCTTCATAGCAAAAGGGTTGGAATACAGGAACAGGGATACCTTGCTGCAGCTGTACAGGGCACTGGTGAGACCACACCTCGAGTACTGTGTACAGTTTTGGTCGCCTCATCTGAGGAAAGATGTTCTTGCCATGGAGGGGGTGCAGCGGCGATTCACCAGGCTGATACCAGGAATGGCGGGATTGACCTATGAGGAGAGACTATGTAGTTTAGGGATGTACACACTGGAGTTTAGAAGATTGAGAGGGGACCTCATAGAAGTGTATAAAATTCTGACAGGTCTAGACAGGCTAGATGCAGAAGGAATGTTTCCCTTGGCGGGTGAGAACAGAACTAGAGGACATAATTTAAGGATAAGGGCTAAACCATTTAGGACAGAAATGAGGGGGAATTTCTTCACTCAGAGGGTGGTGAACCTGTGGAACTCATTGCCACAGAGGGCAGTGTACGCCAGCTCATTAAATATATTTAAGAGGGAATTAGATATATTTCTACAGGCAAAAGGGGTTAAGGGTTACGGAGAGAAGGCGGGGACGGGATACTGAATTGGAGGATCAGCCATGATCTCATTAAATGGCGGAGCAGGCTCGAAGGGCCGGATGGCCTACTCCTGCTCCTATCTTCTATGTATCTATGTATCTATGTATGAAGGGTGGAAGATGGGAGGCCGGCCAGGAGAGCGCTGGAAAAGTCAAGTCTAGAGGTGACAAAGGCATGGATGAGGGTTTCGGCAGCAGATGAGCTGAGGCAGGGGCGGAGACAGCAATGTTACGGAGGTGGAAGTAGGCGGTCTTGGTGATGGAGCGGATATGTGGTTGAAAGCTCAGCTCAGGGTCAGATATGATGCCAAGGTTGTGAATGGTCTGGTTCAGCTTCAGACAATGACCAGGGAGAGGGATGGAATAGGTGGATATGGTATGCAGTTTGTGGCGGGGAGAGAAGACAATGGCTTCGGACTTCCCAATATTTAATTGGAGGAACTTTCTGCTCATCCAGGACTGGATGTCGGACAAGCAGCGTGACAAATCAGAGACAGTGGAGGTGTTGAGAGAGGTGGTGGTGAGGTAGAGTTGGGTGTCGTCAGCGTACATGTGGAACCTAATGTGTTTTCAGATGATGTCGCCAAGGGGCAGCATGTAGATGAGAAATAGGAGGGTGCCAAGGACAGATCCTTGGAAGAACTCCAGAGATAATGGTGCGGGAGCGGGAAGAGAAGCCATTGCAGATGATTCTCTGGTTACAACTGGATAGATAACAATGGAACCAGGCGAGGGCAGTCCCACCCAGCTGGACAACGGAGGAGAGGCCTTGGAGGAGGATGGTATGGTCATCTGCATCAAAAGCTATAGACTGGTCGATAAGGATGAGGAAGGATAGTTTACCATGGTCACAGTCACACAGGATGTCATTTGTGACTTTGATAAGGGTTTTTTCAGTGCTGGGGCAGAAACCTAATTGAAGGGATTCAAACATGGAGTTGCAGGAAAGATAGGCACAGATTTGGGACATGACAACATGTTCAAATACTTTGAAGAGAAAAGGAAGGTTGGAGATGGGAGATAGTTGCAAGGACAGAGGGGTCAAAAGTGGCTATTTTGAGGAGGGGGGTGATGATTGCAGATTTGAAGGAGAGGGGACAGTACCTGAGGAGAGGGAACTGTTAACAATATCAGCTAACATGGGGGCCAGGAAGGGAAGTTGAGTGGTCAGCAGTTTGGTAGGAATAGGGTCGAGGGATCAGAAGGTGGATCTCTTGGACAAGGTGAACTCGGAGAAGGTATAAGCGGAAATAGGAGAGAAACTGGAGAAAGAGGATAGTTCAGGGTCAGGGCAGGGACGTACCTTAGGAGAAGTTTGGCTTGGTGGGCTAGGGGAAGGGAGGGAAGCAGCAGAGGCAGCTGATCGGATGATCTCAACCTTAGTGACAAAGAAGTCCATGAGCTCCTCGCACTTGTTGTTGGAGGTGAGGGTGGAGGAGGCAGGGGAGAGGGGTTTAAGAAGACGGTTTGCAGTAGAGAAGAGAAGCCGGGGGTTATCTTTGCATTCCAGGATGATCCTGGAACAGTGACCAGTTTTGGCCGAGGACTCGATAGTGTGGTTCAGCCAGATGTGGCGATGAATGGCTAAACCAGTTATCCACCGTAAACTTTCAAGTCTATGCCCCTTGGACTTAAGGGAGCGGAGATGACCAGATAATCTGTTTAATTGATGTTTGTTGAGGGACACTGGGAAGAACTCCCCTGCTCTTCTTTGAAATAATGCCATGGGATCTTTTAGGTCCACCTGAGAAGACAGATGGGAACATGGTTTAACAGCTCATCCGAAAGACGGCACCTCTGACTGTGCTGACAGTGCAGCACTCCCTCAGTACTGCAATGGAGTGTCAGCTAGATTTTGTGTTCAAAGTAGCTTCGTACACGTATGGTACAAAGCAACTGGTCAGTGACCAACTTAAGGACCATTCCCTTTTCGGTGAATAACCTTCAGTTACACACACCCACTCCGGACTATTGTGACTATCAGCAGGCCAGCGGGAGAAATGGCTATCTTTTCTGGCTGGAGATATTTTTTGAATATTCTCTCCACAAAATTCAAAGATTTACAGTAGAATAAATAAAACAAATCACTGAGTTTTGTGTCCAGCTCCAGATCATGTTTTTACACCTGCCACGTCCAGACTGGGAATAACTAATCACCCACTTAACTTTATTTTCCTTTCCTCTTCTGAAGAGGATCTTTGTGCTGCAAAGTGAAGCAATTCTTAATTAAAATTCCCTCCAGTGACCATCTCGCACAACCCCCACCCCCGCCACTCCATGAGGGACCTAAGCCTCCGTTGCCAAACAGCAAATTTATCTGAAATAAAAACAGAAAATGCTGGAAATAATCTGTGGAGAGAGAAACACAGTTAACGTATCAGGTCGATGACCCTTCATCAGAACTGGAAAAAGTTGGAGATGTAACAGGTTTTAAAGCAAGTGTGGGGGCAGGGAGAGGGGGGAGGGGAGGAAAGAACAAAAGGGAAGGTCTGTGGTAGAATGGAAGGCAGGAGAGATTAAGAGACAAAAGGGATGATGGTGCAAGGCAAAAGGAGATGGTCATGGGACAAGTTAAGAAACAAAAGATGACTCTAGATGAAGTGTAAATGGCAATGGCAAAATGATCGACAGCTGCCATGTGAGAGAGAGAGAAAAAGGATTGGGGCAGAGGTTATGGTCTGAAATTGTTGAACTCGATGTTGAGTCCAGAAGGCTGTAAAGTGCCTAATCGAAAGATGAGGTGCTGTTCCTCGAGCTTACGTTGAGCTTCATTGGAACAATGTAAGAGGCCGAGGACGGAGAGGTCAGAGTGGGAGTGGAGCGGTGAATTAAAGTGACAGGTGACCGGAAGCTTGGGGTCACCCTTACGGACTGAATAGAGGTGTTCCGCAAAGCGGTCACCCAATCTGCGTTTGGTCTCCCCAATGTAGAGGAGGCTGCATCGTGAGCAGCGAATACAGTATACTAAATTGCAAGAAGTACAAGTAAATCGCTGTTTCACCTGGAAGGAGTGTTTAGGGCCCTGGACAGTGGGAAGGGAAGAGGTAAAAGGGCAGGTGTTGCATCTCCTGCGTTTGCACAGGAAGGTGCCGGGCGAAGGGGAAGGGGTGTTGGGGGTGATAAACGAGTGGACCAGGGTGTCGCGGAGGGAGCGGTCCCTTCGGAATGCTGAAAGGGGAGGGGAGGGGAAGATGTGTTTGGCGGTGGGATCACGCTGGAGGTGGCGGAAATGGCGGAGGATGATCCGTTGAATGTGGAGGCTGGTGGGGTGAAAGGTGAACAATTTTATCTGACGTGGAAAGAAAAAGGAAAAAGAAAGACTTTCATTCATATAGCCCCTTTCACGACCTCAAGACGCCCCAAAGTGCTTTACAGCCAATTAAGTACTTTTTGTAGTGCAATGTAGCAAACGTGGCAGCCAATCTGTGCACAGCAAGCTCCCACAAACAGCAATGAGATAATGACCAGATAATCTATTTTAGTGATGGTGGTTGTGGAATAAATATTGGAGAATTCGGGGCTTTATACAATCTCTGTCTAACCTGCCAGGAATTGTCGAGCCACCACTGTTGCTCCCACTGTTGCTAATAAAGCAAAGACTCCACATTCACAACCTTTTCTGTTTGACAAAGCTCCAAATCTAGCTGAATTTGGCAGGCCTCCTTACTGTGGTGTGGTCTGGTCTGAATCGCATGAGTACTCAGGCTTCTGGGTTTAGATGTGCCTGGCCCCTGTAAAAACCATTACATGAATTAATTTTGCTTATCGTCTTTGCTGCATTTTATGCAATTTAGTTTTCTGTTCAGGGGGGTCAGATTTTACATCATTAACTCTGTGTTGTTTGCTTAACTTATACACATCACTTAATTGTTGTGCCTTCACTGAGTCTCGATTTACACTAATTTGTAGGAGTTTGTTTCAAGGGACCATATTACTTTATTTTTTAATTAATGGCTTTGCTTCAGATTAAGTGCTCATTACTCTGACTGTAGCATTGATTGCCTGACAGCCATTATCATTCGACATTAAGTTAATCATACACTGCCCAGGGGGGGACACGTGGAGGCAAGCGGAAGATTACAAGAGACAGTTCAAGGGAAGGGCCAATGGAAATTGTTTAGGTGTATTTACCACACTGTCCCATTAGATTAATGGAATATGGTGGGAGTTTTGGAGAACATGATGTGGGTTGGTACCGTCTGCCAGGATTTCTACTCCAGCATTCACCCAGAAATCTACCGGATAATAATTCCGAATTCTAGCAAATGGATCGCTGACCCACAAGTTAATCAGCTATTGATGAAAGTTCTAATTGCTTGAGCACAACAATCTAGGCTGACGCTCCAGTACAGTGCTGAGGGAGTGCTGCACTGACGGAGGTGCCGCCTTTTGGATGAGACGTTAAACCGAGGCCCCGTCTGCTCTCTCAGGTGGACGTAAAAGATCCCGCGGCACTATTTCAAAGAAGAGCAGGGGAATTATCTCTGGTGTGCTGGCCAATATTTATCCCTCACCCAACATCACTAAGCCAGATTATCTGGTCATTCTCATATTGCTGTTTGTGGGACCTTGCTGTGCACACATTGGCTGCAGTATTTCCTACATTACAACAGTGACTACACTTCAAAAGCACTTCAAAGCACTTTGGGACATCCTGAGTTTGTGAAAGGCGCTATATAAATCAAGTCTTTCTTTTCTCCTTCACCATCTCTTGTAGGCTTCCTTCAGTGAATGCCATAACATAGGTGGTGTTATCTTAGCGAACAGCTTTAATTGGCATGGCCTCAGGGATTTTCTTCTTTCGTATGGTAGTAGCTAGCAAATCAAATATCAATATCTAAGTCAGATATCCAGGCCAAAGCTTCCGGTGTAACAGCGTGGATATCTTGTAGGCTGCCTGCAAATTTCCTCTGAGGGCAGTGCTCAATGATGTGCTCCAGGGTCTGATTAGGAGCTCCAGAGTCGCATGATGGGGATGTTTTAATCTTCCATCTATGGAGAAGGTGGCAGCATCGACCATGGCCGGTTCTGAGGCGGTTGATGGTTGTCCACTGTTTGCGAGGAAGGTTTGATCCTTCAGGTTGTATTGTGGGGTTCTCTATAAGGAATCCATTCCATATGTCACAGTTCTTCCAAGCATTTCGCTGTCGGTCATCAAGGCTGAGAGGAGATCGCTGAAGAGCTTTGGCGACGGTCCAAGATGGTCTTCTAGATTTGAGATGGGTTGGTGGTAGGTTGTTCAAGTCGGCCTGGATCACATGTCTTTGCTGGTGTAGTGGTTGTATTTTCTGGAGACTGCATATTCACAGCGTAGGTGTGGTGGTGCGATATTTGCAAGCACGGGCAGCCAAGGTGTTGGTGTCGATAAAAGCGTACCAGTGATAATTCTCATAGTAGAATTCAGCTGGACATCAACAGATTTGACACGCGGACTTGATAGCCATGCCAGAGAGCAGTACTCCGCTGTAGAGTACACCAGGGCGAGTGCTGCCATACGGAGGGTTTGAGCATCTGCTCCCCATGTGGATCCGGCGAGTTTCTGGATCAAGTTGACCCTGCTCTTTAGTTTCTTCCCAAGGTTCTGAGATGCTGTGTATATGATGGGTGCGATCGAGTGTGACTCCTAAATAGGAGGGTTTTTTGGCAAAAGGAGACTTTCAAAGCTTGGTTTGCTTGATGGGTGTTGAGGTGTGATGTCGAGGTGAGGGTCTTTGGCGGGTTTGGCCGAAGTTGCCATCGGCGGAAGTAGGCCTCCATCCTCTGTAAATCACTGGTCAGGGTCTCCTTGGTGATGGACAGATTCATGTTTTGCGTGGCCAAGGCAATGTCATCAGCGTACACGAACTTGCGGGACTCTGTTTCGGCCTAAGGGATAATCCCGTTAGAGGGACTCATGTGCTGTTTCCAGTTGAGATTTAGGATCTGTTCCTATTTTGTTGTGAGGACCAAGCGGTCAGTCTGAGATACTGTAAGAGATATTTGCTACTCTACGTGTATCAATCTGAATTTTATGTTAATGGACGTGCCTTTTCCATGATTAGAGAAGTACGTCTTTGTATGGATGATTTAAACAATATTCTGCTACCAGTGTGTCAACTGTAGCCATCGTAATTAATTGCTATAAAGGTTTGCTATTTGCTGTAGGTTCGACTCTGGAGTCTTTAGAGTATATTTTCTGGTCATTATGGTACTGGAGCAGAACAGGTGCTGGAAAACTGGAAAATCTCATTCAAATTCATAAAGCTGGATCTGCACCACCTTAGTGGCAAGTACAGACTTCCACCAGGCTTTGTTAGACTGAAGTGGTCCTGACGAAAATGAGCCATTGCTTCATTTAAATATTACATTGCATTTAAATGATGCCTAGCATGATTTTCCATCTGTTTGAGATGGGATCCTGCTGGCCGTTCTCTTCACCCATCTGGAGTAGCCCGAAGGGAAGCTATATGGACAGTGAAGGCTCTTAAAGATCTGAGGGCTTTTAGCACTTTTTCTTTATATTTTCCAGTTTTATGGTATGTTTTTAGTGTTGAATTTTGTTCTTAATTTTTGTTGGCATTTTCATGAAAAGATATTCATCATTAAAAAAGAAATGTTGTGTAACGCTTATGTGGAACCTAAATATTGCCCAATTGTCAGAAAGCCGACTGTAATTGAAGCATTTACAAGACTTCAAGATCAGGAACAGCTGAACAAAAAAATAGGGAACATAAAGAAAGGACATTTATTGGAGCCGAGGGAGCAACAAAGAATGTAAGTGAAGAGTTCTGTGGAAGTTGGCAAGTCAAGTTAAAATTAATGATAGGAGTTGGGTTCTGAAGTACCTTAAATACAGTAGCTCTGAAATTGGGTGGGTATTCTGGCAGCCTCCAGTGGTAACTCCAGTGGGAGACTGGTGGAACATCCAGGGGAATTCTCAGACTAATGAGCACTGATATGAAGCAAAGCCATTTACACAGTTTCGCTGGGGATTCCACCAGATTTGCAACGAGCGACTGGTAGAAGCTCCATGGAATTTCAGCACCAGTATTTCATACCTGAACTGGTACAAGATGAAATAAGGCATAAGCAAAATACTGTGGCTGCTGGAAATCTGAAATGAAAACAGAAAATGCTGGAAATGCTCAGCAGGTCAGCAGCATCTGTGGAGAGAGAAACAGAGTTAACGTTTCAGGGCGATGACCTTTCATCAGAACTGATTGTCATCAACCTAAAACGTTAACTCTGTTTCTCTCTCCATAGATGCTGCTGACTGTTTGCAGCATTTTCTATTTCTATTTATGAAATAAGACATGCCAGGGAGATAATGAGGCATCAGATACAGACAGCCTGCACCCGCTATAAATGTTATCAAATGTATCTGCAGGCATTAGCTCACCTACCTGGTAATGACTTTGAAGAACTGGCTCCATTTGCTCCAGTTTAGCACAAAGCTAGTTGTAGATTTGTGTTATCAGCTAGAAGGACACCTGCAGTCCACCTATACCATAAGGCCTGTACTGCCAGTCAAAGTCAGCTCCTCCTTCAACTTTTTTGCATCTACCTCCTTTCAGGCTAGCACACGACCATCTGCAGTGTCAGTCAATGTGCTGCGCGCACGTGTATTAAACTGGTGATTGAGGTCAGCGTGGCGAGCACTTGCATCTCCTTTCCCTCTGAATAGCAGCTGCAGGATGACGCAGCTCATTTCTCAAACTGTAGGGGTCACTGGTGGTGGAGTTGTGGCTGTGCTGCAGCCTATCCTGTGTGTCGGCAAGTGATCCTACCACATGCAGCAAACGTGGAACAGGTTGATAGGCAAAGCTTTGTGACATGCACACTTGGGCCATCTGCCTGGTAAATAGTACTGTGGCGATTCTTTCCATGACAGCTTCTTGAGGGTGTGCCATCTTCTGCATCTGTTTCCAGATATGCCGATAGTGTACACAATGTTTGAACCCGGCCACCACCTCCTGCCAGGCGTGCTGCCCTGTTGTCCGATGGGGAAGGAGCCTTAGAGTGTCAAATTGGGCAATGTGTCCTGCACTTACCTCTAGCAGAAGCACCTCCACCTTACCAATCATTAAACAAGAAACCACTTTGTCATTCGGCATTGAATCCATTTCCTCCCTCCACATTTATTTCACCTTCTCTTGGGTTTAGCCAATCACTTATTTAATGACCCATGGAGCCTTAGAATAGGCTGAAAAATATTTAAAATATTTGCCAACCTTTTAAAATCGGAAATCATTTTATCCCCCATGCAGCCATTCACCTTTAAGTGGCGGCGCCCCTTTAAATTTTAGTTGCAGTCCTTCAAGGGCTGCTGATGCTGCAATTCCTCCTGCCTCCCCTTGGTGAACTCCCAGCGCCAGGATCAATATGGGCCAGGAGATCACCATGAATAACTAAATAGGGCTGACCTCAGCAAATCTTGTCAGTGTGATATTGTTGCTTCAGCTCCTGTGTTAGAAAATTCACTTTCTTAACTCTCATAACTCGATGGGCCAGAAATTTGATCACTCCTGATTTTGTGCGTGCAAGCGGCAGGGTGTGCGTTGCACGAACCTGTTCATGTGGTCACAGGGACTAAGTTAAATTGGTGCTGCCAGCTCATTGTAATGAGTCGGGTGTGCAGCCAGTACTACCTGTGCTATTCACTGACTGCATGCCTGTTTGGAGGGGGTGGGAAATCGGGCTTCACTGACACCACTTCCTGTATCTCTCAAAGGGGAGGTGCACCCTGGCTGCAGACAGGAAGTAAGGTGTCTGAAGAAACAAATGGCTGCAAGACCCCCCCAGGTTCTCCAATGCCGCTTTAGAGGCTCCTCTCCAGGCGATGGACAGGAGGAGGGAGATCCTGTTCTCACTGGGTGTGGGGCAGAAAGCCCTCCAGGCAACACCTTGGCTGCCATTGGGAAGAGGTTTCAGAGGAGATTAATGCCTGGAGTTTAGCTCCCAGGACATGGCTGCATTGTAGAAAAAAGTTCAATGACCTCACCAGAGTTGGCAAGGTAAGAATCCAACTCTCTAACTCTCTGCTCACACCTCCACCGCCACTACTCATAGTAGTCCCCTGCCCCGCTTCCCTCCACTCTGTTACAATCACTGTACCACATGTCACTCCACCTCCTTCTCCTCCTACTCACACACTCTGCATTTCCCACTCTCACTACTATTGCGACCCTCACTACCCTACCTGATACTGGGCCTCAGCCTACCCGTTCTGGCACAGGGATCATTCCCTGCGCCCAGTTCATGTCGACCCGCCAGTCAAAACTCCAAAATTAGACATCATTTTGCAAATCCATCTTTAACAATAAAACTCGAGAGTATATATGGCTGTCATTCATAACATTTCTGGAATTAAACTTAAAAAACCTTGTTTTGTTTGTATTTTGGTGCAGGATATTCCTCTATTTGAAGGTTTTGGATTTGGGCCATTACCTATGAAAAGGTTACTAAAGATGCCCCAGACTGGTAAGAAATAAATAAACGTTTCAACAAACTCTTCCAAACAAGGACGAATGTAGGGCATTGTCAGAATTCAGGAGTGAAGATCCATCGGCTCCCCTGCACGTGTACCTCGAGTCAGTGCTGAGCCCATTCTCAGCGATCTTTAAGAGTTGGATTCTGTCTGTTTCATTCTCAACAGCCGCTGATGTCTGGTGCTGGAAGATATGCAATAATCACTTTGTGTCAATCTAAAAATAAAACACATCAGCAAGGAGAGATTTGCTTAAACTGCCATGCTATTTAGATAGTGAATACAGCAATGAAATGATCCTTAAAAGACATTCACACAATTGCTGTATGCAATGCAATATATCAGGTCTGTTACATTTTAAAATGTTGTAAACAACAGGTTTAAACAATGATTCCCTTCCTACAGTCTTACCACCTAAGGTTCAAACATTTTATGCCAAGACGGTATGATATTTATCCTCTTTGCCAGATTTCCTGGCGAAACATTTAAAACGATCTAAGCAGAAAACAGTTACACCTCTTCTCGGCCCATCTTTTGTTTTTATACTTGCCCCATTACATGTCCTTTTGTCTTGCACCATCATATCTTTTGTTATTTAAGCACTCCTGCCCTCCACCCTATCGTGGATCTCTCCCTTGCGTTCTTTCCCTGCCCCTTCTTTTCCCTGGCTCTGCACTTGCTTAAAATCAGTTGATCTCTAACATCTTCTAGTTCTGATTAAAGATCACCGAACTGAAACTTTGGCCCTGATATTTACTGAGGCATGTGTTCAAAGTGGGGTGAGGAGTTATGGACGGGAAGCCCAACACCCTTGTTTTAATGTTTTTCTCCAGGTTTCCCACCCTACAGCCTGTGGTTGGCTTGCATGTTGGGTGGGAAAGCCTGGGGTACCTGGCCGCAGCCACGGAACAGGTAGGTCTAGTGGTGGTGGAGTGGGGAGATCACGGGGAGTGGGGGGAGCAGAAAGCCGGGAGGAGAGTGGAGAGATCGGGGAGAGAGTGGAGAGATTGGGGAGAGTGGAGAGATTGGGGGGAGAGTGGAGAGATCGGGGGGAGAGTGGAGAGATAGGCGGGAGAGTGGAGAGATCGGGAGGAGAGTGGAGAGATCGGGGAGAGAGTGGAGAGATCGGGGGGAGAGTAGAGAGATACTGTGGAGGAGGAATTCCTGGAGTGTATACGGGATGGTTTCCTGGACCAATATGTCGAGGAACCAACTAGAGATCAGGCCATCTTAGACTGGGTATTATGTAATGAGAAAGGATTAATTAGCGATCTTGTTGTGCGAGGCCCCTTGGGTCGGAGCGATCATAATATGATAGAATTCTTCATTAAGATGGAGAGTGAAGTAGTTGACTCAGAGACGAGGGTCCTGAATTTAAATAAAGGAAACTACGATGGTATGAGGCGCGAGTTGGGTAGGATTGATTGGGGAATGTCACTCAAAGGGTTGACGGTGGATAGGCAATGGCAAACATTTAAAGATCGCATGAATGAACTACAGAATTTGTTCATCCCAGCTTGGCATAAAAATAAAACAAAAAAGGTGACTCAACCGTGGCTAACGAAGGAAATTAGGGATAGCATAAGATCCAAGGAGAGGACATATAAATTGGCCAGAAAAAGCAGCAAACCTGAGGATTGGGAGCAGTATAGGATTCAACAATGAAGGACAAAGGGATTAATTAAGAGGAGGAAAATAGAATATGAGAGTAAGCTTGCAGGGAACATAAAAACTGACTGTAAAAGCTTTTATAGATATGTGAAGAGAAAAAGATTGGTGAAGTCAAGCGTAGGTCCCTTGCAGTCAGAATCAGGGAAATTTATAATGGGGAACAAAGAAATGGCAGATCAATTAAATACATACTTTGGTTCTGTCTTCACAAAGGAGGACACAAATAACCTCCCAGAGCTGTCAGGGAACATAGGGTCTAATGAGAGGGGGGAACTGAAAGAAATCAGTATTTGTAGGGAAATAGTGTTAGGGAAATTGACGGGATTGAAGGCCGATAAATCCCCAGGGCCTGATAATCTACATCCTAGGGTACTTAAGGAAGTGGCCCTAGAAATAGTAGATGCATTGCTGGTCATCTTCCAAAATTCTATAGACTCTGGAACAGTACCCATGGATTGGAGGGTAGCTAATGTTACCCCACTATTCAAAAAAGGTGGCAGAGAGAAAACGGGGAATGAAAGACCGGTAAGCCTGACATCGGTAGTGGGGAAAATGCTAGAGTCCATTATAAAAGATGTAATAGCAGAGCACTTGGAAAACAGTGACAGGATCGGACAAAGTCAACATGGATTTACAAAAGGTAAATCGTGCTTGACTAATCTACTGGAATTTTTTGAGGATGTAACTGATAAAATAGATAAGGGAGAACCAGTGGATGTGGTGTATTTGGACTTTCAGAAGGCTTTCGATAAGGTCCCGCATAAGAGATTAGCGTGCAAAGTTAAGGCACATGGGATTGGGGGCAAGGTATTGACTTGGATAGAGAACTGTTTGGCAGACAGAAAGCAAAGAGTTGGAATAAATGGGTCTTTTTCCGAGTGGCAGGCAGTGACTAGTGGGGTACCGCAGGGATCGGTCCTAGGACCCCAGCTATTCACAATATATATTAATGATCTAGACGAGGGAATTGGATGTAATATCTCCAAGTTTGCAGACGACACAAAGCTGGGTGGGAGTGTGTGCCGTGAGGAGGATGCCGAGAAACTCCAGTATGATTTGGACAGGTTGGGTGATTGGGCAGAAGCATGGCAGATGCAATATAATGTGGATAAATGCGAGGTTATCCACTTTGGTGTCAAAAACAGAAAGGCAGATTATTATCTGAATGGCAATAGATTGGGAGAAGGGGAAGTGCAACGAGACCTGGGTGTCCTTGTGCACCAGTCGCTGAAGATAAGCATGCAGGTGCAGCAGGCGGGTAAGAAGGCAAATGGTATGTTGGCCTTCGTAGCGAAAGGGTTCGAGTACAGGAACAAGGATTTCTTGCTGCAGTTGTACAGGGCCTTGGTGAGACCACACCTTTAGTATTGTGTGCAGTTTTGGTCGCCTTATCTGAGGAAGGATGTTCTTGCCATGGAGGGAGTGCAGCAAAGATTCACCAGACTGATACCTGGGATGGCAGGAATGACGTATGAGGAGAGATTGGGTCGATTGGGCTTAAACTCGCTGGAGTTTAGAAGAATGAGAGGGTATCTCATTGAAACTTTTAAAATTCTAACAGGACCAGACAGACTAGATTCAGGAAGGATGTTCCCGATGACTGGGGAGTCCAGAACCAGGGGTCACAGTCTAAGGATAAGGGGTAAGCCGTTTAGGACTGAGATGAGGAGGAATTTCTTCACCCAGAGAGTGGTGAACCTGTGGAATTCTCTACCACAGAAGGCAGTGGAGGCCAATTCATTAAGTATATTCAAGAAGGAGTTAGATATATTTCTTAAAGCTAAAGGGATCAAGGGATATGGGGAGAAGGCAGGGACAAGGTACTGAATTTGGATGATCAGCCATGATCTCATTGAATGGCGGAGCAGGCTCGAGGGGCTGAACGGCCTGCTCCTGCTCCTATCTTCTATCTTTCTATGTTTCTATGTATAGGGGGGAGAGTGGAGAGATCGGGGGGAGAGTGGAGAGATCGGGGGGAGAGTGGAGAGATCGGGGGGAGAGTGAAGAGATCGGGAGGAGAGTGGAGAGATCGGGTGGAGAGATCGGGAGAAACAGTGGAGAGATTGGGGAGAGTGGCGAGATCGGGGAGAGAGTGGAGAGAGGAGAGATCGGGGAGAGAGTGGAGAGATCGGGGGAGAGAGTGGAGAGATCGGGGGGAGAGAGGAGAGATCGGGGAGAGAGAGGAGGGATCGGGGAGAGAGTGGAGAGATCGGGGAGAGAGAGGAGAGATCGGGGGGAGGGTGGAGAGATCGGGGGAGAGAGTGGAGAGATCGGGGAGAGAGTGGAGAGATCGGGGGGAGAGAGGAGAGATCGGGGAGAGAGAGGAGAGATCGGGGAGAGAGAGGAGGGATCGGGGAGAGAGTGGAGAGATCGGGGAGAGAGAGGAGAGATCGGGGGAGAGAGGAGAGATCGGGGAGAGAGAGGAGAGATCGGGGGTGAGAGGAGAGATCGGGGAGAGAGAGGAGGGATCGGGGAGAGAGTGGAGAGATCGGGGAGAGAGAGGAGAGATCGGGGAGAGAGAGGAGAGATCGGGGAGAGAGAGGAGAGATCGGGGAGAGAGAGGAGAGATCGGGGAGAGAGAGGAGGGATCGGGGAGAGAGTGGAGAGATCGGGGAGAGAGAGGAGAGATCGGGGGGAGAGTGGAGAGATCGGGGAGAGAGAGGAGAGATCGGGGAGAGAGAGGAGGGATCGGGGAGAGAGTGGAGAGATCGGGGAGAGAGAGGAGAGATCGGGGGAGAGAGGAGAGATCGGGGGAGAGAGGAGAGATCGGGGAGAGTGAGGAGAGATCGGGGGTGAGAGGAGAGATCGGGGGGAGAGTCGAGAGATCGGGGAAAGAGAGGAGGGATCGGGGAGAGTGGAGAGATCGGGGAGAGAGTGGACAGATCGAGGAGAGAGAGTGGAGAGATCGGGGGGAGAGTGGAAAGATCGGGGGAGAGAGTGGAGAGAGCGGGGAGAGAGAGGAGGGATCGGGGAGAGAGTGGAGAGATCGGGGAGAGAGAGGAGAGATCGGGGAGAGAGAGGAGGGATCGGGGAGAGAGTGGAGAGATCGGGGAGAGAGAGGAGAGATCGGGGGAGAGAGGAGAGATCGGGGGAGAGAGGAGAGATCGGGGAGAGTGAGGAGAGATCGGGGGTGAGAGGAGAGATCGGGGGGAGAGTCGAGAGATCGGGGAAAGAGAGGAGGGATCGGGGAGAGTGGAGAGATCGGGGAGAGAGTGGACAGATCGGGGAGAGAGAGTGGAGAGATCGGGGGGAGAGTGGAAAGATCGGGGGAGAGAGTGGAGAGAGCGGGGAGAGAGTGGAGAGATCGGAGGAGAGTGGAGAGATCGGGGGGAGTCGAGAGATCGTGCAGAGAGTGGAGAGATCGGGGCGAGATAGTGGAGAGATCGGGGGTAGAGTGGAGAGATCGGGGGGAGTGTGGAGAGCTCGGGGAGAGTGGAGAGATCGGGGGAGAGTGGAGATATCGGGGAGAGAGTGGAGAGATCAGGGAGAGTGGAGAGATCAGGGGGAGAGTGGAGAGATCGGGGAGAGTGGAGAGATCGGTTAGAGTGGAGAGATCGGGGAGAGAGAGTGGAGAGATCGGGGAGAGAGAGTGGAGAGATCGGGGAGAGAGTGGAGAGATCGGGGGAGAGAATGGAGAGATCAGGGAGAGAGTGGAGAGATCGGGGAGAGAGAGTGGAGAGATCGGGGAGAGAGAGTGGAGAGACCAGGGAGAGAGAGTGGAGAGATCGGGGGGAGAGAGTGGAGAGATCGGGGGGAGAGTGGAGAGATCGGGGGGGAGTGGAGAGATTGGGGGGGGAGTGGAGAGATCGGGGAGAGAGTGGAGAGATCGGGGAGAGAGTGGAGAGATCGGGGGGAGAGTGGAGAGATCGGGGGGGAGTGGAGAGATTGGGGGGGGAGTGGAGAGATCGGGGAGAGAGTGGAGAGATTGGGGAGAGAGTGGAGAGATCGGGGGGAGAGTGGAGAGATCGGGGAGAGAGAGTGGAGAGATCGGGGGGAGAGTGGAGAGATCGGGGGAGAGAGTGGAGAGATCGGGGAGAGAGAGTGGAGAGATCGGGGAGAGAGAGTGGAGAGATCGGGGAGAGAGAGTGGAGAGACCAGGGAGAGAGAGTGGAGAGATCGGGGGGAGAGAGTGGAGAGATCGGGGAGAGAGTGGGGAGATCGGGGGGAGAGTGGAGAGATCGGGGAGAGAGAGTGGAGAGATCGGGGAGAGAGTGGAGAGATCGGGGAGAGAGAGTGGAGAGATCGGGGGGAGAGTGGAGAGATCGGGGGAGAGAATGGAGAGATCAGGGAGAGAGTGGAGAGATCGGGGAGAGAGAGTGAAGAGATCGGGGAGAGAGAGTGGAGAGATCGGGGAGAGAGAGTGGAGAGATCGGGGAGAGAGTGGAGAGATCGGGGGAGAGAATGGAGAGATCGGGGAGAGAGTGGAGAGATCGGGGAGAGAGAGTGGAGAGATCGGGGAGAGAGAGTGGAGAGATCGGGTAGAGAGAGTGGAGAGATCGGGGAGAGAGTGGAGAGATCGGGGAGAGAGAGTGGAGAGATCGGGGAGAGAGAGAGTGGAGAGATCGGGGAGAGAGAGTGGAGAGATCGGGGGGAGAGGTGGAGAGATCGGGGGGAGGGAGTGGAGAGATCGGGGAGAGAGAGTGGAGAGATCGGGGGAGAGAGAGTGGAGAGATCGGGGGAGAGAGAGTGGAGAGATCGGGGAGAGAGAGTGGAGAGATCGGGGAGGAGAGTGAGAGTCGGGGAGAGCTGTGGAGAGTCGGGAGAGACAGTGGAGAGATCGGGGGAGAGAGTGGAGAGAGTCGGGAGAGAGAGTGGAGAGATCGGGGAGAGAGTGGAGAGATCGGGGGAGTAGAGTGGAGAGTTCGGGGAGAGAGTGGAGAGATCGGGGAGAGAGAGTGGAGAGATCGGGAGAGAGAGTGGAGAGATCGGGAGAGAGAGTGGAGAGATCGGGGGAGAGAGAGTGGAGAGATCGGGGAGAGAGAGTGGAGAGATCGGGGGAGAGAGAGTGGAGAGATCGGGGGAGAGAGAGGTGGAGAGATCGGGGAGAGAGAGTGGAGAGATCGGGAGAGAGAGTGGAGAGATCGGGGGAGAGAGGTGGAGAGATCGGGGAGGAGAGAGTGGAGAGATCGGGGAGAGAGAGTGGAGAGATCGGGGAGAGAGAGTGGAGAGATCGGGGAGAGAGAGTGGAGAGATCGGGAGAGAGAGTGGAGAGTCGGGGAGAGAGAGTGGAGAGATCGGGGAGGAGAGAGTGGAGAGATAGGTGGGGAGAGAGTGGAGAGATCGGGGAGAGAGAGTGGAGAGATCGGGGAGAGAGAGTGGAGAGATCGGGGGGAGTCGGAGAGAGTGGAGAGATCGGGGGAGAGAGTGGAGAGATCGGGGGAGAGAGTGGAGAGATCGGGAGAGAGAGTGGAGGATCGGGGAGAGAGAGTGGAGAGATCGGGGAGAGAGTGGAGAGATCGGGGAGAGAGAGTGGAGAGATCGGGGAGAGAGAGTGGAGGAGATCGGGGGAGAGAGAGTGGAGAGTCGGGGAGGGTGGAGAGATCGGGGGAGAGTGAGAGATCGGGGAGAGAGAGTGGAGATCGGGAGAGAGAGTGGAGAGATCGGGGAGGAGAGTGGAGAGATCGGGGAGAGAGAGTGGAGAGATCGGGGAGAGAGAGTGGAGAGATCGGGGAGAGAGAGTGGAGAGATCGGGGAGAGAGAGTGGAGAGATCGGGGAGAGAGTGGAGAGATCGGGGAGAGAGAGTGGAGAGATCGGGGAGAGAGTGGAGAGATCGGGGAGAGAGAGTGGAGAGATCGGGGAGAGAGAGTGGAGAGATCGGGGAGAGAGTGGAGAGATCGGGGGAGAGAGTGGAGAGATCGGGGAGAGAGAGTGGAGAGATCGGGGAGAGAGAGTGGAGAGATCGGGGAGAGAGAGTGGAGAGATCGGGGAGAGAGTGGAGAGATCGGGGAGAGAGAGTGGAGAGATCGGGGAGAGAGAGTGGAGAGATCGGGGGGAGAGTGGAGAGATCGGGGAGAGAGAGTGGAGAGATCGGGGGAGAGAGTGGAGAGATCGGGGAGAGAGTGGAGAGATCGGGGAGAGAGTGGAGAGATCGGGGAGAGAGAGTGGAGAGATCGGGGAGAGAGTGGAGAGATCGGGGAGAGAGAGTGGAGAGATCGGGGAGAGAGAGTGGAGAGATCGGGGAGAGAGAGTGGAGAGATCGGGGAGAGAGAGTGGAGAGATCGGGGGGAGAGTGGAGAGATCGGGGAGAGAGTGGAGAGATCGGGGAGAGAGAGTGGAGAGATCGGGGAGAGAGAGTGGAGAGATCGGGGAGAGAGAGTGGAGAGATCGGGGAGAGAGTGGAGGGAGGGAGATTGGAGAGAGAGAGTGGAGAGATCGGGGAGAGAGTGGAGAGATCGGGGAGAGAGTGGAGAGATCGGGGAGGAGAGTGGAGAGATCGGGGAGAGAGAGTGGAGAGATCGGGGAGAGAGAGTGGAGAGATCGGGGAGAGAGTGGAGGGAGGGAAATTGGGGAAGGGTGATTGCAGTGGGAGGTTGGTGATTGTTGGGGTTTTGGGGGAGATTGTGTTTCGGAGATCGTGGAGGTGGGGGTGTCGACAGATCGCGGGGGTCTTTGCAGGGTAGCTTATTGGTCCTGAATGAAACACTTGTGCTCCTCCTGGCCCAGAAGCAGTGCTGTAAAGGAACATAACTGATGGATCCAGTCCTTCTCACCTCCTTTTACCTGCCGGGTTTCCTGAGGCCCGGGAAACCCGGCCACCCTGGGCCAATAATAGAAATCCTGTTATAATGGTGGGACGCAATCTCATTGAAAGATTTTCCCGACAGTTCTTCTGAGAGCGGATTGGTAGTCCACCCCTTGTCCCGCTTGCATTAAAACCGGAAGTGGGCGTGTATGGGTCAGTTTTGAAATTTTGAACATTTTAGCCTCCCACACGACCCAAAACCCCCCGTTTTGGGGGTTCAAATGACCCCCGTTAACTCTGTGTCTCTCTCCGCAGCTGCTGCCTGACCTGCTGAGTGTTTCCAGCGTTTTCTGTTTTTATTGCAGTAAAGATTTGAAGCCTGGGTTCTAAACATTACACGGGGAATCACATGAACTTCTTGGTCAGCTGAAATAACTAACCGCAGTGCATCTAATTGTATGGCAGGCAATATTAGGCCAGATGATTAAATCTGAAATTCTATCAATTATTTACTTGGATAGTCTAATAACATCCGACGGCTGAAACAACGAAGAAGTTAAATGAAGGATAGTAATTGCAAAAGAGACTTTTCACAATATGGAGCAGCTTCTGTGTGCAACCATAAAATCGAGCCGCTGATCCGAAGTAAAATTCTTAACTGTTACAATTTGGGCTCTCCCAACATTTTGAACTTACTTGTCAATCTCCTGTGGTGTTGCACAGTGGGGATTCAATGCCAAGTGTAGTTTGTAGGTCAGGTGGGTATAGAGGAGATAATTGGAGGAGGAGAGAAGAGGGAGGGAGAAGGGAGGGAGGGGAAGAAGATGAGAGCTGGGGAGGAGCGGGGAAGAGGAGGGGGAGGGGTTGGGCAGAAGCCGGGGAGAAGGGAGAGGAAGGCAGGGTGAGGAGAGGAGAGGAGTGGTGAGAGGGAGGAGGAGGAGTTGGAAAGGATGGCCAGAAGAGAGGGCGGGCAGGTCTATGAGAAGAAAGGAAATGAGGCAACAGGGGGATAGGAGAGGAGCAGGAAGTGAAGCGTGGAGGGGAGGGGGAAGTGGAGGAGGAGGAATCCACCTTAGTGTTCCCCACATACTCTCTATCTATAACCCCCTAGTGAATTAACTGCTTGGAATTGTCTTGAAATTGTGAGGGGGTGTCAGATGAGCTGCCTGCAAGTTCTGTGGAGGGGTGGGGGTGGGGGCGTTGGTGGGGGTCACAGCAACGGTTTGCTGTGCCAGTCCTGTGAAGACATAAAGAGAGACAATTGTGACCAGGGATTGAACGCTCTGTGAGTGCCACCCCTCTCTGGAAATGTGCTACAGATATATGCTGGAGATCAGATTACAATGATGAGCACTGAGCGAATCCCTGAACCAACACAAGAAAAAAGCAAAGAGGTGAGGCTGATTATGAGAAAATTGATAACTGCGGCCACATTATTCGAGAGTCATAAGGAAAGTTGTTGATGGTGTTACTGTCAGGAAAAGTTGATGATAATATACCAAAAGACAGGCAGGAAAGGATATGACCAGGTGCTTTGTTGAAATGGGCAGGTACAACACTGAGGGTTGATACAGGTCATTTGTGCAGAGACTGGAAAAGTGCAGCAGTGATCAATCTCCAGAGTGGAGAAGGAACATAGAGAAAAACCTACCTTCTGTTTGGAGCCATGTTGAATTGAGGCCTATTGTGGCCAATGGGAAGTTGTATTTCATGAGTGAGGTACCATGGCTCCAATTGATAATAAAGGGTTTTGTTTCTTTGCTAACGTTAACCGAGTGAAAGTGCAATACAATGGCAAATGTATAGTAGCTTCTGAAGCCCTAATCTGTAGCAATATTGATGGTGTTATTTTATGAAACTGTAGAGAATCTTATCTGTACTTTCACTGAGACATTTAACATGGCACAAACACTTGAAAGCAACTATTCCAGTTGTGCTTAAGTAATAGATTTACAAAATGGTGCAATGTTTACAATATAATGAATTAAAATTCACAGGACACGACAAAGGCACATCCAGCCCAGTCAACCCTGTAGAGGCCTCCTCACTAACATCTGGGGACTGGTGCCAAAGTTGGGAGAGCTGTCCACAGACTAGCCAATCAACAGCTGGACATAGCCATCCTTAAAGAATCCTATGTCCCACACTCCTCGATCACCATCCCTGGGTATGTCCTGTCCCGCCGGCAGGACAGACCCACCAGAGGTGAGGGCACTGTGGTACACAGTCGAGCGGGGAGTAGCCCTGGGAGTCCTCAACATTGACTCCAGTCCCCATCAAATCTCATGCTTCAGGTCAAACATGGACAAGGAAAGCTCCTGCTGATTACCACCCAACACCCTCCCTCAGCTGATGAATCAGTACTCCTCCATGTTGAACACTACTTGGAGGAAGCACTGCGGGTAGCAAGGGCACAGAATGCACTCTGGGTAGGGGACTTCAATATCCATCACCAAGAGTGGTTCGGTAGTACCAGCACTGACCGAGCTCTGAATGATATAGCTGCTAAACAGGGCTTGCTGCAGGTGGTAGGTGGGTTTCTTGGAGGGCAAGACTGTTGATCATTTGCATTCTAAGTTCCCTTGACAAGACATCACACTTCACTCTAGATAGACCTTCAACGTTGAGTTGATAAATGAAGAGTGCTGGGCCAATTATCTTGGTCCTGAAAGGGACCTTTGGCTGACATGTTCGATGCTTTCATGCTTTTCAGACCCGGAGGCCGCATTCGGGCAGTCGGTCGTCTTCTTGATGACATTAGCTGGCAAGTTCTCGGTGAACTACCACACACAGGGAGACCACCTGTAGGTTGTCATCAGCTCAGGAGGCCATCAAATGGATAGCCAAACTAAACATCCCATTATAAACTTTTCCCATCATATGAAACAACAACAAAAAGCAGGTGGTGAGAGAACCAACACATATATGGAGTTAGGTCACAGATCAGCCATGATCTCATTGAATGGTGGAACAGGCTCAAGGGGCTAAATGGTCTACTCTTGTTCCTATGTTCTTACAAGGGAATAACCTACTTGACCTCGTCCTAACCAACTTACCTGTCGCCGATGCATTTGTCTATGACTGCATTGGTAAGAGTGACCACCGCACAGTCCTCGTGGAGACCAAGTTCCGTCCTCACACTTAGATCACCCTTCATTGTGTCATGTGGATCTAACACCATGCTAAGTGGGATAGATTAAGAACAAATCTAGCAGCTCAAAACTGGGCATGCATGATGCGCTGTGGGCCATCAGGAGCAGCAGAATTGTATACCACCACAATCTGACTGGCATATCCTTCATTTCATCATTACCTTCATGCCAGGGGACCAACCCTGGTTCAATGAGGAGTGTAGAAGAGCCTGTAGAGAGAGCAGCATCAGGCGAACCTGAAAATAAGATGCCAACCTGGTGAACCTACAACACAGGACTACATGCATGTTAAACAGCATGCTATAGACAGGACTAAGTGATCCCATGAACAACAGATCAGATCAAAGCTCTGCAGTTCTGCCACATCCAGTTGTGAATAGTGAGGGACAAGTAAGCAACTAACGGGAGGAGGAGGCTCCATGAACATCCCCATCTTCATTGATAGCTGAGCCCAGCATGTGAATGCAAAGCACAAGGCTGAAGTGATCACAACCATCTTTAGCCAGAAGTGCCGAGTGGATGATTCTTCTCAATCTGCTCCTTAGGTCCCCAGCAAAACAGATGCCAGTGTTCAGCCAATTCGATTCACTCCACATGACATGAAGAAATGTCGATTGCACTGGACATAGCAAAGCCTACAGACCCCGACAATATCTGGGCTGTAGTGTTGCAGAACTTGTGCTCCAGACCTAGCCACTCCCTTAGCTAAGCTGTTTCAGTACAGCTACAACACTGGCATCTACCCGACAATGTAGAAAGGTGCCAGGTATGTCTTGTCCACAAAAAGCAGGACAAATGCAACCTGGCCAATTACCGCCCCCTCAATCAACTCCCAGTCAGTAGCAAAGTGAGGGAAGCAGTCGGCGACAGTGCTATCAATCAGCACTTATTCACCTGCTGACCAATGCTCAGTTTGGGTTCCACCAGAACCACTCGGCTCCAGACTTCATTACAGCCAAACATAGACAAAAAAAGTTGAATTCTGGCTTTTAAATTAATGGTTGGAAAATCAAATGTGCACAATTTTCCAGTAATTGGAAGAGGCAAATCTGGCTTATGTATCTGCTTCACAGCACTGGATGCCAGGCACTGGTACAAGCGCACATCTGAACAGCATGTACTACAGAATGACATTTACCTGACCTAACAAACTGAACTGCACTATTTAGCACACCCGGGGGTAAATCTTGACTCAACTATTCCAATGCTCTCCTGGTCGGCATCCACCTTGCACTCTCGTAAACTTGAGCTCATCCAAAACGCCGCTGCCCGTATCCTAACTCGCATCAAGTCCCATTCACCACCTGCCCTACAAGCCCCCGAGATCTCTGCACTCCTCCAACTTTGACCTCTTGCACATCTCCGATTTTCTTCGCTCCACCATTGGCGGCCGTGCCTTCAACTGTCTAGGCCTGAAGCTCTGGAATTCCCTCCCCAAATCTCTCCATCTCTCTACCGCTCTCTCTCCTCCTTTAAGGTGCTCCTTAAAACCTACCACTTAAACCAAGCTTGTAGTCATCTGTCCTAATATCTCCTTACCTGGCTCCTTGTTAAATTCTGCTTGATAATCGTTCCTGTGAAGCGCCGTGGGATTTTTTACTACATTAAAGGCGCTATATAAATGCAAGTTATTGTTGTTGTTGATAGCGAATCGGCAGTCTGTTTTACATCTCTCTCGATTTTAATTTCCTTTAACTTCAGAGTTTTAAGACGGACTGCAGTCTCGCTATCACCCACTTACACTATCGCACAAAGTCAAGATCTACCCCTTGAAACACAAAATCAAGAAATGGCAACCAAAAATGGCATCAATTAAGGTTATAAGATATTTAACAATCGGTGGTTTGTTAAGTTGATTGAAAGTATTAAAATGCGTGGCTGTTCAGTACCTTTTCCTAAAGCTTCCAGCGATGGAAACAGGTGCGTATTTTATTTTGCATTCATTCGAGTTAGTTTAAACTCAGGAAGCCTGAATTCAATTTCACTGCTTTTCAGTTTAACGGTAGTGTCCAGCCAAACATGAACGCTGCTAACCGTGTGTTCATTATTATCATGCTATCAGTAATTCTGTATTGATTTATAATTTTAGGAGCATGGGAACATCGGAAGAGGAGTAGGCCATTCAGCCCCTTGCGCCTATTCTGACATTCTGTTAGGTAATGGCTGGTCTGCACCTCGAGTCCATTTACCTGCCTTTTCTCCATATCTCTTGCTACCCTTACCAAGCAATAAATTGTTCGGGCTGGATTTTATCAATGGAGGCGAGCAGAAGGCGGGACTCCCACTTTTGGGGTTGTAGTCCCGCCTCCATCGAGTTGTGGCCAACCCACTCGATTTTCCCTTGATTGACCTTGTTGAGCCCGCCCAGCGGGCTCAGCAGGCCAATTAAGGGCCACCCGGCAACAGGTGACGTCACAGATTGACATTTCATCTGTCAAGAGCTTTAGACAGATGAAATATCAGCGTTTGACAGCTCTTTGAAGCTGTCAAACACTGACAATCTGTCCTCTAAGTTAATTCCTTCCTCTCAGGCTGATTTAGAGATCTCTGCAGAACAAAAAGCAGAGGCTGCAGCTTTTGACAGCTCAGCGACCATTCTGCTTTCTGTGCCGGTGAGATTTCTGACTCCCGAGACCTGAAGGGCTGACACCTGCAGGAGGAAGTTAAGGTAAGTAAAACTTTTTTCCACACTTTACACTTACCTTACACACTTACCTCTGCACACATGCACCCATCACTCACCTGCCCACCGGACATATCGACCCCTCCAACCCCTGCAGACCCACAGTCCGCCTCGCTAAAACAGCGTAGTTCAGACCTGTCGGGAAGCCCACACTTCAGGACTAAAAATAGGGATTAGGCAACAAACTGCCTGTTAACTACCTGTTAACAGGCAGTAAATTGTCACTAATCCCCTTCCCGACTCGGGGAGGTGGGTCCCAGCACAGGTCAGGTACCCGCCTCCAGCGAAACTGGCATAGAGGCGGGTTGGGGGCGGGATGGGTTCGGGACCCCCGAATCTGCTGTTTTCCCACCCCACACGCCTCCAAACCCGACTCCACGGCTCAATGAAAATTCTGCCCTTCTTCTCAGTCTTGAAAATTTCAGTGAACCGAGCATCCACCGCCTTTTGGGGCAGAGGGATCCAGCTTTCCACTACTCTTTGTGTGAAAAAAATGCATCCTGATTTCACTCTTGAATGTCCTAGGTCTAATTTTAAGATTATGCCCCTCGTTCTTGATTCCGCCATGCGAGGAAATCGTTTCCCTGTGCCTACCCTATCGCATTCCTTTATCATTTTAAACATCTGGATTTGACCACCTCCCACCTTCTAAACTCAGGCAACTACAACACACGCAGAATAAGAACATTTAGCATTCATAAATACAAGGCTCTATATTTGAGGGGAGATTTTAACACTGCGCACCCAGCGGAAACCAGGTGGACAGGGCAGTTAAAATTGCCCGTGGGACTCACCCGCTGGAATCCCGCACCGATCCCACCGGCTACAATTTTAACCTGCTCTTCTGAGCAGATGAGAAGAACGCCCAGCGTGAACCAGCGGGGTCCTCCTTTAAATATGCAGATCGGGCTCTGATGATGTCATCGGGACCTGACTGCGATTTTAACCGTGGTCCTGAGTAGGGAGGCGATTGCGGCCTTCCTGCCAGGTCAACCTAGAGGGAAGAGGAGATGGGGCCAGATAGAGGCCCAAAAAAGGTTAAGACTTTTTACTTGCCTCGCGGGGCCAGGAGGTGCGGGAGTGGCCCGCCATCTTTTGAATGCTCCTGCCGGCTCCACGCTCAGGTAAGTACGGGCCGGCCTTCCTGCCGGTTAGCGCCACGCTGTGCTGCGCGAGTTCAGCATGTGGCGAGTGAAGTGCTACAGGCGATCGAAAATGGGTCCTGCAAGACGCACAGGACCTTAATTTGAAAAAATTATTCGGCATTATTCGGCATGCGCTCCTGCCCCCAGCGTATCTACCTTTTCCAGAAATGGCAGGCGGTGTACTTCTGGCTTTTCTGGGCTTTAATCTTCCCTCTGCTCCTTTAAGACAGTCCTTAAAACCCACGTTCTTGACCAAGTTTACAGTCACCCCTCCTGATATCTCTTGTTGATTTTGGTCTGAGTGTGTTTCTGTGAAGCACCTTGGGACATTTATCTACATTAAAGATGTTACAGAAATGCATTTTGTTGTTGTTGTTGCTGCCTCAAACTGTTTTATTTGGGATCTATGATTCTTGGTTTTTTTTTCTAATTCTATTCATTTTAAATAAAATTAGAAAGATGCATTTTAAACGTTGTATTACCAAGGAAAGAGATTAAATAACAATATAGGGTTTGTCTGGTGTTCCATTTCCCCCTGTTTTTCAACTGGAAAATTAATTAGTATCTCTCCAGTAATGTCACCATAGTTTTAATAAAAAAACCTGAAATTGCAGGTAATTAAAAAAATCTGGCAATAATCTGCCAATTGATTAAGAGCTGGCTCTGGATATCAGGTGGATAGCGAAATCATTAAATCACGATATATTTGCATTGTTTTTCATCTGATTAGCTGCACCTCCACAGACAGTAAAGGAGAACATAATCAACCATCTGTTGACCTCTAGTTGTTTATTGTTTTCGCATCTTTTCAGCTTGTTAAATGGGGCTCCTACAATCAATTAGGCACTAAATCAGATGAAACAGTACCTCAGAGATTACTGCAAAGCCCATCAATCACGATGTGACCCATTCACAACTGATCAGCCAGCAGCTCTGTCACACTAAAATTCTATGAACTCACTAAGCGGAGATTCATTAGTCTCAATGTGATAAAACAGACACGAGTACTGATAGGCCCCTCCCGTTAGTGGTGAAATGTATAAGGGGCGATTTTGAACCTGTCCATCCAACAGAAACCGGGGGCGGGCAGTGAAGATGACCTTTGAGACTTACCTGCACCGATCCAACCCATCAGTCTGATCAAGGTTTAAACTTGGGGGCCTCAGAGTTAAAAAGACAGTGTTGTAATGTGTCCATTAGTGATCTATCTAAAGCTGTGCGTGTGGTACAAGTAAAAGAGTGCTGTAAAACCCTTGTCTTTGGTGTCGTGGAATTTGACCCCGTTTATATTGCAGTGTGGCTCCCACGGTGCGATAGCAACAGATAAACAACTGCGTACCTGACTTGTGATTTTATTTTGGCCGCCAGACCTTCCTCAGTTCCAGGGAAAATGTGCATCGATTAATGATCAGGAAATTGCAATGCTGGCCTGTATGGATTGCTGAGCACTTTGTGACCTCCACAAGCACCAATGTGAACCATGGCCCCAAAATTAGTGCCGCTACGCGAGAGTACGCACTGTGTACTCTCGCGTATTCTGTCTCCAATTGCCGGTTTTCTGCATGCACTGCGCATGCGCTGAAAACCGGCACTTGGTGAATTCAAAAGGGGGCGGTTCCTAGGTGAACCGCGTGCGTGCTACAGGCTGCGCGCACGCTGTGCACTTAGTGCTTTGGACGCACAGGTAAGCATGGAAGAATTTAGACATAAAGAAAGGAGGCGTAAGACCCTCTTTTAACAAGGTAAGTAGTTAATTAAGTATTATTTTTAATTTTTTTTAACAGGTATATCTTTTTTAGAGACTTTAAAGACAGGTAAGTTTATTTTTATAACTTTTTAAAAGATTTAAAATTTTTTCAAAAATTTAATTTTTTGTTTAAAATGGTTAATTTATTTAACTATACTTATTTTATTAATCTGATGGTTTTTAAAAAAAAATTAATTGAGGTTTAGCTGTTCTTTTGGGGGGAATAGTATTCATAGCTTTCACAGCCGTGCTGTGAAAGCTATGAATGAAAGATGGTGTGCTGCCATTGGCTCTAACTGAGTCACGTGATCCCACAGCTCGCACGAATTAACTACGCCTGTGGGTTACGAAAGCACTGCACAGATGCTGTCCAGAACATCAAGTTCGTGCGAGCTCGGACTGAAAAAGCCAGCGCGCAGTGAGAGATCGCGGGAAGGCCTTACCCTCGCACGAAGGCTCACTCACTAATTTTTGGGCCCATATCTTCAGGTGGCTCTGGGTGCCTCCAGAGGCAGCAGTGTTGTCTCAGTTACCTTGCAATGCTGCGGGAGGCACCAGTGCATCTGGAAGCAAGTGCACTATAACTGTTCAACCGATCCATGCGAGCTTCCTAGTTTCTCCCATTGGCAGCTTTATTCCGTTGAAAAACAAGAAGCAAAACAAAAAAAACAACTACACTGTAATATATGTAGGTAGAACAAATGAAGGACAGAGACGGGATGAGTTGCTAGTCCATGTGCTTGCTTTATTAGGCCAGAGCGAACTGAGCATGCTCATACTAAACCATGTGACAAACCATGTGATAATATATTACACTTCTTTCCCCTTAAAAAAATGTTCCCCTCTCAAATACAACAAAACTGTGGCCCAAACTTTCCCAGCATTACAGGTACCACATAATAAATACACCTAGCTTTTTTCTTTTAAATGAACTACAAATCCAGTTTAATAACAGGTTTGCGAAGCCTTCCTGATCTCCTTACAGAAGGTTTTGGCGTTGAACCAATTTTCGGGCTGTTTTGTTTTGGTTCCGAACTCAAAGATGATCTCAGACTTCTTTGAACCTGGTACAGGAAACTCTTTATTAACCGGCACCCAAATATCCGGAAATCTCTCTTAACCAGCAAAATTCTTGAGTAGGTAACCGGGGTTTTCCTTCATCTCTCGCTTAAAATTAACTTAAAAAAAAACCCCCGAGGCGTTTGCCTTGTATCGGAGCGTGTAGATTGGGAGGGGAATGTGCAGCCCGGGTAGGCAGCGGACACGACAGATGGTCAGCTGGCGGTCCCCGGGGAGACGGAGCTCCGAATGCAGGCTCATGTCAATGTGTACGGGGCTCTCGTACGTTGGGAGATATAACTCTCCGTTATCCGGACTTTTTGATTAACCGGCACCACGCCGGTCCCGTCGGTGCCGGTTAATAAAGAGTTTCCTGTACTTCAGTTTCTGAAGTCTGAACTGAGTCAAACTCATGTCTGAGTTCATGATCAAGTGATTCAAGATCACAGCCATGATTTTACTTACCTCGGTGGGTCCATCGCGGGCGATGTCGGTGGCGGGTCCCGACCCCGCTGCTGGCTCCATCCCGCTGTGTAAAATGGCTTTCTGTTGATTGGGCACAGCATATTACCCGGCCAATTAGAGGAAGCGGGTCTGGTGATGTCATTCATGATGCGTCATCAGCCCGTTTCCTTAAAGGGACCATGGCCACATTTGTCCTGACACTTGTGCTGTCAGTGTTCTGCAGCATTGAGGTGCTGCAAACACTGACAAGCACTGCACAAAGGCACAGGGCTGCACCCAGGCTCTCCCATGACTTCCTCCTTATGCTTATGGAGGGAGTCACAGCACACAGGGAGATCCTCTTCCCTTCACATGGACAGAAGAGACATCCCCAAGAGATCAACACAGCCTGGTTGCACATTGTAGAGGAGGGCACAAGCGGGGAAGTGGTCAGGAGGACCTGGGTGCAGTGCCGCAAACATTTCAATGATCTCAGTAGATCACGAAATGTTAGTACAAAGCCACACTCAACCTCATCCTGCTGTGCCTCTCATCACATCCCCATCACTCTGCCTTCCCTACCCTACTCCTGCACATCCTTACTCACACCAACTTATCTTGCACCTCCACCCATCCCTCTCTATCTATATTATCACATCCCCATCTCACTAGCCACCCCTCACACTCACCCTCATCCTCATGCAATCACACCAACTAACAACACACAAGGGTAGGCACTTGGGTGTTTTATGCAATGTGTATGTAAAGTTTCTGTTAATGTGGTATCAAACATTGAAACCTTTATTTTCAACACTTTGCGCTCTTGGACAGGTTTGGTGTTGTTGTTGTTGGTGCTGCTGGTGTTGGGGCTCATCGTGGTGGGATCCTGAGGACCAAGGTGAGAGAGTATAAAGGGCACCCATGTTGATGAAATAGATGGCAGGTGAAGTAGAGATGACAGAAGCATTCTGTCAATGGTGAGAGTTTTCTTCCAATAAGGTGAGAGTGGTTGGAGAGTGGTAAGTGGAAAGCCTGCAGAATGTGTGCTGGAAATGGAGTGAGCAAAAGCTTCTGCCTGAGGAAGGTTAATATCAGTCAGGTGGGAGCTTTTACTGTACATTTGAAGCGGTCAAGTAATCAGCTGGAGCAATGGCCACTGAACTCACGCCTCAGCTTGACAGCCGTGGTCTGTGCACAGCGGGGATCCCGTGGTCATGAAGTTAAAGACGAAAGGTAAGTGAAAAAAGGCTGTTAGGCATCTGGCAACTAGATGCTAATCATTTTAATTAGGTCCCCCGCCACTGCCGGTCGGGTCTGCTCAGCGTTGATAGACCTGACATTGGGATAGACGCGTGGCGGCAGGTTGACAGTGGGTTCCTGACCTGCTGTCAAAAAAACCACTTTCCCATCCAACCCGCCAAGGATCGCGCCCGCTGACCCCCTGGAAAATTCCAGCCCACGTCTTGGTTCCTCTCTAGCAGAGATCATTTGATCGACATGAACACTCTGGATGTTGTTACCAATTACAACCAAATATCTGTTGGTTCCACCAACTTCTACTATGGTTCCTACATCCCACTTGTGTGAACTCGACTTTCCAGGAGGACTGAGAACACGAACACACTCGTTTTGTTTGAAACTGCGTTCTTTCTGATTGCTGTCATAATAACGTTTCTGACTCAACTGTTTCTGTTCAACTCTTGAGGCCAAATTTGGTTGAACAAGACTCAATCGTGTTCTCAATCTCCTCTTCATCAAGGGTTCTGCTGGGGTATATCCAGTTGTAGTGTGCGGAGAAGTTCTGTACTTCAGCAAGAAATTTGCCAAACGTTGCTTCATGCTGAGCCCCGAACAACCCTGCAACACTTGCTTTTTGTGAGCTTCTTTTACTATTCTGACTGACCTTTCGGCTGCTCCGTTTGAAGCTGGATGATATGATGGAATTTTGCCAGCCCTGAGGAGGTGGGTTTGGAGGCGAGACTGCTGGGAAAGTCAAAAAGAATGGGAGCAGCTCCTGAACCCGCTCCCAACCCACCTCCAACCAATCTTCCCGGGAGTCGGGTCCCTGATTTGTGTAGGGACCCGACTCCTAGCAGTGGGAGGAGGATTATAGCCACTTAACAGGCAGTTAAGAGGCTTTTTCCAATTTTTAGACTTCTGCTGAGGGCTTCCCGACGTCGGGGAACCCCGCCAGGGTAAGTGAGGCATGCTGTGGGTCTGTTGTACTGTTGGTGTACAGATGACAACTGCAGAAGTGGTGTGAAGGATGCAATGGGACACTGGTGAGTATCAGAGGTAAGGAAATGTTGGGAAAGTCATTTTTAATGTGTTTAGATATTTCTGTAGGTGACAAGCTTTGAAGTGTTTGTGTGGCCTCACCTCAATGGGAGAAGTGACAGATGGCTTCTGTACCCTCACCTGCAGCTGCCATTTGTTTTATCATAAGGAGAGAGTCATTGGAGAGCCTGGGTGGACGGGCTCACCTGTGTACAATGATTGCCAGTATTTGACAGCACCTCAATGCTGTCAAACACTGTCAAATCATCTGTCAAAAATTTATGGCTCATGAGCCTTTAAGAAAACCGGCAGATGACGTCATCTGACACCGGCTTTCCCTTAATTGGCCGGCAAGCCCGCAGGGTGGGCTTAACAAGGCCAATCAGGGGAAAATAGCGTCTGTGCTGGGGGCGGGACTAGAACCCGGAAGGCAGCAGTCCCGCCCCCAACGCGTCTCGGTGAGTAAAATCCAGCCCCAGGTGTTTCACTTCAATCCACTTTGAGTGACTATCTACAAGTACCAGGAAATAATCATTTGCTTTCTCACAGAAGTCTACATGTACTCTCTGAAAAGGTCTACTTGGCCATGACCAGGGTTGTAGTGGAGTTTTGGGTGGTTTGTTTCTGCAATTTTGGCAAACGCTGCATTTGCTGACAAGTGATTCAAGATCACTGTCCAATCCAGGCCAGTAAACAAAGCTTCTTGCAATTAATTTCATACTGACGATCCCTAGATGTTCAGTATGACGTTTGGCCAGAATTCTATCTTTCAAAGAAATAGGTACCATCACTCTCTTTCCCACTTGATACAACCTTGCTCACAAGACAATTCAGTACGACGGTTATGGAATGGTTTCAATTCTGTCTCCATACACTGATCAGTCCATCCATTCAAGGTGTTTTCATACACTTTTCAGCACTGAGTCCTTTTGAGGCTCATCTGCAATCTCAGTTGCATTCACTGGAAAGTCTTTGTCAACTGCACCAAGTGTGAAAATCTCACCTTCACTCCCAACACATGAGTCTTCATGTGGCAACCTGGACAAGGCTCCTGCGATTGTGTTTTGCTTTGAAGTGCGATATTCAATCGTGTAGTCACATTGTGACAACAACACTGCTCAATGTTGCATTCTTGATGCGACCATTGCAGGGATGGCAGATTTGGGCCCCAATATTGCTAGGAATGTTTTTGTGATCGGTTATCAGGGTAAACTTTCTGCCGATCAGGAACTGTTGGAATTTCTTGATTCCAAACACTATGTGCTTCCTTTTCAACTTGCACGTAGTTTCTTTCGTTCTTTGTGAGTGTTCGCGATGCGAACGTGATTGGTTTCTCTTGGCCATCATCCATTACGTGGCTTATGACAGCTCCCACACCATAGCTGGAAGCATCACACGATAACTTAAGCTCACGCTCTGTGTTGTAGTGCACAAGTACAGCATCGCTAGAGAGACTTCTCTTACAAGCGTCGTAAGCTTCCTGTTGCGGTTTCGTCCACTTCCACTGGACATCCTTCTTGAGGAGCTCATGCAATGGAGCTAACATGGTCGCTAACTCAGGTAAGAAACGTGCGTAGTACTGGACCATTCCAAGGAAAGATCTTAACTCAGACACGTTCTGTGGCTTTGGAGCATTGATGACAGCATCAACCTTTTCCTTCACTGGTTGCAAGCCATTTGCATCAACTTTCAGACCAAGGTACACAACCTTGGGCTGCGCAAAAGGCACATTTGCTCCTTTTCAATTTAACATTGTGGGAATTCAACCTTTGAAGCACTAAATCTAACACTTCTAGATTTTCTTCCTCGCTGCTTGTTGTGATCAGCACATTGTCTTGATTGTATAAGCAATTTGGAATTCCTTGCAAAATCTTATCCATCGTAGCCTGGAAGATTTTGGAGGAGGACTTTACACCATACGGCAGTTTGGTGTATGAGTACAGTCCCTTGTGTGTGTTGATGGTGAGATACTGTTGACTCTCTTTATTAACATTCAGCTGAACGTAAGCATGCGACAGGTCAAGTTTGGAGAAAACCTTTGACCCAGAGAGTGCTGCATACAAATCTTGTGATGTAGGTAACGGGCACTGCTCATCATCAACTGCTTGGTTGATAGTAACTTTATAGTCACCGCACAAGTGTACAGTTTTGTCTGCTTTGGGCACTACCACGATCAGGGTAGCCCATTCACTTTTGTCAGTTTTTACTAGCACTCCGTTCTCTCTCAGTTTCTCTAGGTCTTCCTCCACCTGACTTTTCAATGCATTGGGGATTGGCCTTGCCTTACAAAAGACAGGCTTCGCGTTGGACTTGATGCAGATATGCTCATCATACCCAGTGATGCCCTCATAACTGTCTGTGAACATGCTTTCGTACTTGTTCAGCATTGTGTCGAGTCGCTTCTTTGAAGCATCTACACTGAAGATGTTTTTCCAGTCTAGTTTCAACTTTCTCAACCAGTCTTTGCCAATGAGGGTTGGCCTGTTGTTGTAGCTCACTACAATAATAGGCAGCTTTACTGACTGGCCATTGTGCTGAACTGTACATTCCATTTGTCCACATGTCTCTAGGATTTCTCAGGAATAGGTTTTTAACTCTACGGTACTCTTTGTAAGTGGTATTTGATTAAATTTACTCTCATATGTGTCCTTACTTGTGTTACAGCAGTCCGCCGCCGTATCAATACACTTATCAATATATTGGTCATTGATCAAAAGTTTTGTACGGAAGTCTTTCTCACGACTGCTAGCATTGTTGCTAATGGCATAGATACTGTAGATGCCTAGTTCTTCAACATCAGGTATGCTCACTTCAATATTGTGAACACCTCCCTTTTGTTGTCGCTGCTTTGCATTGCCACTAGAATGGTTCTTACTTCCTGCTTTAGATATAGCTAGGCAAGCTATTGAAATATGGTCTTGCTTCTGGCAGTGAAAACACTTCGTACTTCTGTATTGGCAGGACTGTGGTGAGTGATTTCCATTTCAGCGATAATAATTCACTGAACTGCTCTCACCGACATGATTTTGACTCGATCTCACAGCTTTAGGTTTGGCATGGCTTTGTGACTGTAGACCTCAACTGCACTCGTCACTTGAGTTGGACGGAGCTCCCTAGTATTCTAGACGCCATCTCCATAGATAGGGCAATTTTGCATGCTATGTCAAATGTTAGGTTCGGAGTGTTCAGTAACTTGGACTGTGGGCGCTCATCAACCAGTCCACACACAAACTTATCTCGGAACGCACGATCCAAAAATGTGCCGAAGTTACAATGCAAAGACAGGTTCTTAAGAGCTACAATAGTTTCATTTTGTTTTTGTTTTCTGGTACCAAACTTCAAGCTCTCTGCCATGGCTTTGGGTCGAAATGGTCCTCGAGTTTCTCGACAATGTCTTCAAACGATGCATCCTCTGCTTTCCCTGGCACGAGTAGGTGTGTCAACATTCCGTAGACATCTGGCCCGATCTCCGTTAGAAAAATTGCTTTCTTCTGCTCACGAATTACTTTATTTTGAGCTTGAACATTCTCATCTGCATCTTCGGACTCAATAATGTTATTGGCCTTAAAAAACATCTCCATCCACTCAATGTAAGAACTGAATGGTTCGCGAGCTCGGTCATACATGCCGAGGCTTCCGATGAATCCCGTAGGCGCGGCCATGATTGTCCCGATCCCATCGAACAGTAACTCAGCACGCTACCTGTGTACCTGTGAGAATCAACGCCGCTGTTGCTGTGTATGCATACACACGATGGCGAAGCACAGACGATTCTGCATCAGCATTAACAGTAAAACATTGCAAAAATTCAGTTAAGGTGTCACAAATCCACATTAAACTTGTTCACTCGAAGGTTGAGCACTGTGTCCTTCCATGATCCCTAAAAATGGCTTTGGGATCCTATTCTTGTCGCCAAAATGTAATATATGTGGGTAGAACAAATGAAGGACAGAGACACAATGAGTTGCTAGTTTATGTGCCTACTTTATTAGGCCAGAGCGAACTGAGCATGCTCATACTAAACCATGTGATAAACCATGTGATAATACATTACATACTTGATAAGCTGACATTTCAGCCTATCCACAATTAGAATGTGGGTGGCACTGTCCTTTAAAATGCAGAGGCCACAACGGTCAAATGTATTTACTTTACAGGGAATGGCTCTTTTAAATTGAAGTTAGAATTGGCAGAGAAATTCCTGAAAAGTTGCAGCTATATTCAGGGTGTCATTACAGATTTCCATTAGGTTTTTTGGTTGTTGTATCATTTAGCAATCAATACCACTGTGAATGAAGCAGAAATAACTTACCGTTACCTTGCTGAAAAGCAGGCAGACAAAATGTAATTTTCTCATCAATCAGAAACGCAATCACAGCAATCATCTTGGGCAAAAGCAAATCGGCCGTAATTCAGCAACGAAATGTAGAGAACAAAAAAAAAATTGTTAATCTAGAAAAACATGGTGATCAATATGTTTAGATTGTACAAAAAACCCACATATACTGAGATTGTAGTGACTGATCAGCAGAATGTGCTGTACATGCTGGTTAAATGTTCAGCCTGGCATTGATTTATCAGAATCAGCAATAACAATAAAACCAATTTACTGGTGTGTCTCTTCTGTTACATCCAGATGCCACTTTGAATGCATAGGCGGGATTTTAACACCTCCGGTCCTCTCCCTCTCCCGTGTGCTTTCAGCTCTCTTCTCCGACAAGGAGCGAAAAAAACAGACCTGTGAGTGAGTGAAGGTCAGGTATTCACCCGCTGGATGCAGTGCATTCGGTGAGGGTGATTATGGCCGGAATTATGCCGGTGCTCAGCGGACGGGATCGGTGGAGGGTCGGCAGATAAATGTGAATTGATTGACAGCGGGTTAGGAACCCACTGTCAAATCGCGCACATGTCCCTTTCCCGATGTCGGGTCTGCCAGTGCTGAGCAGACCCGACGGGCAGTGGCGGGGGAGCCAATTTAAATGATTATTGGCTTGTTTACAGCCACTTAACAATGGTTTTAAACTTACCTTTTGAATTTGACAGCTCAGCCACCGGTTTCCCACTGTTGCTAGGCCACGTCTGTGAAGCTGAGGTGGGAGGGCAGTGGCCATGGAATCAGCTGATGAGTTGACAGCTTCAAATGTCAAGTAAAAGCTCCCACCTGACCTTCCCTCAAGAAAAATATTCTTCCTCACTGCATTTCCACTACAGATTCACCATGCTGCAAGTCTTTACACAAGTCTCCATCCAGTCTGACCTCATTACCTCTCTCACCATCGATAGATCACATCTGTCATCTCTACTTCACCTGCCATCTATTCCATCAGCATGGGTGCCCTTTATATTCTCTCACCTTGGTCCTCAAAATTCCACCACGATCAGCCCCAACACCAGCAGCACCAACAACACCAGTCTTCTCCGCAATCAACTGATGCTGCACAAGACACAGGGCATCAGCACCCGACCACATTGCTGTATGAGAGGCCAGGGATGGCCTCACCATGGCCAGATTTACTTCACTTGACGCTGTATACCCTGGATGCCACATGGTGTGCCAGGTTGGCACCATCCTACACCAACACCATAAAGCATCCCTACAATGCCCAAGCCATTCCTTTCACACTCATCACCATTGGGAGGTACCATTATGTCTGACCGTTCACTGCAACTCACTAAGCCACTTCCAAAGGTGCACACAAATCTGTCCAAGAACGCAAAGTGTTGAAAATAAAGGTTTCAATGTTTGACACCACATTAACAGAAACTTTACATGGACATTGCATAAAACACCCAAGTACCCTTGTGTATTGTTAGTTGGTATGATTGCACGAGGATGAGGATGAGGATGAGGGGTGGCTAGTGAGATGGGGAAGTGATAATGTAGATAGAGAGGGATGGGTGGAGGTGCAAGGTAAGTTGGTGTGAGTAAGGATGTGCAGGAGTAGGGTTGGGAAGGCAGAGTATTAGGGATGTGATGAGAGGCACAGCAGGGTGAGGTTGAGTGTGGCTTTCTACTAACGTTTTGTAATCTACTGAGATAATTGAAACGTTTGCAGCACTGCACCAAGGTCCTCCTGACCACATCCCTGCTTGTGCCCACCTCTGCAATGTGCAACCAGGCTGCGTTGGTGTCCTGGGGAGGTCTCTTCCGCCCATGTGAAGGGAAGAGGACCTCCCTGCATGCTGTGACTCCCTTCATAAGGAAATGGAGGGAGTCATGGGAGAGCCTGGATGCAGCCGGGAACCTTTGTGCAGTGCTTGTCAGTGTTTGCAGCATCTCAATGCTGTAGAACACTGACAGCACAAATGTCAAAATAAATTTGGACATGGCCCCTTTAAGGAAACTGGCTGATGACGCGTCATCAAATGACGTCACCAAATCCGCTTCCTCTAATTGGCCAGGAAACGCGCTGGGCAGGCTTAACAAGCCTAATCAGGGGACTTCATTTCAGACAGTGGGATGGAGCCAGCAGCGGGGTCGGGACCCGCCACCGACGTTGCCCGCCATGGACTCGCCGAGGCCAGTAAAATCACAGCCAATGGGACAGATGTATCACATTGCATAAGGATTGGGGTGAGTGGCAATGGGGGATAGATAAATGGGAAGGTGATAAAGTGCACAGGAAGTGATGGCTGAGTGCTGCCGAAAGTTGAGTGGGTGTAAGGTGTGGTGTGATGGAGTTCTTTTTTAATTCGTTTATGGGGTGTGGGCATCGGTGGCAAGGCCAGCATTTATTGCCCATCCCTAATTACCCTTGAGAAGGTGGTGGTGAGCCGCCTTCTTGAACCGCTGCAGTCCGTGTGGTGAAGGTACTCCCACAATGAAAGGGGGCGGGGTTAAAGCACAGGATGGAGGTGAATCAGCAAATGTAATCACTTTTCATGACTTGGTTAGATCATTAAATTGCTTCCTACACTGCATCCAAGACCTGGGCACAACGCTCCTGCTGCTCACCTCCTCAGCTTCCGCCAACCACGCCTTCCTGGTGAGAGCAGCAGGTTTCTTCCTCCCATTGCTGGGGAACAGTATGTCCCTCCTGCTCCTGATTGCAGCCAGCAGTAATTCCAGTGATGCCCCATTGAATCTATTTCCAGCATCCATTGTGAACACCTCCAATTTCCATTTGTGCATTGTCCCTTTAAATATAGCTGCGATCACGACATGCGTATGCGCATCACGCTCGCTGCGCAGCTTGGAGATGCGAAACGCGGAAGTCAAAATCGGTTGTAATCGCAGATTGCGACCCGTTGAGTTCACTTCTGGATTTCGCCCACGAAATTACACCACACCCCCCACCCCTCCAACTCGGAAGCCACCTTCAGATTAATAACGGGGCTACTCTATTACCCCCTTCAGTGGGTTATCTTGACTTAAAGCTAATTTCATAATTCCAGTCCCCTGTGCTCTGTCCTTCTTGTAGACCTTTGCCGCCTGACTGCCTCTCACAGCTTTCCTGTTAAAAAATAAAGACACTCTCCCAGCTCCAATTTTATATCTCTTCACAGGCAGACAGAGATCAAGCGGTTTGCTAACACAATGGGAATGAGATGCTTTTCGATGAACCAGACAAGTTAGCGAATTGTTTATTGTTTAATCTCTGGGGTATACAGCTTCCGTTTAGCGTACTAACCAACTTTTGTCCAGGCACCTTTCTTTTAAACATGTGGGAATATGCATTGCTTTTAAAAATTCAACATTAAAAATAACTCTTATTTTCAAATCCGTTCAGTAGAAAAATAGTCAAAATATCCTGAAACATGGCACTGGCATTTACTTTAAGGAAAATTAAAAAGTGTCGAAGGCTCCGAAATTCAACCCCTTAGTGTCGGTTGTTTTGGCCGGCTTTAGTAAAAAAAAAGGCGTCCGCCTCGCTTCCGCCCACTTCCAGCACAGCCTGCGCTGTTCGCCATCTTGGTGAGGGCGATAGCGCGGGCGGTACATGCGTGCGCCGGCAGTTTGCAGAGTGGGCTGATCGTGACGTCAGTCAGCGTGTATTCTTTTGGGTACGAACAAATAAACTGTAAATTAACAAAAATACATTAAATGAAACTTACCAATTTAAATTGAAATTTGGTTGCCAGGGGTGATGATGCACTCCAGTCCCTGCGGTGTCCACCGGTCGCGGAAGGCCTCGAGCGTGCCGACGGACACCGCATGCTCCATCTCCAGGGCCACCCGGGCGCGAACATGGCCGCGAAAGAGAGGCAGGCAGTCGGGCCGAATGACCCCCTCGACCGCCCACTGCCTGGACCAGTTGATGGCCACTTTGGCCAGGCCCAGGAGCAGTCCTACGAGGAGGTCCCCCGATCTGTCCGCTCCCCTCCGCACCGGGTGACCAAAGATCAGGAGCGTGGGACTGAAGTGCAGCCAGAAATCGAGGAGCAGCCCCTTCAAATAATGGAAGAGGGGCTGCAACCTCTTCAGTCAAAAGTGTAATGCTGATTTGACGCACGACCTGCCATTTTTGACGTCGCCGCTCCATTCAACGCCCTCTCCTAAACACACATTCAGCTGCACGAGGGACACCCCATCAGCGCAACTTAAAGGGATACATCCAACTTGCAGGTAAGTTGATTATTGATTTTGTACTGGCTCTTGCAGAGTTTGTAGGAGTACTGGGTTGTTGTAAGAGTTTTCAAAAGTTGTTGAAGTGTGCAGGGAGTGCTGCTGGATGTTGGAAAGGTGTTGGCTGGTACTAGAAGGCCTCTGAGTCCACCACTTGGTCCCAGTCATGGGAGCTCTAGTTGCAGTCCCCCTCACACTGCAGCATGACTGGGAGATGGAGCAGAGACAGGAGGAGGGGGAGGAGGGGGAGGAGGGCCTCCTGACCCCTGCGGATAGAGCACCTGACTCCTCCATTCCACCCCCTGCACGAAGGCCTCTAGTGCTGCGTCGGAGAACGATGGTGCCCTCTCCCTGCCCTGTTGAACCATAACTGAGTGACAGTTGCCTTGACAACCAATTCCAGCAGCTCCTGAATGCAGAATGCACCTCCGCTTTAAGAAGTGCAGACTGCCTTTAAGAGTGGAGGCTAGCTTTAAATAAAGCTAACCTTGCATGATCTTCGACCCCCGGCTGAGCGCTCAGCCTCTCAGCAGCGCTCTCATCGCTGGGCTGAACACATCAATCATGGTAATTAGCAGGCAGCACGAATGTCGCCTAATTGAATATTTAGCCCGAAAACCTATCTTTTAGCAGCTTATTTGTTACTTGTCCCTTCATTGGTGATAAGCAATAAATAGAAGTATCTCCAACTATGACTCTCAGGAACCATCAGTTCATGTGAAAACTTTGCTACTACATGTTTATGTACAACCAACAATTGGAGAAAATAATATCTGATTGATTAGATCTGACAACCTCCAGTTCCAGCTTGATCTAATCTAACACCAGAACCATCTTCCAACTGATCAGATTGGTTGATAGTGGTAATCTGCAATCCCAGTAAAAATGTTAAGTTGCTTTCTTGTGAAAGGTTAATACATCGTTTGATATGTTGACTGATGGCATGCAGGCTTCTGTTAAATACTGACTTCGCTACGATGGTGGGCATATAACTCCGCAAGTATAAATACACAGATACAGAAACTATGCAGGAACCATGCAGCACTAGAGTTTATCAATGTTTTGCTTGTTGTATGTTCATTGTACAACTGTACAATAAATTAAGTAGTATTAAAAGGCTGGCAAACATTAGTGTTGGTTCAGTACGAGAATTCAGTAGACTTGCTTTGGTTCATGATGGCAGTGATTTTTGGCCCTGAAATATGCCTGGGGATGGAGATGGAGTGAGTAGAAGTTATGCCCGGGGTGGGGCGGGGGGGGGGCGCGGAAAATGGGTCGGATTCCATTCCGGATCTGCTGGGATTTCGTCAGATTTGAACCTGACCTAGAAACTGCGGTTGGGGAGCCATTGGGAGATCTTTCTCCCACCCGACCCTCCTCCACCCCATAAACTCTATTAGAGAATGGACTTTTTTGGGGTGGGGAGGAAGAGGTTTGTTCCTAAGCACCAGAATAAGCTACTGCTGCTGTGGAGGACATGCATACTGTCTGGAGGCACTGGTCTTTGACACCAACGGACAAAGTTGCTGATTGGTCAGGAGAACCATAATGATTTATTATACCCATCAGTGCATGCTTCTGTACCGGTACTGATACTGTCAAAGAAACAGTCAGCTACTATTTTGGAACTGGAGGTTAACATGCAAATAGTGAGTCTCGGTAACATTGCATAACCATGGAAAACAGTGCAGAGAGACTGAATAGAGGAAGCTTATACTGAACGTGCTGTTCACAGCACAATATTCTTTGGAATTACGCAGAGAAAGTTAGTAGATTATGACTGGAACTTCCATGTCAACCAATTCTCATTACCAAAATAATAACCAGAATTACATCTGATCAGATATTGGGTGTTGATTCCATTATCTTACATAAGAGGTTACTACACAGTGCTTCCCACTATAGGTAAAAAACTGCACTGTAAATGATTGAGCAGAGTATTGTATGGACAATAGAATTCAGTTCAAAGATAGAGGGCCAGAAATTCGGCTTTCCGGCTTCCTGCAGGTGCAAGCATCGCGCGCGTACTTGCCTACCGCGCCAGCCATTGTGCTTTGGGCCCACGAGGATTTCGGCTCCTGGGCCTCCTCCAGCTGCCGGCGCGCAGTGCTTGCGTATCCCAGGGGCGCAGTTAGTTCGAAGCGTCCCCTGGGATCACGTGGGCCATGGAGAGCCAATCCTAGCAGGGCATTTTCATTCATAGATTTGACAGGAAGACCTCTCAAATCTATGAATAGAGATCGGCCCCTAAATCACACTTTAACTTCAAATAATTTTTTTTTTTAATTACATTTTTAAAATAACTATAAGTTACATAAATTAACTACTTTAAACAAAAATTTAAATTTTTCAAAAAATTAATTATACTTTTTAACGGTGCTAAAAATAAACTTACCTTTCTTTAAAGTATCTAAAAAAGATAAACCTGTTGAAAAATGTTTAAATTGTCATTAATTAGCCACTTACCTTGTTAAAAACAGGCTGCGCCTCCTTTTTAACAGCGCAGCTTCTCCATACTTACCTTCCCGGAGAAACCTGAAAAAAAACCTGAAGTTCCCTGCGTGCTCGCAGCCTCTCCCGCGCACGCGTTCGACTTCTGAACCCCTCCCTTCAGGGGAACGGAAGTTCCGGTTTCCCGCGCATGCGCAGTGCATGCAGGAAACCGGCACTTCAGGTGGCCTTACGGGTGAGTACACAGCGCGTACTCACCCGACAAGAGCCGAATTTCTGGCCCATTGTTTAATATGTAAAAATATTTTATAAAAATATTTGCATGAGTTTTTGCGTGGGATGAAAATGATCTCTCCCCTCTCCCCCGGTTTCCTAAATGTAAATAAGTTTCAAAGTGTGCAGATTTTCTAAAATGCAGGGTTCTTTAGTTTATCAGCTGCCTTTGTGATTTATGTGAGGATTATCCCCTTTCTTTTAGAAATGTTTTGATAGATGGCAGTCACATATCTGTAAGGCACAGGTCACATTTTCAAATGGCTTTTGTTGAGTAAGGAACCTCTATTACTTTGTCATTTTAAAGTGGAGATTTATGACTCTGCCATACTGGGTTCTAAAACAGCCCAAATTTACATCCAAGAATGCAGGCTTTCTTTAGAAATAGTACTGCATGTTAATAATTACAAAAACAAATAACCGAAAAAGTACTCACTGTCTAATTTGTATGTTTTTGTCACAATATCTCTTATTCTGTGGTATCTACTCTGTTGGCAGACACTTGCATGCCTCACTATGGTGGCTGAGATGTTCATTTTTTTTTGGGATGCAGTTGTATTTTTGTAAAGCGATAATGAAAATAAGGCAAATCATTATTGCCAGTGTGGCAATTCATCCCCCGATCTGTCCCAATTCAGCAAGAACTATAGCGAGCGATTAAAGAGATATGTGGAAGAGAGGGCTGGTGTATAATGGAATGGTTCACCAGCATTTGGAACCCAATTCTCAATTTTCTATTCATGTTAATATTCGGTTTGGCACCGGGACAAGGCTTGTAAATAACTTGTAAGGTGACAAGGATCGCAAGCTTCAACAACACTTGGACACCAACGCCCCTCCGGAAACTTTTTCCGCTTCACTTTCCTCTGACCCCATCCCGTCTTCCAATCTCACCCCTTGCCGTGTTTTCACTATCCCCTCTAACCTTCCCCTCTCTGACCCTGAACTATCAGCCCTCAGCAAAGACCTGAACTTCAACCCCTTACCTCAATGAATTTTGAGCTCAGCACGATGCCGAGCTCTTTTACCGTCGCCTTCGTCTCTGTGCCCACTTCTTTGGCCTTGAATCTTCCCCCCGCACAATGGACCATTTCTCCCGTCTTCAGAATTCTCGTCTACCTGGACCCCTCCCTCTGGCTTCTTACCCTCTCTGGATCTTTTCATTGCTAACTGCTGGCGTAACATCGGCCGTCTCAATTTCCCTGCTCCCCTCACTCACTCCAACCTACCTCCCTCTGAACTTGCAGCACTCCGTTCTCTCAGATCCAACCCCAACATTGTCATTAAACCTGCTGACAAGGGTGGTGCTATTGTTGTTTGGTGAACCGACCTCTACCTTGCGGAGGCTGAATGTCAACTCTCCAACACCTCCTCCTACCTCCCACTGGACCATGACCCCACTACGAAACATCAAGCCATTGTTTCCAAGACTGTCACTGACCTCATCTCCTCTGGACATCTTCCCTCCACGGCCACCAACCTCATAGTTCCCCAACCCCGCACAGCCCACTTTTACCTCCTTCCCAAGATCCACAAACAGGACTGCCCTGGTAGACCCATTGTTTCACCCCGTTCTTACCCCATGGAACTGATTTTTTCCTATCTCGACTCTATTTATCCTCCCCTTGTCCAGTATCTTCCCACCTACATCCGCAACTCTTCCGACACCCTCCGCTATTTTCACAGTTTCCAGTTTCCTGGCCCCACCTGTCTCCTTTTCACTATGGATGTCCAATTCCTCTACACCTCCATCCCCCACCAGGACAGCCTGAGGGCGCTCCGCTTCTTCCTTGAACAGAGGCCCAACCAGTCCCCATCCACCACCACCCCCCTCCGCCTGGCTGAAGTTGCTCTCACATTGAACAACTTCTCCTTTCACTCCACTCACTTCCTCCCTAGGTCCTAGCTATGCCTGCCTTTTTGTGGGATATGTGGAACATTCTTTGTTCCAGTCCTACTCAGCTCCCCTCCCTCACCTATTTTTCCGGTACATTGATGACTGTATTGATGCCGTTTCCTGCTCTCGCCCCGAACTGGAAAATTTCATTCACTTTGCTTCCAATTTCCACCCTTCCTTCATCTTCACATGGGCCATCTCCGACTCTTCCCTTCCCTTCCTCGACTTCTCTGTCTCCATTTCTGGAGATAGGCTAACGACAAACATCCACTATAAGCCCATTGACTCCCACAGCTACCTTGACTACAATTCCTCCCACCCCGCTTCCTGTTCGGACTCTATTTCGTTCTTCCAGTCCCTCCGTCTCCATCGCATTTGTTCTGAAGATGCCACCTTCCGTACTAGTGCTTCCGATATTTCTTCCTTTTTCCTCAACTGAGGATTCCCCTCTATCGTGGTTGACATGGCCCTCGACTATGTTCGTTCCATTTCCCGTACTTCTGCTCTCACCCCTTTCCCTGCCTCCCAGAACCACAATAGGGTTCCCCTTGTCCTCACCTTTCACTCCACCAGCCTTTACATTCAAGGGATCATCCTCCACCATTTCTGCCACCTCCAGCGTGATCTGACCACCAAATGCATCTTCCCCTCCCCTCCCATTTCAGCATTCCGAAGGGACCGCTCCCTCGGCGACACCCTGGTCCACTCCTCAATCACCCCCAACATGCCCTCCCCTTCCCATGGCACCTTCCCGTGCAAGCGCAGGAGATGCAACACCTGCCCTTTTACCTCCTCCGTTCCCACCGTCCAGGGCCCCAAACACTCCTTCCAGGTGAAATAGTAATTTACTTGTACTTCGTGCAATTTAGTATACTGTATTCTCTGCTCACAATGCGGGCTCCTGTACACTGGGGAGACCAAATGTAGATTGGGTGATCGCTTTGCGGAACACCTCCGTTCAGTCCACAAGTGTGACCCCGAGCTTCCGGTCGCCTGTCACTTTAATTCTCCACTCTACTCCCACTCTGACCTCTCCGTCCTCGGCCCCTTACACTGTTCTAACGAGGCTCACTGTAAGCTTGAGGAACAGCACCTCATCTTTCGATTAGGCACTTTACAGCCTTCTGGACAGAACATCAAGTTCAACAATTTCAGATCATAACCTCTGCCCCCGTTTTTTCAGACAGCAGCTGCTGGTAATGATTCTGCTATTGCCATTTACACCTCCTCTAGACCCATCTTTTGTTTCTTTACTTGTCCCATTACCATCTCCTTTTGCTTTGTACTATCATACCTTTTGTCATTTAATCTCTCCTGCCTTCCACCCTAACACAGACCTTCGCTTTTGTTCTTTCCTCCCCTCCCCCCTTTCCCTGCCTCTGTACTTGCTTAAAATGTGTTACATCTCTGACTTTTTCCAGTTCTGGCGAAAGTTCATCAACCTGAAACATTGGGCCAGAAATTCGGCTCTCCGGCTTCCTGCGGGTGCAAGCATCGCGCGCGTACTTGCCTACCGCGCCTGCTGTTGTGCTTCGGGCCCACGAGGACTTCGGCTCCTGGGCCTCCTCCAGCTGCCGGCGCGCAGTGCTTGTGTATCCCAGGGGTGCAGTTAGTTCGAAGCGTCCCCTGGGAACACGTGGGCCATGGGGAGCCAATCCTAGCAGGGCATTTTCATTCATAGATTTGACAGGAAGACCTGTCAAATCTATGAATAGAGATCGGCCCCAAAACCACACTTAAACTTCAAATAAATTTTTTTAAAAACATCACATTTTTAAAATAACTATAAGTTACATAAATTAACTACTTTAAACAAAAATTTAAATTTTTCAAAAAATTAATTGTACATTTTAACGGTGCTAAAAATAAACTTACCTTTCTTTAAATAATGTAAAAAAGATAAACCTGTTGAAAAAATGTTTAAATTGTAATTAATTAACCACTTACCTTGTTAAAAACAGGCCTTGCGCCTCCTTTTTAAATGTGCAGCTTCTTCATACTTACCCTCACGGAGAAACCTGAAAAAAAAACGAAGTTCGCTGCGTGCGCGCAGCCTCTCCCGCGCACGCGTTCGACTTCTGAACCCCTCCCTTCAGGGGAACGGAAGTTCCGGTTTCCCGCGCATGCGCAGTGCATGCAGGAAACCGGCACTTCAGGTGGCCTTACGGGTGAGTACACAGCGCGTACTCACCCGACAAGAGCCGAATTTCTGGCCCATTAACTCTGTTTCTCTCTCCACAGATGCTGCCTGACCTGCTGAGTGTTTCCAGCATTTTCTGTTTTTATTTCAGATTTCCAGCATCCGCAGTATTTTGCTTTTATATTGTAAATAGCTAGTCTTGTTTTACATTTCGGTCTGCTCAGTAAAATCTCAGCCACCATATATGGACTACATTCCATGGAGAAATGGATATCCACAAAGCAAATTAAATACTACTACAGAAAATGATATTGTATCCCAAAGGCGATTTTCCCTATTCACCCAACTTTATTGCTGCTAAGACAGAATATGACCATCATGTGGCTCATTGTATAGAAAACCATCAGTGAGATTAGCCACAATAATTACATTTTGAGCTCTGATAGGACAATGTGAAATTTACATGTCCCTTGGAGATGAGACAATATGTGCCACAGGGATCTGAGAAGTAATAGTCTCTAAATTCAAGTAAAATATTACCAATCTTGACTTGCTTCCTGTCAAGCCTTGCTTAACGTTGTGTGACAAATCTCATTCCCCATCACTAAAGTGGGAGGAGAAACTACGGGCAGGAATTTCCTTGAAGGTCATTCTGCTCTGTCGTCGTAACCTCACCACAAGTGTGGCTGAAACCCTGCTTAGACATATAAACTGCCTGAAAGGGTGGTGGAGGCAGAGACCCTCATCACATTTAAAAAGTACTTGGATATGCACTTGAAGTGCCGTAACCTACAAGGATACGGACCAAGTGCTGGAAAGTGGGATTAGGCTGGATAGCTCTTTGTCGGCCGGCACGGACAAGATGGGCCGAATGGCCTCCTTCTGTGCTGTAAATTTCTATCAGGTTTTCACTGCACTCCCAGTGAAGCTGTGGCGATAGAGCGGGGGCAACTCCCAGCTGATGTTTTGTTTACAGATGCTGTCAACATTGCCACAAAATGCTACTGTGGAACAATGGAAAGGGAATGGAATTCTGCACATAGTTCTCACTGCTGTAAGGGTTTCCTTGACCTGTCTCTCAGCCTGTGAGATTCGCGTGGCTCTGTGCAGCCTGTATGTCAGTGCGGGTTTAGGCCTTGTTGCCTGTTCTGGTCTCCAGCCAGTCTGGGAGCACTAGACACACCTGTGAGTGGTTCGAATCACTCGCCCTTACGGTTCTAGACACTGGACTTAGATGCGAGAGCAGTAATGGAGATGAAACTCAGGTAGACTCGGTTGAATGGTACGAAATGGAAAATCTTTATTGCATAATACTTAAGATTACGAAATACATGTCATAAGCACAGATTAATGACAGTACAATCTTACACGCAGTTATGTAACTAATTTCAGGGAAACGAGGAACGAACGACACATCATAAATGGGGGCACACATTACAATTATCCTTAATACTTAAACCCTCCCCTATCAATACCTATTCTAAACTAGATTCGTAGGATTCGAGACTCATGCTCACCACTCGTGATAACTCGGAGAAATTCCGAATAGCTGATCGGATGTTTTTCACCGCAGCACCCACGTGTCGATCAGGGGGTCTCCTGGCCCCACTTGTTTACTTGCTTCTGCTCCGGCTAGCAGGCTGGGACGTCTGCTGTCATGAAGATCTGTGTTGGCTTTCAGAGTTCGGACAATACTCAAGAAAGAATCTTCCTGTGCCCTCGCACAGGTTCTATAAAACTCGAAGAAGAATCTTCCTGTGCCCTCGCACAGGTCCGATAAAATTCAAAGAAGAGTCTTCCTGTGTCAGTTCTGTAAAGTTTGAAGAAGTCTTCCTGGCAAGGAAAATGTCAATTCGACCTACAGGCGCGGTCGGGGCTTACTTACCGTGGCGATAAGTATGGTCTTCGTCTCTTCTCATCTCATCTCATCTCATCTCATCTCATCTCTTCTCGGGCCTTTGGTTCCGATACCGTTTACCGACTTATCGGAATGGTGCGTCCGTTTCAAGGCTTCAGAGCCCAGTTCAACACAGGTCTTCGCGACACGACACGAGGTAGATCCGAGCGGATCACAAAGTTCAACAGTCTTTTAAAAGAGACACGAGGCAAGCAGGAACAAGACGGCGAGTCAAGAACACAGGAGCAGCCACGAGGATGAACACCAGCAAGATACGAAGATAAGAGAGAGATGGACGGTTGGAGCTTGTAATTATAGTACAAAATCTTCCGTTTTCCCGCCCAACCTTGATGTCTTTTCTTTTGTTAGGGTTTGGCGCTCAAATGTCTTGTATAAGTGATTTCCGTTTTTAATGGGTTTCGGGGCTACTCGTAAATGTCTGAGTACCTGTTAATATTTCCCTCATTGTTTAATCGGTCGGTAGTCTCCCTGGAGGGGTTTTGGGGCCTCCAAGTGTTTTCTGTAACTACCCGCTAACGGCTCTCTCATCGTAGAGTCATTGGGATTTTACATATTAATGTCTTTGGATGGGCTCTTGATTACTTGGTACAATAGCTTTTATTCGTACCCGGGAGACCGATTTCAGTATTTATGTGTATACTGTAAACCCATGATGTCTCGTGTATTATCTTCAATGTGCTGAATCTTAATCGATCTTGCACAAATGTTTATTGGAACGCCATCTTGTCTGCCTGTCGAAAAGTCTAGAATGTTCCGCCACGAGGTGCGGCGGCCATTTTACAAGCTGCTTGTGTCCACTTTGAAACCTGACAGCATTCTGCTGAAATAAAAGCTGTTTGAACGAAACTATGTGTTTTCTCCTTCTTACTAAAATCGCGATATATTGCGAATTCTACAGTCCCTCCTGTTGATGCGAATAACTCCGCTTATCGTATCAAAAATAATGTGGTGAGCAATATTATCTCGATTTTCTCCGAATCCAGAAAATTAATCCCATAACTTAAACTATCTAGGGTCTTTGTGTCGTCCTTATTCCCCAAGAAAATTACATTTTATAGCACCGTAGGCATTATTTGCCTTTAAACTTACACCACTTGTTTTCCTTCCAGGCGTAACCAGGCCGATGCCTCTCGTATCACCTGTATATTCATCTCTTTATTCAGGGAAAGGAAAAATGAAACCCAAAACCAAACAATCATTTTTAACTAAAACACCATCACCAAAATAATCAACACCAACTCTTAAAACATGTCGAGTTCCAAACGTATTTACAGTTTCTGAAAAATCACGATCGAGTACAACACTTCCGAGGCGCACGTGGCAAGCGGGAGTGACGCCATTTTCCGATTACACGGTGCTTTCATCGTGCACGCGCACGTAACGTTCTCGCCACTCTCCCGTGTTTTCGTGCTTGGTGAGGCGTTTGTCTCTTTTACAATGTACGACCAATAGGTATACCACAATAAACACTTGGCATACAACTAAAATGTGGGAGGCTATTCTAATCCAGGACGGCACTTCAATGTTGGTGAACAGATTCCACCACGGTGGAATTACTATGTCCAGAATGTCTGTCCCTATTTCGACAGTTTTGTGCTCTAGTGTGTAAAAATGTTTCTGTGACACCGCGACGGCTTTCAAAAGCTTGGTGAGGTGTTCAGGGAGAGGGGGAATGAGGTATCCGAAATGCGCGACGAATCGCTGCAAGTCGGTGAAATTCTCTTTTACTGTTAGATGAACAGTGGATGGTTCAGGGATTGGGACAATTCGCTGTTGTGCTACTTGAACTTCCGCCCTGGGTTTGAAACAGAAACTGCTGTCACTCACCGGACACCGGCTACGGTTTCCATGCTGGTAGTGTTGCGCTGCAGTGGTAACACAATATGTTCCACCCCCGATGTATGCTACCTGCGGAGGCACATGATCTTGTGCCATTGCCTCCATGGTGCAATTCATGGACTTGGCGCCAGCCGTTCTGAACCCGCACTGTGGTGTTAAAAAGGCATTCAAGTGCTGGGGACACAGTATTATGTGTGCTCCCCTGCCACGACAACCAGAGAGATCTGTACCTGTCATCGTTTGCTCCCAGCGGATGACGTAAGGTGGAACCGCTGCATAGCGAATGTGGGCTCCCCCCTGAATGACACCAATGTTCTCTACCCGATACACCGGGGCGGGCTTTGCTGTGTCGCCCAAAACCGGCATACGTAATACTATACCCATGATAGTATGGTTTGATCGTCCGCAGTCCACGGGGACTGGGTATGCTTCTGAAGCTAACCTGAGCTGGCACGGGCTTAATGCGTTCTGAAAAGGGTGGAGCGCCCGCAGGTGTTTGTTACTTATCCAGGACGGGACCAAACCTTGTTTTAAATCCTCCAAATTACTGCGGCCCTCGCCCAGTAACCACGCCCCGTAAAGCACGCACACCTCGTTCTGCGCAGCTTGATCGGATGCATTCCGATCTTCCCTAATCAGGGCATTTACCGTCTTTGCATGTTTCTCTAACTCTGCTATAATTTCCTTTAAATGGAGAGTCATGGCTTGGTCCTCATGTAGACCCGACCCTACCACTTTATTCTCATCTGTTAGAATGTCTTTTAATTGTGTCTTTAAACCATTAATCTGGGTCTGCAGCTCCACACTGTCTAGAGCGTTGACCACAGATGTACCCGTGTTAAAAGCAGTGAACGCGTCGTTCACTACACCCCTTCTTTGCCTCCCTACTTGATCCAAAACTTCATGTGGTGCGGTGTACAAACTTGTTTTATCAATTTCCGCGAAATCGAATTCGTAAAATTGTCTGAACATCTTGGTCAACAGGACCTGATATAACTGTTCCGTCTTTTTGGGGCACCACTCTGGTAACCGCACCTCGGTGAGATTTAAAATCACCGAGGCCACCGCGTAATGTACCCCCTGGAATAGTATCTGGTCTGTGGGGACCAGTACCAAACCATTCCCGGGTCCCTTACTAGTTTTAGGGCACCCTTCCTCCTCAGCTATAACCACCGGAATCGTGGGCGGGGCTTTGCGTGGGCACGTAATGAGTTCAGTGGCATTTACCGGGATCGAAGAGTATGGGGCTCCGCACCCCCTGGTGCTCGCATCCCACCTCATCCCCTGTCCGTTATCCTGCCACTGATTAATGAAAAATATGGAGATGCCTTTGGGGCAAGCGTACTTTGACCCCCACATGCATACATAAATTCCCTCATCCGGTTCCCACCATTTGTCCCAACAGACTCTCACTTGTCCGTTTGTCCCCGTAATTGTCCGATGGGTATTATTACCCAGTCGTTCCCACTCGACCGAAGAGTTCCTCATAGTTTTGCTCAGCTTTCGCAGCCACCACCATCGGCTCAATGGGACATTCCCACTACAAGTCAAACAAATCCGTTTGCCGACAGTGACGCTGATCCTGGGTGCGATGATCCTTACTTTGGGGCACATTAAAGAAGTCTCTTGGTAGGCAAACCCCGATGTGCTGGAATACTCCGTTGAGTTCGTTCCCAGCCATCCTGGCCACCTTCCCTTGTGGAAATAGGTGGTGGTCTCCTCAGCCTCCCGTCTTCCGGTCCCATCCACCGCGATGGGGGCCGTGTCCCCGGAGCATCCAAACACCACGACATCCTTGGTGCGGCCTCGATAGGCCAATCCACATCCGATTGCCGCGAGCAATACTAGAATTCGTTCCATCCTTCCTTGGTTCCTGTGATCAGATAGAATGAGGTAGCCAGCCTCGCAAGAGTCTCTGGCTTTTGTGAAGGGTGAGCGGGTCCCCTGACCTTGCCTCACGTAAACTTCAATGTTCGCTGGATAAACTTTAACTAAACCTATCTCTAAAGCTCCCATCATTTTGCCATTTTCTGTTAAAATTAAACTACAAACTTAACCTGATTTAAAACTTATAAACTTATTCTTACCTTACACTATAAACTTAGAAACTTATACTAAACTTATTACTGTACAGCGCCGCCCGTACTCAGGGCGGCCCCTTTTAAATTCTGAGAAGGCTGCTGCGAGCTCTTCCCGACGGTGGGAGGGCACTGACCCTTTCCTTTGATCTGCCGCAGCCTGTTGCTGTTGCGATGGGACCGGGTTCTATCTGGGCTGCCTTAACCTTAAGTCTGCGCCTTGGGGCAGTCTGGGGACATGACCACATCTTCCTGGGCTGGGGTGCCCGACCTGACCTACGAGGAGTTGTCGGGGGCATGAATCCCAGGACCGACGGACCGGGTTCCGAGACTTCCACCGGGACGACCTGTGGTTCCACCACAGTCGCTGGCTCCGCCTCCGCTGACTCCGCCTCCCTAACCTCGGGACTTGCAGCTTGTGGCCCCGCCCTGCTCGGCCCAGCAGGCGGCCCTTCACTCGCGATCCCTGCCTCCCCCGAGGGCGGGACGTTCAAAGCGGGCGGCTCGGGCTCTGAGGTTCTCACCGTCACTCCCTGTGGTCTCACAGCGGCTGGCTCCGCCTCCCCTAGCTCCTCCCTCCTGTGTTCGGGACCTGCAGCCTCTGTGTCCACCCTGTGCGGATCTCCATCTGCAGCCCGTGTCCTCCCTATACCTAAATTGGGGGCGACCCTTGCGTTCCCCAAATCCCACTCGTCTTCATCACTATCCTCATCTGACTCGAGTTCCCGGAATTCTCCCTCATCTGACTCCCAACCCCACAAAAATGCTTCATGACTTTCCAGGATGTCTCCTCCCCTGATGCAAGCTGCTTTGCCTGCCTGTGTGCCTTGTGGTCCTACCTGGGGCTGCGCGTCCCCACTCGCGGGGTTTTCCCCTGTGGTTTTCCCTTGCGCACCTGGCTTGTACAGTTTGCACTGGTTTATATGGAACCACTTAATGCGCCGAGGTACCTTTACGGCGTATACCATGGGACTCGCCTTATCTACAATGTTGTAGGGTCCCATATACAGTGGTTCCAGACTCCCTACTCTGGCGTAGTTTCTGACCATGACCTGGTCTCCTACTTCCCACTCCCGCGTTTTGCGGGGTTCCAGCAACAGGCGATTGCCCTGATGCTGCCTTCCCATGTTCCCAGCCGCCTGCTCATACACCTGTTTTAGGCGCTCCAAGAGGGTCTGGGCGAACTTGTCCCTGCTTATCTCTTGGAGCTGACCCTCAGTGAGCACCGGCGCTAGCACATGGGTGGGGGTTCGCATGAGCCTCCCAGTCATCACCTCGTGCGGGGAGTACCCCGTACTTTTTGACTGACTGGCCCGGACCCCCATGAGGACTAAAGGCAGAACTTCCGCCCATTTTTGGGGCGAGTTCCTAGTCTCTTTCCTCAATTTCTCCTTCAGGGTCCGGTTCATGCGTTCAACAATCCCGGATGACTGGGGATTGTGTGCTACGTGCCACTTCCCTTCAATGCCCAAAAGCATGAGGGTGTTCTGCATCACCTGGCCGGTGAAATGACTCCCTTGGTCTGACTCCACAAAACGGGGGAGTCCCCACCGCGAGAACACTTCCCTGACCAAGATTTTTGCAGTACCCAGTGCCGTAGCTGTTCGACAGGGGAAGGCTTCCACCCATTTGGAAAACACATCCACCAAGACGAGGCAGTATTTATAACCTCCCTGGGTGGTGGGCAGGGGCCCTATATAGTCGATCTGTATCGACTGCCATGGTCCCTCTACCCTTCTTACGTGTCCCATGGGCACTTTCCTTTTCTGGGGGTCTGGGTTGTTTGCAGCGCACACAAGACAGTTTGCACAGAACTCGCGGACTTGTTCCCTGAGCCCTGGCCACCATCCCGCTTGCTCTACCCGTTGCCAGGTAACCTCGGGCCCGGGGTGCCCTGTCCCTGGTCCCTCGTGAGCCAACTGGAGGAATTCCCTCCTGTGCTGCTGCGGCACAACCCACTGCTCCTCGCGGAACAGCATGCCTTCCTTAACTGAGAGGGTTGCCGTACTGTACGGACCCTCTACCTGCTTCCCCTCAGCAATGGTTTTGAGGACTGCTTTTAGGGCGGGATCCTGGTTTTGGACAGTCTTAAGGTCTAGGGGCAATGCTACCCTGGAGTTCCCGGGATTCCCGTCCCTGCCTTGGATCGCTGCCATGGGTCTGGTCCCATAGGGGTCCCAGAAAACGCCGTTGCGGGCACCTTCCCTGGCTAGCGCATCCGCCTGTTGGTTGCCCTCCCCACGGGGCTCTGTGGAGGAGTGAGCTTTCACCTTATGGATGAAAATCTCTCCTTCCTCCCCTACTGCTGCTAGGATCTTTTCCAGCAAGGGCTTCACCGTTAAAGGTCGCCCGTCCGCGGAGGTGTATCCACGGCGGGACCAAATGGCCAGGTATTCCGTACACGAATTGCAGGTGAACATACTGTCCGAGCAAATCGTGTATGGGGTTGGGAAAATGTCTGGGTGGGTAACAACGCACACCACTGCAGACAGCTCAGCCTGCTGCGCGCTCATGGTGCTAGGGAGCTTGATCGCCAGGGCAAGGTTTGCCGCAGGGTCATAAACTCCACACCCTGTGAGTCGTTCGCCAGCAGATACTGTGCTAGACCCATCAACATAAATCTCGCGTCCAGTGGGATGTATTCCGGCCCGCAAACCTATGTTGACGTCCCACACCCCTTCCACCGAACACCGGTGGGCTGTACCGGGGTATACCAAATTGGCCGCAAGCCTGGGCTCGCAAAGACCTTTAACTCTAAGATCCATCTGGGAAAGAAGAAGGGTCCAGCGCGCAATACGCACGCCGCTTACGGTCCCATCTTTAATCCTCCCATCTAGAAGCATCTTAGTTGGTGTGTGATGGGTGAGGAGAGTGATGGGAGAGAGCCCTGTGAAGATCGCTGATCTTTTCACAGCCCAATGCGTGGCTAAAAGGTGCCTTTCGCAATTGGAGAAACTTCTCTCCACATCCGTTAACACTCTGGACGAATAGACAACCGGCCTCAGCTTGCCGTGACGCTCTTGGAGCAGCACAGCGCTCAAACTGTCCCCGCTGGCAGCTACCTCCAGGAAAAACTCCTTCCCCCCATCTATGGCCCCTAAAGCTGGCGCGGTCTGCAGATCCCTTTTTAACTTCTCGAAGGCTGCTTGGCAGCCCTCGTCCCAAGACCACTCCACTCCCTTATGGAGGAGTCGGAGGAGCGGCGCCGCTGTGGCCGCATAGTCTTCGATAAAATCCCTGCAGTAACCGGTCAGTCCCAAGAAGGACCTCACACCTCTTATGGTGTTGGGAATCGGTAACTCTTGCACCGACTCCCTCCTAGCTTTATCTATGGCTCTTTCCCCAGCGCGAATGGTCAGTCCCAGGAATTTTACTTCCTGCTGACCGATACGTGCTTTCTTAGGATTTATTTTAAAACCCTTTCTCGCTAGCAGCTCCAATAACTCGTCCAGCAGTGGTCCATGCTCCTCCCGTGAATCCGTAAATAGGAGCAAATCATCCACGTACTGCACTATCTGATTGGGCTGACTAAACTCCTTTAAACTTCCTGCCATACACTGATGGAAAATACTGGGGCTATTGTGGAAACCCTGTGGCAGACAGTTCCATGTGTACTGTTGTCCTTTGAAAGTAAAGGCAAACTTGTACTGGTCCTCTCGCCGCAGCGGGATGGACCAAAAACCGTTCGAGATATCCAGCACCGTGAACGTGGTCGCAGACGCTGGGATACTCCCTATTAGGTCAGCAACTGCTGCTACCGTGGGCGCGCAGGCAGGAATGTTACTGTTAAGGACTCTGTAGTCCACCGTGGCCCTCCACGAATTATCCGGCTTCCTAACCGGCCATAATGGGGAGTTCACGTGTGTGGCTATCGGCCTCAACACGCCCTGCTGCACCAAGGAGGACATTGCTGTCTCCATATCGGGTTCTGCTTCTTTGGGGAAGTTATACTGCTTTTGGGGCCGGGTCATGGGGTCCCCATCTACGCTGACCTCAAACCCGGTAACCCTCCCACAATCGTGCTTGTGGGTTGCAAACGCGTGCATATTATCTGACACGTACGTTTGCATGTCCGTTGGGACATCTGCGACCATAAGCCCGAGGTCGTAGCCTCCGGATGGCTGCATGGTACACAGGACCCCTGTTTCTTCCTCCCCCGGAATTACCACTACCTCGCCTTTTTCACTCTTAGCCCCCCAGAGACAGTGATTTCTGAGGTCCACGAGGATCCCGTGTCCTGATAGAAGATCAGACCCGAGGATACCTCTTCCACCCCCCTCCTGCCATTCCATCAATATGCACTTCCACTTAATGTGAAGTGCTCCCAAACGAATGGATAGCGGAAGGGAGAACGCGCCAGCCTGTTCTTTTCCCGTGAACCCCGCTAATGTGAATGGGACCTTGGTAGATAGCGGCGAGTCAAAAGGGCTATCTGTATGAATCACGGTGCAAGAAGCTCCCGTGTCCAACAAATAACTACCCTTCTGTTTCTCTACCACCATCTCCACCAAGGGTCGCTTCCACGCATCATAGCTGAGCGGACACAGGTAGACGGGCTGCGCGGGCTCTAGTCATTGGGTATGGTTAGACGGTCCTGCGGCACCTACGGGGCCGGTAGCAACCGCCACCTTTCCATGTGCACTCATGAAGTTGCGCATGGCTCCCAACACTGATTCGAGGTCGTTGGAAGGGGTGGGTGCACTAGCTTCCCTAGCAGGGACAGGCGTCTGGGCTCGGGCTGCGGGATTTTTATCCCTGGAATCCTTCCAAGGGTTCCTGCAGTTCTTGCGCCAGTGCCCTGTCCTCCCACACCCGTAACAAGCATTACTTGCCTGCGGGGCGCGATTACCCTCCTGATGCCACTCCCTTTGATACGGGGCTGCGGGTCGTACCTCATGTACTTTTCCCTTAAGGGGACGGGTTCCCATACCCCTTATATTGCGATATCCTATCGTGAGTCGATTCAAAACCGACTCTTCCGTAATGTTGGGGTCATTGGGATCAAACCATGCTTTTGCCTGCTCTCTGACGGCTGGTAAACTGTTGGCTACTATGCACCTAAGCCAATGATTTAAACCGGCGCCGTCCACATCGTCGCGCTCTAGCGTACCTGGACAGCTGCGCTGATATACTGGCCACAGCCTGTCGGCAAAAACCTTCGGGGGTTCTCCCTCCATCTGCACTGTCTGTCCCACTCTAGCAAACGGACCTTCATCGTCCGCCCCCAACACTTCTAGGACCTCATTTTTCAATGCCTCATAAGTCTTGGTTCCCCTCTTGCTCTCGTCCGAGAGACACTGAAGGATTGAACTGCCTAACGAAAACAACAGCATTTTCGCTGTTTCCCCATCATCGCAGCCGTTGATGGCTGCGGTTTGCTCAATTTCTCTGAAATGTACGGAAGGGTCGTCTATCTCGGTCAGCTTCCGTACGTGATTTATCATAACTCTCAGCTGGTGTGAGCTGTGAGGCAACACAAGCTGGCCGAGGAGATCCCCTGGTTCCTCCCCACCGTTTCTGTTTGGGCCCCTTTTTATACCCGTTACTGGATACAACGGTCCCTTTTCCACTTCTTTCTCAATGGGCTCTTTCGTTTCTTCCACTACTTCCTCCCTTACCCAGGTTTCCGAATAGCTGGGTGGCGCGGAGGGCGCAGTGGCTAATACTTCCTCTGCTTTACTTGGTGGGGATTTCTGAAACTCCTCATTTACTAGCGGCTGGTGTGCTGACGGACTGATAAGGCACACCATGCCGTGCGCTTTGTTCACGGACTTTTTGAGGTGCTCTATCTCTTTTTGGCAGGCGCTATGATCGGCCCCCTGAAACTTATCCTCAAGGGCCAACTTATATGCCGCCCTAACCCCCGTTAAGCTCTCTTCCTGGGTTCTTATCTGGGCAGCTTGGCGGGCACATCGTTCCTTTAGTCTGCCCTCACTTAACTTTGCCTCAGTGACCTGGCACTCGAGGTAATCTATCCTTGTTTTATGGTGACTGGTGATTTCCTGGCATTCTTGGTGCAGCACACTTAAATTCCTAATGAGCAATTCCCCTCCAGAGACCTTCTCATCCATTTCTCCCTCTAAATGACTGATTCGAGCTGTTAGCGCTGTAATGACCTGGTTTGAAATCTGGACCTGCCTTTTGTAACACATTAGCCAGACTGCTTTCTCGATTGTCTTTTTATGTTCCTTACTATCTGTCCACCTCTCGGCTGCCTCTAGTGGACTCTTATCCGCTAACAATTCACTTATCCATTTCTTAGTCAAATTTACTTTTCCGAACACATAATCTGCTATTTTCTCTTGCATGACATTTCGTACATTCATACCAAAGTCTAACACATTACCCTCTCGCTGCCAGCGTCCTGCCGCGGTCGCCATTTTCTGTAAGGGTTTCCTTGACCTGTCTCTCAGCCTGTGAGATTCGCGTGGCTCTGTGCAGCCTGTATGTCAGTGCGGGTTTAGGCCTTGTTGCCTGTTCTGGTCTCCAGCCAGTCTGGGAGCACTAGACACACCTGTGAGTGGTTCAAATCACTCGCCCTTACGGTTCTAGACACTGGACTTAGATGCGAGAGCAGTAATGGAGATGAAACTCAGGTAGACTCGGTTGAATGGTACAAAATGGAAAATCTTTATTGCATAATACTTAAGATTACGAAATACATGTCATAAGCACAGATTAATGACAGTACAATCTTACACGCAGTTATGTAACTAATTTCAGGGAAACGAGGAACGAACGACACATCATAAATGGGGGCACACATTACAATTATCCTTAATACTTAAACCCTCCCCTATCAATACCTATTCTAAACTAGATTCGTAGGATTCGAGACTCATGCTCACCACTCGTGATAACTCGGAGAAATTCCGAATAGCTGATCGGATGTTTTTCACCGCAGCACCCACGTGTCGATCAGGGGGTCTCCTGGCCCCACTTGTTTACTTGCTTCTGCTCCGGCTAGCAGGCTGGGACGTCTGCTGTCATGAAGATCTGTGTTGGCTTTCAGAGTTCGGACAATACTCAAGAAAGAATCTTCCTGTGCCCTCGCACAGGTTCTATAAAACTCGAAGAAGAATCTTCCTGTGCCCTCGCACAGGTCCGATAAAATTCAAAGAAGAGTCTTCCTGTGTCAGTTCTGTAAAGTTCGAAGCAGTCTTCCTGGCAAGGAAAATGTCAATTCGACCTACAGGCGCGGTCGGGGCTTACTGACCGTGGCGATAAGTATGGTCTTCGTCTCTTCTCATCTCATCTCATCTCATCTCATCTCATCTCTTCTCGGGCCTTTGGTTCCGATACCGTTTACCGACTTATCGGAATGGTGCGTCCGTTTCAAGGCTTCAGAGCCCAGTTCAACACAGGTCTTCGCGACACGACACGAGGTAGATCCGAGCGGATCACAAAGTTCAACAGTCTTTTAAAAGAGACACGAGGCAAGCAGGAACAAGACAGCGAGTCAAGAACACAGGAGCAGCCACGAGGATGAACACCAGCAAGATACGAAGATAAGAGAGAGATGGACGGTTGGAGCTTGTAATTATAGTACAAAATCTTCCGTTTTCCTGCCCAACCTTGATGTCTTTTCTTTTGTTAGGGTTTGGCGCTCAAATGTCTTGTATAAGTGATTTCCGTTTTTAATGGGTTTCGGGGCTACTCGTAAATGTCTGAGTACCTGTTAATATTTCTCTCGTTGTTTAATCGGTCGGTAGTCTCCCTGGAGGGGTTTTGGGGCCTCCAAGTGTTTTCTGTAACTACCCGCTAACGGCTCTCTCATCGTAGAGTCGTTGGGATTTTACATATTAATGTCTTTGGATGGGCTCTTGATTACTTGGTACAATAGCTTTTATTCGTACCCGGGAGACCGATTTCAGTATTTATGTGTATACTGTAAACCCATGATGTCTCGTGTATTATCTTCAATGTGCTGAATCTTAATCGATCTTGCACAAATGTTTATTGGAACGCCATCTTGTCTGCCTGTCGAAAAGTCTAGAATGTTCCGCCACGAGGTGCGGCGGCCATTTTACAAGCTGCTTGTGTCCACTTTGAAACCTGACAGCATTCTGCTGAAATAAAAGCTGTTTGAACGAAACTATGTGTTTTCTCCTTCTTACTAAAATCGCGATATATTGCGAATTCTACAGTCCCTCCTGTTGATGCGAATAACTCCGCTTATCGTATCAAAAATAATGTGGTGAGCAATATTATCTCGATTTTCTCCGAATCCAGAAAATTAATCCCATAACTTAAACTATCTAGGGTCTTTGTGTCGTCCTTATTTCCCAAGAAAATTACATTTTATAGCACCGTAGGCATTATTTGCCTTTAAACTTACACCACTTGTTTTCCTTCCAGGCGTAACCAGGCCGATGCCTCTCGTATCACCTGTATATTCATCTCTTTATTCAGGGAAAGGAAAAACGAAACCCAAAACCAAACAATCATTTTTAACTAAAACACCATCACCAAAATAATCAACACCAACTCTTAAAACATGTCGAGTTCCAAACGTATTTACAGTTTCTGAAAAATCACGATCGAGTACAACACTTCCGAGGCGCACGTGGCAAGCGGGAGTGACGCCATTTTCCGATTACACGGTGCTTTCATCGTGCACGCGCACGTAACGTTCTCGCCACTCTCCCGTGTTTTCGTGCTTGGTGAGGCGTTTGTCTCTTTTACAATGTACGACCAATAGGTATACCACAATAAACACTTGGCATACAACTAAAATGTGGGAGGCTATTCTAATCCAGGACGGCACTTCAATGTTGGTGAACAGATTCCACCACGGTGGAATTACTATGTCCAGAATGTCTGTCCCTATTTCGACAGTTTTGTGCTCTAGTGTGTAAAAATGTTTCTGTGACACCGCGACGGCTTTCAAAAGCTTGGTGAGGTGTTCAGGGAGAGGGGGAATGAGGTATCCGAAATGCGCGACGAATCGCTGCAAGTCGGTGAAATTCTCTTTTACTGTTAGATGAACAGTGGATGGTTCAGGGATTGGGACAATTCGCTGTTGTGCTACTTGAACTTCCGCCCTGGGTTTGAAACAGAAACTGCTGTCACTCACCGGACACCGGCTACGGTTTCCATGCTGGTAGTGTTGCGCTGCAGTGGTAACACAATATGTTCCACCCCCGATGTATGCTACCTGCGGAGGCACATGATCTTGTGCCATTGCCTCCATGGTGCAATTCATGGACTTGGCGCCAGCCGTTCTGAACCCGCACTGTGGTGTTAAAAAGGCATTCAAGTGCTGGGGACACAGTATTATGTGTGCTCCCCTGCCACGACAACCAGAGAGATCTGTACCTGTCATCGTTTGCTCCCAGCGGATGACGTAAGGTGGAACCGCTGCATAGCGAATGTGGGCTCCCCCCTGAATGACACCAATGTTCTCTACCCGATACACCGGGGCGGGCTTTGCTGTGTCGCCCAAAACCGGCATACGTAATACTATACCCATGATAGTATGGTTTGATCGTCCGCAGTCCACGGGGACTGGGTATGCTTCTGAAGCTAACCTGAGCTGGCACGGGCTTAATGCGTTCTGAAAAGGGTGGAGCGCCTGCAGGTGTTTGTTACTTATCCAGGACGGGACCAAACCTTGTTTTAAATCCTTCAAATTACTGCGGCCCTCGCCCAGTAACCACGCCCCGTAAAGCACGCACACCTCGTTCTGCGCAGCTTGATCGGATGCATTCCGATCTTCCCTAATCAGGGCATTTACCGTCTTTGCATGTTTCTCTAACTCTGCTATAATTTCCTTTAAATGGAGAGTCATGGCTTGGTCCTCATGTAGACCCGACCCTACCACTTTATTCTCATCTGTTAGAATGTCTTTTAATTGTGTCTTTAAACCATTAATCTGGGTCTGCAGCTCCACACTGTCTAGAGCGTTGACCACAGATGTACCCGTGTTAAAAGCAGTGAACGCGTCGTTCACTACACCCCTTCTTTGCCTCCCTACTTGATCCAAAACTTCATGTGGTGCGGTGTACAAACTTGTTTTATCAATTTCCGCGAAATCGAATTCGTAAAATTGTCTGAACATCTTGGTCAACAGGACCTGATATAACTGTTCCGTCTTTTTGGGGCACCACTCTGGTAACCGCACCTCGGTGAGATTTAAAATCACCGAGGCCACCGCGTAATGTACCCCCTGGAATAGTATCTGGTCTGTGGGGACCAGTACCAAACCATTCCCGGGTCCCTTACTAGTTTTAGGGCACCCTTCCTCCTCAGCTATAACCACCGGAATCGTGGGCGGGGCTTTGCGTGGACGCGTAATGAGTTCAGTGGCATTTACCGGGATCGAAGAGTATGGGGCTCCGCACCCCCTGGTGCTCGCATCCCACCTCATCCCCTGTCCGTTATCCTGCCACTGATTAATGAAAAATATGGAGATGCCTTTGGGGCAAGCGTACTTTGACCCCCACATGCATACATAAATTCCCTCATCCGGTTCCCACCATTTGTCCCAACAGACTCTCACTTGTCCGTTTGTCCCCGTAATTGTCCGATGGGTATTATTACCCAGTCGTTCCCACTCGACCGAAGAGTTCCTCATAGTTTTGCTCAGCTTTCGCAGCCACCACCATCGGCTCAATGGGACATTCCCACTACAAGTCAAACAAATCCGTTTGCCGACGGTGACGCTGATCCTGGGTGCGATGATCCTTACTTTGGGGCACATTAAAGAAGTCTCTTGGTAGGCAAACCCCGATGTGCTGGAATACTCCGTTGAGTTCGTTCCCAGCCATCCTGGCCACCTTCCCTTGTGGAAACAGGTGGTGGTCTCCTCAGCCTCCCGTCTTCCGGTCCCATCCACCGCGATGGGGGCCGTGTCCCCGGAGCATCCAAACACCACGACATCCTTGGTGCGGCCTCGATAGGCCAATCCACATCCGATTGCCGCGAGCAATACTAGAATTCGTTCCATCCTTCCTTGGTTCCTGTGATCAGATAGAATGAGGTAGCCAGCCTCGCAAGAGTCTCTGGCTTTTGTGAAGGGTGAGCGGGTCCCCTGACCTTGCCTCACGTAAACTTCAATGTTCGCTGGATAAACTTTAACTAAACCTATCTCTAAAGCTCCCATCATTTTGCCATTTTCTGTTAAAATTAAACTACAAACTTAACCTGATTTAAAACTTATAAACTTATTCTTACCTTACACTATAAACTTAGAAACTTATACTAAACTTATTACTGTACAGCGCCGCCCGTACTCAGGGCGGCCCCTTTTAAATTCTGAGAAGGTTGCTGCGAGCTCTTCCCGACGGTGGGAGGGCACTGACCCTTTCCTTTGATCTGCCGCAGCCTGTTGCTGTTGCGATGGGACCGGGTTCTATCTGGGCTGCCTTAACCTTAAGTCTGCGCCTTGGGGCAGTCTGGGGACATGACCACATCTTCCTGGGCTGGGGTGCCCGACCTGACCTACGAGGAGTTGTCGGGGGCATGACTCCCAGGACCGACGGACCGGGTTCCGAGACTTCCACCGGGACGACCTGTGGTTCCACCACAGTCGCTGGCTCCGCCTCCGCTGACTCCGCCTCCCTAACCTCGGGACTTGCAGCTTGTGGCCCCGCCCTGCTCGGCCCAGCAGGCGGCCCTTCACTCGCGATCCCTGCCTCCCCCGAGGGCGGGACGTTCAAAGCGGGCGGCTCGGGCTCTGAGGTTCTCACCGTCACTCCCTGTGGTCTCACAGCGGCTGGCTCCGCCTCCCCTAGCTCCTCCCTCCTGTGTTCGGGACCTGCAGCCTCTGTGTCCACCCTGTGCGGATCTCCATCTGCAGCCCGTGTCCTCCCTATACCTAAATTGGGGGCGACCCTTGCGTTCCCCAAATCCCACTCGTCTTCATCACTATCCTCATCTGACTCGAGTTCCCGGAATTCTCCCTCATCTGACTCCCAACCCCACAAAAATGCTTCATGACTTTCCAGGATGTCTCCTCCCCTGATGCAAGCTGCTTTGCCTGCCTGTGTGCCTTGTGGTCCTACCTGGGGCTGCGCGTCCCCACTCGCGGGGTTTTCCCCTGTGGTTTTCCCTTGCGCACCTGGCTTGTACAGTTTGCACTGGTTTATATGGAACCACTTAATGCGCCGAGGTACCTTTATGGCGTATACCATGGGACTCGCCTTATCTACAATGTTGTAGGGTCCCATATACAGTGGTTCCAGACTCCCTACTCTGGCGTAGTTTCTGACCATGACCTGGTCTCCTACTTCCCACTCCCGCGTTTTGCGGGGTTCCAGCAACAGGCGATTGCCCTGATGCTGCCTTCCCATGTTCCCAGCCGCCTGCTCATACACCTGTTTTAGGCGCTCCAAGAGGGTCTGGGCGAACTTGTCCCTGCTTATCTCTTGGAGCTGACCCTCAGTGAGCACCGGCGCTAGCACATGGGTGGGGGTTCGCATGAGCCTCCCAGTCATCACCTCGTGCGGGGAGTACCCCGTACTTTTTGACTGACTGGCCCGGACCCCCATGAGGACTAAAGGCAGAACTTCCGCCCATTTTTGGGGCGAGTTCCTAGTCTCTTTCCTCAATTTCTCCTTCAGGGTCCGGTTCATGCGTTCAACAATCCCGGATGACTGGGGATTGTGTGCTACGTGCCACTTCCCTTCAATGCCCAAAAGCATGAGGGTGTTCTGCATCACCTGGCCGGTGAAATGACTCCCTTGGTCTGACTCCACAAAACGGGGGAGTCCCCACCGCGAGAACACTTCCCTGACCAAGATTTTTGCAGTACCCAGTGCCGTAGCTGTTCGACAGGGGAAGGCTTCCACCCATTTGGAAAACACATCCACCAAGACGAGGCAGTATTTATAACCTCCCTGGGTGGTGGGCAGGGGCCCTATATAGTCGATCTGTATCGACTGCCATGGTCCCTCTACCCTTCTTACGTGTCCCATGGGCACTTTCCTTTTCTGGGGGTCTGGGTTGTTTGCAGCGCACACAAGACAGTTTGCACAGAACTCGCGGACTTGTTCCCTGAGCCCTGGCCACCATCCCGCTTGCTCTACCCGTTGCCAGGTAACCTCGGGCCCGGGGTGCCCTGTCCCTGGTCCCTCGTGAGCCAACTGGAGGAATTCCCTCCTGTGCTGCTGCGGCACAACCCACTGCTCCTCGCGGAACAGCATGCCTTCCTTAACTGAGAGGGTTGCCGTACTGTACGGACCCTCTACCTGCTTCCCCTCAGCAATGGTTTTGAGGACTGCTTTTAGGGCGGGATCCTGGTTTTGGACAGTCTTAAGGTCTAGGGGCAATGCTACCCTGGAGTTCCCGGGATTCCCGTCCCTGCCTTGGATCGCTGCCATGGGTCTGGTCCCATAGGGGTCCCAGAAAACGCCGTTGCGGGCACCTTCCCTGGCTAGCGCATCCGCCTGTTGGTTGCCCTCCCCACGGGGCTCTGTGGAGGAGTGAGCTTTCACCTTATGGATGAAAATCTCTCCTTCCTCCCCTACTGCTGCTAGGATCTTTTCCAGCAAGGGCTTCACCGTTAAAGGTCGCCCGTCCGCGGAGGTGTATCCACGGCGGGACCAAATGGCCAGGTATTCCGTACACGAATTGCAGGTGAACATACTGTCCGAGCAAATCGTGTATGGGGTTGGGAAAATGTCTGGGTGGGTAACAACGCACACCACTGCAGACAGCTCAGCCTGCTGTGCGCTCATGGTGCTAGGGAGCTTGATCGCCAGGGCAAGGTTTGCCGCAGGGTCATAAACTCCACACCCTGTGAGTCGTTCGCCAGCAGATACTGTGCTAGACCCATCAACATAAATCTCGCGTCCAGTGGGATGTATTCCGGCCCGCAAACCTATGTTGACGTCCCACACCCCTTCCACCGAACACCGGTGGGCTGTACCGGGGTATACCAAATTGGCCGCAAGCCTGGGCTCGCAAAGACCTTTAACTCTAAGATCCATCTGGGAAAGAAGAAGGGTCCAGCGCGCAATACGCACGCCGCTTACGGTCCCATCTTTAATCCTCCCATCTAGAAGCATCTTAGTTGGTGTGTGATGGGTGAGGAGAGTGATGGGAGAGAGCCCTGTGAAGATCGCTGATCTTTTCACAGCCCAATGCGTGGCTAAAAGGTGCCTTTCGCAATTGGAGAAACTTCTCTCCACATCCGTTAACACTCTGGACGAATAGACAACCGGCCTCAGCTTGCCGTGACGCTCTTGGAGCAGCACAGCGCTCAAACTGTCCCCGCTGGCAGCTACCTCCAGGAAAAACTCCTTCCCCCCATCTATGGCCCCTAAAGCTGGCGCGGTCTGCAGATCCCTTTTTAACTTCTCGAAGGCTGCTTGGCAGCCCTCGTCCCAAGACCACTCCACTCCCTTATGGAGGAGTCGGAGGAGCGGCGCCGCTGTGGCCGCATAGTCTTCGATAAAATCCCTGCAGTAACCGGTCAGTCCCAAGAAGGACCTCACACCTCTTATGGTGTTGGGAATCGGTAACTCTTGCACCGACTCCCTCCTAGCTTTATCTATGGCTCTTTCCCCAGCGCGAATGGTCAGTCCCAGGAATTTTACTTCCTGCTGACCGATACGTGCTTTCTTAGGATTTATTTTAAAACCCTTTCTCGCTAGCAGCTCCAATAACTCGTCCAGCAGTGGTCCATGCTCCTCCCGTGAATCCGTAAATAGGAGCAAATCATCCACGTACTGCACTATCTGATTGGGCTGACTAAACTCCTTTAAACTTCCTGCCATACACTGATGGAAAATACTGGGGCTATTGTGGAAACCCTGTGGCAGACAGTTCCATGTGTACTGTTGTCCTTTGAAAGTAAAGGCAAACTTGTACTGGTCCTCTCGCCGCAGCGGGATGGACCAAAAACCGTTCGAGATATCCAGCACCGTGAACGTGGTCGCAGACGCTGGGATACTCCCTATTAGGTCAGCAACTGCTGCTACCGTGGGCGCGCAGGCAGGAATGTTACTGTTAAGGACTCTGTAGTCCACCGTGGCCCTCCACGAATTATCCGGCTTCCTAACCGGCCATAATGGGGAGTTCACGTGTGTGGCTATCGGCCTCAACACGCCCTGCTGCACCAAGGAGGACATTGCTGTCTCCATATCGGGTTCTGCTTCTTTGGGGAAGTTATACTGCTTTTGGGGCCGGGTCATGGGGTCCCCATCTACGCTGACCTCAAACCCGGTAACCCTCCCACAATCGTGCTTGTGGGTTGCAAACGCGTGCATATTATCTGACACGTACGTTTGCATGTCCGTTGGGACATCTGCGACCATAAGCCCGAGGTCGTAGCCTCCGGATGGCTGCATGGTACACAGGACCCCTGTTTCTTCCTCCCCCGGAATTACCACTACCTCGCCTTTTTCACTCTTAGCCCCCCAGAGACAGTGATTTCTGAGGTCCACGAGGATCCCGTGTCCTGATAGAAGATCAGACCCGAGGATACCTCTTCCACCCCCCTCCTGCCATTCCATCAATATGCACTTCCACTTAATGTGAAGTGCTCCCAAACGAATGGATAGCGGAAGGGAGAACGCGCCAGCCTGTTCTTTTCCCGTGAACCCCGCTAATGTGAATGGGACCTTGGTAGATAGCGGCGAGTCAAAAGGGCTATCTGTATGAATCACGGTGCAAGAAGCTCCCGTGTCCAACAAATAACTACCCTTCTGTTTCTCTACCACCATCTCCACCAAGGGTCGCTTCCACGCATCATAGCTGAGCGGACACAGGTAGACGGGCTGCGCGGGCTCTAGTCATTGGGTATGGTTAGACGGTCCTGCGGCACCTACGGGGCCGGTAGCAACCGCCACCTTTCCATGTGCACTCATGAAGTTGCGCATGGCTCCCAACACTGATTCGAGGTCGTTGGAAGGGGTGGGTGCACTAGCTTCCCTAGCAGGGACAGGCGTCTGGGCTCGGGCTGCGGGATTTTTATCCCTGGAATCCTTCCAAGGGTTCCTGCAGTTCTTGCGCCAGTGCCCTGTCCTCCCACACCCGTAACAAGCATTACTTGCCTGCGGGGCGCGATTACCCTCCTGATGCCACTCCCTTTGATACGGGGCTGCGGGTCGTACCTCATGTACTTTTCCCTTAAGGGGACGGGTTCCCATACCCCTTATATTGCGATATCCTATCGTGAGTCGATTCAAAACCGACTCTTCCGTAATGTTGGGGTCATTGGGATCAAACCATGCTTTTGCCTGCTCTCTGACGGCTGGTAAACTGTTGGCTACTATGCACCTAAGCCAATGATTTAAACCGGCGCCGTCCACATCGTCGCGCTCTAGCGTACCTGGACAGCTGCGCTGATATACTGGCCACAGCCTGTCGGCAAAAACCTTCGGGGGTTCTCCCTCCATCTGCACTGTCTGTCCCACTCTAGCAAACGGACCTTCATCGTCCGCCCCCAACACTTCTAGGACCTCATTTTTCAATGCCTCATAAGTCTTGGTTCCCCTCTTGCTCTCGTCCGAGAGACACTGAAGGATTGAACTGCCTAACGAAAACAACAGCATTTTCGCTGTTTCCCCATCATCGCAGCCGTTGATGGCTGCGGTTTGCTCAATTTCTCTGAAATGTACGGAAGGGTCGTCTATCTCGGTCAGCTTCCGTACGTGATTTATCATAACTCTCAGCTGGTGTGAGCTGTGAGGCAACACAAGCTGGCCGAGGAGATCCCCTGGTTCCTCCCCACCGTTTCTGTTTGGGCCCCTTTTTATACCCGTTACTGGATACAACGGTCCCTTTTCCACTTCTTTCTCAATGGGCTCTTTCGTTTCTTCCACTACTTCCTCCCTTACCCAGGTTTCCGAATAGCTGGGTGGCGCGGAGGGCGCAGTGGCTAATACTTCCTCTGCTTTACTTGGTGGGGATTTCTGAAACTCCTCATTTACTAGCGGCTGGTGTGCTGACGGACTGATAAGGCACACCATGCCGTGCGCTTTGTTCACGGACTTTTTGAGGTGCTCTATCTCTTTTTGGCAGGCGCTATGATCGGCCCCCTGAAACTTATCCTCAAGGGCCAACTTATATGCCGCCCTAACCCCCGTTAAGCTCTCTTCCTGGGTTCTTATCTGGGCAGCTTGGCGGGCACATCGTTCCTTTAGTCTGCCCTCACTTAACTTTGCCTCAGTGACCTGGCACTCGAGGTAATCTATCCTTGTTTTATGGTGACTGGTGATTTCCTGGCATTCTTGGTGCAGCACACTTAAATTCCTAATGAGCAATTCCCCTCCAGAGACCTTCTCATCCATTTCTCCCTCTAAATGACTGATTCGAGCTGTTAGCGCTGTAATGACCTGGTTTGAAATCTGGACCTGCCTTTTGTAACACATTAGCCAGACTGCTTTCTCGATTGTCTTTTTATGTTCCTTACTATCTGTCCACCTCTCGGCTGCCTCTAGTGGACTCTTATCCGCTAACAATTCACTTATCCATTTCTTAGTCAAATTTACTTTTCCGAACACATAATCTGCTATTTTCTCTTGCATGACATTTCGTACATTCATACCAAAGTCTAACACATTACCCTCTCGCTGCCAGCGTCCTGCCGCGGTCGCCATTTTCTGTAAGGGTTTCCTTGACCTGTCTCTCAGCCTGTGAGATTCGCGTGGCTCTGTGCAGCCTGTATGTCAGTGCGGGTTTAGGCCTTGTTGCCTGTTCTGGTCTCCAGCCAGTCTGGGAGCACTAGACACACCTGTGAGTGGTTCAAATCACTCGCCCTTACGGTTCTAGACACTGGACTTAGATGCGAGAGCAGTAATGGAGATGAAACTCAGGTAGACTCGGTTGAATGGTACAAAATGGAAAATCTTTATTGCATAATACTTAAGATTACGAAATACATGTCATAAGCACAGATTAATGACAGTACAATCTTACACGCAGTTATGTAACTAATTTCAGGGAAACGAGGAACGAACGACACATCATAAATGGGGGCACACATTACAATTATCCTTAATACTTAAACCCTCCCCTATCAATACCTATTCTAAACTAGATTCGTAGGATTCGAGACTCATGCTCACCACTCGTGATAACTCGGAGAAATTCCGAATAGCTGATCGGATGTTTTTCACCGCAGCACCCACGTGTCGATCAGGGGGTCTCCTGGCCCCACTTGTTTACTTGCTTCTGCTCCGGCTAGCAAGCTGGGACGTCTGCTGTCATGAAGATCTGTGTTGGCTTTCAGAGTTCGGACAATACTCAAGAAAGAATCTTCCTGTGCCCTCGCACAGGTTCTATAAAACTCGAAGAAGAATCTTCCTGTGCCCTCGCACAGGTCCGATAAAATTCAAAGAAGAGTCTTCCTGTGTCAGTTCTGTAAAGTTCGAAGCAGTCTTCCTGGCAAGGAAAATGTCAATTCGACCTACAGGCGCGGTCGGGGCTTACTGACCGTGGCGATAAGTATGGTCTTCGTCTCTTCTCATCTCATCTCATCTCATCTCATCTCATCTCTTCTCGGGCCTTTGGTTCCGATACCGTTTACCGACTTATCGGAATGGTGCGTCCGTTTCAAGGCTTCAGAGCCCAGTTCAACACAGGTCTTCGCGACACGACACGAGGTAGATCCGAGCGGATCACAAAGTTCAACAGTCTTTTAAAAGAGACACGAGGCAAGCAGGAACAAGACGGCGAGTCAAGAACACAGGAGCAGCCACGAGGATGAACACCAGCAAGATACGAAGATAAGAGAGAGATGGACGGTTGGAGCTTGTAATTATAGTACAAAATCTTCCGTTTTCCCGCCCAACCTTGATGTCTTTTCTTTTGTTAGGGTTTGGCGCTCAAATGTCTTGTATAAGTGATTTCCGTTTTTAATGGGTTTCGGGGCTACTCGTAAATGTCTGAGTACCTGTTAATATTTCTCTCATTGTTTAATCGGTCGGTAGTCTCCCTGGAGGGGTTTTGGGGCCTCCAAGTGTTTTCTGTAACTACCCGCTAACGGCTCTCTCATCGTAGAGTCGTTGGGATTTTACATATTAATGTCTTTGGATGGGCTCTTGATTACTTGGTACAATAGCTTTTATTCGTACCCGGGAGACCGATTTCAGTATTTATGTGTATACTGTAAACCCATGATGTCTCGTGTATTATCTTCAATGTGCTGAATCTTAATCGATCTTGCACAAATGTTTATTGGAACGCCATCTTGTCTGCCTGTCGAAAAGTCTAGAATGTTCCGCCACGAGGTGCGGTGGCCATTTTACAAGCTGCTTGTGTCCACTTTGAAACCTGACAGCATTCTGCTGAAATAAAAGCTGTTTGAACGAAACTATGTGTTTTCTCCTTATTACTAAAATCGCGATATATTGCGAATTCTACACTGCGCACACCATGGTGCCACAGCGCGAGCTAATCCTAGAATATGGTCTTCTGTACTGGTCAGATTAATCTATTTTGGATCAGATATCTATGGAGCCATCTGCCTGTGCTAAAGAACCACCATTCCTTAGCTAGTTAAATGTTTAATTTAGTGTTCATCTGAATAATTCTGGCACTTCTATCTTTCTTTATATTCGTTAAAATCCTAGCAGTTATATAAAAGGTAGGACTAATTAGAAAGCATGTACATACATCTCAAAGGAGATACAACACCAGCTTACCAAAAGCATTAAATCCTAACTATGTAATATGACACTAGCAGGAGTTGTGCGTAATTATATGATGTATATAGAGTTTCAAAGCGTCTCCAGAGTTGCGATAAAATTCTAATTTATCCAAAACTCTTGTCACCAAGTGTATTTTAGATGTGTACATAATTTGGTTATGCAAAGCTCAATTTTATTCAATTTGTGCAAAGGGAGAAATACTGAACAAATTGGAGAAAGATAATTAAAAACCAATGGTGCAATAGAGGGTGCCCTTCTGAGGCTGGATCTGTCAGATGACTAGGGTTTTTCCCAGTGAAGATTGAATTAAAAATACTCTCTGCAAACGAGAGTTTTTTTTTGAGGAGATGGAGATTAAATATATCACACAAGGAAAATTGGACTGTCTCTGTAACAGTTCCATATAATTACATCTCCCAGCACAATGTAGACTTGCTGAAAATCCCAGAATAAGAGTAAATCAGGAAGGAATGAGAGCTGCACATTAGAACAAAGGGACAAGGGGTGATTTTCTTTCCAGCTTTTGAAGGTAAGAGAATGCGGTTGTAAGTGGAACAGGCGTGCAGTATTAGCATCAACCACTCGCAAGTGTAGCAGGGTAACGTTCTCACTAAGTCTCGTGCAATGAAATTCGGTGAAATTTGGCCTCGGCAGTTGTGCAAAACGGGCAACAGCAAATCAGCAGCCCATTGTACACCTGACTTTCTTTTCCAGGAGATCAGGCGGGGTGTAAAGCGGCTGCCGATTCTCTTTCACCCATTTCGTGCTGCAGCTGAAGTTGCATTTCCCTCCCGTGGTCTTTTTCTCATGTTTCTCTTCCCCTTCTTTGTTCATGGCAAAGGCTAGCCAATGAAAATGGCTGCCTGGTACTGCTGCATTACCATTGGCTGTGACACCGTATCCTAGCATGAGCTACCACCTTCAGAACAGGGGCTGCCAATAAATCATTTTCTGAAATCAAGCTTTATAATTGTATGGAATGAAGAGAAGCAGTTTCAATTACATATGAAATTAGTTTTTTTTGAAATTCATTCAATGGTTGTGGGCGTCACTGTATTGCCCAATGTAATTTGTATTAGTTGTACAACCTAACTCTTTACTTGGTGGACTAATTGAACAGCTCCTTCAAAAAGCTGGAGGAGGCAAGCTTTTCAAAATTCAACTTATTCTTTCGAAGTACTTTCTGCCTTTCCTGTATTTTCCCTTTCTTTCACCATTTCTTTTCCTCTTTCTTTCTCCTGTAGATTTGCTCCCTCTTTCTTTTATGTTTTATCTCGTTCTCTTTTTCTCTCCTCTGCACTTTCTGTAACTGCAAAACAATAATCTCAGATTTTACATTGATATATGTGCCGACATTGTTCATACATGGGTAGAGTCAATAAACACTGCACCCGTCGCCTGAGAAAAGAACTTCTTATTCTGAAGTGTGTTGACATAATCAACAAGATTGTTGTTTAGTTGAAAAATGCACTTGCATCAGTTATTTTCAAGTCCATGTATGTGAATGATAGCATTGCAGCTTCAGGCAGAGCAGCACACATACATCTAAGAGATCTGGCTTTGCTTTTTGTCTGGTGAAAATGTAATGCATTATTTCAAAGATCTAGTTTAATGGTAATGGTGAAGAGGCAATAGGAATGTGAGTTTAAACTAATAAAGTGTGAAACCCTGCAAAGTTTCGAAATTATCGCGATTCAAAATAACGAGAGAGAAGCAGATTCGTTTGATCAGTTTATTTAAACGAAATGCTGTCATGATTAAAAAGGACACAGAAGCCTGTAAAATGGCCACCGCGCATCGTGGCAGAAGCTTCCAGAATTACAGTGGGCAGACAAGATGGCGTTCGAATAAACATGTCAATATAAGGCTGGATCATACTCGATAAACACTGATAAAGACAGGATGCAACCTGTTTGCATTCGAAACAATAGCAAAAGATATGAGTGCTGGAATCGTTTTCCATGCACAAGTAAGGACCATTGTACTGGGCGATCGAAGGCCCATCCAGACACAGCAATACACATATACCCCCACGGCTCTACAATGAGAGAGACATCGACGGGTGATTAAGCACGTATTCGGGGGCCCCCAAAACCAGTCAGGGAAACGATTCATACAATCCTGGCTGGGTCAACAATGGGAAAAACATTAACGGATAGTTGGCCAGTTTCAGGTGCTACCAAAACCCGTTAAGGAAAGAATCGCCCCATGCTGGGAGTTTTGAGCGCCAATATTTTACAAAGGAAAAACGTTAAGATTTGGGCGGGAGATAAGGGAACACAGCACTATAACTATAGTGAACAAATGTCCATCGGTCTCTTATTCTCCCGGCTGGCCTCTTATTCGCTCGAATCGGCTCTTATTCTCTTGTCCTTATCCTCGGGTATCGCTCTGCTGGACGAGCAGCCTTTTGTGTTTTCTCTGGACATTGCTGACTTTTTGACTTGTAGCCGTACTGGTCGGTTATTCGAATGTTGGGTGGAGCTCAAACGGAACGAGCCGCCTTGACAAGGACAAGTGACCGGGTGCACCATCCCGAGGGTCGGTAAACGGTGTCTGGACCCGAAGGCCCAACAAGACAAGACGAGACGAGAAGAAAAGAAGAAGAATCCACGTGCCGCCGCAGTCAGTAAACCCCGACCGCGCCCGAAAATATAAGACCCACTTCTTGAACTCTACAGGTTATTGCACGAACCGGTCAAAGACTCTTCTTTGAATTCTACCGACAACTGGTGTCGGTACAGGAAGACTTTTCTTTGAGTTCTACAGCCGGGCCCGAGTTCTGTCGAGTTCTTCATGACAACGGGGAGCCCGGCCTGCTTGCCGCAGCAGCGAAGATAAACAAGTGGGGTACAGAGACCCCTCCAAACACGTGACAGTCAGGCGCTGCAGCGAAACGAGCCGAGTGCCTCATTTTAAAATTCTCCGAAGTATCACGAGTGGTGAGCATGTTTCCCGATCCTACAAATCTAGATGTAGTGTAGGTATTGATAGGGGAGGGTGGTTTTATTAAGGATAAAGTACAATGTGTTCCCCTTTTTACGATGTGCCGTGCGTTCTTCATTACCATAGACCAAGCTTTATGAATGTATGTATACTTGTACTCTCGTTAATTTGCGCCTATGACATGTACTTCATGATTTTGGACGCTATGCTATGCAATAAAGATTTCCATTTCGTACTATTCAACCGGCTCTATTTGAGTTTTTCTCTGCATTACTGCTCTCGCACCTAAGTCCAGTGTTAGAACCGTAAGGGCGAGTGGGTCGAACCACTCACAGGTGCTTATTGCAACAAGGCTGGCCGGAGACCAGAGCAAGCACTGGTATTAGGCAACGAAGGCCTAACCTCGCACCAGCACTGTCTGTGATACAAGCACGACAAAAACCCCTTACAACCCTCTTCACTTGACTGTTCCAATCGTGCAATGCTTTGAATCACCTCACATATCCGTGCCCACCTTTCCCGTCGCTCCATGTTTGAACCTCTCCAATCAGGTTTCCGCCCTTGCCACAGCACTGAAACAACCTTAATCAAAGTCACAAATTACATCCACTGTGACTGAGGTGCTCTATCCCTCCTCATCCTTCTCAGCCTCTCAGCAGCCCTTGACACAGTTCACCACACCATCCTCTCCCAAAGCCCTTCCTCTGCTGTCCAGCTGAGTGGGTCTGCCCTCACTTGATTCCACTCTTACCTATTCAGTCACAGGCAGAGAATCTCCTGCAATGGCTTTTCTTCCTGTCCTTCAACAATTAGCTCTGGAGTCCCCCAAGGATCTATCATTGGCCCCCTTCTATTTCTCATCCACATGCTGCCCCTCGCCGACATTATCCAAAGACATGGGGGGAGAAATTCGGTATCGCCCCATCTGGGGCGCAATTATCGGCCAGGCGCAACGTTTAGTGCCTGGTGCTAATTATCGCCTCCAACTGCAAACTTGGCTTCTATCGCCCCGGGAGGTGATTGGAGCGCTAAATCAGGTGCTACACACCTCTCTTAAGGCGCTAACGCCGAGGAGCAAGGCGCTACCACAGAGCGCTGGTGAAGCTCAGGTGATGTCAGTCAGCAATGGAACACAGACACAATGGCGTCGGCCAGTTCTTAAAGGGGAGGGTTGATCTTGCTGTCCATCCACACCCTGCTCATTGCAGCCTTGAACCTCAGCCTGGAGAGACCTGTACATCAATTTTGCTGGAAAGAACAATGGAGAGGCCCAAGGAAAGAGCTCAGAGTGCAGCCCCCATACTCTCTTCTAAATCGATGCAAGGAAGGTCAAATCAAAATGAACCTGCAAAGTGCTGCTCAGTACCCAAAACTCCTTCACACAGAGTTGAATCTCTCCAGAAGTTTCTCCCTCTCTCTCAGAATGCATGGTGCAAAAATGTCAGGAAGCGGTTACCTTTAAATAGCGCTCCCCCAGTCCCTTCCCAACTGCAAATCGCTCCCCTCAACCTGTCGTTGCTAGCGGCAGGCGGTAAGGCAGAGGGCGCCACTCAATAGCCGGTCCTGGGCACTACCAGGACGTTGCACACTCGATTGATGTCACGATCTGCGGGCGCAGGAGATCGTGGTGGTAGTGTTTAGCGCTGCCGCAAAATGTCATCAATTTTGCGAGCGGCGCAAACATCGCCGCGCCTGGGCGCTAGTTGCTTTGCGCCCCATTAGCGCCTCAAGGCCAGGTGGATCGTGACATCAGTGTGTGTGCAACGCTCACTGAGCGCCCGATCTGTGAAATTAATAGTCGCCACCTACCTTAGAGCCTGGAGTAAACAGCGACAAGGAGAGCTGGCATGTAGCAGCAGGAAGCCGGCTCCAGGGACGTTATTTAAAGGGATCATCAGTAATGACTCGCAGCTGTCAAGTTAGTGGAATTTCAGTGGTTTCTTGTCAGTTTCACATAGTGCAACAGTTTAATTCAATAATTCAACATTTTCAAGGTTATTTTGTATGAGTAGTTTTGTGGCAACTAAAAGGTAGTTACATTTATTCTTAAAAAATCCAAACTGTTACACTTGGTTACATTGATGAGGATTGTACTGGCAGTCGACCTCGCCCTCCAGGATCTACGGTGGAGGGAGCGGAGGCAGCGAGAAAGACTGGAACATGTGCCCACATAGAGGAGGAGAGGCATCAGGGCTCTCCGAGGGTATTCTTAGAGCACTTCTCCTACCTCCAATTAAGCAAGGAAAAGTGTATTAGAAGGCTCTGCTTCACCAAGGAGGTGGTCACAGAACTCTGCCACCTCCTGCAACCAGATCTCCAGCCTCAGATCAGGGCAACTACAGCTCTCCCAGTGGCAGTCAAGGTCACTGTCACCCTCAATTTCTTTGCCAGTTGATCCTTCCAGTCTGCAACAGGAGACATAGCTAACATCTCGCAGTTCGCCTTCCATCGCTGCATCCGGGAGGTCACAGAGGCTCTCTACAGTAGGAGAAGGAGCTACATTTCCTTCCCCATCACCAGAGAGAAGCAGGTGGCTTTGCCAGGATAGTGGGATTCCCCATGGTGCAGGGCGCCATTGACTGCACCCATGTGGCTTTGTGGGCACCCCGTAACAATCCTGAGATCTTCCATAACCGCAAAGCCTACCACTCACTTAATGTGCAGTTGGTGTGCGACCACAGACAGCGAATCCTCACCATCAATGCCCGCTATCCTGGCAGCAGCCACGATGCCTTCATCCTGTGCCAGACCGGTGTACCAGCACTTTTCCAGCCATCAAATCAAGCTCGTGGCTGGCTGCTCAGAGACAAGGGCTAGCCGCTCTCCACCTGGCTCATAACTCCCCTCCGCAACCCCAACACTCGTGCCCAGCACTCATATAATGAGAGCCATGCTGCCACCAGGAACATCATCGAGCAGACCATCAGCTTATTGAAGCAATGGTTCCGCTGCATTGACCACTCGGGAGGAGCCCTCCAGTACTTGGCTGAGTGGGTGTCCCATTTCGTGGTGGTCTGCTACATGCTCCACAACTTGGCCATCATGAGGGTCCAGCCCTTGCCACCAGGTATTGTGGGACCACCTCAGGAGGAGTTAGAGGGAGAGGAGGAGGATGAGGAGGAGGAGGAACAGGAGCGAGGGAGGAGGTAGCCACTCAATTAGCCTTCCGGAAGGGCGGTCCGTGATCGTCTCATCAGACTACGGTTCAAATAAATTAAACTCCAGATCTCCATTGCTCACCACGTCCCCATCATTCTATCCCTGTCGCTGGCCATTTCACAGCGCAAAGCTGAAATGAGACACACCACAAAAGAATCCAAACTGAATTAATAAATTTATCAAATATCAGTGAACATATATTTACAACAAAAATATTAACTCTTCACCCTTGTGCAATCCTTTGGTGCCTGTCGTTACTGTGCCTTTGTCTACTCTAGTGCTCCTACAAAGTGTTGGCCCAGTGGCTGCAGCATGGCTGGTGGAAGGCTGCTGAGTGTCCGTGCGGGAGACTTCAGATGGCCTTGCAGGACGCCCTCGACCAGCTCTGGGCCTGGAATGCCCGGCTGTAGACTGCACCACCTCATGCTGGGCGGCGGCAGTCTGGGCTGGCTGGATGACAGGCAGCAACAAGGGCAATGGCGTGGTGGCATTGTGGGAGCAGGAATGCTGTCATCCTGAGCTCCACTGACCCACTGCCACTCCCCGGGGCAGCGTGCTCCAATCATTTCTTTGAGCAGTGAGCACGAATTTTGCGTACAGTCTAAAGCATTAACGCCTGGCGCTAATTCTCCAACTTTTCTAATTTTACCACCAATTCCTGGGCTATAATGAATTTCTAGCCACTCGTCATTAGCCTCCACAACAAAATCATCACCACCAATTTCATCCTCCTGCCTGGCCACTGTCTCAGACAAAACCAGACTGTTCACAACCTCGGCATCCTATATGATCCTAAGCTGAGTTTACGACTGCATATCCTTTCCATCACAACAATTGCCTACTTCCACTTCTGTAACATTGCCGTCTCCATCCCACCTCAGCCCTACTGCTGCTGAAACCCTCATTCATGCTTTTGTTACAATCAGACCCAACTATTCTAACACTCTCCCACCTTCCACCCTCCTTCAGCTGACTGTATGCTAACCCGCACCAAGTCCTGCTCACCCATCACCCTGCTGTGCTCGCTACATTATATTGGTTCCCGGTCCACCAACACATTGATGTTAAAATTCTCATCCCTGGGTTCAATCACTTCATGACCTCACCTCTCCCTATATCTTTCACCTCCTCCAGCCCTACAATACTCCAATAACTCAGCGGTCCTCCAGCTCTGGCATCTTTTGTGCGTCCCCCACACCTTTGGTGGCCGTGCCTTGAGCCGTCTAGGCCCTAAGCTCTGGAATTCCCTCCACATTTCCACATCTCTCTCCTACTGTAATATCCGCCATAAAACCTACCTCTTTGACAAAGCTTTTAGCCACCTGCCCTGATATCTCCTTCTTCGGCTTGGGATCAATTTTTGTCTGATTATGCTCCTGTGAAGTGCCTTGGGATGCTTTCCTACATTAAAGGCGCTATACATTGACTTCAGTGGAAATGAAAATCAAGAGAGTTGTATAATGGGCAGCCAAATTGATATTGCCCATTTTACACTTTCATTGTTCAAATTACCCCCTTTGATATCCTTGCAGTGTATTTTACCTGCTCTACAGGTTCTGTTAAGGCAAGCATCATGCAGAAGGAGAGGCTCAATTCTCATTCTCAGTGTGTAACAGCACTTGACACTTCATCCATCTCGTAGTTTGACAACTAGAATAACTATTTTATGCCAAGAGCAATTGTAATTCCAAAAGGGCACCTGTCAGTGATTGTAAGTAAACATTGAATTTGGCATAAAATTAATTATTTTCTTGTCAAAAAAAATTACACATGGAAGTGCGGAGCAAAATCCCTTGGAAAATACTTTATTATTTTCATCTGCAGTCCATGATAAGATATGTGTCAACAAATGTAAAAGTGCACTTTATTAGGTTATCATTAAAGAAATAAATATGACCTCCTTTTGTTCACTTTATCTAGATGGTTTTGATCTAAACTCTACTCTTGTACATGTAGTAACTCATTTCCATGGAATGCCCTTAGATAATAGACAGCATTTTGATAAAGATACGCTACCTTCAAATGTCCTTTAGACATCATGCACTATTGGATATTTGCAGCACAGTTCCAGCTACAGACTGCGTGAATGCGTTACACAGGGGAACACTGTGAACTGAATAGTACAGTACAGGGGAAACATTTTGATATGTGTTATGAACGAAGGCCCATAGCTTAGTTAACCCATTGAATATAGTTTTAATATTTCTGTGCCATGTCCAAAGATGCATTCAGCTCAGTTGACCATTGGTGACTCGTGTAAACCACAATACAGCAGTGAGGGGGAATTTGTATTTACTGGTGGGCTCTGTGTCACAATCACAATGGTGATTCTTTCTAGATAGAAAGAACTTGCATTTATAAAGTGCCTTTCACGATCTCAGGACGTCCCAAAGCACTTCACAGCCATTTAAGCACTTTTGAAGTGTAGTCTCTATTGTAATGCAAGGGAATGCGGCAGCCAATTTGCACACAGCAAGGTCCCACAAACAGTACTGAGATAAAGACCGGATAATCTGTCTCAGTCATGTTGGTTGAAGTGCTGATTATTGGCCAGGGCACCGGGAAAACTCCCCTGCTCTTCTTTATCTAGATGGTCCATCTGAGAGGGCAGACAGGACCTTGGTTTAATGTCCCATCCAAACGATGGCACCACCAGCAGTGCAGTGCTCCCTCACTACTGCACTGCAGTGTCATAGAATCATAGATCATAGAATGGTTACAGCGCGGAAGAAGGCCATTTAGCCCATCGAGCCCGTGCCGGCTCTTTGCAAGAGCACTTCAGCGAGTCCCACTCCCCCGCCCTTTCCCTGTAGCCCTGAAAATTTTCCTTCACGTACTTATCCAATTCCCTTTTGAAAGCCGTGATTGAATCTGCCTCCACCACCCTCAGTCAGTTCATTCCAGATACTAACCACTCACTGAGTAAAAAAGTTTTCCCTCATGTCGTCTTTGGTTCTTCGGCCAATCACCTTAAATCTGTGTCCTCTGGTTCTCGACCCTTCTGCCAATGGGAACAGTTTCTCTCTATCTACTATGTCCAGACCCCTCATGATTTTGAACACTTCTATCAAATCTCCTCTCAATCTTCTCTGCTCTAATGAGAACAATCCCAGTTTCTCCAGTCTATCCACGTAACTGAAGTCCCTCATTCCTGGAATCATTCTCGTAAATCTTTTTTGCACCCTCTCTAAGGCCTTCACACCCTTCTTAAAGCGCGGTGCCCAGAATTGGATGCAGTACTCCATTTGGGGCCGAACCAGTGTTTTATATAGGTTCATCATAATTTCCACACTTTTGTATTCTATACCTCTATTTATGAAGCCCAGGATCCCGTAAGCCTTTTTAACTGCTTTCTCAACCTGCCCTGCCACCTTCAACGATTTGTGCACATATACCCCCAGGTCTCTCTGTTCATGCACTCCCTTTAGGATTGTACCCTTTAGTTTATATTTCCTCTCTTCATTTTTTCCACCAAAATGTATCACTTTGCACTTTTCTGCATTAAATTTCATCTGCCACGTGTCCGCCCATTCCACCAGCCTGTCTATGTCCTCTTGAAGTCTATCACTATCCTCTTCACTGTTCACTATACTTCCAAGTTTTTGTGTCATCTGCAAATTTTGAAATTGTGCCCTGTACACCCAAGTCATTAATATATATCAAGAAAAGCAATGGTCCTAGAACCGACCCCTGGGGAACACCACTGTATTCCTTCCTCCAGTCCGAAAAACAACCGTTCACCACTACTCTCTGTTTTCTGTCACTTAGTCAATTTCGTATCCATGCTACCACTGTCCCTTTTATTCCATGGGCTTCAACTTTGCTGGCAAGCCTATTATGTGGCACTTTGTCGAACGAAATCCATGTACACCACGTCAACCGCATTGCCCTCATTAACCCTCTCTGTTACCTCATCAAAAAACTCTATCAAGTTGGTTAAATACGATTTCCCTTTAGCAAATCTGTGTTGGCTTTCCTTAATTAATCCACACTTATTCAAGTGACTGTTAATTTTGTCCCTGATTATTGTTTCTAAAAGCTTCCCCACTACCGAGGTTAAACTGACTAGCCTGTAGTTGCTGGGTTTATCTTTACACCCTTTTTTGAACAAGGGTGTAACATTTGCAATTCTCCAGTCCTCTGGCACCACCCCCATTTCTAAGGAGGATTGGAAGATTATGGCCAGTACCTCCGTGATTTCTTCCTTCACTTCCCTCAGCATCCTAGGATGCATCCCATCTGGTCCTGGTGACTTATCTAGTTTATGTACAGCTAACCTTTCTAGTACCTCCTCTATCACTTTTTATCCCATGCAGTATCTCCTCTACCTCCTCCTTTACTATATCTATGGCAGCATCTTCTTCCTTGGTGAAGACAGATGCAAAGTACTCATTTAGTACCTCAGCCATACCCTCTGCCTCCATGCATAGGTCTCCTTTTTGGTCCCTAATCAGTCCCACCCCTCCTCTTACTACCCGTTTACTATTTATATGCCTATAGAAGACATTTGGTTTACCTTTTATGTTAGCTGCCATTCTATTCTCATACCCTCTCTTTGCCCCTCTTATTTTCTTTTTCATTTCTCCTCTGAACTTTCTATATTTAGCCTGATTCTCAGATGTATTCTCGACCTGACATCTGTCATACGCGCTCTTTTTCTGCTTCATCTTACTCTCTATCTCTTTCGTCATCCAGGGAGCTCTGACTTTAGTTGCCCTACCTTTCCCCCTCGTAGGAATGTACCTCGACTGTACCCGAACTATTTCCTTTTTAAAGGCAGCCCATTGTTCCATTAGCTTTGCCTGCCAATCTTTGATTCCAGTTTACCCGGGCCAGATCTGTTCTCATCCCACTGAAATTTGCCTTCCTCCAATTAAGTATTTTTACTCTAAATTGCTCCCTGACCTTTTCCATAGCTAATCTAAACCTTATGATACTATGATCACTGTTCCCTAAATGTTCCCCTACTGACACTTGCTCCACTTGACCTACCTCATTCCCCAGAACCAGATCCAGCAATGCCTCCTCCCTCGTTGGGCTGGAAACATACTGATCAAGAAAGTTCTCCTGAACGCACTTCAGAAATTCTTCCTGCTCCCTGCCCTTTACACTATTATTATCCCAGTCTATATTAGGATAATTGAAGTCCCCCATTATCACTACTCTACGGTAATTTCCCTGAAAATTTGCTCCTCCATATTTTTCCCACTAGTTGGTGGCCTATAGAATACACTTAGTAGTGTAATGGCACCTCTATTATTTCTTAACTCTAACCATATAGATTCTGTCCTTGACCCCTCCAGGACATCCTCTCTCTTCAGCACTGTAACATTCTCCTTAACCAATACTGCCACCCCACCTGCTATCTTTCCTTCCCTGTCTTTCCTGAACACCGTATATCCAGGAATATTTAATACCCAATCCTGCCCTTTTTTGAGCCAGATCTCCATTATTGCCACAACATCAAATTCCCATGTGGCTTTGTGGGCCTGCAGCTCACCAACGTCGTTTACTGTGCTTTGTGCGTTCACATACACACACTGTAAACCTATCTTAGACCATCCTGTGTTCTCTCTTAGTCTGACCCCACCTAATACCTTACTATTTCTTACTTTAGTGCTATCCGTCTGTCCCAATCCTTTGTTCCCTTTGTTTCTCCTTTCTAATGCTACATCCTGGAGCCCACCTGCCTGCCAACTTAGTTTAAACCCTCCCCAACACAATTGCTCCTTCACAGCTCTAGTCTCTCACCGGTAAGGAAATATTCCGATTTCTCAGGGCAGCTTTGGAGCAGCAACACTGCAGTTCAGTCGGTCACTCCCACTGGGAGAAAGGAAATTGAGCCTTTAAAAGGCTGCAACTAGTTAAAGGGGGACATCACTTATTGAGCAGTAGGAAGCAAAATGGAAAGAATGTTGTGTAGGAGCAGCAGCCTTGGGGGGAGAGGGGGGCAGGAGAGGTCAGTAGTCAGAAGGGCTCACAGATTCTCAGAGGTGTTACTGACTGAAGTCAGGACGAGAAGCGATTGACTGTTGAGCACTGAGGACGTGAAGCCCCATAAGAGGGTGGTTCAGGAGGGAAGGAGCTGCTGCTGTCCGTGTATACTCCACCATCCAGGCACTGTCACACAGTGCAGGAAGAAGTTTAACAACCGAACAAGGGTGGCCAATCGTAAGTCAAGCACTGTTGCCAACCCACAACCTGTGCCACTGATAGGCCCTTCACTCACCTCCTGACCTCTCATGCTCATTCTCTGTCTGAGATAGAGAAATCGGAATATTTTCTTATGGGTGAGAGACTAGAGCTGTGAAGGAGCAATGGAATTTAGGTGTCCATGTACACAAGTCATGAAAAGATAGTGCACAGGTACAAAAAGTAATCAAAAAGGTGACTGGAATGTTGGCTTTTATGTCAATGAAGTGGCATTCAGAAGTGAGGAAGTGATGCTTCAGTTGTCTAGAGCCTTGGTCAGACCCTATCTGGAGTACTGCGTTCAGTTTTGGGAACCACACTTTAGGAGAGATATATTGGTCTTGGAGGGGATACAGCGCACACTCACCAGAATTCTACCAGGCTTAAATTATGAGGACAGGCTGCTTCGACTTGTCTTGTATTCCCTTGAGTTTAGAAGGTTGAGGGGTAAGCTAATCGAGGTGTTTGAAATGATTAAGGATAGGGTAGAGGAAGAGCAACTATTTCCTCTGGTGAGTGAATCCAGAACAAGGAGGCATCATCTTAAAATTAGAGCTAGGCCATTTAGGCGTGAAATCAGGAAGCACTTTTTCACACAAATGGTAATGGAAATCTAGAACTCGCTTCACCAAAAGACTGTGGATAATGGGTCAATTAAAAATTTAAAGACCGAGATCGATAGATTTTTGTGAAGTAAAAGTATCAAAGGGATACGGAACAAAGCAAATAAATTGAGTTGAGGTACAGATCAGCCATGATCGGATAGAATGACGGAACAGGCTTGAGTGGCTGAATGGCCTATTCCTGCTGCTATAATTTCCTGGTGGTAGTAGGCTGCAGGACTTCAGCCAGCCGCAATAACCTTTGGGGCAAGCACAGTCTTCTGAAGCATTTTTGTCATGCATTGAAATTGAATGGTTGTAAACTCTGTGGCGTGGATATCTATGGCTGGGAATTTTCCCAGAGCTGATCTTGCTGATCAGTGTGGCAGAAACCCTATTTATGTGCGTAAAGAGGGTTTCCACCGTACTTCAATTTTAAAACTCTCATCCCTGTAGGTCTACAATTCAATAAGGGAACTGGCCAATGTGAGCACAGGAGGGGTCATTTTACAAAGGCACGTTCCTGTGTGGAGGTTTGCCTGCCTGGATGACTTACTGATTCCCTAGATTTTCTCTGCATTCATTTAAAAAGATCCAATGTGAGGCTCCACACCGGGAGCACGATTTGGTAAAATTACCCCAGAGGAATTGGCACAAGGATAGCAGTCTTCCGTTACTCGAAATAGAAGAAGTAAATATAAAAGCCTCTATAATTACACTGTTGCTTCTGAAGACAGGTCACTAATATCAAAGCTGTATTACACATTTGGATCTGCAGTAGGAACCTTGACCTGCTCAGTGGTGTCAATTGACATCAGGACGTCCCAAAGCGCTTCACAGCCAATGCAGTACTTTATGAAATGTGGCCACTGTTGTAATGTAGGAAAACACTGCAGCCAATTTGCACACAGCAAGGTCCCACAAACAGCAATGTGATAATGACCAGATAACCTGTTTTTTGGTGATGTTGGTTGAGGGATAAATATTGGCCTGCACAGCGGGGAGAACTCCCCAGCTCTTCTTTGAAATAGCGCCATGGGATCATTTACCTGAGAGAGCAGACGGTGCCTCAGTTTAGCATCTCAACCGAAAGACAACAGCCTGGGACAGTACAACACTCCCTCCATGCTGCACTGAAGTGTCAGCCTAGATTTTGTGCTTGAGCCTCTGGAGTGGGACTTGAACCCACAACCTTCTGATTCAGAGGCAAGAGTGCTACCAACTGAGCCACGGCGGCAGAGCGAGAGCAGATTTGAGGAAATTCCCGGCCTATGTGTTGAAACAAATATCTTCTCTGATGCATTCCCCTAAGAGGCTCCAATCTAGCCTCTTTCATATCCTCCTCCTCTTCCTAGAACAGGAATAGATGGATGGATTCCCAGTGAGAAATCCATTTCCCCATTTTGGAATTTTATTTTCTCAAGTACACACAGAAACTGTCAGGAGAAGTATTCGGAGAAGTTCGAGGGTAAAACCAACCAAAAATTGCGGTGTAGTCAAACTTTCTAAAAACTTCAGTCAGGAAATCCAAAATAGACTTCTCCATGCTGTAACTGCATAAGGATTACCACTTTGCAGCTCGTACTACCATTGAAATAGTGCTGGTAATAACTTGGGACAGGTGTGGGGCAGGAGTTAGGGAAAATGGAGTGATGAGGTTAATCACACTCACTTGACCCATTTAAATTTGGCAGATGTTAAAGGGGAATGCCGCTATTTCACATAATAGGCTTCACAGAATCACAGAATCCCCACAGTGCAGATAGAGGCCATTTCGGCCCATCGAGCCTGCACCGACACATATCCCACCCTATCCAATCCCCCCCAACACTAAGGGTCAATTTATCATAGCCCAATCAACCTAACCCGCACATCTTTCGACTGTGGGAGGAAACCGGAGCACCCGGAGGAAACCCACGCAGACACGGGGAGAATGTGCAAACTCCACACAGACAGTCACCCGAGGCCAGATTCGAACCCGGGTCCCTGGCGCTATGAGGCAACAGTGCTAACCACTATGCCACCGTGTTGACCTTGTTAGCAAAATTAAGACCCAGGAGATTAAAGGGACAGTGGCAGCTTGGATACAAAATTGGCTAAGGGACAGAAAGCGGAGAGTAGTGGTGAACAGTTGTTTTTCAGACTGGAGGGACGTATACAGTGATGCTCCCCAGGGGTTGGTATTAGGACCGTCGCTCTTTTTGATATATTTTAATGACCTGGACTTGGGTATACAGGACATAATTTCAAAGTTTGCAGATGACACGAAACTCGGAAATGTAGTAAACAATGAGGAGGATAGTAACAGACTTCAGGAGGACTTAGACAGACTGGTGAAATGGGCAGACACGTGGCAGATGAAATTTAACATAGAGAAATATGAAGTGATACATTTTGGTAGGAAGAATGAGGAAAGGCAATATAAACTAAATGACACCATTTTAAAGATGGCTGCAGGAACAGAGAACCCTGGGGGTGTATGTACACATATCTTTGAAGGTGGCAGGACATGTTGAGAAGGTTGTTAAAAAGCATACGGGGTCCTTGGCTTTATTAATACAGGAATAGAGTACAAAAGCAAGGAAGTTATGCTAAACCTTTATAAAACACTGGTTAGGCCCCAGCTGGAAATTGTGCCCAATTCTGGGCACCACACTTTAGGAAGGATATCAAGGCTTTAGAGAGGGTGCAGAAGAAATTTACTAGAATGGTACCAGGGATGAGGGACTTCAGTTATGTGGAGGGACTGGAAAAGCTGAGGTTGTTCTTCTTAGAGCAGAAATGAGAAGTTGCACAACACCAGGTTATAGTCCAACAGTTTTATTTAAAATTACGAGCTTTCGGAGCGCTGCTCCTTCTTCAGGTACAAGTACAGTGAGGGAATACAAATCGGCAGTATATATACACAGAGAGCAATTTGTCTGCAGAGATACAATCTGTTAGGAAGGCATTACATCAAAGACACCTCAGAGTACAGCTAAGACAATGAGGTGGGTCACAGGGGGTCCAACGTGTCAAATGTTGCCGTCTGCAGTTGAGCTTTTAACTTTTTGTTTTGGTTGCTTTTTCTTAAAACTGGAAAGACAGACAACGATGTCGAGTCACGTTCTGTAGCGTGACATGAACTCGAGATCCCTATTGAGGCCGTCCTCATGGGTGCGGAGCAGAGAAGGTTAAGAGGAGATTTGATAGAGGTGTTTCAAAATCATGAATGGTTTTGATAGAGTAAATAAGGAGAAATCGTTTCCAGTGGCAGAAGGGTCGGTAACCAGAGGACACAGATTTAAAGTCATTGGCAAAAGAACCAGAGGCGACACGAGGAAACATTTTTTTACACAGCGAGTTGTTCTGATCTGGAATACACTGCCTGAAAGGGTGGTGGAAGCAGATTCAACAGTAACAGTCAAAAGGGAATTGGATAGGTACCTGAAGGGAAAAACTTACAGAGCTATGGGGAAGGGCAGGGGAGTGGGATTAATTGGATAGCTCTACCAAAGAGCTAGCACAGGCACGAGGGGCAGAATGGCTTCCTTCTGTGCTGTATCGTTCTACGATTCTATGAGTCTATGATTTCTAGAGGATATTTCTAGTGCAAGCTTTTAGCAGCTGTAATTGGGACAGTGACCTTTACCATTTTACTCAGTTTAATGTCCAAAATTACTTCAAAACAGGCATCAAATAAATGGAAAATCCAACCCATAAATTCAGCAGTTCATTTTGTCCGACTTTATTTTTTTATTTACGAGTTCCATACTGCTGATGTCATTTATTTCACCGGTGCTATAGCCTGCAGACTGCACCAACAGACACTGGGATGGTGGTGGGGTGGGGAGAGAGAGAGAGATACAAACACTAATGATATTTAGGGAGAAGGGAGATAAAGCGTATCCTACGCCTCTTCATGAGCAACACCACCAGTGAAGATAAAAACAATTGACCTGAGGTAACCATAGCAACTACTGTGGCTGAGTGAGGAAGACTATTATGTTAAACATTGTAAAAACAATTAAGACAGTTGAAAGAATTTCATGAAGCAAAGCAAACATTCATCAAAACTCTTTCCACAAGACAATAATCTGCATAATTATTTTTAAACTTCACAGTGCAACTTGTTTAAAACAAACACAGAAAATGCTGTAAATACTCAGCAGGTCAGGCAGCATCTGTGGAGAGAGAAACAGAGTTAATGTTTCAGGTCGATGACCCTTCGTCAGAACTGGAAAAAGCTGGAGATGGAACAGGTTTCTAAGCAAGTGCAGGGAGAGGGAGAGGGGGGAGGAAAGAACAAAAGGGAAGGTCTGTGATAGGATGGAAGGCAGGAGAGATTAAGAGACAAAAGGGATGATGGTGCAAGGCAAAAGGAGATGGTAATGGGACAGGTTAAGAAACAAAAGATGGCTCTAGATGAAGTGTAAATGGCGATGGCAGAATGATCGACAGCTGCCATGTGAGAGAGAGAAAAAAATGGGGGAGAAAAGGGGAAAAAAAGGTTGGGGCCGAGGTTATGGTCTGAAATTGTTGAACTCGATGTTGAGTCCAGAAGGCTGTAAAGTGCCTAATCAAAAGATGAGGTGCTTGTATTATTGTTTAAAACACATTGGATTGTATTAAATAGCATTTAGACTTATAAAAAATCCTGTTTTTTTCTCCTTTGGAGCTGGCTACCTTCACATTTCTGAACCTAAACATGTAGGCTGCATCTTGGCACCCATCCAGCTCTCCTTAATCCTAGTCATGGTTTCATCCTTTGTAGCTTTATTGTCCCCTGCATGTTAACTTTAACAAAGAAATACACCTGTAGAAACAAGTGAACAAGGCTGTTAGAAAGTAGGTAACTGATTCCTTATCAATTAGTGCCGCTAATTAATTAATCATTACTATTAGTTTTGCCGTCATCCTAAAATGAATTGACATGTTGCTTACGAAATATTGTCAAGCTTTTGGCCCGGAATTTGTTGGGAACATAAAGAGTGAAGGACTTGCATTTCGATAGCGCCTTTCACGACCACCAGGCATCCCAAAGTGCTTTACAGCCAATGAAGTACTTTTTGAAGTGTAGTCACTGTTGTAATGTAGGAAACGCGGCAGCCAATGTGTGCACAGCAAGCTCCCACAAACAGCAATGTGATAATGACCAGATAATCTGTTTTTGTTCTGTTGATTGAGGGATAAATATTGGCCAGGACACCGGGGATAACTCCCCTGCTCTTCTTCGAAATAGCGCCATGGGATCTATTACGTCCACCTGAGAGAGCAGACGGGGCCTTGATTTAACGTCTCATCTGAAAGACGGCACCTCCAACAGTGCAGCACTCCCTCAGTACTGTACTGGAGTGTCAGCCTAGATTTTAGTGCTCAAGTCTCTGGAGCCAGAAGTTGCTGGGATTTTTACACACTAATAACGGCGAGTTAAACGTACACGCTGTTATTAGTGTGTAAAAATCCCAGCAACCTGTGGCAAGGAAAAGATATGGGCGTGAGTTGCAAATCGCCACAAATTGCTGAACGATTTACGACGCTCCGCCGTTAGTCTCGCGAAATCGAGAGCTTGCCATCAACCCCCCTTGTGTTTCAAGAAACTTTTGCATTTGCGCTGTTAAAATGATTTAAACTGGCCGCAGAAAGTTACGGCTGGCATTTACTGACGTAAGGACCCATTTAATGACGGGATTTATGTTCCTGCAAAGCCACTCAACCTCGGAGGCACAGAGTAAAGCCTGAGCAAAAATTGTGGTCGGTGGCTCTTCAGGTGGGAAGAGTTAAAATCGCCCCCAGAGATTCAGCTGCAGTGCTTCCAGGTAAGTGGCAGGGAGAGGGTTTCAAGAGGAACTCAGGTGAGTACTAAGATGCAAAATGAGATGGTTTAACTGTCACTTATCTTAGCAACATCTGGTAGCAGTGCAATCTTTCACAGATGGTGCCTTTCCGGGCTCTAAATTCGTGATATTACCCAACGCAACAAATCTCTGTTCATCAGCTGAGACGAAAATCATTCTCAGACTCTTGTTATTTTGTTATTGATTGCAAGACACAGGTTGCTGCAGACCTGGAAGAGTGAGCGTGACACTCAAAGGGCAGTTAATGCTCTGCATCATAAAATGTCCTGGCAAGAAGATTGATCTGACTGCTGTGACATATGTGGAGTCCTTTTGCAGCTGCTTTACAATCTCCAGACATCTCGGAAAACCGCTCACTGGTCACCACAGGGGACTGAGAGTTTGGAAGGAATTGTTGTAGTTTTGTTGCATCTCATTCTTTTTCCACCTGCCATTCTATCTCTGCATAAAAGGTGTTTCAAAATATGGATTCGCTATGGCCGTAGCATAATTATAGTGATCTAGGATTACTGTATATCCTCCTTTCATTCTGGTCTACATATAGGTAGTATTTATTGTCGACAGAAGTAATGTTTTGAGTTTGTTCCCACTTTGCAGATGTCTATGGCTTTGATAATTATGTATCACTATAACAGCACGGGGTTTTCATTTGTACAGTTCATATTAAACAAAAAATAACATGAAAAGCTTGCATAAATCTAAATTGTTCTACAGTAAACTCGCAACGCAATGCATTGTTTGGCACCTTTTCAAAACCTACACTAGAAATAGGACACCTAAACCTTGGTGCTTGAAACACAGCTTGTAACTCAATGTTTCTCCCTAAGTAATGGTGTGAAAGTTTCAAATATGTTTTGGAGCTTTGTCAAGAACTGCAGCGATTACAATACCAATATATTGCATTGCGTTATACGAGTATTACAAGCAAGCTTCACTGTGGTTGTAATGTTTAGATTTAAATCTTATGTTCGATCAAAATGATTTAAAAAGTGCAAAGATTAAACAGACAGCCAGCAGGTAGCAGTGCCTGGGACGTGCTTTCACTTGTATAAGGGAACCAGATAGGTGCCTCATAGAAACATAGAAAAATAAGAGCAGGAGTAGGCCATTGGGCCCTTCGAGCCTGCTCCGCCATTCAATATGATCATGGCTGCTCCTCTATCTCAATACCATATTCCCGCTCTCTCCCCATACCCCTTGATGCCTTTTGTGTCTTATGCAGCTCTGTAGCATTATGGTTGGTTTGTATTCTCGATTTCTCTGTGAATAACCCTGTGATTAGTTGATATCTGATCTCTTTTGCAAATGTCACATCAAGTCCAAGTCCAATTAAACATTTACAAATGTACATTAAAACCTCTATCTTATGGTTTGGTTTCAATAAAAATGGATTGGGGCTCATTTTGAACTGTGCTGCTTGGGAGGTAACCTGGCAGAGTGGATCATCTGCCCGTTGTAGACTCCACCTAATTTTCATCCCATCAAAATCAATGGAATGGCAATCATGCCAGTTCGATAAAGGAGTGCAATCCGATTCACTAGCTTAACACCCAGGTGATGACGTTGAAAATGACCCTCATTATACTTCAAAGACTGGGGTTAATTTTGACTTTGTGTGACAGTGTAAAGCGGGTGATAGTGAATCGGCAGCCCATTTGATATCTCTCCCGATTTTGACTTCAATAGAAATAAAAATCAGGAGAGATGTAAAACGGGCTGCCGACTCGCTATCACTCATTTTAAACTATCGCACAAAGTCAAGATCCCACCCCCTGTGTTAGGGAGAGAATGTGCTACCATCAGAATCCTATTGAAAGGGTCGCAGTCTTCGTGAAATAGTGCTTGGAAACATTTCCCTTGGTGTGGAAGAAGAAAAATGGAAAACCTCTGTGTTATTTTCAATACAATTTGAGTGATGTGATTTACTTCATTTCATGTGGCGAACATTTTTTCAGGAAGGATGGTGCCTTTAAGGCACAAGTAGTTACTGAGAACTATCATTAATGTTTTGTTTCTGTCATCATTTTTTTTTGTGTAAATGGCATGTAATGATGACCTCATCTGTGAAGTGGCTGTGGAGCAGTTACGGAGCCCAGCGGTCTGAGGGAGCTGAAGTAACATGCTCAGTCACAGCGCAAGCACCTGTGCCTTAATGACTGTTCCACTAAAAGTCATTCAACTTCTACAGCAACTCCTCCAAGCCAGCCGTGCCAAAGATGCCAGTAACACAAACTGTTCAAACAAAAATATTCAAGATAATCAATCGGAAAAGAAATGCAATGTTATGTTTCTGTTTTTGTTTTGAAAATGGATACTTTTGCATATTTGGATATAGATCTATCAGGAAAGGCTGAACTGGCTGGGGCTCTCTTCTCTAGAAAAGAGAAGGCTGAGGGGTGACCTGAGAGAGGTCTTGAAGCTAATGATAGGGTTTGATAGGGTAGACGTAGAGAAAATGTTTCCACCTGTGGGGGAGTCCGAAACTAGCGGTCATAAATATAAGATAGTCACCAATAAATTCAATAAGGAATTCAGGAGAAACTTCTTTACCCAGAGAGTGGTTAGAATGTGGAACGTGCTAAGAGATGGAGTAGTTGAGGCGAATAGCATAAATGCATTTAAAGGGAAGCTAGATAAGTACATGTGAGAGAAAGGAATAGAAGGATATGCCGATAGGGTTAGATGATGTAGGGTGGGAGGAGGCTCATGTGGAGACCAATTGAGTGTAGACCAGTTGAACTGAATGGCCTGTTTCTGTGCTGTAGACTCGATGTAACTCAATGTAAATCAGAGTTGTTTCACCTTCAGATTAAATCACAGAGATTATTGTAAATATATTCACTAATCACTGAAACAAATGAGTTTGAATTTTACTCTATCGTGCAACATACTCTATTTGGAAAGTAGAAGTAGCTCATATTTATGCCTTTTTACTTAAGCTGTTCTCAGTATCAATAGCATCTAATAGCTAGAGAAGAAGGTAATGACACCATTTCCTCTCCATCACCAAGACTGCCTACTTTCACCTCCGTAACAACACCTGTCTCTGCCCCTGCCACAGCTCACCTGCTGCTGTTATCTCTAGACTTGTCTACTCCAATGCTCTCCTGGCCGTCCTCCCACCTTGCACCTTCCATAAATTTGAGCTCATCCAAAACTCTGCTGCCCGTGTCCTAACTCGCACCAAGTCCCGCTCGCCCATCACCCCTGTGCTCACTGACCCACATTGGCTCCCGGTTATGCAATGCCTCGATTTTAAAATTCTCATCCTTGTTTTCAAATCCCTCCATGGCCTCGCCCCTCCCTATCTCTGTAATCTCCTCCAGCCCTACAACCCTCCGAGATATCTGCGCTCCTCTAATTCTGGCCTCTTGCGTATCCTCGATTTTCATTGCTCCACCATTGGTGGCCGTGCCTTCAGCTGCCAAGGCCCTAAGCTCTGGAATTCCCTCCCTAAACCTCTCCGCCTCTCTGTCCTCCTTTAAGAACCTCATTAAAACATACCTCTTTTGATCACATATCCTATTATCTTCTTGTGTGGATCGGTGTCAACTCTTGTTTAATAATCGCTCCTGTGAAGCACCTTGGAACGTTTTACTAGATTAAAGGTGCTATATAGATGCACATTGTTGTTGTTACCTTTATCATTGTTAACCAATCATGAAGAAATATTACATTGTTTAACTCGCAATTATAAAACCAAACCACTATAAACAAGTAACTTTGACAAGCTTTAAACCCCTGACAAACCAAATAAGCCCAGTCAAGCAGTTGTTAAGAAAACTGCTGTTTTTCATTAGATTTGACCAACAGACACATTATTGCCCGCCCGATTTACACCCCACTTGTTTTTACATTTCACTGAAGTCAACGGAGAGCAAAATCAGACAGGATGTAAAACGGGCGGCTGATCCGATCTCCTTAGTGTCCCACTGGGTGGGTTCGGTTAAAATGACCCCTATAGTAAATTGCACTATGATTGGTTTCAGAGGCATTTGATATAAAAATTAATGCAATTTGTGTTTTTAGAACTTAGTTCAATGCACTTGTTTGCATATTCAGTTAATATTTTAAAGTCAGAGACAATGCTTTTGAAAAATTATTATTATTCTGAATTATACTCTAGTTAAAAAACAGAAAATGATGTGTAACATAATTATAAAGTAATAGTGTTACCTTTAATGCTAGGTCTAATGGGATTGGTGTCTTTGCACTTTCGAAGCAGCACATAAAAGTACTGATTTACTATTTCAACTTTAAGAACCACATGTGATGCAAAGTGAATAATCAACAAGGCCCCAATGTTTTCTTATTAGCCTTGTCAGCTAAACTTGAATAATTTCTGGATTAGAAAGCTTTACTGCTCTTTAATGGTCCATGGAAGGTCTACCTACATTATGTAGATCATACTGTCATAGAGTCATAGTGTCATACGGCACAGAAGGAGGCCATTCAGCCCATCGAGTCCATGCCGGCTCTCTGTAGAGCAATCCAGTCAGTCCCATTCCCCCGCTCTATCCCCGTAGCCCTGCAAGTTTATTTCCCTCAAGTGCCTATCTAGTCTCCCCTTGAAAACATTGAGTGTGTCCGCTTCGACCACTTCCGTCGGCAGCGAATTCCAGGTCCTCACTACTCGCTGCGTAAAAACGTTTTTCCTCACATTCCCCCTGTATCTCTTGCCTAAAACCTTAAATCTGTGTCCCCTAGTCTTGTACCATCAACTAGTGGGAACAGCCTTTCCCCATCTAGCCTATCCAAACCTGTCATAATCTTGTACACCTCTATCAAATCCTCCTTTGCTCTAATGAAAACAAATCCAGCTTCTCCAACCTGTCCTTGTAGCTAAGATCCCCCATCCCCAGAACCATTAATTTTCCTCCCTGATTGAACAGACCTTTAGGTTATATGTATGTAGAGGTCACCTAGACATTTAAAAACTATTTTTGAATATAAGTTACATTTAGCCACTCAGAAGCAACCAACTTGAGTACTGTATCTCGCTCTGGACACTGAGAAACACAGGAGACAGACATTCAAGTTCTGGAGGCTCCACAGGGAAGAGCTACAAGGCTGGTCCCTATTGTCAGGGGTCTGAGTGAAGAGGAGAGACTGGAGGGACTTGGGCTTTTCAGTATGAAAAAGAGGCGTTTAAGAGATGAACTTATAGAGCCATGTAAATCAGTATCAGGTCAGGTGTTAAAATCTGCCACCATAATGACAGTAGACGGTATTATCCGTGACTAGTCAAAGACATGTGCTGGGTGGCGGTTAAGTAACCTGGCCATCTCCAGAAAGTGCAAATGACTTTGGGTGGTTGAGCTCCTGGAGAAGGGGAGAGGGACCCTCATTGGAGGAAATGCCATCAAAAGGCTGATGAGCTAATCCTTGAATTAGCCAACGACATCCACAACCTGCAAGCCATGACGCAGCTGCAGTACAGAACAAGTCAATGAAAGAGCGACCATGGACAATGACCATGTCCCTGCCTTAAAACAGAAAGAGGTGTGGAGGACAGTCACAGGAGCTCTGACCATTGTCGACCAATGATGATGATTAAGACAGTAAATCGCATGGAAAAATTTATCTACTGTATAATACTACTTTAAATGAAACTGTGGGAGAGGACAAGAGGACATCATAAAAGGCACTCTTAGGGCTAATATCAGGAAGTTCTTCGGAATGGACTTCCAGGCAGGGTGATGAAGGTGAAAGCCCTGGAATTATTGAAGAAACAACTAAATGCAACAATAGGGGGAGTGTGCTGGCTAGATGAATTAAGATGGGCCGAATGACCTTACTCATCCATAGGTATCTTGTGATCGTGTGAATAGGAATGTACCATTTTTACCAAACTTTCTTGTAAATCTCCTCGACGTCAAGCTAAGCCCCCACTGCATCTGTAACATAAGAGCCATTTGCTCTTCTTGCAGCTAACATAAAAAATATCAGTCGTCTGAAATTAGGACATCGTTCAAGTGGAAATGACCGAGGAGAAGTACCACTCGCTAAAGTATTCTTAAAACAAAACAGTCCAACGTGATCAATTTCCAAACAAATCTATAGAAGTCTTAAATTTAAAGTCATCACTCTTGAACTGGAATCATGGATCAATTATTCATCCATGCAATATTTTACCCTTCAACATCCAGTTTCCCAGCATTTTGTATTACACTACGGAATCTATTTGTATCTATTTCTCAGTAGTTCTAAACAGGGATATGAGTGTTAGTGACATAAAGCTGGAGATTTGCCTTCAGTACCTCTTTTAAAAATCAGTGTAAAATTGTGACTAACTTTCTTTGTGTCCTGTTGATTTTTTTGAATATTTTTAAGAGGTAATAAGGATAATCTCCTTCTTTAAATATTCAGTATGGCTGTATTTTGAATCTTGGTTTTGATGAGCGAAGGGCTCAGCTCAGTAAAGATTTTTGGTCGAGAAATTCCCTACCTTAATGACACGATCCTGGTGAAAAATGGCGGCCGCCACTCTAATACCCTTCACTGGCGCAGGACTCGGCGACGCCATTTTGGTGAGGGCCTTAGAGATGCAAATATGGAGAGCGTGACGGCAGGCCGACTTAACATCAAGCGCTACAAACTTGGACCTTTGCGCTGAGTTTAGCGCTGGGTCCTAAGCTCGCTCTGAAAAGCGCACGTGCAGCAGACTGACGGAGATGCTGTCAGCACTTCTTAAAGGGACACACACATATTTCAGGTAATTTTGCATTTAAGCTTTTGGACTGGATTTTTAAAAATTTTGTTGAAGTAGTGGTTCGGTGCAATACATGTTAAAAGGTTTTTAAGTGTGCATGGAGTGCTGTTGGATGCTTGCAAGGCCTTGGATGGTAAAGGAAGGCCTCTGAGAAGACAGAAAATGCTGGAAGTACTCAGCAGGTCAAGCAGCATTCGTGGAGAAAGAAACAGAGTTCACATCTCAGGTCGAGATGCTGCCTGAGCTGTTGGGTATTTCCAGTATTTTATGCTTTTATTTCAGATTAACAGTATCCGCTTGCAGAGGGAAGAGGAAGACACAGAAGAGGAAGAAGCAGAAGAGGAGGAAGCAGAAAGAAGGATGCAACCCAGACAGTCCCTTTCTGCCCAGGATATCCGGGATGGAATCATCTGCCCACGGTACCAGTGACCACAACCCCAATTCCCCTTTCAACATTTGTCCCACACCCTACCTTCCCTCCATTACTAACCATCACAGCAGTCCTCTTGACCACAATGCTGAAATAAAAGCCACCACAAAGCAAACTTTTCAATCCTACTTTATACATCTATCCATCCAATATGACATCAAGAAATTAACTAATCACCCTTATGCATTCTCTTAGTGACTGTCTTGTGCATGCCTTTGCCTATCCTACTGATGTCACGCAGTGCTACCCCAGTGGCTGCAGCTGGTGGAGGGCTGCTGACTTTCAGTGGGGGATACTGCAGATGGCCTTGCTGGTCGACCTTGAGGAGCTGGTGGCTGGGAGTGTGAAATTGAGTGATGGTGTTTCTTCTCCTTCACTCCCCTCTCCCTCTTCTTGATCAACCACTGGCTGGGCAGGCTGCGTTTCTTGGGTGTGTGAAATGAGGAAGGCACAAGGGTGGAGTTGTGGTCAAGGAAGGGCGGGAAAGCAAGAGGTGCATGCGAGAAGGAGAATAACGTATGAGGATACCAGCGTCTTGTATCCTTTCAGCCCCGCCACTGACCAAGGGCTCAGCCATGCCCCTGCCAAAAATGGCCAGCACTGTCTCCTCAAAGGGGGTGAGGTGAATCTAGGAATGGGAGGTGTGCCTTGTGTTTGGTGCAGATTGTTGGTAGGTGAGTGATTGGGGGGGGTGGAGTTATGCATTGAGAAGTGTGTGAGGCTAGTGGTGCAGTTAGTAGCGGACGGCTTTTGAAGATGCATTCACTGACCTTGACCAGTGGTCTGAGGTCATGAAGCTTCTTTGGGCACTGGAGCCAGGTGGTAGCAGTGACGGCCTCGGTGATCGGGGCCCACGTCATTCTTTCTGGAGGGCCTCCTGGCCCCTGTGGGTCTTGCAGTGTTGACCTCCTGCACAAAGCTGGAGTGCTGCATGTGAGACCCTGGGTGCCCCTTCCCTGGCTTGCTGAGCCATTTATGTTAGTGCTGAAGCACTTATAGCATTTTTTTTTAGGTGTGGAAGGCAATTCAGCTTTAAGAGCTGAAGTCTCCCATTTAGGAATTCATTTTAATGTTCATTTTTTTTTCAGAAGGCAGCTGAGCTGTAAGGGCTAAAAACTGCCTATTTTGACATGATGTTTATTTTTTTCATTTCAGAAGGCAGTTTCCCTTTAAGGGACCGAAATGCTTTCTACAAAGACAGCCTTGCTTTAAGAGGAGGCTGATCTTGCTGCAATGACACTATGGCCACGCTACACTGGGGCCTCCTGCCGGGACTAAGTTAATGTTAGTTAGCCACCAACAGCAAATTACCGGTCCTGCCAGTGCCATCAATTTCGGCGGCCATTAACACCGGCCCGCGGTGACACCGGCAGGTTTTTAGCAGGTGTCGAATTTCTAGGCCTTTGTTTCAAGTTTGGTAGGTCAACTATGATAGTTTCCAATGTGCCGTACCAATTCTCTATTTTATATTATAGAGCAATGGAGCTGTAGGAACACTTTCGCTCTTCTTCCTTGATAATATTTACAGCAGGGGTTACTTTCCTCCACTGAGCATGTATAAAAATCCCCAATGTATCCTCTCGATGCTATCGCAAATCCTATTCAGTTGCTATGAAGGAACTTGATTAATGTTGAAACCTGTTAATTAAGCCCATCAAGTAGATTATTCTCATTAATCAGGACCTCAGTATTCAGCAATACATTGATATTCATTTTAAAGCACTGGTGTTTGTAGAAGTGTCCCACTAGAAAGCCATATCTCATTAATTGGCACCAACAATACCCGACTGTATTGTCCCGGAGACCTGTGTAATGACAGTACCATTGCTGCATTGGCCTACAAATTTTAAAGTTTACAATTTTAAATGTTAATATGCAAACAATGATAATTAGATTTCACTATCTGGGACTTCAGTTGTGTAGAAACTGTCAGAGGACATATTACAAACTTTTCTACCTGTTTGTTTCAAAATTAGTGAAGCAACAAACTTACTAAAGTATTGGACTTATAGCACTAAAAGTAAATAGTTCTTGTGACATGCCAGAATGTATCACTTATTCATATGCTGCTCTTTTTCGTACTCAGTCACACGCCAATTCATGTATTTTTTTTAATCCATCTGGATACATATATTGAGAGTCCACAAGGAGAATCCATGGGGTAGAAATTAGGTCGCGCCCCATTTGCGGCGCAAATATCGTCTGGACGCAAATATTAGCGCCTGGCGCTAATTATCGGCACTGACTGGAAACGTCACTTTTACCGCCCCGGGAGGTGAGTGGAGCGCTAAAGCAGGCGTTGCACACCTGTCTTAAGGCGCAAAGGCCGAGCAGTGAGGCGCTAACTCAGAGCGCTGGCGAAGCTCATGTAATGTCAGTCAGCAATGGAACACACACACAATGGCACGGGCCAGTTCTTAAAGGGGATGGTTAATCTTGCTTTCCATGCACATCCTGTTCATTGCAGCCTTGAATCTCGGCCTGGAGAGACTTGCACATCAAATGTGCTGGAAAGAACAATGGAGAGTACCAGGCAAAGAGCTCAGAGTGCAGCTCCCACAGTCTCTGCTAAATCGATACAAGGAATGGCAAATCAAAATGAACCTGCAAAGTGCTGCTCAGTACCCAAAACTCCTTCACACAACGTTGAATCTCTCCAGAAGTCTCTCCCTCTCTCTCTCAGAATGCGTAGTTCAAAAATGCCACCAACAATAAAAGACAGGAAGAGGCCCCCTTTAAATAGCGCCCCCCCCAGCCCCACAGCGATTGATAGCGTTCCAGTCTTCTGGTCGTTGGAAGCGCCAGGCGGTAAGGCAGGGGGCACCACTCAATTTCCGCTCCGGGGCGCCACAAGGGCGTTGCACCATGGAATGACGTCACAATCTGCGCGCGCAGGTGGTCGCAGCGGTAAGTTTTAGCGCCGCCGCACAATGTCAAGTTAAGTTCCCGAGCGGCGCAAACATCGCTGCGCCCGGGCGTTAGCGGCTTTGCGCCCCATTAGCGCCCTCTTAAGGCGCTAACGGGAGGCGCAACCAACTGAATTTTTACCCCCATGCAACATAAATTCAACAACAACAACTTGCATTTATAACATGCTTTTAACCTAGTGAAACAACACAAGGCACTTGAGGCCGAGCCAAAGAAGGAGACATAAGCATCTCTACCCAGCCTGAAACCCTCATCCATATCTTTGTGACCTCCAGGCTCGAATATTCCAATGCTCTCCTGGCCGGCCTCCCACCTTCTACCCTCCGTAAACTTGAGCTCATCCAAAACTCTGCTGCCCGTATCCATTAGGAGACAAAAACTTGGTGAGAGAGATATGTTTTGAGGAGCGTCTTAAAAGAGGAGAGAGAGGCGGCGAGGTGGTGAGATTCAGGGAGGGAAATTCAGAACTTCGGGCCTAGATATTGAAGGCACGGCCGCCAATGGTGGAGCGAAGGAAGTCGGGGATGCACAAGAGGCCAGAATTGGAGGAATACAGCGTTCTCGAAGGCTTGTAGGGCTGGAGGAGGTTGCAGAGGTTGGGAGGGGCGAGGCCATGGAGGGATTTGAACACAAGGATGAGAATTTTAAAATCGATGATTTGCTGGGATGGAAGCCAATGTAAGTCAGGGGTGAACAGGAATTGTTGCAAGTTAGGACACGGGCAGAAGAGTTTGGGATGAGTTCAAGCTTATGGAGGGTCACGTTGGAATATTTGAGCCTGGAGGTAACAAAGACATGGATGAGGGTTTCAGCAGCAGATGGGCTAAGGCTGGGAAGTGCAACAATATGGTGTCTACTTGAAAGGCTCCTGAGGACAGCATGGCCCTGAATTCCCTCAGACTTTCTGCCACTGTAACTTTGTCTGGAGTGTGGCGGAAACCCCATTTATGTGCTTCAGGGTTTACTATCTGGTAAAGAGTGCAACAAAACCACTGAAAATTCTTCAACAAACATAGAAAATTTGAATATTTCTATTTGTCGTAACCATATTTATCTTTAGATGGAAAAGAGTTGGAAAAATCAATATTCTGATCTATTTTTAAAAGAAATGATTTTTTTTAAAAAGATTTGAAGGCAGCCATGTCTACATTTGTATATTTCTTCCGTGTGCCCATAATTTCTCACATGAGCTCCCAGTCTCAGCTTTGCTGGCTGGCCGAAGTGTCAAGCGGAGCTAAGATGCTTCTGCAAAAGGAGGGAGGGGAGATTGGAGGTTGAGGCAACTTGGGCACATTTATCAGAGGCTGATTGGAGAGTGATTTTGGCAGAGATCTGGGAATAGGGCATCTGTTATTCTCTTGGTTAGTAAATGGTATTTGGCTTGAGGGTCTAACGAAAAGGAGAAATAACTGTAAATAACTGATCAAGAATTATTCTGAAAAAACAATCTCCTTAGTTCATTCCTATCCCATTCTTCCCTTCAACATGCGGGCCGATTTGTGCATTCATAATGGCATGCGTTGTGAACTCCCCGATACTTCTCCAGGAAGATTTGGCCCATTGGACCTTAACCACATATTATGTAATGAGTATGTTTTCTTTTCTCATTTCTCTTTATGTCGATCCCTTGTCCAGCTGGACATATATCTAGGGCTCGCTTCCCATTACAATTAGGTTGCAAATAGGCAAGCAGATGCTGCTGAAGTTCCACACTTTCAACTGGTTTGAAGCAATATGATGTGCATCCATGGAGCATGGTGGGAATACATTCATAAATTTTACGGTGAGTTGTTCTGCTTGCCGTGCGACTCAAGAGGATCTCCTGATATGTGATGTCCACATAGCTTAAATACTTGCTTGACAGTTGACTAATGGGTGACTATCCTCCTTGGGGTGGGAGGTAAGAAGGGTCTCTTTCAGGGTCGAGATGGCTCCAAGGTGACATGCCCCAGGTGATGGAAGTTTGGACCACATTCACCCTCTGTGATAGACTTAGTAACCTGATACCTGGAGCAGGTCCACAGTAGTCCAAGGCACTGTTGCTGATTGATCAACCAGACTGGCCTTCTAATAGAGGGGAATTTTTACTCTTGAACCCACTGGGTGCGGTGGGGGGGGACCCGGTAGCACACAGGAAACCTGGAAGTCTGTGCATGTGACGTCACTGACAGGTTCCCCACCTGGAAGTCAGCCTGATTGACAGGCTTGGCTCCCAGTTGGGTGGGGAACGCTGGAGAAGAGGCCGCAGCCTCAGCTAGATGTGAGTCCTGACCCGGGGGGGGGGGGGGGGGTGATCCCTGATCCCACGGGGTCCGATTCCCTGGGGGGGGGGGGGTTTGTGTGGGGGGAGGGCGGCTGATGGTGCGGGAGCTTGGGGGACCAGGGGGAAGCACTCCTGCTCCTCCCGGCCCACAGGGAGTGCTCCCCGAGGCTGTCCTCACCTTGCTGCAGCTGCTGGGTATCCAAAGGTCCGGGAATCCCGGCCGGCCGCAGGCAAACCTGCAAAGCAGGTTAAATCCGAGGCTTCCAGACTCATTATCATATTTAAAGTGCCAACCCATCTCATGGGAGTGGGTTGGCTGCCCTTCCCCTGCCCTGCCTCCGTTAAAACTGGAAGTGGACGGGTTGGAGGCGGGTTGGGGTCGGGATTCAGATTTTTAACACTTTAACCTCTCACCAGACCCAAACCTGCCCTTTTCTGGGGTTAAAATTACCCCCATAGATTCCAGAGGGGGAGACTAGTCACTGGGGCTGGGATTCTTCTCACAGGGCCTCAGATAGTCCTGCAAACAAATGCGCTCAGGTGGATATTAAAGAAAATGATCAAGAATTCCACTAAAACTCACCTAATCAGTGGGAGGTACATGCTCACCACTACCCATAACAGCAGTCCGTGCACAGTATTCGCACTTATGGTTGGTTTAGCTGGATAGGCCGTGCTTTGTCCTGGTAGGCTGCTTGGTAGACTGCTTAAATTTCAGCCGTAATCCTGCCCGCACTTGGAGGTCCCTAATCCCTGGCTCTGCCAATCTGCACTTAATTTTTCTGGGCTTAGACAAGTGTGTCGAATGTCTATTTGTGCACCCAGTATGGGACAAACAGAAATTATACAGGTGTAAATGTCTCAATAGCTTACTCAGGAACTCTTAAATATGGCAATGCATTTCTGCACATGCCCAGTTACCAACCACCACCCCCCCTCCATAAAAATTATCTTAAATGAGTATAACTAGATTTTAGAATAATATTCCTGCATAAAATGTCTGGCGTCTTTTGACTCATGAAAAATACTATTCCAAATATTTGTGTATGCTAGTCAAAACACAATTATTGCATTTGCTAAAACCAGTTGTACGATGTATCATGTGCAAAAAAGCAATTCAGGTCTAGTCACAAAGCTAAGGATGTCAGCACTAATAGCAGAAAGCATGAAATTGCATTCCTTCAAATTAGTTACAAGGAACTCAGTATATTTTCCTTCCTACATCAAGGCAGCCAGGCATAAATATCACGTTTGTACAGAATATGTCCAGTTCTGTCGGTTCTGAAAAATGACAGCTTTAGTTTGTAAATGACATTCAGAAAAAAATCAATCGCTGTGTAACCTCTGCTAATGGACATTGTGCTTTGAATGATATGCAAAAAGCTATTTGTCTTTTCATGAGGTTTAAACTCCGCACTAACAGCAAATCAATGAGATAGCATTCATCCCGGGCTGACAAAATTAGTCAACACAGGACTGCAGTTCTAAATGGGGCTCAGGTGGCTCCTTGGATTATTGCTGTTGCTTTCCTATATTTCAGCTAACACCGCTGTCTGCTGCTGACTGAGGCTGTATCGATCACCTGTGAAATGAGTTTGGCAGTTCTTAGTTTGGGTCTTAATGGACATAAGGTGCCAGCATTCCTGAAATCCGTACGACATAATGGCTATTTAACATGACTGTCAATTTTTTCCCTGTAGTTCTGCAGGGTTTGTTTGCAAAAGCGTTTAAATCCGGTCAGAAGCTGTACTTAAATGTAAGCAATAGTCATTTGATCAATTGCTATTTAATGGTGATATCGAATAGGTACTTAACCACCATTTACTAGTTTCAAACACTATAAGACTAAATTAATTGGTTGCGCTCAGCAGACCGGCTTACTCATAGCAAGCAATGCAGAGGTGTCCATTTAACACAGTGTTGAAAGCTCCATTCAGCTTAATTGATGATAAGCAATATGCAGGTGCTTTATGTAAAACAACTTTCACAGCTCCTGTATTCTGAACTTCTCTGTGCTCTGGTGTTCCTAAATCTCTGGGGTAGAACAATGTACAAAAATAATGTAAAAAGGTTTCCGTTCAGTTTTGATTGATTCTTGCTTTGTGTTTTTGCTCTGTGCAAGGGGTTCAGGCCACCGTGTCTAAAGTCCTCTGTCTGCTTGCTGCACGCTGCGTTGGTTTTATAGCCTCGGCCCACATCTGGCATGCAAATGTTGGAAGATTGACTGAGGAAATGCAGCCATCTAGATCCTCTGCCACATTCATCTACAGCGTAGCTATGGCTCCATGAGCAGAGTAAATCATAAATCCTAATGAAACAGCACAGACGGAGAGGAAGCCTCAGACATATGTCAAATGGAGAAGATATGGCTCAGCGGCAAACATTAATTACATTTGTTGGACATAAGTTCCACGGCCTGCACTGATACAAAATTAAATCACCAATTTTACACGCTGGCTTAACTCGCCATATGCCAAAAGTATAATATGCACACATTTAGAACGAAATGATCTTCATTTTGTAATACTTCAATCTTTTTGACAATATGTTACAATTTAATATCGGATGCTTCTTTCTGGAAAAATGTTTTACAATAATCTTAGTACATGCATGAAGATGATGAGATTCAACTATTTTCTATATAATTTCGAACTAAATTGTCTTTTGAAAAAAGTGATGTACAATTAGGAGAGGATTGATGCATTTTGTTTTTTAAGCAGGGGACTTGATGAAATATTGTGGTTATGTTTATCTTTATTGCCCTTTGACATTCCCATCAGATAGTTAGCAAGAATGTTATATAATCTCAAATACAAGGAAACCTTGCTATTGCAGACTTTGTTTTCTCGATACATGATATCCGAGGGGGTTAAAATAGTCTCTGAGAGTCAACGGTAAACCAATGTTACGGTTATTAGTGGGAGTCAGCTTTACTGGTGACATCCTTAACATTTCTTTCCCTGAGTCCATTCTAACTTCCTATTATGAATATGTGACCATTGAGCCAAGAATCAGTCGTAGAATTCAAACATTAGGAACGATTTTAATTCCCTCCGCCCAGTGTAAATAGAATGGTAATAGCCCGAAAATGACATTGGGTCACTTACTGCCCCATTTACACTGGCACTCTGTCCTATAAGGTACATCGGACCCCGATTGCAATTTCGAGGTACAAATGGGTAGGTACTCTAATTAGCAGGATGTGACTAGTGTCCTGCAGGGATCTGTGTTTGGGCCTCAACTATTCACAGTATTTATTCACAACTTACATGATGGCATAGAAATTCATATATCCAAATTTGCCGATGACACAAAGCTAGGTGAAATTGTAGGCAGCATAGATGGAAGCATAAAATTACAAAGGAATCGCGACAGATTAAGTGAATGGGCAAAACTGTGGCAAATGGATTTCAATGTAGGCAAATGTGAGCTCATCCACTTTGGACGTAAAAAGGATAGAACAGGGCATTTTCTAAATGGTGAAAAGCTAAAAACAGTGGATGTCCAAAGAGACTTGGGGGTCCAGGTACACAGATCATTAAAATGTCATGAACAGGTACAGAAAATAATCAAAAAGGCTAATGGAATGCTGGCCTTTATATCTAGAGGACTAGAATACAAGGGGGTAGAAGTTATGCTACAGCTATACAAAGCCCTGGTTAGACCACACCTGGAGTACTGTGAGCAGTTCTGGGCACCACACCTTAGGAAGGATGTATTTGCCTTGGAGGGAGTGCAGCATAGGTTTACCAGAATGATACCTGGACTTCAAGGGTTAAGTTACAAGGAGAGATTACACAAATTAGGGTTGTATTCCCTAGAATTTAGATGGTTAAGGGTGATCTGATCGACGTTTTCAAGATATTAAGGGGAACAGATAGGATAGCTGGAGAGAAACTATATATCCACTGGTTGGGGATTCTAGGACTAGGGACATAGTCTAAAAATTAGAGCCAGACCTTTCAGGAGTGAAATTAGGAAACACTTCTACACACAAAGGGTGGTAGAAGTTTGGAACTCTCTTCCACAAACGGCAATTGATGCTAGATCAATTGTTTAATTTTAAATCGGAGAGTGATAGCTTTCTGTTAACCAAAGGTATTAAGGGATGTGGGCCAAAGGCGGGTATATGGAGTTAGGGCACAGATCATCTCATTGAATGGCGGAGCAGGCCTGAGGGGATGAATGGCCTACTCCTGTTCCTATGTTCCTATTTCTTTTTTGGTGGTCCTAAGAGGAATGCTTTACTGGGCCCACAGAAACACTGCAGACCCCTGCCAGCCAGTCCTACAGCACCCACCCCACCCCGCAGAATCGCCTTCCCCCCACCCCAGTTCTAACTGTCAGCCAGCTCACCGTGGGAGTTGGACGATTTCCTGCACTCCCAGAACTGGCGTGCTGTTGTGGGGCGCCCGCTTGGTGCTCGTAGCTCACCTGCAGCATGTCAATGAGGCCCGAGCCTCAAACTGGCTTGGCCCACAAGCTGGTATGATCGAGCGGGCACCCACAGCTCACCTGTTCTCCACCTGTAGTTAAAATCAGCCCTATTGATTCTAAAACTCTTGACTTTTCCCCCCTCATTTTCCAATAAACTTCTCCCTTCTTCCCTTCCTGAAAAATATTGGACCAGAAATTCGGGTCTCCATGGGTGAGCACGCGCTGGGTACTCACCCGTAGACCCAACGAAAGTGCCGGTTTCGCGCATGCGCTGCGCATGCGCTGGAAACCGGAACTTCCGTTCCCCTGAAGGAAGGGGTTCAGAGGTCGAATGCGTGCGCCGGAGAGGCAGCGCGTAGACCTCGAAGTTCGTTTTTTTTTTCAGGTTTCTCCGTGAGGGTAAGTATGGAGAAGCTGCGCGGGGAAAAAGGAGGCACAAGGCCTGCTTTTAACAAGATAAATGGTGAATTAAGTACAATTTAAACATTATTTCAACAGGTTTATCTTTTATACATACTTTAAAGAAAGGTAAGTTTATTTTTAGCACCGTTAAAAACTGTAATTAATTTTTTCAAAAATTTAAATTTTTGTTTAAAGTAGTTAATTTATGTAATTTATAGTTATTTTAAAAATGTGATGTGTTATTTAAATTTATTTGAAGTTTTAGTGAGGTTTTGGGGCCTATCTCTATTCATAGATTTGACAGGTCTTCCTGTCAAATCTATGGATGAAGTTTCCCTGCTCCGATTGGCTCTCCATGGCCCACGTGATCCCAGGGGACGCTTCGAACTAACTGCGCCCTGGGATACGCAAGCACTGAGCGCCAGCAGCTGAAGGAGGCCCAGGAGCCGAATTCCTCGTGGGCCCGAAGCACAACGGCAGGCACGGTATATAAGTACGCGCGCGATTCTTGCACCCGCGGGAAGCCGGAGAGCTGAATTTCTGGCCCATTGTCTACAGTCTGCAGGTGTCACTTGCCCTCAAGCACCTGATCCAAGTGGCCATTTAAATGTGAGTGTTGAGAGTCTAGGGGCGCAATCTTGCCAGCCCTGGGGAGGCGGGTTTGGAGGCGGGACTGCCGGGAAAATGGCAGAATCTGGGGGCGGGTACCCATCCCACCCCCAACCCGCCTCCGTGCCATCTCCAGGAGGCGGGTAGCCGACCCGCGCCGGGTCCCATCTCCTGGAGGCGGGAAGGGGATTACAGCCACTTAACTGCCTGTTAACAGGTAGTTAACAGGCAGTTAAGAGGATTATCCCCATTTTTCCAGCAGAGGCGCGGGCTTCCCGACGTCGGGAAACCCCGCCAGGGTCACCGAGGTGAGCAGTGGGTCTGCAGGGGTCTGCGGGGTGCAAAAGTGCGCTGTGGAGGGAAGTGATGGGTGCAAGTGTGGAGAGGTAAGTGTGTGAGGTGAGTGAAAAGTGATAGAAAATGTTTACTTACCTTTGTTTCTTCCTGCAGGCTTCAACAGTTGGGAATGTGGAGACTCTCGCATCTCACCGGCAGAGATGACAGATGGCTGCTGCATTCTCCGATGCAACAACCATCTAATTTCTGCTCACAAAAGAGGTTTGATGAGTCTTGAATACAAGAACTCATCAAACAACAGAGAACGTCAGTGTTTGACAGCTTCACAGAGCTGTCAAACGATGACAATTCGTCTGTCAAAAATGTTTGACAGATGAAACGTCATACGCTAACGTTCTCTGTAACCGGCTTCCCCTTAATTGGCCTGCTGAGCCCGCTGGGCGGGCTTAACAAGGTCAATCAAGGGAAAATAGCGTGGGTTGGCCACAAGTCGATGGAGGCGGGACTAAAACCCGACAAGCAGCAGTCCTGCCTCCAACGCACCCCCATTGACAAAATCACCCCCTTTGTACCCATTGGGAGAATCACAGCTAAGCCTGCTCTTGACCTCATCCAGCATTCAAACATATGCAGTTATACGGGAGTCACCGGATAACAACCTGAAGTAAGAATGCTGGCCCTTTTTTTCACCCTCTTTAACTTGGCTGGTGAATCTGATTTTAATACCCCAGCTGAATTGAGCTAACTCAGCACAGATCAAGGATAGAATATGGCACCTGTCTAGTTTGTATCTCTTGAATACCTAATTGCTGCTTTGTATTGATGAGCTAGTGTATATCTTACATTCTTCTTTCACTCTTCTATGTAGAAATTGTGTATATTTTGTATATTATGTTAATTTGTGGTAATATTTGAATGACCAAACAGTTCAATTAATTATATTATGTCAATCAGCTTCAGATAGAAGATTGGCTCTGCTCAAGTGTATCAAACAGCCATTATTGGAATCCAATGCTATAGAGGTTTTTTACAAGATGAAAAATACTCAAGATAAAATGAAGGAACTGAACAGGACAGTGGATTATTTGGAGGTCTAAAATATTAAAATTAAAATGCAGCTACATCCATTTATTCTAAGTACTCAGCATCAATCCTGCATATTGGATACAAAAACATCTGGTACTAGCCTTTATCTGGCTAAAACAGTATCATTTGGCACAACAAATGCTACAATGCAGAGGCGCTACAAGTTCCATAGAAGAGGGGATAGTGCCAGAGGACTGGTGGACAGCTAATGTTGTTCCTATATACAAAATTGGAGATAGAACAAAACCTGGGAACTATAGACCAGTTAGCTATACTAAAAGAAGTGATAGAAGAGCATCTAGAAACAGAAAATATAATAAAAAATAGTCAGTATGGATTCCAAAAAGCTAAGTCATGCTTAACTAACCTGATAGAATTCTTTGAAGAAGTAACGGAAAGAGTAGACAAGGGTAATGTAGTAGATGACATATACTTGGATTTTCAAAATTCCTTTGATAAGGTACCACACGGTAGGCTCATGACAAAGGTTAGGGCATGTGGAGTCAGGGGTCAAATAGCTGAGTGGGTAGTAAATTGGCTAAAAATAGAAAGCAGAGAGTAAGAGTAAAGGGTAGTTATTCAGATTGGAGGAAGGTAGAAAGCGATGTTCCACAAGGATCAGTGCTGGGACCACTGTTATTCATAATTTATATTAATGATTTGGATTTAGGAACAAGTAACTCAATATCAAAATTTGCAGATGATACCAAACTAGGGGGGTATCGCTAATACTGAGGAAGAATGCAACATAATACAAGAAGACATTAGAAAACTTACAGACTGGGCAGTTAAGTGGCAAATGAACTTTAACATAGATAAATGTGAAGTGATGCACTTTGGTAGGAAAAACAGAAACATCACCTACACCTTAGAAAATAAGATACTGAATGGGTTGGAAGAGCAAATGGATTTAGGGACACAGGTGAATCATTAAAAGCAACAGCACAGGTCAGCAAAGCAATTAAAAATGCTGACAAAGCATTGGGATTTATTTCTAGGGGTATAGAATTCAAAGTAGTGAAGTTATGTTATAATTGTATAGGACCCTGGTCAGGCCACAATTAGGAGTACTGTGCAGAGTTCTGGTCTCCATACTACAAAAAGGACATAGAAGCACTGGAGAAAGTGCAAAGAAGATTTACAAGGATTGGACCAGCACTGAGAGATTACAGCTATCGGGAAAAATTGAACAGGTTGTGTCATAAATCGCAAGTAACAACTCAGGAAGTACTACTGGGCGGCCAGCTGGGGCGCCGTCCAGGGAGTATAAATACTCAGGCATGGGCCCACCTTGGGCAGAGACAATCTGGAAACAGGAAGCTAGTGACTGCTAACTAGACCTCCATGTTTTGTTACAAGTTGATTAAAGCCTTGCTTTATGTTCAAGTGCGTAGTGAGTCTTTATTACGTCAATTTAATCAACTTGATATCGTCTCCACGCTTTGGGTGATTCGGAACAACCAGCTGCAACTCGAACCACAGAAGGGAACTTGGGCAAGAAACTGATCCATCATGGAAAAACTCCTTAGACCCGCTCGTCTCGACCTGGACCCGAATGCACCTGCGGCAGCAAAGGTATGGAAGCATTGGTTTCGTACCTTTAGCAACTTTCTTGAAGAATGTGGGGCGGATGTCCCCAATAAGTTACGAATGCTTATCAACTACGTGTCTCCTCATGTGTATGATTATATTGAGGACTGTATAGACTATGACACTGCTATCGAAATCTTACAGCAGCTATATGTCAAGTCCCCAAATGAAATCTTTGCTCGACACCTACTGGCCACAACTCGGCAGCAGCCTGGGGAATCACTCGATGAATTTCTCCAGAAACTTCGCAGGCTCAGCAAGGATTGTAACCTTAAAGCAGTTTCAGCTGAACAGTATCAAGAGGAACTAATCCGCGATTCCTTTATCAATGGAATCGCGTCCCCTTTTATACGTCAGCGCCTGCTGGAAAATAAAACCCTCAATTTACGGGCTGCTTATGACCAGGCGTGTTCCTTGGACTTGGCCAAGAAAAATGCAGACACTTATCTCCCACCACGTGCACGGGCGGCGGCTATCTCCTTTAATGAGTCTTTCGGTAGGTCTCGGGCGGATGCCCCCACTGATGTTGACTCTACTCTAACAGACGACGACCCTACCCTAGAGGCCTTCGCTGATGACGACCCCGCCCTAGCAGCATCCTGGCAATCAGGAAGAAAGTGTTTCTTTTGTGGAGGGGCGTGCCATCACAGAAAATTTTGCCCGGCTCGTAATGTGACCTGCAATCATTGCAGCAAGAAAGGACACTTTTCCAAGGTATGCCAGTCACGGGCCTTTGCTAACAAGAAAGGCCGCTCCTCTAAAGTATACCGGTCGAGAGCTCCTGTTAGCTTCACAGCTGCTATCTATGGAGCTGCTCCTCCCCCAAGAACTACTGTTAAGGCTACAGTTGCCGAAGGGAAAATTGCCCCTCCTCCCATCACGGCTGTTTTTCCCCAAAGTTTGTCCCATGCAGCCACGAAGGTTTCAGTAAATGGGCACACTCTAAGCGCACTAATCGACTCCTGCAGCTCTGACAGCTTCATTAGTAAGCGGGCTGTCAACAGGTTAAAACTGCACATTTATCCCTCGGACAGGGAGATTGCAATGGCTCTGACGACGCTGACCACCAATTCTTCTGGCTTCTGTCTGGTCAACCTCATCCTCAACGGCCGCACGTATCTCTCCACCCGGCTCGGAGTACTCGCAAACTTATGCAGCGATGTGCTTCTGGGACAGGACTTCCAGAAGCAGCACAAGAAGATCACTTTTGAGTTTGGAGGGTCAAGGCCGGAGCTTACCATTTCTAAGGTGCCGTTTTGTGCACTCTCGGCGGCCTTACTCGGTGAACCCTCCCTGTTTGCCAATCTTCCCCCCCGCTGTAAACCCATAGCCACCAAATCGCGGCGCTTTAGCCAAGATGATCGAGCGTTTATTGAGGCGGAAATCTCTCGCCTTTTAGTCGACGGTATTATCGAGCCATGTTCATCTCCCTGGCGGGCTCAGGTCGTCATCGTGAGGAATCCCTTAAAACAACATAAAAAACGTCTGTGTATCGATTATTCGCAGACTATTAATCTATATACCGATCTGGATGCCTACCCGCTGCCACGCATAGATGACATGGTCAACAACCTTGCCAAATACAAGGTATTCTCGACCTTCGATTTAAAAAGCGCGTACCATCAGGTGCCACTGCAAGACTCCGACAAGAAGTATACGGCCTTTGAGGCCAATGGTCGGCTTTTCCAGTTTCGCCGCCTTCCATTCGGGGTCACCAATGGGGTGGCCGTCTTCCAACGGGCCATGGATGGCCTAGTCCGGCAAGAGAACTTGACGGATACCTTTCCGTATTTAGACAATATCACTATTGCCGGCCATGATCAAAAGGAGCATGACGCCAATCTTCAGAGATTTTTTGACGTACTCCGCCGTCGCCACTTAACGTTTAACGAATCCAAATCGGTGAAGTCGGTGCCATCGGTGAACATTCTTGGCTACTGGGTGGGCAACGGTGTTATTAAACCGGACCCAGAGCGACTTCGTCCACTTCAGGAGCTCCCTCCCCCGACGAACCTCGGCTCTCTTCGTCGGGCACTTGGCATGTTTGCTTATTACGCAAAATGGATACCACACTTCTCCGATAAAATACAGCCCCTGCTCCATGCGAAGTCTTTTCCATTGGAAGCTACGGCTATTTCTGCCTTCAACCTCCTCAAACGACAGCTGGAGAAAGCCACGCTTCGCTCCATTGACGAAAATCTTCCTTTTGTGGTCGAATGCGATGCATCGGAGGTGGCGATCTCCGCTACCTTGAATCAAGGTGGCCGACCCGTGGCATTCCTATCCAGAACCTTGCAGGGTAGCGAGCTCCATTACCCCCCCGTCGAGAAGGAGGCTACGGCCATCATCGAGGCTGTACGCCAATGGGGTCATTTTCTTGCTCGGCGTCATTTTACGCTTATAACTGACCAGCGCTCTGTGGCCTTCATGTTGGATAACCGGAGGCGCACGAAAATCAAAAATAATAAAATTCAACTCTGGAGGATGGAGCTGGCTGCCTTTGGATATACTATCTGTTACCGACCCGGCAAACAGAACGTGGCCCCAGATACCTTCACACGGGCATTTTGCTCCTCAATGTCAACGTCGACTCTGGCGGATTTGCATATGGACTTATGCCATCCTGGTGTGACCCGCATGTTGCACTTTGTGCGCTCCAAAAATCTACCATTTTCAATCGAGGACGTAAAGAAAACATGCTCCTCCTGTAGGATTTGTGCAGAATTGAAACCACAATTCTTTCGCCCATCAGATGGCTTACTCATACATGCAATGCAGCCTATGCAGAGGCTCAGCATAGACTTTAAAGGGCCATTGCCTTCGTCGACAAGGAACACCTACCTACTTACGATGGTGGACGAGTATTCACGCTTTCCCTTCGCCTTCCCCTGCCCTAATATGCTTACCTCTACGGTAATTAAATGCCTCGATCAGGTCTTTTCCCTTTGCGGGACGGCCAATTTTATCCACACTGATCGGGGTCCCTCCTTTATGTCGAGTGAACTTAAAAGTTATCTCTCCCAACGGGGAATCGCCTCAAGTAGGACGACACCATATCACCCAATCGGTAACGGACAGGTTGAACGATACAATGCCATCATCTGGAACGCTGTCCGTCTGGCACTAAGGTCACGCAACCTGCCAGACCAGCAGTGGGAAACGGTGCTCCCCGACGCGTTACACTCTATCAGGTCTCTTCTCTCCACATCTACTAATGTCACGCCTCATGAGCGATTCTTCAAATTCCGGCGTCGCTCTACACATGGGACGTCTCTACCGTCATGGTTGGTGGCTCCAGGCCCGGTACTACTCCGGAGGTTCGTCCGGTCTGCCAAAAACGACCCTCTCGTTGACGAGGTGGAGTTAACGGAGGTAAACCCCACGTATGCGCACGTACGGTACCCTGATGGCCGGGAGACCACCGTCTCGCTCCGAGATCTGGCTCCCTGCCCAACCGGTCACACGGGCCCGAATGATGAAGGATCCCCCGACAATGATATCAACACTCCGCACCCCTATGAAAATGACGCCCCGCCTGGGACATCGGGGGATCTGCCGGCAACGCTACCGGATCAACTCAGGGAGCTGGACGCTCCCCGTAGGATGGCCACCCGAAACCAGGACGCCGGACAATCTCCAGCCACGACCCGGGATGAGGCCAGCTCAGCACCTGTGGGGACCCGCACCCGGAGTCATGATATTCCCAGTCCTCCACAGGATGATCAAGATGACGCGGACTCTACTGACTTACCGGTACGGGCCAAGCGACCCAGGGACCAGGACACGGTCCGGGGAGACGTGCCTTCCAGTCACAAGCAGAGAGCTAAATGTCTGCGGCTATTTCTGGTCCGCCTAGTCCGTTAAAGGAAGACTGGACTTCCAAACCTTTTAGGGAGGAAGAATGTCATAAATCGCAAGTAACAACTCAGGAAGTACTACTGGGCGGCCAGCTGGGGCGCCGTCCAGGGAGTATAAATACTCAGGCATGGGCCCACCTTGGGCAGAGACAATCTGGAAACAGGAAGCTAGTGACTGCTAACTAGACCTCCATGTTTTGTTACAAGTTGATTAAAGCCTTGCTTTATGTTCAAGTGCGTAGTGAGTCTTTATTACGTCAGGTTGGGTTTATTTTCTTTTGAAAAGAGAAGACTTAGAGGTGACCTGATAGAGATCTTTAAAATTCTGAATGGGTTGGACAGGGTGGATGTGGAGAGAATGGTTCCACTTGTGGGAGAATCCAAAACTACAGGGCCATAAATACAAGATAGTTACTAATAAATCGAATAGGGAAATAAGGAGAAATTTCTTTACTCAGAGTGGTTCGAATGTGGAACTCGCTACCACAGGAAGTGGTTGAGGCAAATAGTTCAGATGATTTTTTAAAGAAACTAGACGAGTACATGAGAGAAAAGGGAACCAACAGATATGCTGAAAGGCTGAGCTGAGGTAGATGGAATGAGAGGAGACTCGTGTGGAGTATAAACACCAGCACAGACCAGTTGGGCTGAAGGGCCTGTTTCTGTGCTGTATATTCTATATAATTCTATGTAATACAATGCTGGTTTATACCAGATTGATCAACAATAAGAGATTAAGCTCTTTAAATCCCATGACAGCCAGTCTGAGGAGCACAGCATTGATTACCCCTTAACACCCTACAGTCACTTTCATTCGTGTAAAATAATGGAATCAATTAACAAGAGTAAGCTTGAGGATCATCTAGCAATAAGTTAGTAAACAGCATTCAGAAGGGGAAGATCCCGTCTTGACTTCTTTGAGGAAGTTTCACCTCCAGGTAGACTGTGGTAAGCCCTATGATGTGATGTAACTTGACTTTCAAAAGGCTTTTGATAAAGTTCCACATGAAAGGCTAATAATTAAAATCAAAGTTATGGGGGTTCAGGGTAAACCCTGGGAATGGATAAGAAATTAGTTGAAGGGTAGGAACAATGGATACTTGTTAGAGGAGTTATGTCAGAAGTGGGGGAACTACCGAGTGGAATGTCTCAGGACTCAGTGCAAGGACCACTACTGTTTCTAATTTACATAAATGATCGGATTCAATAACTGAATGCAACGTGGTCAAATTTGCAGATGATACCAAACTAGGAGGGGCAGTGTAATCAGAGGACGCAGCTCAGAAATTACAGAATGTGTTGGACAAAATATGTAAGTGGACAGAACAACAGCAGATAAAATTTAATGCAGAAAGCTGTAAATTGTTGCACATAGGAAGGAAAAATAGATGCCATGCATACTGCGTGAATGATGCTGAAACAGCTATGAATGAAGTTGAAAAAGATCTAGGAGTCTTAATAGATTTGATGCTAAACAGGTCCAACCAATGCAGAGCAGCAATCAACAAAGCCAATAGGATGTTGAACAGGGGCAAGTGGAGCATGCTTCAGTGGGGAAGCATTTGGGAAAGAGTGATCACAATATCATTAGGTTTAGAGTAGTTATGAAAAAGGACAAGGAAAAATCAAATAAGAAAACACTCAGGTGGAGGAGAGCTAGTTTTTTTAAATTCATTCATGGGATGTGGGCATCACTGGCAAGGCCAGCATTTATTGCCCATCCCTAGTTGCCCTTGAGAAGGCGGTGGTGAGCCGCTTTCTTGAACCGCTGCAGTCCGTGTGGTGAAGGTACTCCCACAGTGCTGTTAGGGAGGGATTTTGACCCAGCGACGATGAAGGAATGCCGATATACTTCCAAGTCAGGATGGTGTGTGACTTGGAGGGGAACTTGTAGATGATGGTGTTCCCATGTGCCTGCTGCCCTTGTCCTTCTAGGTGGTAGAGGTCGCGTAGAGTTACAGTAAATTGAAAGAGGATTTAGCCCAGCTGGATTGGAATCGAAGATTGGCAGGTAAAACAGTAAATGAGCAATAGGAGGCCTTCAAAGAGGAGATAGTTGAAGTACAGACTGGATACATTCCCACGATGGGGAAAGGAAGGGCATTAAAATCTAGCTAAAGTTCCCTGGATAGCTAAAGGAATTAAAATGAAATAGATAAAGGGGGCTTATAATAAATATCAGGTTCATAATTCAGTAGAGAACCAAGCTGAATACAAAAAGTACAGGGGAGAACTTTAAAATAAAATAAGAGGGGCAAAGAGAGCTTATAAGAATTAAACTGCTGGAGTAGAATTAGGGTTAATTGGCTCAAACTAGTGAAAGATAACTTTCAGACTGATATCAGGAAATCCTTCTTCACACAGGGTGATCAACGTATGGAATATATTTCCAGATAGAGCAGTGGAGGCAAATACCCTGGAATCATTTAAGAAACAATTAGATGCTACAATGACCAGAAGCCATTAGAATCTCTTTGGATGGATGAACTAAGTGGGCCGAATGTCCTTCCACATCCATAATTATCTTCCCACCTTATGATCAAGTGGGAGGATGAAAGAATTGTGTGTTATGGTTTTATCAGGGTAACCTGCATAGCACAGTATTGCAGTACATCACTTTATGCGTTTAAGAAATAAATTTTGGGCAAGCAACGCTAGGGATATAGTTCTGTTATCCCACAATTTCTATTTGTATAATTTACTAAGGTGCAGGGACTATGCCAACTTTCTACCTTTGTCTCCATAATTACTGTAATCAAAGATATAAAACATATCTTAATGATTTATCATGGGAGGAAGACGAGGAGGAGGAAGGTGATGCGCTAATGCAGCACCAGCTGCTCTCATTGCTGCCCACGATGCCCAATGTAATAATGTTGAAACTTATCATAACGAGATGACCATATTTCACTCCCTGCTGAAATCAAGTCAACATGACTGAGTGTTGTATGACATGTGTACACATTAGATTTGATTCAGTCACCAGGTAGCTGGAACTTCTCCATCTCCAATGGCCAGGCATGCTGAGACACCACTGATCTCCAGGGCTTCCTCTTTTGCAGTTGTCAGCTACAAGGTCTGTGGAGGTCCACTTCTGGTTCTCTCCCTCTCCCTTATATTCTGTGCTCTTCTCCTGCAACGGGGGAAAGATCAGACCTATGAATGGCTGCAATGGCATGTGTTCACCTGATGGATGCAGTGCATTTGGTGAGGGTGACTGTCAGGGAGAGGTATGCAATTGCATAAGGATGAGGGTGAGTGGCACTAGTGGATGGATAGATGGGGATGTGAAGAATTGCATAGAAAGAGAAGGATGGGTGCGCTTGTAAGGTAAGTGGGTGTGAGGAGTGATGTGATGGAGTAGGCTTGACAAGGCAGAGCAACTGTACTCACCTTTCCTGACCTGATTAGGTCATTAAAGCGCTTCCTGCTCTGAATCCATGAGCCTGGCACAATGCTCCTGCTGCTGACCTCCTGGGCCCCCTCCAGCCATGCCTTCTTTGTGGCAGCAGCAGATTTCTTCCTCCCATTGGTGGGGAAGAGTATCTCTCTGCGGCTCCTCACTGCCCCCGTCAAGGGAGGCGTCATTGAAGTGCGGCGCAGCCTTTGGCCGTCCTGAATCCATTGTCAGACTTCTTCCTCTGTTGCTTTCAACTCCCAACTCCTCCAACTTCCACCTTTGGATTGTCCCTTTAAATACTTGAGTTGAGATCTCAGCACGCGGGTCCTCCTCACGCCTGCTGCCGCGCAATCGCCGTAAATCCAGAAGTAAAATGATAATGAGGTGGCTGCGTTAAAATGCCACTGACACACGATATCAGACCCCCCCACCCCTGCTCCCAATACACCTCAGAGTAATATCTTTCTGGGAGGTTGGCATAAACAATAGCTTCTACTCCCTATACGATAGCTTTGGCAGCATACTGACTGAAAAATAATCTAATTTCTGCTGTAAAGTAAATTGAAGGAATATAACCAGTCTCATATTTCTTAAATGCTTAAACTTAAAACATGAAAAAAAATCTGTTGCGAGAATCCTTTTTAGCCCTTTGGCTTTTTTTTTTGTCAACTAATTTCTAACGGCCCAGTTGAATTTGGCTTAGTATTACCATTAACCTTGTTTCTACATACAATTTGAATATGACAAACAGTGTGTGGCCAACGGTCTCGCAAGCTGCATTCTTCTGTGGCTGAAATATATAGCTCTTTGAATGCTTTATTTAGCTGCCCTGCCCACACGCTCAATCTCAGTGTGATGGTGCAGAATAACAAAAGAATTGAGCAGAATAAAGCTTGCAGACTTCCTTCGTTATTGAAGTTAAGGTCCGATACACGGCCCTCACCTTTCTGAAAAATAAAGCTGTCTTTTTACGATGAATGTATTTGTCAGCAAATAGACTTCATGCCCTTAACCATGGGTATTAATGGTCGATTAAGTGGACTTTTTAAAAATGTCATTGTGTTAAATGCAATATTTTAATCTCAAAGACTGGCAGTCATCTTTCTGATTTCCACAAGGATGCATGAACTGCTTGTAGCCACAGCAATGAAAAATCTTTGCAAAATTTTCTTTACATTGATTTGTTTTCTTGGGAGAAGGTTAATAAATACAACTTTTTTATAATGTTCAGTCTACAGTTATTGGGGGAGAAATTTGTGTGGCTTGCACCACACGTTAGCGCCAGGAGATGGCGCTAAAATGTCGTTGACAGCTGTAACGACAGCTGATGCCGGTTCCAGCGCCGCATGCCATATCGGTGGTGCCGGTAGCGCTGCTAGTAACCTCGATCACCAGGGAGCTCGCCATGATGCAGATCGTGACGTCAGTGAGTGTGCAACGCTCACATGATGCTCAATCTCCCAACTTCGCTTTAGCCAATGTACTTACCGCCTGGAGAAAGCAACGACAGGTTGAGGTGGCGTGCAGCAGCAGGGAGCCAGCTCCAGTGACGCTATTCAAAGGAATTCTCACCAATCACGCACACCTGTCAGGGTTTTGCAGTTTGAGTGGCTGTGTGCTACTTCCTGCTACTGCAAGAGATTTCCTTAGTCATTTCAAGGTTCTTTGGTATCAGGGAGTATTCTGGCAAGTACAAAACTCCCTCATTATTTTTGAAAGGCTTCAAATTACAATGCTTGCTAAAGGTCATGGGGGCTGTACTGGCAGTTGTCCTCACCCTCCAGGATCTATGGCGGAGGGAGCGAAGGCAGCGAGAAAGACGGGAACATATGCGCAGAGGGAGGAGAAGGGCCATCAGGGCTCTAAACAGGAGGCCTTACCCACCCAGGGTCTTCCAACATCACTTCTCCTACCTTCAATTAAGCAAGGAGCAGTGTATAGGAGGCTTCGCTTCACCAAGGACGTAGTCACAGAACTCTGCCACCTCCTGCAACCAGACCTCCAGCCTCAGACCAGAGCGACCATGGCTCTCCGAGTGGCAGTCAAGGTCACCGTCACCCTCAATTTCTTCACCAGCGGATCCTTCCTGTCTGTAACAGGAGACATAGCTAACATCTCACAGTTCGCCATCCATCGCTGCATCCGGGAGGTCACAGAGGCTCTCTACAGCAGGAGAAGGGATTACATTGGCTTCCCAATCACCAGAGAGAAGCAGGACGAGCGTGCATGTGGCTTTGCCAGGATAGCGGGCCTCTCCATGGTGCAGGGCGCCATCGACTGCACCCACGTGGCTTTGCAGGCACCTCATAACAATCCTGAGATCTTCCGTAACCGCAAAAGCTACCACTCACTTAATGTGCAGTTGGTGTGCGACCACAGACAGCGAATTCTCAATGTCAATGCCCGATATCCTGGCAGCAACCAAGATGCCATCATCCTGCGCCAGACTGGTGTGCCAGCAATCTTCCAGCCACCACATCAAGCTCGAGGGTGGCTGCTCGGAGACAGGGGCTAGCCGCTCTCCACCTGGCTCATGACTCCCCTCCGCAACCCCAACACTCGTGTCCAGCACTCATATAATGAAAGCCATGCTGCCACCAGGAACATCATCGAGCAGACCATCAGCTTATTGAAGCAACGGTTCTGCTGCCTTTGCCGCTTGGAAGGAGCCCTTCAGTATTTGCCAGAATGGGTGTCCCATTTTGTGGTGGTCTGCTGCATGCTCCACAACTTGGCCATCATGAGGGTGCAGCCCCTGCCAGCAGGGATTGTGGGACCACCTCAGGAGGAGGATGAGGAAGAGGAGGAGGACGAGGAGGAAGAGGACGAGGAGGAGGAGGATGAGGAGAAGGAGGAACAGGAGGGAGGCAGCGAGACAATCGGACTTCTGGACAGGCTGTCCGTGACCAGCTGATCAGACTGCGATTCGAATGAATGAAACCCCAGACTCCCATTGCTCACCACATCCCCATCATACCATCCCTGTCTCACGCCATATCAGGTGCCTTGTGCCTGCCATAGTTGAATAGTTGTCATTGTGTGCAAGGTGTGAGATGTGGGTGTTAGTGTTGCTAGGTAGAGATGTTGGTGGGTGAGTGCTGGGGGTGTGGTACATTAAGCAGTGTGTGAATTTTGTGGTACAGATGGTGGTATGTAGCATTTGTTGAAGCCTTCATTCACCCTGACCACCCGTGTGAGCTCGTTAAACTTCCTTCTGCACTGGGTGTGGGACCTGGGGAACACAGTACTGCCCATGACGTGGTGTGCCACCTCCCTCCACATATTCCAGCAGACTTGTAGCGAGGGCCTCCTGCCAGTTGATACAGGACCGCCCGCCTTCTCTCCACCGCTAAAACCAATGCCTCCAAAGCTTCCTCAGAAAATCTCTGGGCTCTCTACCTGGGGCGGCGATCTGCAATCAGCATTTGTAAATAAGTGCTCCTTCTCTTTCTCCTTCTTCTTATGGTTGTCAAGGCAGCTGTACACCCAACGATGCTAAGAATGAGGTGCTGCAGCATCAATGGAACTCCCCTTTAAGTAGTGAAAATAGCCTGGGGCAATCATTAGTTGCATTTAGACTACACCCGATATTGGTCCATCATTTCAGTGTAATGCCAATGACCTTGGGTTTTTAGACAAAAATCATGACTGCAATCATTTTAATGAGGAGTGAGGACGAATTTTGCATGCAGTCTAGATGATTTTCAACTGGCGCTACTTAACCATTTTTAGTCTAAACATCACCCATTCCTTGGCTATAACAAATTTCTATCCCCTGTTGCTGTTCAGTAATGAGTTTGGCATTAGTCTCTGCATTCTGGGTTGTAATCCAGAACTCCCCAACTTGCTCAACCTGCCACTATAGGCATCAACAATTGTGTCTGTTCTCCAAGCTTTCTTAATGCATTCTGGCCTATATTTTCCTTCTCCTCCCTCTTTCTAATTTACTACAATGTGCTGAAAGATGAATTCTGTGTACGATAAAAGGTTAAATTATGAGGACAGGTTTCATAGACTAGGTTTGTATTCCCTTCAGCATAGAACCTTGAGTTAAGGGGTGATCTAATTGAGGTGCTTAAGATGATTAAAGGATTTGATAGGATAGATAGAGAGAAACTATTTCCTCTGATGGGGTAGTTCAGAACAAAGGGGACATAACCTTAAAATTAGAGCTAGGCCGTACAGGGGTGATGTCAGGAAGCACTTCTTCACACAAAGGGTAGTGGAAATCTGGAACTCTCTCCCCCAAAAAGCTGTTGGTCAAATGAAAATTTCAAAACTGAGAATGATAGATTTTTGTTAGGCAAGGGTATTAAGGGTTACAGAACCTAGGCAGTTAAATGAAGTTAAGATACAGATCAGCCATGATCTAATTAAATGGCGGATCAGGCACGAGGAGTGAATGGGCTACTCCTGTTCCTGTGTTCCTATGTATCTGTTTGCATGTTTTTAGAATTATTTTTGATTGATCTAATTTGAGGCTGATGTAACATATCCAGTGGGGGTGAGCAGCGAACATTCACAGTGAGCCCTGAAATAATCAATTAGTCCAGAGTCTAGCAAAGGATTAAATGGGGAGCAATACCACCAGTCCCACAAGCTACAGGTCTCTGCGGGAGAAAAGAAACCAGATGGCGTTACCTAGAGTGAAGGCACCATTCAGCTTTATGGGATGGCGACTCACTGCTAGTAACTTGAGACAGAGAAATATAGAAAGAGGGAAGAAGCTGCCATGGTGGGATTTGAACTCAGGTCTACCAGATCATTAGTCCAGGCCTCTAGATTACTAGTCGAGTAACATAACCACTATGCTACCGTACGCCTATTAGAGAGATGAGGAGAGGGAATAAGAGAAAGAAAAGGTAGAGAGAGGACAGGGAAAGTGGAGTTGAGGTCGATGATCAGCCATGATCTTATTGAATGATGGAGCAGGCTCAAGGGACCGTATGGCCTACTCCTGCTCTTTTTTCTTATGTTCTTATGTTCTTAAAAGGGAAAAGATAGCATAGAACCTGGAAAACTAGCAAATGCTAAAAAACAGCTTCAAAAAAGCAGACAATTAAATAACTGTCCTTAATACAATCCTATGAATGAAAGTGCAGTCAGCACAGGTTTGTCATAATTTAAGCTGCAGCTATAACAAACATTCCATCACTTGAATAGCGAAGATTATGCTAAAAATTGCAGAAGCTTTTCCTCATTTGTCGAGGAGAAATTGTGGGCTACAAGGACGATATCAGATTTTACAAGGACGATCCCAGAACTGAGAGGGTACTACTGTCAGGAAAGACTGAACAGGCTGGGGCTCTTTTCTCTAGAAAAGAGAAGACTGAGAGGTGACCTGATAGAGGTCTTTAAGAGTGTGAAGGGTTTCAATAGGGTAGACGTAGAGAAAATATTTCCAGTTGTGGGGGAATCAAAAACTAGGAGCCATAAATATAAGATAGTCACTAATAAATCCAATAAGGAATTCAGAAGAAACTTCATTACTCAGAGTGTGGTGAGAATGTGGCACTCGCTACCACATGGAGCGGTTGAATAGCATAGATCCATTTAAGGGGAAGCTATATAAGTACATGAGAGAGAAAGGAATGGAAGAATATGTTGATAGGTTTAGATGAATGACTTTATTTATTATTAATGACTTAGATAACACAAGAGAGAGCCATATATCCAAGTTTGCTGATGACACAAAGATTGGTGGCATAGTAAGTAGTGTAGTTGGGAGCATAAAATTACAAAGAGACATTGACAGATTCAGTGAGTGGGAAAAACTGTGGCAGATGGATTTCAACGCAGGTAAATGTGAGGTCATCCATTTTGGACAAAAAAAGGATAGATCCGAGTATGTTTTTAAATGGTGAAAATCTAGGAACAGTGGAGGTTCAAAGAGATGTCGGGGTACATGTACACAGATCATTAAAATGTAGTGGTCAGGTACAAAAATTATTATAAAAGCTAATGGAATGTTAGCCTTTATAACTAGAGGGCTAGAATATAAAGGGGAGGGAGTTTTGCTACAGCCATACAAAACCCTGGTTAGACCACACCTGGAGTACTGTGTACAATTCTGGGCACCGCACCTTAGAAAGGATATATTGGCCTTGAAAAGAGTGAAGTGCAGATTCACCAGAATGTTACCAGGGCTCCAAGGGTTAGATTATGAGGAGAGATTACATAAACTAGGCTTGTATTCTCTGCAATATATAATGTTAAGGGGTGATTTGATTGAGGTTTTTAGGATTGTGAAAGGAATTGATAAGGTAGAGAGAAACATTTTCCTGCAGGTGGGTGAAGTCTATGACAAGCGGGCGTAACCTTAAAATCAAAGACAGGCCATTCAGAGAGAAGTTAGGAAACACTTCTTCACACAAAGGGTGTTAGAAATGTGGAACTCTCCCCCACAAAAAGCAGTAGATGCTGGCTCAGTTATTAATTTTAAATCTGAGTTCAATAGATTTTTGCCTGCCAAGGGTATTAAGTAATATTGAGCCAAGGTGGGTGGATGGAGTTAGGATACAGATCAGCCTTGATCCCATTGAATGGTGGAACGGGCTCAAGGGGCTGAACTCCTGGACCTATGTTCCTATAAAGAGGGGTGGGAGGAGGCTTGTGTGGACCATAAACACCAACATAGACCTGTTGGGCCAAATGGCCAGTTTCTGTGCTGTAATATTCTATGTAGCTATCTATTGGCATTCTCTGTTGCTGAACTGTTTAATAATTGTTTACACTGTTACAATGGCATGGAAGCACTCTTCTGTAGCCTCCTTATCCTTTAGTTTATTCTGGCATTCTGCTCTCTCTCCCTTCTCAGTTCAAGCTGGGGCTCTTCTTTCATTGCCTCCACGCCCATTTCATTCTGACATGCTTCTTCACTCCCTCAGTTCATGTTGGCACTCTCTTCCCCTCCATCCCTGAGCAGAGCTCCATATTCCTGCTAGCAATGTCCTAGGGAACGAGCGAGTGACAAAGTGAGAGAGATGGATTGTGAGAGAGAGGGCCTGTGAAAGAGCGGGCCTGTGAGAGAGAGGGAAAGAAGGGAGGGTGGAATAAGAGAGGAGGAGTGTGCATAAGGGAAAGATGGAGCGAGAGAGAGAGAGAAAGAAGGAACGGAGGGGCCAATTTTACCTATGGGCGATTGTGTAAAACAGGCGATATCTTTTTACCGCCCATTATACACCATGCCTGATTTTACTTTCCATTGAAGTCGATGGAAGGGAAAATTGGGCATGGTGTATAATGGTTGGCCAATTCAATAACGCCCATTTTACATCAGCGCCTATAGTTGAAATGACCCCTGCATAGTGCAATACAGACTTCAAGTAACTAGTTGGAAACAAAGCTTCTCAAATATCACATCGATAGACTGGATTTCGAACTTTTGTGCATGATGTACTTGTAGTTACAGCGACAATATCAGTGAGTGTATGAGTACACTGTATTGGCTCTTTGTGCATTTACATTTTTTGTTTCTAGCTACCCTTGATTTTGAGCGTTGCCTTCAACAAATAACAGATAAATTCTTCTGTAAGAAGTAACCTACTTTTTAACATTTTCACAAGTAGAAGGGAAGTAGATAAAAGAGCGCTGTCCAAACAGGAAGACAATAAGGCCCAGATGAGCGATGCTGTGGGATATTATTAGGTGTGGTTTTTTTTTAATGAAAATGCGATTGAAAAAAAACTGTTACGCTGAATACAGAATAAGGGCCTGGATGGTTATGTTCCTCTGACTGTTCAAGATGAGATAATCTACCCTCAGCGGTTCTCTAATGGCCATGACAAATGAATTATCTTGTAATTACATCAAGATCGCAGCTTCCCAATAATCAGTTACATACCTCATTGAGAAGCTGGCAGGAGGAATTTGATTGTTGATATTGTACTACTAATCAAAAAAAAAGAACACAGCACGCAGGTTGTTGGAAAGTAAAAGCTGAGACAGTCAGAAAAAAAGATCTGATGCCAGCAGCCTGCTACATATTATCAGGCCTCTGGGCTTTGAGATGGCCAAACAGACTGCCGTGCAATTAGAGCAGAGGTGCTTGTGTGGTTCAGCAAACCGGAGGCTCAGGAGACCAATTACCTGCAAGGCTCTGAAGGTCATGCTTTTTTTTCTTACTGTCCTCAAACGGATCCTAGTTCAAAGCTGAGGTGCTGCACCCTGGAGCGCAGTTGTTTAAAACTTGCGCGTCTTACGTACGCTAAAAATCCCTAGCTTGAATTATTCATATTTTCTGCCTTGGAAATGCATTCTAAACTGGATTTAACTCGATATCTGGTTAATAAATTTTGAGTGGCAGAAGGTTCTTAACTTCAAGCAGGAAGAATTATTATAATTGCAATAATTGGTCAATTAGTGTTATTTTCGGCTTCATTGTCGATGAGCTGCAGTTAGCATTGCTGTTTCAAAGGTACGCTGCAGTTAGCGGTTTGGCAGATTACTCAAACTTTCATTTTCACTGCAAGATGTCTCCGAGTGAAAGTGCACTGCTGGAGCCGAGTGTTTCCTGTCTCCGGGCAGAGGTAGCAGTTTATGGCCTGTGGTGTTGCTGTGTGAAGGTAGGAGCTACTGGGGAGGAAGGTCCATTGACACAATGTTGTCAGACAATCACCAGCAATTTTCACTCGTATGTCTCCTTTAATCTAGGTCATGATGTGGAGATGCCGGCGTTGGACTGGGGTGGACAAAAAATGAGAAGTCGCACAACACCAGGTTATAGTCCAACAGATTTATTTAATTTTACAAGCTTTCGAAGCAGTTCGCTCCTTCGTCAGGTAAGTTAGCAATGAGAGAATCTCCCAGAATTCACAATTTAAACCCAGACAAAATCTATTCACATTATTCCCTGCAACAAAGAACACAGCCAAGACAATGAGATGTGTCCCAGGGGGTCCAACGTGTCAAACCACCTGCTGGCTGCACAAATTGACAGGATATGCAGCCAGCAGGTGGTTTGACACGTTGGACCCCCTGGGACACATCTCATTGTCTTGGCTGTGTTCTTTGTTGCAGGGAATAATGTGAATAGATTTTGTCTGGGTTTAAATTGTGAATTCTGGGAAATTCTCTCATTGCTAACTTACCTGACGAAGGAGCGAACTGCTTCGAAAGCTTGTAAAATTAAATAAATCTGTTGGACTATAACCTGGTGTTGTGCGACTTCTCATTTTTGTCCTTTAATCTAGTGATCATCCCAAACTGCTTCACAGTGGGGACCGACCGGGGCACAGAGCAGGAACTGGGTAGAGAGCGTTAGGAGGAATGGCCAAAGGCCGAATTAAAAACGAGGTTTTGAGAAGACCTTTTGAAGGTGGGTATAGATGTAAAGGAAGAAAGAAAATACGTGAATTTAGACAACATTTTTCATATCCTCAGGAGGGAAATTGGCAGTGATGCACAAAATCAGCATTGGGGCCTTGAAGCATGGATGGAGATTGACAAATGCTGGTTTCCCATCATTTCATGCTGACTCATCACTTCTGGTTGGGTCAACACTGAGCTGATTGTGATATAAAACTGAGCAGCATAATGAGGGTAGCAGTTGTACTACATTCAGTCCAAGTGATACCCATTGAAAATGGACATCCATCATTTTAGAAAGTATAAAGGAAGTGCCAACCTCCTTCAAAGTTGCATTCCCCAGTCGCAAACATCAAATAAGGCCATTGTACCTCAATATATCTGAGAAACTATGGGCTGGATTTTGTCAATGGGAAGCTTTTGGAGGCGGGACTGCTGCTTGCCGGCTTTCAATCCGGCCTCCATCAGCTTCTGGCCAACCAGCGGGATTTTCCCCTGAGTGACCTTGTTAAGCCCACCCAGCGGGCTCAGCAGGCCAATTAGGGGGAAGTCAGTGACAGAGCACGTCAATGTATGACGTGTCATCTGTCAAGATTTTTTGAAAGAAGAAATGTCAGCGTTTGACAGCTCAGTGAAGCTGTCAAACACTGGCATTCTGTATAGTTTGATGAGGCCTTGTGTTCAGGACTCATCAAACCTTTCAACTTTGCAGAAATCACCTGGCTGTTGGTTCGGAGGATCTACAATGGAGATGTCGGGGACTTTGGCTCCACAGTGCCTGAAGGCTGTAGGCAGAAACAAAGGTAAGTGAACATTTTCTAACACTTTACACTCACCTTACATACTTACCACTCCACACTTGCACCCATCACTCACCTCTACATTGCACTTTCAGACCCCTCAACCCCTGTAGACCTCCTACTCATCTCCTACACCCTGGCGGGGTTCCCCCAGGTCGGGAAGCCCGCACTTGGAAGAAAAAATGGGGATAATCCTATTTTCTGCCTGTTTACTACCTGTTAACAGGCAGTTAATAGGCTTTAATCTCTTTCCCGCCTCGAGGAGACGGGACCCGGAGCAGGACGGCTTCCCGCCTCCTGGCAAGAGGGCACGGAGGCGGGTTGAGGGCATGGTTTGCCACCCGCTCCCAAATTCTGCAACTTTACCAGCAGTCTCGCCTCCAAACCCACCTCCTCGGGGCTGACAAAATCCAGCCCTGTGTCTTGCAAGGCTATGACAGAGTTATACTTCTGTGCTCAGAAAGTATCCTTCATTTCAAAGCATCCCATTGACCCTCAGCTGTGGGAGGATGTGAGCGAGTTGACCCTGCAGATAGCAGAACGACTGAGGGCTCTGAACTTCTTGCACATATCTTCTGGGAGTTACTATCCTTGTCAACGTGAGTTGCCTTCTCCTCTGATGCACTTTGGGCCACTCTTTATGGAGCCCTTGGCCTCAGGTGCTAAATATAACTGCCCTCCTGAAATACACTTGCTCCAACAGGACCTCAGTGCTGACACCTGAGAATATTGTGAATCTTGGCACTGCACCTTCAGCCCAATTTATTTCTGCACTATTGCAATGTAAATCACCCCTCCACAAACCCCTCCCCCATCTCAGATCTAGCTGCAGACTTTTAATAACCGCAGCACACAGGATCTTCTGCCCACAAAGCTATGAGCTCACTTGCTGGGAGCTCACTTGCTTATTGCTCGTGAGGTGACCACGGAAGTCTGAACGTGGCCCACCTCCAACCAAATCAGCAGGTGTGAAACCTACTGCGTCCCCAGTCCACATGTGGGCTAGAAGATTCACCTCAATATGATTGTCAACCTAGTCATCACAAACAGAACAATAACTTTGTTGAGAACTATGAGGTCGGTTCAATATAACATAGAATGACTTGAATAATCAATTTTGAAGATTACAGTAGTGCTTGTTAAAGTTAGGCCTTATCAGTTAATATAGCAAAGTAGTGAGTAGAAATCATGCAACTCCTGTTTAACTCTATAAACTTACTTAATGTAATGTCGATATAATCATACAGTCTCTTTGATCAGGTAGCAGTTTAACTAATTTTATTGAAACCCTTTGCATTGCGCTGGTTCCAGACTCTGTCTTCAGTCAGTTGTTTGAGGTTATTTTCTTTCCTGGTGCATCGCTCGTCTTCTTCCAATTTCTGGCTAGCACTCTGTGTGTACTTCGACTGTTATACTTCCTCCTGAGTTGGCTGTTGAGATATATTTTCTAAATAATAGTAGTAGCAATGAAAACAACAACTTGCATTAATATAGCACCTTTAAGGTAAAAAAAAATAGTTTCATGTTGCTTCACAGAGGCATAATCAAGAACAAGTATAGAAGTCAAGCCAAAAAAGGAGATATTAGGAGGGGTGACCAGAATCTTGGTCAAAGAGGTAGGTTTTAAGAAGGAGCTAGAAGTGAAGAGGCAGAGGGGTCTAGCGAGGGAATTCCAGAGTGCTAGAAACTGTCACAAAAACTGCTGGACTACTCCTTGAACTACACTTTCACAGACTTCTTCCTTCTTCAAATTTCTCCTGATTTATGCAGCCTAAAACAAGTAAACAGCCCTCCCTTAGTACCTCAGCTTATTAACATTAAATCAAGACAGTCCAACCCATCCATCATTTCTTGTGAACATTCGAGTTTCCATTAGAAATATACAAAAGACGGTCCAAATAACTTTATCCCAGCATGGTGTTTCAGTTCTGCATTAAATTATAAATGAACACTTAGCAAGTTACTGTCATTAAAGCCACCTCCAAAATGCTGTTGTGAACGGCCAATAGACCCTGATAAGCACAGGTTTAATCAGATAAAGAAAGCGGATATTTGGGGCTCGATTTTGCCAGTGTGGGTGGGCTGGGGCGTGTCAGGTGGCATTCGTGTCAGGACCCTGACTCTGAAGCGAAGTGGGGAAAAAGTGCGATTTTCCCCTAATTGGGCAACTGATTTCCAGCGTGTGGGAACCCCTGGCCCATTGAAGTCGCCTCCAATGATGTCATCAATGCTGCTGGATTTAAGGGCTGCAAGCAGCCTTGCTTCTTCTGGAGACTGCAAACTTTATGGTGATTGTAGTAAGGAATTCATTGATCGACTATGTCCACCAGCAGGCAAAAGTGTGTTCCACGCTTCGATGAGGCCTCCCTCCAAGCTCTGGTGGAGGGAGCAAGATCCAATAAGGAGGTGCTCTTCCCTTCCTCAGGGAGAAAAAAGCCACCCCAGCAGACTAAAGCTGTGTGGCTGCAAGTGGCCCAGGAGGTCAACTCCATATCAATGAGCCGCAGAACCTGGCTGCAATGCAGGAAGAGGTTTCGTGACCTTCTCCGCACAGGAAAAGTGAGTATGACTTTCCCATCACCCTCAATCTGATCCCCATCGCTTCTCCTCACCAGCACTCTGCTTTGCTAACCTCTTCTTCCACATCCCACTTGACACTTACATCCCTGCACCCTTACCCATTGCCTCTCTCTCTATGGTCACATTCACTTAACTATTCGACTATGTAGCCCTCACACTCCCTATCACTGTGATGCGACAACAACAACAACTTACAACACACAGGGAGGGCCCTTTGTCTCCTTCTAAGTATCTATGCTATGGATTCTCTACACTCACTTCTTCATTCTCACTCAAACTCCACTTGTGTCCCTCATTGCAGGAAAAGAGAGCCCACAATAAGAGGGAAGAGCCATGACAGGAGGAGGGCCACCCTCAGTAGCCCAGCTCACCGCCTGGGAGGAGGCGACCCTGGAAATCGTTGGGATCGAGGAGGATTCCCAAGTGGGGGACGGACAGACGGGAGCATCACAGCAAGCTGGTGGCAGAATAGTTTGGTATCTCTCTCATTGACATTGCATGAATCACTGATAATGATTCTGATGCTCTAACAGATTGACTTATGATCATCTGCACAATTCAATGTGCATGCAACCTTTACCTCACATCTCTAACGCTTTCCTTTACTCCCCCACAGGACCATCGACAGCCCCCGTCCCCACTATCCAGGAGGAACAGCCTGAGCTTCAAGACTCCTCAGAGGAAGCTGCAACCTCTGAGGACGTAGCGTCAGCAGAATTCAGCGCACCCAGCATCAGCGCAGACACTCACTCCTCAGTGGGACCTTCGCGAGATAGAGTAGTGTTGTCACCTGGTGTATCACAGGTCACAAGTGAGCATCAGCAGATGGTAGAGACAGGGACAGCAGAGGAGAGTCCTCGTCGGAGGGCTCAGGACTCTGCCAGCTCGGCTCAGCTGCATGTCGACCCTGTGCCTCCGGGTCCATCCAGGAGAGTGGTGCTGGAACTCCAGGAACAGGTGCTGGAGTCTCTGGCAGGTTTGTCTCCAGGGTCGCTGTGAGTGTGGAGGGAATGGAAGGGTCCATCGCGAACATGAGCAGTGCCTTTGTGGAGGCATTGGCGCAAGAACGCATCACTGCGGAAAGGATGGCAACCTCCGTGGAAAGGATGGCTAACTCCGTGGTAAGGCTGGCTACTGTAGAGGAGAGGATGGCTGCTGTAGAGGAGAGGATGGCTACGGCCATGAAGGAGCTTAGTCACCAGGGTCTTGAAAACATGGTCATTGTTCAGAATGCAATGACATCTCTTGAGGCGCAATGGTCAGCTATTGAGCATAGAAACCAGACCTTTGGAAGTCCTCTGGAGTAGGACTTCCAGTGCAGAAACGGGTCCTCATGGCCCCCCTGAAGTGCAGCAAGGTGCTGTCAAGCCACTTGCTAGCTCTGAAGTGGGGCTGACCCATGAGAGGGATGTTGGTGGCAGACAACAAGGAAGTGGGGGCCCCTCTCCAAGCGCTCACACGACCATGCCACTGCAAAGCCCTCGGTCAGAGCCCCACCAGAGTCCTCACCCAACTGAGTTGGGCATTTCAGCCCCTGCACAGCCGCAAGAGCAGCAGACTGTTGCCAAGCCCTCACAGGGTCGCAACCCCAGAGGATGCCCGCCAAAGGCATCGAGACAGGAGCAGCAAGAAAGTGAGCAAGGGGCCTCCACATCTGCTGAAGCCACAGGGGAAGCACCACATAGGAGCACGCGTAAGAGGAAGATAATGCACAAGTAGTCACAAGGGTAGTCACTTGGGTGCTGTGATGTATTGTATTTGGATCAACCATCCTTGTCATGGTATCAGAAACAGAATCGATGGCAAACTGTTGAAGTTGTGGCCTGTGTCATTTCACAAATGGGACTTCCACATTGAGGGCTTAGGGCGACTTGCAATTGTCAGTATGGTGATCAGAGTGATAGGAATCTGCAGGTTCTTGTATATTGTCGATGCTCTGGTAAGGAGGTGCGAGACAAAAGTGTTTGATTGTGCAGGCTAAGCAAATCTGGCCAATATGAGTGCATCCTTTGCATCCTGGGCAGCAATGTGGTCGTGCTCTAGCGCCTTCTGGCCTGTGCAGTTTCAGGTGGGTGAGCAGCAGCTTGGCGCTCCTATTGTTGCTCCTGCTGTTGGTGCTGCTGTTGTTCAGGGTTCTGCTGCTGCCGCGGCTGGTCTTCGTCCGAATCTGATGTCCAGGAGGAAAGGAAATAAATGGTTCCCATGCTTCTGGTATATACCTCAGTTGAGGAAGCGCTCAGTCAAGGTGGTGAGAGGGGATTCCCAGGAGGTCACACTGGAGATGGGTCTCAGGCTCCAAACTTCCACAACAATGAATAGGCCTGCTAAAAGTTCCCCCAGTCCTGAGACAACAAAATTCTGCCACCTGCAAATGATGATTACTGAAAACTCCTTTTTAATGGTGGAGCTGTAGCTGTTACTAAGCAATCCACTTGTGAGGCCGCCAGGATTACCTGGCGTGTTCCAGAGGAGGCGTGTAGGATGGGGGAAATGTCTAAAAATCAGAAAGGCCTTTCAAAATTGGATTCTAGAGGCAATTAAGTGGTTGTTAAGGGCCTTAAGGGCCTATCCCACCTCTTGGAGGCGGGATGGAAACGGGGTCTGAAACCCCGATTCCGGGAAAATTGCTCGGAGGCGGGATGGAGGCGGGATCAGGCCCGCACGCCATTATTTGCGATTTTAACACCTCACACGCCTCCAATCCTGCCTCCTCGGGCCTGGCAAAATCGAGCCCTTGGAGTCAGTTGGACCTATCTGGCAATCGGGCGCATAGTAACCGATTGCTGTGGCACCAGAAACAGCTCTGATAGGTGCAATGTCCACTTCCAGTAATCGGAGGGATTCAAACAGCTGTGCTGCCATCGAATTATAATCCAGGTCCCCAGGCTATGCGAGGTTGCATCAGTTAAAGTGAAAGACTTTTCTGTGGCATCTCCTGATTGTCACATGGAAGTATAGATCCTAGAGGCAGTTGGCTATTCGAGGCACACAACCCCGACATGACTGAAGGCTGGGTGAGCATCTTGAGCTTCTCTCAATTATTTTCCCAGTTTTTTAAAAGATAGGATTGAAGTTTGCCATCTCTTTTTGGGGTCTTCAAAATAATGTTTCTTAGAAAAAGGGGGAGCCTGAATGGGACATGATTCTATGCAAGGACTCAGCGAAAAACGTTTGGGACCCTCTAAGCTACAGAGAACACTGACAATTACATTTATGTTTAAAATGACGGATTGATACAGTGTCCCATCTGCGTATTTTACCCCAGTGTTGCTTTAAAATTTTCCAGCGCTTCCTGCAAAATGTTCAAAAAATAAATGGAAAAGGTCAAGCATCAGTGGCATCCTTGACAACCACCTCGTCCTTCAGAACAGTTTCATCAATTCACTGTTTATTTGTCAGATTCTTAAAGGAGGGATGTCTAGAGGGGAGAACATTGAACAAAAAAATACTCGCCACTTTAAAGAGAAAAAGAGTTTACTTCCAAGGGCCTTTCTTTTAAAAATGTCAACTTTATGACCTGCAGGGATTCTTAGAAGTAAACATTTTTTCTCTATAAGAAGATGAAGGAATTTCAATGACTTTTTTTTCCCCTTCAAAAAATGTTGGAACATTGTGTCATGTTCCCAAGTTCTGAAGAGGCCCCTTTGGCAAACTCTATCAAAAGCCTTCTTATGATTGATAAATATATTATGGAGTCATTGATCCTTTACACTGTTTTATTGGCTATAAACCTCAAAATTAATACTGGTTCCAAGGGTAAACTTTTCACTGGCTGGAGTCATACCTGACACAAAGGAAAATGGTTGTGGTTGTTGGAAGCCAATCATCACACTCCCAAGACCTCATTGCAAGAGTTGCTCAGCGAAGCATCCTCAGCCCAACCATCTTCACCTGCTTCATCAATGACCTTCCCTCCATCAAGAGGTCAGGAATTAGGCTATTTTCTGACGATTCTACAGTGTTCAGTTCTATTTACAGTTCCTGTGATAATAAACAGACCATTGTCAGCCTAAAGCAGGACCTGGACAACATCCAGGCTTGGGCTGACAAGTGACCGGTGACACTTGCATCATGTAATCAGATAATGAATGTTTCCAAGAAGAAAAGTACCAACCACTGCCCTCTGACCTTCACGGGTACCACTATCAACATCATGGGGATTACCATTGACCTGAAGCTTAACTGGACTAACCATATCCAAAATGTGGCTAGCAGAGCAGGACAGAGGCTGAGTACTCTGTGACAAGTCACTCATCTCCTGACCCCTCAGTGTGCCTCCACTGTCTATAAGTCCCAAGTCACAAATGTGATGGAATGCTCACCAGCTGCCTGGATAGGTGCAGTTGCAACAACACCCAAGAAACTCGACATCATCCAAAGCGGTGCACAGCAAACTGCGAGATGTTGTTGATGTCACTTGCTGCAGCCTGGACGGAGCCTGTGGCATTGAAGTTGAGGGCCACGGTGATCTTGACAGCCACATGCAGTGTGGTCCGTGCCCTGGTTCAAGGCTCAGATATGGCTGCAGCAGGTGACATAGCTCGGTAATAGCCTCCTTGATGAAGCACAATTGCCTGACACATTGCTCCTCAGTGAAGTTGAGGTAGGAGACTTGCTCGCTGAAGACCTGTTGTGGGTATGGCCTCCTGCGCAGTGCACTGAAACTATGGTGTCTTTGACGGTGTACGCTCATCGTCATAATCCTTCTGAAAGGCCCCACAACTTCTGGGTTTCCGCACGCACTTGCACATGCGCGAAAACCCGGAACTTGAGATCTGTCAAGGTCATCCGAACCGAAAGTAAAATAAGTTTTGTTAGCGTAGATTTGGGCTATTTGCCCAACTACTGCCCAGCAATTGCCGACAAAACTCTGATACCTGGTAAAAGCAGCCATAGGGCCTGCTTTCACCAGCGTAAGGGTTATTATAAATCTTAAATTAAACATTTGAAAATAAAAAATGATGCACAGACACTTACAATTAGATTATGCAAATATTGGCCCAGATTAAAATGTTTAAAATTATTTTTCAAAAAATGTAATTTTTCTTGTATTTGGTGTAATGAAGGGAGTTATGAATAAAATTGAAATTCAGAACATTTATATTTATTAGAATTGTCTAAATTGTTTAATTATTTGGGGATTCCATTGCTTGTCATTAGGGGATTCCGTTGCTAAATGATTGCAATGGAATCCTCCTTTCTCATTGGAGGACTGGGCCCACGTGATCCCAGGGATGTTTCCGAACCGCCTGCGTCCCTGGGATCTGTGGGCTTTTCCCCTGCCGCACGCCCTGAGGCCCGAGAAGGGAACTCTCCGCAGCTTGGACGACAGCAGGTAGGCGTGGAAATGCTTCACAGGTCGGAGGCGTACTCCGGAGATACGCCTCCAACCGCCAATGCTATCGCTTTCAGCTGTCTCACAGCAGTTCCTTTAAGTTGACGCTGTCCACTCTGCCCCTATTGTGGTACTCTCCCCTTGCAGATGCGTGTGACCTGTAGAATTAACAATGACCATTTCAGTAATTTTAGTGCTGGTTCACTGCACGGGGGTGTGACAATACCACATTCTTTGAATGTGATGGAATATCAAATTCAGACCAGGTTTTCAAGCTGAATTAACTAACATCTTTCTTTAAAACTAAAATAGGAAAACTGAAAAGAATTCAGTAAATACCGAAACAGTACAATAATTTAAGCACAGATAGACTGAGCAGTGTCCATTCGGGATTAATTTACCTTTTTAAATTACTTCTGGTAGTACTAAAAAATGTTTTTTTAACTTAAAGTCATTGGATGGCAAATCCTGCCTGATGCCCGCTTGTAGTCCTTGGGGCATTAGTGTTGAATAGAGCTTGAATTGTGCTTTATGTAATGGTATCTTTTATATTTTTGAGTCTCTCCTTGTGACTCTATCTCAGAAGGGAGAATGAACAGCATTCTACTCAGGGTCTTCTTTTGAACTGCTCAATCCCTTTGAAATTACATGAGATCAAAATGTATACATAAAATGTAACAGAGCAGCCAATACATATCTAGCTACATACATTAATGCAAGTTGAGATCCCGACTGGAATCATGCATTATTCAGCAGCAAACACATTTCAATCTGTGCAGCTGCCACTCAATGTTTTATGTTTCCAGACAAACAGGTGAGGGAGACAAGAAGAAGTCAACAAACAGCACGTTTGAAATTGGTGAACCTCTGCTTATAAATTGAGTGCAGGCAATTTATAAGCAGAAGTTCATAGATTTCAAAAGATAGCAGACTGTCAAATCACTTCACTTTAAAGCAACAACCTAATCCAATCACAGCGAGGTCTTTGATCTAGTCCATCCGGCATGGAGTTTAATCTTAGAATTAAAATATCTATGAAATGAAACACTTTCAACAGGGGTGCACAATTTAAAAAAGAAAATCGGATGTTATGAGTGGAGGTTTTGTACGGAAGGAATTATAAATTTATGGAATAAGTTACTTGAGTAGGCCACTGAAATGAAAAGTATAAATGGGTTAAAAAGACACAAAATAGACGTGTTTCTGGGAAGAGAAGGTATTGAAGGATATGGTGAAAGAGGTGTGTGATTGATCCAAAAGGGCTCTGGACTTTTCTGGTTCTGAAAGTTGTTCTGCACAGACTCACAAAAAAATCGACACCTTTATAGCACTGCATTTCAAACTTTGAAATCTGATTTTCACTCTACTTAAATCTTACATACAAATGGTGAATGTGAATATTCCTCAATATAAAGAAAGACTTGCATTTTTATAGCACCTTTCACAACCTCAGGATGTCCCAAAGCGCTTTCCAGCCAATTATGTACTTTTGAAGTGTAGTCACTGTTGTAATGTAGGAAATGCAGCAGCCAATTTGCGCACAGCAAGCTCCCACACACAGCAATGTGATAATGACCAGATAATCTGTTTTTTTAAGTGATGTTGATTGAGGGATAAATATTGACCAGGTCACCGGGGATAGCTCCCCTGCTCTTCTTCGAAATAGTGCCATGGGATCATTTACGTCAACCTGAGAGAGCAGACAGGGCCTCAGTTTAACGTCTCATCTGAATGACGGCGCCTCCAACAGTGTAGCATGCGCTCAGCGCTGCAGTGGAGTGTCGGCCTAGCTTTATGTGCTCAAGTTTCTGGAGTGGGATTTGAACCCACAACCTTCTGACCCAGAGGCGAGTGTGCTACCCACTGAGCCACAGCTGACACTTTACATCCAATTAAGTGCTTCTTGAAGTGTCCATCTCGATTTTGGCCCAGAAATTAGACTTCGATGGTTGCCGCGGGGGTAAGGATCCGACGCGATCTTACCTACCGCGCCTGCCTTTATGTTTCGGGCCCACACGAACTTCGGGTCCCGGGCCTCTCACTGGTGCCGGCGCGCAGTGTGTGCGTGTCCCAGAGGCGCAGTTAGTTCGATGCGACCTCTGGGATCACGTGGGCCATGGAGAGCCAATGGCAGCACACCATCTTTCATTCATAGATTTGACAGGAAGAGCTGTCAAAACTATGAATACAAATTGCCCCCAAAAGAACAGCTAAACCTCAAATAAATTAAAAAAAAACCCATCACATTAATAAAATAAGTATAGTTAAATAAATTAACCATTTTAAACAAAAATTTAAATTTTTGAAAAAATTTTAATTCTTTTTAAAAGTTATAAAAATAAACTTACCTTTCTTTAAAGTCTCTAAAAAAGATAAACCTGTTGAAAAAAAATTTAAAATAATACTTAACTACTTACCTTGTTAAAAGGGGATCTTACGCCTCCTTTCTTCATGTGTAAAATCTTCAATACTTACCCTCGCGTTGAAACCTGAAAAAAAACCTAAGTGCGCTGCGTGCGCACAGCCTGTAGTGCACATGCGGTTCACTTAGGAACCGCCCCCTTAGCAATATCGGAAGTGCCGGTTTCCCGCGCATGCGCAGTGCATGCAGGAAACCGGCACTTCAGGACCGAATATGCGAGAGTACACAGTGCGTACTCTCCCGTATTCAGCCAAAGTTTTGGGCCATTAACTCAGAGATGTGTTGGGAGCGGGGGTCTGATACCATGTGGGAAACCCAGAAATAAGTGCAGCGTGTCTGTCAGTGGCTTTTTATCTCAGCCAGCTCATTAGCATTTTACTTCCGGGTTTGCCGTCCAATCAGCGGCAGCGGGTGTGATGAGGACCCACATGACGCGATCTCAACCCCAGTATTTAAAGGGCCAATCTGAAGTTGGAATTTGGAGGAGTTGGAGTTGGAAACAAGAGAAGTGGAAGTTTGAGAATGATTCGAGACGGGCAAAGGCTGCGCTGTGTTTCAATGACGCCTCCCTTGATGTGATGCCGGGGGGCTGCGAGGAGCCGCGGAGAGATACTTTCCCCAGCAATGGTAGGAAGAAACCTGCTGGTGACACCAAGAAGGTGTGGCTGGAGGTGGCCCAACAGGCTAGCAGCAGGAGCATAGTTTTTAATCGTCACCCCCAACACCCCTTCCCCTTCGCCCGGCACCTTCCCGTGCAAGCGCAGGAGATGCAACACCAGCCCTTTTACCTCCTCCCTTCCCACTGTCCAGGGCCCCAAACACTCCTTCCAGGTGAAACAGCAATTTACTTCTTGCAATTTAGTATACTGTATTCGCTGTTCACGATGTGGTCTCCTCTACATTGGGGAGACCAAACGCAGATTGGGCGACTGCTTTGCGGAACACCTCCATTCAGTCTGTAAGGGTGACCCCGAGCTTCCGGTTGCCTGTCACTTTAATTCTCCACTCCACTCCCACACTGACCTCTCTGTCCTCGGCCTCTTACACTGTTCCAATGAAGCTCAACGTAAGCTCGAGGAACAGCACCTCATTTTTCTATTAGGCACTTTACAGCCTTCTGGACGCAACATCGAGTTCAACAATTTCAGACTATAACCCCTGCCCCCATTTTTCAGGCTGTTTATGATTCTGCCATCCCCATTTGCAACATTTAATCTCTCCTGCCTCCTACCCTAGCACAGACTATTCCTTTAGTTCCTTCCTCCCCTCCCCCTCTTTCCCTGCCTCTGCACCTGCTTAAAACCTGTTACATCTCTAACCTTTTCCAGTTCTGACGAAGGGTCACAGACCTGAAACGTTAACTCTGTTCCTCTCTCCACAAATGCTGCCTGGCCTGCTGAGTGCTTCCAGCATTTTCTGCTGTTATTTCAGATTTCCAGCATCCGCAGTATTTTGCTCTTGCTGTAGCTGGTGGTGTTGGTCATATTGGTCCTCGTCCTAGGTCCAATCTAAGGCAGCCAAAATGCCACCCATCCTGATGTGATTCAGAAAACCTCCAAAGTGTAGAAAGTAAACTCTCAGCAAAAGTACTGTGAACAAACCCTTTCCCACTAGCAGGTAAGGAAGCAGCTGTGAGTGAGTACTGAGTGTTTATTGCAGTATTTCCATAAGATTGTTTCAGCCCCTCAATTGCTGCCGTGTTCTTTCCTTGCCTTCACTGGCAAGTTTCAGGAAGCTCGAGAAACCCATGGATGGACCGTTAAATTTAAAAGTCAGTTGAAATATCACTCCAATTGAGTGATTAACATATGTTAATAGGCAACCCGCCTCTCCTGAGGGGGTTGTGCTCAAGCAGCCTAACGCGTACAGTTAAAGTCGGCAGGTTGGAGCCGGTTTCCCGATGTACCAGTTTTGACATTTTTAACGCCCCACCCACACCCAAACCCATGCGCTCCTCCAGGTTAAAATTTCCCTCTCGGTCTCTGTTGTAATGTAGCAGCCAGTTTGCGCACAGCAAGATCCCACAAACAGCAATGAGATATTGACCAGATAATCTGTTTCTGTGATGTTGGTTGAGGGATAAATACTGGCCACGACACCGGGGAGTGCTCTCCTGCTCTTCTTCGAAATTGTGCCGTGGCATCTTTTACGTCCAGCTGTGAGGGCAGACGGGGGCCTCAGTTTAACGTCTCATCCAAAAGACAGTGCAGCGCTCCCTCGGCACTGCTCCCTGCTCCCTCAGCACTGCACTGGAGTGTCAGCCTAGACTTTGTGCTCAAGTCCCTGGAGTCAAACTTAAACCCACAATCTTCTGACTCAGAGGCAAGAGTGCTACCAACTGAGCCATGGCTATAATACATGCTGACTGAAGGAATAGAACGTCAATAATATGTTGGAATAGAAATTCCACACACATAGATGCATATCACATGACCTAGGATGACATTCAGGATCGTGTCAGGTACTGCAGTAAAACCACTCTATTTTCTGATCCAGTTCGCTGCTTTTTACTCTTGTCGTGTGTAAGAACAATAATTATATTCATCAGTCGGTTCCAGAAATATTATTGAAGATGCCCTCAGAAGTATTATTTAATCTCATCAACAAACATTGTAATCCAGTCTGAAATATCTATCTTACAGATTCCAATAGCAACGACCTTTTTATTACCCCTGACACTCTTAGTTGTTTATTAACGTTATTTATAGATTATTATTCAGAGTTCTGGCTGCACTAATGACATAGCGGATCGTCAAATCATTTCACTGCTCCCAATAATTTTCTGTCATTCTCCTTGATTTATAATTTAATCACTATTATTTTTATACGCGCAGTCCTGTCACAGAAGCTTGCTGTATAATCATGGATCACTTCTGCTTTTGTCAAGGGATTTGTTTGTTCAGCAGCACTGACAATCTCAAGCAGGTGTTTTTTTTCCTTCTTTTTATTGAGGTGTTATTGGAACTAAAGTAATGAGTATAATCTATCTGTTAAAATACAGAAAAGACAATTGTCTCCTCAGTTAATGTGTGAGCTATTCATTAGCCTTATCATTTTACATAACAAGTTAACAATCCAGAGGAAAGAAATCCTTCCTAGGTAATTTGGCTGCCAATTAAGTACAGTTCAATTCATAGTTATGCAATACTAATGATATTCCTAGCATTGCCTTGATATATTGTTGCCATATTTTAATGTTCCACTTTACACAATGTGGAGATGCCGGTGTTGGACTGGGGTGGACAAATGTGAGAAGTCGCACAACACCAGGTTATAGTCCAACAGCTTTATTTGAAATCACAAGCTTTCGGAGCGCTGCTCCTTCGTCAGGTGAAGTGAAGAGATGCATATAGACACAGCATATATAGTCAGAGAACACTGCCAGATGATTACAGTTAATCTTTCTAACTGCCCTTTATCACACCTCGGCAGAGAGATAATCACGGCATTACATAGTAATGGCATGGATCAACCTACTCTGTGCAAGGCTGTCTATAAACAATTTATTTAGTCCATCCTACTACTGGACACCATCACCACAAGGATGGCGGTGGTTCAAGGAGAAGGCCCACCATCATCTTCTCAGTGCAACTAGGGATGGGCAATAAATGCCAGCCTTGCCTTATCCCAAGATTTTAAAAAAGTAACAAGATTTCACTACATATGCAAGTAAAGGTAGATGGGATCCATTTGCAGCATAACTGTACTTTTGCCACATCATTTCTGTTATTTTTCATGTTTGGATGCCATTTTAGTGACGCCCGCTACTAGATTTTCATCTTCAGGAGGTCCTGTAAAGGTTGCAGCCTTACTTGGAATGGCTCGGGTCCCTGCATCAGTTTAGCGGTCAGCAGGTAAGGAAATCAGTGGCATGTAATAAGAGCCTAAGAAAGCTCAGGACAACAGAAAGCTGGTGGGCCCTGTGAACCAGTCCTTCCACGGGCCATACATACTTTTCCCCATCACAAACTCCACCCACCTTAATCACTGAAGGACAATTAACAAAGTTTTGTAGTCTTTCCTTTCTTCCAAAATGTAATCAGAACTGAAGTAGGGAGCAAGGCTTGTGGGCAGGCTACCCATAATAAAACTGAGATAAGAAGATAGTCAGCGGTAATGGAATGAGAAGTTTCAAATGGCTTCATGACAAATAATTGAAATATATTTTGTGAGCATTCATTTCATCCTTTAATTTCTTGCAGGGAGACGTAAAAGATTAAAGCTCAGGAGGGCATTCAGCCTAATGTGTCTGTGCTTGTTCTTTGTTAGAGCAATCTACAGCTAATCCACTGTCCCAGATCCCGTTTCTTCCTCTGTATCAAATGGCTACTTCTGTTAAAAGATGCAATGGTCTCTGCCTCCGCTACTTCCTGTGGCAAAGAATTCATGCCCTAACAGCTCTCTGTGCAAAGAAATATCTCTTAACATCTCTCCTCAATCTGTTGGTACTAATTTTAATTGGATGATTCCACATCACTGACTCCACAACTAAAGGAAATAGTCTTTCCCTATTAACCTTAACAAAACCTTTCATAATTGGAAAAAAATACCCCAGATTAAATCTCCTCTTAGTCTTCCCTGCTCTAGTTAGAAATTGTCCCAGTATCACAAATATGTCTTCATAACTATAGTTCCCCATCCCTGGCATTACTCTTATGAATATCCGTTGTACCCTCTCTATGGATTTACTGTCCTTTCAAAACTGCACCCGGTGTGGGAGTATAAATTTATCATGACCTCTTTGCTCTTATAAAACCCAAAATGTTGTTGGCCTTTTTTTAATGGCTTTATCTACCTGCACTTGCACTTTCAGGGAATTATATATTTGCACCTCCCAGGTGTTCCTCCATACCCTTCAGTGTCTTTCCAATGAGTGTAGAGTCCCACCCCCTTATATTTCCTCCTTAAATGCATCAATCATGATTCTCCACATTAAACTGCATCTGCCACCTGACTGCCCATTCCACTAACCTGTCTATGTCTTCCTAAAGTCTTTTATAGCCCTCAACGCTATTCACCAAACTCCCAAATTTTGTATCATTAGCAATTTTTCATATTTTGCTACTATCCCCTAGTCCAATAGATATCACACACACTTTATATATATATATATAAAGTAGGCCCAACACTGATGAGTGAGGTACACCATTTCTAACTTTTCTCCAATCCAAGCAACACCATTAAATCTAACCCTTTTATTTTGTCTGCCAACCAACTTTCTATCCATGCTGACAGGGTTAAATGAAGTAGGGTGGGAGGAGGCTTGTGTGGAGCATAAACACCGGCATAGACCAGTTGAACCGAAGGGCCTGTTTCTGTGCTGTAAATTATATGTAATGCTTTGCTGCTACATTTTGTCAGACCACTTGCATGAATTTTTGTACCAAGCCTTCTGTGAGATGCCTCCTGAAGACCCACACACACTACATCTATTGCATTCCCTTTATCTATTCAATCGTGTTTGGAGAGAGAAGAGGAAACTCATAGGCCCGTAATTTCCGATAGGAGGCTTCCTGCGTGCGGAGGCCTCCTATCGGGAAAAAATCTACACCCTTACCGGAGGGCTCCCGAGGTCCATCCATTTCCGATCCTGAGTCTCTCCACGATGAAATGCTCAGAGCCCACATATTCCAGGGGCGCAGGCAGTTCACAAGCGTCCCTGGGATCACGTGGGCCAGGCGAGCCAATGGGAGAAGGGAATCACCCTTCATACTTTTGACAGATAGACCTGTCAAAAGTATGAATGGGGGTCACTGAAAAAAGACATCAAAACATTAAATAATTTTTTAAAAAACCATCACGTTTTTAAAATGAGTTCAAATTACATTAAATTAAATATTTTAAACAAAAATGTATATTTTGAAAAAAATAATTAAAGTTTTTTACAGGGCTAAAAATAAACTTATCTTTTTGAAAAGTATTTTAAAATTATAAATGAGTGAAAAAATGTTTTCTTTTTAACTTTTTTAAACTCTTATGCTGGTAAAAGCAGGCCTTACGCCTTATGCTTTTACCAGGCGTAAGATTTCTAAGTGTTTTCAGCGGGCGGAGGTTCTGCAGAAAGCGGAACAATCCGCCCGCAGAGGCCCTTCTCCAGGGCAGGTGTTCGATCTGTCAAGAGCATTCTTGACAGATCAGAAATGCCGGTTTTCAGCGCATGCGCTTGGCATGCCTGAAACCGGCATTTCCGATGTCCCTACGGGTGAGTACACTGCGCGTACACACCCGTAGGCATCGGAAAATACGGGCCATAGGGGATGAAATTCCATTGAAGTAAATGGAAAGGAAAATTGAGCAGGGTGTACAACGGGCGGCTAATACACTCCCGCCCATTTTGCGCCCCACCAAAGTTGAATCTCACCTTCATAGGGCCTTATGGAATGTAATAGAGGACACTTCAGCCTCAATAGTCCCCATTTATTTTGAATACAAAAATTTGACTCTTAATACCGTGATAAAATGTTTTAAATAATGTTTAGGTGGTCATGAAAAATTATTTATATTCCAATTATAAGGCTGACCATAGCTCATTCAGATCTTTGCTCACAGGTTGCTCAGCCAGCATAATTTAGGGACTAATAGCTATTCTCCCATGACGTTACTGGCTGTGAGTCAGAAGTTATGCAAGGCAAGGGGGAGGGGGGGGGGGGGGGGGGGAAGGAGGTAACAAGTGTTCTATTTTTGCACTTATCTTGATATTTGTTTGGATACTTAGACGCAACAGACTCCAGGAGAAATATTTGAGCCCTCGATTACCTCAGGACAGTTTTTCATGAACTGCTAAATGGTACAAAGACAGTTTTAGCAGTTTATCATCCTGTTATAATTTAAATGCATTGAAATCCGCCATATGAATATAAGAAAAGGCCATTGAGCCCATCCCTTCCACAGTTTATATTATCAATGACTCTTACTTATACTTATTTAATTTCTTGAAGAGTTAAGGAGGGCTTCCATTTCGTAAGCCTATGGGAACTTGTCTTGGTGATGGCTGTTGTAAGGGTAAACCGGGAGAGCTTCTTCTCCCCGAGATGGACCCTCTGATATAAAGGGTCGACGTCCGCCTTATTCCCAATCAATCACTCGGAGTCCGGAGGTTCGTTCAGTAAATCAATTTTATTACAAGTCGACAGGGGAGACATTCATCCTGGGACGAATGCTCTCTGATCACTAGAATCCCTTGCCTTATATACAGTTTTTTGTTCTAAGTTGTGGCTTACATCATACAGTTGATTTCGGGTGCAAATTCTTGTGATCCGTGTGCACATTTTGACCATTTACATTAGTCCTGTGACTCCATAAGCTATCTTTAATACATTCCTCAAATAGTAACTGACGGTTTGTGCACATTATTCAATTAGTACCTGACGGTTTGACCGTTTGACCACACTTCCCTTTGGGACATATACATAACAACTCCTTATATGGTTGGATATATGCTCGGTTCCTCAAATCCCTCATTTTAGCCCCTTTTAACCCTTTCAGCTGTCTCAAAAGGCAATCACTTTTATTGGACATTGAGACCATTATACTGGGACCACGTGAACATCTTGGAGATGATGCTCATTTTCTGGACCATTAACACACAGTTTGCTGCAACTTGTGTTTTGTAAATCTTAAAAGGAAATGCTTTTTCATCAGAGAAAAAGATGCTTTAAAAACCCACAGATTTTCTTGGAGTTTTCAGTTCCCTGCTTGACTTGTCCTCTACATATAAGGAGACTAAAAGGGGCTCCAGGGGCTTATCATCTCCCACATATCTTACTATCAGAGACTGTTACTCAGAAGCTATCGAAAAGAACTACTAGAATCTTGGACTTCCTCTTTTCTTGTTTTGAAAATGGTTACAGCTTTTCCAAATGTGTGTTTCTGACTTTGAATCTCACCTACCAGCAGCAGGTATCAGGGAATCATGGGCACACTTCTGGGGAGTGCAGCAAAAAGGAAGGTTAATCAAGCAGGATCTGCCCTTTCTGAAGCCATGTTGGCTGCCATGTGCTAGGTTGCTTTTACTTAGATGCTCCTCAACTTTGTTCCTAGTGATTGATTCCATTATTTTCAAAGTTGCAGTTGGAAGACCACTAGATCTGTATTCACCTGGATTCGTTTTATTTCCTTTCTTGAAAAAAAGGTAGGCTTCTTTGCAATCCACTCGTACCACCTGGTAATTCATTGACTCCTTCATGATAGCTGTCCAAACACTGTAGGTTTCATTCCTACTCCCAATTAGCACCCTTGGAAATATAGCATCTATCCCTGGGAATCTATTGGTTTTGACCCTTTTAAACCTGTTTAGGAAGTGAATTCAATTAGTCTCAAAGTCATTGCGGCTCATTTTCCTCCTTGTGCCTCCCTCCCCCCCCCGCCCGCCCCACCACACCCGATGCCTGGACCATAGTCATAGGTAGCAAAGTGCACCCTATCTGATGAGGAAATCCAACCACTGTTGAAGGTCTGAGCCATCAGCAGTACTGGTATTGACTACCACCTTCAGGCCCAAAAACAGCAGCCCGCCGGACTTGAGGCCCATGGGTGGTGTGTAATGTCTATATGGTAAAGGTGCTTACCTTTTTTCTGGTCTCCGTCTCCTTGTTGCCTGCCCCCACCCAGGGCGTAAGGCTCACTTCTTCTGATTGCCCCTCAAAATGAGTGCCTTCCTGGTGTTGGGGGAGGAAAATGATGCAGAAGCCTGTTATGCTCCCAACGACCTCATTGGCATGTTTGCACCTTCTTGCACCACACCTGTTCTGCCCCACCCCCCAGAGATCTCCAGGAACTCCCTAGGCAATGTTAGCAGGTGATGACCCAATGTCATTGGTCTCCACCCAGTTCCCCTCTACCTGCGAACAAAACATTGAGAAGAGGAAAATTGGCCCCATGAACCGCCTATAATGTGTGGAATGCTGCTGGGACTACTTCCAAGAAGTAATTATTTTTGTATACTCATTGTTTTTAGTTTAGTGGCGAGTCCTTCGCACCGTGTGACCGAACTCTCAATAACTCCGCATCACCAGGGCTACATCCTAGATTTCTATTACCGGTTTAGTTAGATAATCGGTTAGATCTTTTCAATTATATAGTTCTTCCTTAAACATCAGATTTCTTATATGTCTTATGCATTGCTTGAATGCCCCCTTGTAGCTGAAGCTGCCCACGTGCAATTGGATGGCCACAGAACCCCCGGTCACTCAAATGGTTATTAGTACTTCTAACCTGTGCCACTAGGTGGCAGTCCCCATCAAATAATGCTTTCTATCCGGGGAAGGGAAAAACTGACGTTCAGCTCATGTGCTCGGAGCATTGTCCTGGCCAATCGCACCGCAGCTTTGAAGACAGTGTGAAGAAGTCCAGGGACTATGCTGCGCTTTCCTCCCAGCTAGAGGAGGGCATATAGTTGCAAGCGTCTCAGAAGGGAGAGTTTTGTTTTGGTATTAATGTAATTAATCTGATCATGATATGACTACATTACAAATTGATTCATGTGTTAGTGTTTAAGCCAGTTACATCAACTGTCATAGCATGATGCACACACTCCATGAAAAGCATTCATTTACATGTGAACTGACTGTTTAATTTTAAATGGCCACACTTTCATTGAATTATAATTTGCATTTATTGTGTCATTTTTAATCCTCATTTGTTTCTTGTTAACTTTGAATTGTTTTAAGTTGCAGTGCAGGAGGAAATGTGACACAGTGACATATAATAGAGGCTTCGCTGTATGAAACATGCGTTACCTCAAGCTCGGGCAGAGCTCAGTTCAGATGTGAATCATCTATCTCTCGCAGGAAAGGTTTTGACTCTCTCTGAACTGCTTCCACCTGGTGTCTGAGCCTATCACCTTCTCATCAAGAGCAATTTCTGCCCGTCACCAGTGGTCAAAAGTAATCATCCGCTGGGCTATTTGCTGCCACGAGAGGATGTTGGTTTTTGGCAAGTAGAATTCCTATTAGCAGCAGCCCAGCCTTGTGAGGTGAGCTGCACAATTTCCCCGGGTATCTGAGTAGAGCTTCACTTGCGAGTCCTGCTACACATGGGCGTTCAGGAACAAGGTCTCCTAATAAAAGAAAGCTTTCCTGCCTTTTCACTGCCATCTTCTTGCTTTAAAATATATTTTACATTCACACAAAAGACAAACATAGGAACAACCCCCCCCCCCCCCACCCCCCCTCAACTTGTTTTTTACATCAGCTTGTGTCTGATACAGAAAAGATGCTAGCTGACATCACCAGGCTTTAGGAGCAGGAGGAGGCCATTCAGCCCCTCCAGCCTGTTCCGCCATTCAATGAGATCACGGCTGCTCGGTATCTCCACTCCATCTACTGCTATAATAAAAATAAAGAAATGCTCCAGCAGCCGCTCTCATTGGATGTTTCTCGTTCACGCTGTAAATAGTGGGCTATCGAAAATGTTCAAGGAATACTAAAAGCGTTTGATGTCTGTCAAAGGGTATTACACCCATCAATTTGCATCAAATTGCTGTGATCAATGACTAGAAGGCAGAAAGGGCTTACTGCCTGCAGTGAATCCACTTTGATACTACACTGCTGGTTGTAAGCCTCACGTTGACATATTTAAATGTATGCCTGCAGTATTGTAATGGCTTTTTAGAAAAGTATCATAGAGATTGCAGACAAAAAGATCGAAGGCAAAAATTCTAGCCCAGCAACTAAATGCCAGCTGGTTTGAAAAAAAAGTCTAAAAATATTTCAGCCCACTTCTCCCACGACCAGAAATCATCTAAGTACGTTGAGAATAGGAGTGAACTCCAGCTGCCTCAGTTTAGTGCTGGAAGTTCTTTAATCTGAACCCTATGCATTACAAGCATTCTCTCACTCCTGGGCTGGGAAATTACTTCACCAGAAATGAGGTGGATGGTGGATCGTTTTGACTTTGGCCGATGGTGTAAAACGGGCGATATCGAATTGGCCGCCCATTACACGCCCCACCCGAATTTCCCGTCTATTGACTTCAATGGAAAAGAATCATAGAAGTTTACAGCACAGAAGGAGGCCATTCGGACCATCGTGTCAGTGCTGGCCGAAAAAGAGCTATCCAGCCTAATCCCACTTTCCAGCTCTTGGTCCGTAGCCCTGTAGGTTACGGCACTTCAAGTGCACATCCAAGTGCTTTTTAAATGCAATGAGTGTTTCTGCCTCTACCACCCTTTCAGGCAGTGAGTTCCAGACCCCCACCGCCCTCTGGGTGAAGAACATTCTCCTGAACTCCCCTCTAAGTCTTCTACCACGGGGAGGAAAATCAGGTATGATGTATGATGTGTGGTTAATCGGATATCGCTCGTTTTTTTCCATTTCCCAAATGTAAAATTACCCCCGACTCCCGGCGAGGGAACGCCAGTGGAGCAGGACCAGCTTTAAAGAAATTCTCCCCCCTCGCTTTTCAAAAAGTGGAAATAAGGAGTGACCATTAACTCTAATGGCTCATCCCTTAATCGCCCCTGAACTGTGTGCAGCAGGATAACCTAGTCCTCCCAGGGTCGTCACCACTGGGAAAATAGTTTTGCTTGGACGCTATTACTGTCGAGTAAAATGAGTCATAGATACTTATTGTCCCTGTATTGCAGCACTTTGCCCATGATTTTCAACCATGAAGGTTAACCAGTTATTCTGGCATGGGAAGGTAAGCAGGAGGTTTCACCTTAAGGTACTAGTTAGCAAAATTATGCACTGAAATGTTGCTATTTGATTTCACAGAGCTGCTCATGAGAGAGTTATATTAGGAGTGAGATTCACGATCAGCAAGCACAACATGGATTATAAATCCACTTAAACACACGGAGCTGCATTTATTTTCTGAGTGACTTATATCAAAATAGCTTACACTTTTAAACCAAAGGTATGACTATTACTCCCACTGAGTGACACTTGGCAAGTCTGTCATGGTTATTATATTGCACAACTCCCTCAGTACCTAATTTCTCATTAGGAAACTGTCAGGGACAACCATCACCATTTTTTCCTATTCGTGGTCGATATTGTCAATGATGTAACTGGGCAAGATGCAGAAATCCAGCTGTGGTCAGTGGTGATAATGTGCCTAACTCAGCAGGTGTTTAGCAGCAGAATTTTTGCTGCCCATTGATCAGAACCAAAGTATTTTCAAACTTGTGTGATGAGTGAATCTCTATCTTGGTTAACCCATTGACCAATTACAATGGCCCTGAATTTCCGATCGGATGCTTCCAGCGGGTGGATGCCTCCAATCGGAAAAAATCTACGAACTTACCTGCTGGTTCCGTAGATCCCGAGGCTTGCGCTCCTGGGCCTCTTCGCTTCGAAATGCGCAGAGGCCCATGTATCCCGGGGCGCAGGCGGTTCGCAAACGCCCCTGGGATCACGTGGGCCAGGCGAACCAATGAAAGAAGGGAATCCCCCTTCATCCTTTTGACAATTCTGTACGCACAGAACTGTCAAAAGTATGAATGGGGATCACATTTAAAAACACATTAAAACATTAAATACATTTTTTTAAAATTACATATTTAAAATTAATTAAAATGCCATTGAATTAAATATTTTAAACAAAAATTTATTTTTTTGAAAAAAAATTCAATGTTTTTACAGGGCTAAAAATAAACTTACCTTTTTGAAGAGTATTTTTAATTTATAAATGAGTTATCAAATTTCATTTTTCTATTTTTTTAAACTGTTAAAGCTGGTAAAAGCAGGCCTTACCAGGTGTAAGAATTTGACAGGCTTTCAGCGGGCGGAAGTTGTGCAAATAGCGCAACTCTCCACCCGCAGAGGCACTTTTCTTGGGCAGGCGGAGGATCTGTCAAGAGAATTCTTGACAGATCGCAAGTGCCGGGTTTCAGCGCATGCGCTTCGCATGCCTGAAACCGGCACTTGTGCGGCCCCTATGGGCGCGTATGCACCTCGTACACACCCCACTTTGGGAATGGTAACATAGTGGTTATGTTACTGGACTAGTAATCCAGTAGGCCTGGACGAATGTACCGGAGACATGAGTCCAAATCCCACCACGGCATCTGGGGAATTTAAATTCAGTTAATTAATAAATCTGGAATAAAAAGCTAGTGTCAGTAATGGTGACCATGAAACTACCGGATTGTCGTAAAAACCCAACTGGTTCACTAATGTCCCTTAGGGAAGGAAATCTGCCGTCCTTACTCGGTCTGGCCTATATGTGACTCCAGATGCACAGCGATGTGGTTGACTCTTAACTGCCCTCTGAAATGGCCTAGCAAGCCATTGTACCAAACCGCTACAAAGAACAGCGGTTCAAGAAGACGGCTCACCACCACCTTCTCAAGGACAATTAGGGATGGGCAATAAATGTTGGCCTTGCTGGCCACGCCCACATCCCATGAAAGAATTTAAAAAACCCACCTCGTACGCACCCGACGGGGTCGCAAAATACGGCCCAATATCTCTTGTCAATAGAAACCACAGTTCTCTGAATTTTATATTAGATTTTAGGTTGCAGTGAATGAAAGGGACTTACTTTATACAGATATATTATATTCTTACTTTTAAAACCGAATCACTGAAGTACTAAAATACAATGAGTTTTGGAGGTGCATATCATCCACCTGGAATTGCAATTGGAAACATAAACTATACTTTTTAAAGTAAAAAATGTCTGTGCTATAAATTTCTCTCTCAGATTAGTTTAATTTTAAGATGCTGGAGCCAGATATTTCCTTTTTAAATGGCCGTCACCTATGAGTAATGCTCTGATTCAAACTATTTTCTCAACAGGAGAAAGTTAAATATTAAAATATGGCACTGTGCTTCCTGTACACGTTTCTCACTCTCCTCTGCAGAATGTGGATGCTGTTGGGTTTTAGTTTACACAGTTGTATATACCTCTTGTGAATTCAAAGTATTGATGACATAAGAGCAAGAGGCCAACAATGTGAAGGTTTATGCTACTGCGGGAATGTAATCCTTAAAATGACATTATTTTTACATTAGTCACCACAGTATGCATTGGATAATGTTGTAGCCTTGAAGTTGGAAAAAGCAAATGCTGCTTTAACCTGTCCAATGACTGCTATTGACTCATCAACACCATAAATAGTGAGTTCCACATACTGGCCGTGATTTCGCCTACCGAGGCGGGCTCAGTGAGGCCAAGGTAGGTGGCGGGTTGCGATCCCGCTCCCAGCTCCATTGCCCTCTGTGAGAAGAATTTTCCGTTGATGGGGCTTGTTAAGCCCGTCCTGTGAGGTTCCTGGCCAATTAAAAGGAAGCAGGTCTGATAAGAACATAAGAACATAAGAAATAGGAGCAGGAGTAGGCCAATCGGCCCCTCGAGCCTGCTCCGCCATTCAATAAGATCATGGCTGATCTGATCCTAACCGCCAATCTACTATCTATCACAGAACCATCTCCTGCATCTAACAGAATTGCACACACGAAATAGGAGCAGAATCAGGCTACACAGTCCCTGGGCCCGCTCCACTACCCACAGGGCCATGACCGATCCGAACCTAGACTCATGTCCAAATTCCTGCCCGCTTCCCGTAACCCTTAATGCCCTTTACTTCTAGGAAACTGTCTATTTCTGTTTTAAATTTAATTAATGTTGTAGCTTCTACAGCTTTTTGTGGCAGCATATTCCATGGACCTACCACCCTCTGAGTGAAGTAGTTCCTCCTCATCTCAGTTTTGAAAGAGCAGCCCCTTATTCTAAGACTATGTCCCCTAGTTCTCGTCTCACCCGTCATCGGGAACATCCTCCCCGCATCCACCCGATCCAACCCCTTCACAATCTTATATGTTTCAATAAGATCGCCTCTCATTCTTCTGAACTCCAATGAGTAGAGTCCCAATCTACCCAACCTCTCCTCATATGACCACCCCCTCATCCCCGGGATTAACCGAGTGAACCTTTTTTGCACTGCCTCGAGAGCAAGGATGTCTTTCCTTAAGTAAGGACACCAAAACTGTATGCAGTATTCCAGGTGCGGTCTCACCAATACCTTGTACAACTGAAGCAATACCTCCCTATTTTTATATTCTATCCCTCTAGCAATGAAAGCCAACATTCCATTTGCTTTCTTAATCACTTGCTGCACCTGCATACTAACCTTTTGAGTTTCGTGCACCAGGACCCCCAGATCCCTTTGCACTTCAGTACTCTCCAGTTTCTTGCCATTAAGATAATAAATTGCTCTAGGATTTTTCCTGCCAAAGTGCATCACCTCACACTTTCCAGTGTTGTATTCCATCTGCCAAATCTCTGCCCGCTTACTTAGCCTGTCTATGTCCCCTTGCAGGTTTTTTATGTCCTCCTCACTCACTACTTTCCCTCCCATCTTTGTATCATCTGCAAATTTTGATATGTTACACTTGGTCCCTTCCTCCAAATCGTTAATATAGATTGTGAAGAGTTGGGGACCCAGCACTGACCCCTGTGGAACACCACTAGTTACTGATTGCCAGTCTGAGAATGAACCATTTATCCCAACTCTTTGCTTTCTGTTAGATAGCCAATCCTCTATCCATGCCAGAATATTACCCCCAATCCCGTGATTTTTTACCTTAAGCAATAATCTTTTGTGTGGCACCTTGTCAAATGCCTTTTGGAAGTCTAAATACACTACGTCCACTGGTTCCCCTTTATCCACTCTATATGTTACTTCCTCAAAGAACTCCAGCAAATTTGTCAAACATGACTTCCCCTTCGTAAAACCATGCTGACTTTGTCCTATTAAATTATGATTATCCAAATGTCCTGTTACTGTTTCCTTAATAATGGACTCCAAAATTTTACCTACCACAGATGTTAGGCTAACCGGTCTATAGTTACCAGCCTTCTGTCTACTGCCCTTTTTAAATAAGGGTGTTACATTAGCAGTTTTCCAGTCTGCCGGGACCTTAGCGGAATCCAGGGAGTTTTGAAAAATTATTACCAATGCATCTACAATCCCTACCGCCACTTCCTTCAAGACTCTAGGATGTAAGCCATCAGGTCCAGGTGATTTATCCGCCTTGAGTCCCATTATTTTACCGAGTACCACTTCCTTAGTGATTTTGATCGTGTTTAGCTCCTCTCCCCCTATAGCCCCCTGTTTGTCCAGTGTTGGGATATTCTTAGTGTCCTCTACTGTAAAGACTGATACAAAATATTCATTCAGTGTTTTTGCCATCTCCATATTTCCCACCATTAATTTCCCGGTCTCATCCTCTAAGGGACCAACATTTACTTTAGCCACCCTTTTTCTTTTTATATAACTATAAAAACTCTTACTATCTGTTTTTATATTTTTTGCTAATTTACTTTCATAATCTATCTTCCCTTTCTTAATCAATCTTTTTGTTATTTTTTGCTGCCTTTTAAAGTTTTCCCAATCCTCTGTCCTCCCACTAGATTTCGCTACCTTATATGCCCTTGTTTTTAGTCGAATACTATCCTTAATTTCTTTACTTAGCCACGGATGACTGTCCTTTCTTTTACACCCTTTTCTTTTCAGTGGAATATATTTTTTTTGGAAGTTGTAAAATAACTCCTTGAATGTACACCACTGATCATGTGTCGTCTTACCCCTTAATCTATTTTCCCAATCCACTCTACTCAATTCCGCTCGCATACCTTCATAGTCTCCTTTATTCAAGCTTAGCACGCTTGTTTGAGATCCAACCTTCTCACCCTCTAATTGAATATGGAATTCAACCATGTTATGGTCACTCATTCCAAGGGGATCCTTTACTAGGACATTTTTAATTAATCCTGTCTCGTTACACAGGACCAGATCTAAGGTTGCTTGCCCCCTGGTCGGTTCAGTTACATACTGCTCAAGAAACCCATCCCTAATACACTCAATGAACTCATCCTCAAGGCAGCCCTGCCCCATTTGATTTGTCCAATTAATATGATAGTTAAAATCCCCCATAATTATAGATGTTCCCTTATTACATGCCTCAACTATTTCCTGATTGATACTCCGTCCAATAGAGTTGCAACTGTTCGGAGGCCTATAGACTACGCCCACTAATGTTTTTTTCCCCTTATTATTCCTTATCTCCACCCAAACTGTTTCATTATCATGATTTTTTGACCCAATATCATTACTCTGTATTACAGTGATTCCTTCCTTTATTAACATAGCCACCCCACCTCCCCTTCCTTCCTGCCTGTCCTTCCTGATCGTTAAATAACCTGGTATGTTTAATTCCCAGGCATTGTCACCCTGCAGCCATGTTTCTGTAATGGCCACAATATCATAACCATATGTAGTTATTTGTGCCATTAACTCATCTATTTTGTTACGAATGCTACGTGCATTCAGATAGAGAACTTTCAAATATGCTTTGTGGCACTTAGTTCCTGCTTTTTCACTTTTTACCAGTTTACCTTTTACTCCACACACTCTGTCCCTTCCTGCCACGCTCTGATTTGTGATTCCCCTACTGCTACCTATGTCTATGACCCTCTCTGTTGTCATTTTTATTTTTTGCTCTCTTGAAACCTCCCCCCCACTAATTAGTTTAAAGCCCTCTCCACAGCCCTAGTTATTCGATTCGCCAGGACACTAGTCCCAGCACTGGCCAAGTGAAGTCCGTCCCAACGGAACAGCTCTCTCCTGCCCCAGTACTGGTGCCAGTGTCCCAAGAAGCAAAACCCATTTTTCCCACACCAGTCTTTGAGCCACGCATTCAACTCCCTGATTTTATTTACCCTAGCCAAATTTGCTCGTGGCTCAGGTAGTAATCCAAAGATTATTACCCTCGAGGTTCTGCTTTTTAATTTGGCCCCTAGCTGCTCAAACTCCCTCAGCAGAACCTCTTTCCTTGTCCTATCTATGTCATTGGTACCAACATGGACCACGACAACTGGATCCTCCCCCTCCCACTCCAAGTTTCTCTCCAGCCCAGAGGAGATGTCCTTAACCCTGGCACCGGGCAGGCAACACAGCCTTCGGGACTCTCGCTCTTGGCTGCAAAGAACCCTATCTATCCCCCTAATGATACTATCCCCTACCACTACAACATTTCTTTTTACTCCCCCCACTTGAATGGCCCCCCTTACCACGGTGCTGTGGCCAGGTTGCTCATCCTCCCTGCAGTCCCCGCTCCTATCCACACAGGGAGTAAGAGCCTCGAACCTGTTGGACAAGAGCAAGGGCTGCGGCTCCTCCAACACTACCTCCTGGATCCCTGTACCTGCCTCACTCGTAGTCACACCTTCCTGTCCCTGACCACGGGCTACTTCTGAATTAGTTACTCTAATTGGTGTGACTACCTCCTGAAACACGGAGTCCAGGTAACTCTCCCCCTCCCTGATGTGTCGCAGTGTTTGAAGCTCGGACTCCAGCTCATCAACACGGAGCCGGAGTTCCTCGAGCAGCCAACACTTACTGCAAATGTGTTCACCGTGAACATCAATGGTGTCCACCAGCTCCCACATATTGCAGCAGTAACACATCACCTGCTCTCTCATTCTATGTAATTAATTAAAAATGTATTATTTACCCTTCAGTTAATTTATGCCAGCAGTCTCTGCTACACCACAGATACCCGAGAAACAATAAAATTGAAGTTTTGTATAAAAAAAAGAGAAATACTCACCAACCAATCACTTACCTGCTTTCTGGTGACGTCACACTTCGATTATTTTTTACCTCTCTCCTGCTCTCGGCTTGGTGAAAGCCTACCTGGTCGCTGCCGCCTTTTACCGCCGCCGCCTCGCCGCTGTTGCTCCACCCAGGTCCGCCGCCTCTGTCATCAGCCGGTTTCCTTAAAGGGACCATGTCCACATTCGTTTTGACATTTGTGCTGTCAGTGCTCTGCAGCATTGAGGTGCTGCAAACACTGACAAGCACTGCACAGAGGTGCACGGCTGCACCCAGGCTCTCCCATGACTCCCTCCATATGCTTATGGAGGGAGTCACAGCACGCAGGGTGATTCTCTTCCCTTCCAATGGGTGGAAGACACCTCCCCAGGACACTAATGCAGCCTGGTTGCACAGGAGGGCACAAGCAGGGATGTCGTCAGGAGGACCAGGCTGCAGTGGCGCAAACCTTTCAATGATCTCAGTAGATCACAAAACATTACTGCAAAGCGACACTCAACCTCATCCTGCTGTGCCACTCATCACAGACCCATCACTCTGCCTTCCCTACCCTACTCTTGCACATCCTTACTCACACCAACTTACCTTGCACCTCCACCCATCCCTCTCTCTCTATCTCACTAGCCACCCCACCCACTCACCATCATCCTAGTCCAATCATACCAAGTAACAACACACGAGGGTAGACACTTGGCTATTTTCGCCAATGTTCATATAAAGTTTCTGTTGATGTGTTGCCAAACATTGAAATCTTTATTTTCCACACTTTCCATTCTTGGACAGATTTGTGTGCACCTTTGGAAGTGGCTTAGGTGAGTTGCCGTGAATGGTGAGACATAACGTTACCCCTTGCAATGGTGATGAGTGTGAAAGGAATGGCTTGGGCATTGCAGAGATGCTTTATGGTGTTGGTGTGGGGTGGTACCAACTTGGCGCATCATGTGGCAGCCAGGGTGTACAGCGTCAAGTAAAATAAATCTGGTCATGGTGAGGCCACCCCTGGCCTCCCAGGCAGCAATGTGGTCGGGTGCTGATGCCCTGTGTCCTGTGCAGCATCAGGTGATTGCAGAGAAGGTTGGTGTTGGTGCTGCTGGTGAAGTTGGTGTTGGGGCTTATCGTGGTGGGATTCTGAGGACCAAGGTGAGATTTTTTCAAGGGCACCGATGTTGCTGGAATAGATGACAGCTGAAGTTGAGATGACAGAAGCAATCTGTCAATGGTGAGAGAGGTTGCTCCAAGGAGGTGACAGTGGATAGAGAGTTTACTCCAAACACTTCCAAACTGCATAAAGCTCAAAAGTGTTTTCCAAATCCTGAAGATCCCAGTTTCTCAGATTGGAAAGTGAACAGCTGTGAAATGGTAGCTTTATACCACTTTTGCACCTGTCAACTATTCAGAGGAATGGAGAGTCATTGAGAACACGACACACTTACCTGACGTGATCCCCGAGCGCTGGGAACCTTGTGAAAAAGCTGGTAACATGGCAAGTACATGATAAAATGGTGTTTAAGTACCTTTTAACAAGCTCTTAAGTATCTGAATTGGCTCACCCACTGCTTGGTGTCGGGTCTGTAAAGCGCAGGCAGACCCGACACTTGGGAAACTGACATGGAAGTGGGTTGACAGCAGACCCGCCTCCGAACCCGCCCTCTGAGCGCCGACAAAATTCCGGACACTGTCTTCCAATTTATTCTCTTATTAAGTGTTACGCCTTTTCAATAGACTTTTTAAATAATATGCTCACAATTATTGTAACCTTTTGCAAACAATTTGTAAGCACTTGTACAGCTTACTTCCTCATCTTACCAATCAAATTCATGTACCTGTAGTTCTTGCCTAAATAGGTACTGTAAATGCTCCACATAATTGCAGCGGTAGTTAGGCAAGCTTCATTTTGCATTTTTTGCATAAACGCAATCATTTTAATTGAAGTTCTCCTTGATTAACAAGCCTTTGTTGCCCCCCACCTCCCCCCCCCCCCCCCCCCCCCCACCCCCAACCTTCGCTGTAACTTGCTATCTCTATCATAACTAGGAAAGGAAATAAAAACTGATTAGAATGTGTATTAATTCTGTCCGGGCACACCAACTGTTCAACACAATCCAAAGGCTTTAATTTGTTTTCTATGAAACAGATGCTTCCAGCTCATTATAAAAGCAGGTTAATTCCCATCTTGCAGTGGTCAGTAAAGCAGCATAATGCAGGTAATTTAGCATGTGATTAAGAGCAACATTTTTTGTCCACTCTAATTAACCATACGACTAATGATTATGCTTCTCGTGCCCATGCAGTGATTCATATCAGTGGACCTAATTGTAAGTCCTTTTCAATGAATAATAAATCTTGTCTGTACAATAGATTTTAATGTTACTTTCCTGTAATCATGGAGACCTGGGGGTGGGGCGGGGGGAGTGAAACCTGAGGATTATATTTACCACTGGACCAGTCTGATAAAAGATAACCAGGCCTGGATTTTTCTGCAGATTACCACCTGCTTTGGGGCAGTTAAAAAGCAAAACGATCGGAGAGACTTCTGCCTCAAATTTGCTGCAAAAGAAAACTTACGTCAATTTTCCTTCCAAAAGTCCCCTTCGAGGCCCATTGGAAGCCCGATCTACCGTGTGTAAATGGAGCTATGGGTGTGGCTAACCCCTCCAACCCATTTCTCCCAACTTTTGCCTGGCACCCATCCCAAATGATTGCCGCCACCATATAAGTGGTGTGAGCTTCAGGGAATGTATCCCTAAATCCTGCTACCACATTGAGGAGGCCATTTAGTGTGCCAGTCGCCATTCACTCCTGTGCTCGCTAACCCGACATTGGCTGCCGGTCCACCAACACCTCAGATTGAAAATTCTCATCCTCATGTTTAAAGCTCTTCATGGCTTCAGCCCTCCCTATCTCTAACCTTCTCCAACCCTATAAACCTCAAAAACAATGGGTTCCTCCAATTCTGGCCTCTTGTGCATCCTGAAATCCATTCGCCTCACCACTGGTGGCTGTGCCTTTAGCCAGCTAGACCTCCCTTCATGCACCTCACTGTCTCTCCACCTTTCTCTCCTCCTTTAAGACCCTCCTTAAAACCCAACTCAAGCATTTAGTCACCCTCTTAATATCTCCTTCTTTGGCTTGGTATTGATTTTTGTCTGATTACGCTCCTGTGAAGCGCCCTGGGACATTTTTCTGCGAAGAGTTTTCCCAGTGGCGATATCTTAGGAGGTGGGACGCTGCTGAGCTTCCATTGAGGGCACTACAGACTACTGTGGTGGGCGACCTCGAGCAGCTCTGACCTTGCGGGCCTGGCTGCAGACTGCAGCATCTCGACGTGTGCCGGGGCAGTCTGGCTCAGCTGGCTGTGTGGCACTGATAAGGTCACTGATGAAGCGGGTTGGGCAGGGGAGGGGTGGTGCCGGCATGCTGTCGTCCTGAGAGAGAACAGCAGGTGCCTCTTCCATGGAGTCAAGGCCACTTTCCTGGGGCTGCAGCTCAGCACTCCTACGGTTCTGTGCGAGTGCAGGAGTGATGTGACATTCTGGAAGCCCATGTCAACGCTGGGCCCCAGAGCCAATATGAGAGCCGTCTGAGCTTTCACGGCAGAAGTGTGAGCTTCCATGGAAGCTGTTGGAACTGGCAGCAGAGGCTCCATCATGATGAAACCTACTGTCGTGCTCATGGAGTTGACCAGCCGCTCCATGTTGGGCAGAATGGTATCTTGCTCTGCGTGAGTTGGAGTTGGACTTCTCCATGCTCTGTGCCATTGTATGCAAAGTCATTGACAGGCTGCCCAGTGCACCTAGCATCTCCTGGTGTATGCCCACAAGCCTTCTTCAGTAGTCTGGGCCCTTGAACGCAGCATCTAAGCTCTTTGCAGCAGAACAAGGATGAGATCTTGCCCTCCAGTGAGCTGGCACCTGTGGTATCCTATCCCTCTGCCCTAGCTCCTGCACACATGCCCGATGATTCACCACGTGAGGACCCCCTTCTCTACCCTGCTCTGTAAAGTATGTGTGGTGCCAGTGTCTGAGCTGGTGACATTTTCAGCATCTGAAAAGAAAGAACGAGGCATGGGTTAGCTTTCAATGTGAAGGGAGAGTGATGAGTGGCTGCTGAATTCAGCTGCAGTTTGTCATGCAGAGGCTATGGTCAGTTTGAGTGACCTTCCATCTTCAAAAAGGCTGCCCTCCTCTTCCTGCACTGACATCGGGGCATCGACATTTTCAGTCGATTAAATGCAAGAGAGGGACAAGGGTTAACTTTCTGTGTGAGGGGGAAAGAAGAATGGCTGCTGAATGTAGCTGCATTGTCATGCAGAGTGTGTAGGGTGAGATAGAAGCATGAAGGGAACAAGAGGATAAGGTGAAATAAAAACAGAAAATGCTGGAAATACTCAGCAGGTCAGGCAGCATCTGTGGAGAGAGAAACAGAGTTAACGTTTCAGGTTGATGACCCTTCGTCAGAACTCTGTTTCTCTCTCCACAGATGTTGCCTGACCTGCTGAGTATTTCCAGCATTTTCTGTTTTTATTTCAGATTTCCAGCATCCGCAGTACTTTGCTTTTGTAAGAGGATAAGGTGTGTCGGTTCTAATAGAGGGAGGAGAACGAGAAGTGGGAGGTGGGGGGTGGGGGAGGGGGGCGTGGGCTGGCAGCGGTGCTGTGGAGCCAGGAATTGCACCCCTGCTCCTTTAGGTGCCACATGAAGCTAAGTTTTTAAAAAGTACTTATCTTTTTGGTGCCAGCCTCCAGCTGTCCCTCTATGGAACGTTGGTTAAGGAGCCTAACGCCTGTTTTAGGCAGCTGCCAGGAATGCCTGAATATCGCCCGTCCAATTTCTACTCCAATGGATATGAAAGACAAATGAAAAATAAGCATATAAAAATAACTTACTAATGTATGATTACAGTGTGGCTTTGCCAGCTCCACACTACACAAACTGATCCAGAAGTCCATGGACCAAAGCTTACCTTACACAAAGTCCTACACATTCACCATCCTCCTTGCCCACATTGACCTCTTCCTGTCCCTCAGCTCACTGACTTCAGAATCCTCATCCTTAGATAGTGCATGAGTTCATTCTACCCTACCTCTGCAAAACTCTCCAACCCTTTGTCTCAATATGCCTCTACTCTTCCAACCATGGTCTACTCCATATTCTTTCCCTCCCCTTCTCCTCTATAATAGATTGCATAGTCTACCATTCCCCTGCACTTTGAAGTTTTCTCCCTAAATCTTTAAATCTGCTACCTCTCCCCCTACCTTCAAAAGCTTCCTCAGAATTTACTCCTTTGTCCTTTTCAGTCCCCTCCTTTAACTCTCTCCCACTCCCACTTGGCGTTCACTCCTCCTCTGGTAAAGTGTCCTGGGACCTTTTGTTACATGAAAGCTGCTATATAAATGTAAAGTCGCACAACACCAGGTTATAGTCCAACAGATTTATTTAATTTTACAAGCTTTCGGAGCTGTCGCTCCTTCGTCAGGTAAGTTAGCAATGAGAGAATCTCCCAGAATTCACAATTTAAACCCAGACAAAATCTATTCACATTATTCGCTACAACAAAGAGCACAGCCAAGACAATGAGATGTGTCCCAGGGGGTCCAACGTGTCAAACCACCTGCTGGCTGCATATCCTGTCAATTTGTGTTCTTGTGTTAGCCTTTTTAAAAAAAAAAAAAACCCCCAAAAAAAACCCCAAAAAAAACACCTGGGAAGACCGGCCATGATGTCAAGTCACGTTCTGTATCGTGACATGAACCCGATATCGCGATTGAGGCCATCCTCATGAGTGCGGAACTTGGCTATCAGTTTCTGCTCTATGATTTTGCGCTGTCGTGTATCTCGAAGGCCGCCTTGGAGAACGCTTACCCGCAGATCCGAGGCTGAATGCCCCTGACTGCTGAAGTGTTCCCCGACTGGGAGGCAACCCTCCTGCCTGGCGATTGTTGCGCGGTGTCCGTTCATACGTTGTCTCAGTGTCTGCATGGTCTCGCCGATGTACCATGCTCTGGAGCATCCTTTACTGCAACGTATCAGGTAGACAACGTTGGCCGAGTCACATGAGTATGTACCGTGTACCTGGTGGGTAGTGTCCTCACGTGTGATGATGGTATCTGTGTCCATGATTTGGCATGTCTTGCAGAGGTTGCCGTGGCAGGGTTGTGTGGTGTCTTGGTTGCTGTTCTCCTGAAAGATGGGTAATCTGCTGCGAACGATGGTACTTTTGAGGTTAGGCGGCTGCTTGAAGGCGAGTAGTGGAGGCATGGGGATGGCCTTAGCAAGGTGTTCGTCGTCATCGATGACATGTTGAAGGCTGCGAAGAACATGGCGTAGTTTTTCCGCTCCGGGGAAGTACTGGACGACGTAGGGTACTCTGTTGGTTGTGTCCCGTGTTCGTCTTCTGAGGAGGTCTATGCGGTTTTTCGCTGTGGCCCGTCGGAACTGTCGATCGACGAGTCGAGCGTCATATCCCGTTCTTACGAGAGCGTCTTTCAGTGTCCGTAGGTGTCCATCGCGTTCCTCCTCGTCTGAGCAGATCCTGTGTATTCGCAGGGCTTGTCCATAGGGGATGGCTTCTTTAACGTGGTTAGGGTGGAAGCTGGAGAAGTGGAGCATCGTGAGGTTGTCCGTGGGCTTGCGGTAGAGTGAAGTGCTGAGGCGTCAGTCTTTGATGGAGATTCGTGTGTCCAAGAATGAAACCGATTCTGAGGAGTAGTCCATGGTGAGTTTGATGGTGGGATGGAACCTGTTGATGCTATCGTGTAGTCCTTTCAGTGATCCTTCGCCGTGGGTCCAAAGGAAGAAGATGTCGTCGATGTATCTGGTGTACAGCGTTGGTTGGAGGTCCTGTGCAGTGAAGAAGTCTTGCTCGAACTTGTGCATGAAGATGTTGGCGTATTGGGGTGCGAATTTGGTCCCCATGGCTGTTCCGTGTGTTTGGGTGAAAAAATGGTTGTCGAAGGCGAAGACATTGTGGTCAAGGATGAAGCGGATGAGTTGTAAGATGGCGTCCGGAGATTGGCTGTTGTTGGTGTTGAGTACTGAGGCTGTCGCAGCGATGCCGTCATTGTGGGGGATATTGGTGTAGAGTGCCGATACGTCCATTGTGACGAGGAGTGTTCCTGGTTCAACTGGTCCATGGGTGCTGAGTTTCTGCAAGAAGTCTGTAGTGTCGCGACAGAAGCTGGGGGTTCCCTGTAGGATGGGTTTCAGGATGCCCTCGACGTACCCAGAGAGGTTCTCACACAGGGTTCCGTTGCCTGATACGATAGGACGTCCGGGTGTGTTGGCTTTGTGTATCTTTGGGAGGCAGTAAAAGTCTCCTACGCGGGGAGTACGTGGGATTAGAGCGCGTAGGATGTTTTGAAGGTCTGGATCGAAGGTCTTGATCAGTCTATTGAGTTGGCGGGTGTGTTCTTTGGTCGGATCTGCGGGTAACTGTCTGTAGTGTTCCTGGTTGTCCAGTTGTCGGTATGCTTCTTTGCAATAGTCCGTTCTGTTCTGTATGACGATGGCTCCTCCTTTGTCCGCTGGTTTGATGACGATGTTGCGGTTGGTCTTGAGTGCGTGGATGGCGTTGCGTTGTGCTCGGGTGACATTCTGGACTGTCTTGTGAGTACGGCTGATGAATCTGGCGTTGATGCATTTCCTGACAGCTTGAGCATACATGTCAAGCTTAGGGTTGCGACCCTCCGGAGGGGTCCAATTTGACTCTTTCTTCCTCGGTTGCAGCACTGCGGTTCCCTCTGTCTGCTGTTCCGGATCATTGATTGTCCCATTAGGAATGTTGCTGACATCTTGGGATTTGTGGTAGTATTCCCGGATCCTCATTCTCCTGATGAATTCCTCTGTGTCCGCCGCGAGACCGATGGGGTCCATTTTGGTGGTGGGGCAGAACTTGAGCCCAAGGGCGAGAACTTCGATTTCGTCTGGTTGAAGGGTGTGGTCTGACAGGTTGACGATGGACTTCCCTGTGGTTGCAACCGTGGTACCGGGGGAGGCTTGGTTGCTGCTGGTGGTGATGCCGAGTTTCTCAAGCTTCCTGTTCTTGATGCGCATGTAGGCAGCGTAGTTCCGTTGCCTCGTCTGTTTGGCGGTGTCTCGTAGCTGGTCTGCTGTGTCCTGAGCACAGGCTGAGAGCATGGACTCTATCTTGGTTTCGAGGTTGCGACGTCTGCTGTAGAGCTGGTGTACGAGATGGTTGAGGAGTGTGCGAGAGGTACGACGGCAAAGTCTCTCAGCGTAGTCTGTGTTGTATGTCGACTTGAGTGGGTTCGTGATCTGTAGTCCTTTCGGAATCTTGTCTGCTTTCTTGCATCTCTGCAGGTACTTGATGTCTGTGTCAATATGCGCGATCTTCTTGGCGATTCTCTCCACTTTGAGCCGGCAGTTTGCGGTGTCAATAGAGGTCATGATGTGGAGATGCCGGCGTTGGACTGGGGTAGACAAAAATGAGAAGTCGCACAACACCAGGTTATAGTCCAACAGATTTATTTAATGTAAATATATAAATGTAAGTTATTGCAGAATAATATGGAGAGGGCTAGGTGAAAGAAGGTGTTTTCAAGTGGGCTGATCTAAACAGATTCCTGACAGCAAAGCTATTCAGTCAGTCCACTGGTTAAATACTCCTCACACCAGCCAAGGCCCTCCATATAATATCCACTAACCTCGTCATTGATCCTTGATCATGGCCCACACACTGTGACAGTGACATCACAATGACCTGATTGTTGCATCACATGATTATCCACCTTCAGTTTCTATAGTAACCATTAACATAGCCACTGTGGAAACTGCTATTCGATGACGGAGGCTTGTACTCAATTCCTCGCACCTGCTGTTATCAATACTGCGGTGAATCAACACGCGTCCCTATAGTACACGTCTCTGATTAATTGGCCACTCATTCACTCATTTATGGAAACAATACAATTCCTTTGAAGACAACAGCATGGAATACATCTCTACATATGTTGTTGCAGTGCCAACATCCTAATATCTAAAATTATAAATCGTATTACTGTCACAGAAAAATATTGGTTCAGTTCCAACTTTGCACAATTTAAATATTCAGGAGTTTATCAGCCAGTTCTCAATTTGAAGCCATGGATTAAACCCTTTCAAATCATTTGAAGTTACCAAGCTCCACTAGTCCTTCATTTTGCGAAGACGGACTCCAGCAATAACACCCTCAGGATTTCTGTTTGTTGTTCGTTCAGTTTGTTGTTGAAGCTTCACTGGGCATATGACCCTTATCAGTGAAAGATAAAGAGCATCAATCCTTCAAGGATGTTTTTACACCCATACCCTTGGGTGATCCCATCCCTGTAGACTAGTGGGGTGCCCCTTTGTTTTTCTATGTGATATCTTAATGGAGTTACTCCAGTTTTATTTCAAGTCCTTTGCACAAAATGGATCAACGCAGATATCTACCCCCAGCCCCTTCTGTATCAAAGGTCTTGCTAGGGTTGGTGGAGGCTAGACGCAAACTCCCGCATTAGTCTGGGACCTGGTGTATCGGGGATTGGCTCTAATTTCTAGCCCTTTCCCCAGAGTTATGGTGGGACTGCACTGGCAGGGCTGCAACACAGCTGCACCAGAGATTGTTGCTTTATTATAGTTGATTTTCTGCTATCATGCACGACTGCCATGCTTACACGTGATCCTGGATGCTGAACCACTCAGATTAGTGAGGGAGGGAAGGAGGCACAATATACCCCCCCCCCCCCCATCTACTGCTGTCATTGTCGTAAAGTTACTACCTCTATACTAATTTTAAGTATAAAAAGATTGATTCCTGGCTCACTCATAATATCAAGGTGAAAACAAAACCTTACATGTTGCAGCTCAATCTTTCCCATTTCCCTGCTTCCCGGTCTCTCTTCCTGTATGTTCCTATATATAATTATGGTCTCTACCTCTTGTGCTTTCACTTGCCCTCTCCCCTTTCTGTGTTCACTTGCACTCCTTCTCTGCCCTTTCTCTATGTCTTGTCCTTCCTTCTCTCCGCAGTTCCCCAACTTTAACTCATGCTGCTACTCCACAGTTACTATTCAAATAATAAAATAAAAACGCTAATTTTACGCTCCTTGGAATTCCTTATCAATTACCATGGTACAGCCTTCAGTGTCCTCTTCCTGCAGGGCCTATCTCCAGACTTGCATTTTGTTTCTTTATTCGATCATAAATTTGCAAGCCTCTCTTCCAGTTCCTGCAGGATCACGTTAAGCTAGTTCCAGCTGTCAAATCCTACTCTGAAAATCTTCAGTGATGAATCAATAATATCCAGCACATCCGTTCCTTCTGCTCCTCTCCCTTATTTTGAGGTTAGAGTTTCTTATTCATGGGAAGAGTATGCAGCCCCTCCCTCCTATAATAGGGCATTTTTCACATAGCTTACTGCCAGTTTGTAACTATCTTCAGGTTGTTTCCTGTATCTCAAAACAGACTAATTGCCGACCAACAATGAGTAAGAATTATTCAGTCCTTTTGTACTGCTATGCTTTGCCAATCCTTCGTTACTTCATGAGCAATGACCCTTTTCCTTTCACTCAGCATGCCGAGCTTTTCTGTCTGCGCTCTGCTCTTTTTTTTAGATCATCAGGTGGTGTCCTCTGAGCTTACGCCTTGCCAATCAGAATTTCCAAGAACAGGCCTTAGCAGCGCATTATAAACAGACAGGCTGTGAATGATTGCAGCCGAGTTTCTAATTGAACAACTTTGCAGAGCCAGACAAAATGAGCAGATACAGTCCATACATACGCACAGCTCCAGTTTCAGAGTGATTGGCACTGGCTGCTCAAATCATTTTACATTTCTGTAAATTCATTATAAATCCTGTTTAACACTTTGAGAACTGCCAGCATTTCTGTGTCAAGATGATCAACGTAATCATATGTTTTTGACTGGTCCAAAGTACTTTAAAAAAAGGTCCAATTTTATTTACATATTTTTCTAACTTTGTTTTAAATGAACTGGCAGACATTTTGAGGATGTCAAATGATCAAAATGTAAGTAGATTTTGAACACAAAAAGCATTTTCATTAATTCAATATACCAAAGACCTTTGTGAAGATAAATGTGAACATAAAGCCTTAAAGGATTAAATTATGAAGACAGGTTGCATAAACTTGACTGTTATTTAAAAGGTTGAGGACTGATTTAATTGAGGTGTTTAAAATGATAAAAGGATTTGATAGGGTAGATACAGAGAAGCTATTTCTTCTGGTGGGGGAATCCAGAACAAGGGGGCACAAAATTAGAGCTAGGCCATTCTGGAGTGAAATCAGGAAGCATTTTTTCCACACAAAGGGTGGTGAAAACTTGGAATTCTCTCCCCCAAAAGGCTATGGATGCTGGGTCAATCAAAAATGTTAAGATCGAGATTGACAGATTTTTATTAGGTAAGGGTATCAAGGGTTATGAATCAAAGGCAGGAAAAGTTCTGGTCTCCATATTACAAAAAGGATATAGAGGCACTGGAGAAAGTGCAAAAAAGATTTACAAGGATAATACCATAACTATCAGGAAAAGCTGGAGCTCTTTACTCTAGAAAAGAGAAGACTGAGAGGTGACCTGATGGAGATTTTTAAATTATGAATGGGTTCGATAGGGTAGACATAGAGAAGATGTTTCCACTTATGAGGGAGTCAAAACTAGGGGCCATAAATCTAAGATAGAGACTAATAAATTCAATAAGAAATTCAGGAGAAAACTCTTTACTAAGTGTATAGTGAGAATGTGGAACTCACTACCACATGGAATGGTTGAGGCAATTAGCATATGTGCATTTAAGGGGCGACAGCTGTATAAATTACATTCAGGAAATCCCGGGCATTAAGCCGGAAATTTCCTCGGAGCTGCTCCCGCACTGCTGCCGTACACTGGGCTTCTGCCGCACTTCTGGCAAAGTTACAGTGGAAGAGTAGGAGGAGCTCTGAGGGACTTCACAGCCTTAGTGTTCAGTGTTCATTCCTATCAATTTACTGAAGGCTAATTAACAAGCAGGCTCTTGTGCCTAGATTATCTTATACCGCACATGGTCTCAGACTGTAGAAACATTGAGCACCCATAAAAATAGTGCCACACACACCAGTAGTGCAAGTACATAATAATGTTCGAGTAACCTCAGAGTTTTATTAATATTTACAAAACTGAATACATTGTTCCTGATGGAATTGTGCAGCCCGTTAATAACTGAATAACCATCAATATCATTTATTATTGCAGATGTTAACATCAATCATTTTCAAAAAGAAACAATGCTGCTATTATAATTATCCTTTCTAATTAAAGTAAGCTCGTCTCCCATTTTTCTCCTTCATAACCAGAAGTGCACATGCAGAGCAAGGACATGTGCATAGCACCCGAAGCAAATACATGGAGATACTCAATATTTACCTTGCAGACTATTAATTGGACTGTCTCAATAAGCCAGTTTGTTCCACCTTGGTTTGTGTGCAGTTACAGGAGCGGTAGCGTAGTGGTAATGTCACTGGGCTAGTAATCCAGAGGCCTGGATTAATGATACAGTAGACATGAGTTCAAATCCCACCACGGCAGCTGGGGAATTTAAATTCAGTTATTTAAATAAATCTGGAATAAAAAAAGCTAGTATCAGTAACGGTAACCATGAAACTATCGGATCGTCGTAAAAACCCATCTGGTTCACTAATGTTCTTTAGGGAAGGAAATCTGCCGTCCTGGCCTATATGTGACTCCAGACCCACAGCAATCTTAACTGCCCTCTGAAATGGCCTAGCAAGTCACTCAGTTGTAACTAACTGCTACGAAACAAAATAATAAGAATCGGATCGACCTTGGCAACGGCACACCCAGCCCAGTCAATCCTGCAAAGTCCTCCTCACCAACATCTGGGGACTTGTGCCAAAATTGGGAGAGCTGTCCCACAGACTAGTCAAGCAACAGCCTGACATAGTCATACTCACAGAATCATACCTTTCAGCCAATGTCCCGAACTCCTCCATCACCATCCCTGGGTATGTCCTGTCCCACTAGCAGGACAGAACCACCAGGGGTGGTGGGAAGGCATGGCCCTGGGAGTCCTCAACTTTGACTCTGGACCCCATGAAGTCTCATGGCTTCAGGTCAAGCATGGGCATGGAAACCTCCTGCTGATTACCACCTACCGCCCTCCCTCAGCTGATGAATCAGTACACCACTTGGAAGAAGCACTGAGAGTAGCAAGGGCACAGAATGTACTCTGGGTGGGGGACTTCAATGTCCATCACCAGGAGTGGCTCGGTAGCGCCAAGTCCTGAAGGACATAACTGCCAGTCTGGACCTGCGACAGGTGGTGAGTGAACCAACACGAGGGAAAACCCTACTTGACCTCGTCCTCACCAATCTACCTGTCGCAGATGCATCTGTCCATGGCAGCAGTGACCACTGCTCAGTCATTGTGGAGACGAAGTCCTGTCTTCACACTGCGAACACCCTCCGTTGTGTGGCACTACCACCGTGCTAAATGGGATAGATTCAGAACAGATCTAGCAGCTCAAAACTGGGCATCCATGAGGTGCTGTGGGGCATCAGAATTGTATTCCACCACAATCTGTAACCTCATGGCCCAGCATATCCCTCACTCTACCATTACCATCAAGCCAGGGGTCCAACCCTGGTTCAATAAGGAATGTAGGGGAGCATGAGGTGCCAACCTGGGGAAGCTGCAACACAGGACTACATGCATGCTAAAAAGCGGAAGCCGTATGCTATAGACAGGATAAGCGATCCCACAATCAACGGATCAGATCAAAGCTCTGCCACATACAGTCGTGAATGGTGGTGGACCATTAAACAACTAACGGGAGGAGGAGGCTCCAAGAATATCCCCATCTTCAATGATGGTGGAGCCCAGCACGTGAGTGCAAAAGACATGGCTGAAGCGTTTGCAACAAACTTCAGCCAGAAGTGCCGAGTGGATGATCATATCGGCCTACTCCCGAGGTCCACACCATCACAGAAGCTAGTCTTCAGCCAATTCGATTCACTCCACGTGATATCAAGAAACGGCTGAGCGTACTGAATACAGCAAAGGCTGTGGGGCCCGACAACATCCCGGCTATCGTGCTGAAGACTTGTGCTCCTGAACTAGCCGCGCCTCTAGCCAAGCTGTTCCAGTACAGCCACAACACTGGCATCTATCCAACAATGTGGAAAACTGCCCAGGTATGTCCTGTCCACAAAAAAGAAGGACAAATCCAACCCGGCCAATTACCGCCCCATCAGTCTGCTCTCATTCATCAGCAAAGTGATGGAAGGTGTCGTCGACAGTGCTATCAAGCGACACCTACTCACCAATAACCTGCTCACTAATGTCCAGTTTGGGTTCCGCCAAGACCACTCGGCTCCCGACCTCATTACAGCCTTGGTCCAAACATGGACAAAGGAGCTGAATTCCAGAGGTGAGGTGAGAGTGACTGCCCTTGGCATCAAGGAGCCCTAGTAAAACTGAAGTCAATGGGAATCAGGGGGAAAACGCTCCACTGGCTGGAGTCATACCTAGTGCAAAGGAAGATGGTTGTGGTGGTTGAAGGTCAATCATCACAGCCCCAGGACATCGCTGCAGGAGTTCCTCAGGGCAGTGTCCTAGGCTCAACCATCTTCAGCTGCTTCATCAATGACCTTCCCTCCAACATAAGGTCAGAAATGGGGATGTTCGCTGATGACTGCATAGTGTTCAGCACCATTCACAACTCCACAGATAATGAAGCAGTCCATGCCCGCATGCAACAAGACCTGGACGACGTTCAGGTTTGGGTTGATAAGTGGCAGGTAACATTCACGCCACAGAAGTGCCAGGCAATGACTATCTCCAACAAGCGAGAGTCTAATCACCTCCCCTTGACATTCAATGGCATTACCATCGCCGAATCCCCCACTAACAACATCCTGAGGGGGTCACCATTAACCAGAAACTTAACTGGACTAGCCACATAAATACTGTGGCAACAAGAGCAGGTCAGAGGCTAGGTATTCTGCGGCAAGTGTCTCACCTCATGACTCCCCAAAGCCTTTCCACCATCTACAAGGCACAAATAAGGAGTGTGATGGAATACTCTCCACTTGCCTGGATGAGTGCAGCTCCAACAACACTCGAGAAGCTCAACACCATCCAGGACAAAGCAGCCCGCTTGATTGGCACCCCATCCACCTCCTTAAACATTCACTCCCTCCACTACCGTGGCTGCAGTGTGTACCATCTACAAGATGCACTGCAGCAACTCGCCAAGGCTTCTTCGGCAGCACCTCCCAAACCCGCGACCTCTTCCACCTAGAAGGACAAGGGCAGCAGGCGCATGGGAACACCACCACCCCAAGTTCCCCTCCAAGTCACACACCATCCTGACTTAGAAGTATATCGCCGATCCTTCATCGTCGCTGGGTCAAAATCCTGGAACTCCCTACCTAACAGCACTGTGGGAGCACCTTCACCACACAGACTGCAGCGGTTCAAGAAGGCGGCTCACCACCACCTCCTCAAGGGCAACTAGGGATGGGCAATAAATGCTGGCATTGCCAGCGATGCCCTGATCCCATAAACGAATCAAAAAAAAAAGCTGCATCCATCCATTTAAGCACTCAAAGTGGAGGATGCGCCCTGGAGATAAGAGTCTGTCCTTCAGAGCTTGAATAAAGCATTTTTCCATTCAAAAAATTGCGTTGGAGTGGTGGTTTAAATCTTGTTGGTATCTGAATGGAAAAAACATCATTTCTTTAATTAAAAACAGAAATTGAACACCAGTTTAGCATATATTATTCATACATCATTGTCCTGGGTTTGTACCACACAAACCTAATGACCACAGACAATGAGGATCGATTGGACTCAGGCAAAAACCCACCACTTTTATATATGTTGTGAATTTACATTGCCAATGCCTACAAGCACATCGCCAGTTGAAAAATTGTACAAAACTTGTTTGCCTAAAGCAAATTGAGGGCAAGTCATAGAGAAAACTAAAAAAATGAATATTGGATGCAACGCAGAATCTTCCAACCTTTGTGGAGTTGTATTCTGTGACCCTATGATTGGGTAATGGAATAGAAATTGCTTCCTGAATGTAATAGTCTTGAATTGTACAGCAAGTAAAATTTAAATATTCATAACCCGACATTGGAGGAAATCTTGAAGAATATGTGTTAAGTTTTCTGCATGTCACAGTAGGAGAAAAGACGTTTTTTTTTTACTGTACTCAATAATGCATTCGACCGACAATTTTTAACACAAAGTGGAGATACTCAAACATTAAGTACAAGGAGCTTATGAATTTCTTCATCACCACGATCAAGACTATCCATGCGGCTGCCTCTACTGTGGCCTACCCTTCCTCCTGTCTCTAGGGCCAACCCGTCCTCCCAACTGTTAAGGAATGGATGTTCTTACTTATAACAGGGTTCAAAGGCATTTATTGGCTTTCATTGGAATTAAACATACAGTGATAACTATTATTACCAATAATTACACGCATATAATAATAGCTATTATTAATAAAAATAATACTCAAGGATACACTTACGATACAAATTACCGGAGAATTCACACGTTACAGTTCTCAAGCTCGAGGGCAACTGCTGGCCAGGCCTTGTCGAATTCTGAAGAATCTGTTCTCATACCCTTCTTTATATATTTTTTCTCTCGTGCAGATTCATATGTTATCAAAGGATTACCTCATCCCGGTATTCACTTAATGAATTTCAGTTTTAATAAGAAGGCCTCCCATACATCTTACCAAGGCTTTATCTTGACTGAGTTGTCACTCACATCATTCAGCCAGAGACAGTTACAGAGACCCAATACTTTAGTTATCACCTGACCAAATTCCTCAACAACGTTTTCGGAGGAGTTGTCCAACCTAGCTACAATATCTCGAATGGATGGCATCATTAACCTGTCAACTATCTCACAGCTGCACGCCTTATGGAAGTTGATGCAACTATCTAACAAAGGAAGTCTGTTTTTACCTCTGCTGAGCTCTTAGCAGCTAAAATACCGTCCTTGTTTTTCATTTCAAAACGAAACTGACATTTCCACCCTTCTTACAGAAACTCACATAGCAGACAAAAGCCAGAAATTAAAGAAATTGATGTAAATAAATCAATATTAACTCATTTCTTACACAACCTACCATCCACTCTAGCTCTCTTTGACCGATCTTCCCTCCCACCACCCTCTCGAAACTTATCTGGTCTATGAAATGCACTTCCCACTTCCACGATCTCCTTCTTATTCAACTCCTCACCACCCAGCTCCCTTTCCAGGTCTCCATATTAGCTGACATTGTTAATGGTGGGAAGGGAAGCCATTACTAGAAGTGCTTTGAGCTGCTCCAGTCCAGCTTCCATCCTTCTCACAGCACCAAAATGATCCCAAATCAATGTTATGAACGACACCCACTGTAACTGTGAGTGTAATGCTCCTCGACTTCTCCACAATGCTCAACCACCATCTTCCTCCAACATCTCTTCTCCATTGTCCAGCTTCATGTAATGCCCTTGCATGGTTCTATTCCTGCTTGCCCGAATGTTGCTGAGGCATCTCCAACAATGGCTTCTCTCCTATCCCCAGCACAATTTCTGAAATCCCCATAGGATCTATCTTTAACTCTGTCCTCTTCTTCATCTAAATGCTGCCCCTTGGTGGCATTTTCTGCAGACATGGGGTGAGCTTTCACATGTACACTGAAAATACCCAGCTCTACCTCTTCACCACACCCCCTCTGTTCTGTAAGACTGCTTGGCTGATTCTGGGACTGGATTTTCCTCTGCTATCCTGACCCAAATCAGGGAGGATAGTGGTGGAAATGGCAGGAAAATAGGGTGGTGAGGCCTATTTCTACTTTCCCGCTTAGACCTGGATTTCCCTCCCCCCACCCTACTGGGACTGTCGGATACCCCTTCCCTGCGGCCTGGTGGGGGTAGAGCCTGGCCTTCCGTGCCATTTCCCTCCTGTCCGCTCCTCTTACCACCACACCACGGGTCTGCCTTATGGAAGGTGGCAGTAGGCCCAGGTTAGCAGTAGTAAGGCGCTGATGTCAGCTAATAGAGGGAGATGGCCAAGTAAAGGCCTAATTTCCTTCCTATTTGGCCCCCATACACCTACCTTTTGAGGCTTTGGTCTCAGTCGAGACCGACATGAACTGCAGCTCCTTTCTTAGTTGGGGCTCTTCTCGCCCTCTAAGTCCCTTGCTTCCTCTTCGTGTACAGTGGTGGTATCATTGAAGCGCCGCCGAATTCCCCTCTTCCATGGTGGCGGACTCCCTCGTGGCGGCAAGAATCCTTCCTGAGCCTGCCCTGCATGACTAATGACCCCCAACCCAGGAAGGTGGCTTCGGAGTTGCTGCTGCATAAAAGGGGCAGCCGGAATCCTGCCCCATCACTAATTTAGCTTAAGCAGTAAAGCTCCAGCTGCCAGGCCCCCATTCTCCGCAGATCGGGTCCCTCCCCCCGTCCCCTAGTAACCGATCTTCCTTTGGCCCAGAGGCCGGCCACCCCGCCTGATATTGCGGCAACCCCAGATCCGGAAGGCTGTCCTGGGAAGCCCGACTTACGGCCTCAGTCCACCAGCCCGATACAAATGAGGCCCAGTCCTCAAAATGGCCCTGGTCTCCCGGCGGGAGTACCAGCTGGCCGGCCTCCAGGGGGAAAACCCACCCCATCATCTCTCCATCTCCCTCTCCTCCTTTGAAAACCTGTTCAAAACCCATCTCTTGGGCCACCCCTGCTAACCTCTCCCTTCCTGATTTTGGCATTGATTTTCCTCATTCCTACCTGTACTTTTTCTTAAAGGAGCTTTATAGATATGAGTCGTCTGCTATTTTAACAGGAGCAGTAAGCCATTTAAAATAATTTCAAGGCCACAGTCCAGCTGAGTGTAAGAGCCGTTTTAACTCCTGGGCCCTAATTGCATTTTTCTGGACTGTCTCCCACCTGAAGCCGACTGGAATGATGTTAGTGCCGGGGAGCGGGAGCGGAAATCGGTCGGGAAGCCTTTGCTGCCTGGGACCCAAGTGATCATTCCCCGGTAAGGTAAGTGAGCAGGAGGGGTCCGGGCCGATTGCGGCGAGGGAGAGGAGGCTCCTCTCACTCCTCCTGGGACACAAGGAACCTTAAGAAAATGTAAAAAATGGCACTTACCTGGGCCTTTTCTGGGCTGAAGCTGATTGCTTGCAGCTTTTGCTGGCGGGTTTGGCGCCGTGTGGGCCTTCCGATCCCTGGAGTTAAAATTGTGTCGCGGCGCCAATGATGTCATCAGGCTGCGACTTTCCCATTTTAATCAGGCCCCTGCCTATCTGTGGCAGGTGGCCTTCATGCTGCCGGGATCCCAGCAGTAAAAATAGCGAAGGGCAGGAACATGTCAGGAACTCGGTGCCAGGCGGGCTGGACTAAAATCTGAGCTTCACAGTGCAAGCAAAGCAAATCAGCGCATCATTAAAAGAACTGATTCCATAAATAATAGTGAAGCATACTGTATGGAAATTTTAATAAGCAGCCTTAATTTAATCATGGTTATCTTCATGCTTCAACAATAAGTTAGAAGTGATATGCAACACGGCTATGAACTAATGTCAGCTGTAATGACAACTAGCCACTGCCCTGTTTAGTAACAGTTCGCAGCTGTTTATCCTGTAATTGCTCATTGTCAAAGGCCTCATTTCCATTCAAAGCAAATAGCATAATTTACATCCTCATTTAATTGTTCTCTCACACATAGTTTGATCTTCAGTCGTCATTAATCCCTGTTGAGGAAGGAACTTTACTATCAGTTGGTGGTGTATTGCTTGGAGCTGTTTATTCGTAGTTTATCTAAATCACAACGTTTGTTTTAAAGACACTCGCCAGACTGATGTAGTGTACAATGTGCATATTGCTTTGCTAATCGCTATATTTAAAAATCTGTGTACTACATTTCTTCTGTGCTTCTGAAATATCGGAAACACTAAGGTCAAGGAACTCTGGAAGAATTCCATTCATTTTGAACCCCACTTCACATTACAGAGGGACTTTTATACCGATTCCTATAATGAACTAAATTCAGGCTAGTTTGGATCAGCTCCAGTATTACAGAATCATAGAATCTTACAGCACAGAAGGAGGACATTCATCGTGCCTGTGCTGGCTCTTTGAGAAAGCCGTCCAATTAGTCCCACTCCCCCGCTCTTTCCCCATAGCCCTGCAAATTTTTCCTCTTCAACTATACATCCATTTTCCTTTTGAAAGTTACTATTGAATCTACTTCCACCAACCTTTCAGGTAGTGCATTCCAGATCATAACAACTCGCTGTGTAAAAAAAAAATTCAACTACCCCCTGGTTCTTTTGCCAATTATTTTAAATCTGTGTTCTTTGGTTATCGACCCTCCTGTCAGTAAAAACAATTTCTCCCTATCGACTCTATCAAAAGACTCTATTGAATACCTCTATTAAATCTCCCATAACCTTCTCTGCTCTAAAGAGAACAATCCCAGCTTCTCCAGTCTCTCTACATAACCGAAGTCCCTCATCCCTGATAGCATTCCAATAAATCTCCTCTGCACCCTCTCCAAGACCTTGACATCCTTCCTAAAGTGTGGTGCCCAGAATTGGACGTAATACTCCAACTGAGGCCTAGCCAGTGGTTTATAATGGTTTGGCATAACTTCTCTTAACCACATACTTGTTTAAGTTTTCTTAGTACATGTTGAATGAATAACATTTCCTTTGTTTCATATTCTAAATGATGTTCCATGTTTTAACCCACTCTAACGCTAATGGCGAAAGGCCAATTGACAGCAGAGCACTGATTTCTGGAGCAGTAGAAACAGAAATGGGAATTCCTGATAATTTTTTGTTTATATAATTTGTGATAAATAATTATAAATTTCAACCAGAGAGTTTCAGTTATAAATGAAGATTATTGAGCAAAGAGTACAATAATCAACGGGAACCTGAGAGAGAATTAGTTTAACAGCCCCTTCCTGAAGTCATTGGTGAGAGACCCGATCCATTTTGAAGGGTTTAATGCTGGCGAGTTGTGAGCGTTGAACCAGCTCGTTGGTCGGTGGGGGTTGGGGTGGCGGGTGGGTGGGGGGGAGGGGGGGGGGCGGGGTGGTTAATTCTGGTGACTCCTCCATGGAGCCGAGCCAGAAGTTTTATCTTAAAGGGGAGGAGAGGCAATTGTTTGAGGGCGGGTGGCAGATACTCCTTCTGGCCCACAAGAATTAGTGCCACAGCATTTAGGCCGTGCTTTCTGAGTGACCTGCAGCGGTCCCTTTAAGGATAGTTGGTTAGGCTACTCAATGCCTGGTACCAGTGGTGCGGTGTGTGCAGTGCACGCTCCATTCATTGGTACCTCAAAATTGCATCGGAGACCTACAACTGGCATAGAACCCTGATTTGCATATTATAAATATGCTGCTGCCTGAAACAGGCGGGCGCCTGGGCCGCCTATATGAAGGCCCCAGTGAAAACAACAATGGATTGATCGAGAGTGGGATGAGCGGGGTAAGTAAGTTCTGTGCCTTGATTTCCAAGGCACTACCACCCCGTTCTCCCCGGACGGAGGTCCTCAAAATCGGGATCTAAGATTATATCGTCATTTGCAGACCTCTCTCAGTTTTAGAGTGCATTGCTCAGGTTTCCCCCGGACTATCAGGAGAACACCTGTGAAAATTCCAGACAAAAGTGTTTCTTTCAGTTTATGTGTGTATTGTTATAATTGTCTACTTTCCCTAATTAGACCACCTAATTTCCCACACCGCTCACACTAAACCTCTTTTTAACTTGTGATACATGCCCTAAAATTCCATGGGGGTTCCCACCATAAATTCAAATGCTTCCCGAGTGTCTTGCCAAGGATGGAAACTTCCTGGCAAATGGCAGACAAGCTATTGGGGAACTATAGAAAGAAAGACTTGAATTTATATAGTGCCTTTCACAACCACCGGACATCTCAAAGCGCTTTACAACCAATGAAGTATTTTTGAAGTGGAGTCACTGCTGTGATGTGGGAAATGCAGCATCCAATTTGCGCACAGCAAGGTCCCACAAACAGCAATGTGATAATGACCAGATAATCTGTTTTTTTGTTCTGCTGGTTGAGGGATAAGCATTGGCCAGGACACCAGGGATAACTCCCCTGCTCTTCTTTGAAATAGTGCCATGGAATCTTTTATGTCTACCTGAGAGAGCAGACGGGGCCTCGGTTTAACGTCGCATCTGAAAGACGGCACCTCCAACAGTGCAGCACTCCCTCAGCTCTGCACTGGAGTGTCAGCCTAGCTTTATGTGTTCAAGTCCCTGGAGTGGGATTTGAACCCACAACCTTCTGACTCAGAGGCAAGTGTGCTACCCACTGAGCCACAGCTGACACTAGACAATTTACAGAGTGGGTTGGATGAGGGCCTGGACAACACTCCCCACCGCCCCCCCCCACAGGTGGCACATTACTGAGGTCCATGGGCATCGGGCGGGCCGGAACCAGCGATGCACCCGATGTGGCTTTTGAGCCCACCTGCCCCATTCTAAGGATGGGCCCTCTCACGGGCCCTAAAGTCCCCAGTGAAGTCAGTGCTGGAGGACACTGTCGGGCACGATGTCGGCGTAACAATGGGATATGGTGCTCTCTACATGATTCTCGGTGAAAAGATACCCATCAGTAACCTATTGTTGTGCTGCACTAAGGCTCTTGAATAGCAACTAATCACAGCAGGATTCTGCAAACCAAGAACAAATAGGGAACATTTACTAAGATGAGCTAATGAAAATATTGTTTAGCTTGAACACAGAGGTCTAACAGCAGACTGAAAGGATGACATACTGTGCTTGTAGTCATTAAAATGAAGTATTAGTCAGATATGCCAGTACAAGAGGCCTGGAATTTATCTCTAGTTGAAACCACTCAAAATCCATTAACCTTTGCTATGTAAAAGTGTACCATTTATGTACGAAAGGAGGTGACAGAATGACACAAACAGAGCACTAAGAGCTGAATTGTCTCCTTTTAGCTTTGAATAACAATCATTCGTTGTTCTGTAAATTAATGGTGAATTTCATAGGAGGTTTTTTATGTAATCAGTTATGCAGTATGGTTCATAGTACATCCATGCACATTGCTGCAGTTGAAAGAGTACAGAAGGCTATAGCTCAGAGAATGTGACTTGAAATTTATGGATACAGAATTTACCTACAATCTGTTGCCTTGACAATGCACCTCAACCCTAACCTCCTCCTGCACCAGCATGGCATTTTATTCCCTACATTCTGTATCCTTGAGGCATGAGTGGCAATTAGTGAATACATAACGGATAGGTGTTTAGACTGCTAGAACTCATTTTACTTGTGATTCTTCACAGCCATCACAAGACTCCTTAATCTCATCTGTCTGAACTAGAATCAAATCTAGTTCTCAAACTGAAAGTGCAGTGTTCCTACACAATGCCATTACATCCCAGAGGATTGCCCAATAACAAAGGCGGATCAAGCGCCTGTGAAGAGTAAGATAAATTCTATGCCTCACAGATATCCACGGGGTGTTCTGTCTGTATCAGATGTTTGTCTAACAGGAGAGTAAAAGACCTGTTCTTTTGTGTAATTTTTGATTCTTTACATTCAGCATGGAGGAAGCTTGGTGGGTGTGTTTAAGTCATTCCTGATAGAGATGTCACTGTATTGCATTACCTTAGAGACCATGACAATGACAGCTTGGGGATACTACTCTATCATAAGGTTTAGATTAGCTATGGAAAAGGACAAGAAGCAATCTAGAGTAAAAATACTTAATTGGAGGAAGGCTAATTTCAGTGGGTTGAGAATGGATCTGGCCCGGGTAAATTGGAATCCATGTTTGGCAGGCAAAACTGTAATCGAACAACGGGCTGCCTTTAAAGAGGAGATGGTTCAGGTTCAGTCGAGGTACATTCCCACGAGGGGGAAAGGTAGGGCAACCAAAGCCAGAGCTCCCTGGATGACAAAAAAGATAGAGAGTAAAATGAAGCAGATAAAGGGGGCCAATGACAGATGTCAGGTTGACAATACAAGTGAGAACCAGGCTGAATATAAAATGTTCCGAGGGGAAGTGAAAAAGGAAATAAGAGGGGCAAAGAGAGAGTATGAGAATAGATTGGCAGTTAACATAAAAGGGAATCCAAAAGTCATCGATGGGCATATATATAACAAACGGGTAGTAAGAGAAGGGGTGGGGCCAATTAGAGACCAAAAAGGAGGACTACGCATGGAGGCAGAGGACATGGCTGAGGTACTAAATGAGTACTTTGCATTTGTCTTTACCAAGGAAGAAGATGCTGCCAAAGCCATAGTGAAAGAGGAGGTAGTTGAGATACTGGATGGGATAAAAATTGATAAAGAGGAGGTACTAGAAAGGCTGGCTGTACTTAAAGTAGATAAGTCACCAGGACCACATGGGATGCATCCTAGGATGCTGAGGGAGGTAAGGGTGGAAATTGCGGAGGTACTGGCCATAATCTTCCAATCCTCCATAGATATGGGATGGTGCCAGACGACTGGAGAATTGCAAATGTTACACCCTTGTTCAAAAAAGGGTGTAAGGATAAACCCAGCAACTACAGACCAGTCAATTTATCCTCGGTAATGGGGAAGCTTTTAGAAACAATAATCTGGGACAAAATTGTCACTTGGCCAAGTGTGGATTAATTAAGGAAAGCCAGCACAGATTTGTCAAAGGCAAATCGTGTTTAACTAATTTGATTGAGTTTTTTGATGAGGTAACGGAAATGGTTGATGAGGGCAATGCGGTTGACATGGTGTACATGGACTTCCAAAAAGGCGTTTGATAAAGTGCCATATAATAGGCTTGCCAGCAAAGTTGAAGCCCATGGAATAAAAGGGACAGTGGCAGCATGGATACAAAATTGGCTAAGTGACAGGAAACAGAGAATAGCGGTGAACAGTTGTTTTTCAGACTGGAGGAAGGTCTACAGTGGTGTTCCCCAGGGGTCGGTACTAGGACCACTGCTTTTCTTGATATATATCAATGACTTGGACTTGGGAGTACAGGGCACAATTTCAAAATTTGCAGATGACACAAAACTTGGAAGTATAGTGAACAGTGAGGAGGATAGTAATAGACTTCAAGAAGACATAGACAGGCTGATGAAATGGGCGGACACGTGGCAGATGAAACTTAACGCAGAAAAGTGCGAAGTGATAGATTTTGGTTGGAAGAATGAGGAGAGGCAATATAAACTAAAGGGTACAATTTTCAACGGGGTGCAGGAATAGAGAGACCTGGGGGTATATGTGCACCAATCGTTGAAGGTGGCAGATCAGGTTGAGAAAGTGGTTAAAAAAGCATATGGGATCCTGGGCTTCATAAATAGAGGCATAGAGCAGAATTTTCATTGACCCGTGGAGGCGGGTTTGGAGGCGTGTGGGGGGTTAAAATTGCAAAAACTGGCGGGCGGGCACGAGCCCGCCTCCATCCCGCCTCCACGCAATTTTCATTAAATCGTGTCTGTTGGTCCCGACTCCGTCCCGCCTCCAAGAGGCGGGATAGGCCATTAAGGCCCTTAACAAGCACTAAATTGCCTCTATAATGCCATTTTGAAAGGCCTTTGTGATTTTAACCCTTTTTCCATGTGAAGCACGCCTGTTCTGAACCACGAATGTGAAACCTGGCGGTAGCACATTTGGATTGCTGACTATCAGCTGCAGCTCAACCATGAAATAGGAGATGTGATCAACCATCATTTGTAGTTGGCAGGACTTTGTTGTCTGAGGTCTGGGGGAACTTTTATATGGCATAACCACAGCTGTGGAAGTTTGGAGCCTGACACCCATCTCCAGTGTGACCTCCTGGGAAACCCCTCTCGCCACCTTGACTGAGCGCTTCCTCAACTGAGGCATATACCAGAAGCATGGGAACCATTTATTTCCTTTCCTCCTGGACATCAGATTCGGACGAGGACCAGCCGTGGCAGCAGCAGAACCATGAACAACAGCACCACCAGCAGCAGCAGCATCAACAGGAGTGCCAAGCTGCTCCTCACCCACCTGAAGCTGCACAGGCCAGAAGGCGCCAGCGCGCGACCACATTGCTGCCCGAGATGCAAGGGACGCACTTGACCAGATTTGCTTAGCCTGCACAATCAAACACTTTTGCCTCGCACCTTCTTATCAGACCATCGACAATGGCCAGGAACCTGCGGATTCCTATCACTCTGACCACCATAATGACAATTGCAAGTCATCCTAAGCCCTCAGTGTGGAAGTCCCATTTGCGAAATGACAGACGCCACAACTTCAGCAGTTTGCCAGCAGAATTTTTAATCACACCAAGCAAGTGCTGGCACTTCAAGATTAAACACAACATTACACCCAAGAGACTACCCTTGTGACTACTTGTGCATTATTTTTCTTTTGCGCATGCTCCTACGTGGTGCTTCCCCTGTGGCTTCAGCAGATGTGGAGGCCCCTTGCTCACTTTCTTGCTGCTCCTGCCTCAACACCTTTGGCGGGCGTCCTCTGGGGTTGTGAGCCTGTGAGGGCTCTGCAACAGTCTGCTGCTCCTGCGTCTGTGCAGGGGTTGAGACGCCAAACTCAGTTGGGTGAGGACTCTGGTGGGGCTCTGACCGAGGGCTTTGCAGTGGCTTGGTCATGTGAGCGCTTGGAGAGGAGCCCTCACTTCTTTGTTGTCTGCCACCAACATCGCGCTCATGGGTCAGCCCCACCTCAGCGCTTGCAAGTCGATTGAGAGCACCTTGCTGCACATCAGGGGGGCCATGGGGACCCGTATCTGCACTGGAAGTCCTACTCAGAAGGACTTCCATGAAGGTCTAGTTTCTGTGTTCAATAGATGACCATCGCTCCTCAAGAGATGCCAGTCTATTCTGAACAATGACCATGTTTTCTACACTCTGGCGACTTATCTCCTCCATAGCCGTAGCCATCCTCTCCTCTACTGTAGCCATCCTTTCCACGGAGGTTGCCATCCTTTCCGTGGTGATGCGTTCATGCGCCAATGACTCCCCAAAGGCTCTGCTCATGTTCGCTATGGACTCCTCCATTCGCTCCACACTCGCAGCGACCCTGGAGACAAAACCTGCCAGAGACTCCTGCATCTGTTCCTGGAGTTCCAGCACCGCTGATCTTATGGATGGACCCAGAGGCAGAGGGTCGACATGCAGCTGAGCCGAGCTAGGAGAGTCCTGCACCCTCCGACTAGGACTCTCCACTGCTGTTCCTGTCTCCACTATCTGCTGATGCTCACTTGTGAGCTGTGATACACCAGGTGACAACACTACTCTATCTTGCGATGTTCCCTCCGCGGTGTGAGTGTCTGCGCTGGTGCTGGGTGCGCTGAACTCTGCTGACGCGGTGCCCTCCGAGGTTGCAGCTTCCTCTGAGGAGTGGTGAGGCTCATGCTCTTCCTCCTGGACGGTGGGGACGGCTGCTCGCGATGGTCCTGGGGGAGAGTAAAGGAAAGAGTCAGAGATGTGAGACCAAGGTTACATGCACATTGCATATTGCAGATGATCATAAGTCAGTCTGCTGGAGCATCAGAATCATTATCAGTGACTCATGCAATGTCAATGAGAGAGATGATAAACTATTCTGTCACCAGCTTGCTCTGATGCACCCGCCTGTCCGTCCCCCACTTGCGCACCCTCCTCCACTCCCACGATCTCCAGGGCCGCCTCCTCCCAGGGGGTGAGCTGAGCTACTGAGGGTGGCCCTCCTCCTGTCCTCGCTCTTTCCCTCTTATTGTGAGCTCTCTTTTCCTGCAATGAGGGAGACAAGTGGAGTTTGAGTGAGAATGAAGGAGTGAGTGTAGAGAATCTATATCATTGATGGTTAGAAGGAGACAAATTCGGAGTGAGGTGGCAAGACCATGGGCCTTCCCTGTGTGTTGTAAGTTGTTTTCATAGCATCACAGCGATAGGGAGTGTGAAGGCTGCATAGTCAAATAGTTAGGTGAATGTGCCCATACAGAGAGAGGGAATGGGTAAGGGTGCAGGGATGTCAGTCTCAAGTGGGATGTGGAGGAAGAGGTTGTCAAAGCTGAGTGCTGGTGAGGAGAGGCAATGGGGATCAGAATGAGGATGATGGGAAATTCATACTCACTTTTCCAGTGCGCAGCAGGTCATGAAACCTCTTCCTGCACTGAAGCCAGGTTCTGCGGGTTATGGACAACGAGTTGACCTCCTCTGCCACCTGGATCCACACAGCCTTGGTTTGATGGGAAGACTTCTTCATCCCTGAAGAAGGGAAGAGCACCTCCTTATTTACTCTTGCTCCCTCAATTAAAGCTTGCAGGTCGACGTCATCAAATCGAGGTGCAGACCTAGGTCTCTGGCTGGCCATTCTTCCTGCAGGTGCCTCTAACATGCAAAGGCAGAAGCTTGGCAGTCTGCAGAGGAAGCAAGGCTTGTTGCAGACCTTAAATGCTGCAGCAATGATGACGTCATCGGAAGCGACTTTCAGACTGGAAAAACTCACTGGCCATGGGTTCCCACATGTTGGAACTCAATTGGCCAATTATGTTAAAATCGCATCAATCTCCCACATCGATTTAGATTCGGGTGGCTAACACGAAATGCGGATTACACGACCCAAACCCGCCCCTGAATCAAAATCCAGCCCATAGAGTACAAAAGCAAGGAAGTTATGATGAACCTTTATAAAACACTGGTTCGGACACAACTGGAGTATTGTGTCCAATTCTGGGCACCGCACTTTAGGAAGGATGTGAAGGCCTTAGAGAGGGTGCAGAAAAGATTTACGAGAATGATTCCAGTGATGAGGGACTTCAGTTATGTGGATAGACTGGAGAAGCTGTGGTTGTTCTCCTTGGAGCAGAGAAGGTTGAGACGAGATCTGATAGATGTGTTCAAATTCATGAGGGGTCTAGACAGAGTAGATAGAGAGAAACTGTTCCCATTGGCGGAAGGGTCAAGATTTAAGGTGATTGGCAGAAGAACCAAAGGCGGCACGAGGAATAACTTTTTTATGCAGCGAGTGGTTACGATCTGAAAGGGTGGTGGAGGCAGATTGAATCGTGGCTTTCAAAAGGGAATTGGATAAGTACCAGAAGGAAAGAAATTTGCAGGGCTACGGAGAAAGGGCGGGGGAGTGAGACTAGCTGAAGTGCTCTTGCAGAGAGCTGGCATAGGATCAATGGGCTGAATGGCCTCCTTCTGTGCTGTAACCATTCTATGATTCTGCACTCAAAATGTAGATTTATTTATTCTGCAACTTTTAGGTTTGTTAGGCTTAGCATAATAACTAAATTGATGTAAATGATCTGATAATTATTGCAAGGGAACCCATATTTTTATTTATTCTGAGTAGATCTGGCAGGTCAGTAACAAATGTTCCGTTTGGGTTTCATTACAAAGCTAAGTAGCACGGAGTCCAGTTCTATGGAGTACTGCTTCTACAGAGTACTAAACTCGGGAATTTGGTGAGTGAGGGAATTCGGTGAGGTGGGGGGTAAGAGGCTCTGCTTGATACATAAAAATATATATATAAACAAATATGGTTAAATTAGGACTGTGTGCTAAGTTACAGTAAAGACCTAAAGCATATAACTAAAATTAATAAATTAAACAAGGTTCTTACCGAGATTAAAAACAATTAATAGACAATTGAATATTTCAAAACTTGGAAACCTAATTAGTTAAATAAAATACAATAGAGACGGCAGGGCGGGTGATGTGTTGCAGCTGTAGCATGTGGGAAAAGAAAAGAAAGACTTACATCTATATAGCACCTTTCACGACCACCAGACGTCTCAAAGCGCTTCACAACCAATGAAGTGCTTTTGGAGTGTAGTCACTGTTGTAATGTGGGAAACGCGGCAGCCAATTTGCGCACAGCAAGCTCCCATTAACTTTTTGTGTTTCATGTACGAGGACACCCAGATCCTTCTGTACCGTAGCATTCTGTAGTCTCTCGCCATTGAAGTAATATTTTGCTTTTCTATTTTTCCTACCAAAGTGGATAACCTCACATTTTCCCACATTATACTCCATCTACCAAAATTTTGCCCACTCACTTAACCTATCTATATCCCTTTGCGGACTCTTTGGGCTCGAATTTCATCGGGCCGTTGAGGCAGGATTGGAGGCGTGTGGGTGCTTAAAATGGCAAAAACTGGTGGGCGGACCCAAACCCGCCTCCATCCCGCCTCCACGCAATTTTGATGAAATCGTGTCTACTGGTCCTGTCTCCGTCCCGCCTCCAAGAGGCGGGAGAGGCCGTTAATGCCCTTAACAAGCCCTAAATTGGCTCTGTAATGCCATTTTGATAGTTATTTGCTAGTTTAACCCTTTTCCCACGTGAAGCACGCCTGATCTGAAACACGCCGGCGAAACCTAGCGGGAGCACAAGTGGATTGCTGACTCTGAGTTGCAGCTCAACCATTAAATAGGAGATTTGATCAGCCATCATTTGCAGGTGGCAGAACTTTGTTGTCACAGGTCTGGGGGAACTTTTAGAAGGCATAACCACAGCTCTGGAAGTTTTGAGCCTGACACCCATCTCCAGTGTGACCTCCTGGCAAACCCCTCTCGCCACCTTCATTGAGCGCTTCCTCAACTGAGACATATACCAGAAGCATGGGAGCCATTTATTTCCTTCCCTTCTGGGCATCTGATGAGGACGAACACCAGCCGGCACCAGCAGAACTATGAACAACAGCAGAACCAACAGCAGCAGCAACAACAGGAGCGCCAAGCTGCTGCTCACCCGCCTCAAGCTGCACAGGCCAGAAGGGGCCAGCGCATGGAAGGCCGTCGGCGCAGGAGATACCCCCCAAACAGGGTCTACAGACACAGGGTCAGCTACCTCAACATGTCTGAGCAGCAGTGCCAAAGGCGGCTCCGACTTCCGCGAGAGGTAGTGGGTGACATCTGCGCAATGCTGCAACAAGACCTGGAGCCCAGAGGACCAAGTGGACACCCCTTACAGTGGCCGTCAAAGTCACCACCCCACTCAACTTTTTTGCCTCAGGCTCATTCCAGGGATCAGCAGCAGACATCAGCGGCATCTCCCAGGTGGCCGCACACACCTGCATCACGCAGGTAACCGATGCCCTCTTTGCCATCGCGCACAATCACATCCATTTCACCAAGGATCGAGCAAGTGTCACGGTGTGTGCGGTTGGATTAGCTAATCTGGCAGGCTTTCCAAGGGTGCAGGGCGTTGTTGACTGCACACATGTGGCCCTTAAGGCACCCCATCGCAATCCAGGTATTTTTGTCAACCGCAAGGGTTTCCACTCCCTTAACGTTCAGCTGGTGTGTGACCACAAGAAGGAAGTTTTGCATGTTTGTGCCAAGTACCCTGGCAGTTGCCATGACTCATTCATACTGCGCCAGTCTAGTGTGCCTCCGCTATTCAGTCCACCAGACCAACTTAACGGATGGCTACTTGGAGACAAGGGCTATCCCCTGAAGACGTGGCTAATGACGCCATTGAGGAGCCCATCCAACGCAGCTGAGGAGAGCTACAACTCCAGCCACATTTCCACCAGAGTCATAATCGAGCAAACCATCGGTCTGCTGAAGATGCGCTTCAGATGCCTGGATAGGTCAGGTGGAGCCCTGCAGTACTCAGCAGCCAGGGTCTCCAGAATCGTCGTAGTTTGCTGTGCACTTCACAACATGGCACAGCGTCGTGGCTTGCAGATGCCGGAGGACCAAGTGGCTCCTCACATATCCTCCTCAGATGAGGAGGAGGAGGTGGAGGAGGAGGAGGAGGAGGAGAGAGAGAACGAACATCTTGCAGAGGCCCATCAACCAGCGGCAGCATTACGCGAGACCATAGCTGCCCGGAATGCAAGGAACGCACTCATCTTGGTCAGATTTGCTTAGCCTAGACAATCAAGCACTTTTGCCACGCAGCTTCTTACCAGAGCTTCGACAATGGCCAAGAACCAACGGATCCCTAACAATTTGACCACCATACTGACAATTGCAAGTTATCCTAAGGCCTCATTGTGGAAGTCCCATTAGCGAAATGACAGATGCCACAACTGCAGCTGTAGCTATCAGAGTTTTTATTTACACTTAACATCTGATGGCTTTTTTTACATTAAACATCAAATTACACCCAAGTGACTACCCTTGTGACTATTTGTGCAGTATCTTTCTCTTACGCCTGCTCCTACGTGGTGCTTCCCCTATGGCTTCAGCAGAGGTGGAGGCCCCCTGCTCAGTTTGTTGCTGCTCCTCTCTCGACACCTTTGGCGGGCGTCCTCCGGGGTTGCGAACCTGTGAGGGCTCGCCAACAGTCTGCTGCTCCTGCGGCTGTGCAGGGGTTGAGACGCCGATCTCAGTTGGGGCTCTGACCGAGGACTTGTCAGTGGCATGGAAGTGTGAGCGCTTGGAGAGGAGCCCCCACCTCCTTGTTCTCTGCCACCATCAGCCCTCTCATGGGTCAGGTCCACCTCAGCGCTTGCATGTGGATTAAGAGCACCTTGCTGCCAATCAGGAGTGCCAAGGGGACCCGTATCTGCACTGGAAGTCCTACTCAGAAGGACTTCCATGAAGGTCTGGTTTCTGTGTTCAGTAGATGATCATCGCTCCTCCAGAGATGTCATTCTATTCTGAACACTCACCATGTTTTCTGCACTCTGGCGACTTATCTCCTCCATGGCCGCAGCCATCCTCTCGTCTACTGTAGCCATCCTTTCGACGGAGGTTGCCATCATTTGCACGGAGGTTGCCATCATTTGCACAGAGGTTGCCATCCTTTCCGTGGTGATGTGCTCATGCGCCAATGACTCCACAAAGGCTCTGCTCATGTTTGCAATGGACTCCTCCATTCGCTCCACACTCACAGTGACGCTGGAGACAAAACCTGCCAGAGACTCCTGCATCTGTTCCTGGAGTTCCAGCAGCGCTGATCTTGTGGATGGACCCGGAGGCAGAGGGTCGACATGCAGCTGAGCCGAGCTAGGAGAGTCCTGCACTCTCCGACTAGGACTCTCCACTGCTGTCCCTGTCTCCACCATCTGCTGATGCTCACTTGTGAGCTGTGATACACCAGGTGACAACACTACTCTATGTCCCGAGGGTCCCACCGAGGTGTGAGTGTCTGCGCTGGTGCTGGGTGCGCTGAATTCTGCTGACGCAGCGCCCTCAGAGGTTGCAGCTTCCTCTGAGGAGTCTGGAGGCTCAGGCTGTTCCTCCTGGCTAGTGGGGACGGGGGCTTGCGATGGTCCTGGGGGGGAGTAAAGGAAAGAGTCAGAGATGTGATGCCAAGGTTACATGCACATTGCATATCGCAGATGATCATAAATCCATCTGTTAGAGCTCCAGATTCATTATCAGCGACTCATGCAATGTCAATGAGAGAGATGGAACACTATTCTGTCACCAGCTTGCTGTGATGCACCCGTCTGTCCGTCCCCCACTTGCGCATCATCCTCCACTCCCACGATCTCCAGGACCGCATCCTCCCAGGGGATGAGCTGGGCTAATGAAGGTGGCCCTCCTCCTGTCCTGGCTCTTTCCCTTTTATTGTGAGCTCTCTTTTCCTGCAATGAGGGAGACAAGTGGAGTTTGAGTTAGATTGAAGGAGTGAGTGTAGAGAATCCATAGCATAGATGCTTAGAAGGAGACAAAGATGGAGTGAGGTGGCAAGACCAAGGACCCTCCCTGTGTGTTGTAAGTTGTTTTCATAGCATGACAGTGATAGGGAGTGTGAGGGCTGCATAGTCGAATAGTAAGGTGAATGTGACCATCGAGGGAGAGGGAATGGGTAAGGGTGCATGGATGTCAGTGTCAAGTGGGATATGGAGGAAGAGGTTGCTAAAGCTGAGTGCTGGTGAGGAGAGGCAATGGGGATCAGATTGAGGGTGAAGGGAAAGTCATACTCACTTTTGCAGTGTGTAGAAGATCATGAAATCTCTTCCTGCACTGAAGCCAGGTTCTGCGGGTTATGGACAAAGAGTTGACCTCCTGGGTGACCTGGACCCACACAGCCTTGGTCTGCTGGGGAGGTTTCTTCCTCCCTGAGGAAGGGAAGAGCACCTCTTTGTTGGCTCTTGCTCCCTCCACTAAAGCTTGCAGGGCAACGTCATCGAACCTGGGAGCAGACCTGGGTCTTTGGCTGGCCATTCCTCCTGCAGTTGCCTCTAAGATACAAGTCCAAAAGGTTGGCAGTCTGCAGAAGAAGTAAGGCTTGTTGCAGACCTTAAATGCAGCAGCAATGATGATGTCATCGGAGGTGACTTTCAGACTGGAATAACTCATTGGCCATGGGTTCCCACACGTTGGAACTCAATTGGCCAATTAAGATAAAATTGCATCATTCTCCCACATCGATCTAGATTCGGGTGGGCAACACAAAAAGCAGATAACACGACCCCAACCCGCCCAGTATCAAAATCCTGCCCTTTGTGTCCTCCTCACAACTTGCTTTCCCACCTATCTTTGTAACTTAAACAAATTTGGCTACATTACACTCGGTCCCTTCATCCAAGTCATTAATATAGATTGTAAATAGTTGAAGCCCCAGCACTGATCCCTGTGGCACCCCACTAGTTACAGTTTGCCAACCTGAAAATGACCCATTTATCCCAACTCTCTGTTTTCTGTTAGTTAGCCAATCCTCTATCTATGTTAATATATTACCCCCAACACCATGAGCTCTTATCTTGTGCAGTAACCTTTCATGTGGCACCTTATCGAATGCCTTTTGGAAATCCAAATACACTACATCTACTGGTTCCCCTTTATCCACCCTGCTCGTTACATCCTCAAAGAACTCTAATAAATTTGTCAAACACAATTTACCTTTCATAAAACCATGTTGACTCTGCTTGATTGTATTATGATTTTCTAAATGTCCTGCTACTACTTCCTTAATAATGGATTCCAACATTTTCGCAATGACAGATGTTAGGCTAACTGGCCTATAGTTTCCTGCTTTCTGTCTCCCTCCTTTCTTGAATAAGGGCATTACATTTGCAGTTTTCCAATCCGCTGGGACCTTTCTAGAGTCATGGGAATTTTGGAAGATTACAACCAATGTATCCACTATCTCTGCAGCCACTTCTTTTAAGACCCTAGGATGCTGGTCATCAGGTCCAGGGAACTTATCAGCCTTTAGTCCCATTAGTTTGCCTAGTACTTTTTCTCTAGTGATAGTGATTATTTTAAGTTCCTCCCTCCCTTTTGCCCCTTGATTTTCCACTATTATTGGGATGCTTTTAGTGTCTTCTACCTTGAAGACAGATACAAACTATTAGTTCAAAGTCTCTGCCATTTCCTTGTTTCCCATTATTAATTCCCCAGTCTCATCCTCTAAGGGACCAATGTTTACTTTAGCTACTCTCTTCCTTTTTATATACTTGTAGAAGCTCTTACTGTCTGTTTTTATATTTCTTGCTCGTTTACTCTCATAATCTATTATCTCCCTCTTTATTTTTTTTTGCTCATCCTTTGCAAGTTTCTAAAAATGTCCCAATTTTCTGGCCTACCACTACACTTCGCAACATTGTCCTTTTTTGTCCACCCCAGTCCAACACCGGCATCTCCGCATCATGACTACACTTCGCAACATTGTATGCCTTATCTTTCAATTTGATCCCCTCCTTAACTTCCTTAGTAAGCCACGGATGGTTCATGCTTCTCGTAGAATCTTTCTTTCTCACTGGAATATATCTTTGTTGAGAGTTATGAAATATCTCCTTAAAAGTCTTCCACTGCTTATCTACCGTTTTACCTTTTAATCTATTTTCCCAGTCCACTTTAGCCAACTCTGTCTTCATACCCTTGTAATTGTCTTTATTTAAGTTTAAGACACTAATTTCAGACAAAAGTTTCTCACCCTCAAACTGAATGTGAAATTCTATTATGTTATGATCACTCTTCCCTAGAGGATCCTTTACTATGAGATTATTAATTAATCCTGTCTCATTACACATTACCAGATCTAAAATAGCCTGTTCCCTGGTTGGTTCCACAACATATTGTTCTAATAAACTATCCTGAATACACTCTATGAACTCATCCTCAAGGCTACCTTTGCCAATTTGATTTGTCCAATCTATATGAAGATTAATATCGCCCACGATTATTGCAGCACCTTTCTTACAAGCCCCATTATTTCTTGATTTATACTCTGTCCCACAGTGTAGCTACTGTTAGGGGGCCTATAGACTACTCCCACCTGTGACTTCTTTCGCTTATTATATCTTATCTTCACCCAGACTGATTCTACATCTTGATCTTCCGAGCCAAGATCATTTCTCACCACTGTACTGATCTCATCCTTTATTAACAGAGCTACCCCACCTCCTTTTCCTTTCTGCCTATCCTTCCGAAATGTCAAATACCCCTGAATATTCAGTTCCCAGCCTTGGTCACCTTGCAGCCACGTCTTTGTAATGGCTATCAGATCATACCCATTTATTTTTATTTGTGCTGTCAATTCATCTATCTTGTTATGAATGCTGCATGCATTCAGATAAAGAGCTTTTAATTTTGTCTTTTTACCATTTTTCCCTACTCTGACCCTATTTTCTGGTGCACTCTTATGCTTGTACACTCTGTCCCTTCCTGTCACTCTTTGGTTATCATTACCCCTATCGCTACCCTGCACTATTGCCTTGTCCTTTCTCTTTAATGTTCTAAGTTTCCCTTCACCTGAACCCTCCCCTCCACTATTTAGTTTAAAGCCCTATCTACAGCCCTAGTTATTCGATTCGCCAGGACACTGGTCCCAGAACGGTTCAAGTGAAATCCATCCCACCGGAACAGCTCCCTCTTTCCCCAGTACTGCTGCCAGTGCCCCATGAATCGAAACCCATTTCTCCCACACCAATCCTTGAGCCACGCATTCATCTCTCTGATCTTATTTACCCTATGCCAATTTGCTCATGGCTCAGGTAGTAATCCAGAGATTATTACCTCTGTGATTCTGCTTTTTAATTTAGCCCCTAGCTGCTCATACTCCCTCAGCAGAACCTCTGTCTTAGTCCTACCTATGTCATTGGTACCTACGTGGACCACGACAACTGGATCCTTCCCCTCCCACTCCAAGTTCCTCTCCAGCCCCGAGGAGATGTCCTTAACCCTGGCACCGGGCAGTCAACACAGCCTTCGGGACTCACGCTCTCGGCTGCAGAGAACAGTGTCTATTCCCCCTAACTATACTGTCCCCTACCACTACTACATTCCTTTTTACTCCCCCAACTTGAATGGCCTCCTGCACCACGGTGCTGTGGTCAGTTTGCTCATCCTCTCTGCAGTCCCTGCTCTCGTCCACAAAGGCTGCAAGAACCTCGTACCTGTTGGACAAGTACAAGGGCTGAGGCTCCTCCAATGCTACCTTCTAGATCCCCATACCTGCCTCACTCATAGTCACAACCTCCTGTCCAAGACCACGGACCAAATCTGAAGTATTTAACCTAAGATGTTGTGACTGCCTCCAAGAACACAGCATCCAGGTAACTCTTCCCCTCCCTGATGTATCGCAGTGTTCGAAGCTCGGACTCCAGCTCATCAACTCTGAGCCGAAGTTCCTCGAGCTGCAAACACTTACTACAGATGTAGTTGCTGTGGATCACACTGGGATCCACCAGCTCCCACATGCTTTAACTGCAATACATCACCTGCCCTGCCATCTCTATTGTATTTTATTTAACTAATTAGGTTTTCAAGTTTTGAAATACTCAATTGTCTATTAATAGTTTTTAATCTAGGTAATAACCTTGTTCAATTTATTAAATTTAGTTATATGCTTTAGGTCTTTATTATAACTTAGCCCACAGTCCTAATTTAACCCTAGTTGTTTATATTTTTTTAATGTATCAAGCAGCACCTCTTACCCCCACCTCACCGAATTCCCTCACTCACCAAATTCCCGAGTTTAGTACTCTGTAGAAGCAGTACTCCATAAAACTGGACTCTATGCTACTTACCTCTGTGCGTTAGCAAAAACCTCTTGTTTTTATACCAGCAGAAATTCCAAAGCCCTGATACCTCATACCTCACATTCGTAGCTTCACCTCACCCTCACACACTTACCACTGCTGCAAGCCTCACACCCACATCTCACAGCTTGCACACAATGCCAGCTATTCAACCATAGCAGTCACATCACCCAAACACATTGACACACTTCCCTTCCCACAAGGTGCTTCATAACCGGAGGCAGCAGGGGCTACCCGCAGGGAGACAGGCGCGCCGGCACGACCTGACCCCGATGTCGGAAACGGTGCTGGAAATTACAGGAGTAGCCTTCGCTGAACCCGTGGCAGCGGCGGGGCTGAAACAGTCGAAGATGACGGTATCCTCACACCTAGTCCTCCTTCTTACATCCCACTTACCCCTCATCCCACAATCACTTCTGATTTACAAGCTGTAGATGGTGTAAGCATGCACCTCTTGCTTTCCCCTCCCTCCCCGCCCTTCACCATAACTCTATCCTTGTACCTTTCTCCTTTCAGATAGCCAAGAACTGAAACCTGATCAGGCAGTTGTGGAGGAGCAGGAAGTGGAAGAGGAAGAAGGCAGTGATGCTGAACACACAGCATCGTCACTCGATTTTACACTCGCAGCTCAGACTCCGCGCACTTCAGAGGATAGGTTAGACGTGGGATCTGCACATGGTGAGACACTGGGCACGAGTGGCCTGCAGCCAGGGCAGGGGGCAAGGGTAGCACAGGTGCCATCTCCCCGGAGGGCAAGGTTGCACACAAGTTCTGCTGCAGAGGACTCAGATGAGCAATTTGATGGGGCGGCCTACAGAAGAACGCTGATGGGTATGCACAATGAAATGATTGGTGCATTGGCAGGCCTGCCAGAAAGCCTGAGTGCAATGTCAAGGAACATGGAGGAGTCTGGCACCAACCTTGCACAGGGGTTTGGGCAGAGCTTGGAGCCCATCCTTTCCAGCGTGGAAGGGGTGGGCAGATCCATTAGCGCACTTGTGGACCCAACCATGATGCAGTGTCTGATGGCTGATGTCGCAGCTTCCATTGCAGCACAAGCAGAAGCCACCCAACGTCCTGGTGCTGCAGTGGAAGCTCAGATTTCTGTCATGCAAGCTCAGACTGCTGCCATCATGACTGCACTTATCAGTGTTGAAAAGGGCTTGCAGGGTGTCACAGCAGTCCAGCAATCTGTCCTCCAACAGATTACTAGTATTGCTGAGGTGCCACCTCGGGGGAGTGACAATGGCTCAGTGGAGCATGAACCTGCTGTCCTCTCTCAGGATGTCAGCATTTGTCCTCCCACCCCTGCCACTCCACCAGTGCCCTTGTTTTTGCCTGTCAGCCAGCCAGCCCAGACTGCTGCCACCCATGCCGAGATGGTGCAGTCCGAAGCCGGGCCTTCTAGGCCCAGAGCTTCTCAAGGTCATCCTCCAAGGCCATCTGCAGTCTCCCCCACTGAAGGTCAGGAGCCTTCCACCAGCCATGCTGCAGGCATTGGGGTAGCACTACATAGGAGTACTAGGACAGGCAAAGGCACATGTAAGACAGTCACTAAGGGAATACACAAGTGTGATTAGTTGACTTTGGTATGTAATATTGGATAGTTTGATTTATAAATTTGGTTTGGAATGTTTGTTTTGTGGCAGCTTTTATTGTGGTAGTGTGGCCAAGAGGACTGTGATGGTCAGTAACGGAGGGAAGGTAAGGTGTGGGACTGTTGGTGGATGGGGAATTGGGGTTGCATTCACTGGTACCACAGTCAGATGAGTCGATCATGCACAGCCTGGCTAGAAAGGGGCTGTGTTGGTTGCCTCCTCCCTTGATCCTCCTCCTCCTCCTTTTCCTTCACCTCCTCCTCTTCCTCCTCAGCTCTTCGCCATATACCTAGTGGCAAGAGTTGTGCCCTTATGATGGCGAGGTTGTGCAGCATGCAGCAAACCACACAAATCTTGAGACACACTCTGTTGAGTACTGCAGGGGTCCTCCAGAGCAGTCCAGGCAGCGGAAGCATTGTTTAAGCACCCCAATGGTCTGCTCGATCAAATTCCGTGTGGCAGCATGTTTTTCGTTATATGCATGCTGCCCACGTGTGCTTGGATTGAGCACTGGGGGCATGAACCAGGTGGTCAATGGGTAGCATTTGTCGCCCAGTAGCCACCCTCTGGTTTGTCGTGTTTGCTCAAATGTGGATGGTACAGTGGACTGCTGCAGAATGAAGTCATCATGATTGCCGCCAGGATACAGAGCATTGACTTGCATGATGTACTGAGCATGGTCGCACACCAGCTGGACATTGAGGGAGTGGAATCCCTTCCGGTTGTGGTACATTTCCGAATTCACATGCGGTGCCGGTAAAGCAATGTGTGTGCAGTCAATGGCACCCTGCACCATGGGGAAGCCTGCTATCATGGCGAAGCGATGTCCTCACTCCGCCTGCTGCTCTCAGTGACCTCCCTTATGCAACAGTGCACCGAAAACTGGGAGATGTTGGAAATACCGCCTGCTCCAGCCTGGAAGGACCCCGACATGCAAAAATTCATGGCCACGCTCATCTTCACAGGTACTGGCAATGCCGCCCTCGCCCTGCTCTGAGGCTGCAGGTCTGCCTGCAAAAGGTAGCAGATTTCAGTGAGTGCCTCCTCAAAGAAACAGAGACATCGCACACACTGTTCCTCACTGAGGTTGAGGTTGGGGAATTGCTCCCTGAAGACCCTGGGTGGATATGGCCTCCTGCTGAGAGCCCTTCTCTCCCCCCTCCTCCTCCCTATTCGAGCAGCTTGTCCTCCTCTGTGTCACCTCGGTTCATTCTCCCCTGTCAAGGTGCAAGCCAAGGGGGGATACAAATTCCTGCCCCCATGTCTGGGAGCAACTGGTCTGAGCAAAAGCCTTGAAGTAACCGGCCACACCACTCCCTGGAGACTTCAACAACTTCAAATAAGAAAACAAACCACCAAACACTTCTACAAACTCACCAAGAGCCACTAGAAATCAATCAGCAACTAACCTGAAAGCAGTTGATGATCCCTTTAAATAGCGCTGGTGGGGAGTACTTCTTGCTGCTGAACACATGTTCAGCTGTGTGTGTTTAAGAGAGGGCGTTAGCTAGAGCGTTGAGGTCGAAAATGGCAGCGCTGGCGTTAAATCAGTGTTATACACTGACTGATGTCACGATCTGCCTATTCTGCATACTTCCAGCGCACGCTCCCAGCTCCCGCGCTAATGACATCACCAAAATGGAGTCCGGCACAGCTCGCACCAGAAGTGTGCGGGCGCGGATACCATTTTAGACACAAAACTTCACACACAGCACCGAAAATCCGGATGCTATGGAACTGAATTTCAAGGCATCCGTGCTTTCTGCAGTTTTGTGTCACGGACGCAAATATACTGTTAAATACAATGGCCCTGGAAGGGCTAACTTTTTGAGATAACCATTAAAATGAGATGTGACTTCATCACCAGGGGCTCAATTATAATCATCACACAGTGGTTAAAGCTAGTATGCCTCATTCTGGTTTAATATGATATGATACCTTAAGGCAGCTGAAAACTGATTAGAATATAGCTTTGGCTCCTGGGCAAGATTTCCAAAGTTCAGACTCTGTCGGCAGTACCTATGTTGTATGTTGGATTTCGTTATATGGATAAATAGGTTGAAAATTGTCATGTAAATCCTAAATGGCAAACTTACAGAATTCTGATATGAAATGTATCCTTATTTGCTCCATGGATTGTTCCATCTGTGAGTGATAAAACGTTTTTGTATGCCAGGATGGTAATTTCTCATTGACAGTAAGTTAAACCATTCATAGATCAATTTAAATTATGCAAATTTTATACTTTAATTGTAAATGAACCACTTGACCTTTGTTAATGCATATAATTTCGACTGGAGAAATTTACATTTATAGTTGCTTTTATATTGGTGTCCGTAGGGCACCTAAAAATGAGGTGCCAACCTGGGGAAGCTGCAACACAGTACTACATGCATGCTAAAAAGCGGAAGCAACATGCTATAGACAGAGCTAAGCAATCCCACAATCAACGGATCAGATCAAAGCTCTGCAGTCCTGCCACACCCAGTAGCGAATGGTGGTGGGCCATTAAACAACTAACGGGAGGAGGAGGCTCAATGAATATCCCCATCCTCAATGATGGTGGAGCTCAGCACGTGAGTGCAAAAGACAAGGCTGAAGCGTTTGCAACCATCTTCAGCCAGAAGTGCCGAGTGGATGATCCATCTCTGCCTGCTCCTGAGGTCCCCACCATCACAGAAACCAGAATTCAGTCAATTCGATTCACTCCAAGAGATATCAAGAAGCGACTGAGCGCACTGGATACAGCAAAGGCTATGGGCCCCAAAAACATCCCGGCTATCGTGCTGAAGACTTGTGCTCCAGAACTAGCCGCGCCTCTAGCCAAGCTATTCCAGTACAGCTACAACACTGGCATCTACCCGACTATGTGGAAAACTGCCCAGGTATGTCCTGTCCACAAAAAGCAGGACAAATCCAATCCGGCCAATTACCACCCCATCAGTCTACTCTCAATCATCAGTAAAGTGATGGAAGGTGCCGTCGACAGTGCTTTCAAACGGCACTTACTCACCAATAACCTGCTCACTGATGCCCAGTTTGGTTTCCGCCAAGACCACTCGGCTCCAGACCTCATTACAGCCTTGGTCCAAACATGGACAAAGGAGCTGAATTCCAGAGGTGAGGTGAGAGCGACTGCCCTTGACATCAAGGCAGCATCTGACCGGGTGTGGCATCAAGGAGTCCTAGTAAAACTGAAGTTAATGGGAATCGGGGGGGGGAAATTCTCCACTGGCTGGAGTCATACCTAGCACAAAGGAAGATGGTTGTGGTGGTTGGAGGTCAATCATGACAGCCCCAGGACATCACTGCAGGAGTTCCTCAGGGCAGTGTCCTAGGCCCAACCATCTTCAGCTGCTTCATCAATGACCTTCCCTCCAACATAAGGTCAGAAATGGGGATGTTCGCCGATGACTGCACAGTGTTCAGTGCCATTCGCAACTCCTCAGATAATGAAGCAGTCCATGCCCACAAGAAACAAGACCTGAACGACATTCAGGCTTGGGCTGATAAGTGGCAGGTAACATTCGCGCCACACAAGTGCCAGGCAATGACTATCTCTAACAAGCGAGAGTCTAACCACCGCCCCTTGACATTCAACGGCATTTCAATCGCTGAATCCCCCACGATCAACATCCTGGGGGTCACCATTGACCAGAAACTTAACTGGACCAGCCACATAAATACTGTGGCAACAAGAGCAGGTCAGAGGCTAGGTATTCTGCGGTGAGTGTCTCACCTCATGACTCCCCAAAGCCTTTCCACCATCTACAAGACACAAGTCAGGAGTGTGATGGAATACTCTCCACTTGCCTGGATGAGCGCAGCTCCAACAACACTCAAGAAGCTCGACACCATCCAAGACAAAGCAGCCCACTTGATTGGCACCCCATCCACCACCTTAAACATTCACTCCCTCCACCACCGGCGTACCATGGCTGCAGTGTGTACCATCTACAAGATGCACTGCAGCAACTCACCAAAGCTTCTTCGACAGCACTTCCCAAACCCACGACCTCTACTACCTAGAAGGACAAGGGCAGCAGGCGCATGGGAACACCACCACCTCCAAGTTTCCCTCCAAGTCACACACCATCCTGACTTAGAAGTATATCGCTGTTCCTTCATCATCGCTGGGTCAAAATCCTGGAACTCCCTCCCTAACAGCACTGTGGGAGTACCTTCACCACACGGACTGCAGCGGTTCAAGAAGGCGGCTCACCACCACCTTCTCAAGGGCAATTAGGGATGGGCAATAAATGCTGGCCTTGCCAGCGATGCCCAGATCCCATGAACAAATATATATATTTTTTTAATCTGTACTATCCTGATGCATGAGTCTCACATAGCTAGTAGCGCCCCAATGTAAACCCAATGGACTTGATGGACTTGCTAAAGCAGCTGTCCAGGAACATCTGATAAGAAAACCCAGTAATAAAAGGTTACATATAGTGACACCACAAGTCCCAGTCAGAATTGGGTAATTCCCCCATCCGTCACACCTGTTGGAAGTGACTGGGATTGATATAATTTGCATTACGTAACTATCCTCTACTCATTGCATTTTGAAATAATCCTGCTTTTATCAGGGGACTATACTGTAGTTTTGGTCATGAGTAGTATGTAGGGACTGTTTAAATAGACTCTGCTTGCTGAATAAGTAGACTGCTGTAGTGCGCTGTTTGAATAGACTCTGTTTGTTGTTTGCTGAGTAAATAGACTTGTTTTCTACAAGTCATGGTGTAAGTCCCGCCCCATCTCTATCTCATTGACTGACACAATGATGTCAATACTCTCGTCAGTAAGAAAATTGCATCTCTCTCTCTGTCACACAGGCCGGAATATTCCCGTCTCCGCGCTTGTGGGTTTGGAGGCAGGTCGGCTGTAAAAATTGCGTAAATAGGCAGCGCGTCGGGGCCCTGCCGTCATCCGTCCTCCTCGCGCCTTTAGCTCGAGTACGTTTCCCAGTGCGCCACGGACCCGATCGGCAGACAGGTGACCTAATTGAACTCACTAAATGCTTGTTATCAGACCCTTCACAGGGTTTTTAACTGCAGCTTCTGAATTTAACAGCATGAGCACGGGAAGCACGCAGATCGGGAACCTCGTCTGTGAAGGGGAGGCGGAAGCTCAGTGGCCATTGTGCGAGGGCATTAATTGACAGCTGGGAATACCAGATAAATACACACACCTTACACCTCATTAGTGGCCAAAGGGAAAGGCTGTTGCTGACTCCATTTTGTGCACAGATTTAGTTTTCTGGAGTTTTCAGGTCATTTCTGCAACCTCAGAAGCCACTCTCAGCACATTGCTAGTCACTATCACAACATTGAGGGATCGGCCCTCTGATCTCCACTTTGCCTGCGATCTATGACATCAGCATGGGGGCAGCTTATACTGTCTCATCTTGGTCCTCAGAATCGGACAAAGATGAGCCCCACCACCAACAACACCAGCAGCAGCCACAACAGCAGCCTTCTCCTCAACAACCTGATGCTCCACAGGAGAGAGGGGGGCACCACAGAGCTGCAGCACGCCAGAGGCGATACTCCCGACACAGGGTATACAGGCAGAGGATGAGCTTCCTCAACATGACTGAGCAGCAGTGCTTCAGGAGGCTCAGGCTATCGCACCAGGTCGTTACCGACATTTGGAGCTTGCTGGAACAAGACCTGCTGCCCAGAGGTCCTGGTGGACACTCATTACCAGTGGCTGTCAAAGTCACCACTGCCCTCAACTGCTTCGCCTCAGGTTCCTTTCAGGGATCTGCAGCAGACAGTTGCAGGATCTCACAGTCGGCCGCCCACAGATGCATCACCGAGGTTATGTTTCACAAGTCAGCCAATTATATTAACTTTGCCAGTGTTACTGAGCGGGCGCTCGGCTTTGCGGCTCTGGCTGACTTCCCACAGGTGCAGGGCGCCATCGACTGCACACATGTGGCCATGAAGGCACCCCATCATCACCCAGGAGTGTTTGTGAACCGCAAAGACTTCCACTCCCTCAATGTGCAGCTCGTCTGCAACCATAAAAAGATCATCATGCATGTGTGCGCCAGATTCCCTGGCAGCTGTCATGACTCTTTTGTGCTGCCCCAGTCCACCCTCCCTCAGCTCTTAGCACCTCCAAACAGATTTACTGGCTGGCTGCTTGGAGACAAGGGCTATCCACTGAAGACGTGGCTCATGATACCCCTCAGGAGGCCAAGTACTGAGTCCGAGGAGCGTTATAATGAGAGCCACATCTCCACCAGATGTGTCATAGGGCAAACAATAGGCATGCTGAAGATGTGCTTCAGATGCATTGACAGATCTGGAGAATCCCTTCAGTATGCACCAGCCAGGGTCTCCAGAATCATCGTCATCTGCTGCACTCTGCACAACATAGCGCAGCAGCGAGGATTGGAGCTGCAGGAGGAGAATGGCGCAGAGCACACAGCCTCTTCAGAGGTGGAAGAGGAGGAGGAGGAAGATGAGGAGGAAGATGAGGAGGAAGAGGAGGAACCTGAGGGGCAGATGACACCAGCAGTGGCGCACATTGCTGCCCGGGAGGCCTGGGATGGCCTCGTCATGGCCAGATTTACTTAACTTGCTCCAGTTCAGCCACATACTGTACTAAGCTCCCCAACCCCCACCCCCCCTACCCCCGCCCTCACAAGCATCCCTACAATGACCAATCTGTTCCTCTCACCCAAAGCCAAAATGCTCGAGGTTAAATAATGTCTCACCATTCAATCCAAGTGACAAATCCACTTCCAAGGTTTGAGGCAAAAATGGACAAAACCCAAAAGTGGTGCAAAGAAAAATATTTATGTGTATCATCTAAACAACTGAAACTTAGCACTAACATTTTTTAATACATCCATGTGCTTACCTTTGTGCATCTACGTTTGTGTCATTTATCTTTTCCGCGTGCTTCTATGGGGTGCAACCCCTGTGGCTTCAGCAGAGATAGAGGCAGGCTGATCACTTCCCTGCTGTGACTGCATAGACACTCTTGGCGGATATCCTCTGGGTTTTGGAGCCTGTGATGGCCCCGCCAAAGTCTGCTCCTCCTGCGACTGTGCAGGGGCAGACTCGGCCATCAGGACCTGAGGCAGCATGTGGGGCTCTGACTGAGGGGGAGGCAATGGGGGAGAAGTGGGAGCGCTTTGAGAAGAGCCCCACTTCCATGTCCCCTCTCACCATTAACCCTCTCATGGGCCACCTGCACTTCCCTGCTAGCAAGGAGCTGGCGAGCACCTTGCTGTACAGTAGTGGGGCGATGAAGGCCCAAGTCTACGTTTACATCCCTCCTCGAGAGGAGTTCTATGAGCGCCTGCCATCTGTTGTCCACAACTAGCAGGTGCTCATGTGAGTGGCGCATTAGCTGCTCCATGCAGGTGGCCATCCTTTCCATGGAACAGCACATCGCCTGCGACATGGTGATGCTCATGTTGGAGATGGACTCCTCCATTCTCTGAACATTTGCAGATATTGCGGCTGTAAAAGATGCCAGAGCCTCCTGCAATTGTTGCTGCCCCTCCAGGATCACCCTCTTTCTGGATGGCCCCCCGAGGCTCAGCATCTGCATGCAGCTCAGCAGAGGTTGGAGGATCCTGCACCCTCTGGCCAGGAGTCTCCGCTGCTGTCCCTGTCAACACCATCTGCTCTTGCTCACTTGTGATGTGTGAGACACCAGGTGACAACTCTACTCAGTCTCGCATAGGACTCACTGAGGTGTGTGTATCTGCGCTGGTGCTGGCTGCGCTTGGGTCTCCTGATGCTGCACATTCAGAAGTTGGAGGTTCCTCTGAGGAGTTCTCTTCCTCCTCCGGCTGGACAGTGATGGACCTGTGGGAGAGTAAAGAGATGAATTAGAAGTGCTATAATAAGAATGGGTGACGTTACCATTATGCACATGATGACATTTCACTGGCTGCTGACATCAGTCATCATATGGGTGACTGTTGTATGCCATGTGGCTTTTTGAGATGTGATTCTGTCACCAGGTTGCTGGGATGTCCCCCTGTCTCCATCTCCCACCGCCAGCGTCTCTCGAGCTCCCGAAATTTCCAGAGCCGCCTCCTCTGCTGCTGTAGGGTGTGCAATTACTGGAGGGCCACCACAGGTTCTCTCCTTCTCTCTGTTGTTCTGGGCTGTCTTCTCCTGCAAGGAAGGAAAGAAGAGAAGTTTGAGTGAGAGTTATGGAATGAGTGTAAGGAATGGATGGGTTACATCTGTAGAGGGTGACTATGAGGGAGTGGGGTGCCAATGCCAAATGGCCTCCTTCTGTGGTGTCACTTGCTATGATTGCATTAGGATGAGGGTGAGTGTGAGGGGTGGTTAGTCAGATGGGGATGTGAGTAGGTACATAGAGAGAGAGGGATGGGTGGACGTGCAAGATATGTTGGTGTGAGGAATGATGAGCAGGAGTTGGCTTGGGAAGGCAGAGTGATGGGGATGTGTTGACGGGCACTTCCGGGTGAGGGTGAGTGTGGCATTGTACTCACCTTTCCTGCACTGTACCCAGGTCCACCTCACCACATCCCTGCTGCTGACCTCCTCAGCTATATCTAGCCAGGCTCTTTTTGTTGCTTGTGTAGGTCTCCTTTGCCTGTCAGCAGGGAAGAGGACCTCCCTGTGTGCTCTGAAAGCCTCCACAAGAGTATGCAAGGAAGAATCAGAGAACTGTGGTGCAGCCCTCTGCCTTTGCATATCCATCCTTCCAAAGTTTTAGCTGTACTGTGGCCTTTCTTTGACACCTTCCACCCTCCTCTGGCAACCTTCAAGTGAGTTGAGTGCAAGGCTGCTTTAAATATGGGCGCTGGAAACGAGTCATTGATGACATCATCAGTCCCGCACCATTTAATAGGGCCGGGAAATGAGCATGACTCTTTCAATTGGGGCCATTAAGTGAAAGTCGCTCTGAGCAGCGCATTGCTGAAAACATCGCGTTCCTGAGCCGTTGCGTTGTCCGCACGCACAGGTGAAAATTCCGGTCAGAGAGTTACAGCACTTGGAAATTCAAGCATCCAAGGCCCAAGCGAGAATTCAAACTCAAGGTCCAGACCCTAGACAGAAACGTAGCTTATGTGGAAGAAACCTCTTGCTGGCATTTCTAACATTAAATGGCCAATCTTATGGGCAAGTTAAATAATTTTTATTTCTAGAAATGTGCATTTTTTATTGTGTTTGTGTTCTGAATGTTGTTTCTATTGATTTGAATTAATAAGGAAAATAGCAGTTGCAAACAGTGTGAAGCAATGATTTGAACCATCTGATTAGTTGATCTTGTAGTTTCTGCTAGTTCATGAATGACAGCTTTGACATATATCGTTTCTTTTGGTTAATGTTTCTCCATACTATTTTTGAATTGTTGATATTAAATCAGTTATATATTTGATTGGTAACCTAGATAAGTAGACATTTGAGTCAATCATGATTTGTTTCCCCTATGCACATTTGCTGTTTTGAGGTATGACAATATAGATGCACGTTAGATACAGGAATTGTGATTTTATATATGTTTTCCGTCACTTTTCTATCCATTGCCTTTCTTTCTTTGATGCAGGTAACAAGTTAACAATCCATATTTTGGGGTATGATAGTGTAGTGATTATTGGACTAGTGATCCAGCAAATGTGAGTTCAAGTCCCACCAGTCTGAGAATTTCAATCCAGACTAAAAGAAAATCTGAAAATAAAAAGCTGGTATCAGTAAAAAGTGACCACGAAGCTGTTGGATTGTCGTTAAATACCCAATTTGTACACTAATGTCTTTTAGGGAAGGAAACCTGCCATCCCTACCCTGTCTGGCCTATATGTGACTCCATGCCCACACCAACGTGGTTGACTCTTAACTACCCTCTGAAGTGACCTAGCAAGTCACTCATTGTATCAATAGGGATGGGCAATAAATGCCGGCCTAACCAGCGATGACCACATCCTGAGAATGAATACATTTAACAAAAAAATTTGCAAATGATTCCAGCTTGGACCTTCACATCCATAGGGGTTGGAGAGGTACACCCAATGAGACCAGCTGTACCTGCACTGATCATATACCAAGTCGTGACTGGGGGATGGAGCATGAGTACTCCCAACTTATAAACATAAGAACATAAGAACATAAGAAATAGGAGCAGGAGTAGGCCAATCGGCCCCTCGAGCCTGCTCCACCATTCAATAAGATCATGGCTGATCTGATCCTAACCTCAAATCTAAAGAACACAAGAAGTAGGAGCAGGACCCGGCCACTCAGCCCCTGGGCCCGCTCCGCCACCCACAGGGCCTTGACCGATCCGAACTCAGCCTCATGTCCAATTTCCTGCCCGCTCCCCGTAACCCCTAATTCCCTTTACTTCTAGGAAACTGTCTATTTCTGTTTTAAATTTATTTAATGATGTAGCTTCCACAGCTTCCTGCGGCAGCAAATTCCACAGACCTACTACCCTCTCAGTGAAGAAGTTTCTCCTCATCTCAGTTTTGAAAGAGCAGCCCCTTATTCTAAGATTATGCCCCCTAGTTCTAGTTTCACCCATCCTTGGGAACATCCTTACCGCATCCACCCGATCAAGCCCCTTCACAATCTTATATGTTTCAATAAGATCGCTTCTCATTCTTCTGAACTCCAATGAGTAGAGTCCCATTCTACTCAACCTCTCCTCATATGTCCACCCCCTCATCCCCGGGATTAACCGAGTGAACCTTCTTTGTACTGTCTCGAGAGCAAGTATGTCTTTTCTTAAGTTTGGACACCAAAACTGTATGCAGTATTCCAGGTGCGGTCTCACCAATACCTTATATAACTGCAGCAATACCTCCCTGTTTTTATAATCTATCCCCCTAGCAATAAAAGCCAACATTCCGTTGGCCTTCTTGATCACCTGCTGCACCTGCATACTAACTTTTTGATTTTCTTGCACTAGGACCCCCAGATCCCTTTGTACTGCAGTACTTTCCAGTTTCTCGCCATTAAGATAATAACTTGCTCTCTGATTTTTCCTGCCAAAGTGCATAACCTCACATTTTCCAATATTGTATTGCATCTGCCAAATCTCCGCCCACTCACCCAGCCTGTCTATATCCCCTTGAAGGTTTTTTATGTCCTCCTCACTTTCTACTTTCCCTCCCATCTTTGTATCGTCTGCAAACTTTGATATGTTACACTCGGTCCCCTCCTCCAAATCCGCCTCCCCAGGGCTGGCAAGATTGCTCCCAACGTATCAGGTCACCTAATAATTGTATGGTTGACAGTAGACAAATTCATCTAAAATAATTGCCAGATATCTATAACACAGAAGGTATTAAACACTATTTAAAGGTGACTTTGATAGTTTGTTTTCTCATCCTTGTTTTCAAATCCCTCCATGGCCTCGCCCCTCCCTATCTCTGTAATCTCCTCCAGCCCCACAACCCCTCGAGATATCTGCGCTCCTCAAATTCTGCCCTCTTGAGCATCCCTGATTATAATCACTCAACCATTGTGGCCGTGCCTTCTGTTGCCTAGGCCCTAAGCTCTGGAAATCCCTGCCTAAACCTCTCCACCTCGCTACCTCTCTTTCCTCCTTTAAGACGCTCCTCAAAACCTTCCTCTTTGACCAAGCTTTTGGTCACCTGCCCTAATTTCTCCTTATGTGGCTCGATGTCAAATGTTTTGTCTTATAACACTCCTGTGAAGTGACTTGGGACGTTTTACTACGTTAAAGGCGCTTTATAAATACAAGTTGTTGTTGTTGTTGTTTATTAACCCATAACATGTGGAAAATACCATGGCTTATTCAAATGAGATCCATTCCTAATAATTGCCTTAATTGGTGTTTTAGTTAATGTGAAGTATTCTAATATAGCATAAGTTAATATTGCATGAAAATATAAAGTCGCAGTAATTGCTGTTAATGTTAGTTTACCACCAGCAACGACCGAATGCAAACAATGGTAAAAGTGTGGAAACATCATCACACACAGGACCTTCCAAGCTTGGGCATAGGCTTCAGGCTTCCAGGCTTCAGTTTATTAAGTTTATTTTGCTCCCCTCGTCATTGTTGTTGGACTGCACCATTGGCAATGTTATCTGTCAAACTCCCACTCTGTGAGAAGAGTTTTCCGTTGGGTGGGCTTACCCAGCGCGTTTTCCGACCAATTAAAAGGAAGCAGGTCTGATGACGTCATTTGATGATGTGTCATCAGCTGGTTTCCTTAAAGGGGCCATGACCAAATTGATTTTGACATTTGCACTGTCAGTGTTCTACAGCATTGAGGTGCTGCAAACATAGACAAGCACTGCACAGAGGTGCACGGCTGCACCCAGGCTCTCCCATGACTCCGTCCACATGCTTATGGAGGGAGTCACAGCACACAGGGAGGTTCTCTTCCCTTCCCATGGGTGGAAGAGACCTCCCCATGAGATCAATGTAGCCTGGTTGCACATTGCACAGGAGGACACAAGCAGGGATGTCGTCAGGAGGACCTGGCTGCAGTGGCGCAAACCTTTCAATGATCTCAGTAGATCATGAAAGGTTAGTAGAAAGCCACACTCAACCTCATCCTGCTGTGCCACTCATCATATCCCCATCACTCTGCCTTCCCTACCCTACTCCTGCACATCCTTACTCACACCACCTTACCTTGCACCTCCACCCATCCCTCTCTATCTACATTATCACTTCCCCATCTCACTAACCACCCCTCACACTCACACTCATCCTAGTGCAATCATACCAACTAAGAACACACAAGGGTAGGCACTTGGGTGGTTTAGCCAATGTTCATGTGAAGTTTCTGGTAGTGTACTGTCAAACATTGAAATCTTTATTTTCAGCACTTTGCATTCTTGGACAGATTTGTGTGCACCTTTGGAAGTGGCTTAGTGAGTTGCAGTGAATGGTGAGACATAACGGTACCCCCTGCAATGGTGGTGAGTGTGAAAGGAATGGCTTGGGCATTGTAGGGATGCTTTATGGTGCTGGTGTGGGGTGGCACCAACCTGGAACATCATGTGGCAGCCAGGGTGTACAGTGTCAAGTGAAGTAAATCTGGCCATGGTGAGGCCATTGCAGGCATCCCGGGCAGCAATGCGCTCAGGTGCTGATGACCTGTGTCCTGTGCAGCATCAGGTGATTGCGGAGCAGGATGGTATTGTTGTTGGTGCTGCTGGTGTGCCTGGTGATGTTGGTGTTGAGGCTGATCGTGGTGGGATTCTGAGGACCAAGGTGAGATTTTTTCAAGGGCACCAATGTTGCTGGAATAGATGGCAGGTGAAGTTGAGATGACAGAAGCGATCTGTCAATGGTGGATAGAGAGTTTACTCCAAACACTTCCAAACTGCATAAAGCTCAAAAGTGGGTTCCAAATCATGAAGGCGCAAGCTTCTAAGATTGGGAAGTGTACAGCTGTGAAATGGTAGGTTTTAGACCACTTTTGCAGCTGTCACCTATTCACAGCAATGGAGTGTCATTGAGAACCCGACACACTTACCTGACGTGATCCCCGCTCTCTGGGAACCTCATTGAAAACCTGGCAAAATGTTAAGTACATGGGAAAATGTTTCTTAACTACCTTTTAATAATTGGCTGATCCGCCGCTTGGTGTCGGGTCTGTTCAGGAATGACAGGCCCGACACTTGGGAAACTGGCAAGGAGGCGGGTTTACAGCGGGATACCGACCCGCTGTCAATCTTTGTAATTTTGACGGCGGACCCGCCTCTAAACCCGCACTCTGAGCGCCAGTAAAATTCCGGCCCATTTGTGTCTTTACCACGTTCTACTGGCTTTCTGTCCCCAGCACATTCACTTCAAGACCCTTGCTCTCATTTTCAAATCCGTTCACATCATGCCCCAACTTATCTGAGTGATTTTTTTCTAGCCTGCACTCCCAATTTCTGTAACCTCTGACAGCCCTACAACTCTCCAAGAATTCTGCGCTCCTCCAACTCTGGCCTCTTGTGCATCCCCCATTTCCTTCGCCCCACCATTGGCGGCCGAGCCTTTAGCTGTCTCGGCCCTAAGCTCTGGAATTCCCTCCCCAAATCTCTTTGCCTCTCCACCTCTCTCTAAGACGCTCATTAAAATCTACCTCATTAGTCAAGCTTTTGGTCACCTCTCCCAGGGGGGCAGTTTTGCCAGCCCCGAGGAGACGGGTATGGAGGCAGGACTGCTGGGAAAATGGCAGAATTTGGGGGGCGGGTGCCCAACCCGCCACCAACCCGCCTCCATGCCATCTTCCCAGGAGGCGGGTAGTCGTCCCGCGCTGGGTCCCGTCTCCTTGGAGGCGGGAAGGGATTCAAGCCTATTAACTGCCTGTTAACAGGTAGTTAACAAGCAGAAAATAGGATTATCCCCTTTTTGCCCTCACAAGTGCGGGCTTCCCGAAGGCTCCAAAACACGCCAGGTCAGCGAGGCGAGTAGGGGGTCTGCGGGGGTCGGGGGGTGGGGGGGGTGCAAAAGTGTGGTGTGAAGGTAAGTGATGGGTGCAAGAGTGGAGAGGTGAGTATCTGAGGTAAGTGCAAAGTGTTTTTAAAAGTGTACTTACCTTTGTTTCTTCTTGCAGGCTTCAGTCGGTTTGTATGCGGAGAGTCTCGGACCTCCGTGTTGGAATTGGCAGCTGGCCGTTGCATTCACAGATGCAACAACCATCTCAATTCTGTTAAAGAAAGAAGTTTGATGGGGTCTTGTATTCAAGACCTCATCAAAGTGCAGAGAATGTCACAGTTTGACAGCTTCACAGAGTTGTCAAACGATGACAATTCATCTTATGAAACGTCATACGTTGACGTGCTCTGCAACCGGCTTTCCCTTAATTGGCCTGCTAAGCCCACTAGGCGGGCTTAACAAGGTCAATCAAGGGAAAATAGCGTGGGTTGGCCACAAATCGATGGAGGCGTGAGATCGACCTGACAAGCAGCAGTCCCACCTCCAACACGCCCCCCATTCACAAAATCGCCCCCATATGTCTTTGGCTTGGTGTCAATTTTTGTCTGATTATACTCCTGTGAAGCACTTTGGGATGTTTTACTATGTTGAAGGTGCTATATGAATGCAAGTTGTTGTTGTTGTTGCCAGCACCTGTGTAACTGTACCCCAGCATGAGTTAACACCTTTAAGAGAGAAGGGAAAAAAATTGGAGGAGAAATATTGTAAATTAAATCATAGTGAAAATTATTCCCTTAATACATTTTCAAAGATAACAAAGATAATTAAAATCCAACAACTCATCAGTATTTTGAGAACCACAGTACAACATTTAGAGACTGTCATTTGGTGGTTTATTAATGATGTCATTATTCTTGCCGTGTATGTGTGTGTGTGTTTTTCTACTTTGCCAACAATATTTATAAATAACCCAATACTCTATCAGTCCTTAACCACAGGCTACCAAAATAATAATAACTCTCTTTCTCTCTCCACAGTTGCTGCCTAACCTGCTGAGTATTTCCAGCATTTTCTATTTTTATTTCAGATTTCCAGCATCCGCAGTATTTTGCTTTTGTACCAAAATAATAGTTGGGCTATTAAATTTCAAATAGTGCGAATTCATGTTTTGATCCGCTCATCAAAGATCCTCCGGAAGGATTTGAAATATAGTTGTGCCAAGTTAGACAGCGGGAATATGAAATGAGCAATATCCAGTGTTTAAAATTCTCCTGTTGCACTGCTGTTAACTATTTTCTTTAGGCTTTTAAAACGATATATATTGTTGAGGTTATTAATTGCTTCCGTGTGTTCACACAGTAATTGTATACTCCTTCACAACCTGTGATGATCAGTCACCATGCTTGTGTAGGTTGGTGACACAGATCAACTGCTTGAGCCTTCAGTTAAATCATATTAGTTAGCATTATATAGCTAAATATAATTGGCATCTCCCAACCTAAACTAACATAAGCAATGATGCAGCTGTGTTGTCAATAGGGATTTCTCACAACAACAGTTTGTATGGGATGTCCAAAATATTAAATTTACTTCATACTGCATAAATAATATTGTATGTCAAAAAACCTCACATTATGCAAAACACAATTTTTGGTTCACAGTTCGCTTAACAGTGTATAATATAAAGGCAGCAGGGCCAGGTCTAAAGGTTCCGTGCCAGTGCTGGAAAAACCCACAGGGAGCTACAGCTCACAGTGTGTTTAAAGTTAACAAGTCACTCACACCTGCTGCTGTCTGCCTCATGTACTGTTTAGCCAGACACAAACAACATGCACATTTCTTTTGTTACTATGGAGACATGAAAGTCAGCCAGAGACCCACAACCCCTGAGTGCCACGCTCCACTTTTTACACCCCTCTCCTATACCCCCCCAGTCCACTGTTGGAGGACTGATAGAAGAGGCGCATATTTTCCAAAACTTTCACCCTGAGGATCCATAAGAAGGTAGGTAGGTCCATTGGGGGCCTGGAGTTCACCTGTTTTATATTATACTGCTGTGGAAGTATGATGTTCTCATCAATGACAAACTATCAATGTAAAAGTGCCTAAAACCCTTGACTTTGGCAAGTGACCTTTCTGCTAATCTGAAAACCTGAAGGAGAAGGTAACTAACTGTATGAGTTGGTACTTTGATTGTAAAGTACTCACCCCTCGATGTGTTCTAGGTGGTTAGTTTTTAATTATCCTCTGTATTTCCATTGTAGTCTATCAGTCAGCCTGGATGACATCCATTAAAAAAATAAATTGTTACCACAGAGGTTAATTTTGTACTTGTGAAGGTGAGAAGCAGGACTGCTCAGAAATGGAACATTTTTCTAGTTTTTGTATTTAATGTAAAAACCTCTCCACGTGGCCCCAGTAAAGTGGTTTCACTTTAACCACAGACAATCATTCTCTTACTGCATTAGTGCGATGTTTCCATTGCCCACACCATCTATTATGGGGTCTCTCTGAGTGAGATTGTCAATTTAATCACAATTGATGCTGAGTTATGAGCAGTTTTGTTCTGTGCATTTGTGCCAACTAGGAAATAGTTGAGACTTTCCCAAATTCAATTCACATAGGATGCTTCAGCTATCAGGGTGAGGAGACTTTAATCCCATCATCTGGGCTAGATTTAAATCAGTCCCGAGAGGTGAAAGGACAATTGGGGTGAAATTGATGGGGCTGATGGGGGGGGGGGGGGGGTGCGGTGAGTGAAATCTCACTTCGGCGGTAGCGAAAAATGAGCGATAGCAAATCAGTAGCCCGTTTTACACCCCACTTGATTTCCTTTTTTATTGAAGTCAATGTAAAAGAAAATTGGTCGAGGTGTAATATGGGCTGCCAATTCACTGCCGCCCATTTCACACTGCCGCTGGGCACCAATTTCACCACCAATGTACCTTGAAAAGGCACCCACTTAATCCAAAAATGCATTCATTTTATAGAGGAAAAATAAAACAGACTTCGACATGAGTGTAAATGGACTGTTTCTGGATCCGTTGAGTGCACAACAAAAATCCAGCATGGACTGAGGGAAGACTAAGTAGACAACCATAGTCTAGAAAGAGGCCAACTCTGATCAACGGTTGGTAGTGAACATTCTGGGAATCCCCTTAATGTTGTCATTATTAGAGTGCTATTAAGGAGTGATTTACCTGGCTCTGTGCCCAGATGCAGTGGATCACCTGGGCACAGAGCATATTGAAAAATTGGACGGGTACGCGTCTAGGCATCCAGTCTAATCCACTCGATATTCTGATATCCACTTCCCTCAGGCAATCCAGTAATGAAACATTTTTCTAGTTTTTGTCTTTGATGTAAAACTCTCTCCGCACTGTCCCAGTAATGTGGCTTCATCCCAACCTCAGAATATCATCTGGCCGCAGATCCAGGAAAATCTCCTCTTTGACGCTCTTTTCAGCAATGGAATAGGTGTCTCCTGTACGCAAAGTAGGCCCACAAACCTTGTTTGCTTTGTTAACAAAGGGCTAAAAATTGAGTAGCGCCCCATTTGGGGTGCTAGCTTCGCCGGGGTGCTACTTTTAGCGCCCCAGAAAAATTAGCGCCCCTGCGCCAGACATTGAGTGGTTGTGCCCCAAGAGGGAAGCGAGGCACTACTGGAAGTGCCCCTCATCCCTCTTGGGGCGCTGCGAGTCAATATCGCAGCGTTACGTGCCGCAGTGCCACGCGCTGCAGCATGTCGCGCCGCGGTATTGCAGGCCTTCCTCCCCTTCTTAAAGGGGAGGGGCCTCAAGAGAAGTGCCGGGCTCTTGGAGCGCAGCCGGCACTCCGCAGGGGGGGAGCGGTTCAGGAGGCCGGGGACGGGAGTGCAGGCAGGTGCTGGCAGGCGGCCAGCAACAAAAATGGCCAACCCGCACCTCGCCTTTAAATAGCGTCTCCCCGGCCGCAGGTAGGCCCCCCTGACCCCGTTGGACATAGCGTCCGGCGGTAAGTCAGGGGGCACTCCCGAAGATCGCGGCCAGGGCACGAGCGGGGCACTGCGCACGCCGATGATGTCATCACCGGCGGCACCGCGGGGCGCTACCGGTTAGCAAAGCCGTTAACCTCCCGCGCGTGGGCGGCGCTGCGCCCAGACGCTAGTTGCTTTCCCCCCCCCCCTTTAGCGCCGCTAACGGGAGGCGCAAAGCAACCCAATTTTTCCTCTATAGTATTTAAAGATGAAGAAGATGAATTGGAGATGTGCTTTAGACAGTAAATATTCAAATGTGAAGTAGCAGGATTATCATCTATGAGGTCTAACCAGGGCCATAATTATAGTTGAAAACACTAATTGATTTTTATAACTTGAAAACATGATCTTCAAGGACATTTTAATGACCATTCACATAGGTTTAATTACAATCATATTTTAAAGGTAGAACTTTTGTAATTTCTAAGAAATACAGCTACTTTTGATCTAAAAATTATTTCCTGGATAACCAATGCAACTCACGAATAAGCCAATGTATAGATATACTGAATATATTGGGTTTTTTTAACCCAAGAAAAATTAGAAAAAAATTAAACAGCAAGATGTAGAAATAGAGCAACGGACTCTTTAAAAGGTTACGTGAAGAATTAGGCTGAAGTTATTATGCGTTTCATTGTTAAGACTCTTCACATTACTGACTGTGCTCATGAATTATTCTTAAGACACCAAACCTTTTCCTTCAGGCTTAATTGAAGAGTACGACTTCTAACGTCGAAGGGTACATCATTTTCCCTACCACTAATGTTCAGAAGGACAGAATGTGTATTCACTGTAAAATTAGAATGAGTCCAGTGTCATCAGCTTCTTAATTAAAGCCGACTTCCGAAGTCGAGTTTACCCAGTAGAATTTATTGTGTGAACTGAATCCGACAAGGAAGCCTGAAGGAGTAACAGCGACAGACTTATTAGTAACCACAGAAACGAAGTGTTAATTAGGGAACGTGTGATTCCCACCTTCCAACTAATTTCCAGGAATGGGAACAATATGCAAAAAAGCTGCCTGTCTTATAATATATCATAATTACAGTTAACATTACACTGACACTAATAGTCCCAGGGCAGCAGAGAGGAATGCTGGCTAATTCATATTAATGTCAAATGAGGCAGCTAAATAACACCATAAGAATCTACGAGGAAATATGTTGACATATTTAACTATCAGCAACTGCAAAATGAGGTCTTCCAACGTGTATTTGCTAAGAATATGCATGAATGCCTTTAGCTGAAGATTTATTTTTTTCCTTTGAATATCAAGCTTTCAAAAATCAAATGGAGTATCATGTTAAAATACTTCAACATCGCAAATGCCAAACTCTGGTACCTTCTGGCGAACTATGGAAAGCACACCAGGGAAGGATTACTTTTATGTCGAACACACCCACCAGTTAACTAATGAAGGTGTTAGAAAATGTGAATTCATCCAGTTGTAAGCAATTTGCTTGTATTTAGAGTTATCAGACTTTGTTGAATTCGGATCAAATCAGACGGGGTCGATTTAAACCGTTTCCGTCGGGGCCGGGGTGGGGGAATGGGCAGCAGTGGGTCGGACGTCCATTTTACACGTCGCCTGATTTTCCTTTCCGTTGCAGAAAGAGAAATCGGGTGGGGTGTAAAAGGGTGGGGGGGTGGGAGCGGGGGGAATCGATGCACTGTCTCCTGTTCCCTGCCCAGCGGGAACTGTTAAAATCGACCCAGACACCAAATGCTTCAGGAAAATGAAACTCCATGTTAAGCACAAGTGTGGAAAGATCCAAAAATGTTAAGTTTCACTGTCGAAAGTTGCTGGATTAATTTGAATAAAGAAAAAGAACAGCTTTGAATATGAATTCTAAATTTAGATTCAGTCAACCATGCACATCTCTAATTAGATCATTATACATTGCATGTGTTGCACTAAATTACAGCAACAGAATTTTATATAGAAAAAACTGTAAAAGAATAGACCACCCACTAAAAGCATATTTATTAATAGATTATTAAACAGACGATGACTTTGTTCTAAAGAAATACTGCAGACTGCAGGCATAAAAGACCCAGGGGGGGTGATTTTGAAATGCTGGACACACGTTTCTTACCTGAAGAATGGGCGACCAGCAGAGGATGATCAAGTGGGTACCTTGGTGTAAAGTTTTGCAATTATCGCGATTCAAAATAACATAAGAGAAGCAGATTCGTTTGATCAGTTTATTAAACGAAATGCTGTCCTGATAATAAAGGACACAGAAGCCTGTAAAATGGCCGCCAAGCATCGTGGCAGAAGCTTCCAGAGACACAGTGGGCAGACAAGATGGCGTTGAATATACATTCAGTATAAGATTGGATCATACTCGGTAAACACTGATAAAGACAGGATGCAACCCGTTTGCATTTGGAACAATAGCAAAGATATAAGTGCTGGAATCGTTTTCCTATGCACAGTAAGGATCATTGTACTGGGCAATCGAAGGCCCATCCAGACACATCAATACACAAATACCCACCCCGGCTTTACAATGAGAGAGACATCGACGGGTGATTAAGCAAGTATTCGGGGGGCCCCAAAACCAGTCAGGGAGACGATTCATACACATCCTGGCTGGTTCAACAATGGGGAAAACATTAACGGATAGTTGGCCAGTTTCAGGTGCTACCGAAACCCGTTAAAGAAGATAATCGCCCCATGCTGGGAGTTTTGAGCGCCAATATTACACAAAGGACAAACATTAAGATTTGAGCGGGAGATAAGCGGACACATCACTATAACTATAGAGAACAAATGTCCATTGGTCTCTTATCTCTGCTGACTCTTGACTCGGGCTGAACTCTTATCCTTATCCTCTGGTAGCGCTCTGCTGGACGGGCAGCCTTCTGTGTTTTCTCTCTGGACTTTGTTGACTCTTGACTCTTAGCCGTACTGGTCGGTTATTCGAGTGTTGGGTGGAGTTCAATCAGTACGAGCCGCCCCGACAAGGGCAAGTAACAGGGTACACCATCCCGAGTGTCGGTAAACGGTGTCTGGACCCGGAGGCCCGAGGAGACGAGACGAGAAGAAGATGAGAAGAAGACGAGACGAAATTCCACGTGCCGCCACGGTCAGTAAACCCCGACCGCGCCCGAAAATATAAATACAGGACTTTTCTTTGAGTTCTACCGACTTCTACATGTACCGTTTCTTTTGAATTCTACGGATTACTGCACGATCCGGTTTGGGTCCGTCGAGTTCTTCATGACAACAGAGAGTCTGGCCTGCTTTTCGCAGCAGCGAAAGTAAACAAGTGGGGTGCAGAGACCCTTCCAAACACGTGACAGTCAGGCGCTGCAGCGAAACGAGCTGAGTGCCTCACTTTAAAAATCTCCGAAGTAACACGAGTGGTGAGCATGTTTTGCGATCCTACAAATCTAGACGTAGTGTAGGTATTGATAAGGGAGGATGGTTTTTAATAAGGTTAAGGTATGATGTGTTCCCCTTTCTACGATGTGCCGTGTGTTCTGCATTTCCATAGACCAAGCTTTATGAATGTATGTATACTTGTACTATCTTTGATTTGCGCCTACGACATGTATTTCATGATTTTAGACGCCATGCAATAAAGATTTCCAGTTCGTACTATTCAACCGGGTCTATTTGAGTTTTCTCTGCATTACTGCTCCCTGCACCTAAGTCCAGTGTTAGAACCGTAAGGGCGAGTGGGTCGAACCACTCACAGGTGCTTATTGCAATAAGGCTGGCCGGAGACCAGAGCAAGCAATAGTATTAGGCAACGAAGGCCTAACCGCGCACCAGCACCGTCTGAGACACGCCCCCTTACATTGGTCATCCCTTTGACACCCAAGGCCCGTCTGATTCAATTTTCAGGCAGGCTTTTAAATGGGCACCCAGCACTCTTGCCCAACACAGATGGAAGGCCATTTAAATCGGAAAATGATGGTCCTGCGCCAATTGTTGAAACTCGATTGCAATTTTCATGTACAAAGGGGCAGACCGTGCATCCTGCACGCTAGGCTCAGTTGTACCAAGTACTGAGCAGCCTAAGCAGGGGCACTGCAAGCTGCTCAGGAAAAGGTAAATTTTGGGGGGTTTTAAGGAAAAGAAAGACTTGCATTTACACAGCACCTTTCACGACCTCAGGACATCCCAAAGTGCTTTACAGCCAATGTAGGAAGCGTAGTCACTGTTGTAATATAGGAAACGCAGCAGCCACTTTGCACACAGCAAGCTCACACAAACATCAATGAGATAATGACCAGATAATCTGTTTTAGTGATGTTGGTTGAGGGATAAATATTGGCCAGGACACCGGGGAGAACTCCTCTGCTCTTCTTCAAATAGTATCATAGAGAGTCATAGAGTCATAACGGCACAGAAGGAGGCCATTCGGCCCATCGAGTCCGTGCCAGCTCTCTGTGGAGCAATCCAGTCAGTCCCATTCCCCCGCTCTATCCCCGTAGCCCTGCAAGTTTATTTCCCTCAAGCCTATCCAGTCTGCCCTTGAAAACATTAAGTGTCTCCGCTTCCACCACTTCCGTCGGCAGCGAGTTCCAGGTCCTCACCACTCGCTGTGTAAAAAAGTTTTTCCTCACTTCCCCCCTGTATCTCTTGCCCAAAACCTTAAATCTGTGTCCCCTAGTCCTTGTACCATCAACTAGTGGGAACAGCCTTTCCCCATCTAGCCTATCCAAACCCGTCATAATCTTGTCCATCTCTATCAAATCACCCCGCAACCTCCTTTGCTCTAATGAAAACAAATCCAGCTTCTCCAACCTGTCCTTGTAGCTAATGGGACCGTTTACGTCCACCTGAGAGGGCAGATGGGGCCTCGGTCTAACTTCTAATCCGAAAGACGGCACCTCTGACAGTGCAGCACTCCCTCAGCACTGCACTGGAGCGTCAGCCTGGATTATGTGCTCAAGAGTCTGGAGTGGGACTTGACCCTGCTGACCCAGAGGCGAGAGTGCCACCATTGAGCCAAAGCTGACACCTTTCAGGATTTCTGTAGAAGCCAGCCAATTTTCAGCCATTCAAAACTCACCAGCCGGGCGCCTGACGTCGCCTGCAGCTCACCAGTTAAATTCAAATTAGGCGCAAACCTGAAAATGGTTTGGGCCTCCGAATGGTGACCGTGGGCAGGCACCTTGGACGCACCACCAACCTCCTGCCCGTTTGGGCCTGACATTAAAAATTGCCCCGAGAGTGTTAGTGATTTTTCCTCCAACTTTTTAGATAGCCTCAGCGAGAGATTATTGACTGAATTGTAGTGTTGGGAATAAGAGAAAATCCTGGGCATAAGCGCAGTAGCATCCTCCCTGACCGCTTTTGTTCATTCGTATGTTTTTATAACACATCCTGTGCGGACATTTGCAAAAAATCAATGAGATTTTGTTTGGGTTTTAATTTTTAATTTCTTTTTAGCCAGGACTTCTTTTGTGTTGGCTGCTTAGGTCATGAAGGTGACTGGAATACAATTCACGCTTCCATTGACAGCCACGAGAAAGTAAGTACACGCACAATTGTCATTCTGACCAGGGCACTTTTCTTGCCTTCTCCTGCTCTCATTGTTCATCAATGAGACTGCGTGCTGGTATGTATTGTGTTCCTACATTTTCTTCTGGGGGTGGGGGGTAGTCCTATAATATTATCAGACGGCAGGCTCGAGCTGAGAGCCACTGAAGTTACATTGATTTTGTGGTCCTGCCAAGAAGAACACCTGAGTCAGGCACCTGCTGTTATTAATACATCTGTCTGGCCTGTGATAACTCATTCAGTCCCTGATGGGTAATGCAAAGCCATTAACAGGTTCTTACCTTTTTGCCCTCATTTAATTACACCCCAAGGAAAGGGTTTTGGCAGAAGGTTTGCAGACAGGCTGAGGTGACCCTCCACAAGTCTCCAGATGATATGACTGGGTTTTAATATTTCATGCGCGGACTAGGCAATAACATATTAGAGGACGTTGTTGTGTGTCAGTAAGCGCGCCATACCACACTTTACAATGGCTCGTATTTCAGCTGAGATTTTTAAGAAAAGTAATCGGAATGTCAGAGGCAATTTTCATTGGACCTATTTTACTATTACAAACATCTTTGAAATGCAAATTTAAAAAAAACATCCTCTTCAATCAAGGGTGTACAATAAATTCTATGGGGATTTTGTTAATGGATGTATTTAAACAGAATGATTTTATTTAAAGATGTGGCTATAACAAAAGTTAGCAATTATATTTTTGAAATTTTAAAATGTAGACAAAATAACAATAGTAACTTAGTGGAGGCAGATTCAATAGGGCAATGATTTCATTACATCACCTATACACATATCATCCACAATGCATTTTTTTTTAGCACACTTTACCTTAATAATATTACCCCTTAAATCATTTTAGATTTGAGTATGGAACCATTTTCCTTCATCAACAACCATTCTATGCTTTTGTGGACAAGTGGTGAGAACATCTGGATTTCTTTAGAGCTGAGATATTTCATCATGTTTTAAAATAAATTATTGGATGAAGGGGAAAGTCAGGGGGTGATTTTAACACTAACTACCCAGTGAAAACCAGGTGGGACGGCAGTTAAAATGGCCCAGGAAACTTACTCGCCTTCGAGTCACCAGGAGACGACATTTCCCGATTTTAACCTCAACTGAGCAGGCGGCAAGGACATCTGCCCAAAGCCAATGGGGTCCTTTTTTACTTGTGCATGTCAGGTCCTGATGACAATGGCGGGAGCCGACTGCAATTTTAACTCAGTGGCTTTCTCACCAGGTGAAAAGACAGTGGGGAAAAGGGATCTATGGCCAGAAGAGGCCCAAGCAGGTATGGGTTTTAACTTTTTTTTACTTTCTTTGTGGGGCCAGCGTTCCTCTGGCCCACACAAGGAACGCTTAGCCCTCCCCTGCTGCAGACTTGGCCCCTTTCCTGATCGCGAGACCTCCACCGGACAGTCCCGGCAGCTGATCCCACCACCTACATACTGTCGGCAGGTGGCGTCCGGGCCACGTGATTTTCCACTTCTTCCTGCTAATTTCCCGGCCAGAACAGGTGGGAAGTCGGTAGTGATATTTAAATGAGGCCCTGGAGTTAAAATATGCCGCGGCTTATTTCTGGAGCAACGGATGAGATTCTCACTCACACCTCTACTCACCCATCAAAAACTGTCCCGGAGTTAAAATTGGACCTATAGTTTTCCAAAAACAGATGCAATCTTCAGAGGACTTCTGTCCCGTCACTCCCCTAAACTACAACCGAAACCTTTAGAGCAGGTAGAAATCTAGATTCTATGTGGTCTATTCTCTGGCATGTTTGTGGTAAAATAAGTTGGCCCCAATCTTATCTTCAAGGCGCAGTCAGTGCTGGAGGGAGGAATTATGGACAGGAAACCCGGAAGTACAGGTTTCCCGAACGTCATGTAGTTTTTAACTGCAGGGTGTCTTTTAATGTAGGTTTCCCGCCCAACACCCAGCCTGATTGACAGGCTGCCTGTCGGACAGAAAAGCCTGCAACACAAGGCCGCAGCCGAGCTAAGAGCAAGTGGGTCTACTGGGGAGTTGTGGGGGGGGAGGGGGGCGGTGTGGGAGAGATCACGGGGGGGTCCGATCGCGGAGGGGGAGCAGATGGTGGCCGGGGGTTCCAACCATGGTGGGGGGGAAGCAGATGGCAGTGGGGGGGAGGGGTCTGATCACTGGCGAGGGGGGTGGCGGGGGGAGCAGACAAATCGCGTGGGGTGAGTACAGAGGTAAGCTTGTTGGGCCTGGAGAAAATACTTTGTTCGTCCTGGCCCATAAGCAGCGCAATAAAGGCACTTACCTATTGATTCAGCCCTTCTCGCCTCCTTTTACCTGTTGGGTTTCCCGAGGCCTGGGAAACCCGGCCAACTATGGTTAAAAATAGAATCACTGTTAAAATGAAGGCACACAGCCTCCTTAAAAGGTTTCAACGACCGACACGCCTCCTGCGAGTGGATTGGTCGCCCACCCCTGATCTCGCCTCCGTTAAAACCAGAAGTGGGCGGGTTCGAGGTTGGATTCCCGTTTTAGATTTTTAGCATTTTAACCTCCCACCCAAACCAAACCCATCTGTTTTGGGGGGTTAAAATTACCCCCGTTGTTTATATGAATCTGTTGACTGTTCAGGGCCCCGATATTAACCCCCCCACGACAGGCGGCAGAGGGTCGGGGTGGGCGAGAGGCATTTAATGACTTAAATACAGGATACGCATCCCCAACACACAGCGCACGCCTTTTTTTACAGTGTGGGACACATTATCAACATAGTTAAATTGGGCTCCCACAGTGCAATTGGGAGCTTGATTTAAAATCCACTGCTTCTGCACGGTTCTCTCAGGGGTTGGGGAACTCGGCAGTGAGAGGGAGCCGGGAGCTGCTGGCTCCACAAGGTAAGTGCCTCTTTCGGCAATTCTGGGGCAGGAGAGCTCCCTCCCAGGCCTCACAAGGAAGCTTTCAGCCTTCGCACTCCTGATTGCCGACCTCCCTCCCCTTCCACATCCCGGCCTTGTCAGGTTCCTCGGCCTTTCTCGGCCTCCCTGCACCCCTCCTGCCTCCCCGTAAATATCCGGGCCAAAATATCTCTGCAACTTGTTGTTGTTGGGACAGTAACAGCAATTTAGCAGATTCCACCAATAGGAATGATTTCCAAAAGCAACAAGCAGCATTTCCCTCTAGTAATAAATGTAAACAGTTTCAGTAGTCTTTACTTGTATTTGCCTCTATACTTATAGTAAGTTGCCTTTATTATGTTTAAATACGGAGTTGGGATCAATTCATCCACATTTGGTTCGTTTACATTTTAACCAGGTGTCCTTGGATATGCATTCCATGAGTACTGTATTGTCGTGTCTTTGACTTTTTAATCCTTCTGTCTTATCCTGCCTTTTGAAATATTCAATGGGTATTTGCCAAGCCTTGTCTTTAAATGATATTACAATATATCTTTTCGAAATTCCAGTCCTTGATAGCGCAGTGCTATTCCATATGTGAGTTGCTGCGTTTTTAATGACATTGGTAGAATTCTCTTTAATAATTAATGACTATCGCTGTAGTGAAAGCTATCTATTAATTGAGGGTATTGTATTATTAAAACTATTCTTTGGCTGAGCCTGTAAGTATGAGGACCTTTCAGGTATTGCATAGCTCAACAACGCATTAAACATGTGCCGTGCTCCAGAATAGACTCAGTAGTGTGTTCAGGGAATACACGAAGGAGATGTAACAATTAATACGGTGGGTGCTGTTTTAAAATTATAATTGCAATGTATGAAATTACAGTACATTGTGAAGGTAGCTCAGATTAATTCATACAACCAACCACTTACCAGGAATAGATGAATAGCAAAACTAATGATTTTAAGAGATTATGGCCTGAATGTTCCTTTGCAAAACCATTGTTTTCTGGCCGCTAAGAGGCAAAAAAAAAATAGTAAAATTGAGTGATTTGGCTCAATTGCACCCTCAAAAAAAATCTCTGTCCCATTGCTGGCCCATTTGAGGCCCCGCCCTCTCCACCCCGAGATTGCTCCCTCCCCACCCCGAGATTGCTCCCTCCCCACCCCGAGATTGCTCCCTCTCCACCCCGAGATTGCTCCCTCCCCACCCCGAGATTGCTCCCTCTCCACCCCGAGATTGCTCCCTCTCCACCCCGAGATTGCTCCCTCCCCACCCCGAGATTGCTCCCTCCCCACCCCGAGATTGCTCCCTCTCCACCCCGAGATTGCTCCCTCCCCACCCCGAGATTGCTCCCTCCCCACCCCGAGATTGCTCCCTCTCCACCCCGAGATTGCTCCCTCCCCACCCCGAGATTGCTCCCTCCCCACCCCGAGATTGCTCCCTCCCCACCCCGAGATTGCTCCCTCCCCACCCCGAGATTGCTCCCTCCCCACCCCGAGATTGCTCCCTCCCCACCCCGAGATTGCTCCCTCCCCACCCCGAGATTGCTCCCTCCCCACCCCGAGATTGCTCCCTCCCGACCCCGAGATTGCTCCTTCCCCACCCCGAGATTGCTCCCTCCCCACCCCGAGATTGCTCCCTCCCCACCCCGAGATTGCTCCCTCCCCACCCCGAGATTGCTCCCTCCCCACCCCGAGATTGCTCCCTCCCCACCCCGAGATTGCTCCCTCCCGACCCCGAGATTGCTCCTTCCCCACCCCGAGATTGCTCCCTCCCCACCCCGAGATTGCTCCCTCCCCACCCCGAGATTGCTCCCTCCCCACCCCGAGATTGCTCCCTCTCCACCCCGAGATTGCTCCCTCTCCACCCCGAGATTGCTCCCTCTCCACCCCGAGATTGCTCCCTCTCCACCCCGAGATTGCTCCCTCTCCACCCCGAGATTGCTCCCTCCCCACCAGACCCCATTGACTGGCTGGCTCAGGGTAGGAATCAGCCGATTTCCCACAGCTGGCGAGTTGTAAACTGGTGTCTGGAGCCCACGGCTCGCCGCTGCATTTAAACGCAGATTTGGTTCGGGCTTCATGCCGGCTCAAATGGGCGGGTGAAGCAACTGCTCCAGTGACCCAGCACCCGTTTTGGTTGGAAGTCGAATCCCTCGGCCAGTGACTTCTGTTACCATTCCTTTCAACTCACCGATGCTGTGCACAAACTCAGCAATGTTACTGGGTGGTGGGAGAACAGGCTGAATAGTCCCACTTAAATCATGACAGCTCAGCTAATGTTAAGGCCGACCCTTGAGGCATCTATTGAAGCAGAGGTAGCTACCTCGCTGGAAGCCACCAGTACATCCTCCTGGTGCCTTGTTTTCGCATACATCTCCCGGACTCTCCAGGATGTTCTGGATATCAGAGCAAACTTCCTGCAGCATGTTTCAGATGGGTGGATTGTGCCACTCCAACTTGGCCACCATCTCAACCACATGCAGGAAACCATCTCCACTGACGACACATGTTCCTTTGAAGACTGGGCACCTGAGATCTGGATTCCTATGCTCCTCAGCCAATGGGGGCCCTTTATTCGCTCTCTGTTGAGGATCGGTTTACACACTATCATCCATTCCCAAGTCCTCGGTGCTTCACCCAGTGAAGTCCCACCTGACTCACCAACTTTCTCATCCTGAGTGGGTGTATGTGGGCTGGTGCTGGAGCACCTGAGATCCCATGACGGAGTTGGTGAGGGTGGGGCAGGAATTGGGGAGCTTGATGTTCTGGGCTGCAACAGCTGATCGCCTCTCCTCTTGCTGAGTGGCATCCCCATGGAGGTTTAAAAAAACTCAAACATTGATTTAGCCGTGTGCTCACTTACATGTCTCTTTGAAGAAAAAGCAGATCAGTCATAGTCCAGATATACATTTTAAAATTCAACATAATGCGAAAGCAAACCTGTGTCAGTCAGTCAGTAAAACATCAACTGAAACCTGAGAGCTCTTTCTGGTACCCACCCCTGCCCTCTGCCCCCTCATTCACATATTTAAGGGTCCGAATGGGACACCTAAAAACTGGTCTCCATGAATTTAGCAGTGGGATCAATGAGGATGTTCAACACTGGCTGGATGTGATCCTGGAGGTTTTATCACATGACCGCCTCCATCAAACTGCCCCGCCCCCACGCTTCCCCAATTGGTTGCCCAACATGTCCATTCTCACAGGGCCAATTGGAAAGCAAACAGACTCTTCATTACCCGATTGACTGTCAGTTAAACAGCCTTTTCTTTACCAACTACTAATGAATAAACCAAAGTGTTGAAAGAGAATGATTTTTTTCAATGCCCCTATGATTTTGCTCCCGGGTTCCCAGAAGTGTCCTGGAGATTAATCTTCAATTCCTGAAGACTCCAGGGCAATCCTGCAGGGTTGGCAACCCTAGGAGCAATGCCTGCGCAAATACTACTTTCTAGCCCGTTGAGCACTTGCAAATGCAAATGAAAATGGTTCAGGCCTTTGGCTGGTACCATCGGGTGAACAGTGCAATTCTTCCACCCACCACCTGCCTAATGTGCGCTGTAATTAAAAATGGCCCCCATGCCAATATATAAAATAGGTTAGATAGGTAGTTGAAGGAAAGGGGAATGAAGGGATATAGGAACAGGGTGGGTACATGGGATTAGGACTACTGCTCGCATGGAGGATCAACTCCAACACCAGCTGGTTGGGTCGAAAGCCTCGTTTCAGTGTTGTAATTTCTATATAGGTCACTTCCAGGCTTCACAGTCCTCTCAGGTGGATGTAAAAGTTCTCATGGCACAAAGTCGAGAAGAGATGGGGAGTTCTCCCAATAGTTATCCCTCAACCAACATCACTAAAACAGATTATCTGGTCATTATCACATTTCTGTTTGTGGGAGCTTGCTGTGCACAAGTTGGCTGCCGCATTTCCTACATTCGTACAGTGACTACACGTCAAAAAAGTACTTAATTGGCTGTAAAACGCATTGGAACGTCCTGAGGTCGTGAAAGGCGCTATACAAATACAAGACTTTCTTTCTTGCTTTCCAGCAGGATTGCTGAATTCAGTGACCTCTGACCTTCACAATGCTTTCCTGTCGCTGGGATGCTGCACTGGTCCCAGCACCACCAGCTTTATCATGGTGCCGCTTCCTGGGGGTGGAAACTGGTTGGAAGGAGACAGAAATTTAAAAAGGGTAGTAGGCAGAAAGCTGGAAATTATAGACCAGTTAGTCTAACATCTGTGGTGGGTAAAATTTTGGAGTCTATTATTAAGGAGACAGTAACGGAACATTTAGATAAACATAATTTGATAGGACAAAGTCAGCATGGCTTTATGAAGGGGAAATCATGTCTGACAAATTTGCTTGAGTTCTTTGAGGAAATAACGTACAGGGTGGATAAAGGGGAACCAATGGACGTAGTGTATTTAGACTTCCAGAAGGCATTCGACAAGGTGCCACATAAAAGATTATTGCTCAAGATAAAAAATCACTGGATTGGGGGGAATATTCTGGCATGGGTGGAGGATTGGTTATCTAACAGGAAGCAGAGAGTTGGGATAAATGGTTCATTCTCGGACTGGCAACCAGTAGCCAGTGGTGTTCCGCAGGGGTCGGTGCTGGGTCCCCAACTCTTTACAATCTATATTAACGATTTGGAGGAGGGGACCGAGTGTAACATATCAAAGTTTGCAGATGATACAAAGATGGGAGGGAAAGTAGAAAGTGAGGAGGACATAAAAAACCTACAAGGGGATATAGACAAGCTGGGTGAGTGGGCAGAGATTTGGCAGATGCAATACAATATTGGAAAATGTGAGGTTATGCACTTTGGCAGGAAAAATCAGAGAGCAAGTTATTATCTTAATGGCGAGAAACTGGAAAGTACTGCAGTACAAAGGGATCTGGGGATCCTAGTGCAAGAAAATCAAAAAGTTAGTATGCAGGTGCAGCAGGTGATCAAGAAGGCCAACGGAATGTTGGCTTTTATTGCTAAGGGGATAGATTATAAAAACAGGGAGGTATTGCTGCAGTTATATAAGGTATTGGTGAGACCGCATCTGGAATACTGCATACAGTTTTGGTGTCCATACTTAAGAAAAGACATACTTGCTCTCGAGGCAGTACAAAGAAGGTTCACTCGGTTAATCCCCGGGATGAGGGGGTGGACATACGAGGAGAGGTTGAGTAGATTGGGACTCTACTCATTGGAGTTCAGAAGAATGAGAGGCGATCTTATTGAAACATATAAGATTGTGAAGGGGCTTGATCGGGTGGATGCGGTAAGGATGTTCCCAAGGATGGGTGAAACTAGAACTAGGGGGCATAATCTTAGAATAAGGGGCTGCTCTTTCAAAACTGAGATGAGGAGAAACTTCTTCACTCAGAGGGTAGTAGGTCTGTGGAATTTGCTGCCCCAGGAAGCTGTGGAAGCTACATCATTAAATAAATTTAAAACAGAAATAGACAGTTTCCTAGAAGTAAAGGGAATTAGGGGTTACGGGGAGCGGGCAGGAAATTGGACATGAGGCTGAGTTCAGATCGGTTGAGGCCCTGTGGGTGGCGTAGCGGGCCCAGGGGCTGAGTGGCCGGGTCCTGCTCCTACTTCTTGTGTTCTTTAGATTTGAGGTGAGGATCAGATCAGCCATGATCTTATTGAATGGCGGAGCAGGCTCGAAGGGCCGATTGGCCTACTCCTGCTCCTATTTCTTATGTTCTTAAATACCAGATACTATGAAGCTACGCCCCCACCTTCATTTACATGTGGCGGGGCAAGTTTGGGGTGGGCAGATGCGGATCACAGCAGGGTCATTGTGTGAAAATTTTGGTGGACATTTTAAGGTGATTGATAAAGTACCACATAAAAGACTTGTTGGCAAAATTGCCCATGGGCTTAAAGGGACAGTGGATACAAAATTGGCTAAGGGATAAAAAGCAGAGAGTAGTGGTGAAAGATAGTTTTTCAGGCTGGAGGGAAGTATAAAGTGGTGTTTCCCAGGTGTATTAGGACCGTCGCTCTTTTTGATATATATTAATGATCTGGACTTGGGTATACAGGGCATAATTTCAAAGTTTGCAGATGACATGAAACTTGGAAATGTAATAAACAATGGGCCAAAAATGCGGCCCTTCCCGGGTGAGTACGCGTTCTGTACTCACCCGTAATGCTTCCCGAAGTGCTGGTTTCCTGCATGCACTGCGCATGCGCGGGAAACCGGAACTTCCGGTATGGTGAAGGGGGCGGTTCCTAGGTGAACCGCGTGCGTGCTAGAGGCTGCGCGCACGCAGCAAACTTAGATTTTTTTTCAGGTTTCTACGCGAGGGTAAGTATTGAAGATACTACGCTAATGAAAAGGAGGCGCAAGACCCGTTTTGAACAAGGTAAGTGGTTAATTAAGTATAATTTTAAAAAATTTTCAACAGGTTTATCTTTTTTAGATACTTTAAAGAAAGGTAAGTTTATTTTTATCACTTTTAAAAAGTATTTTAATTTTTTCAAAAATTTAAATTTTTGTTTAAAGTGGTTAATTTATTTAACTATAGTTATTTTATAAATGTGATGGTTTTTAAAAAAAAATTATTTTAAGTTTAGCTGTTCTTTTGGGGCCGATTTCAATTCACAGATTTGACAGGTCTCCTGTCAAATCTATGAATGAAAGATGGTCTGCTGCCATTGGCTCTCCATGGCCCACGTGATCCCAGGGACGCATCGCACTAACTGCGCCCCTGGGACACGCAAGCACTGCGCGCCGGCAGTTGGGAGAGGCCCAGGACCCGAAGTTCCCATGGGCCCAAAACACAACGGCAGGTGCGGTAGGTAAGAGCGCATGCGATCCTTACCCCCGCGGCAAGCCGGAAAGGCGAATTTCTGGGCCAATGAGAATGATAGTAACAGACTTCAGGAGGGCATAGGCAGACTGGTGAAATGGGCAGACACATGGCAGATGAAATTTAACGTAGAGAAGTGTGAAGTGATACATTTTGGTAGGAAGAATGAGGAGAGACCATATAAATAAAGGGTACAATTTTAAAGGGATTGCAGGAACAGAGAGACCTGGGGGTATATGTACGCAAATCTTTGAAGGTGGCAGGACAAGTTGAGAAGGTTGTTAAAAAAAGTATATGGAATCCTTGGCTTTATTAATAGAGGCATAGAGTACAAAAGCAAAGAAGTTGTGCTGAACCTTTATAAAACACTGGTTAGGCCTCAGCTGGAGTATTGTGTTCAATTCTGGGCACCACACTTTAGGAAGGATATCAAGGCTTTAGAGAGGGTGCAGAAGCGATTTACTAGAATGAGGGACTTCAGGTATGTGAAGAGACTGGAGAAGCTGGGGTTGTTCCCCTGAGAGCATAAAAGTTTAAGAGGAGATTTAATAGAGGTGTTCAAAACCATGAACGGTTTTGATAGAGTAAATAAGGAGAAACTGTTTTCAGTGGCAGAAGGGTCGGTAACCAGAGGACACAGATTTAAGATGTTTGATAAAAGAACCAGAGCTGAGATAAGGAAAACACGCAGCGAGTTGTTATGATCTGGAATGCACTGCCTGAAAGGTTAGTGGAAGCAGATTCAATAATAACTTTCAAAAGGGAATTGGATAAAAACTTGAAGGGAATAAAATTGCAGGACTATGGGGAACGAGCAAGGGAGAGGGACTAATCGGATAGCTCTACCAGAGAGCTGGCACAGACACGATGGGCGAATGGCCTCCTTCTGTGCTGTATCATTCTATAATTCTGTGATTCATTGGAGAAAATTCAAGTGGGAAAATGACCCATGTTTTTAAATTGCTGAAATGAATATGTTGAGGGATGGGCAACCTTTGAGAAATGTGAAGCACAAAGGAATCATCTGTAGTGCATTTTCCATATATTCCATCACTTTTAACATTTCTGTAATTTTATCAGAGGAATTTAATTAAGGGGTGGGTGAAGTGATATTGGCCCCATATGGAAATAAAAACAGAAAATATTGGAAGTACACAGCATGTACGCCCAGCATTTGAAAAAAGGAAAGACAGGACATTGTTTTGGGATGAGACCCTTCATTAGAACACAGTGGGCCAAAATTTGCGATCGGAGGCTTCCTGCGGGCAGATACCTCCGACCTGCAAAAAATCTACAAACTTACCTGGTGGTCCGGGAGGTTCGTAGATTCGCGCTCCTGGGCCTCTCCGGGTACCTGTGGGTAGAGGCCCACGTATCCCAGCCCCTGGGATCACGTGGGCCGGCCCAACCAATGAAAGAAGGGGAATCCCCATTCATGCTTATGGGGATTCCGTATGTACGGAACTGTCATAAGTATGAATAGGGATCACTTAAAAAATACACCAACACATGAAATAAGTTAAAAAAAAAATTACATATTTTAAATTAATTAAAATGCCATTTAATTAAATATTTTAAACAAAAATTTAATTTTTGGGAAAAAAAGTATGGGGGAAAAATTCGGTTGGTTTGCGCCTCCCGTTAGTGTCTTAAGAGGGCGCTAATGGGGTGCAAAGCAACTAGCGCCCGTGCGCAGCAATGTTTGCGCCGCTCACGAAATTGACTAGATATTTTGCGGTGGCGCAAAACACTACCGCCACGATCTCCTGCGCCCGCAGATCGTGACGTCAGTCGAGAGTGCAACGCCCCGGTAGCGCCCCCTGTCTTACCGCCTGCCGCTAGTAACGACAGGTTGAGGGGGGCGTTTTGCAGTCGGGAAGGGACTGGGGGAGTACTATTTAAAGGTGACCGCTTCCTGCCTTTTTTTGTCGGCGAAACTTTTGCACCACGCATTTTGAATGAGAGAGAGAGACTGCAGGAGATATTCAAAGCTGTGTTGAGGAGTTTTGGGTACTGAGCAGCACTTTGCAGGTTCTTTTTGATTTGATCTTCCTTGCATCGATTTAGAAGAGACTATAGGGGCTGCACTCTGAGCTCTTTCCCTGGGACTCTCCATTGTTCTTTCCAACAGATTTGATGTACAGGTCTCTCCAGGCAGAGATTCAAGGCTGCAATGAGCAGGGTGTGGATGGAGAGCAAGATCGACCCTCCCCTTTAAGAACTGGCCGGGGCCATCGTGTCTGTGTTCCACTGCTGACTGACATCACATGAGCTTCGCCAGCGCTCTGAGATAGCGCCTCGCTCCTCGGCATTAGCACCTTAAGAGAGGTGTGTTGCACCTGATTTAGCACTCCAATCACCTCCAGGGGCGATAGAAGCCAAGTTTGCAGTCAGAGGCGATAATTAGCGCCAGGCGCTAAACTTTGCGCCCGGCCGATAATTGCGCCCCAAATGGGGCGATACTGAATTTCTCCCCCTATATGTTTTAATGGGGCTAAAAATAAACTTACCTTATTGGACAGGGTTTTTAATGTATAAATGAGTGATAACATTTTATTTTTCTATTTTTCAAAACTCTTACGCCTGGTAAAAGCAGGCCATACGCCTGCTTTTACCAGGCGTAAGAATTTTACGGGCGTTTGCTGGGCAGAAGTTGGGCAAATAGCGCAACTCTCCGCCCACAGAGGCCTTTTTCCCGGGGATGCGGAGGATCTGTCAAGAAGATTCTTGACAGATCGCAAGTTCCGGGTTTTCACGAATGTGCTTCACACGCCTAAACCCGGAACTTGCGCGGCCCTTACAGGTGCGTACGCACCTCGTAAGCACCCGTAGGGGTCGCAAATTACGGCCCAAGTGTATGCTATGATAAAGCTGCAGGAATGTCTACATGGAATGCAAACTAGATGGGATAACCCTAGAATCCTCAGGAGAATAGGTGAGGAGGTGGATGAGGCCAACTATTTAACTTGAAATGGGAGGTGGGCAAGCCTCAAACAAGACTAGAGGTTGAAATAATTTTTCCCTCCATGCAACGGTAGATGTATGGATTTGACACTCCCCAGAAGCATGTGTCGATTTATCCAAGGGCTGGATAAATATTATGAACCCGAAATCTTTCATTGGAACCGAGGTGGAGCAGGACATCTGCCCTCCTTCAGGTCATGGGATTGACCCTGCCATAAACTGTGAGGTCATCTCATTTAAATCGTGAGCTGGGTGCAGATTGCGTAAATACAGCCTGCAGCACCGCAGATACGCTGGGGGTGGAAAATAGGAAAATAAGGCCCTAAATGAACCATGAAGAGGGGAGAGTTGGAAAATACTTAAAAGGGGCAATGGGGGCAAGAAATACCTGGAGATAAAAAATTTGCTGCTGTTATTTAACAGGCGATGGCATCACTGGAAAAACAAGCAACCTCTTGCAACAACAGTGACAGCCACATTGACGTTATGATCGCCAACCATCAGGGAGCCAAACCTATATATCTCTGTTGGAAGAGTTAAAGAATTAACAGTCGAACTTCTTTGTTTCATGGAGCAATAGGTTTTCCAATATAAACAAGATGGCTTTGAAGTGTTGTGAGAGGAAAGCATAGCTTGTCTTCTAATGCAAAAAGTGCTTTTGTAATGAAATTCATGACAGTAATGACGTCAGCCATGAGTGATTAAAGTGTAACTTTAGGGGCTAGGGAAATAAACATCGGTAGAGGTATCCCTTAGCTATAGTATGGAAAGATAACAGTAGTTAAAGCCTATTCTTCAAAGATGTTAGTAATAGTTACGTCAGGAAGTCTTGTTTAAGGGAAGGAGCTTTGGAGTAAACAACTACAAGTGTTTGCATGAATAGTATATCTTCAAAGGATTTGGGAATAGATACATCATGAAATCTTATCTATGACATTTACCTTTTAATATAGGCAAAATATGGTGTACAAAGGAGCATGGTTTTCAACATTTCTTTGGAGGGCATGAAAGATAGATTTGAAGCTGAAAAGCCACTCTTTGTGAACAGTTAGGCTGATCACCTGTACTGTGTATCCATAATGTCTGTTCTGTATACTACACTATGAAGTATCTTGTGCTTACTCGAAACGTGTTGTTGTGAACCAGAGGAGGAAGGGGGTTGACTGCTAAAAGTCTCCTAGTGGAGATATGGAACAGGCAGGATGAGCTGTTTGGGATCACCAGGGCTGGCAAATTAACACACTGGGCACTCTTTTCATTTTCTTCCTTGCCCATTCTGGGCACCAGCACATTTAAAGCAACATTTGCACAACTAACCCTTCACATTGCTCTCTGGTTAAAGGTGGCTCAACTCTGTCCCCTGCACTATGGTTGCACACCTCCACTAACACCAATAACTGGCATGCACAACCCAAAAACTTTAACAGCCTCATACCCCCACATTGCTTACTTCACCTCTCCATGCCTCTTGGCACACACTCCTCAAATGTTTGCCTTACCCTTACTTACTTTATCTTGTTGTAGGACAAGTTGGCACACAATGCATGCCACTGGAGAAGCAACCCCATCTTTAAACCCCTCACCGCCCTCTCTAAGCTCTTACCATGGGAGAAGGTGAGTTGGGGTGGGAGCGGGGGGGGGGGGGGGGCAGGGGGGGTTGCCAGGCTAGAGTGACTTAGCAGCTGCACTACTCTGGCATCCCTGTGAAGCACCACAAAGACATAACCTTCCAACCACTTTCTCTGTCTCCTTAATCCCAAGGGAGTAAGGCTCACCCATTCTTACCTTCTACCATTCTTTCCTTAGATCCACCACAGCAACAGCAGGCAGAGGAGGAAGATTTGTTTTTCATTTGTTCCTGGGCTGTGGGTGTCGCTGGCAAGGCCAGCATTTATTGCCCATCCCTAATTGCCCTTGAGAAGGTGGTGGTGAGCCGCCTTCTTGAACCGCTGCAGTCTATGTGGTGAAGGTACTCCCACAGTGCTGTTACATAGAAACATAGAAGATAGGAGCAGCAGTAGGCCATTCGGCCCCTCGAGCCTGCTCCGCCATTCGATGAGATCATGGCTGATCATCCAAACTCAGTACCCTGTACCTGCCTTCTCCCCATATCCCTTGATACCTTTAGCTTTAAGAAATATATCTAACTCATTCTTGAATATATTTAATGACTTGGCCTCAACTACCTTCTGTGGTAGAGAATTCCACAGGTTCACCACTCTCTGGGTGAAGAAATTTGTCCTCATTTCTGTCCTAAATGGCTTACCCCTTATCCTTAGATTATGACCCCTGGTTCTGGACTCTCCGACCATCGGTAACATTCTTCCTGCATCTAGTTGTCCAGACCTGTCAGAATTTTATATGTTTCGATGAGATCCCCTCTCATTCTTCTATACTCCAGTGAGTATAAGCCCAATCGACCCAATCTCTCCTTATATGTCATTCCTGCCATCCCAGGTATCAGCCTTGTGAATCTTCGCTGAACTCCCTCCATGGCAAGAACATCCTTCCTCAGATAAGGAGGGAGTTCCAGGATTTTGACCCAGCGACGATGAAGGATCGGCGATATACTTCTAAGTCAGGATGGTGTGTGACTTGGAGGTGGTGGTGTTCCCATGCGCCTGCTGCCCTTGTCCTTCTAGGTGGTAGAGGTTGCGGGTTTGGGAGGTGCTGCCGAAGAATCCTTGGTGAGTTGCTGCAGTGCATCTTGTAGATGGTACACACTGCAGCCACGGTACGCCGGTGGTGGAGGGAGTGAATGTTTAAGGTGATGGATGGGGTGCCAATCAAGCGGGCTGGTTTGTCCTGGATGGTGTCGAGCTTCTTGAGTGTTGTTGGAGCTGCACTCATCCAGGCAAGTGAAGAGTATTCCATCACACTCCTTACTTGTGCCTTGTAGATGGTGGAAAGGCTTTGGGGAGTCAGGAGGCAAGACACCTTCGCAGAATACCTAGCCTCTGACCTGTTCTTATTGCCACAGTATTTATGTGGCTAGTGCAGTTAAGTTTCTGGTCAATGGTGACCCCCAGAATGTTGATGGTGGGGGATTTGGCGATGGTAATGCCGTTGAATGTCAAGGGGCGGTGGTTAGACTCTCGCTTGTTGGATATAGTCATTGCCTGCCACTTGTGTGGTGCGAATGTTACCTGCCACTTATCAGCCCAAGCCTGAATGTCGTTCAGGTCTTGTTTCTTGTGGGCATGGACTGCTTCATTATCTGAGGAGTTGTGAATGGCACTGAATGCTGTGCAGTCATCAGCGAACATCCCCATTTTTGACCTTATGTTGGAGGGAAGGTCATTGATGAAGCAGTTGAAGATGGTTGGGCCTGGGACACTGCCCTGAGGAACTCCTGCAGCGATGTCCTGGGGCTGTGATGATTGTGCTCCAACCTCCACAACCATCTTTCTTTGTGCTAGGTATGACTCCAGCCAGTGGAGAGGTTTCCCCCCGATTCCCATTGACTTCAGTTTTACTAGGGCTCCTTGATGCCACACTCGGTCAAATGCTGCCTTGATGTCAAGGGCAGTCACTCTCACCTCACCTCTGGAATTCAGATGATGATGAAGAGGAGGAGGATCTGGGGAGCTATTTCTCCTTCGTCCCATATGACAATGATGTTAATAATGAGAAAGAGAAGTCTAAGAACTGAGTGACCTTTCTGTCCAGCTGCTTCAACCTGCCCAGTCGTCCTCTGGCCCAGCCCCTGACAAATCATCATCTGTGGCACTTGCTTCCTCACTCCCAGGCACCAGCTGAGATTGATAGAGATAGGTTTTAAAAACCAACTTAAAGGAGGAGAGAGAGGTAAAGAGGCGGTGAGTTTTAGAGAGGGAATTCCAGAGCTTATAGCCCAGGCAGCTGACGGCACAGCTGCTAATGGTGGAGCGAAGGAAATCGGATTGTAGGGCTGGCGGAGGTTACAGCGATAGGGAGGGTCAAGGCCATGGAGGGATTTGAATACAAGTGGCTTTGACGGGGAGGCTATGGGACCAATGCTTTGCACGCAGGGAATGCACAGTTAAAAGAATCTGCAATTAGTGAAGAGGCATGGGAGAGGCGGTCACAAAGAAAAAGGCAAGAAAATGGGGGATATTGGAGGACAAAAAACATGCTGATGAAAGGGGTCTGAAGGAAAAATAGAAAAATGTTAGATACACAGTCAATCCACCAGCCCCCCCCCCCAAAAAAAAAAACCCACCAGGACAACAACCTGGGTGCAGGCTCCCCTTCCAAAGTTGTTCTATACCCTCCCGTCGCACTAGACAGGTTAAAAAGCCCACAGGAGATGAAGTGCCGTGAGATTTCTCAAACTTGCACTGGGCATTCACCATGTTGCTTTTGGCAGTGTCTCTCTGTTGCGTCGACTGTGGATGACACATATCTCTGCTGAGCTGATGGTGTGTGTGTGGAGGAGCTGAGTGGGCTGTCTAATTGTGCACCAGCGCCGTGCTCGTGTTGCTGCTCTTTAGAAAATTCCGAGTGGTTTGCTCCTCGAGATGCAGCACGAGGCATGTCCTGCTGAGCTATTGAATCAAGTTAGCGCAACTAGCGGCCCCTGCCAACGGAGAGCCGCAGCATCTGTAACACATTACAATGGGAAACAGTGGGTGGCAGTTTACTAACTAACCCTTCTCAACTGGCTCTTGCCTTACAGGATTTTAAAGAATCCTGCTGGACCATTTCAAATGTGTACGGCGTAAAGTATTGCAGATAAAATAACACAGTTGGTCCCACAAACACTGCATTTTAAGGCTCTTTTTAATATGGGAAATAAGCATTTTCAAAAGCAGATTAAAAAAATGTTTTTAACTTTTGGGCCAATGTCTTGACCTTTGCCCCCAATGAGCACTCATAGCCCAGGTGCAAAGGTCTGGAAAAAGGGAGCGGACACTCGTAACACTGAGTCTCCAGCCCTTCGAGTTGCCTATGGATTTCCAAGGCCTTTCTCGGGTTGTCTGCTCTGGTTGGAGGCACTTTCTGGAGGTCCCTGGGCTCGGACTTAATAACAGAGATTTTTCATAGAATGAGAGAAATTACAGCACAGGAGGAGGCCATTCAGCTCCTGGTGCCTGTGCCAGTGCTGTCGCTCGCTCCTGTAATTCCATTCCGCCCAGATCACTTTATATTGCCCCTTTTAAAATATTTATCCCATTCCCTTTCAATTGATGTTCTAGTCACTACCTCAATAGCCACTGGTGGTGAAGCATCCCATCGGCTAAAAGCTCTCAGTTCAAGAACATTCCTTCTCCCTTGCCCCTTGATTTTTGCAATGAGAATCCTCGGTCTCCATCCACTTGTTCTAAATTCGCCCACAGTAAGGTCCCAGGTTTCACTCACCCCTCCACTGGCGTCTCCTCTCTCAGTGCTGCTCCAACTCACTACATTGCTGCTGCTGTTGCTCCCAGCACTACAAAAAATGCTGGTCCCCATGCCCACCCCCTTCCCCAGTCTCCCTCTCTCCCCATCCAACAACCTCCAATCCCGTCTTCCTCTCTACTTCATCCCCCATCCCCGTTCCCAGTCTCCCTCTCTCCCTTATCCCCGACCCTATTCCCCAGTCTTCCCTCTCCCGCCATCTCCATTCTCTAGTCTCCCTCTCTCCAACCAGTTCCGACCCCCATTCCCCAGTTTTCTCTCTCCCCATCCCCAACCTCCATTCCCAGTCTCCCTCTCTCCCTTATCCCTGACCGCATTCCCCAGTCTCCCTCTCCCACCATCTCCATTCTCCAGTCTCCCTCTCTCCCCTTGATTCCTGAGCTCACCAATTTCAGACTCTCGAGTCCTCTCCACACTCTCCTCCTCGACTCCCCCTGACTTTCAACTCCCCCCGACTCCCTGATTATCACAAGATATTTGCAAGCTGCCAGATAACTTAATTCCAAATAGAATCAATAAACCATCTCATTGATTTTATTCACCTTGGCTGGTCATTAGTTTGGGAAGGTTTGCTCTAGGACTAGATGCGCATGTTCCAATTGTTTAATGTTACTCACACCAATAACCTTGTTACCTTGCTGTAAATAGAAAAGAAAGGCCAGCTTGTAACTGGACCTCAATTCCAACTGGTGAGTGATTTTGAGAGACAGGTTGCTGGCCTTTGTGCCTAAGGGAGGGTCAATGTGTCAATTAAGTGAAGCGAAAGTCCATGTTAAACAAAATGCTGATGAAAAGCATTAGTGAAGTGTTGTGTTCCCATATGCTTGGTTCCTAGCACATTAATATGATGGATTACCAAAGTCCTTTGTCAAGGTATTTGACAAATTTCACTTTGTTATTCATATCTAATCGGTAGATTGTTTTAAATATTAGATTGTAGTTAAAATCTGGCTGTATATCATAAAGCAGCTTTTTTAGCTGCAGTTATTCACAAAACTGGAATCCTTTCTAAGTAAAATGAGACAGGCCTTATACCATGAACTGAAATGACCCCTAATATCACATGACCCAGATTAATACCCACTGCCATTATAATTGCCTGAGAATCACTTCTGCAAACCCTTAAAATAATTGTTTAGCATTGCTACATTGATCACAACTGAACTAAAGTCTTCAAAACATAAATTTTACATGTGTTGCATTGCCCAGTTATTTTGCCTCAGATATTCTCTGGGGTAGTGTGCTTATAATCACCACTTAAGCATCTCACATTTAGGAGTATGCCCAAACTGCCCAATATCTTATACAACATAATGCAAGGATATAACCATAGTATCCCTTTGGAATTTGAATCGAATATATCTGCCTTTTGCACGTGTACCCATGGCCCTCTCTAATCTTTTCAAAGGAGGAATGAAGAATCACTTAGTAAGTCAAGGACAGATCCAAATCATTAAGCTGCTTTATTTCACAGCAAGAAAACATACTGGTCAACAGTAATGATCAGACTCATTTAATTCAATCAGTGCAACTTGTATTCGCGCAGTAATATAAAACAACAAAAACACTACAATTCCCCACATCAGTGGGTTGTCTTGTTTGACATTACAACAGTGACTCCACTTCAAAAAGTACTTCATTGGCTGTAAAGCGCTTTGAGACGTCCGATGGTCATGAAAGGCGCTTTATAAATGCAAGTCTTTCTTTCTTTCTTTTGACTTAAACAAAGTAACTTAGAACTACTCATTCCTGCATTCTCCTTCTGAGCCTGACGGAAATGTTCTGTCACAGCTTTCTGTTTAAAAACCTGACCGCCTGTGTCTTTGTCTTTATCTCCCTGTATTCACAACCCAAAAGGTGGGTGTATGCCAGACAACCCCTGCCAAATGCCCGGGGCTAGGAACTTTGGAAGCAACATAGGCTAACAAAGTTGCTATTGCTTTGAAATCTTTACCACTTTAATTTCAGTGCTTTTTAAAATGTATTCATTCACAGGGCACAAAGCAACTAGCACCCGGGTGCGGCGCCGCTAACGCCTCCAGCGAAATTTGGGCTGCATTTTTGAACCGCTGCAGTCCGTGTGGTGAAGGTACTCCCACAGTGCTGTTAGGGAGGGAGTTCCAGGATTTTGACCCAGCAACGATGAAGGAAAGGCAATATGTGTCCAAGTCAGGATGGAGCGTGACTTGGAGAGCAACTTAAGGTGGTGTTACTCCCATGCACCTGCTGCCCTTGTCCTTCTATGATGTGGAGATGCCGGTGTTGGACTGGGGTGGACAAATGTGAGAAGTCGCACAACACCAGGTTATAGTCCAACAGGTTTATTTGAAATCACAAGCTTTCGGAGCGCTGCTCCTTCATCAGGTGAAGTGAAGAGATACATATAGGCACAGCATATATAGTCAGAGAACACAGCCAGATGATTACAGTTAATCTTTCCAACTGCCCTTTATCACACCTCGGCAGAGAGATAATCATGGCAATCAAAGGTGTGGATGGTGTCCAAACAGGTCAGTCAGGAAAACATTAGATCAAAGACAATGAGGTGGGGTCACAAGGGGTCAAATGTGGCAGATGCTGAGGTCTGTATGGAAAACAAAAAACTTTTTTTGCTGCAAAACACAGCAGGTCCGGCCGCATCTGTGTAGAGAGAACAAGCCAACGACGACTCGAGTCTGGATGACTCTACGTCAGGTGGGGTTACATGTAGCATGACATGAACTCAAGATCCCGGTTGAGGCCGTCCTCATGGGTGTAGAACTTGGCTATCAGTTTCTACTCGACGATTTTGCGTTGTGTGTCTCGAAGGCCGCCTTGGAGAACGCTTACCCGAAGATCGGAGGCTGAATGTCCTTGACTGCTGAAGTGTTCCCCGACTGGGAGGGAACACTCCTGCCTGACGATTGTTGCGCGGTGTCCGTTCATACGTTGTCGCAGTGTCTGCATGGTCTCGCCGATGTACCATGCTCCGGGGCATCCTTTCCTGCAAAGTATGAGGTACACAACGTTGGCCAAGTCACATGAGTATGTACCATGTACCTGGTGGGTGGTGTCCTCACGTGTGATGATGGTATCTGTGTTGATGATCTGGCATGTCTTGCAGAGGTTGCCGTGGCAGGGTTGTGTGGTGTGGTTCTCTCTACACAGATGCGGCCGGACCTGCTGTGTTTTCCAGCAAAAAAAGTTTTTTGTTTTCCATACAGACCCCAACATCTGCCACATTGTCTTTGATGTAATGTTTTGCTGACTGACCTGTTTGGACACCATCTACACCTTTGATTGCCGTGATTATCTCTCTGCCGAGGTGTGATAAAGGGCAGTTGGAAAGATTAACTGTAATCATCTGGCTGTGTTCTCTGACTATATATGCTGTGCCTATATGTATCTCTTCACTTCACCTGATGAAGGAGCAGCGCTCCGAAAGCTTGTGATTTCAAATAAACCTGTTGGACTATAACCTGGTGCTGTGCGACTTCTCACACTTGTCCTTCTAGGTGGAAGAGGTCGCGGGTTTGGGAGGTGCTGTTGAAGAAGCCTTGGTGAGTTGCTGCAGTGCATCTTGTAGATGGTACATACTGCAGCCACTGTGCGCCAGTGGTGGAGGGAGTGAATGTTTAAGGTGGTGGATAGGGTGCCAATCAAGCGGGCTGCTTTGTCCTGGATGGTGTCGAGCTTCTTGAGTGTTGTTGGAGCTGCACTCATCCAGGCAAGTGGAGAGTATTCCATCAAACTCCTGACTTGTGCCTTGTAGATGGTGGAAAGGCTTTGGGGAGTCAGGAGGTGAGACACTCACCACAGAATACCCAGCCTCTGACCTGCTCTTGTATTTATGTGGCTGGCCCAGTTAAGTTTCTGGTTAATGGTGACCCCCCAGGATGTTAATGGTGGGGGATTTGATAATGGTAATGCCATTGAATGTTAAGGGTAGGTGGTTAGACTCTCTCTTGTTGGAGGTGGTCATTGCCTGGCACTTGTGTGGCTCGAATGTTACTTGCCACTTATCAGCTCAAGCCTGAATGTTCCATTTGGCACTTCTGACTGAAGATGGTTATGAACGCTTCAGCCTTGTCTTTTGCACTCATGTGCTGGGCTCCACTATCGTTGAGGATGGGATATGTTCACGGAGCCTCCTCCTCCAGTTATTCGTTTAACTGTCCACCACCATTCACGACTGGATGTGGCAGGACTGCAGAGCTTTGATCTGAACCATTGGTTGTGGGATCGCTTCGCTCTGTCTACAGCATGCTGCTTCTGCTGTTTACTTGGCTCTACTGCTTTGCAATTCACCCCAATAATATTTCCTCATGGGAGGCCTTCCCCGCTTTAGGAGCCAGGCCCTAGAATTTTGTCCTTTTTTGCGTTTTACGTTCTTTAGGCAGGTATTGCTGCCCAATTTTTGGCTTTAAATCAGGCGTGTGTTTCTGGGATGTGTTCTTTCCTCCCCTTCCCCCACCCCCCACCCCCACTTTCCCTGCCTCTGTACTTGCTTAAAACCTGTTACATCTGTAACACTTTCCAGTTCTGACGAAAGGTCACAGGCCTGAAATGTTAACTCTGTTTCTCTCTCCACAGATGCTGTCTGACCTGTTGAGTATTTCCAGCATTCTCTGTTTATATTTCAGATTTCCAGCATCCGCAGTACTTTGCCTTTTGTATAAGTGTTTCTGGGACCTGTATGCCTGACTCTGGCCCCAGAAATTGTGCCAAATAATTGGACTACATTCTGATGAGTCACTGGGTGTGTTTGCCCTGACTGCTAATGTGCTGCGGGAGTTAATTTACTTTGTTTTCCACATAGGATCTAACACATACTCATCTGCGGGAAACACGCAAGCTGCACACTCCTACGTTTGGCTTAATATTATTCATCCAAATTCTTAGGCCCTAGATCAAGGCTGAAGCTTAGGAATGGCACTTTGTACTCCCCAAAACCAGACAGGTTTGCTTTGCTCACGGTGAAAGTTCATTGAAAAACATCAGCAGATGCCTTCATATCGTAAGAGGCCAATGGGAGACCAATTTTTATCCTCTCCACTGGATAGGAACAGGTTGGTGGCTCACTGCATGTTGTGGCACAGCACCTTACTGCTCCCTTTCTGCTGACGTCTGGGTCGTGGCCGTTTTGTGGGCTCCCATGTGTATCGGGATCCTATGATGCACATAGAACCCTGCTGCAATTTTAGGCTTCTCCTGAGTGTAGAATTGCCAACCCTCCTGTATTGCCTGGGTGTCTCTGGACTTGGGCATGGATCTCCTGGGGGCTGCTGCTACTGAGGAATGGGGGTCGGGTGATGGGGAGAGAGGGAGACTGAGGAATGGGGGTCGGGTGATGGGGAGAGAGGGAGACTGAGTAATGGGGGTCAAGTGATGGGGAGAGAGGGAGACTGAGGAATGGGGGTCAGGTGATGGGGAGAGAGGAGACTGAGGAATGGGGGTCAGGTGATGGGGAGAGAGGGAGACTGAGGAATGGGGGTCAAGTGATGGGGAGAGAGAGAGACTGAGGAATGGGGGTCGGGTAATGGAGGAGAGAGGGAGACTGAGGAATGGGGGTCGGGTAATGGGGGGGAGAGGGAGACTGAGGAATGGGGGTCAAGTGATGGGGAGAGAGGGAGACTGAGGAATGGGGGTCGGGTAATGGGGTAGAGAGGGAGACTGAGGAATGGGGGTCGGGTGATGGGGAGAGAGGGAGACTGAGGAATGGGGGTCGGGTAATGGGGTAGAGAGGGAGACTGAGGAATGGGGGTCGGGTGATGGGGGAGAGAGGGAGACTGAGGAATGGGGTCGGGGTTTAGGGAACGAGGGAGACAGCAATAGGAATCACAGGATGGGGAAGAGGGAGACTGAGGAATGGGGTCGGGGTTTAGGGAACGAGGGAGACAGCAATAGGAATCACAGGATGGGGAAGAGGGAGACTGAGGAATGGGGTGGGGTGATGGGGGAGAGAGGGAGACTGAGGAAGGGGTGGGGTGATGGGGAAGAGGGAGACTGAGGAAGGGGTGGGGTGATGGGGAAGAGGGAGACTGAGGAAGGGGTGGGGTGATGGGGAAGAGGGAGACTGAGGAAGGGGTGAGGTGATGGGGGAGAGAGGGAGACTGAGGAAGGGGTGGGGTGATGGGGAAGAGGGAGACTGAGGAAGGGGTGGGGTGATGGGGGAGAGAGGGAGACTGAGGAAGGGGTGGGGTGATGGGGAAGAGGGAGATTGAGGAATGGGTGGGGTGTCCTCCTGCTCCTCCTGGCCTCATAAAAATCATCCCACCCACTGTTAGTCCAGTCAGAGCCCCTCTCCACGCTATTACCTGTCCCCCTCCTAATGTAATTTGGCTTGGCTCCACAGAGGAGTCGCTGGATTTTCCTCTCCACCACCCCCTCAATCGGCAAGTTACTTGTCCATGCTCTAAAATGTGCAGGCAGTTCACCAACGGCATGTTAATGAGGCTTGACCATGAAAAAAAACTTGGGTGTTTCGCCGATGACACCGGGTGGGCGGTGGTGACTTTTTGCCCACTGCCCACTCGATGTCCAGCAGACCGGAAAATCAGCACCAATATGTATTAAAAATGTTTATTTAATTAAAAAAAAATACAATTTTTGTGTCAGAATTACATTTTATAAATTTCAGGGCAGTACACTCAAAACTGGCTGATATTACTATAGTCCAAAACTTCGTAGTGTGTGCGAGTATAGTGAATAGTGAGGAGGATAGTGATGGACTTCAAGAGGACATAGACAGGCTGGTGAAATGGGCGGACACGTGGCAGATGACATTTAACGCAGAAAAGTGCAAAGTCATACATTTTGGTTGGAAGAATGAGGAGAGGCAATATAAACTAAAGGGTACAATTCTAAAGGGGGAGCATGAACAGAGAGACCTGGGGGTATATGTGCACAAATCATTGAAGGTGGCAGGGCAGGTTGAGAAAGCAATCAAAAAAGCATACTGGATCCTGGGCTTCATAAATAGAGGTCATGATGCGGAGATGCCGGTGTTGGACTGGGGTGGACAAAATTGAGAGGTCGCACAACACCAGGTTATAGTCCAACAGTTTTATTTGAAATCACAAGCTTTCGGAGCTATCGATTGCTCCTTCCTCAGGTGATACATGACGTGATCCGGACTCGAGTCGTCGTTAGCTTGTTCACAGATGTGATTCCCAGTAAAAAAGTAAAAATTTTCCCAGTAAAAAAGTAAAAATTTTAAAGCTTTTCGTTTTACATACAGACGGCAGCTTTTGACACGTTAGAAACCCTGCGACTACACCTCATTGTCTCAGTTGTATCTTGCTATGTCTTTGATGTGGTACCTTCCTGGCTGACTTAATTAACTTTATCACACCTCGGCAGATAGTCAGGATGATTTAATTTAGTGGTCTGCAATTGTAAGGTACACATGCTTTGTTTTCTATCTATATATGCTTTGGCGATTCTGTATCTAATTTACTTCACCTGAGGAAGGAGCAATCGATAGCTCCGAAAGCTTGTGATTTCAAATAAAACTGTTGGACTATAACCTGGTGTTGTGCGACCTCTCAATTTCATAAATAGAGGCATAGGGCAGAATTTTCATTGACCCGTGCAGGCGGGTTTGGAGGCGTGTGGGGGGTTAAAATTGCGAAAACTGGCCAGCGGGCAAAAGCCTCCACGCAATTTTCATTAAATCGTGTCTGCTGGTCCCGACTCCGTCCCGCCTCCAAGAGGTGGGATAGGCCGTTAAGGCCCTTAACAAGCACTAAATTGCCTCTATAATGCCATTTTGAAAGGCCTTTGCGTTTTTAACCCTTTTTCCACGTGAAGCACGCCTGTTCTGAACCACGAATGTGAAACCTGGCGGTAGCACATTTGGATTGCTGACTATCAGCTGCAGCTCAACCATGAAATAGGAGATGTGATCAGCCATCATTTGCAGTTGGCAGGACTTTGTTGTCTGAGGTCTGGGGGAACTTTTATATGGCATAACCACAGCTGTGGAAGTTTGGAGCCTGACACCCATCTCCAGTGTGACCTCCTGGGAAACCCCTCTTGCCACCTTGACTGAGCACTTCCTCAACTGAGGTATATACCAGAAGCATGGGAACCATTTATTTCCTTTCCTCCTGGACATCAGATTCGGACGAAGACCAGCCGTGGCAGCAGCAGAACCATGAACAACACCACCACCAGCAGCAGCAGCATCAACAGGAGTGCCAAGCTGCTCCTCACCCACCTGAAGCTGCACAGGCCAGAAGGTGCCAGCGCGCGACCACATTGCTGCCCGAGATGCAAGGGATGCACTTGACCAGATTTGCTTAGCCTGCACAATCAAACACTTTTGCCTCGCACCTTCTTATCAGACCATCGACAATGACCAGGAACCTGCGGATTCCTATCACTTTGACCACCATACTGACAATTGCAAGTCATCCTAAGCCCTCAATGTGGAAGTCCCATTTGCGAAATGACAGACGCCATAACTTCAGCAGTTTGCCAGCAGAATTTTTAATCACAAAAAGCAAGTGCTGGCATTTCAAGATTAAACACAACATTACACCCAAGAGACTACCCTTGTGACTACCTGTGCATTATTTTTCTTTTACGCGTGCTCCTACGTGGTGCTTCCCCTGTGGTTTCAGCAGATGTGGAGGCCCCTTGCTCACTTTCTTGCTGCTCCTGCCTCGACACCTTTGGTGGACGTCCTCTGGGGTTGCGAGCCTGTGAGGGCTCGGCAACAGTCTGCTGCTCCTGCGGCTGTGCAGGGGTTGAGACGCCGATCTCAGTTGGGTGAGGACTCTGGTGGGGCTCTGACCGAGGGCTTTGCAGTGGCTTGGTCATGTGAGCGCTTGGAGAGGAGCCCCCACTTCCTTGTTGTCTGCCACCAACATCCCTCTCATGGGTCAGCCCCACCTCAGCACTTGCAAGTGGATTGAGAGCACCTTGCTGCACATCAGGGGGGCCATGGGGACCCGTATCTGCACTGGAAGTCCTACTCAGAAGGGCTTCCATGAAGGTCTAGTTTCTGTGTTCAATAGATGACCATTGCTCCTCAAGAGATGCCAGTCGATTCTGAACAATGACCATGTTTTCTACACTCTGGCGACTTATCTCCTCCATAGCCGTAGCCATCCTCTCCTATACTGTAGCCATCCTTTCCACGGAGGTTGCCATCCTTTCCGTGGTGATGCATTCATGTGCCAACGACTCCACAAAGGCTCTGCTCATGTTTGCTATGGACTCCTCCATTTGCTCCACACTCACAGCGACCCTGGAGACAAAACCTGTCAGAGACTCCTGCATCTGTTCCTGAAGTTCCAGCACCACTGATCTTATGGATGGACCCAGAGGCAGAGGGTCGACATGCAGCTGAGCCGAGCTAGGAGAGTCCTGCGCCCTCCGACTAGGACTCTCCACTGCTGTGCCTGTCTCCACTATCTGCTGATGCTCACTTGTGAGCTGTGATACACCAGGTGACAAAACTACTCTATCTCGCGATGTTCCCTCCGAGGTGTGAGTGTCTGCGCTGGTGCTGGGTGCGCTGAATTCTGCTGACGCGGCGCACTCAGAGGTTGCAGCTTCCTCTGAGGAGTGGTGAGGCTCATGCTCTTCCTCCTGGATAGTGGGGACGGGTGCTCGCGATGGTCCTGGGGGGAGTAAAGGAAAGAGTCAGAGATGTGAGTCCAAGGTTACATGCACATTGCATATTGCAGATGATCATAAGTCAGTCTGCTGGAACATCAGAATCATTATCAGTGACTCATGCAATGTCAATGAGAGAGATGATAAACTATTCTGTCACCAGCTTGCTCTGATGCACCCGTCTGTCCGTCCCCCACTTGCGCATCCTCCTCCACTCCCATGATCTCCAGGACCGCCTCCTCCCAGGGGGTGAGCTGGGCTACTGAGGGTGGCCCTCCTCCTGTCCTCACTCTTTCCCTCTTATTGTGAGCTCTCTTTTCCTGCAATGAGGGAGACAAGTGGAGTTTGAGTGAGAATGAAGGAGTGAGTGTAGAGAATCTATATCATTGATGGTTAGAAGGAGACAAATTGGGAGTGAGGTGGCAAGACCATGGGCCCTCCCTGTGTGTTGTAAGTTGTTTTCACAGCATCACAGCGATAGGGAGTGTGAGGGCTGCATAGTCAAATAGTTAGGTGAATGTGACCATACAGAGAGAGGGAATGGGTAAGGGTGCAGGGATGTCAGTGTCAAGTGGGATGTGGAGGAAGAGGTTGTCAAAGCTGAGTGCTGGTGAGGAGAGACAATGGGGATCAGATTGAGGGTGATGGGAAATTCATACTCACTTTTCCAGTGCGCAGCAGGTCATGAAACCTCTTCCTGCACTGAAGCCAGGTTCTGAGGGTTATGGACAACGAGTTGACCTCCTCTGCCACCTGGATCCATACAGCCTTGGTTTGATGGGAAGGCTTCTTCCTCCCTGAAGAAGGGAAAAGCACCTCCTTATTAGCTCTGGCTCCCTCAATTAAAGCTTACAGGGCGACGTCATCAAATCGAGGTGCAGACCTAGGTCTCTGGCTGGCCATTCTTCCTGCAGGTGCCTCTAACATGCAAAGGCAGAAGCTTTTCAGTCTGCAGAGGAAGCAAGGCTTGTTGCAGACCTTAAATGCTGCAGCAATGATGACGTCATCGGAAGCGACTTTCAGACTGGAAAAACTCACTGGCCATGGGTTCCCACACGTTGGAACTCAATTGGCCAATTATGTTAAAATCACATCAATCTCCCACATCGATTTAGATTCGGGTGGCTAACACGAAATGCGGATTACACGACCCAAACCCGCCCCTGAATCAAAATCCAGCCCATAGAGTACAAAAGCAAGGAAGTTATGATGAATCTTTATAAAACACTGGTTCGGACACAACTGGACTATTGTGTCCAATTCTGGGCACCGCACTTTAGGAAGGATGTGAAGGCCTTAGAGAGGGTGCAGGAAAGATTTACGAGAATGATTCCAGGGATGAGGGACTTCAGTTACATGGATAGACTGGAGAAGCTGTGGTTGTTCTCCTTAGAGCAGAGAAGGTTGAGAGGCGATTTGATAGAGGTGTTCAAAATCATGAGAGGTCTAGACAGAGTAGATAGAGAGAAACTGTTCCCATTGGCAGACGGGTCGAGAGCCAGAGGACACAGATTTAAGGTGATTGGCAAAAGAACCAAAGGCGACATGAGGAAAAACTTTTTTATGCAGCGAGTAGTTAGGATCTGGAATGCATTGCCTGAAAGGGTGGTGGAGGCAGATTCAATCATGGCTTTCAAAAGGGAATTGGATAAGTACCTGGGGGAAAAATTTTTGCAGGGCTACAGGGAAAGGGCAGGGGGAGTGAGACTAGCTGATGTGCTCTTGCTAAGAGCTGGCACGGGCTCGATGGGCTGAATGGCCTCATTCTGTGCTGTAACCATTCTATGATTCTATGATTGTATAATAGCTCAGAAAGCTTCAAGCCTTGAGAAAGGTCCAGGAGTTACAGTCGGTGGTTAATAGCTAATTTACTTCCATTTTATATAATACACCTCAGGCTACCTATGAAGCAATTCACGAGTTACTTTATGTTGAAGTAGCTAATTAATTTAGCCATAAATATTCACCAGCCAGTCTCAAGGCCGAGCCCAAAGCTTGAGCTTGGCTGGGTTTATTACACTAACTGGAGAAAGCAGAGTCACGGAGCTGGGCCCAGAGGGGACGAGGTACATAGGCAGATGTATTTATAGCCTTGATTTTCCCAGCAAGCTGTGCATGAAAGGACCATCTTTTCTTTTCTCTCCCCCTCTCCTCCCCCTCCCCCACGTTGTCTGCCAATCAAAATTCCTAAAGAGGTTATTCCTGAGACTGCCTGAATCATTCTGAACTCTCAAAATACAAAACACAAATAATTCTTTGTTAAATATCCACAGACCGTCAAGGTAACCATGATCAGTGGAAAGTAAAGGCTGGCTCTCTGCCTGTCATCTGTGGTAGCCACGTTGTCATCAGCAGGATGTAGTTGAGTAAATTGAATATTTTCAGGAATTTCACATTTGTGCAAAATAAAAATTCCCCACATGGTGATATCCCGAACCGTCCTGTGTCACAAAGGTAGTTCACTCATTAATTTTCTCCCAGGGGGAAAAATTCGGTATCGACCATTTTGGGGTGCTAACATCGCCTGGGCGCCGGCCGCGAGATTGAATTTTAGCGCCCCAAGAGGGAAGTGGAGCATCAATAAGATCATGGCTGATCTGATCCTAACCGCCAATCTACTATCTATCACAGAACCATCTCCTGCATCTAACAGAATTGCACACACGAAATAGGAGCAGAATCAGGCTACACAGTCCCTGGGCCCGCTCCACTACCCACAGGGCCATGACCGATCCGAACCTAGACTCATGTCCAAATTCCTGCCCGCTCCCCGTAACCCTTAATGCCCTTTACTTCCAGGAAACTGTCTATTTCTGTTTTAAATTTAATTAATGTTGTAGCTTCTACAGCTTTTTGTGGCAGCATATTCCATGGACCTACCACCCTTAGGGCCTACTTCTTAGGGCGCTAACGTCGGAGAGCGGGGCGGAGACTCCAGCAGCGCTGCTCACTGGGCCGTGCAGCGCTGCCGCGTTCAAAGGCTCCTTCCCTCTCTTGAAGGGAAGGGCCATCGCTGCTGGTTCTGCAATTTAAAAAGTACCTACCTGGACCACCAAGGCAGCCGTGATCCCGCGTGATCAGCCCGGCACTCAAGCAGAGTACCGGGCTGATCGGTCGCAGACAGGAACCGGCAAAAAAAACTAGAACAAGAAAGGTAAGTTTTTTTTCACTTACCTCGGCCACCTTGCCTTTAATCATCGCCCCCGAAGCGGCCGGCTGCGCGATGCACGCCTCCTGCAGCTGTCGGTGTTTTCGACCGGCGCTGCTGCAGGGGGCGGAAGTCAATATCAGGTCCACAGCACCAGCGGGGCAATGCGCACGACGATGACGTCACGATCTCCGGGCGAAGGAGGTCGCGGCGCAGCGCCGTAGCGCCGCCGCAAAAGCTCCTGCCAAATATGATAGGAGTCGATGTTAGCGCCGCGCCCAGTCGCAAAGCCATTTGCGCCCCGTGGGCACCCGGTGGGCATTAACGGGGGGCGCAAAGGCACCCAACTTCACCTCCGAGGAGAGTTAATGGGTAAGCTCATTTGGATTGCTGTCACTATGCATTAGTGACAGGATCTATAGTAACACCAGAAATACCTGAGAATTGCCTGCCTCCCCTATCATCCAGGAATGATTTGTGGCATGGAGAATTTAAGAAAATGGCGCAATAAGATTTATGTTAAAATTTAAAAAATATATAGTTCTGATATCTGTGGCAATGGTGGGGTGGAAATTCCTTTAGGCTTGCTTTTGGGCCTAAAATCAATGCCGTGCACAGAGCGCACAGGCCCAACCAGGAGGCCCAAGCCCAGCCCAAAATTGGGCCTCAGGCCTCATTAGCATTACTTGGGAGAGCTGCTGCCACCTGTCGCACCTCCACGGGCAGCTTGTCCATTTTAAAATGATGAATGGGGACAGCTTGCCTCACCAACAGCGGCCTGAAGGTGACTCCGGGGGAGGTGGAGCAGCAACAGGGGGAATCAATCACGAGTAAATGTAAATTAGAAAAACTAATGGCACTAAAGACTGACAAATCCTCAGGACCTGATGGTTTCCACCCTAAGGTTTTAAAGGAAGTAGGTGAGGAAATTGCAGACGCTTTAGCCATAATCTTCCAAAGCTCCCTCGATTCAGGAATTGTCCCTTTAGATTGGAAAATTGCAAATGTAACTCCATTATTTAAGAAAGGTGAGAGAGAGAGAAACCAGGAAATTATAGACATGTTAGTCTAACAGCTGCTATGGGGAAGTTATTGGAATCTATAATTAAGGACAGAGTCACTGAGCACTTAGCCAACATGGATTTGTAAAGGAAAGGTCATGTCTAACGAACCTAATTGAATTTTTTGAGGAAGTAACTAAAGTAGTAGACAGATGAATCATAGAATCATTGAATCATAGAAACTTCCAGCACAGAGGGAAGCCATTCGGCCTGTCGTAACTGTGCCGGCTCTTTGTAAGAGCAGTCGTGCTTAGTCCCACATCCCCGCTTTTTGTTCCTAACCCTGTAAGTTCCTCATCCTCAAGTACCTGTCCAACTCCCTTTTAAAATTATTTATGGAATCAGCTTCCACCACCTTTTCAGTTACAGAGTTCCAGATCCCGACAACTCAGTGAAAACATTTCTCCTCCTCTCCCCTTTTGATCGTTTGCCAATGATTTTAAATCGATGACCTCTGGTTATTGACCCACTCGCCAGAATGTCTATGGATATAGTTTATATAGACTTCCAGAAGACATACATAAGGGACTGTATTTCCTGGAATATAGAAGGTTAAGGGGGTAATTTGATTGAGGTTGTTATGATTTTGAAAGGAATTGATAGGGTAGATCGAGAAAAACTTTTTCCGCTGGTGGGAGAGTTTTGGGTCATAACCGTAAAATCAGAGCCAGGCCATTCAGGAGAGAAGTTAGGAAAAACTTCTTCACCCTAAGGGTGGTAGAAGTCATGAATGGTAGTGGACCATTAAACAACTAATGGAAAGAGGAGGCTCCATGAATATCTCCATCCTCAATGATGGTGGAGCCCAGCACGTGAGTGCAAAAGACAAGGCTGAAGCGCTTGCAACCATCTTCAGCCAGAAGTGCCGAGTGGTTGATCAATATCAGACTCCTCCTGAGTTCCCCACCATCACAAAAGCCAGCCTTCAGCCAATTCGATTCACTCCACGTGATATCAAGAATTGGCTGAGCACACTGGATACAGCAAAGGCCATGGGCCCCGACAACATCCCGGCTGTCATGCTGAAGACTTGTGCTCCAGAACTAGCCGCGCCTCTAGCCAAACTGCTCCAGTACAGCTAAAACATTGGCATCTATCCGACAATGTGGAAAACAGCCCAGGTATGTCCTGTCCACAAAAAGTAGGACAAATCTAATCTGGCCAATTACCGCCCCATCAGTCCACTCTCAATCATCAGCAAAGTGATGGAAGGTATCGTTGACAATGCTATCAAGCAGCACTTATTCACTAATAACCTGCTCACTGATGCCCAGTTTGGGTTCTGCCAGGACCACTCGGCTCCAGACCTCATTACAGCCTTGGTCCAAACATAGATAAAAGAGCTGAATTCCAGAGGTGAGATGAGAGTGACAGCCCTTGACATCAAGGCAGCATTTGACCGAGTGTGGCATCAAGGAGCCCTAATAAAACTGAAGTCAATGGGAATCGAGGGGAAAACTCTCCACTGGCTGGAGTCATACCTAGCATAAAGGAAGATGGTTGTGGTGGTTGGAGGTCAATCATCACAGTCCCAGGACATCGCTGCAGGAGTTCCTCAGGGCAGTGTCCTAGGCCCAACCATCTTCAGCTGCTTCATCAATCACCTTCCCTCCAACATAAGGTCAAAAATGGGGATGTTCGCTGATGACTATACAGTGTTCAGTGCCATTCGCAACTCCTCAGATAATGAAGCAGTCCATGTCCGCATGCAACAAGACCTGGACGACATTCAGGCTCGGGCTGATAAGTGGCAGGTAACATTCGCACCATACAAGTGCCAGACAATGACCATCTCCAACAAGCGAGAGTCTAACCACCATCCCTTGATATTCAACGGCATTACCATCACCGAATCCCCCACCATCTACATCCTGGGGGTCACCATTAACCAGAAACTTTACTGGACCAGCCACATAAATACTGTGGCAACAAGAGCAGGTCAGAGACTAGGTATTCTGTGGTGAGTGTCTCACCTCCTGACTCCCCAAAGCCTTTCCACCATCTACAAGGCACAAGTAAGGAGTGTGATGGAATACTCTCCACTTGCCTGGATGAGTGCAGCTCCAACAACACTCAGGAAGCTCGACACCATCCAGGACAAAGCAGCCCGCTTCATTGGCACCCTATCCACCACCTTAAACGTTCACTCCCTCCAGCACTAGCGTACCGTGGCTGTGGTGTGTACCATTTACAATATGCATTGCAGCAACTCACCAAAGCTCCTTCGGCAGCACCTCCCAAACCCGCGACCTCTTCCACCTAGAAGGACAAGGGCAGCAGGTTCATGGGAACACCACCACCTCCAAGTTCCCCTCCAAGTCACACACCATCCTGACTTGGAAGTAGAACACCGTTCCTTCATCGTCGCTGGGTCAAACTCCTGGAACTCCCTCCCTAACAGCACTGTGAGAGTACCTTCACCGCATGGACTGCAGCGGTTCAAGATGGCGGCTTAATCTTCTCAAGGGCAACTAGGGATGGGCAATAAATGCTGGCTTTGCCAGCGACGCCCAGATCCCATTAACGAATAAAAAAAAGTGTGGAACTCTCTCCCACAAAAAGCAGTAGATACTAGCTCAATTAATAACTTTAAATTTGAGATTGATAGATTTTTGTTAGCCAAGGGTATTAAGGGATATGGAGCCAAGGCGGGTGGATGGAGTTAGGATACAGATCAGCCATGATCTTATTGAATGATGTAACAGGCTCGAGGGCCTGAATGGCCTACTGCTGTTTCTAGGTTGCTAGGTTAAGCTCCTCAGATACACATGTCAGGGGCCTAAAGTCAGATTTAGGTGGCCACCAAGGATGCCTGGAAAAACATTGGGTCGGATGTCTTTTGGGTGTGGGACATTGATGCCTGAAATTGGCCATCGTTGTGCCCATTTTACGCCCATAAAACAGCAACAACAACAACTTGCCTTTCCATACTACAATAGCAAAATACTGCGGATGCTGGAAATCTGAAAGAATAACAGTAAATGCTGGAAATACTCAGCAGGTCAGGCAGCATCTGTGGAGCGAGAAACAGAGTTACCGTTTCAGGTCGATGACCTTTGCCATGGCTGGAGAATCTAGAACTAGGGGGCATAGCCTCAGGATAAGGGGTCGGTCATTTAGGACTGAGATGAGGAGGAATTCCTTCACTCAGAGGGTTGTGAATCTTTGGAATTCTCTACACCAAAGGGCTGTGGATGCTGAGTCATTGAGTATGTTCAAGGCTGAGATAGATAGATTTTTGGACTCTAGGGGAATCAAGGGATATGGGGATCAGGCGGGAAAGTGGAGTTGAGGTCGAAGATCAGCCATGAGCTTATAGAATGAGGGAGCAGTCTCGAAGGACCGTATGGCCTACTCCTGCTCCTAATTCTTATGTTCTTATGGAACATTGGTAGAGAGGCGGAGAGGTTTAGGGAGGGAATTCCAGAGCTTAGGGCCTAGGCAGCTGAAGGCGTGACCACCAATTGTGGAGCGATGAAAATTGGGCATGCACAAGAGGACAGAATTGGAGGAGCGCAGAGATCTCGGAGTGTAGTAGAGCTGGAGGAGGTTACAGAGACAGGGACTGGCGAGGACATGGAGGGACTTGAACACAAGGGTGATCATTTTAAATTTCGGGCGTTGCTGGACCGGGAGCCAATGTAGGTCAGTGAGCACAGGGGTGATGGGTGAACAGTATTGGTGCAACGAGGTTCAATTTCTACCCCGGTGTGTCCTAGTAAACCGTTTCCTAGGGTTGGTGGTTGGGTGGGGTAGGCTTATTGCCCACCCATTCCCATCAGCCCCGACTCTGACAGATCTTCAGAATAATTTAAATTTTTATGCTGGGCTCCCAGAAATATCTGTGAAGCTGCCGGATCACATGCCTCAGGTAAGGTCAGGAAAAGTCCTGCCACAGGTATAGCGTGGCCAGCAGCTCCCGAGCCCGATTAAAAACATCGGAGGCGACTGTTGGCTTTACTGCTAGGCAGAGCAGGGAGGTTGTGTGCTGCTGATCACAGAGCAGAGCTCACTGCCCCGTGTCTGCGATGTCCAGGCTTCACCCGAGCAAATTGGGGTTCTATGATAACACTAGGATCCCGATGCAATTTTGAGGTATCAGTAGGTGAAGTGGATGCCATGCACTTGGCATGGCGCAGCCTAACCAGCAGTCCTTAAAGGGATCGCAGCAAGCTTCTCAAGAAAAGAAAAGATGTGTCAATGTTTTTCTTGTGGGTCCAGGAGGAGAATTAACATTTTTGGGCCAACAAAAATGGACCCCCAGGATGTCAACCCTCCTTGCCCAGGATCACCTCATCATCCTCCCCCTCCCCAAATTTACTTGGACCAGCTGGGCTCTACAGCGGAATTGCCGGATTTTCAGCACCCCCCTCCCCCCCAATTAGTGAGCTGCTCCGAATGTACAAACAATGGTAATGAGGCAAGACCATGAGCATTGGTCGGTTATCTCACCGGTGGCATCAGGTGGGCGTCCCGAACAGCCCACACACCACCCGCCCCATGTTGGCTGAAATCAAAAATCCGCTCGACTTTTCCAGACAGTTTTTGAAAATCACAAGCTGAATTACAGATCCTAAAAGTGAAAGGACAGTCTTCTGATCCACTGAACCAGCTCATACCTTCAGCAATAAAATGCTGCAGCTGCTGGGAATCTGAATTGAAACAGAAAATGCTGGAAACATTCAGCAGAACAGGCAGCATCTGTGGACAGAGGAAAAAGGTTAACGTTTTAGAGTTTTATGACCCTTTAGTAGAACTGGAAGATGTTACAGATGAAACTCCACTGTCTTAGTAACACTGGACTTCAGGCGCGCAATGATATTCCTGATTCCCAGCATTGCTACAGTGTTAGAAATGGAAAATATATCGGATGACGTATTCTCATATTCCCATCATTCTCCTCAATCCGCTATCATTTGAATACGCCCATCAAATATGGGTGGACATATTCCACACCAGCCTTTACTTCTGCTGGAAAATTCCAGAAGTGGTGGCCAACGCCAGGAAACTTGCCACTGCCACACAGAACCTATTTCCTCTTAACCTGGCACTAACCGTCTCGTTTTCACTATGAACATTCAGTCCCTCTACGCCTCCGACCCCCCACCAGGACAGTCTACGAGCCCTCTGCTTCTTTCTTAAACCGCAGCCCAGCCAATCTCCACCCACCATCCTCCTCCGCCTGGCTGAACTTGTTCTTACATTGAACAACTTTCCCAATAACTTCACTCACTTGCTCCAAATAAAAGATGTCACTATGGGAACCTGCATGGGTCCCAGCTATGCCTGCCTCTTTGAAGGATATGTTGAGCATTCCCTACAATTTCTTGATTATGGATGGATGGGGCTCCCCATACATTCATAAAATCGACCCAAAGCTCTCCAAAAATTGAAAAGTGTCCCATTTCCCAACACTGTATTCCTCATCATGGTGAGTACAAAGTTCACCCAAAATTTAAAATAAATTAAAGATTATTTGGCATCTGTCATAATGCAGCATCATCGCAGGCCTGAGGCCTTCATGCACTGGTGGCCATTTCTATCGGTCAACCATGCAGGCATGAGCAGGCCATGTGTGACTCTTCGTCTGATCATTTACAAGGATTTTAGTTTTTGTTTTTCCCCTCATACGGTCCCTCCAGCCAAACATCTTTCCCTGCTCTGCATTTGTAAAAATATTGTGCATTACACACAGTCATAGGATTGAAGTAGTTGCAGTAAAACATATTGATCTCCTAAGCAGCAAAGTTGGCACCGATTACTGCCTGAATTAATTCAGTAACAAAGTACATCTTAGTAATGCATCGTCTGTGATATTACAACACAAACTAAGAGGCTACTAATTGTTCAAATTAGGAAATTCCTGTAATGTGAACCAGTCAATGGACATCCTCAATGTTTGACTGAAGCATAGTTCAAAAAGTTGATAATACCCTCATGTGATCTATTACTACATCTATCTCTGACTTGCATTATATAGTGCTTTAGAATCATCAGATTTTAAAGTATAAAAGTAATTTAATATTTTACAACCTTGATTCTTCACAGAAACAAATTTCAGCTCGCATTAAAAGAAATCAAGAGCATTGATTGGTTTCATTTAAATGTCATTTATCAAATATTAACACTACGCTGACTGCTCATACCCAAAAGAAAGATTCCAAAATTGATTAGAACTCTTGGCCATGGGGCTTTTATACTCATTTATATTTTTTAAGAAAGGCATAATTGAGCAAAGTGTATATAAGCAACTCAATTACGTCTTGTAGTGAGAATAAAAAACTCACTTTTGTATCAGGCTCATATTGCAGATCATCAACTCAGCTCTATATGATGGATTTTATTTTGAGTATAGATGACTTAATCAAGTTTCATACTTCAATCAAGTGTGTATACTCAATTAGAGTACTCTTCTACCTGTGTAATTTTATTCATTAATAAATATTCATCAAGACGCAAATATGTAAGTGTTATGATTTTTGTACTAGTGCAAAAGAAGTTTTGCGGCAAATTTATTTATACTTAGCTGTTGGTATATTAAAGATATAGGGGGAGAAATTCAGTATCGCCCCATTTGGGGCGCAATTATCGGCCGGGCGCAAAGATTAGCGCCTGGCGCTAATTATCGCCTCCAACTGCAAACTTAACTTTTATCGCCCCTGGAGGTGATTGGAGCGCTAAATCAGGCGCTACACGTCTGTCTTAAGGCGCAAAGGCCGAGGAGCGAGGCACTAACTCAAAGCGCAAGCGCAGCGCAGGTGCTGTCAGTTAGCGATGGAACACAGACACACTGGCGCCGGACAGTTCTTAAAGGGGAGGGTCGATCTTGCACTCCAGCCACACCCTGCTCATTGGAGCCTTGAATCTCGGCCTGGAGAGACCTGTGCCTAAATCTTCCAGCTAAGGACTATGGAGAGGGTGAGAGAACGAGCTCAACGCTTCAGCGAGCGGGTCTTGATGCTCTGGTTGGCGCGGTGGAGCGCAGAAGATCTATACTCTTCCCTGAGAGTGGCAGGAGGCCTTTGCTGCGCTAGTACAGAAGAGTGTGGAGGGAGGTGGCTCAGAGCATCTCCTCCAGGAGCATGGTGCCCAGGACCCATATACAATGTCGAAAAAAGTTCAACGACCTCACTCGGGTCGTCAGGGTGAGTGGCTTTTTTTCAATACCTCTCCATCCCTCCATCTCAACCTCACTCTATGGCCAGAGGGTCTTAAAACCCCAATGCCCAACACTCATCCAACACCTATGGCCCTCTCATGAAACACACACGCACATTCCACACTTTGCATACAGTAAGGGCTATTCACCTATGGGAGGCACATCAGGCAAGACCATGGCTGCATACAGTAAGGGCTATTCATCTATGGGAGGCACATCAGGCAAGACCATGGCTGTATATTTACTCAGACGCCGTCCTTTTTCTTGCAGGCCAAGCTATCTCATAATAGGAGACAGCAGCAATGGACGGGTGGAGGGCGGCCTCAGCTGCAACCCCTCAGCGATCTTGAGGCGCGCGTCCAGAGGATTGTGGCAAGCCGGGTGATCGGTCCCGTCGCCACTGGAGACGCCGACCCCGTTCTGGACAGCAATGGTCCTTTTGTCCTCTGTCCTTCCACTTGTCCCTCACAACACCAGCCTTTGACACTTTCAATCCAACTTACTAACTCACTGCACTCATTCCTCCCTTACTGCTCCCCTGTCCTCACGCTAAAGCCACTCTTGATTCACCAGCTGAGGAGACGGGCCCTCAAGCTGCCAGTGGGAGTGAAGCTGCAGCCGAGGAGGAAGATGAAGGCGGAGCATCAGCACCACCCTCTCCCGAGGAAGCCCATGCCCACACTGGGAACACGCCTTCCCTGGAGGGAAGCAGGGGGGTAGGGTCTGATGAGGGTGAAGCTCCAGGACCCAGCGGGCTGCAGCAACGCGATGGGGGTAGGGAAGCTCGGGGGCCTCCTCCCCGGAGGGAGAGTATGCCAGCGAGTCCTACTGCACTGGACGCAGAGGAGGAGCGGCTCATCGCTGAAATGAACACCCAGGTGGTGGACATGCACACTGAGCTCATGGGTGCAGTGGGAAGGGTGCTCGAATGCATTGAATCACTGGCAAGGAGTGTGGAGCACTTCGCTGTAGCACAGGCGGATGCCACGCAAATGTTTAGTGCTGCAATTTAGTCAATGGCTGCCATGAACCCATCTCTGACTGCTCTCATGCAGACTCAGATTGAGGCCACGCGAGCACTGACTGCTGCCATCCTCGATGGTTCGTACACATTTCCCAGGGGCTCTCACCGCGACGCAGCAGGCCAGCAATCTGTGCTCCAGCAGATTGCTCCTGATGCTGAAGTGCTGCCCCGTGGGAGTGCCAGTGTGTCGGTCGAGCAGGGAGTTGCTGTCCTCTCTCAAGATGACAGCATTCCTGCTGCCACCACTGTCACTTCTCCACTGCACTTGCCACCACCTGTAGGACAGACTGCTGCCGCCCATGCAGAGTTGGTGCAGTCTGCAGCTGGGCCCTCCAGGCCCAGAGCTGGTCGAGGCCGTCCTTCAAGGGCATCTGCAGTCTCAGGTTCTGACAATCAGCAGCCTTCCACCAGCCTTGCTGCAGCCACTGGGGTCCCATTGTGGAGGAGCAGTAGGGTGGGAAGGGGGGAAGTGCGCAAGGGAAGGAGATCACCCTCGAAGGGCAAAAAGTAGGAGGTGTGACAAAATGTTGGTCATTTTTTTTATTAAAGGCCGAGATTCGTGGTCAAACTTTTGTTTAGTGTTTTGAACATTATCTCCAGGTTGTGAGAACCAGTTATGTTAATGACTGTGTTTTTGTGTTTCTTTATATTAGTTTGTCATGAGGAAATGACACACACAGAGTTTGTAAAATAAATAAGTTTTTGTATTCAAAATGTACATGTTTGGTCTTTGGAATCATTGCTGCCTTGGCCGGCTTAGGGGTTGGGGGTTGGTTTCATTCATGTTGTTCTCAATGGCAGAAGCCATTTCCTCAGCAAAGGCCTAGAAGCGGCTTGCTATCAGCCGTTGACGGACGGCCCTTCCAGTTTCTACATTGTGGGCCTCCCTCCCGCCTTGGTGCTGCTGATGATCATCTTCCTCCTCTTCCTCCTCCTCTTCCTCCTCCTCCTCTGGTGATGCTCCAAGGCCTGGTGGCATTGGCTGGGTCCTGAGGATTGCCAGGTTATGCAGCATGCAGCACACAATTACGAAGTGGGAAACTCGCTCAGGCGAGTACTGCAGGGCTCCTCCAGAATGGTCCAGACGGCGGAACCGTTGCTTGAGCACGCCGATTGTGTGCTCAACGATGTTCCTGGTAGCTTGATGGCTCTCGTTGTACCGCAGCTCAGCAGGGGTGTTGGGCGTACGGAGCGGTGTCATCAGCCAGGTGCTCAGTGGATATCCCTTGTCCCCGAGAAGCCAACCAACTGGCTGATGCGGTGCCTGGAAAAGTTCTGCCACAGTAGTCTGGCGCAGGATGAATGCATCGTGGCAGCTGCCAGGATAGTGTGCATTGACAGTGAGTATCAGCTGTCTGTGGTCACAGACCAACTGAACGTTTAAGGAATGGAACCCCTTTCTGTTGCGGAAATCCTCGGCATTCTCATGCGGAGCATGCAAAGCCACATGCGTGCAATCAATGGCGCCCTGCACCATGGGGAAGCCTGCTATCCTAGCAAAGCCCATTGCGCATTCTTGCTGCTTGTCTGGGGTCATGGGGAAAGAGATGTACTCTCGTCTCCTTTTAAAGAGGGCATTTGTGACCTGACGGATGCAGCAATGCACCGTGAACTGGGAGATATTGGCGATGTCCCCAGTAGCTGATTGAAATGAGCCAGTGGCATAAAAGTTCAGAGCCACTGTGATCTTCACTGCCACCGACAGAGACGTCCTGGTCCTCAGTTGAGGCTGCAGATCTGGCTGCAGCAGGTGGCAGAGCTCAGTGACTACCTCCTTGCTGAAGCGCAGCCTTCGCAAACACTGCTCCTCAGACATATTAATATATGTGAATTGTTGCCGATATACCCTGGGAGGGTAAGGTCTCCTGTACAGAGGCCTGTTGGCCCTCCTCCATCTGGCCATGATTGCCACTCTCTCTCTGCGTCTCTGTGTCCTCCGATTCTGGTGGCGCAGGACGACGCCCCCAATCAGTGCAGCCCCCATAGTCTCTTGGCAATCAAAGTTATGAAGGTCAAAAACCAAAGTACCTGCAAAGTTATGATCAGTAGCCAAAACTACCTCACACAGCGTTGACTCAATGCAGAAGTCTCTCTTTCTCTCTCTCTCTCTCTCTCAGAACGAGTGGTGCAAAAATGTCAACCACAGAGAAAGACAGGAAGAGGCCCCTTTTAAATAGCGCCCCCCCCAGCCCCACAGCGACTGGGGAGCATTCCAGTCTTCCAGTCGTTGGTTGCGCCAGGCGGAAAGGATGGGGGCGCCACTCAATTTCCGCTCTGGGGCGCCACAAGGGCGTTGCACCCTCGTATGACGTCAAGATCTGCGTGCGCAGGAGATCGCGGCGGTAAAGTTTAGCGCCGCCGCAAAATGTCTAGTTAATTTCGCGAGCGGCGCAAACATCGCTGCGCCCAGGCGCTAGTTGCTTTGCGCCCCATTAGCACCCTCTTAAGGCGCTAATGGGAGGTGCAACCAACTGAATTTTTCCTCCATAGTATAAAAGTAAATGAAAGGGTTTATACGAAGGCAAAGACTGGTAGAGATCCCACAGATTGGGAGAGATATAAAGAACAGTGAAGGGATACAAAGAAAGTGATAAGAGCTGTAAAAAGGGAATATGAGAAAAAACTTGTGAGGGATATCAAGGACAACACTAAAGGGGGAGAAATTAATTCAAGCCCAGGAATGTGCGGTAACTTCAGAAAAATTTGAGATTTAGCGCCAGGCACTAATGAATCACGCTGCATGCAAATTTAAGTGTCATCGCTCAAAGAAAGGATGGGAGCGCTAAATCAAGCATTAATAGCCGAGCTCAGTGGCGTTAGACTCAAAGTGCTAACCAATATTAGATGCAGTCCAATCGCAAGTCATCATTGCCACAGGCTCTTTCCAGTTCTTAAAGGGGAGGTTCATTGATGCTGCAGAACCTCATTCTCAGCATTGCTGGCTGTGAACCTGTGTCAGCAAGCAGGAGCAGACCAAACCCATGGAGCTGGACGACTCAAGCAGGTGTCATGATGGCAGATCCATGCCCCAGGGAGAGAGCCTGCAGATTTTCGGACCAAGCATTGGAGGAGTTGGTGTCCACTGTGGAGAGACGGAGGGCGGTGCTCTACTTGACAAGTGGCAGGAGGCCCTCGCCGCAAGTTTTCCATGCCATGTGGAGGGAGGTATCGCAGCATGTCTTGGGCAGCACTGTGGTCCCCAGGACCCACACACAGTGCAGGAAGAAATTTAATGATCTCGCTCGGGTGGTCAGGGTGAGTCAATGCCTCAACAAATGCTACATACCACCATCTGAACCACAGTCTGCACACACTGCCCAAAGCACCACACCCCCAGCACTCACCCACCAACAATCTCTACCTACCAACACTCACACCCACATCTCACACCTTGCACAGAATGACAGCTATTCAACTATGGCAGGCACATCACCTAAACACATTGCTCCACACTCACTCACACACTTTCCTTTCTCTTGCAGGCCAAGGTGGCTCACAACAGGAGGGAGCAGGAGCGCACAGGTGGGGGACAAGCTGACACCCTACCACTGTCTGTGCTGGAAAATAGAGTGCTGCAGATTATTGGGCGCCAGGTGATGGGTGTCGTGGCCACCGGCAACGTTGACCCCCTTGGGGATAACAACAGTATGTTCATCCCGACTCCTTCTCACAACCCACTTCCCCCTCACCCCTTTCGCACTTTCCAGCTAATCATGCTGTATTCATGCATTTCTCCCTTCCTGCCCCCCTCCCCTCACCTGAACCCGACTCTTGAGCCTTTATGCTTTCAGATAATGAGCAAGCACCTGAGCAGCCTGTCCCTGAGGACACCGTAGAGAGCGAGACGGGAGAAGAGGAGGAGGAAGAACACACCGCGTCACTGCATGTCTCACCCGCAGGCAATAGCTCAGATACTGGCACTGTGCGTTCTTTAGCGGCTAGTATAGTAGCGGGATCTGCACAGGGTGATGCTCTGGGAACGAGTGGGCTGTAGCAAGGTCTGGGGAAAGGTAGCTCGGGGGCCAGCTCCCCAGAGGGCGAGTCCATGCGCGAGTTCTGCTGCACAGGACTCAGATGAGGACCTTGATGGGGAGGCCTTTAGAAGAAGGGTGATGGGCATGCACCCGGAGATGATAGGTGCAGTGGAAAGGGTGTCCGAGAGCCTCTCGGCCATGGTAAGGAGCGTGGAGGAGTCCGCCTCCAACATTGCACAAGGCTCTGCGCACACCATGGAGCCCATCATTACCAGTCTGCAAAGGATGATCGACTCCCAGAGAGACCGTGGCGACCCAGACCTGATGCCGCGTGTGATGGGCGATGTGGCAGCTTCCATTGCAACACAGGCGGAAGCGACGCAACGTCTTAGTGCTATAATGCAGTCTATGCTTGGTGCTATTGATTCTCAGACTGCTCTCATGCAGTCTCAGCTTGATGCCACGCAAGCTCTGACTGCTGCCACTGTGGCTGGGTCTACCAACGTCGACCAGGGCTTTCACGGTGTCGCAGCAGGCCAGCAATCTGTGCTGCAACAGATTGCTAGGGATATTGAGGTGATGCCCCAGGGCCGTGGCAGTGGGTCAGTGGAGCAGGAACCTGCCGTCCTCTCTCAGGATGACAGCATTCCTGCTCCCACCACTGCCACTCCGCCATTGCACTTGTCGCTGCCTGTCATCCAGCCAGCCCAGACTGCTGCCGCCCATGCTGAGGTGGTGCAGTCTACAGCCGGGCCTTCCAGGCCCAGAGCTGGTCAAGGGTGTTCTGCAAGGCCATCTGAAGTCTCCCACACGGACACTCAGCAGCCTTCCACCAGCCGTGCTGCAGCCACAGGGCCAATACTTCGTAGGAGCACTAGAGTAGGCAAAGGCACTGTAACGACAGGCACCAAGGGATTGCACAAGGATGAATAGTTAATATTGTTGTTTTAAATATGTGTTAACTGATTATCGATAAATTTATTCATTCCGTTTGGATTATTTTGTGGTGTGTCTCATTTCAGCTTTGTGATGTGAAATGGCCAGCGACAGGGATAGAATGATGGGGATGTGGTGAGCAATGGGGATCTGGAGTTTAATTTATTGGAACCGCAGTCTGATGAGGCGGTCACAGACCGCCCTTCTGGAAGGCCGATTGAGTGGCTGCCTCCTCCCTCGCTCCTGTTCCTCCTCCTCGTTGGCCTCCTTGTCTTCCTCTTCCTCCTCTTCCTCCTCGTTCTCCGTCTCTCCCTCTTCCTCCTCCTGAGGTGGTCCCACAATCCCTGGTGGCAAGGGCTGGGCCCTCATGATGGTCAAATTGTGGAGCATGCAGCAGACGATGATGAAAAGGGACACCCACTCAGCCGAGTACTGGAGGGCTCCTCCCGAGCGGTTAAGGCAGCGGAACCATTGCTTCAATAAGCTGATGGTCTGCTCGATGATGTTCCTGGTGACAGCATGGCTCTCATTATATGAGTGCTGAGCACGAGTGTTGGGGTTGCGGAGGGGAGTCATGAGCCAGGTGGATAGCCCTTGTCACCAACCAGCCAGCCACGAGCTTGATCTGGTGGCTGGAAGAGTGCTGGTGCAGGATGAAGGCATCGTGGCTGCGGCCAGGATAGCGGGCATTCACATTGAGAATTCGATGTCTGTGGTTGCACACCAACTGCACATTAAGTGAGTGGTAGCCTTTACGGTTACGGAAGATGTCAGGATTTTTATGCGGTGCCCGCAAAGCCATGTGGGTGCAGTCAATGACGCCCTGCACCATGGGGAATCCCACTATCCTGGCAAAGCCACGTGCATGCTCGTCCTGCTTCTCTCTAGTGATGGGGAAGGAAATGTAGTCCCTTTTCCTATTGTAGAGAGCCTCTGTGACCTCCTGGATGCAGTGATGGACGGCGAACTGTGAGATGTTAGCTATATCTCCTGTTGTAGATTGGAAGGATCCGCTGCTGAAGAAATTGAGGGCGATGGTGACCTTGACTGCGACTGAGAAAGTCGTCCTCGTCCTGGTCTGAGGCTGGAGGTCTGGTTGCAGGAGGTGGCAGAGTTCTGTGACCACCTCCTTGGCGAAGCGGAGCCTCCTAATACATGGCTCCTCGCTTAATTGAAGGTAAGAGAATTGCTGTCGGAATACCCTTGGAGGGTAAGACCTCCTGTTGAGAGCCATCATGGCCCTCCTCCTCTCTCTGGCCACATGCTCCGATCTTTCTCGCTGCCTCTTCACCCTCCGCCGTAGATCCTGGAGGGCGAGGTCGACTGCCAGTACAGCCCCCATTAATGTAACCAAGTGTAGCACTTTGATATGTTGTGAGAATAAATGTAACTAATTTTTAGTAGCCACAACACTCCGGAGACTAACCAACCTTTATGTGACTGAATTCAACTTTTGAACTATCTCAAACTGACAAGGAAGCAATGAACAGCGACTCATTACTCATGATCCCTTTAAGTAGCGCCCCTGGAGCTGGCTACCAACTGTTTCATGCCTCCTCTCCCTGTCACTGTCAGAGCGAGGCGTTAAGGCAGGGGGCGATAATGAATTTCGCAGATCGGGCGCCCAGTGAGTGTTGCACGCTCATTGACATCACGATCTGCCTGGCGCTGAAGTCCCCGGCGCTAACTCGTAGCGGCGCCGCTATGGGGGGGCCAGATTTGGCGTGCGTCGCTGGATTCGCCTCGCCGCAGCGTTACTGCCTCAGCGGCCCGTTAGCACCCCCGCCAGGCGCTAACTGGAGGAGCTAAGGTACCGAATTTCTCCTCCTAAAGATTTTTACAATTATATTAAGAGAAAGAGGGTGGCTAAGAATAATGTGGGCTTAATCACAGACGCAGGTGAAATTATAATTGAAAATCAGAAAATGGCAGATTAACTGACGAAGGGTCATCGACCTGAAACGTTAACTCTGTTTCTCTCTCCACAGATGCTGCCTGACCTGCTGAGTGTTTCCAGCATTTTCTGTTTTTATTTCAGATTTCCAGCATCCGCAGTATTTTGCTTTTGTAGCGAAATAGTTACTTTGTATCAGTCTTCACAGTAGAGAATGAGGATAAAATATAACAGATACAAGGAAAAATAAAATAAATCAAGGGGAGGAACTAACTAGATTCAAGTAAAAACACGGCGATGGAGAAACTAATGTTATTGAAGATAGACAAATCTCCAGGACCTAATGATTTCCATCCGAGAGTATTAAAAGAAATCGGTGAGGAAATTGTTGTGATATGTTGGTCATCATCTTCCCAAACTCTCTCGATTTGGAAATTGGCCCTTGGATTGGAAAACTGCCAATGTTACTCCATTATTTAAGAAGGGTAGGAGAGATAAACTAGCAAATTACAGACCTATTAGTCTAACGCCTGTTGTGGGGAAGTTACTAGAATCTTTTATTAGGGACAGAGTGACTGAGCATTTAGATAGCATTTTGAGCTGATCAGAAAGAGCCAGCATGGACTTGTAACAGGTAAGTCTTGTCTAATGAACCTAGTTGAATTTTTTGAGGTTACTAACGTGGTAGATAAGGGAGTGTCGATGGATGTTATTTAAATGGACTTCCAGAAGGCATTCGACAAGGGTCCAGATAAGAGATTGTTAACAAAAATGAAAGTGCATGGAATTGGAGGCAGCCTATTGGCTTGGACAGGGAATTGGTTAGGAGGTAGGAGACAGAGAGTAGGGATAATGGGTATGTACTCAAATTGGCAGGATGGGACTAGTGGTATCCCCCAGGGATCTGTACTGGGGCCACAGCTTTTCACTATACTGTATTTATAAATGACTTGGATGAAGAAATAGAGATCCGTATATCTAAGTTTGCTGATGTCACTAAGTTAGCTGGTATAGTAAATAGTCGATAGAAGCAGAAAGTTCTAAAAGGACATTGATAGATTAAGTGAGTGGGAAAATCTGTGGCAGATGGTGTTTAATGTGGGGAAGTGTAAGGTCAACCACTTTGGACTTAAGAAAGATAAATCCGAGTATTTTCTAAATGGCAAGAAGCTATGATGAGCAAAGATTTAGGGGCCCAAGTACAGAAATCACTAAAAGCTAGTGGACAGGTACAAAAAATAATTGAAAAGGCTACTGGAATTTTGGTCTTTATCTCAAGAGGGCTGGAATACAAAGGGGTGGAAGTTATGTTAGTTATTTAAAGCTCTGGTTGGATCCCATCTGGAGTACTGCATTCATTCCTGGGCACCGCACCTCAGGAAGAATATATTGGCCTTGGTGGGGGTGCAGCGCAGATTCCCCAGGGCTAAAAGGGTTAAATTATGAGGACAGGTTGCATAGACGAGGCTTGTATTCCCTTGAATATAGAAGATTAAGGGGTGATGTAATTAAGGTGTTTAAGATGATTAAAGGAGCTGATGGGCTAGATAGAGAGAAACTATCTCCTCTGGTGAGGGAGTCCAGAACAAGGGGGCATAACCTTAAAATTAGAGCTAGGCCATTCAGGGGTGATGTCAGAAAGCACTTCTTCACACAAAGGGTAATGGAAACCTGGAACTCTCTCCCCCACAAGGCTTTTGAGTCTAGATCAATTGAAAATTTCCAAATGGAGATTGATAGATTTTTATTAGGAAGGGGCATTAAGGGTTACGGAACCAAGGCAAGTAGATGGAGTTAAGATACAGAACAGCCATGATTTAATTGAATGGTGCAACACACACAAGGGGCTGAATGGCCTACTCCTGTTCCTATGTTCCCATGTATAGACCCAGTGTTATTCCATAAAATATTTTTTCTGCTTTAACTAAAATGATTTCAACAAAATGACCATCGTCGAATCCCCCACCATCAATATCCTGGCGATCACCATTGACCAGAAACTTAACTGGACCGGCCACACAAATACTGTGGCTACAAGAGCAGGTCAGAGGCTGGGTATTCTATGGTGAGTGTCTCAGCTCCTGACTCCCCAAAGCCTTTCCACCATCTACAAGGCACAAGTAAGGAGTGTGATGGAATACTCTCCACTTGCCCGGATGAGTGCAGCTCCAACAACACCCAAGAAGCTCAACACCACCCAAGACAAAGCAACCCGTTTGTTTGGCACCCCATCCACCACCTTAAACATTCACTCCCTCCACCACCGGCGTACCGTGGCTGCAGTGTGTACCATCTACAAGATGCACTGCAGCAACTCGCCAAGGCTTCTTCGGCAGCACCTCCCAAACCCACGACCTCTACCACCAAGAAGGATCAGGTCAGCAGGTGCATGGGAACACCACCACCTCCAAGTTCCGCTCCAAGTCACACACCATCCTGACTTGGAAATATATCACTGTTCCTTCATCGTCGCTGTGCCAAAATCCTGGTACTCGCTACCTAACAGCACTGTGGGAGTACCTTCACCGCACGGACTGCAGCAGTTCAAGAAGGAGGCTCACCACCACCTTTTTAAGGGCAATTAGGGATGGGCAATAAATGCATAATAAAAAAGCATCTCTCCACCGACATAGTGTACTGGAAATCTGGAACTCTCTTCCCCCAAAAAGCTGTTGAGGCTGGGTCAATTGAAAATTTCAAAACTGAGATTGATAGATTTTTATTTGGCAAGGGTATTAAAGGTTTCAGAACCAGGGCAGGTAGAAGGAGTTAAGATACAGTTCAGCCATGATCTAACTGAATGGTGGAACAGGCTTGAGGGGCCGAATGGCTGACTCCTGTTCCTTTGTCCCGATGTGTGGAGAGATATGGGACTAAACTAGTGCACGCTGTTCAATAGAGAGTGGACTGTCCTCACAAAAAAATTAGAAGCAACATTTGTCGCAAAATTTGTAGTGTGCAAATCTATTAGGGTGAACTTTCCTCTGTCCTGCTCCCACATAGAGCCTGAAAAATGAGTTTGATGCAGAGGAAAAATGGGCACCAAACCTTTGCTCTCATTCTGCATCTGAATGAAGCATAGAAGATAGGAGCAGGAGTAGGCCATTCGGCCCCTCGAGCCTGCTCCGCCATTTAATGAGATCATGGCTGATCATCCAAATTCAGTACCCTGTCCCTGCTTTCTCCCCATATCCCTTGATCCCTTTAACCTTAAGAAATATATCTAACTCCTTCTTGAATATATTTAATGAATTGGCCTCAACTGCCTTCTGTGGTAGAGAATTCCACAGGTTCACCACTCTCTGGGTGAAGAAATTCCTCCTCATCTCAGTCCTAAATGGCTTACCCCTTATCCTTAGACTGTGACCTCTGGTTCTGGACTCCTCCGCCATCGGGAACATCCTTCCTGCATCTAGTCTGTCTAGTCCTGTTAGAATTTTATAAGTTTCAATGAGATCCCCTCTCATTCTTCGAAACTCCAGCGAGTATAAGCCTAATCGACCCAATCTCTCTTCATACGTCATTCCTGCCATCCCAGGTATCAGTCTGAATGGTAGTGTATCTGAACTTCCTCAAGGCTTTTGTTTGGTGCTTGCTTTTGACTACACCTGAGATGGGTGCAGAATTGTAAATGACATGTCAGTAAACAAGCTTTCTGTAATCGCACTTGGGTGCATATCAGGGGCACACTGCCTCCATAAAAACCTGGAGCTACTGCTTCCTGACATGTCAGTTAGGCACCAGGGCCCGGGATTGCCTCGCGGTGAGTTATGCATTGTAAAAAGATTTGTGCCCGCTGCTGGCCTGGAGAGCTATTTACACTCAAGTTCTGTGGGTCAGCTCATTTGAATACCCATTGGAGTAACCATTGGTTTAAATCCCATGTAAACTGTGTGTAGCTACTGGGGTGCATGAAAACTGCCATGCAGCCTTGTGAAAAGGCAGCTTAACCTGCTCACTTCAGGAGCAACCTAAGGAAAGCCAGGTAACGGGGGGCGGGAGTGGGGGGGATCATTGCTTGGCTCTCTCACCCCACTCTCATAACTTCAGTGTACATCTCATCAATCTTTTTTTCATGCTTCTCAAGAATTATGCAAATCCCCCTCGAGCAAATTGAAGTAAGAAGGAAAAGAATCCTATGTGTGGCTGCTAGCAAGCCTCCCAGAAGCATTAATTGTGTGACTTGGAGGGAGGTGGCACTGGCACTGAGTTCCAACTCTCTCACCCTCAGGACTGCAGAACAGTGCTGCGAAAAGTTCAACAGCCTCACCAGGACAAGCAAGGTAACATCCTGGATATGCTTCCTTTGCTTCTTTACCCACCCTGGGGACTAGCACACTCTTCACCTTCTTAAAGCAACACTTGCACAACTAACCCTTCACAATGCTCTCTTTGGCACACACTCCTCTGCTGCTAGCTTTACCCTCATTTACTCTATTTTCTTGGAGGAGAAATTTTTGCACAATGCCCACCAGAGGCACCTCATCCCCTTCAAGGAGAGGGCCATGGAGCCTGTGAGTGGCATATTGCTGGCACCAGATTAGTGATGACGCATCCCTTTGAAACACCACACAGAGTCTTCCAGCCCGTTTCTCTGTCTCCTTATTCCTGAAGGAGTAATGCTGAACCATCATTGCCTTCTACCCTCCTTTCCTGCAGATCTACCACAGCAACAGATGGCACAGGAGCAGGAAGATGATGATGTTGATGATGAAGAGAAGGAGCAGCTGGACACAAGGTTGATAATGAAGTGGAGGAGGGTGAGGACCAGGCCACACAGGAGACCCAGCTGCATGATTTTGCCCCATATTCTTTTACTCCAACCCCTCCAAATTCATCCCCTGCAGCACTTGCTTCTGCACTCCAAGGGGGAATCAGATAGTGGTAGTGAGGATGTGGCACTGGGTGATTCACAGGATACGAGGAAACCAGAGGAGTGGTTGAGGATGGGCCATCTTCCCAGCAGAGGCTGAGGAGAAGGCTTCCAATGGCTTTGGAGTTGTGGTGTCTTGCCTGAAAAGAAGAATGTTTGAGGAACATCGCACTTATGTGGAGGCTCTGAGGTCAATCTCTGAGAATATGCGGCAACTGATAGGCATGACGCTCGAGTCCACAGTTGTCCTTTGCGGCCACGTCACAGAAGCTTTGCCTTCATGCACCAACGGAGTGAATGGCAGCCTCATTGGAAGCTGTAGCAGATCCCCAACTAAGAAATGGCTAAGGACCAGTTGGCATCTCCACCTCCATGGAAACACAGACAGCAGCTCTGGCGGCATTAGGGGAGAGAATAGAGTGCAGTAGGCATACCGGCTTCCAGAACATGGCGACTGGTGTGTATCAGGGCAATCGGGATCTGATAGCTACCATTAAATCAGCTATCTCGTGGATGAGTGGGGATACAGATCCGGCCCCCTGTGGAATGGTAATGGCTGGACTCCTCCTGCCTGACACTGCTGTCACTCAGCAGTACATGCCATGGCTACATCTTCCCTTCTTGTAGCCTGCTGGTGAAACACGGGAGGCGACACTGAGCTGCCCAGCAGCGAACTCTAAAGATGTAGCCAGCATCAGCTCCCTGGCAGGAGCAAGGTGACATGAGAAGAGGGCCATCTCAGTGCTTGAGGTTTTGTAGACCATGAGCAGCAAACCACCTTCTGGCCTCAAGTCGCAAGTAGAGCAAAAGCGAAAATAGCTTTATAAAAAAGCACATGAAGGCAGCCATGGGGAGCATAATGTGAAGAAAGAGAAGGCTGATTATGTACATTTTGGGAATTCACTGTAATAAAATAGAACGTGCACTGACATGAGGCTTCTTCATTAATGGAGGTTAGAGTCATACAGGAAAGGGTGCTGTATTTGGTGCTGACTTATTCAAGCATGTAGGGCCAAAGAGAGCTGATGTGTTGTCATGGTTTTGGATGGACACAGGATTGAGGGAACGTGCCTTTATGGGAAAGTGGAGCAGACAGAGGTAAGGCAGGTTGTCATGTCAGCTGGTGGCAGACATCTGCAGCCTCCTGGAAAAAGACCTGCTCTATGCTGGACCTGGTGTCCATGCATTACCATTGACTGTCAAAGTCACCACCACCCTCAACTTTTTTGCCTCCGGATCCTTCTAGGATACTGCCACAGACATATCCAGGATCTCCCAGTCGGTGGCCCACAAATGCATAAGACAGGTGACTGAAGGGTTGTTTGCAATTATGCGAACTTTGCCTGCGATGATGCCAGTCAGAATGAGTGGGCGCTCAGGTTTGTGGCTCTGGCTGGCTTCCCTCAGGTGAAGGGCATCATCGACTGCACACAGGTGGCAATCCGGGCACCCCCAGATCTGGGGGAGGTGGGACCTGTACAGGCTGGACGTGTTGCACCTCAACAGAGCCGGAAACAATGTCCTTGCAGCGGGTTTGCTTGTGCTGTTGGTGAGTTTAAACTAATTTGGCAGGGGGATGGGCGCCAGGATGTAGCACTAGAAAGGAGAAACAAGGTGCACAAAGGATGGGGAGAGACAGATAGCACTAGAGTAAGAAATAGTACGGTATTAGGTGGGATCAGACTAAGAGAGAATACAAGAAGGTCTAAGACAGGTTTACAGTACATGTGTGTAAATGCGGTAAATAAGGTTGGTGAGCTGCAGGTGCAAATAGTCACATGGGAATATGATGTCGTGGCAATAACAGAGACCTGGCTCAAAAAATGGCAGGATTGGTTTTTAAATATTCCTAGATATAATGTGTTCAGGAAAGATAGGGAAGGAAAGAAAGGAGGTGGGGTGGCAGTATTGGTTAAGGAGAATGTTACAGTGCTGGAGAGAGAGGATGTCCTGGAGGGGTCAAGGACAGAATCTATTTGCACCAAATTCGCACCCCAATATGCCAACATCTTCATGCACAAGTTCGAGCAAGACTTCTTCGCTGCACAGGACCTGCAACCAACGCTGTACACCAGATACATCGACGACATCTTCTTCCTTTGGACCCACGGCGAAGGATCACTGAAAGGACTACACGATAGCATCAACAGGTTCCATCCCACCATCAAACTCACCATGGACTACTCCTCAGAATCGGTTTCATTCTTGGACACACGAATCTCCATCAAAGACGGACGCCTCAGCACTTCACTCTACCGCAAGCCCACGGACAACCTCACGATGCTCCACTTCTCCAGCTTCCACCCTAACCACGTTAAAGAAGCCATCCCCTATGGACAAGCCCTGCGAATACACAGGATCTGCTCAGACGAGGAGGAACGCGATGGACACCTACGGACACTGAAAGACGCCCTCGTAAGAACGGGATATGACACTCGACTCGTCGATCGACAGTTCCGACGGGCCACAGCGAAAAACCGCATAGACCTCCTCAGAAGACGAACACGGGACACAACCAACAGAGTACCCTACGTCGTCCAGTACTTCCCCGGAGCGGAAAAACTATGCCATGTTCTTCGCAGCCTTCAACATGTCATCGATGACGACGAACACCTTGCTAAGGCCATCCCCACGCCTCCACTACTCGCCTTCAAGCAACCGCCTAACCTCAAAAGTACCATCGTTCGCAGCAGATTACCCATCTTTCAGGCGAACAGCAACCAAGACACCACACAACCCTGCCACGGCAACCTCTGCAAGACATGCCAAATCATGGACACAGATACCATCATCACACGTGAGGACACTACCCACCAGGTACACGGTACATACTCATGTGACTCGGCCAACGTTGTCTACCTGATACGTTGCAGTAAAGGATGCTCCAGAGCATGGTACATCGGCGAGACCATGCAGACACTGAGACAACGTATGAACGGACACCGCGCAACAATCGCCAGGCAGGAGGGTTGCCTCCCAGTCGGGGAACACTTCAGCAGCCAGGGGCATTCAGCCTCGGATATGCGGGTAAGCGTTCTCCAAGGCGGCCTTCGAGATACACGACAGCGCAAAATCATAGAGCAGAAACTGATAGCCAAGTTCCGCACTCATGAGGATGGCCTCAATCGCGATATCGGGTTCATGTCACGATACAGAACGTGACTTGACATCATGGCCGGTCTTCCCAGGTGTTTTTTTTTAAAAAAGACTAACACAAGAACCTACACAGATTGACAGGATATGCAGCCAGCAGGTGGTTTGACACGTTGGACCCCCTGGGACACATCTCATTGTCTTGGCTATGCTCTTTGATGTAGGGAAAGATTTGAATATATTTTGTCTGTGTTTAAATTGTGAATTCTGGGAGATTCTCTCACTGCTAAACTTACCTGACGAAGGAGCGAACTGCTCTGAAAGCTTGTAAAATTAAATAAATCTGTTGGACTATAACCTGGTGTTGTGCGACTTCTCATTAGAATCTATTTGGTTAGAGTTAAGAAATAATTGAGGTGTCATTACACTACTATGTGTATTCTATAGGCCACCAACTAATGGGAAAGATATAGAGGAGCAAATTTGCATGGAAAATACAGAGAGGTGCAAGAACTATAGAGTAGTAATAATGGGGCCTTCAATTATCCTAATATAGACTGGGATAGTAATAGTGTAAAGGGTAGAGATGGGGAAGAATTTCTGAAGTGTGTTCAGGAGAACTTTCTTGATCAGTACGTTTCCGGTCCAACGAGGAAGGAGGCATTGCTGGATCTGGTTCTGGGGAATGAGGTGGGTCAAGTGGAGCAAGTGTCAGTAGGGGAACATTTAGGAAACAGTGATCATGGTATTATAAGGTTTAGATTGGCTATGGAAAAGAACAGGGAGCAATCTAGAGTAAAAATACTTAATTGGAGGAAGGCAAATTTCAGTGGGATCTGGCCTGGATAAATTGGAATCAAAGATTGTCAGGCAAAACTGTAATCGAACAATGGGCTGCCTTTAAAGAGGAGATGGTTCAGGTACAGTCAAGGTACATTCCCATGAGGGGGAACAGTAGGGCAACTAAATCCAGAGCTCCCTGGATGATGAAAGAGATAGAGAGTAAGATGAAGCAGAAAAAGAGCACCTATGACAGATGTCAGGTTGAGAATACAGGTGGGAATCAGAGGGGAAGTGAAAAAGAAAATAAGAGGGGCAAAGAGAGAGAATGAGAAAAGATTGGCAGCGAACATAAAAGGGAATTCAAAAGTCTTCTATAGGCATATCAATAACAAACAGTTAGTTGGAGGAGGGGTGGGGCCGATTAGGGACCTAAAAGGAGACCCACGCATGGAGGCAGAGGGTATGGCTGAGGTACTAAATGAGTACTTTGCATCTGTCTTCACCAAGGAAGAAGATGCTGCCAAAGTCATAGTGAAAGAGGAGGTAGTGGAGATACTGGATGAGCTAAAAATTGATAAAAGAGGAGGTACTAGAAAGGTTGTCTGTACTTAAAGTTGATAAGTCACCAGGACTGGATGGGATGCATCCTAAGATGCTGAGGGAGAATAAGGAGGAAATCGCAGAGGTACTGGCCATAATCTCCCAATCCTCCTTAGATATGGGGGTGGTGCCAGAGGACTGGAGAATTGCAAATGTTACACCCTTGTTCAAAAAAAGGGTGTAAGGATAAACCCAGCAACTGCAGACCAGTCAGTTTAACTTCGGTAGTGGGGAAGCTTTTAGAAATGATAATCAGGGAAAAAATTAACAGTCACTTGGACACGTATGGATTAATTAAGGAAAGCCAGCATGGATTTGTTAAAGGCAAATCGTAGTTAACTAACTTGATCGAGTTTTTTGATGAGATAACAGAGAGGGTTGATGAGGGCAATGCGATTGACGTGGTGTATATGGACTTCCAAAAGGTGTTTGATAAAGTGCCTCATAATAGGCTTACCAGCAAAGGTGAAGCCCATGGAATAAAAGGGACAGTGGCAGCATGGATACAAAATTGGATAAGTGACAGGAAACAGAGAGTCGTGGTGAACGGTTGTTTTCCAGATTGGAGGAAAGTATACAGTGGTGTTCCCCAGGGGTCGGTACTAGGACAACTGCTTCTCTTGATATATATTAATGAATTGGACTTGGGGGTACTGGACAAAATTTCAAAATTTGCAGATGACACAAAACCTGGAAATATAGTGAACAGTGAAGAGGATAGTGATAAACTTCAAGAAGACATAGACAGGCTGGTGAAATGGGCAGACACATGGCAGATGAAATTTAATGCAGAAAAGTAAGAAGTGATACATTTTGGTAGGAAGAATGAGGAGAGGCAATATAAACTAAAGGGTACAATCTTAAAGGGGGTGCATGAACAGAGAGACCTGGGGGTATATGTGCACAAATCGTTGAAGGTGGGAGGGCAGGTTGAGAAAGCAGTTAAAAAAGCATATGGGATCCTGGGCTTCATAAATAGAGGCATAGGGCTCAATTTTGCCAGGCCCGAGGAGGCGGGATTGGAGGCGTGTGAGGTGTTAAAATCACAAAAAATGGCGGGCGGCTTGGATCCCGCCTCCGAGCAATTTTCCCAGAATCGGGGTTTCAGACCCCGTTTCCATCCCGCCTCCAAGAGATGGGATAGGCCCTTAAGACCCTTAACAACCAGTTAATTGCCTCTATAATCCCATTTTGAGAGGCCTTTCTGATTTTAACACTTTCCCCCCATCCTGCACATCTCCTCTGGAACACGCCAGTTAATCCTGGCAGCCTCACAAGTGTATTGCTTACTAACAGCTGCAGCTCCACTATTAAAAAGGAGCTTTCGCCAATGATCATTTGCAGGTGGCAGAACTTTGTTGTCTCAGGTCTGGGGGAGCTTTTAGCAGGCATACTCATTGTTGTGGAAGTTTGGAGCCTGACACCCATCTCCAGTGTGACCTCCTGGGAAACCCCTCTCCCCACCTTGACTGAGCGCTTCCTCAACTGAGGTATATACCAGAAGCATGGGAACCATTTATTTCCTTTCATCCTGGACATCAGATTCGGACGAAGACCAGCCGCAGCATCAGCAGAACTATGAACCACAGCAGCACCAACAGCAGGAGCAACAACAGGAGCGCCAAACTGCTGCTCACCCATCTGAAGCTGCACAAGCCAGAAGGCGCCAGCGCGTGACCACATTGTTGCCCGGGATGCAAGGGATGCACTCATGTTGGCCAGATTTGCTTAGCCTGCACAATCAAACACTTTTGTCTCGTACCTTCTTACCAGAGCATCGACAATAGACAAGAACCTGCGGATTCCTATCACTCTGACCACCATACTGACAATTGCAAGTCGCTCTATGCCCTCAATGTGGAAGTCCCATTTGCGAAATGACATAGGCCACAACTTCAACAGTTTGCCATCAGAATTTTTTATCACAAAAAGCAACTGATGGCATTTCAAAAATAAACACAACATAACACCCAAGTGACTACCCTTGTGACTACTTGTGCATTATCTTCCTCTTACGCATGCTCCTATGTGGTGCTTCCCCTGTGGCTTCAGCAGATGTGGAGGCCCCTTGCTCACTTTTTTGCTGCTCCTGTCTCGACACCTTTGGCGGCCATCCTCTGGGGTTGCGAACCTGTGAGGGCTCGGCAACAGTCTGCTGCTCCTGCGGCTGTGCAGGGGATGAGACGCCCATCTCAGTTGGGTGAGGACTCTGATGGGGCTCTGACCGAGGGCTTTGCAGTGGCATGGTCATGTGAGTGCTTGGAGAGGAACCCCCACTTCCTTGTTGTCTGCCACCAACATCCCTCTCATGGGTCTGCCCCACTTCAGAGCTAGCAAGTGGCTTGACAGCACCTTGCTGCACTTCAGGGGGGCCATGAGGACCCGTTTCTGCACTGGAAGTCCTACTCCAGAGGACTTCCATGAAGGTCTGGTATCTATGCTCAATAGCTGACCATCACTCCTCAAGAGATGCCAGTCTATTCTGAACAATGACCATGTTTTCAACAACTGCATGTTGCTGTCAAGATCACCGTTGTAGTGAGTGCTGGTTTGTGTCAGCTTCACCTCTGACTTCTGAGCGGTTCGAATCGCTCCCACTCCCTTGGTTCTAGACCTGGACTTATTTGCGGGTTGTGATAAAAGGTGCAGCAGACAACTGAGTTTGGTGAAAAGAACTTCAATCTTTATTGAAAAGGTAAAATACAAATAATAACTCTTAACACTCTAAAGGTGGGGACACTTCGGTACAAGCGAGGGAAATGACAGTCGAACAATACTTCACCCCTCCCAACCCCACTTTACTAGCTAAGTTAGGTTTTGAAGGACCAGGGATAATGCTCACCAATCCTTTGACAGTTAGGCTAAATCGCGGTTTTGGGGTTCGTTGTTTATGGCGGTTAGTGTCTGCCGTACCCAGTACGCGGTAGAGGACTTCACCTGCGTATCTGGTCAGTCTTCGCGAGTCCGCTGATGCGGTAGGGTGTCGTTTTGGATTTATCTGGTGAGTACCCAATTTCGTTCGGTTAGCAATAGGGCTTAGAGTCTTTGGGGAAAATCTTACCTAGGGGTAAGTCAGGAGTAGATTGTAGAGTGGAAACTTTGTGGTTCTTCGGGGTTTCTTCCCTTGAGTTGGTCTTTGTTGGTCGCGGTGGCCTGCTATTACCCGGTCAGTTGGGGGTAATATGCGGTTGTTGGTTTCTTGAGGCCTTTGGTTTCCGCGATGGTTTTAGGCCTTGTTTAGTGTGTCGGTCGATCTCGTGGAGCCGTTGGTGACTTGTTGCTGCTTGTTGCTCCGGGTGACTGTGTTGGGACCGTTGTTGGAGGTCCGTCGAGGTGGTATCTTCACGAGCTGGACTCAGGTGTGTCTGAGTCGTGAGCGATGCCGACTCGCTTCCAGCTCGGCTTGTCTTCTTCCTTTCTTCTTCTTCTCCTTTGAACTGCTTAACGGGCCTTCAATTATACTGAATTGAAGTGGCCTTATCTACCCGCCAAATCTGCTCAGTTCATTGTCTGATTTTGGCGGGCCTGTTACCAGTAACTGCTCTGTAAGTGTCAAATGGCTTTTGGGATGGCTTGCATCCTGTCGATCTCCTTGGTTGATCACTGGTGATTGATTTTGTGTTTGGTTTTCTAGGCTGGACTCAGGTCATTCTATAGAATGGGCCTGAGTGGGTTTTGTTATGCATGTTTCTGATTGGCCCTGTAATCGGTTTTGATGGGGCCTGTTAATTTGGGTGGGACTGTCTTCTCCCTGGGTCTATTGTCAAAATGTTAATGTCTGCTGGGGCTTGAGTGAGGTCATCCCGGTTCCCCAGACAGTGTAATGAACTGCAATAGCCAAACTGCTTTTACAGAGGTCGAACCAACCACCTTGTCCCTTTACAGGCCCAGACATGGTTTTAAAATGCCAAAACTTGGTTTTTGGTCTTAAATTCCTTAGGTTAGGCACAAATGCATTTTTATCACTCTGAGGTAGTTCCAAAGTCCTTTTTCCTTAGGTTTTTTGGGGATCTGCAAATTTTGGAAACCTTACACCGTGGCCCTTAACTTCAATGCCACAGGCTGCATCCAGGCGGCAGCAAGTGACATCAACAACATCTCGCAGTTTGCTGTACACCTCTTTAGATGATGTCGAGTTTCTTGGGTGTTGTTGCAACTGCACCTATCCAGGCAGCTGGTGAGCATTCCATCACATTTGTGACTTGGGACTTATAGACAGTGGAGGCACACTGAGGGGTCAGGAGATGAGTGACTTGTCACAGAGTACTCAGCCTCTGTCCTGCTCTGCTAGCCACATTTTGGATATGGTTAGTCCAGTTAAGCTTCAGGTCAATGGTAATCCCCATGATGTTGATAGTGGTACCTGTGAAGGTCAGAGGGCAGTGGTTGGTACTTTTCTTCTTGGAAACATTCATTATCTGGCACTTACATGATGCAAGTGTTACCGGTCACTTGTCAGCCCAAGCCTGGATGTTGTCCAGGTCCTGATTGAGGCTGACAGTGGTCTGTTTATTATCACAGGAACTGTAAATAGAACTGAACACTGTAGAATCGTCAGAAAATAGCCTCATTCCTGACCTCTTGATGGAGGGAAGGTCATTGATGAAGCAGGTGAAGATGGTTGGGCTGAGGATGCTTCGCTGAGCAACTCTTGCAATGAGGTCTTGGGAGTGTGATGATTGGCTTCCAACAACCACAACCATTTTCTTTTGTGTCAGGTATGACTCCAGCCAGTGGAAAGTTTACCCTTGGAACCAGTATTAATTTTGAGGTTTGTAGCCAATAAAACAGTGTAAAGGATCAATGACTCCATAATATATTTATCAATCATAAGAAGGCTTTTGATAGAGTTTGCCAAAGGGGCCTCTTCAGAACTTGGGAACATGACACAATGTTCCAACATTTTTTGAAGGGGAAAAAAAAGTCATTGAAATTCCTTCATCTTCTTATAGAGAAAAAATGTTTACTTCTAAGAATCCCTGCAGGTCATAAAGTTGACATTTTTAAAAGAAATGTGTCAATCAAGGCCCTTGGAAGTAAACTCTTTTTCTCTTTAAAGTGGCGAGTATTTTTTTGTTCAATGTTCTCCCCTCTAGACATCCCTCCTTTAAGAATCTGACAAATAAACAGTGAATTGATGAAACTGTTCTGAAGGACGAGGTGGTTGTCAAGGATGCTACTGATGCTTGACCTTTTCCATTTATTTTTTGAACATTTTGCAGGAAGCGCTGGAAAATTTTAAAGCAACACTGGGGTAAAATACGCAGATGGGACACTGTATCAATCCGTCATTTTAAACATAAATGTAATTGTCAGTGTTCTCTGTAGCTTAGGAGGTCCCAAATATTTTTCGCTGAGTCCCTGCATAGAATCATGTCCCATTCAGGCTCCCTCTTTTTCTAAGAAACATTATTTGGAAGTCCCCAAAAAGAGATGGCAAACTTCAATCCTATCGGTTTTAAAAAAACAGGGAAAATAATTGAGAGAAGCTCAAGATGCTCACCCAGCCTTCAGTCATGTCGGGGTTGTGTGCCTCGAATAGCCAACTGCCTCTAGGATCTATACTTCCATGTGACAATCAGGAGATGCCACAGAAAAGTCTTTCACTTTAACTGATGCAACCTCGCATAGCCTGGGGAACTGGATTCTAATCGATGGCACCACAGCTGTTTGAATCCCTCCGATTACTGGAAGTGGACATTGCACCTATCAGAGCTGTTTCTGGTGCCACAGCAATCGGTTACTATGCGCCCGATTGCCAGATAGGTCCAACTGACTCCAAGGGCTTGATTTTGCCAGGCCCGAAGAGGCAGGATTGGAAGGGTGTGAGGTGTTAAAATCGCAAAAAATGGCGTGCGGGCCTGATCCCGCCTCCGAGCAATTTTCCCGGAATCAGGGTTTCAGACCCCGTTTCCATCCCGCCTCCAAGAGGTGGGATAGGCCCTTAAGGCCCTTAACAACCACTTAATTGCCTCTATAATCCAATTTTGAGAGGCATTTCTGATTTTTAGACATTTACCCCATCCTACACGCCTCCTCTGGAACACGCCAGGTAATCCTGGCGGCCTCACAAGTGGATTGCTTAGTAACAGCTGCAGCTCCACCATTAATAAGGAGCTTTCAGTAATCATCATTTGCAGTTGGCATTTTGTTGCCTACTCATTGTTGTGGGAGATTGGAGCCTGAGACCCATCTCCAGTGTGACCTCCTGGGAAACCCCTCTCCCCACCTTGACTGAACGCTTCCTCAACTGAGGTATACACCAGAAGCATGGGAACCATTTATTTCCTTTCCTCCTGGACATCAGATTCGGACGAAGACCAGCCATGGCAGCAGCAGAACCCTGAACAACAGCAGCACCAACAGCAGGAGCAACAACAGGAGCGCCAAGCTGCTGCTCACCCACCTGAAACTGCACAGGCCAGAAGGCGCTAGAGCGCGACCACATTGCTGCCCAGGATGCAAGGGACGCAGTCATGTTGGCCAGATTTGCTTAGCCTGCACAATGAAACACTTCTGTCTCGCACCTCCTTACCAGAGCATTGACAATGGACAAGAACCTGCGGATTCCTATCACTCTGACCACCATACTGACAATTGCAAGTCGCCCTAAGCCCTCAATGTGAAAGTCCCATTTGCGAAATAATACAGGCCACAACTTCAACAGTTTGCCATCAAATCTCTTTGTGATACCATGACAAGGATGGCTGGTCCAAATACAATACATCACAGCACCCAAGTGACTACCCTTGTGGCTACTTGCGCATTATCTTCCTCTTACGCATGCTCCTACTGTGGTGCTTCCCCTGTGGGTTCAGCAGATGCGGAGGCTTTCTTGCTGCTCCTGTCTCGATGCCTTTGGCGGACGTCCTCTGGGGTTGCGAACCTGTGAGGGCTCGGCAACAGTCTGCTGCTCTTGCGGCTGTGCAGGGGCTGCGACGCCCATCTCAGTTGGGTGAGGACTCTGGTGGGGCTCTGACCGAGGGCTTTGCAGTGGCATGGTCGTGTGAGCACTTGTAGAGCACCCCACACTTCCTTGTTGTCTGCCACCAACATCCCTCTCATGGGTCAGCCACACTTCAGAGCTAGCAAATGGCTTGACAGCACCTTGCTGCACTTCAGGGGGGCCATGAGGATCCGTTTCTGCACTGGAAGTCCTACTCCAGAGGACTTCCACGAAAGTCTGGTTTCTATGCTCAATAGCTGACCATCGCTCCTCAAGAGATGTCATTCTATTCTGAACAATGACCATGTTTTCAAGACCCTGGCAACTAAGCTCCTCCATGGCCGTAGCCATCCTCTCCTCTACTGTAGCCATCCTCTCCTCTGTGGTAGCCAGCCTTACCATGGAGGTTGCCATCCTTTCCGCGGTGATGCATTCATGCACCAATGCCTCCACAAAGGCTCTGCACATGTTCGCGATGGACTCCTCCATTCGCTCCACACTCGCAGCGACCCTGGAGACAAAACCTGTCAGACACTCCTGCACCTGTTCCTGGAGTTCCAGCACCGCTCTCCTTCTGGATGGACCCGAAGGCACAGGGTCGACATGCAGCTGAGCCGAGCTGGCAGAGTCCTGCGCCCTCCGACGAGGACTCTCCTCTGCTGACCCTGTCTCCACCATCTGCTAATGCTCACTTGTGAGCCTGTGATACACCAGGTGACAACACTACTCTATCTCGCGTAGGTCCCACCGATGTGTGAGTGTCTGCGCTGGTGCTGGGTGCGCTGAATTCTGCTGACGCTGCGCCCTCAGAGGTTGCAGCTTTCCTCTGAGGAGTCTTGAAGTTCAGGCTGTTCCTCCTGGACAGTGGGGATGGGGGCTGTCGATGGTTCTGTGGGGGAGAAAAGGAAAGAGTTAGAGATGTGAGGTAAAGGTTGCATGTACATTGAATTGTGCAGATGATCATAAGTCAATCTGTTGGAGCATCAGAAGCATTATCAGTCACTCATGCAATGCCAATCAGAGAGATGCCAAACTATTCTGTCACCAGCTTGCTGTGATGCGCCCGTCTGTCCGTACCCCACTTGCGAATCTTCCTCGACACCGGCGATTTCGAGGGCCACCTCCTCCGAGGTGGTGAGCTGGGCTACTGAGGGTGGCCCTCCTCCTGTCCTCGCTCTTTCCCCCTTATTGTGGGCTCTCTTTTCCTGCAATGAGGGACACAGGTGAGTTTGAGTGAGAATGAAGGAGTGAGTGTAGAGAATGCATAGCATAGATGCTTAGAAGGAGACAAAGGACCATCCCTGTGTGTTGAAAGTTGTTGTCATTGCATCACAGTGATAGGGAGTGTGAGGGCTGCATGGTCGAATAGTTAAGTGAATGTGACCATAGAGAGAGAGGGAATGGGTAAGGGAGCAGGGATATCAGTGTCAAGTGGGATGTGGAGGAAGAGATTGGCAAAGCAGAGTGCTGGTGAGGAGAGGCGATGGGGATCAGATTGAGGGTGATGGGAAAGTCATACTCACTTTTCCTGTGCGGAGAAGGTCATGAAACCTCTTCCTGCACTGCAGCCAGGTTCTGTGGCACATAGAGATTGAGTTGACCTCCTGGGCCACTTGCAGCCACACAGCTTTAGTCTGCTGGTGAGGCTTTTTCCTCCCTGAGGAAGGGAAGAGCACCTCCTTATTTGATCTTGGTCCCTCCACCAGAGCTTGGAGGGAGGCCTCATCGAACCTTGGAGCACACTTTGGCCTACTGCTGGACATAGTTGCTGAATGAAGCGATCACAACAATGGGCATAAAGATTAAAGTCTCCAGAAGAAGCAAGGCTGCTTGCAGGCCTTAAATCCAGCAGCATTGATGATGTCATCGGAGGCGACTTTCTGTGTGAAAAGACTCATTGGGCCAGGGGTTTCCACACGCTGGAAATCAAGTGCCCAATTAGGGCAAAATCGCACTTTTTTCCCACTTCACATCGGAGTCGGGGTCCTGACACGAAAACCACCTGACACGCCCCCAGCCCACCCCAATGGCAAAATCGAGCCCATAGAGTACAAAAGCAAGGAAGTTATGATGAACCTTTATAAAACACTGGTTCGGCCTCAGCTGGAGTATTGTGTCCATTTCTGGGCGCCGCACTTTAAGAAGGATGTGAAGGCCTTAGAGAGGATGCAGAAAAGATTTACTAGAATGATTCCAGGGATGAGGGACTTCAGCTAGTTATGTGGATAGACTAGAGAAGCTGGGGTGGTTTTCCTTAGAGCAGAGAAGGTTGATAGAGATGTTCAAAATCATGAGGGGTCTAGACAGAGTAGATAGAGAGATACTGTTCCCATTGGTGGAAGGGTCGAGAACCAGGGGACACAGATTTAAGGTGATTGGCAAATGAACCAAAGGCAACATGAGGAGAACTTTTTTACGCAGCGAGTGGCTATGATCTGGCATGCACTGCCTGAAAGGGTGGTGGAAGCAGAGTCAATCATGGCTTTCAAAAGGGAATTTGATAAGTACCTGAAGGAAAATATTTTGCAGGGCTACGGGGAAAGGGTGGGGGAGTGGGACTAGCTGACGTGCTCTTGCAGAGAGCCAACATGGGCTCGACGGGCCGAATGGCCTCCTTGTGTGATTCTATGATACTAACTAACCAACCACCCCTTGAACATCCCCCCAATTCGTCCCTGTCAATTCATGTCTTTCTATTCATCATCAAACAAGTTAAAAGGCCACTTACCAACCAGCACCCAAGAATGGACATGACGGGAAAGTGATGCAAAAGAATAACATTTATGCGAGCTAAATAAACAACAGAAAGTTATCAACACTACTTTTTCAAAAACACCCTTGTGCAACTACAAAGCCTAACTCTTCCTTTTTCTGCTACTCCTACGTGGTGCAATCCCTGTGGTTTCAGCAGAGGTAGAGGCAGGCTGCTCAGATCCCTGCTGTGACTGCGAGATGCTCTTGGCCGATGTCCTTGGGGTTTTGGGACCCATGAGGGCCCTGCCAAAGACTGCTCCAACTGCACCTGTGCAGGAGCAGATTCGGCCACTGGGAGTTGAGACAGCATGTGGGCTACAGACTGAGAGGGGGGCAGTGGATGAGAACTGGAAGTGCTTTTCGTGGAGCTCCCACTTCCATGTCCCCTTTCGTATTCATCCCTCTCATGGCCCAGCCACACTTCACTGCTACCACAGTGCTGGAGAACACTTTGGTGCAGATCAGTGTGGCACTGTAAGGCCAAGGCGAAGGTATCTGTCCATCTAATTAAGGTGGCAGACATGTTGGCATCCAGAGTCTGCACGATGGTGGTCAAAGCGTGCATGGACTCATTTGATTGGAGCGTTTGACGGTCCATGGTGCTGGCCACTCTATACATGGAAGCACACATCATCTCAATGGCTTGCGAAATCAACCCACGCATGCTTTAGGCAGACTCCTCCATTCTCTCTGCAATCGTGGTGAGTCCACTTTGCAGGCCTGTCAGTACATCACACATTATCTGCTGAATGATTCTCCTTTTCATCGATAGCCCCCGGGGTACAGCATCTGTGGCCAGCTGAGCAGAGCTTGGAGAGGGCTGGTCCACAGCTGTCCCTGTCACCACCATCTGCTCTTGCTCACTTGTGAAGTGTGAGTCACCAGATGAAAACCCAACTATCTGCCTTACTGGTCTCACTGAAGTGCGAGTATCTGAGCTGGTGCATGGTCTGCATGAGTCCTGTGACGGTGCACCCTCGGACGAACTCAGCTCCTCTGAGGATTCATCGTCAGCCACCCCCACAACTTCTGCTGCACGTCTGAAGGCCCTGTCAGAGATAAAAGATATGAACTAGTCCTGGCAAGGAAGAATATGTTGCAAGTTATCATGATGATGATCATCATATTTCACTCGCTGTTGAAACCAAGTCAACATGTTGGTGGCTTTTATTTAATTGTGTCACCAGGTAGCTGGGAGCTCCCCGTCTCCCCCTCTCTGACAGCCAGGCATGCCGAGACTCCACTGATATCCAGTGCCTTCTCCTCTGCAGTTGTCAATTGGGAAATCTGCGGAGGGCCACCTCTCCCTCTCCCTGGTGTTCTGTGCTCTCTTCTGCAAGGAGGGAAAGACCTATGAGTGAATGTAATGGCATGTGTTCAGCCAATGGATGGAGTGCATGTGTTGAGGGAGACTATGAGGGAGAGGCATAAAATTGCATAAGTATGATGGTGAGTAGGAGTGGTGGATGGATAGATGGGAATGAGAGGAAGTGCATAGACAGAGAAGGATGAGTGCACCTGCAAGGTACGTGATTGTGAGGGATAATGTGATGGAGTAGGCTTGAGGAGGCAGAGTGAGGGGGTGAGGTGATGCGCACAGCAGGATGTAGGTGAATGTGCCACTCTACTTACCTTTCCTGACCTGGTTAGGTCATTAAATCACTTCCTACACTGAATCCAGGAGCATGGCACTATGCTCCTGCTGCTGACTTCCTTTGCAACCTCCAACCACAGCTTCTTGGTTTCAGCTGCAGGCTTATTCCTCCTGGTGCCAGGGAACAGTATCTCTCTCCTACTCCTCACAGCCCCCAGCAGCACATCAAAGGAGGTGTCAGTAAAGCGGGGCACAGCCTTTGAGCATCTGGACTCCACGGTGAGACTTCCTCTGCCAACTCCAACTCCTCCAACTTGCATCTTTGGATCGGCCCTTTAAATACTGGAGTTGAGATTGCATCATGCGGGTGGGTCCTCATCACGCCCGCCATCGCTGATTGGATGGGAAACCCAGAAGTAAAATTATATTGAGGTGGCTGCGATAAAAAGCCACAGACAGACGCGCTGAACTTACGCGTGATATCGGATCCCCCGTTTCCAATGCGTCTCCCAATTAATATCAGGGCCTTTGTTACCAATCGGATTAATCTTGACTATTAGTGAAACAGCCTTTTTTTCCCATCTGCAATATTTTTATAAAATTAAAAAAAAACACAATTTTGTTTAATGCCCTATGATATTTCTCCAGGGTTACTCACTGCAGTGTCCTGAAGATTAATCTTCAATTCCTGGAGAGGCCAGGACAATCCTGGAGGGTTGGCAAGCCTAGGGTAGGGGTGGGTGGGTGATCTGATCCTGTCAGAAACAAGCAAAAGTGTCTGTAGATAAAATGGCAACAAAAAAAGTCACAAAATAAATTATTTGCCAGCTGCAGAAATTACTATTGAAACGTAGGTAACTTGGAGGTCTTGCCGAATTTAACGGCAGGACCTCATTTAAAAAAAAAAAATCATTTTCCCGGCAGGCAGCCAGTCAGATTGCTGTGCTGGGAGGCCTGCAGCACCTGGCCACAGCCGGGGAGCGGAGAGGAGGGAGGGAGGGAGGGAGAGATTGTGGAGGCCGGGCGGGAGGTCCTCAGCCTGAAATACTGTGACTCACTTTAAAAGTGAATTGCGACCCTTGATTTGTGCTTTGTACGGGAAACGACACCTGTCCTTAGCTTGTTGGATCAGAAACTTTGGAACACTAGGCACATTTCAGAATGATTACAATATAAGCCTGAGATCTAATCCTGTAATTAGAGGCAAGCTATGATCTAAGCTGTGTAACCCTATTAAATATCACTAACCAGCAGCCCAGATAGCACTGTGTTGTGGAGGCCAGGGGCGAGGCCTTGGGGGTGGAGATCGGAAAAGCCTTGGGGACATCGGAGGTTGGGGGAAGAGATCATGGGTCGGGGGGGTCGGCAGGTCGCGGAGGTCGGCAGGTCGCGGAGGTCGGCAGGTCGCGGAGGTCGGCAGGTCGCGGAGGGGTCCGATTTAATAAAAATTAATCGTTTTTATGGGATCTAGGCATTGCTGGCAATGCCAGCATTTATTGCCCATCCCTAGTTGCCCTCGAGAAGGTGGTGGTGAGCCGCCTTCTTGAACTGCTGCAGTCCGTGTGGTGAAGATACTCCCACAGTGCTGTTAGGTAGGGAGTTCCAGGATTTTGACCCAGCGACGATGAAGGATCGGCGATATACTTCTAAATCAGGATGGTGTGTGACTTGGAGGGGAACTTGGAGGTGGTGGTGTTCCCATGCGCCTGCTGCCCTTGTCCTTCTAGGTGGTAGAGGTCGCAGGTTTGGGAGGTGCTGCCAAAGAAGCCTTGGCGAGTTGCGTCAGTGCATCTTGTAGATGGTACACACTGCAGCCAAGGTACGCCGGTGGTGGAGGGAGTGAATGTTTAAGGTGGTGGATGGGGTGCCAATCAAGCGGGCTGCTTTGTCCTGGATGGTGTCGAGCTTCTTGTGTTGTTGGAGCTGCACTCATCCAGGCAAGTGGAGAGTATTCCATCACACTACTTGCTTCTGCCTTGTAGATGTTGAAAAGGCTTTGGGGAGTCAGGAGGTGAGACACTCGCCGCAGAATACCTAGCCTCTGACCTGCTCTTGTTGCCACTGTATTTATGTGGCTGGTCCAGTTAGGTATCTGGTTAATGGTGACCCCCAGGATGTTGATAGTGGTGGATTCGGCGATGGTAATGCCATTGAATGTCAAGGGGAGGTGGTTAGACTCTCGCTTGTTGTGATAGTCATTGCCTGGCACTTCTGTGGCGCGAATGTTACCTGCCACTTATCAGGCCAAGCCTAAACGTCGTCCAGGTCTTGTTTCATGCGGGCATGGACTGCTTCATTATCTGTAGAGTTGTGAATGGCACTGAACACTGTGCAGTCATCAGTGAACATCCCCATTTCTGACCTAATGTTGGAGGGAAGGTCATTGATGAAGCAGCTGAAGATGGTTGGGCCTAGGACACTGCCCTGAGGAACTCCTGCAGCGATGTCCTGGGGCTGTGATGATTGACCTTCAACCACCACAACTATCTTCTTTTGTGCTAGGTATGACTCCAGCCAGTGGAGCGTTTTCGCCCTGATTCCCATTGACTTCAGTTTTACTAGGGCTCCTTGATGCCAGACTCGGTCAAATGCTGCCTTGATGTCAAGGGCAGTCACTCTCACCTCACCTCTGGAATTCAGCTCCTTTGTCCATGGTTGGACCAAGGCTGTAATGAGGTCGGGAGCCGAGTGGTCTTGGCGGAAACCAAACTGGACATCAGTGAGCAGGTTATTGGTGAGTAAGTGCCGCTTGATAGCACTGTCGATGACACCTTCCATCACTTTGCTGATGATTGAGAGTAGACTGATGGGGCGGTAATTGGCCGGGTTGGATTTGTCCTGCTTTTTTGTGGACAGGACATACCTGGGCAGTTTTCCACATAGTCGGGTAGATGCCAGTGTTGTAGCTGTACTGGAACAGCTTGGCTAGAGGCGCGGCTAGTTCTGGAGCACAAGTCTTTGGCACGATAGCCGGGATGTTGTCGGGGCCCATAGCCTTTGCTGTATCCAGTGCGCTCAACCGTTTCTTGATATCACGTGGAGTGAATCGAATTGGCTGAAGACTGGCTTCTATGATGGTGGGGACCTCGGGAGTAGGCCGATTTGGATCATCCACTCAGCACTTCTGGCTGAAGATGGTTGCAAACGCTTCAGCCTTGTCTTTTGCACTCACGTGCTGGGCTCCACCATCATTGAGGATGGGGATATTCTTGGAGCCTCCTCCTCCCGTTAGTTGTTCAATGGTCCACCACCATTCACGACTGTATGTGGCAGGACTGCAGAGCTTTGATCTGATCCGTTGATTGTGGGTTCGCTTAGCCCTGTCTATAGATTGCGGAGGCGCCCAATCGCAGGGGGGGTGGTCCAATTGTGGGGGGTGGTGATTCTATCGCAGGGAGGGAAGCCGGTTTGCTTTGGGGGGCCGGGGTAAAGCACTCCAGCTCCCCTTGGTCCACAAGCAGTGCTGGAAAGGCACTTACCTGCTGGATCTGGCTGTTCGCACCTCCTTCCAACTGCCGGATTTCCCGAGCCCTGGAAAACCCGGCCTGCAGCCAATAAAACTGGTACAATTTGAGGCACACAGCCTCATTAAAATATTTAAATTACTGCCCCAGTTCTTGAGAGTAGATTAGTCGCCCGCCCCCCAACCCGTCTCCGTTAAAACCGGAAGTGGGCTCGTTGGAGGCGGGTTGGGGTCAGGTTTCCAATTTTTGAAATTTTAACTAACAACCCCCCCGCCCCACCCCCACCCCACCCCTGCCCATCGTGGGGGGTTAAAATTCCACGCTTTGTGTCAGGAACTCCTAGCGTAGGCCTGTCTCAGCTGATCCTGACAGCTACTGTGGCTCATACATCTCAGTCTAAGTTACCCCGAGAGCATTAGGAATGTTAAACCAGGAAACTCCCAGCTGATGTATATAACTGAGGTCAGTCAGGACTCAGCGGCAGATCGTAGGAAGGTTCAAAAAGCACGAGGGAATTCATGGGAAGCATTTTAAGGGCTTCCGCCGATTTTCCTGCCTGAAAGATATTTCCAGTGCTATTTCTACACTGCAAACAGCATGGAAATCCCCCCCACCCCCCACCCCCCCCCATGTGTTCAGGGACAGGTGGGCAGGTTAGTATTAACAAGAAAGGTTTTTTACTTTTGGATTAAAAAATGATTTTCTGCTTCGGTACTTGTTTTGCAATGCTATTAATCGTTTTTACTTTCTGATGGATGCAGTGTTCATTACTGTGCTACCCCTCTTTCACAAAATTGCTTACTTGGAGGCAGATGAGGAGCTAGAACCACAAGCTCCATTGACAACTGCTGCAGAATAAATGACCTGATGCTCTTGAGAGCCACCTCCAGCTGGTTCCCGATCAAACAGCAAGAATCCTCCTTCCAGCCGTCTATACAGAAGCTTCATCCCACATTGAAGAAGCAAATCTCCACAGTCTCCTGCAATCTCTCCCAACCCCTCCTATCAGTCCACACACTAGTACTTGTTTTCCCTTTTATCGGCATTCAAAATGAACAACTAGAACAGTGATAGTGTTCTAACAGTGATTTATTACAAAGAGGTGTCTCTGTGACGGTCTACTGCTTATCACCATGATGCTTCCATCTTATCCAGTTCTTCCAGGGTGGTATTTGAGATCCACGTTTATCTATGCTTCCTAATGCTTCTTCATAGTGAACTCTTACTGATAGGAGATTGGGAGAGGGGCCTCAGCGATGTCACTGCTACATAGTGCTCTGAATTACTGGCCCTGCTACTGGCTGGAAACTCTCCGCCTCCGCAGGGACTGTCTGGCTCAGCCTGCCTACAGTCGGGGGAGTGGGCAGATGAGGCGAGTGGAAGTGCAGCTATTCTGAGACACAGCTGCATCTCTCAGGACCACTTCCGTCCCCGCCGTGTTTGAAGCCTCCGTGTCACTGTGCCCTCGGATTTGTGGGTCCACAGACCTGGTAGCTTCGATCTCAGCAGCTGTCGCCGTCTCACATCTCATTTGGGCAAACCTATCAGTCCATTTCCGGTAATGCAGTTGTAGCGCAGCTCAAGACCCAGATGGCAAATGTTTGAGCCGTCACCGTGGCTTTTCTGGTGGGCGGCTGTATGGCAGATGACCCGGAGTTGCCACTCTAACCAAGGAGGGGTGTGGGATCTGTAACGTGACCCGCTGAACTCCATTCAGGCAACTGCTGGACTTCTCCGAACTAGCCACCATTTACTGGAAGCTTCTGGGCAGGTCCACCAATGACCCCGACAACTTCTTGTGCTCGCAAAGCATTCTTCTCCTGAATGCTGGGCCATGGAGATTTGGTTCTCTGATCTCAGCAGCTGGGAGGGAGGCGAGCTCTGCCTCTGCTGACACCCACCCCCTCCCCGCTCATCCTCCTCCACATGCTCTTGCTCCTATCCACCCGCATTCTGTGACTCACCATCTGCACTGTCATCGATCTGAATCTTCTGGGGTGAATGTATCTGAGCTGGTGAGTGGATAAGGTGTGTGCAGTGATGAGGAGTTATGTGTCCTCCTGCTACTTCTACTTCTCCTGGCACTGCTTGCTGGCGAGTCCCAGGAGGGGCTGGCTCTGGAAGTCGAGAAAATCCTGCAAAGACATAAATGACAGTTGTACAAGAAAGAACTGAGAATGGCAATATTGACGTGGCATAGGCAAGCATATCACTTATTGCTACTACTCCTGCAAACATTGTGTGACAGTCCTTCTGACAGGTTATTAGATTGAAGTGCAGAGGAAGGAACCTTGGGATACAAACCCCATGCTCCTATTTCTTCCTGCTTGGTAGCACTGTATCGATATGGCCTACTCTCTGGAAGGGAGCAAGGTCCCTGATGGACACTTGCCCACCTCCCATTGTGGAGACTTCCCTTTGATTGTGTATTGCTTTCTCCTGGAGGAGATGAAACCAGTATGGAAGTAATTATACAGTGAACAGTGCCAGTTACAAGCCCTTAAGTGTCAGTCTGTCTCAGTGGTAGCCTCTGAATCAGAAGGTTGCAGGTTCAACCCCAGGCCAAGACTTGAGCAGGTCATCCAGGCTGAAATTTCAGTATAGTACATAGTATTTACAGCACAGAAACAGGCCATTTGGCCCAACAGATCTATGCCAGTGTTTATGCTCCTCCTCCCACCTTACTTAATCTCACCATATTAGCATACCCTTCTATTCCTTTCTCCCTTATGTATTTATCTAACTTCCCCTCAAATGCATCGATGCTATTCGCCTCAACTACTCCATGTGGTAGTAAGTTCCACATTCTAACCACTCTCTGAGTAAAGAAGTTTCTCCTGAATTCCTTATTGGATTTATTAGTGTCTATCTTATATTTATGGCCCCTAGTTTTAGACTCCCTTACAAGTGGAAACATTTTCTCTATGTCTACCCTTTCGAACCCCTTCATAATTTTAAAGACCTCTATCAGGTCACATCTCAACCTTCTTTTTTTTTTAGAGAAAAGAGCCCCAGCTTGTTCAGTCTTTCCTGATAGTTATACCCTTTCAGTTCTGGTATCATCCTGGTAAATCTTTTTTGCACTTTCTCGAGTGCCTCTAAATCCTTTTTGTAATATGGAGACCAGAACTGAACTCAGTATTTTAAGTGTGGTGGCCTCCTTCTTCCTCCTATCAAAATGCACCACCTCGCATTTATCTGTATTGCTATTTAGTTGCTATTTATTCAATCCCCACGCCAAGGCTTGAGCAGATAATCCAGGCTGAAATTCTCCATTATTCAAGTTTGTTAACGTCTTCTTGTACTTTATCGCAGTCCTCCTCAGTATTAACTATAACCCCCCAATTTGGTGTTGTCCGCAAATTTTGATATTGTACTCCTGATTCCCGAGTCCAAATCATTTATGTAAATGTTGAACAGCTGTGGTCCCAGCACCGATCCCTGTGGAACACCACTTCCCACCTTCCGCCAGTCTGAGGAACTACCTTTAATCCCTACTCTCTGTTTTCTGTGTTGTAGCCAGTTTGCTATCCATTCTACTACATGCCCCCTGATTCCACACGCTCTGACCTTAGTCATGAGTCTACTATGCAGTACCTTATCGAAGGCTTTTTGGAAATTCGAGTATATTACATCCACTACATTTCCCTTCTCTACTCTTTCTGTTACTTGTTCAAAGAATTCAACAAGGTTGGTCAAGCACGACCTTCCATTTTGAAATCCGTGCTGACTATTATCTTATGGGCTGGAATTGGCTGGAGCAGGGCATATCATGGCGTGCCCAGTTTATTAGACTTTTCCTGCACCCTTCCGCTTAGAATGTTTTTGCCCTATAAGTTGCTGGGATGGAGCTAATAACAACGCTGCGAGGGCAACAGGGCATCTGGGACCTTGGTGAACGACAGGACAAACAGTGTCTCTCCTTAACAAACTAAATTTAAGGATTGAGAAATAAACAGAGGAAGAACTGAAAAAGAGGGTGAATCGGAGAGGGTGAATTCAATGTCAAATCAGGTACAGAAAGAAAAATAAAGAGAGGGAAAGAAAGATTAAATTAAGAGAAAAAGAAAAGAGAGACAGAAAGGAAAAGTAAGAAACATTTTTTACATTTTAAGTTTGATTTTTTTTAAATCTCCAACAAGTCACTATCTGAAGGAATGAGATTCCACACTTTTAATTGTTCACTTTCTGGGCCAGAGAGATTGATTGGCAGTCATTAACAATTATCAGATTGTTAATTACTAGACTTAACTCTCTGTGGTGTGTTTAATGGGCAATTAATGTGCAAATGCAGCAACTTCGTGAAGTTAATGACAGAGCAGCACAAATGGTCCAGCAACTTGTGCCGATTTGCAATTCGCGGGGTATTTCTTCCTCGCCACCAGTTACTGGTTGATGTGTATATTAATAATGGTGTGTGATGTTCACATGCCATTATTTTTAAGTAAATACCAGCTCATTATATTTTCGGTTTCTAGAAGTTTTTCTATTACATCTTTAAGTAAAGATTCCATTATTTTTCCGACCATCGATGTTAAGTTAATTGGTCTATAGTTCCCTGAACTTGCTTCAACTCCCTTTGTAAACATAAGAATAACTTTAGCTGTCCGCCAGTGCTCTGGCACTATTCCCTTTTCTACTGAATGTTTATATATTCCACTTGGAGAGGCAAAGATTAATCAAGGATAGTCAGCATGGCTTTGTCAGGGGGAGATCATGTCTAACCAATTTGACTGAATTTTTCGAGGGGGTGACTAGGTGTGTGGATGAGGGTAGTGCAGTTGATGTAGTCTACATGGACTTCAGTAAGGCTTTTGACAAAGCCCCGCATGGGAGACTGGTCAAGAAGGTAAGAGCCCATGGGATCCAGGGCAATTTGGCACATTGGATCCAAAATTGGCTTAGTGGCAGGAGGCAGAGGGTGATGGTCGAAGGTTGTTTTTGTGACTGGAAGCCTGTGTCCAGTGGTGTACCGCAGGGATCGGTGCTGGGTCCCTTGTTGTTTGTAGTGTACATTAATGATTTAGATATGAATGTAGGAGGTATGATCAGTAAGTTCGCAGATGACACGAAAATTGGTGGAGTGGTAAATAGCGAGGAGGGAAGCCTCAGGCTACAGGACGATATAGACGGGTTGGTCAGATAGGCAGAACAGTGGCAAATGGAATTTAACCCTGAAAAGTGTGAGGTGATGCATTTTGGGAGGACTAACAAGGCAAGGGAATACACAATGAATGGTAGGACCCTAGGAAGGACAGAGGATCAGAGGGACCTTGGTGTGCATGTACATAGATCCCTGAAGGCAGCAGGACAGGTAGATAAGGTGGTTAAGAAGGCATATGGGATACTTGCCTTCATTAGCCGAGGCATAGAATATAAGAGCAGGGAGGTTATGATGGAACTGTACAAAACGCTAGTTAGGCCACAGCTGGAATACTGTGTGCAGTTCTGGTCGCCACACTATAGGAGGGATGTGATTGCATTAGAGAGGGTGCAGAGGAGATTCACCAGGATGTTACCTGGGCTGGAGCGTTTCAGCTATGAGGAGAGACTGGACAGGCTGGGGTTGTTTTCCTTAGAGCAGAGAAGGCTGAGGGGGGACCTGATTGAGGTGTACAAAATTATGAGGGGCATAGATAGGGTAGATAGAAAGGAACTTTTCCCCTGAGTAGAGGGGTCAATAACCAGGGGGCATAGTTTCAAGGTAAGGGGCAGGAGGTTTAGAGGGGATTTGAGGAAAAACTTTTTCACCCAGAGGGTGGTTGGAATCTGGAACTCACTGCCTGAAAGGGTGGTAGAGGCAGAAACCCTCACAACATTCAAGAAGCATTTAGATGAGCACTTGAAACGCCATAGCATACAAGGCTACGGACCAAGTGCTGGAAAATGGGATTAGAATAGATAGGGCTTGATGGCCGGCGCGGACACGATGGGCCGAAGGGCCTCTTTCTGTGCTGTATAACTCTAACTGGAAGCACCCCGCATCCCTCTTGGGGCGCTGCGAGTGAATATCCTGGCGCTACGTGCCGCAGCGCCACGCGCTGCGGCACGTCGCGCCGCGGTATTGCAGGCCTTCCTCCCCTTCTTAAAGGGGAGGGGCCTTGCGCAGCGCGAACCGGGGCCCAGCTGGGCCCCCAGGGATCGGGAGTGCCGGCAAAAGAGCCCGGCACTCAAGAGAAGTGCCGGGCTCTTGGAGCGCAGCCGGCACTTCACGGTGGGGGGGCTTCACGGGGGCCGGGGACAGCAACGGGGGCAGGTGCTGGCAGGTGGCCAGCAACAAAAATGGCCGCCTGCCACCTCCCCTTTAAATATCGCCGCCCCGGCCGCACGTACGCCCCCCTGAACCCGTCGGACATAGCGTCTGGCGGTAAATCAGGGGGCGCGACTGAAGATCACGGCCGGGGCGCGAGCGGGGCGCTGCGCACGGCGATGACGTCATCGCCGGCGGCGCAGCGCCACAGGGCGCTACCGGCTGCCGCCGCCGCTAACCTCCCACTAAATTTTTCGGGAGGCGTGGGCGGCGCTGCGCCCGGGCGTTAGCTGCTTTACGCCCCATTAGCGCCCATTTAAGGCGCGAACGGGAGGCGCAAGCAGCTGAATTTTTCCCCCTATGACTCTATATATGAATCTAACACCTTTCAATATGAGCAGATGCAATCCATCTAGACAAGGGGTTTTACCCTTTCTCAGTTTGATTAATTTATCAATTATCTCCCTCCTTTCTATCTTAAATGTCTTGATATATTTTTTCTAATGTCATGTCCACTTTGTTAGTCTCCCTGGTATATGCTGAGGCAAAATAATTATTCAATATTTCTGCCATTTCACTGTCATTACCTGTGAATTTATCTAACCCTTAGTTGTCCTATCCCTATCCTGATTTTCCTTTAGTTATTTATGTGTCTGTAGAAGACTTTACTATTTCTTTTAATATTCTTTGATTTAATTTAATTTTGTAGTTCCTCTTTGCCTTCCTAATTTTTTTGACTTCTGTCCTAATCTCTTCATATTCCATTTGATCATCCTTTCCTCTATTGTTTATGTACTTAGGTCTTTTACTTTAGTTTCAATTTTGTCCTTATCTCTTTATTCATCTATGCTATTTCATTATTGGCTAGTTTGTTCTTGTCTTTTAGTGGAATATAGTTCTCCTGAGCTCTATTTTTAAATATTTCCCACTAATTTTCTATCTCTTTGTTTGTCAATATTTATTTCCAGTTTATCTTCCCTAGTTACATTCTCATACCCTCAAAACCAACTTTTTCCCAATCTATTACTTTTGTCTTAGTTTTACTTATGTATTTCTCAATCATTTCTTAAACCTTAAGATGTTGTGATCGCTATTCCCTGGATGTTCCCCTATAATTACTTCTCTTATCTGCTCTGGTTCATTTCCCATTACTAGATCCAGCAGTGATTCATCTCTTGCTGGGCTTCTTATGTACTGGATAAGAAAATAGTCCTGAACACACTGTAAAAACTCCATTCCCTTTTCCCCTTTCATTACCTCTTCTTGCCAGTTTATTTGGGGGATAGTAGAAATTTCCCCCATGACAAGTATTCTATGGGGTAAAAATTCAGTTGGTTGCGCCTCCCGTTAGCACCTTAAGAGGGCGCTAATGGGGCGCAAAGCCGCTAACGCCTGGGCGCAGCGATGTTTGCGCCGCTCGGGAACTTAACTAGAGATTGTGCGGCGGCGCTAAACCTTACCGCTGCGACCACCTGCGCGCGCAGATTGTGACATCATTCCATGGTGCAACGCCCTTGTGGCGCCCCGGAGCGGAAATTGAGTGGCGCCCCCTGCCTTACCGCCTGGCGCTTCCAACGACCGGAAGACTGGAACGCTATCAATCGCTGTGGGGCTGGGGGGGGCGCTATTTAAAGGGGGCCTCTTCCTGCCTTTTATTGTTGGTGGCATTTTTGAACTACGCATTCTGAGAGCGAGAGGGAGAGACTTCTGGAGAGATTCAACGTTGTGTGAAGGAGTTTTGGGTACTGAGCAGCACTTTGCAGGTTCATTTTGATTTGCCATTCCTTGTATCGATTTAGCAGAGACTGTGGGAGCTGCACTCTGAGCTCTTTGCCTGATACTCTCCATTGTTCTTTCCAGCACATTTGATGTGCAAGTCTCTCCAGGCCGAGATTCAAGGCTGCAATGAACAGGATGTGGATGGAAAGCAAGATTAACCATCCCCTTTAAGAACTGGCCCGTGCCATTGTGTGTGTGTTCCATTGCTGACTGACATTACATGAGCTTCGCCAGCGCTCTGAGGTAGGGCCTCACTCCTTGGCCTTTGCGCCTTAAGACAGGTGTGCAGCGCCTGATTTAGCGCTCCACTCACCTCCCGGGGCGGTAAAAGTGAAGTTTCCAGTCAGTGCCGATAATTAGCGCCAGGCGCTAATATTTGCGTCCAGACGATATTTGCGCCCCAAATGGGGCGCGACCTAATTTTTACCGTTATGTCTTTTACTTATTTAATAGATTTTCCTACATATTTCTTCATCCACTTCCTTTCCACTATTAGGTGGTCTATGGTATACCCCTATTAGCGTGATCAATCCCTTCTTATTCTTTATCTCAATCCATGTGGATTCTGTTTCTATCTTAATGTTAGTTATATCCTTTTTTCCTACTGCCTTTATGTTATCTCTAATTAGTACAGCTACCTCACCCCCTTCTTCCTTTCCTTTCTAAATATGTTATATCCTGCAAATTTAACTGCCAATCCTGTTCTTTATGTAGCCATGTTTCAGTTATCCCTACTGCATCTGGTTCCTTTCTACGACTTATTGCCTTCAGTTTACTAATTTTCTTTTGGATGCTGTGTACATTGCTGTACAGGCAATTTAATTTGTTTTTATTAATTGTTCCTCTCATTTAATTTTTAACAGTTATTTTATACTTATCTGTTCCCTGACCATTTATGTTACCCTTATTCCTTACTTTGGTCTGACATTTACTCTCATTTCCTATTTCTTTTATATTCAGGCTTCTGTTATTTCCACCAGATCCCTCCCTCCATCATACTAGTTCAAAATGTTATACTTTCCGCTAGGACATTGCTCCCATTCCAGTTCAGGTGGAGCCTGTCCCAGCAGTACAGCTCCTTCCTGTCCCAGTACTAGTGCCAGTGTCCTATGAAATGGAACCCCTCCTTCCCACACCAGTCTTTCAGCCACGCAGCCACCTTCCTGATCTGTCTATCCCTATGCCAATTAGCACGTGGCTCAGGTAGTAATCCTGGGATTACCACCCCTGGTGTCCTGCTTTTTTATTTAGCTCCTAGCTTCTGATGCTCCCTTAGCAGGACCTCCTCCCTGTTGTTCCCTATGTCATTGGTCCCGCCATGGACCAGGACAACTGGATCTTCCCTTTCCAAGTTCCTCTCCAGTTGCTCCGAGCTATCCTTTGCCCTGGCATCGGGTCGGCAACACACCCTCCTGGACTCTCGGTCACGACTGCAGAGGATGCTATCTATCCCCCTAATTATCAAATCCGCTATGACTGCAACCTTTCTATGCTGCTCCTTCCTCCTTTGAACTGCCTCCTGCTCCATGGTGCCATGGTTAGTATTCTGGCCATCCTCCCTGCAGCCCTCATCCTTACCCTCACAGGTACTGATGGAGTGCTGCATTGTCGGAGGTGCTGTCTTTTGGATGAGTCGTTACACCGAGGCCCCAGCTTTCTTTCTAGAAGGGGGCTGGCAACAGAGAGAAGCAGATCATGCAGATGAGGTGGCATGCAAACTAGGGGGCATTTATCAATGGACATGCTTGTGCTGGGGGAATCAGTAATGTGCATCGAAGAGGTGGAGAAGTGAAGCCAAAGGATTGCAGGACCTGTGCAGAAGAATACAGATTGTGAGGGACAGAATGCGTGGAAGTTCACAGAACAATCATCCTTTTCTAGGTGAAAAGAATAGCCAGCTGGTGGCCTACTTGTCCTTTCTGATGAGGTCTGTGAACCTTTTGTGGTACTGCAGCCATATGAAGTTTACATGTGCTATCAGAGTTCAGTTGCTGTGACACTTCCTCCCACACATTCTGTTCTGCTATCTTTGACACTTTTCTTCCCATAGCACAGATCTCCATCACTCTGATCAGCAGAATGTGATGCTTTTTGCTTTGCTCTAGGTCCTGATGCAATTCAAGCCTTTTAGAGAAGCAGTAAAGAGATAGAACTTAAAAATCAAGAAGAGCAGATACATTCCAGGGGACACTTCAGTAAACACTAGATTTAGATCCACTTAAACCATTTAGAACAATGCTTCCACAATATACAGCATTTTTAAAAAAATACCAGTTTAGCGCCATGTCATTTCACACATGATGAGACGAACATGTATGCACCTTTTGCACGGAACGGGTTATTTTGACCGAGGACTATTAGCAATGCGACTTTAAAAGCTGCAATGCGCAGAGCTGAATTGCAGGGTTGTGCAGCTTTAAGCACCACTTCCTGTTCTGCTGAAATGGGAGCCGGGTCCACAATTTTTAATCGACACGTTTGAGTCACAGTGCATTTCATTTATAAACTCCAATTTGTACTGAGTGGCTTTTGGTAGCTATCTAATTCAGGTCGCCTGCTAATCCGTCCCTCCACTTAAAGAAAGCAACTCGGAGAACTCTCACTTGGCTAAGTGAGAATTCCAGTTCGGTGTCAAGTAGCAAGTATTGTATGTAAAGAGCTTAGAGCAAGCAGGACCAACTTTGACCTTCAGCGACCTGCTTCCATGAGCCTCAGGACCACTAAAATTGTCAAGATCCCCAGCAGCTTCTTGCGTGGGCTTCCTGTTGCACCATGCCCCTTTAACCAGGCTCTTGCCTTTAATACCTGAACTGAACATGGATTTCCTGGCTCCTGTGGGTCCTTCACCAATTGGAGATCTCCACGTGCACTCACTTCCTCTACATGCAGTGGAGGGCCCACAGCAAAACCACACGTTATTCTGACGTGCGGTGAGCTGCAGTCGCACTGCTCCTGGTCAGTGGCGAGGAAGATTGGCCACTTTGTGCGCATATGATGCAAAATGTGATGCACGATTACATTTTTTTGCTGGGCGATGCAGTGCTTCCATTATTAATGTGACACCATTTTGGAAATTGGCAATGTGAGTAGCTGTATGTTAATAACCGATGGGGGAGAACTTTCAAAAATGGCAATAATAACTGCAAAATCCCCGAGGCTGAATAACTGAAAAAACAAGACGTACGCAAGACGGGATTCAAATATAATTATCAAGTTCCCTAGGAATCTGAAGCAAAATCAAGACCAATTTCTGCGGCAAAACCTACCACAGCATGAGAATGAGAAATGGAGATTCCACAATCGACACCAACACCTTGCATTTATATAGCATCTTTAACATAGTAATCACTCTATCCTCGGGCCGGGCAACTTCTCGATATAATAAATACGTTTTAAAAATGTGGCATAAAACAGTGCTAAATTGGTGTTTTTTTGTTTGCAAAATTAGCCATTATATACTATTTAAAAGTAGTCTACTGTCTTTCGGATGAGACGTTAAACCGAGGCCCCGTCTGCTCTCTCAGGTGGACGTAAAAGATCCCATGGCACTATTGCGAAGAAGAGCAGGGGAGTTATCCCTGGTGTCCTGGCCAATATTTATCCCTTAATCCACATAACAAAAACAGATTATCTGGTCATTATCACATTGCTGTTTGTGGGAGCTTGCTGTGCGCAAATTGGCTGCCGTGTTGCCCACATTACAACAGTGACTGCACTCCAAAAGTACTTCATTGGCTGTAAAGCACTTTGCAACGTCCGGTGGTCGTGAAAGGCGCTATATAAAGGCAAATCTTTCTTTTTTTGTACTGTACTCACCGTTTTCTGCTCCCAATGTGCTGCTCAGCTGCTTATAGTAATTGTTGTCACTTGACACCTAACTGGCTTTTCACTTAGCCAAGTGAGACAGCTCGGTGTTAAATAACATGGAGCTAAACTTGGTGTTTTGGGGTTTTTTTTTAAGTGCTGTATCCCCTAGTGTGGTGAGCAGCACATTCAAAGCACCGTGGCTTCTTTCAAATGAGAGTTTAAAATTACAATGTTTTATCTCCCACTGTGTTTAAAGTGATGGTGAGACCAGCGAGTGTTACTGGCAGACAATTTACACTAAGCTCACCAGCACATTGAACAAGCTATCAGCTACATTGCTGCAATTTTAAACAGGAAACGCTTAATGCCGAGGCTTTGCTCCCTGTACGATGAGATACAACTTGTAAGTACCGGCTCTTTTACATCAAAGATTGAGCAGAGCACTGAGGCGCAGAAGCTGCACTCGGGGCTTCCACAAAACTAGTCAGTTAAGGAGCTGCGATCAATGGGGTTAGATAATTCAATAGCATCCTTACAACTTGCATTTATACAGCGCCTTTAATGTAATAAAACGCCCTAACAGGATTGTTATCAAATGGATAACTGGGCCACATAAAGAGGTGACCAAAAGCGTGGTCAAAGAAGTAGGTTTCAAGGAGCATCTTAAAGGAGGATAGAGAAGTGGAGAGGAGGAGAGGTTTAAGGAGGGAATTCCAGAGCTTAGGGCCCAGGCAGCTGAAGGCACAGCCGCCAATGGTGGAACGATGAAAATCGGGGATGCGCAAGAATTGGAGGAGAGCAGAGATCTGGGAGCTCTGTGGGGCTGGAGGGGGTTACAAAGATATCTTTAGCAGTTAAAGGTGTGCAATGCATGTGGATTAATGAGCTGCAAATGAATGAAAAGGCTCGGATTCAGAACACGACCCCAGGTATTAATTCTAATACAATTACAATAGGGAGAATTGGTAATGAAAGAAATCTGTTCAACAAAGGGTAGAAGAAGCAAAAAAGCCTGGGGAATTGTGGAACGTAAAGGGTCCTGTTTATTACAATGATACATAGAGTTGAAAAAGCCACATGGAAAAGATTCAAGCATTGGCTTAAAGCTGAATGCAATTGGTGATGTCAAGGAACAAATTTGGTACTGGAGAATGGATTGGAGAATTCTAATTATAAGAAGTAAATCAAATTGTGGGAAATGCAAAAAAAAAGCGAGAAAAGGCATCAAGGGGTATGGGGAGAGAGCGGGAATAAGATATTGAGATAGAGGATCAGCCATGATCATATTGAATGGTGGAGCAGGCTCGAAGGGCCGAATGGCCTACTCCTGCTCCTATCTTTCTATGTTCTAAGTTTCTATGAGAACATGAATAAACAACATAAGGTTTAAACGAGTCTTACAGGAGTTTAAAAGCAACCATGATCTGGTTGTGAAGTGAAATGTAGAAGGAAAAGCAGATACAAAAACAAATATACATGTACATGGATTTGGTAATTAAAGACAATCAGCTGAAAGGTTAAAGCACTGGTGGACTAACAGGAACAAAATGAAAAGAGCAACGAGAATGGAGATAGAAGAAAAGTGAATGTTGTAGATACTAAGAAGTTGTATTGTGGTGACTGACTAAATGAAGGAATAACTGAGATAGAAGAGAGGAAATCAACAATATCTGACCAGGACAGCGTAAAAGACAATGGGGGCGATTTTCAAATCTTATGCAAATTGGACAGGTGGTGGATGAGGCATCAGCTACGTTCTGACCAATGGCACCAGTGGGAGATACCGACTATTTTCATGGTCAGGCATGGAGGCATGGAAGGACTGGCAGTGAGCCAGAAGGTTTTTGTGGGGCCAGGAGTAGGCTTCGTGCTCCTCCTGGCCCCAAAAGATCATTTAGAAAACTTACGGGCTGAATTTTGCCGGCGCTCAGCGTGCGGGTTTGGAGGCGGGACCACTGTCAAAATCACAAAGATTGACAGCAGGTTGGTATCCCGCTGTAAACCCGCCTCCTTGTCAGTTTCACAAGTGTCAGGTCTGTCATCCCTGAACAGACCCGGCACCAAGTGACGAGTCAGCTAATTTAGATAGTTAAAAGCTTCTTAAAAGGTAGTTAAGTACCATTTTCCCAGGTTTTCAATGAGGTTCCCAGAGAGCGGCTATCACGTCAGGTAAGTATGTCGGGTTCTCAATGACTGTGGATTGCTGTGAATAGGTGAAAGCTGCAAAAGTGGTCTAAAACCTACCATTTCACAGCTGTTCACTTCCCAATCTTAGAAACTGGAGCATTAATGATTTGGAGCTTACTTTTAAGCTTTATGCACTTTTGAAGTGTTTGGAGTAATCTCTCTATCCACTGTCACCTCCTTCGAACAACCTATCTCAACATTGACAGATTAATTCTGTCATCTCAACCTCACTTGCCATCTATTACATCAGCATCGGTGCCCTTGAAAAAATATCACCTTGGTCCTCAGAATCCCAACACGATCAGCCCCAACACCAGCATCACCGGGCACACCAGCAGCACCAACATCCACACCAACCTTCTCCGCAATCACCTGATGCTGCACTAGACACAGGGCATCATCACCCGACCACATTGCTGCCCGGGACGCCAACGATGGCCTCACCATGGCCAGATTTACTTCACTTGCCGCTGTACACCCTGGCTGCTACATGATGCACCAGGTTGGCACCACCCCACACCAGCACCATAAAGCATCCCAACAATGTCCAAGCCATTCCTTTCACACTCATCGCCATTGGGGGGCGGAGGTGGTGGGGTAACGTTATGTCTCACCATTCACTGGAAATCACTAAGACACTTCCAAAGGCGCATACAAATCTGTCCAAGAAGGCAAAGTGTTGAAAATAAAGATTTCAATGCTTGACAACACATTAACAGACATTTTACATGAACATTGGCTAAAGCACACAAGTGCCACCCTTGTGTGTTGTTAGTTTGAATGATTGGACAAGAATGAGGGTGAGTGTGAGGGGTGGCTAGTGAGATTGGGATGAGATAATGTAGATAGAGAGGAATGGGTTGAGGTGCAAGGTAAGTTGGTGTGAGTAAGGATGTGCAGGAGTAGGGTTGGGAAGGCAGAGTGATGGGGATGTGGTGAATGGCACAGCAGGATGAGGTTGAGTGTAGCTTGGCAGTAACGTTTTGTGATCTACTGAGATCATTGAAAGGTTTACACCACTGCAGCCTGGTCCTCCTGACGACATCCCTGCTTGTGTCCTCCTGTGCAATGTGCAACCAGGCTGCATTGGTGTCCTGGGGAGGTGTCTTCCACCCATTAGAAGGGAAGAGAACCACCCTGTTTGCTGTGACTCCCTCCATAAGCATATGGAGGGAGTCATGGGAGAGCCTGGCTGCAGCCGTGCACCTTTGTGCAGTGATTGTCAGTGTTTGCAGCACCTCAGTGCTGTAGAACACTGACAGCACAAATGTCAAACTCAATGTGGACATGGCCCCTTTAAGGAAACCGGCTGATGACGTGTCATCAAATGACGTCATCGGACCCGCTTCCTATTAATTGGCTGGGAACCTCACAGGACGGGCTTAACAGGGCACATCATCGGAATACGTTGTTGGAGGCCGGGATCGACACAGATGCGGGGTCCTCACACACCACGGACATCGCCCGCCCCGGACCCACCGAGGCTGGAAAAATCCAGCCCTACCTGTGTTGTTTCCATAGTGGCCTCCAGTGGTTGCTTTATGTACTGCAGGTCAGGCTGCTCCACGTCCAGTACCAGTGGGCAGAGCGTGGGTGGCACATATTCTGCCCACTGGTACTTGAAAGTTGCGCCAGGGTTTTACAACTGGCATAGGACCCCGATTTAAATATCGAAATAAGGATCTGGCCAGTTCCAGGCAGGCGCGCTGGCCGTCCATTTCGAGGCCTTCTCGAAAATTGAGTCGGCTGGGCCTCGGGCGGGCCAGTGGGTAGGATTTCCTTTTCCAATTTTCGCCTGCCTACTGCCCCATTTTGTGGCATGAGCAGGTTCTGTAGGCGAAGGAAAATTGCCCCTAATACCTTGGATGAACTGTTTCGCTCTGTTAAGAAGACTGCAAACCCACTGAGTGAGGCAAAGAAATGATACAATAGCAGCATAAAAATAGCATACGGGTGTCTCAGCACAGAAAGTAGCCCAGGCTCGTTCCAGAATTGATCGATGAGATTAAAATTTGACTGAAGCCTTTGTAATTGGTTTTGACTCTGCTGGCAGCAACTCTGAGCTGTTTGTGGCTATTGTGATGTAAATACATCGATAACTATCTGCATATTTTATTTGCACAATTGATATCTATGCAAGTAACAATTGCACGAATCCAAATGTGATAAGCAACAGGTTAAAACTATTGTGGGAAGGATTTTGATTCTCCCCCCTCGGCAGGAACAGAGCAAGCGAGCGGCTAAACTGGAGCGTCACCGTTTCCCATTGCGTTCCCACCAATTTCCGATTTTAATGCCAATGGTTTTGGCAGCGGATGAGCTGCCCACCGGACTCAGGGGAGAGCCTCGTCCATCAATGCCAATCGGGGTCTTATGATGCCAATGGGTTCCTGATGGTATTTTAACCTCACTCGCCACAGCCAGAAGGCAGTGGAGGCCTACCAGGAGTATCCCTCCAGGCCTCACAATGAAAATCTGAGCCTCTGCTGTCCCGGGCTCCCTCCCCATCCATGAGACCATGCCAAAACCCCACTCTCACCCCAGCCCCCTACTGCCCCCCACCCCCGCTATCTGGATTTTCAAAAGGCCTTCGATAAAGTACCCCATAATAGACTGATGAACAAGGTCAGAGAATGAGGAGTCAGGGGCCAAGTAGCAGAATGGATTGCTGGCTGTCTTCAGGACAGAAAGCAGAGAGTAGGAGTAAAGGGTAGCTATTCACAGTGGCAGAAGGTGGGTAGTGGTGTTCTACAAGGATCAGTGCTGGGACCACTGCTGTTCACAATTTACATTAACAATTTAGACTTAGGAATCAAAAACACATTATCTAAATTTGTGGATAACACCAAATTAGGGGGGATTGTCAATACTGAGGAGGACTGCAACAAATTACAGGAGGACATTAATAAACTTGCAAAATGGGCAGATAATTGGCAAATGAAGTTCAACACAGATAAATGCGAGGTATTACATTTAGGTAGGAAGAATAGGGAGGTCACTTATCACTTGGAGGGTGGGAGTCTAGGTGGGGTAGAGGAACAAAGGGATCAAGAGTACAAATACACAAATCACTAAAAGTTGCGCCATAGGTTAGCAAGGCCATAGAAAAAGAAAACCAAGCAATAGGGTTTATTTCTAGAGGGATAGAATTGAAAAGTAGGAAAGTTATGCTAAACCTGTATCGAACCTTGGTTAGACCACACTTGGAGTACTGCGTACAGTTCTGGTCGCCATATTATAAAAAGGATATAGAGGCATTGGAGAGGGTGCAGAGAAGATTCACAAGGATGATGCCAGAAATGCGAGGGTATACATATCAGGAAAGGATGAACAGGCTGGGTCTCTTTTCTCCTTGAAAAAAGAAGGCTGAGGGGTGGCCTAATAGAGGTCTTTAAAATTATGAAAGGTTTTGATAGAGTGGATACAGAGAGAGTGTTTCCACTTGTGGGGAAGAGCAAAACTAGAGGCCATCGATATAAGATAGTCACCAAGAAATCCAATAGGGAATTCAGAAGAAACTTCTTTACCCAAAGAGTGGTGAGAATGTGGAACTCGCTACCACAGGGAGTGGTTGAGGCAAACAGTATAGATGCATTTAAGGGGAGGCTAGACAAGCATATGAGGGAGAAGGGAATAGAGGGTTATGCTGATAGAGTTAGATGAGGAAAGACGGGAGGAGGCTCGAGTGGAGTATAAACGCCTCCATGGACTGGTTGGGCCGAATGGCCTGTTTCTGTGCCGTATATCCGATGTAATCCTATGTACTTGCCTGCATGCCGGCAAACCTTCCCGTAGTGCCGGCAGATGGCCTCTGGTAAAAGCGCCCCCCTCCCCCGCCAGTCAGCTGCCACTTCCCGCACATTTCAGGCAGGCATGACCGGCGGCACGTAGATGAGGCCGTGAGTTAAAATTCCCCCGGGCCCGAATGCTGCCAGAGTGTGTGTTTTGCACGCATCCCTCCTCCTGTCTAAAACCCACTCTAGGTTAAAATCCACACCAGTCTTTTTTTTCCCCAACAAATGGCAGCTGTGTGATTGACTCCTCACAAGAACAACTGAAGTAACATAACATCCATCTAATAGATTCTAACGAAAACCAATCATTGCAACTTTCTTGGGTACAGTGGAGGGAATCATTAATAAAAATAAGAGAAGTAGAACTCAGTTGGTGTGGTAGTGGAATATATCTGCAAAACAGCCTTGGGATATTCCAACAGAAATTCTTAAAGGAATAGACGTATTTTCGCCTGTTTGGAGCCACTGGAACTTGAGCCAAGTGGAGGAGTTCTGAAATATCGCAGAACTGATTTGTTTACTCTAATTAATTTGACTTACAATTTAACAGATGCCATATGCTTTTAACTTTGATGTTGTCTTGTTGGGCATTCAGACGGGGAAACAGTAGATCTGTTGAAAGTTGTTTACAAAAGGGTTCTGTTTTTGCAGTTTACTCAGTGCTGCCTGACGTCAAAGGAAATCAGTCAGGATGATGGATGGGCTGCTGGGATTCAGCCTACAGTACATCATCTTCAAACTGAAACAATAGCTTTCATCCAGGAAACAGTCGCTGGTGTTGGATTGCAAATGATGTGCTTCAGACCATATCCTTTAAAGAGAAGGGGGGAGAAATTCGGTACCTTAGCCTGTCCTGTTAGCTACTCCGGGGGGTGGGCCAATAACGGGGCGCTAACAACTTACCGCCCGGGCGCAGCAAAAGAAACGACTCCCGCTAAATTCACCTGGAGGTTTGTGGCGGCGGTAACCCCATAGCACCACGATCTCCTGCGCCCGGAGATCGTGACGTCATCGTGCTGCGCATCGCCCCGGTAGCGCCCCGGACCCGAACTTCGGTTCCTTCCCCCCTGCAGCATCGCCGGCCGAAAACACCGACAGCTGCAGGAAGCGCTGTTTAAAGGGGATGATGGCTGCGGGGGGGAAATTATTTTTGTGACACTTAACACGGTGGCATAGTGGTTAGCACTGTTGCCTCACAGCGCCAGGGACCCGGGTTCGAATCCGGCCTCGGGTGACTGTCTGTGTGGAGTTTGCACATTCTCCCCGTGTCTGCGTGGGTTTCCTCCGGGTGCTCCGGTTTCCTCCCACAGTCCAAAGATGTGCGGGTTAGGTTGATTTGGCTATGATAAATTGACCCTTAGTGTTAGGGGGATTAAATACGTGGGGTTACGGGGATCGGGTGGGATATGTGTCGGTGCAGGCTCGATGGGCCGAAATGGCCTCTATCTGCACTGTGGGGATTCTGTGATTAACGCTAATTTTTAATGATTTTCTTGGGTGGCGATCGATCAGCCCTGCACTCTGCTACAGTGCTTGGGGCTGATCATGGCAGCTCATGGCTGCCGTCGGTGACAAGCTACCTCTTTTCAATGTAGAGGCGGCAGCGATGGCCCTTCCCTTTAAGGGAGAGAAGGAGCCTCCGTTCCCGACAGTGCCGCCCTTGACATTGGGCAGCGCTGCACCGCTACCGCTGGCTGTTAGCACTCCAAGGGAAGTGGTAGTGCTTGATTTAGTGCTCCACTTCTTTCCTGGAGCGCTAACACCCAATTTCATGGAACCTGAGAATGATTAGCGCCTGGCGCTAATTTTTCAGGGTTTCAAAAGTTACCGCCCCAAATGGGCGATACTGAATTTCTCCTCCAAGGTATTTGGGAGTACAATGCACAGAGTGCTGATTTTCCTTCTATGTACACCTGACACTACCACAAAATAATGGTAACTTTCCATTGAAGTCAAATCGGCTGGAGATATAAAACTGGCAGCCGATCTGATCCCGGCCAGTTTCCTGCCCGGACCACTGCTAAATTCGTCAGGGCCTTTTTCTAGGCCGTCCTGATGGCCGCCTGAATTTAAGTTAAAATTACCCACAATGTCTCCTCTTCACAGTGAGGACACTCTCCATCGTATTGTGTGGCACAGCCATTATGCTAAGTGGGACAGACTAAGGACACATCTATCAGCCCATAACTGGGCATCCATGAGGTCATCAGTAGCAGCGGAACTGTATACAACCACAACATGTAACCTCCAGGCCCAGCTCATCCCTCACTCCACTATCATCATCAAGTTGGGAGATCAACCCTGGTTCAGTGGGGAGTGTAGAAGGGCGTACCAGGAGCAGCATCAGCCATATCTTAGAATGAAGTACCAGTCTAGTGAAGCTATAACACAGGGCTAGCTGTGGGCTAAACATTAAAAGCAGCAGGCTATATACAGAGCTCAGCAATCCCACAGCCAGTGAATCAGGCAAAGCTCTGTAGCCTTACTACAGCCAGTCGAGAGTGGTGGTGAACAATTAGGCAACTAACAGGCTCCATGAGCATCTCAATCCTCAACCATGCCAGAGCCCAGCATATAATACAAGACATGATGTGGATCTGTGTTTAAATTGTGAATTCTGGGAGATTCTCTCACTGCTAACTTACCTGACGAAGGAGCGAACTGCTTCGAAAGCTTGTAAAATTAAATAAATCTGTTGGACTATAACCTGGTGTTGTGCGACTTCTCATTTTTATAATACAAGAGACAAGGCAAAAGTCTTCAGCTAAACGTGCCACATTACAACAGTGACTCCACTTCAAAAAGTACTTCCTTGGCTGTAAAGCGCTTTGAGGCGTCCGATGATTGTGAAAGGCGCTATATAAATGCAAGTCTTTCTTTCTTTCAAATGGACGATCCTACTTAGCCCCCCTCCTGAGAGCATAAGAAATAGGAGCAGGAGTAGGCCATAATGCCCCTCGAGCCTGCTCCGCCATTCAATAAGACCATGGTTGATCTTCGACCTCAACTCCACTTTCCCGCCCAAAGCCCATATCCCTTGATTTGTTTAGATTCCAAAAATCTATCGATCTCAGCCCTGAATATACTCAATAACTAAGCATCCATAGCCCACCGTCATAGATTGCAAAGTCCTGCCAATTCAGTTCACTCCATGTTAAGAAGTGGCTGAATACACAGGATACAGCAAAGGATAGTGGTAAAGACCTGCACACCAGAACGAGCTAGTCCCCTAACCAAACTGCTTCAGTTTAGCTGTGACACTGGCATCTACCTGACAGTGTGGAAAATTGTCCAGGTATATCCTATCCAAAAAAGTAAGGCTAACCTAATCCAGCCAGTTACCTGCCTCCTCCAAATTATCAGTAGCATGATGAAAGAAGTCCCCGATAGTGCCATCAACTGATACCTAATCACCAATAACTTCTTTACCAATGCTCATTTCTGCTTCTGCTAAGGGGTTTGATTTAGTGGGATGGTGAGACTGGTCATCAGAACAGCCCCTGAGAAAGACTGCGGGCATGGGCGGGACCAGATCGACCTTATAGGCATAGTTTCACTAGTACATAGAATCATAGGACAGAAGGAGGACATTCGGCCCATTGTACCTGTGTTGGCGTCTGAAAGAGCACCCAATTAGTCCCATTCCCCTGCTCTTTCCCCATAGCCCTGCAATTTTTTCCTTTTTAAGTATATGTCCAATTTCCTTTTGAAAGTGAAGATTGAATCTGCTTCCAGTACCCTTTCAGGCTGTACATTCCAGATCACAACAACTCTGAGTAAAAAAAAAATCTCCTCATCTCACCTCTGGTGCTTTTGCCAATTATTTTAAATCTGTGTCCTCTGGCTACTGACCCTCCTGCCAGTGGAACCATCAAAACCCTTCATAATTTTGAATAAAGTTCTTCATTCCTGTCTACTGCAGGTGAAGGTTATTGGTGTCTCAGTGCCTCCCTTCATTGTTCCATTAGTGTGGGTGATCTGTGTCCTATTTGAATGATTTATTTAGGCTTTCTGTGTCATTGATGAGATAGAGAACAATGGAAGTAAGATATGTGCCTGCTGGAGAGCCTTGTGTTGCAGAAGACAAGTTCTACTGTAGTTCAAGTTTTATCTCCCTATCTGTGCTCTTCACACTGCGATCCATGCTCTCATTCATGGATTGAAAGTGTTAGCAGATGCTAGACACCAGAGCCATGATAGCAGCAGTCTGAGCTCCCAACGAAGCTGTCAGAACTGTCACCAGAGACTCTATCATTCTGGGCCCCACTGCAGTGATTATAGAGCTGACCACTCACTCCATGCTTAACTGCATAGTTTCAATGCCTTGCTGGATGACCCCACACAAGCTACAGCTGGGCTCCTCTATGCTCCTGGTGTACAGAAATCAGTCCTTTATTGTAGGCTGTGCCCTCAAGGTCTTCATCTGTGCCTCTGCAGCAGGGCTAGGACGCGAGCGCTCCCTCCGACAAGCTACTTCCTGGGCCGCCCCATCCCCCTGTCCATGCTCCTGCGCACCAGTGCTCGGTGAGTCTCCCAGTGCAGACCCCTCTCGTCTTTCCTACAATGCACGCATAGTGCCAGCATCAGCTGGTACTTGCTAAGGTAAGGTCGAGTGACCCTATAATCATCATGAGTGCAAGTGTGAGATTGATGTATTAACCCTTTGTCTCATAGTAAATGTTGCTTCAAAGGGCAGATGAGTAAATTCTGTCTAGGTGGGCTGCTTAATGTGTGTTAAGGGTCAAATGCACATAGTTAAGAGAAATATTTAATATTAATTACCTGTTTTCAAATAGACACAGCTCATCATCTGAGATTGACGCATTATCGGAGGTGGGGGGGTGGGGTGGTGTCCATCCTCACTCTGTATGAGAGTTGCTTTTTCTCACAAGCATAAACGTTATACTAGGAAATCCTGCCAGACTGGCTGATGCCTTTGAACCTTATTTCGACGGGTAGTTTTCCTCATTAGGAAAGTGCGCCTTTTGATCTTACTTTGTCCCAGTTTGTATTTCGAAGCATCTTACAGTGGATATAACTGCTGCCCTGTATCTGGAGTGGATTTCTGCTTTGCATGGCAGTTGAAAGAAAGAAAGAACTTGTATTTATGTAAAACTATTCACATCCTTAGGAAACCCCACAGCCAATGAAGTGCTTTTGAAGTGTAGCCACCGTCGTTTTTCAGGCAAAAGCAGCAGCGAATTTGTGCACAGCAAGGTCCCACAACCATAATGAGATAAATGATCAATTCATTTGTGTTTGGAAGAGTTGATTAAAGGATAAATGTTGTTCCGGACACTGGGAAAACTCCCCTGCTCTTCTTCGAATTGTGCCATGAGATCTTTTACATCCACCCGAACAGCAGATAGGGCTTCGGTTTAGCATCTGATCCAAAAGATGGCACCTCTGGTAATCCAGCACTCCCTCAGTACTGCACTGAAGTGTCAGCCTAGATTATGTGCTGAAGTCCCTGGGGTGGAGATTTCTTGGTTGTTTTTTAAAAGTTCTATTTTAGGATTTGAAAATCAGGAATAAAGTAGACCCCAAACGGCCCAGATAAATTTGGAGCAAAGTAGTGAAAATTAGTTTTTATTTAGAATGTTACTTGGAATTAAGAAAACAAATCAGGGACTAAAGAAAGGCACAGTTAAACTAAACGACAAACCCCAATTATGTACACAGTTCACGGACAATCTCTCGGGGACCACAAAGGTTCTGGTAAATGTATGACCTGTGCGTCAACCAAATTAAAACTTTGGGGCTCTGTTTAATGAAACAGTGTTTATTTGAACAAAATAGTCATTCTCCTCCAAGAATACTTCCGGGCACTGTTTGCTTTCAAGATTTGTTATGTGACCTGGTGTCGGAATACTCACTGCTGTCAGCCAGACATTGTGACTCCTCAACTGAAATACATTTTAAAGACATGAATTAATGCTCCATCGGATCAGTATCATCATCTCATTCATTCATCACTGAAAGACTCCAGGAGAACATTCGCTACTTAAATTCAGAACTCACCTTAATTCCTCTTTGAATTGGGCGCTGAACTCAGGTCCTGAGATCCGTGCCTCACATTAGTCACGTGCATATGCATCATGCATATTAAGAGATGTATGGGCTGTGATAATGTGACTAATGCAATGTGCATACATCCTACAATTTAATTTTCATTGCAAAGATCAGGAAGAATTAATAGCAAATGGAATTACCTCCCTAAACCTCTCCGCCTCTCTACTTCTCTTTCCTCCTTTAAGACGCTCCTTAAAACCTACCTCTTTGACCAAGCTTTTGGTCATCTGCCCTAATATCTCCTTATGTGTCTCGGTGTCAAATTTTGTTTGATAATCGCTCCTGTGAAGCGCCTTTTGACGTTTACTACTTTTAAGGTGCTATATGAATGCAAGTTGTTGTTGTAACCAAAACCCAAAGACCTGAGGAAAGGTCATCGACCTGAAATGTTAACTCTGTTTCTCTCTCTACAGATGCTGCCTGACCTGCTGAGTATTTCCAGCATTTACTGTTTTTATTTCGAATTTTCTCCCTTTATGGCCTTGAAAGGCCTCAACAGAACACACTCCAGTTGAGAGCTGGTGTGACTCCATTTGAGGCCTGCCTCAAACCTTTATTAGAGTAAGGTAATTTATCCCAGAGGGGATTCATTTTCTACTTCAATTGGAGTAACTCCAGTGGAAGCCAAAGAGCTTAAAGAAAAATTCTTTGTCCCAATTGGGCCTCAGGAGACTCGGTTCTACCATAAAAGAGTGGATCAGCTCAGCTCAGGGCCTTAATGTGCCCTTGGTGACCTGCCCCAGCTGTGAAAATGACTCAGTCCCTAGGATTTGGAATGGGGTTTCTATCCTTGGGCGAGGGTGGGCAGGGCATCTGCCCCACCGTATTTACGCGGGCAGGTTGGGCTTCAGGAAATTTACAGGCCTCTAGGTGGAACTTTCCAAGGCTCCGCACTACGGGCCTGCGATTTTCCATCCATTGACATACAGGTGATGTTCTGATAAGCTGACCACTGCTTGCACAGCTCCACTGTTGGTGCAAGGCCTCGGAGTGTCCCGCCCTGTTTCCCTGTCACTTTTTATTTGTGCTGCAAATTTTGGGGGAAAAAATGAACTGAAAAAGTATTATAATTATTCAATGTAGTCTTCAAGTGGCAGGTGAACTATTATTCCTTGGGTGGAGTTATAGAAAAGCAACCTCAAGAATACAATTATACCCTAAGTCTTCAGTTTAGTTCTCATCTGAAATCCTCAGGCTAATAAATTACCATCACAGCCCTCAAATGCTGTCAATGTTTATGTATGTAAGTGATTTTCTTAAGAGTATTAAGGCAGATTTTGCTTTATGCTGTAATCATGCCCTGTTCTGAAACTAGGTAATTGTTAGAGGTTACTAAGGCTTTCCAAATGAAAAAGGAAGCAGTGGAGGTCCTGTAGGAACTAATCGCAATCACGAGTGGCATATTTAGCCCCATGATGCCAGTTTGTTAAATTTAGTGCTAATTAGTCCTGATTGTTCCCATGTTAATTAGCCTGTTTTCCATACTGGGCCGAGCCCTGGTACCTTTTCCCTTCTTGCTGATGAAGGTGACTTTTTATAACTCCTGTGATAAAGATATCAAGCAGGTGTGAGTACCAGTTACCTCTAAATAACTTAAAGCTGACTCTCTATAGCTCAGTGGAGCAAATGTGAGAGGATAGTTATATGTACACACAACATCAGGACACTGAATAGTCAAGTTACTTATTTATTTATTGCAGCTATTTATGATATTGCAGTTGTTGGACAAAGGCAAATAATAAGCGAATAATATACAGTTCAGGAGACAAAGTTGATGCAAATAAAATCAATGTGATATCACTTCAAATATTTCAAATTTCTGGAACTCAATCCTGCTGCTTTTTATAATTATAGTTTCATTCAAATTCCTGTGTGGTTATTGCTCGCTATTGGGAAATAATGGGGGCAATTTTAACCGAACCCTCCCACACTGAGCTCCAGAGATGAATAGACAGGAAAGCAGATCGGATGGGGTGTAAATCAGACGTTCGACCTCAACCCGCCCGTTTCCCGACCAGTTCGGCTAAAATTACCCCCAATGTTTCTCCCTTCCCCCCACTCCCCCCCACACCCCGCCGCCTCCATCCACCCTATCAAAAACAAATGTCTGTCGCTTCTGATAAAATCCTGTCATTGTTTATTGATCTTAAACTCTAAATACTGAAGCTGAAAGATTCTGTTCTCACCACTCCCACACACCAAACCATTACGCGAACCTCCCAAATCTCCTTGGGAAGACAAATCCTGTGTGTAATGAGTGTTTCCACAGTTATAATGAATGTCCTGGATCATTAGAAAGGGTCACAGTTGTTACTGCTGGCATTTTAAACAACTAACTGAAGGGTTTTGTTCATGACCCATTACACATGGTACTTTGAATTTGTCAGCCAGTAGGACACAAAAGCTTAGATTTTGCAATCAATTGTGATTTTTTTTTGATTGGGGAAGGGTATAAAGTGGGGATAAATGATCAACAAAAAAGTTCAGAGATTCATAATGCTGGATCTCTGTTATTTCAGTGCACAGTTTGATGGGTGCAGGAAGCTCTCACCTGAAACAGGTGGGACCTTCATTTCAATATGTTACTATTGTCCTGATTACATTATTTAGATGTACCATAGTGTAAAATGGGTGATGGTGAATGCACAGCCCTTTTACATCTCTCCCAATTTTTATTTCCATTGAAGCAATGAATGAGCGAATAGGATGAGATGAAAGAACAGGAGAAGGTTACAATGAACCCTGAGATCGGGCCAGTCCGCTGACGTCATCATTTCTAAGTCTCTGAAGGCTTCTCTCGCTCTCCACTATTTGCAATGCTTCCTCCTTATATGGGATGACAGGATGAATGTTAGGTGTCCTATTCATGAACGCGTTCTCTCTCTTTTGTTCGGTGTTGTCTTCTCCTGCAACAAGAGTCGAACATTTGAGAGCCTATAATTGTCCTGATATACAGTGTCAGCATGCAGCCCACATTGGGTATGATGATGAAGAACCATCATGTAGATGCATTACATGGGAGGATGACTTTATGTTGAATGCATGCAACTGCAAGTGGAGGAGCAGTTCGAGGAGAAGGCTGGCGGAATCTTGCAGCATAATGGGCTTTCATGCCAACATTGGAAATACTTTTAAGACAGTGTGAGGAGGGAGGTAATTGTAAATGCATTTGTACTATTTAGTAAAATCAATATCATGCAGTGTTTTACAGCTGAATATCATTAAATACAGATTTCAAATTTAACACTTAGAACTTCAATAATCTGTCATTCCTACACCTTTCTAATAAGATGATCAATGCAGAAGTCCTGTTGTGAGATATTACTTTCACCTCATTATTTGTGGTTAACAGCCACTGGGGTACAAACTGACAGCCTTCCGATTACGTACTTAATACAGCAGGACAGATTTACCACCTGATACTTTGAAGGTTCATGTCTGCCTTAGGAAATTACATTGCAACCTTCCTGCCACCAGCTTCTCACCACTGAGTTTCTGTGTTAGTTGGATACATGATTATTCTGTTAAAAAAACGATTGAAGCTGCAATCCATAGAGAAGAAATCACAATATCTATGCTTGATTATAACCTCATATGTATATCTACATGGGCTGTCATCTATCTATATATCAGTATATGTCTTTTCATATCCCTTGGATTATCTTATTTAAGAAATACTAGTGCCTCCTAAATGCAAAGTCAATAAATGCAGTGATTCTACCCTTATGTGCTGTTGCCACTCACCCCAATCCTTATGCCATGTGAAACATCTGGCTCATAATCACCGTCAGCGAATGCACTGCATCCATCGGGTGAATACCTGACCTTCGCTCACTCACAGGTCTGTTTTCTTTCTTGTGTAAATAACAGGCCTTGGCAGATCTCAGATTGCTCCAGGAGCCCACAAAATTCATACTCAATATATGAAATAGAAGAATACAAATGACCAAAATGTTGAAATGGCCCTGATATTAATCCGCTTCCGAGCTGGTTGGGGGGGGGGTGGGGGGAGAGGAATTGCTTGGGGGAAACCCGGAAGTTAATTTAGCGGGTTGGAATCTGCGATCTCAACTCAATTGTACCAATTCATTTTGACTTCAGGGTTTCACATCTCCGAGCTGCGCAGCGGGCATGATGCGTACCTGCACGATGCAATCTCAGCTGTATTTAAAGGAGCAGTACGCAAATGGAAATTAGAGGTGTTCAGGATGGATGGTGGACATAGAGCTAGGGCAGCACTCAGATTCATTAACACCTCTCTAGAATTACTGCTGGGTGCAGTCAGGAGGAGTAGGAGGGACATACTTCTCCCCAGTAATAGGAGGAAGAAACCTGCTGCTCTCACCAGGAAGGCGTGGTTGGAGGTAGCTGAGGAGGTGAGCAGCAGGAGTGTTGTGCCCAGGTCTTGGATGCAATGTTGGAAGAGATTTAATGACCTAATCAGGTCAGGAAAAGTGAGTACATTTGCTGATTCACCTCCATCCTGTGCTTTAACCCCGCCCCCTTTCACTCTGTCTTGCCAAGCGCACTTCATCACATCAGTCCTCACACCCACTCAACTTTCAGCAGCACTCAGCCTTCACTTCATCACATCCCCATTTATCCATCCACCCTTGCCACTCACCCCAATCCTTATGCAATGTGAAACATCTGTCTCATAATCAGCCTCACTGAATGCACTGCATCCATCGGGTGAATACCTGACCTTCGCTCACTCACAGGTCTGGTTTTTCGCTCCTTGTAGGAGAAGAGAGCTCAAAACGCGAGGGAGAGGGACAGAACTGGAGGTGGGCCACCACAAATAGTCCAGCTCCCAGATGCAGCGGAGGAGGCCCTGGAGGTAAGTGGCACATCTGCGTCCCTCTCAGTTGCAGGTGGAGAGGCAGGGAGCTCGCAGACAGCTGGTGATAGGATTACAAATATCTCTGACACACATATGCTGACATTATTTCATTAATGACTGAACTTTGAGAAAATGTTTGATGATTGTAAAGATTGTGACTTTTCCGCAACTAAATCATATCCCTTTCTTTTGTCTTCTGGGGCCTTCACACCTAGACCCAGAGTTGCAGGACATTCATGAGGACGATTCCTCAGAGGACCTCATTCCTTCTGAGGGTGCACCATCACAGGATGTAAAGCCATGCTCCAGCGCAGATACTCGCACTTCGGTGGATCCACTTAGACAGTTAGTTGGGTTTTCACCTGATGATTCACAACTCACGAGCGAGCACAAGCAGGCACTGATGGCAGGGACAGCTGTGGAAAGTCTGTGTCGGGGGCGCAATCCTCTCTTAGCTCTGCTCAGCCGGACACAGATGCTGATCCCGGGGGCTATCGTTGCGAAGGAGAATGCTAGAGGTGCATCAGCAACTTAGCCAGGTGCTAACAGACATGCCACACACACGCTCCACAATACAGGAGAGGATGGAGGAATCTAACTCCAATGGTAGTGGATTGGTGACACAGGGAATGTCTGCCATGGAGAGAGTGGCCGCCTCCATGGAGCTTCTAGCAAGGCTCTCAAATGAGTCCATGCAGGTCATGACCTCAGCCATGCAGACTTTGGATGCCAACATGTCTGCTGCCTTAAAGAGGACGACAGATATCTTATCCGTGGCCTTACGACTGATCGTCACCAAGCTGGTCTGCAGCAGAGTGGTAGGAGTGATGTGGCACTGGCCCAGGAGAGGAATGATGGTGAAAGATGACATGGAAGGAGAAACTCCAGTCAAAGTGCTCCCACTTCTCACCTGTTGCCCCCCAGCCCCCCTCAGCCGGTACCCGACATACCGCCTCGTCTCCCAGTGGCCGAGTCTGCCCCTGCACAGGTACAGGTGGCGCAGTCTTTGGCGGGGCCCTCGGGGGCTCCAAAACCCAGAGCAAAAAGCATCCCAACAGTCAGGGCAGCAAGCTGAGCAGCCTGCCTCTACCTCTGCTGAAACACACAGGATGAAGCGGTAGGAAGCGTTAGTTCAAGAAATTGTAATTCACCAAGTGTATGCACATGGCTGTTTGACAAAAAGTTATGTTGCTAAATTTCCTTTTTTTATTACAACACATAAAATTTATTGCTCGGCACAACTTCCACATCTTACCCATTATTGCGTCCCGAGTGTCAACTCGCCCTTTCACATTTTTTAAAAATTATTCATTCACAGGATGTGGGCATCGCTGGCAAGGCCAGTATTTATTGCCCATCCCTAGGTGCCCTTGAGAAGGTGGTGGTGAGCCACCTTCATGAACCACTGCAGTCCTGTGTGGTGAAGGTACTCCCATGGTGCAGTTAGGGAGGGAGTTCCAGGATTTTGACCCCGTGACAATGAAGGGACAGCGATATACTTCAAAGTCAGGATGGTGTGTGACTTGCAGGAGAACCTGGAGGTGATGGTGTTCCCATGCACCTGCTGCCCTTGACCTTCTAGGTGGTAGAAGTTGCGGGTTTGGGAGCGGCTATTCAAGAAGCCTTGGCGAGTTGCTACAGTGCATCTTGTAGATGGTACACACTGCAGGCACGCTGCACGGTGGTGGAGGGAGTGACTGTTTAAAGGTGTTTCATAATGAGTGTCAATACATGATGGGATCCACTGGGTGGATGTGCAATGGGTGGATGAGTGGTTGAGGACTGCTTAGTGCAAAGGGAGGGGCACAGGTGGTCCTGGTGGTGGGAACAGACCACAGGATTTCATTTCTTATGTTTTAGACAAGGTGAATCTTCGCAATATTAGGGCACCCCTGGCACCCCAGGCAGCAAAGTAAGCGGCTGGGCTGGTGAGGGGTGCCCCATCATTATCATCCTCCAGTTCCTCCTCTATGTTCTCCTCATTCGAAGATGAGTGATCAGCCCCTTCGTGCTCCATTTTTTTTAATTCATTCATGGAATGTGGGCGTCGCTGGCAAGACCACCATATATTGCCCATCTCTAATTGCCGTTAAGAAGGTGGTGGTGAGCTGCCTTCTTGAACCGCTGCAGTCCGTGTGGTGAAGGTACTCCCACAGTGCTGTTAGGGAGGGAGTTCCAGGATTTTGACCCAGCGACGATGAAGGAATGGCAATATATTTACAAGTCAGGATGGTGTGTGACTTGGAGGGGAACTTGGAGGTGGTGGTGTTCCCATGCGCCTGCTGCCCTTGTCCATCCAGGTGGTAGAGGTCGCGGGTTTGGGAGGTGCTGTCAAAGAAGCCTTGGTGACTTGCTGCAGTGCACCTTGTAGATGGTGTACACTGCAGCCACGGTGCGCCGATGATGGAGGGAGTGAATGTATAAGGTAGTGGTGGGTGGGGTGCAAATCAAGCAGGCTGCTTTGTCCTGGATGGTCTTGAGCTTCTTGAGTGTTGTTGGAGCTGCAGTCATCCAGGCAAGTGGAGAGTATTCCATCACACTCCTGACTTGTGTCTTTTAGATGGTGGAAAGGCTTTGGGGAGTCAGGAGGTGAGTCACTCGTCACAGAATACCCAGCCTCTGACCAGCTCTTGTTGCCACAGTATTTATGTGGCTGGTTCAGTTAAGATTCTGGTCAATGGTGACCCCCAGGATGTTGATGGTGGAGGATTCGGCGATGGTAATCCCATTGAATGTCATGGGGAGGTGGTTAGACTTTCGCTTGTTGGAGATAGTCATTGCCTGGCACTTGTGTGGCGTGAATGTTACTTGCCAATTGTCAGCCCAAGCCTGAGTGTTGTCCAGGTCTTGCTGCATGTGGGCACGGACTGCTTCATTATCTGAGGAGCTGCGAATGGAACTTAACACTGCACAATCATCAGCAAACATCCCCACTTCTGACTTTATGATGGAGGGAAGGTCATTGATGAATCAGCTGAAGATGGTTGGGCCTAGGACACTGCCCTGAGGAGCTGCTGCAGCGATGTCCTGGGGCTGTGATGATTGGCCTCCAACAACCACAACCATCTTCCTTTGTGCTAGGTATGACTCCAGCCAGTGGAGAGTTTTCCCCCGATTCCCATTGACTTCAATTTTACTAGGGCTCCTTGATGCCACACTCGGTCAAATGCTGCCTTGATGTCAAGGGCAGTCACTCTCACCTCACCTCTAGAATTCAGCTCTTTTGTCCATGTTAGGACCAAGGCTGTAATGAGGTCTGTAGCCGAATTGTCCTGGCGGAACCCAAACTGAGCATCAGTGAGCAGGTTATTGATGAGTAAATGCCGCTTAATAGCACTGTCGACAACACCTTCCATCACTTTGCTGATGATTGAGAGTAGGCTGATGGGGCGGTAATTTGCTGGATTAGATTTGTTCTGCTTTTTGTGGACAGGACATACCTGGGCAATTTTTCACTTTGTCAGGTAGATGCCAGTGTTGTAGCTGTACTGGAAGATGTTGGCTAGAGGTGCGGCTAGTTCTGCAGCACAAGTCTTCAGCACGACAGCCGGGATGTTGTCGGGGTCCATAGCCTTTGCTGTATCGAGTGCAGTTAGCCATTTCTTGATATCACGTGGAGTGAATCGAATTGGTTGAAGGCTGGCTTCTGTGATGGTGGGGACCTCAGGAGGAGGCCGATATGGATCATCTACTCGGCACTTCTGATTGAAGATGGTTGCAAACGCTTCAGCCTTGTCTTTTGCACTCACGCGCTGGGCTCCACCATCATTGAGGTTGGGGATGTTCATGGAGCCTCCTCCTCCCATTAGTTGTTTAATAGTCCACCACCATTCACGACTGGATGTGGCAGGACTGCAGAGCTTTGATCTGATCCGTTGGTTGAGGGATCGCTTAGCTCTGTCTATAGTATGCTGCTTCTGTTGTTAAGCATGCATGTAGTCCTATGTTGTAGCTTCCCCAGGTTGGCACCTCATTTTTAGGTACACCTGGTGCTGCTCCTGGCATGTGCTTCTACACTCCTCATTGAACCAGGGTTGGTCCCCTGGCTTGGTGGGAATGGTAGAGTGAGGGATATGCCGGACCATGAGGTTACAGATTGTGGTGGTTTACAATTCTGCTGATTGCCCACAGTGCCTCATGGATGCCCAGTTTTGAGCTGCTAGATCTGTTCTGAATCTGTCCCATTTAACACGGTGGTAGTGCCACACAACACGATGGAGGGTGTTCTTAGTGTGAAGACGGGTCTTCGTCTCCACAATGACTGTGCGGTGGTCACTGCTACCAATACTGTCATGGACAGATGCATCTGCAACAGGTAGTTTGGTGAAGACGAGGTCAAGTAGCTTTTTCCCTGTTGTTGGTTCTCTCACCATCTGCCACAGGCCAAATCTGGCAGCTATGTCCTCCAGGACTCGGCCAGCTCGGTCAGCAGTGGTGCTGTGGAACCACTCTTGGTGATGGACATTGAAGTCCCCACTCAGAGTACATTCTGTGCCCTTGCACTCAGTGCTTCTTCCAAGTGGTGTTCAACACTGGAGCAGTACTGATTCATCAACTGAGGGAGGGCAGTAGGTGGTAATCAGCAAGAGGTTTCCTTGCCGATGTTTGACCTGATGCCATGAGACTTCATGTGGTCCTGAGTCAATGTCGAGGACCCCCAGGGCCACTCCTTCCCGACTGTATACCACTGTGCTGCCACCCCTGGTGGATCTGTCCTGCCGGTGAGACAGGACATACTCAGGAATAGTGATGGAGGATTCTGGGACATTGGCTGAAAGGTATGTTTCTGTGAGTGTGACTATGTCAGCTTGACTAGTCTGTGGGACAGCTCTCCCAATTTTGGCACAAGTCCCCAGATGTTATTGAGGAGGACTTTGCAGGGTTGACTGGGCTGGGTGTGTCTTTGCCATGTCCGAATCCAATGCCTAGCTTGATGCCGGGTGGTCTGTCCAGTTTTATTCTTATTAGCTTTCCTAGCGGTTTGGTACAACTGAGCCAACCACATTGCTGTGGGTCTGGAGTCAAATATAGGCCAGACCGGGTAAGAGCGACAGATTTCCTTCCCTGAAGGACATGAGTGAACCAGATGTGTTTTTACGACAATCTGGTAGTTTCATGGTCACCATTACTGATACTAGCTTTTTATTCCAGATTTATTTAATTAACGGAATTTAAATTCCACAGCTGCTGTGGTGGGATTTGAACTCATGTCTCCGGATCATTAGTCCAGGCCTCTGGATTACTAGTCACAATGCTACCGTTCCCGTCACCTGCAATCCTCCCTGTGGCACAATGTTGTGCAGGACACAGCACACCACTCTTATTATGGACACCCTCGCTGGCGAGTACTGAAGGGCGCCTCCAGATCTATCTGGGCATCTGAAGCGCATCTTCAACATTCCGATGGCTTGCTCTTTGACACACCTGGTGGTCATGTGGCTGTCGTTGTAGCACTCCTGTGCTTCATTGATGGGGTTCCTCACAGGTGTCATGAGCCAAGTTTGAAGGGGTTATCCCATGTCTCCTATGAGCCAGCCCTTAGTCTGCTTCCTGGGCGAAAAGGTCTGGAATGTTGAACTGCCACAGTTTGAAGGCATCATGACAGTTCCCAGGTAATCTGGCGCACACCTGCATGAACCTCTTCTTGTAGTTGCACACCAGCTGTGCATTGATGGATGAATATCCCTTGCTGTTTATAAAAACTCCTGGTTACTGTGGTGGTGCTCGGATTGCCACATGTGTGCAGTCGATGGCACCTGTACCTGTAGGAATCCAGCCAGAGAGGCAAAGCCATGTGCCTGCTCATTCTGGCTACTGTCATCACAGGGGAAGTTTACAGAACTGCCAGCCCTGGCAAACCACCCGTTACCTGCCTTATGTATTTATGTGCAGCGGAGTGCGAGACCCTCGAGTTCTCTCCAGTAGCGACCTGGAAAGATGCGGAGGCGAAAATGTTGAGGGTGGTGTTCACTTTCACAGTCACCGGTAATGTGTGGCCACCAGGTCCAGCAGGGAGCAGGTCTTCTTCTCGGAGGCTGCAGATATCTGCCACCACCTAACGTGACAACCTCAGCCTCTGGAAGCACTGTTCTTCCGAGAGGTCAAGGAAGCTGAACCTCTGTCTGTAAACCCTATGACGTGGGTAGTGCGTCCTGCGACCTCACCTCCTCTGCTGCTCCCCTCCCTCCTGTGTCCCTCTCTGCTGTGCACATTCCTCCTGTGCACCTCTCTCCTGTGCACCTCTCTCCTGTGCACCTCTCTCCTGTGCACCTTCCTCCTGTGCACCTCTCTCCTGTGCACCTCTCTCCTGTGCACCTCTCTCCTGTGTCCCTCTCCGCTTTGCACCTTCCTCCTGTGCACCTCTCTCCTGTGCACCTCTCTCCTGTGCACCTCTCTCCTGTGCACCTTCCTCCTGTGCACCTCTCTCCTGTGCACCTCTCTCCTGTGCACCTCTCTCCTGTGCACCTCTCTCCTGTGCACCTTCCTCCTGTGCACCTCTCTCCTGTGCACCTCTCTCCTGTGCACCTTCCTCCTGTGCACCTTCCTCCTGTGCACCTCTCTGCTGTGCACCTCTCTCCTGTGCACCTTCCTCCTGTGCACCTCTCTCCTGTGCGCCTCTCTCCTGTGCGCCTCTCTCCTGTGCACCTCTCTCCTGTGCACCTCTCTCCTGTGCGCCTCTCTCCTGTGCGCCTCTCTCCTGTGCGCCTCTCTCCTGTGCGCCTCTCTCCTGTGCACCTCCCTGCTGTGCACCTCTCTCCTGTGTCCCTCTCTCCTGTGCGCCTCTCTCCTGTGCGCCTCTCTCCTGTGCGCCTCTCTCCTGTGCGCCTCTCTCCTGTGCGCCTCTCTCCTGTGCGCCTCTCTCCTGTGCGCCTCTCTCCTGTGCGCCTCTCTCCTGTGCCTCTCTCCTGTGCGCCTCTCTCCTGTGCACCTCTCCTGTGTCCCTCTCCGCTGTGCAACTCCCTCCTGTGCACCTCCCTGCTGCGCACCTCCCTCCTGTGTCCCTCCCTGCTGTGCACCTCTCTCCTGTGCACCTCCCTGCTGTGCACCTCTCTCCTGTGCACCTCTCTCCTGTGCACCTCTCTCCTGTGTCCCTCCCTCCTGTGTCCCTCCCTGCTGTGCACCTCTCTCCTGTGCACCTCCCTGCTGTGCACCTCTCTCCTGTGCACCTCTCTCCTGTGCACCTCTCTCCTGTGCACCTCCCTGCTGTGCACCTCTCTCCTGTGCACCTCTCTCCTGTGCACCTCCCTGCTGTGCACCTCTCTCCTGTGCACCTCCCTGCTGTGCACCTCTCTCCTGTGCACCTCTCTCCTGTGCACCTCCCTGCTGTGTCCCTCTCTCCTGTGCACCTCTCTCCTGTGCACCTCCCTGCTGTGCACCTCTCTCCTTTGCACCTCTCTCCTGTGTCCCTCTCTCCTGTGCACCTCTCCGCTGTGCACCTCTCTCCTGTGCACCTCTCTCCTGTGCCCCTCTCTCCTGTACACCTCCCAGAGCTTTGAGTGATGATGCTCCTGCCCCATTTCATGTTATGAGTGAGGTTGTCTTTTGGAGGGAGATAAGTAAATGTTCAAAGCATGTGAGTGGCATGGACACTTGCCCCATCTGAATGCATGCATCCCGTGATGATAAGAAGAGCAGGTTAATCACTTTAAGTGAAATGTCCTTCAAGAGTAGCAGGAGCCCTTCTGGCTGGCTATGTGAATTGACAGATTGATTGTTAATTCAGCAGGTGCTTAAGTGTTTTGAGATAGTGTCTGTTTGCCTTAATCAGTTTCTTTGACACTCAGGTGCTGAGAGAGAAAGCGTATGAGGTAAGGAGGGGAGTGATGACAGTAGGAGTGTTAGAGGATGTGTATTGGCACCAGTGCCTAGACTTACCATAGCCACCCTTGTGAGGCCATTTAACCTCTTCCTGCACTGTGAGGCAGTTCTTAGAGTGGTGGAGGTAGCACTGACTGCCTCTGCCACATTCCTCCACACAGCCTGACCCACCCTCTCATGGGGCTTCCTGCTCTCAGCCCCCAACAGTCTTGCTCTTCTGGCCTTCAATTCTGCCACAAAGGATAAGAACTTAAGAAATAGGAGCAGGAGGAGGCCATACGGCCCATCGAGCCTGCTCCGCCATTCAATAAGATCATGGCTGAACTTCTACCTCATCTCCACTTTCCAGCCCTATCCCCATATCCCTTGATTCCCTTAGTACCCAAAAATCTATCGATCTCAGACTTGAATATACTCAACGACTGAGCCTCCACAGCCTCTGGGGTAGAGAATTCCAAAGGATGTCTGACAGTCTGTTGACACACCCAAGGCTGCTGCACTGTCAGACATTTGGGCCACTGTTGTCTGCAGAAACATCGGTGCCCCTTTAAATGGCTACAGCCCTACATTTCCCTCCCTCCCAGCAGCAGTAAAGCTACGCGGAGTGATATTACTGCACTAAACCCACCCTGCCTATCACATGAGGACCCTGGGAGGAAGGTTCAGTAAGGTAGCCGTGCTTCACCTGAGCGGTGTTAGTCCTGCTCTGCTGGTAACCTGCCAACAGGAGGAGAATCCATCCCTGGGTGTCAACTGTGCTCCTTGGTGCTGCATCCTCTCAAGGCCCAAAGTATGCCCATGATGTGAGGAGCTCATTAATAAAATAATCACATCTCCCTCCCTTTATTATTCCGCCCGCCGTCCAGAATCCACCATGATCCCAGCCCAGATTCCTGGGTCATGGGTTATTACGTATTCATGGAGGCCTATCGACAGGATCCACTTCAGGAAGTGAGGGCCCACCACTGGCCCTGAGGAAGATTCAAGTGGTTCTGCAGTGGGATCGCTGAGTCCAAGGTCTTCAGCAGCTAAGGGACTAGGCCAAAATGGAGGGAAAGGAGGCTGCTACAAGGCCCTCTTCCTCCATCACAAAACTTCAGGGTTTCCCTGCCACTACCCCCAGGCTTCAACTGATAGTCCTGGGGATTGGCGGTAAAAAAGGGCGAACAGGAGGGAAATCGGCCAGGAACCCAGGTCTGGTCTCGCTGCCAGCATCTGCATGTTGTAGACAGGGAAGGGGCAGCCAGCAGGGGAAGGGGAAAGAAATTAAGGTTGGGACAGGGAGGCTGCAGTAGGCCTTGCCATCTGATTTCCCCTTTTTTTTGCCATCCCACATTTCAGTTCGATGACCTTTGGTCAGAATTGGTTGAAGTTACAGATTTAACAGTTTATAAGCAAGTATTGTAAGGGGTTTTCTCTGATACTGGTCCCCCGTTACACACAGTTCTTGGATGTCAGGATTTATAAGAACAAAATACACACGGCACAGGGTTTTGGCTCAACCTTTGATTCGTTCGTTTATTGAACACACACACACAATTACTTCCCCAGTATAAATCCCTACGATTTATATCAGGCTAACAACCCCAAAACACAAACCCCTACACAAGGGTCATTTGCATCGACACAAGATGACACAGTTAAACCCTGTCCGCGATTTGACTGTTACATATAAAGTTACCCAGACTCAATCACAAAAACCTTATTATGATCTGACTGAAACTCACAAACTTACTCAGACTCAATCATAAAAGCCCCCTCTATGATTTGGCCGAAACATACAATCACCACTCCCGATCGGCTGTCTCCTGGAGTTGATTGTAGGCCCGAATCTTTCTGTTCGCTGTTCTGCCGTCGGCTTCCCCACTGTCTTCGAAATGATCTTACTTTAAACCAAAACCAACCTTTAGTATTTCCTGGCCCCCTCTGAGCATGCGATGGCCGTATCAGAATGTGTGAATTGTTCCTGGTATTGTCCATTGATTTGAGATATCTTTTTGACAATGCAACCCTCCCAAAGTGACTGCATGTGCGAAGTTGTTGGTTTCTGTTAGCATTTGTATTCAAAAGGTTCGAGGCCCGGCCCATTGTCTAGGCCTGCACTGAAATTCGTTATTCGGGTGCCATGGTCTAAGGTGGACAATGTAACCCCTTAAGGAACATGAATATGCGGATGTTCTCGTTCAGACTTTAGATTCGTATATTAGATTGTCCAGTCTCTTGAAGGTTCGTAGTTTCGGCTGCAATGTTTGAATTAACCCTTTATTGCCGAGCCCTTTTTGCGGGCTGTGCACTTTTGGGTTTTTATATTTCATAGTCCAATATTTTTACCGTTGGCGGGGGGGGAGGAATCGATCCTACAGTGCAGAGCCTGGGAAAAGTGGGGAGAGGGGAGAAGAAAAAACAAAAGGGAAGGTCTGTGATAGGGTGGAAGGCAGGAGAGATTAAATGACAAAAGGGATGATGGTGCAAGGCAAAAAGGGGGTGATAATTGGACAAGTGAAGAAACAAAAGATGGGTCTTGAGGAGCTGCAAATGGCAACGGCAGAACCATTACCAGCTCCGCTGTCCAAAAATGGAAGCAGTGGTTATGTTCTGAAGCTAATGAACTCAATGTTGAGTCCGGAAGGTTGTAAAGTGCCGATCAAAAAACAAGGTGCTGTTCCTTGAGTTTCTGTTGAGTGTAGGGGTCAGAGAGGTTAGAGTAGGTGTGGGACAGAGATTTAAAATGGTAAGCGACCGGAAGCTCAGGGTCACCCTTGCGGTTCAGCAAAGCGATCACCCAATCTGCATTTGGCCTCCTCAATGTAGAGGAGATCGCATCATGAGCAGCGAATACAGTATACTAAATTAAAAGAGGTACAAGTCAATCAATTTTTCACCTGAAAGGAATGTTTGGGGCCCTGGACGGTGGAAAGGGAGGAGGTGAAAGGGCAAGTGTTGCATCTCCTGCGCATGCACGGGAAAGTGTCGTGGAATGGGAAGCAGGTGTTGGGATGGTTGAAGAGTGGACCAGTGTGTCGCGGAGGGAATGGACCCTTCTGAATGCTGAAAGGAGAGGGGAAGACATGTTTGGTGGTGGCATCTGCTGGAAGTGGTGGAAATGGCAGAGGGTGATCCATTGAATGTGGAGGCTGGTGGGGTGGAAGGTGAGGACAAGGGAAATCCTATCGTGGTTCTAGGAGAGGGGAAGGGGTGAGGGCAGAAGTGCGGGAAATGTGACGGACACGGTCAAGTGCCCCGTCAACCACAGTGGAGGGGAATGCTCCAGCGCTCCGCTTCTTCCTTGAACGGAGGCCCAACCAGTCCCCATCCACAACCACCCTCCTCCGCCAGGCTGAACCTCTTCTCACATTGAACAATTTCTCCTGTGACTTCATTCACTTCCTCCAAATAAAAGGTGTCGCTATGGGAACCCATATGGGTCCTAGCTATGTCTGCCTTTTCATGGGATATGTGGAACATTCTTTGTTCCAGTCCTACTCAGGTCCCCTCCCTCACCTCTTTTTCCGGTGCATTGATGACTGTATCAGTGCTGCTTTCTGCTCTCACCCCGAATTGGAAAATTTCATCAACTTTGCTTTCAATTTCCACCCCTCCCATGCCTTAACATGGTCCATCTCTGTAATATATGTGGGTAGAACAAATGAAGGACAGAGACACGATGAGTTGCTAGTCCATGTGCTTGCTTATTAGAAATAACAACAGAAAGTGCTGGAAACACTCAGCAGGTCAGGCAGCATCGAGGAGAGAGAAACAGAGTCAATGTTTCGGGTCGAACCCTTCGTCAGAACTGGAAAAGGTTAGGGAAGAGAGATTTTTAAGCAGGGGCAGGGAGGAGGGGAGGAAGAACAAAGGGAAGGTCTGTGATAGGATGGAAGGCAGGAGAGATTGAATGACAAAAGGGATGATGGTGCAAGGCAAAAGGAGATGGTAATGGGACAAGTTAAGAAACAAAAGATGGCTCTAGATGATGTGTCAATGATGGTGGCAGCAACATTAACAGCTACCATGGGAGGAAACAAGATTATTAGGCCAGAATGAACTGAGCATGCTCATACTAAACCATGTGATAATACTTTACACTGCTTTCCCCCTTAAAAAAAATGTATGAATTCCCCTCTCAAATACAACAAAACTATGGTCCCACCTTTCCCAGTATTACATGTACCACATAACAAAAACTCCTGGCTTTTTAAAAAAAATGAACTGCAAATCCAGTTTAATAACAGGTTTGCGGAACCTTCCTGATCTCCTTAAAGAAGGTTTTGGTGTTGAACCAATTTTCGGGCTGTTTTGTTTTGGTTCCGAACTCAAAGATGATCCTGTTTCTATCTCAGACTTGTTTGAACCTGGTACTTAAGTTACTGAAGTCTGAACTGAGTGAAACTCATGTATGTGTTCATGATCAAGTGGTTCAAGATCACTGTCCAATCCAGGCCAGTAAACAAAGAATCATAGAATCATAGAAAGTTACAGCACGGAAGGAGGCCATTTCGACCCATCGTGTCCGTGCCGGCCAACAAAGAGCTATCCAGCCTAATTTCACTTCCCAGCTCTTAGTCTGTAGCCCTGCAGGTTAGAGCATCCCAAGTGCACATCCAAGTACTTTTTAAATGTGGTTAGGGCTCCTGCGTCTACCACCCTTTCAGGCAGTGAGTTCCAAACCCCCACAACCCTCTGGGTGAAGAAATTTCCCCTCAAATGTCCTCTAAACCTTCCACCAATTACTTTAAATCTGTGCCCCCTGGTTTTTGACCCCTCTGCTAAGGGAAATAGGTCCTTTCTATCCACTTTATCTATGCCCCTCATAATTTTATACACCTCAATAAGGTCTCCCCGCAGCCTCCTCTGTTCCAAGGAAAACAGGCCCAGCCTATCCAGTCTTTCCTCATAACTAAGATTCTCTACTCCCGGCAACATCCTTGTAAATCTCCTCTGTACCCTCTCTAGTGCAATCACATCTTTCCTGTAATGTGGTGACCAGAACTGCATGCAGTACTCCAGCTGAGGCCTAACTAGTGTTTTATACAGTTGAAGCATAACCTCCCTGCTCTTGTATTTTATGCCATGGCTAATAAAGGCAAGCATTCCGTATGCCTTCTTAACCACCTTATCTACCTGGCCTGCTACCTTCAGGGATCTGTGGACATGCACTCCAAGGTCCCTTTCTTCCTCTACGCTACTCAGTGTCCTACCATTTAATGTGTATTCCCTTTCCTTGTTAGCCCTCCCCAAATGCATTACCTCACACTTCTCCGGATTGAATTCCATTTGCCACTGTTCTGCCCACCTGACCAATTTATTGATATCTTCCTGCAGTCTACAGCTTCCTTTTTCAGTATCAACCTCACAGTTGATTTTAGTATCATCTGCAAACTTCTTAATCATACCCCCTATATTCAAGTCTAGATCATTGATGTATACCACAAAAAGCAAGGGACCTAGTACTGAGCCCTGCGGAACCCCACTGGAAACAGCCTACCAGTCACAAAAACACCCATCAACCATTACCCTCTGCTTCCTGTCTCCGAGCCAGTTTTGAATCCAACTTGACACTTTGCCCTGGATCCCATCGGCTTTTAACTTCGTGACCAGTCTGCCATGTGGAACCTTATCAAAAGCCTTGCTAAAGTCCATATAAACTACATCAAATGCACTACCCTCATCTACCCTCCTGGTTACCTCCTCAAAAAATTCAATCAAGTTTGTCAGACACGACCTTCCCTTAACAAATCCGTGCTGACTATCCTTGATTAATCTGTGTCTTTCTAAATGAAGATTTATCCAGTCCTTCAGAATTCTTTCCAATAATTTTCCCACCACCGAGGTTAGGCTGACTGGCCTGTAATTACTCGGTCTATCCTTTTCTCCCTTTTTAAAGCTTCTTGAAATTGATTTCATACTGACGATCCCTGAATGTTCAGTATGAAGTTCGGCCAGAATTCTATCTCTCAAAGAAATAGGTATCACCACTCTGTTTCCCCACTTGATACAACCTTGCTCACAAGACAATTCAGTACGACGGTTATGGAATGGTTTCAACTCTGTGTCCAGACACTGATCAGTCCATCCATTCAAGGTGTTCTCATACACACTTTTCAGTACTGAGCCCTTTTGAGCCTCATCTGCAATCTCAGTTGCATTCATTGGAAAGTCTTTGTCAACTGCCCCTAGTGTGAAAATCTCACCTTCACTCCCAACACATGAGTCTTCATGTGGCAACCTGGACAAGGCATCTGTGATTGCGTTTTGCTTTGAAGTGCAATATTCAATCGTATAGTCATATTGTGACAACAACACTGCCCAACATTGCATTCTTGATGCGACCATTGCAGGGATGGCAGATTTGGGCCCCAATATTGCTCGGAGCAGTTTGCGATCGGTTATCAGGGTAAACTTTCTGCCGATCAGGAACTGTTGGAATTTCTTGATTCCAAATACTGTGGCGAGTGCTTCCTTTTCAATTTGCGCGTAGTTTCTTTCACTCTTTGTGAGGGTTCGCGATGCGAACGTAATTGGTTTCCCTTGCCCATCATCCATTCTTCTTCTACGGCAGTCCCTCGGAACCGAGGATAACTTGCTTCCACACTAAAAATGAGTTCTCAGGTGACTGATGAGTTCAATGCGGGACCTACAGTCTCTGTCACAGGTGGGGCAGACGGTGTCTGAAGGGGCGGGTGGGTGGGGTGCTTGGGTTGACGTGCGCTCCTTCCACTGTTTGCGCTTGGCTTCCGCTTGCTCCCGGCGAAGAGACTCGAGGTGTTCGGCACCTTCCCGGATGCTTCTTCTCCACTTTGTGCGGTCTTGGGCCAGGGATTCCCAGGTGTCGGTGGGGATGTTACACTTTTTCAAGGAGGCTTTGAGGGTGTCCTTGAAGCGTTTCCTCTGCCCACCTGGGGCTCTCTTGTCGTGTTGGAGCTCCGAGTAGAGCGCTTGTTTTGGGAGTCTCGTATCGGGCATGCGGACGATGCCCATCATCCATTACGTGGCTTATGACATGCAAACTTAAGCTCACACTCTGTGTCGTAGCACACAAGTACAGCATCACTAGAGAGGCTTCTCTTACAAGCGTCGTAAGCTTCCTGTTGCGCTTTCGTCCACTTCCACTGGACATCCTTCTTAAGGAGCTCCTGCAATGAAACTAATATGGTCATTAACTCAGGTAAGAAACGTGCGTAGTACTGAACCATTCCAAGGAAAGATCTTAACTCAGAAATGTTCTGTGGCTTTGGAACATTGATGACAGCATCAACCTTTGCCTTCACTGGTTGCAAGCCATTTTCATCAACTTTCAGACCAAGGTACACAACCTCGGGCTGCACAAAAGGCACATTTGCTCCTTTTCAATTTGACATTGTGGGAATTCAACCTTTGAAGCACCAGATCTAACACTTCTAGATTTTCTTCCTCGCTGCTTGTTGTGATCAGCACATCGTCTTGATTGCATAAGCAATTTGGAATTCCTTGCAAAATCTTATCCATCGTAGCCTGGGAGATTTTGGGGGAGGACTTTACATCATACGGCAACTTGGTGTATGAGTACAGTCCCTTGTGTGTGTTGATGGTGAGATATTGTTGACTCTCTTTGTTGACATTCAGCTGAGCGTAAGCATGCGACAGGTCAAGTTTGGAGAAAACCTTTGACCCAGAGAGTGCTGCATACAATTCTTGTGATGCAGGTAACGGGTACTGCTCATCGTCAACTGCTTGGTTGATAGTAACTTTGTAGTCACCGCACAAGTGTACAGTTTTGTCTGCTTTGGGCACTACCACAATCAGGGTAGCCCGTTCACTTTTGTCAGTTTTTACTAGCACTCTGTTCTCTCTGAGCTTCGCTAGCTCCTCCTCCACCTGACTTTTCAACGCATAGGGGACCAGCTTTGCCTTAGAATAGACAGGCTTCGCATTGGACTTGATGTGGATATGCGCGCCATACCAAGTGATGCCCTCATAACTGTCTGTGAACATGCTTTTATACTTGTTCAGCATTGTGTTGAGTTGCTTCTTTGAAGCATCTACACCGAAGATGTGTTTCCAGTCTAGTTTCAACTTTCTCAACCAGTCTTTGCCCATGAGAGTTGGCCTGTTGTTGTAGCTCACTACAATAATAGGCAGCTTTACTGACTGGCCATTGTGTTGAACTGTCTATTCCATTTGTCCACATGTCTCTAGGATTTCTCCAGAGTAAGTTTTGTACAGTACTCTTTGTAAGTGGTATTTGATTAAATTTATTCTCATATGTGTCCTTACTTGTGTTACAGCAGTCCGCTGCCGTGTCGATACACTTATCAATATATTGGTCATTGATCAAAAGTTTTGTGCGGAAGTCTTTCTCATGACTGCTAGCATTGTTGCTAATGGCATAGATACTGTAGATGTCTAGTTTTTCAACATCAGGTGTGTTCACTTCAATATTGTGAACTCCTCCCTTTTGTTGTCGCTGCTTTGCATTGCCACTAGAATAGTTCTTACTTCCTGCTTTCGATCTATTGAAATATGGACTCGCTTCTGGCAGTGAAAACACTTCGCATTTCTGTATTAGCAGGACTGTGGTGAGTGATTTCCATTGCAGCGATAACAATTCACTGAACTGCTGTCATTGACATGCTTTTGACTTGGTCTCGCAACTTTAGGTTTGGCGGTGGCTTTGTGACTGTCGACCTCAGCTGCACTGGTCACTTGAGTTGGACGGAGCTCCCTAGCATTCTTAGACGCCATCTCCATAGATAGGGCAATTTTGCATACTATGTCAAACGTTAGGTTCGGAGTGTTCAGTAACTTGGACTGTCGGCGCTCATCCACCAGTCCACACAAAAACTTATCTCGTAACGCACGATTAAAAAATGTGCCGAAGTTACAATGCAAAGACAGGTAATTAAGAGCCACAATGTACTCACTGATAGTTTCACTTTCTTTTTGGTTTCTGGTATCAAACTTATAGCTCTCTGCTATTTCTAATGGCTTTGGGTCGAAATGGTCCTCGATATTCTCGACAATGTCTTCAAACAACGCATCCTCCGCTTTCCCTGGCGTGAGTAGGTTTGTCAACGTTCTGTAGACATCTGGCCCGATATCCGTTATAAAAATTGCTTTCTTCCATTCACGAATTACTTTATTTTGAGCTTGAAAATTCTCATATGCACCTTCAGTCTCAATAATGTTATTGGCCCCAAAAAACATCTCCATCCGCTCAATGTAAGAACTGAATGGTTCGCGAGCTCGGTCATACATGCCGAGGCTTCCGATGAATCCCATAGGCGCGGCCATGATTGTCCTGATCCCATTGAACAGTGACTCAGCACGCTACCTGTGTACCTGTGGGAATCAACGCCACTGTTGCTGTGTATGCATACACACAAAGGCGAAGCACAGATGATTCTGTATGATCATTAACGGTAAAACATCGCAAAAATTCAGTTTAGGTGTCACAAATTCACTTTGAACTTGTCCACTCGAAGATTGAACACTGTGTCCTTCCATGATCCCTAAAAATGGCTTTGGGATCCCATCCTTGGTGCCAAAATGTAATATATGTGGGTAGAACAAATGAAGGACAGAGACACGATGAGTTGTTCGTCCATGTGCTTGTTTATTAGACCAGAACGAACTGAGCATGCTCATTCTAAACCATGTGATAATGCATTACAATCTCCGACTCTTCCTTTCTCTTCTTCAACTTCTCTAACTCTATTTGTGGGGATAGGCTGTCAACCAATATCTACTATAAGCCCACCGTCTCCCAAAGCTACCTTGATTATACTTCCTCTCACCCCGCTTCCTGTAAGGACTCTATTCCATTCTTCCAGTTCCTCCGTCTCCATCACATCTGTTCGGATGATGCCACCTTCCATACCGTTAACTCTGTTTCTCTCTCCACAGATGTTGCCTGACCTGCTGAGTATTTCCAGCATTTTCAGTTTTTATTTCAGATTTCCAGCATCCACAGTATTTCTGGTTTTGTTTAAGCCTTAACAACCTTGGGGAGTTTGCCATGTGTGGCTGGCATGTCCACTGGATCTTTAAAGCAACTAAAGCCAATTATAGTTATATCGTGGACACATAAACTAGAGTGTCTAATGATAGATTCCACCGAAGAAAAAAGCATAATAATCATTCGAGACAAGGTTATAGATAATTTCTTTTTGCCACCTGTTAACTGGGCACAATTAGTGTAAATTGCAATTCAGATGTCTTCCTACTGCCTGATGTTTTCAATTAAATATCATTATATTAAATTTAATTTTGCATTCTACACTAGATTTGAACTGCGTTTTAAACAATAATTTTGTTCTGTTTGGTGATTAAACGTTTGAGCATTATTTCTTTTGCTCATTTTCCTTCATGTTGTCCACTGATGTGTAAACTTTTTAAAGTATTGCAGATGGCCATGAGAATAAACTGAGCCTTTTAAATGACATTTCTTTAAAGAATTTGCTTCAGAAAACTGAAATGTCTATCCTTTCATATGTTGAAATGATATAAAGATGTTATCATAACCCTCCTTATCTCAATCCTTCTCAATAGAGGCAATTCTTTCTATGTACTCTGCTTGGACTTCTAAGGCTGCCTCAACATACTGCCATGCGCTGCAGCTTGCTGTCGGCTGGAGATTAGCGCAGTGTGCTTTTGAAGAATACTTCTGTGGAAAATAACAGCGATTTACTTCAAGAGCTGCCGCAGTCGTTATGTCTGTACGTCTGTCGAGAGTTCGAGTTTTCACGTGCAGCAACTGGAAAATCATGGCCGCACTGCCCGTGCTTTTCTTTCCATTAATGTCAAGGGACAGAAAATTGTGGATTACGGGAAATACTTTGGAGGACAGGCTCTCCTCGCTGGCATTGTTTTAGACCGCCTGCGCATATATGGGCGGGCAAATTCTGTGGCACCATGCCTGCGTACCAGGACATAAGGGGAGGTGGGGATGCATCGAAATACAGCCCTGAGCAATTTTTCCACCCATTCCCTCCCTAGATCTGGTGAAAAAATTCAGGGGGAGCAAGCAGCAGCAAATCTAGGCCATCCTCTTTAGCATTGCTGTGACCCACCTTTAACTTCTTCCCAATACTTGTTACTCAGGCTTAATGCAAAACATCAGTTTCCACAAGTAAACCCACATTTCCTTTGGACCAAAACTTGACCTTTTGTTTGAAGTATCTGAGATAGCGTGACACAGCATGACCTATGAGCCCTACTATCATTAAGTGTGCTTTGAAAATAGCACGGCCTACTCGCTGAAGCTGACTCTGATCTCCCTACTCCCCCATTTACACCTGCAAATGGGAGGGCTCAAGACAAAAAAATCAGGGAGAAAAAAAATGACAATTTACCACTGGAGGTCCTCCTGTTCCGATTTTCCGGCAGACCTCGATATAGGCAGCCAGCACTCGCGCCCGAAACGGGCAGGAGCCCAATTAAAATATTCAAATAGGGAGGTTATGATGGAGCTGTACAAAATGCTAGTTAGGCCACAGCTGGAATACTGTGTGCAGTTCTGGTCACCACACTATAGGAAGGCTGTGATTGCATTGGAGAGGGTGCAGAGGAGATTCACCAGGATGTACCCTGGGCTGGAGCGCTTCAGCTATGAAGAGAGACTGGACAGGCTGGGGTTGTTTTCCTTAGAGCAGAGAAGGCTGAGGGGGGACCTGATTGAGGTGTATAAAATTATGAGGGGCATAGATAGGGTAGATAGAAAGGAACTTTTCCCCTTAGTAGAGGGGTCAATAACCAGGGGGCATAGTTTCAAGGTAAGGGGCAGGAGGTTTCGAGGGGATTTGAGGAAAAACTTTTTCACCCAGAGGGTGGTTGGAATCTGGAACTCACTGCCTGAAAGGGTGGTAGAGGCAGGAACCCTCACAACATTCAAGAAGCATTTAGATGAGCACTTGAAATGCCATAGCATACAAGGCTACGGACCAAGTGCTGGAAAATGGGATTAGAATAGATAGGGCTTGATGGCCGGCGCAGACACGATGGGCCGAAGGGTCTCTTTCTGTGCTGTATAACTCTATGACTGTATGAGGGGTCAATTGACATTATCAGGATCCCCAAGACAATTTTCACATCAATCAGCCCTGCCACCACTACTTCCTCAAAGCACCCACAAAATGTGGATGGCACAGGTATGGAGGCAGCTATTTGCGATGTTCCTTAAAGTGTTAATTAGATGCAGTCAGGAAAAGCTGGAAATAGGTCTGGCACTCACTCATTCTTTTGGAGTTTTGAGCCTCAATGACTTCCTTAAGTTCACATCCTTGTTGCTGGGTGTGCTCACTGAATTTCCCTGACACTGAAATTTGCTGCTCTATTTACGCACCTGCCCCCCGCCTCCCCCACCCCGCCCCAATGTTTCCAGCCCTCCCCTTTAAGGTGCTGCTGAAAGCCTGTGATCACGGCCTGCCTTGCTAGATTTCCCACTCTTCCAAATGGCAAGTTGCCTATAGGCTACACGATTAGTGCTGCCAGCTCACTTCCTCCCTGCAAATGAGACCCTGCCTGCCATCAAAATCAATTGGGCCTCCCGCCAATATTCCCTGCCGAGCGGAGCAGTCGTCCTGCCCACTGCCTGTCCGATGTTGGCGCAACATGAAAATCAACCTCACTGTGACCTCCAGTTCTCTTCTAATCAGTGGTGACCACCACACTAACAGAGCATATAGCTCTGACTAAAAGCTACTAATTGTGTTTATTATAAATTATAGGGGAACAAAAATAAGCCAGCAAATTGGATAATCATGCAGTACTTCCCTTAACGTTACACCATCTGTTACCAAACAATAAAAACTCCAAAGGCTTATTAGTTTCCTTCAGTAACCTTTGAACATATGTTTGTGATATAAAAAACTTCACATAAGAAATGAACCTGACAGAGCCAGTGGCACAACAAAATAGCAAACATGGGCTGCAGCTCTTCATATCCAAGCTAGTATAACGGAAGGTAAAAAGTTATCCTTTACAATGAATTCAAAACTGCCCCACTTTGAATTACCTTTTTTCAATGACAGGCTAGGGACAAAAGGAATTTCAGATGTATTGCAGATATAAACAAGCCCAGCCTAGTCAAGCAGGATTTGACTTAATTAGATTTAGGTACCTGGCAGATGCTTGTATATTCTCCCTTTATGACTCAAAATCCAATCACTTTTTTAAACAATGCAGTTAACAGGGCCAATTTGAATTTGTCCTTATTATACAATGCTTGCAGACTGAGATGTACATTTTGCTTGTCTGGCAGCTCTATAGTTAGGACTAAAGGGCGCAGATTTTACCGTGTGTGGTATTTTAACACTAGCGGTAAACATTTTAAATGGGTTGCTGCCAGAATGAATACAGTGCTGATCAGAAGATTTAGGCTAGGGACTCTCAACACTTACAGTAGCCTTGGCTTAAAAAAAATTGTGTGTGTTTTTTGTTTGCTTTGATTACTTTTGGTCATTAGTTATAAATAAATATTGGAGATGGGAAAATAGGCTTTGACTGTCAGTCAGGAATCAACCAATCAGGTAACAAAGAGTCAGCTCGCTCTCCAATTAGTGTGGGAAGGCGGGATGGCGTGAGGATGGGCAGGTCGGGCGACCAATGGCAGGAGCGAAGAAGAAGAAGAAGAAAGGGTGAAACAGTTTGAGGTGGCAGGTCATGTGATGAAACCTCCCTGAATACATCCAACCAGAGATGGCAGCCCGACCCGGGTGTAGTGTAGAGAGGATGCAAGTGGTTTTCTCGGGCGCACCGAAAACACACCTCTTACTACAAGTTCTGGACGATAGGGATTATATGGAACAGATCAGACTCGGACACCCGTTTGAGCTCAACCATATTGAGTTTAATAGGATTAACAATAACACTCGTAACAGTACAAAACAACACAACCCTGGCTTGTCCAACAAGCCATACAGTGCTAAATTACCATGGTCTAATAAAAGAACCCTCCCGTGAAATAAACTAACACAGGACCCCAGCACTAAACCCCTCTAAGGTTTGGTTGGGACTTACAATCACCCCCTCACACAGCTAAGTGGTCTTGTGGATGTGTAGGCGCAGGCAATATGCTCACCCCGATTGCCCGTTGTCTTGCTTGCAGCTTCTTCCTGTACGTCTCGCTCCTGGTTCCGTACCGCTGACGCAGTATCCAAGTTCCAGTTTGAGTCGAGGTCCGTTGGTGAGGGATGAAGAGCAGCGCTCAGCTTCTGGCGGTGTTCCGTCGAGCCGAGCCTCACTCGGGAGACTTGCTGTAGACTGATGCCGAAGAGCAGAAGAGAGAGAGCAGCCCTCGAACGGCTCCTGATATACCCAAAACCCATCGCCTTTTCCTCCTGCCAACACTGATCGATGTATTGACTCAAGTGATCTGTCTGGACCCGCCCCCCTCCCCCCCCGGCCCCCCCCCCCCACCCCGTGGCCTGGAGTGACTCATGACCTTTGAAATCTTTGTGAAAAATGATATTGGATGTCTGTCGTTTCCTGAGTTGATGGCCCCCATTAGCAAGTAATGGGTTTCAATCTCAAACCGAACTTGCTTAACTGGCTTATCTCCTGGAAGACAATGGCCTGGCCATCTCCTGCCTTCCACCAGTTTCGGTTGGGACTGTGCTTTATTGATGTGAGGGCATAGTGTCTCTGAGTTACCTCTTGGGGTATTGTTCCCAGTAATCATGTTAGATGGTGATGACATCGATCGGCCTGGGTTCCCTTCCACCCAGCCTGTCAGTGTGAGATGGCTGTTTGCATATGAATGCACCTTAGTCAGGTTGGCCTGGATTGCAATCTTTTTCCCTAAGCCACTCCCACAAGCTTGCCCAACAGTACATTTCTTTCTTGGGGTATTGGATATAAAATATGATTCATAAAAATGGCCAGAAAGCTGGTGCTACAAGGAGTATCGGGTCTGGAGGATTGCATGCCTATAACAGGGCCGGACTGATTTCCTTCCATTTAAATTAACAGAAGGAAATTCGAGTTGTCTCCATATCAGGCCTGCATTCCTCCCTACTTGAATTTCCTCTCTGTGCTACACCAGGCATTAATAATCTACCCCACAATGTCTTAGAAAAAAAGGGGCTATTTGAAGTTTTGAAAAACAGAATATTTAGTAGGAGTGGCAAGTTATTGTGTTCAGGCTTACTGTTTTGAGGAAAAGGGAGCACTGGTGTTATGTCATGTTATTCCTATTTCTGTTAATTGTGTATTATAGCACGGACCAATTACAAACCTGTCTGGCGAACATTATGCTCATTTGCAGGATGATACAATGGCCTAAATTTTTTTTTATTCGTTCATGGGATGTGGGCGTCGCTGGCAAGGCCAGCATTTATTGCCCATCCCTAATTGCCCTTGAGAAGGTGGTTAGCCGCCTTCTTGAACCGCTGCAGTCCGTGTGGTGAAGGTACTCCCTTAGTGCTGTTAGGGAGGGAGTTCCAGGATTTTGACCCAGCGACGATGAAGGAACGGCGATATATTTCCAAGTCAGGATGGTGTGTAACTTGGAGGGGAACTTGGAGGTGGTGGTGCTCCCATGCGCCTGCTGCCCTTGTCTTTCTAGGTGGTAGAGGTCGCGAGTTTGGGAGGTGCTGCCGAAGAAGCCTTGGCAAGTTGCTGCCGTGCATCTTGTAGATGGTGCATACTGCAGCCACGGTACGCCGATGGTGGAGGGAGTGAATGTTTAAGGTGGTGGATGGGGTGCCAATGAAGCGGGCTACATAAGAACATAAGAAATAGGAGCAGGAGTAGGCCATTCGGCCCTTCGAGCCTGCTCCGCCATTCAATGAGATCATGGCTTCTGCCTCAATTCCATTCACCGGCCTTATCGCCATATCCCTTGATGCCCTTACTAGTCAGAAATCTATCGACTTCTGTTTTGAATATCCCCAATGACTGAGCCTCCACAGCCCTCTGCGGTAGAGAATTCCAAAGATTCACCACCCTCTGTGTGAAGAAATTCCTTCTCATCTCAATCCTGAATGGCCTACCCTTTATCTTGAGGCTGTGGCCCCTGGTTCTAGACTCCCCAGTCAAGGGAAACATTCTCCCAGCATCCACCCTATCAAGCCCTATAATAATTTTGTACGCTTCAATGAGATCCCCTCTCATTCTTCTGAATTCAAGAGAATACAGGCCTAGTTTACTCAATCTCTTCTCATACGACAGTCCCGCCATCCCAGGAATCAATCTCGTGAACCTTCGTTGCACTCCCTCTATGGCAAGTATATCCTTCCTTAGGTAAGGAGACCAAAATTGTACACAGTACTCCAGGTGTGGTCTCACCAAGGCCCTATATAATTGGAGTAAGACTTCTTTACTCCTGTACTCAAATCCTCTTGTAATGAAGGCCAGCATACCATTTGCCTTCCTAATGGCTTGCTGCACCTGCACATTCACTTTCAATGACTCATGTACAAGGACACCCAGGTCCCTTTGAGTATCTGCATTCCCCAATCTTTCACAATTTAGGAAATACTCTGCCTCTCTGTTTTTTTCTACCAAAGTGGATAACTTCACATTTATCCACATTATAATCCATCTGCCATGTTCTTGCCCACTCACTGAGCCTGTCGAGATCCCCTTGAAGCCTCTTCACATCCTCTTTGCAACTGACACTGCCACCTAGCTTTGTGTCATCAGCAAATTTGGAAATGTTACATTTAGTCCCCTCATCCAAATCATTGATATAGATTGTGAATAGCTGGGGCCCAAGCACCAATCCTTGCGGTACCCCACTAGTCACAGCCTGCCATCCTGAAAAAGACCCGTTTATCCCTACTCTTTGTTTTCTGTCTGTTAACCAATTCCCAATCCATGCTAGTATATTACCCCCAATTCCATGTGCCCTAATTTTGTTCATCAACCTCTTGTGTGGGACCTTATCAAAGGCCTTCTGAAATTCCAAATACACCACATCTACCGGTTCCCCTTTGTCTACTCCACTGGTTACATCCTGGCTTTGTCCTGGATGGTGTCGAGTTTCTTGAGTGTTGTTGGAGCTGCAGTCATCCAGGCAAGTGGAGAGTATTCCATCACACTCCTGACTTGTGCCTTGTAGATGGTGGAAAGGCTTTGGGGAGTCAGGGGGTGAGACACTCGCCGCAGAATACCTAGCCTCTGACCTGCTCTTGTTGCCACAGTATTTATGTGGCTGGCTCAGTTAAGTTTTTGGTCAATGGTGACCCCCAGGATGTTGATGGTGGGGGATTCGGCGATGATAATGCCATTGAATGTCAAGGGGCGGTGGTTAGACTCTCACTTGTTGGAGATTGTCATTGCCTGGCACTTGTGTGACGCGAATGTCAGTCCAAGCCTGAACGTCATCCAGGTCTTGTTGCATGCGGGCATGGACTGCTTCATTATCTGAGGAGTTGTGAATGGCACTGAACACTGTGCAGTCATCAGCAAACATCCCCATTTCTGACCTTATGATGGAGGGAAGGTCATTGATGAAGCAGCTGAAGATGGTTGGGCCTTGGACACTGCCCTGAGGAACTCCTGCAGTGATGTCTTGGGGCTGTGATGATTGACCTCCAACCACCACAACCATCTTCCTTTATGCTAGGTATGACTCCAGCCAGTGGAGAGTTTTCCACCCGATTCCCATTGACTTCAGTTTTATTAGGGCTCCTTGATGCCACACTCGGTCAAATGCTGCCTTGATGTCAAGGGCAATCACTCTCCCCTCACCTCTGGAATTCAGCTCCTTTGTCTATGTTTGGACCAAGGCTGTAATGAAGTCTGGAACCGAGTGGTCCTGGCGGAACCCAAACTGGGCATCAGTGAGTAGATTATTGGTAAGTAAATGCTACTTGATAGCACTGTCGACGAAACCTTCCATCACTTTGCTGATGATTGATTAGACTGATGGGGCGATAATTGACTGGATTGGATTTGTCCTGCTTTCTGTGGACAGGACATACCTGGGCAGTTTTCCACATTGTCGGATAGATGCCAGTGTTGTAGTTGTACTGGAACAGCTTGGCTAGAGGCGCGGCTAGTTCTGGAGCACAAGTCTTTAGCATGACAGCTGGGATGTTGTCGGGGCCCATAGCCTTTGCTGTATCCAGTGTGCTCAGCCGATTCTTGATATCACGTGGAGTGAATCGAATTGGCTGAAGACTGGCTTCTGTGGTGGTGGGGACCTCAGGAAGAGGTCGATATGGATCATTGACTCGGCACTTCTGGCTGAAGATGGTTGCAAATGCTTCAGCCTTGTCTTTTGCACTCACATGCTGGGCTCCACCATCATTGAGGATGGGGATATTCATGGAGCCTCCTCCTCCCGTTAGTTGTTTAATTGTCCACCACCATTCACGACTGGAGGTGGCAGGACTGCAGAGCTTTGATCTGATCCGTTAATTGTAGGATCGCTTAGCCCTGTCTATAGAATGCTGGTTCCGCTTTTTAGCATGCATGTAAGGGGGCTTGTGAGAAAGATACCGCAATAATTGTGGGCAATTTTAACCTTCATATCGATTGGACAAATCAAATTGGCAAAGGTAGCCTTGAGGACGAGTTCATAGAGTGTATTCAGGACAGTTTCTTAGAACAATACTTTGTGGAACCAACCAAGGAACAGGCTATTTTAGATTTGGTAATGTGTACTGAGACAGGATTAATTAATGATCTCATACTAAAGGATCCTCTAGGGAAGAGTGATCATAACATGTAGAATTTCACATTCAGTTTGAGGGTGAGAAACTTGGATCTGAAACTAGTGTCTTAAACTTAAATAAAGGTATTTTATGAAGACAGAGTTGGCTAAAGTGGACTGGGAAAATAGATTAAAAGGTAAGATGGTAGATAAGCAGTGGCAGACATTTAAGGAGATACTTCATAACTCTCAACAAAGATATATTCCAGTGAGAAAGAAAGACTCTACGAGAAGGATGAACCATCTGTGGCTTACTAAGGAAGTTAAGGAGGGTATCAAATTGAAAGAAAAGGCATACAATGTTGCAAAGAGTAGTGGCAGTCCAGAAGATTGGGACATTTTTAGATGACTAAAAAAATAATTAAGAGGGAGAAAATAGATTATGAGAGTAAACTGGCAAGAAATATAAAAACGGACAGTAAGAGCTTCTACAAGTATATAAAAAGGAAGAGAGTAGCTAAAGTAAACATTGGTCCCTTAGAGTTTGTGACTGGGGAATTAATAATGGGAAAAAATGACAGAGACTTTGACCAAATATTTTGTACCTGTCTTCATGGTAGAAGACACTAAAAGCATCCTAATAATAGTGGAAAATCAAGGGGCAAAAGGGAGGGAGGAACTAAAAACAATCACTATCATTAGAGAAAAAGTACTAGGCAAACAAATGGGACTAATAGCTGACAAGTTCCCTGGACCTGATGGCCCGCATCCTAGGGTCTTAAAAGAAATGACTGCAGAGATAGTGGATGCATTGGTTGTAATCTTCCAAAATTCCCTAGACTCTGGAAAGGTCCCAGTGGATTGGAAAAACTGCAAATGTAACGTCCGTATTCAAGAAAGGATGGAGACAGAATGCAGGAATGCATTTTAAAACATTTACAGATTTCTTTAGCTTACAAGTTTTTAAATCCATGTCCAGTGCTACCTCATTGGGAGAACCTCTCTTACCAGTGACGGATCGCTTCTGTCACCTCACCTGCAGCTGCCACCTATTCCAGCCTATGGAGGGAGTCATTGAAGAGCCTGGGTGCAAGAGGTCACCTTTGTGCAGTGATTGTCAATGTTTTCAGCACCTCAATGCTGTCAAACACTGAGAAATCAACTGTCAAAATAAAATTGTGCGTGGTCCCTTTAAGGAAACCGGCAGATGATGCGTCATCAAATGACATCATCAGACCCACTTCCTGTTAATTGGCCGGCAAGCCCGCAGGGTGGGCTTAACATGGTCAATCAAGGTAAAATCACGTCTGTGAAGCAGATGCAGCTGGGGGCGGGACTGGAAGCCGGAAACCACCTGACCCGCACTCAACCCGTCTCCATTAATAAAATTGTGGCCAAAGAGTCTGCAAAGGGATATAAATAGGTTAGGTGAGTAGGCAAAAATTTGGCAGATGGAGTATAATGTGGGAAAATGTGAGGTTATTCAAATTGGTAGGAAGAATAGAAAGCAAAATATTATTTAAATAGAGAGAGACTACAGAATGCTGCGATACAGAGGGATCTGGGTGTCCTCGTACATGAAACACAAAAAGTTAGCATGCAGGTAAGCAAGTAATTAGGAAGGTAAATGGAATGTTGGCCTTTATTGCAAGGGGGATGGAGTATCAAAGTAGGGAAGTCTTGCTACAACTGTACAGGGTGTTGGTGAGACCACACCTAGAGTAGTGCGTATAGTTTTGGTCTCCTTATTTAAGGAGGGATATACTTGCATTGAAGGCAGTTCCGAGAAGGTTCACTAGGTTGATTCCTGGGATGAAGGGGTTGACGTATGAGGAAAGGTTGAGCAGGTTGGGCTTATACTCATTGGAGTTTAGAAGAATGAGAATGATCTTATTGAAACATATAAGATTCTGACTTGACAGGGTAGACGCTCAGAGGATGTTTCCCCTCGTGAGAGAGAGAGAGAGAGAGAGAGAGAGAGTGAGAGAGAGAGAGAGATTGATTGTTTTTTTTCCCATCCAGGTCCTCTCACAGCAAAGGCCAGGCAGTCTCTGAAGACATTCAATGCAGCAGCATCAGAGGCAACTTTCAGACCTAATACTACTACTACCTTCATCACATCTCCGTTGTAATAGTGGACCTGCAGCCGATAGTCAGCTATCCACTTGTGCTCCCGCCAGGTTTCACTGGCGTGTTTCACATCAGGCGTGCTTCACGTCGGAAAAGGGTTAAACTAGCTAAAACATTTCAAAATGGCATTACAGAGCCAATTTAGGGCTTGTTAAGGGCTTTGATGGCCTCTCTCGCCTCAGGAACACCGCACACGATTTAATCAAAATTGCGTGGAGGCGGAATGGAGGCGAGATCAGGTCCGCCCGCCACTTTTCGCAATTTTAACCACCCCCCACACACCTCCAAACCCGCCTCCACGGCCCTATGAAAATCCAGCCCTGAGTCTTTGAATATATTCAAGGCTGAGATAGACAGATTTTTGAACTACAGGGGAGTCAAGGGTTATGGGGAACAGGCAGAAAAGTGGAGTTGAGGCCGAGATCAGATCATCCGTGATCTTATTGAATGGCGGAGCAGACTCGAGGGGCCGAATGGCCTACTCCAGCTCCTATTTCTTATGTTCTTATGTAGTCCTGTGTTGCAGCTTCCCTAGGTTGGCACTGCATTTTCAGGTATGCCTGGTGCTGCTCCTGGCATGCTCTTCTACAACTGAACCAGGGTTGGTCCCCTGGCTTATTGGTAATGGTAGAGTGAGGGATATGTCAGGCCGAGGTTACAGATTGTGGTAGAATACAATTCTGCTGCTGCTAATGGCCCACAGTGCCTCATGGATGCCTAGTTTTGTGCTGCTAGATCTGTTCTGAATCTATCCCATTTAGCACGGTGGTAGTGCTACACAGCACGATGCAGGGTGTCCTCAGTATAAAGATGGGACTTCATCTCCACAATGCCTGTACGGTGGTCATTGCTACCAATGCTGTCATGGACAGATGCATCTGCAACAGGTAGATTGGCGAGGACGAGGTCAAGTAGGTTTTTCCCCTCGTGTTGGTTCTCTCACCACCTGTCGCAGGCCCAGTCTGGCACCTATGTCCTTCAGGACTCGGCCAGTACATTCTGTGCCCTTGCTACTCTCAGTGCTTCTTCCAAGTGGTGTTCAACATGGAGGAGTATTGATCCATCAGCTGAGGGAGGGCGGTAGGTGGTAATCAGCAGGAGGTTTCTTTGCCCATGTTTGACCTGAAGCCATGAGACTTCATGGGGTCCGGAGTCAATGTTGAGGACTCCCAGGGCCACTCCTTCCCGACTGTATACCACTGTGCCGCCACCCCTGGTGGGTCTGTCCTGCCGGTGGGACAGGACATACCCAGGGATGGTGATGGAGGTGTTTGGGACATTGGCTGAAAGGTATGATTCTGTGAGTATGACTATGTCAGGCTGTTGCTTGACTAGTCTGTGGGACAGCTCTCCCAATTTTGGCACAAGTCCCCAGATGTTGGTGAGGAGGACTTTGCAGGGTCGACTGGGCTGGGTGTGCCGTTGTTGTGTCCGTAGCTGGTGCCAAGGTCGATGCCGTGTGGTCCGTCTGGTTTCATTCTTATTATTTTGTTTCGTAGCGGTTAGTTGCAACTGAGTGACTTGCTAGGCCATTTCAGAGGGCAGTTAAGAGTCAACCACATTGCTGTGCATCTGGAGTCACATATAGGCCAGACCAGGTAAGGATGGCAGATTTCCTTCCCTAAAGGACATTAATCCCTAAAGGACATTAGGGCAGTGGCCTAAATAGATTGTAAACATTAGAGTCAGAACTTTCCAAGGTCTTGCACCATCGGTGGGCCTTGCAAGCCTAATGGGAATAACCAAGTTAAAGTGAGGAGCCAGCTCCAAGCTCAGTCTCACTCTCCTGTAGCCAGAAAGCAGTCCAAGACTTTGCTGCTGTCTACTTGCCATAGGTTAAGCAACGAATGGGTTTCTTAGCCCTTGTGTAGCATTTTGTAGTATAATTTCTAACATGAGCTGCCTTGCTTAATTGTTATGATGCGGAGATGCCGGTGTTGGACTGGGGTGGACAAAAGTGAGAAGTCGCACAACACCAGGTTATAGTCCAACAGTTTTATTTGAAATCACAAGCTTTCGGAGCGCTGCTCCTTCATCAGGTGACGAAGGAGCAGCCGTTCCGAAAGCTGTGATTTCAAATAAAACTGTTGGACTATAACCTGGTGTTGTGCGACTTTTCACTTTTGCTTAATTGTGTGTATTCTTTGTTGAGGATGATGAAATGATGCATTGCCAGCTGATCTTAGCACGCCATGTGGCCTGCTGTATTGATAACCTGCTTTCTGTGTCTCAGTTAGCTGCTTGCGTCTCCTACAACTCTGTCCAGCAGCTCATTTGAACTTGCCGATGATAAAGAGTGTAGAAGCATGCCCCGAGAGAGTGCAGTTGTGAACCTGAAAAGATCCTCATTACATAAGTAAAAATAAAAAAGGTTTAGAATTAAAAAATTAGCATGAAAGTGTGAAGAGATTAACACTGACATCAAGAAAATGCAAAAGTAAAGATTGAACTGTGCACAAAAACATACTTATTATGGCACCTTTTTAATATTAATGTGACTAAGCTTTATTTTTAGTGTCATGCAGTTTACAAAGTAATTTAGTAGAAGCTGTGCATAATGAGAACAGACAAAGTGGTCCCAATATTTACTGGGGTGGGATTTCCAAGCCAGGGGGAAGAGTTTTGGTCGGGAAACCAGGATTAACTCCACAGTGTGCGTGTGTTTTTTTTTACGAGGTTCCCTGATCGCGGAGGAGTGGGTCTGATCGTGGGGATTGGATCCAGTCGCAGGGGCTGGAGTCCGATCGTGGGTGATTGAAAGCAGGTTAGCTGGGGGCTGGGAGGAAGCACTCCTGCTCCTCCTGGCCCACTAGCAGCGCTGGAAAGGCACTTACCTCTTCCAGGCAGCAGTCCTCGCCTTCCTTTAGCTGCCGGGTTTCCTCGAGGCCTGGAAAACCTGGCCGGCCAGCATTAAAGAGAGAAAAGTCAGAGGCACGCAGTCTCAGTAAAATATTTAAATGACCAACCTGCCTCCTTGGAGCGGGTTGGTTGTTTGCCCAGGTCCCGCCCCCCCATTAAAACCAGAAGTGGGTGGGTTCGAGGCCGGTTGGGTTCGGGTTTGAGATATTAAACATTTTTACATCTCACACGACCCAAACCCACCCGTTTTTGGGGGTTAAAATTCCCCTCAGTGAAACTGCTAATAGAGCAACAATCCCAGTACATTTACCATCGAACTGAATTAAAGTACACTCCTGCTATAAATGAATTACTACCCACTTACAGTTAAAATCTGAGCGCTAACCTTCATTGCTTGCCCCATAATGAGCAGGAGAAGATATCTCACAAATTAATGCAAACCGGTGCCTCCAGTCATAAGGGATTAGCCTTTTTGAATTTCGATTTTGTAAAATCATTCATTCCAGTCCAGCTATAGGAAATGGGTCTATATGCATTATAATTATATATTTTATGTATGGATATTTTTGCAAAGTGTGCAAAGTTTAATTGTCGACTCACGTGTCTCAGTGTTTAGACTGGAACAGTTTTGAATCATCAGTCCTGAAAGTGAATAAGAAGATTGCATCCATTTCAAGTTGAACTGTTTATCACCACAGCTAAGCATAAACTTGGTGCTTTGTTTAGTTTTTGGTTATGAACACTAAATTAACATAGGAACAGGAGGAGGCCATTCAGCCCCCTCAAGCCTGTTCCGCCATTCAATAAGATCATGGCTGATCTGCGATCTAACTCCATATACCTGCCTTTGGCCCATATCCCTTAATACCTTTGGTTAACAGAAAGCTATCAATCTTTGATTTAAAATTAACAATTGATCTACCATCAATTGCCATTTGTCGGAAGAGAGTTCCAAACTTCTACCACCCTTTGTGTGTAGAAGTGTTTCCTAATTTCACTCCTGAAAGGTCTGGCTCTAATTTTTAGACTATGCCCCCTAGTCCTAGACTCCCCAACCAGCAGAAATAGTTTCTCTCTATCTACCCTATCTGTTCCCCTTAATATCTTGAAAACTTCGATCAGATCACCCCTTAACCTTCTAAATTCTAGGGAATACAACCCTAATTTGGGTAACTTCTCATCGTAACTTAACCCTTGAAGTCCGGGTATCATTCTGGTAAACCTACACTGCACTCCCTCTAAGGGCAATATATCCTTTCTAAGGTGTGGTGCCCAGAACTGCTCACAATGCTCCAGGTGTGGTCTAACCAGGGTTTTGTATAGCTGCAGCATAACTTCTACTCCCTTCTTTTCTAGTCCTCTAGATATAAAGGCCAGCATTCCATTAGCCTTTTTTGATTATTTTCTGTACCTGTTCATGACATTTTAATGATCTATGTACCTGGACCCCCAAGTCTCTTTGGACCTCCACTGTTTTTAGCTTTTCACCATTTAGAAAGTGCCCTGTTCTATCCTTTTTAGGTCCAAAGTGGATGACCTCACATTTGCCTACATTGAAATCCATTTGCCACAGTTTTGCCCATTCACTTAATCTGTCAATATTCCTTTGTAATTTTATGCTTCCATCTATGCTGTCGACAATGCCACCTATCTTTGTGTCATTGGTAAATTTGGATATATGACTTTATATATGCCATCATCTAAGTCATTAATAAATACTGTGAATAGTTGAGACCCCAACACAAATCCCTGCGGGACACCACTAGTCACATCCTGCCAATTAGAGTACCTACCCATTATCCCTACTGCCTATCTCCTGCCGCTCAGCCAATTTCCTAACCAGGTCAATAATTTGCCCTCAATTCCGTGGGCTTCTACCTTAGTTAACAGTCTCTTATGCAGGACTTTATCAAATGCCTTCTGAAAGTCCATCGAAATAACATCCATAGACATTCCCCTGTCCACTACTTTAGTCACCTCCTCAAAAAATTCAATCAGGTTTTTCAGGCATGACCTACCTTTCACAAATCTATACTGGCAGATTAAGCAGATCATCAGATAATAACTTCTCACAGCAAACAAAATGCAAATATGCAAGGGTTCCACTGCATTTGGACTTTTATATTAAGTACTTTTTAAAAACATTTAACTACTGCCTATAATGTGCACTAAATATACATTATTCTTTTAACTTTTGGAGGAGGGGCCATAATAATCTCCTTGATAGCTGATATCATCAATATTGCTCCGTCAGCAACTGAGAGATACTGTCATGGTGTGAGATTAGTAGCACCATCCGTGCCCTTATTTAATACTGCAACTAACTAACAGACCAACTGACAACTGATGGAGAGCACCAGTAATACTCTCCAAATATATTGCCCCAAGCAACAGTATTGGGTGCATCAAAAACTGTATAATCATAGCTGCTTGTTTGCATCGAAAAGAAGGAAAAACTCGCATTTATATAGTGCCTTATTGTATCCTTAGCACCCAAAGCACTTCACAACCAATGAATTACTTTTGTATGCAAACTTGACAGCCAATTTGTGCACAGTAGGGTGCCACAAACAGAAAATGAGATAATGATCAGTCAATCTGTTTTAGTGGTGTTGATTGAGGGAGAAACGCTGACCAAGCCACCAGAACTCCTTCTGCTTCAGATTATGCCATGGGATCTATTACATCCACCTGAGGAGGTTTAATGGTTCATCCAAAAGGAACGCACCTCCAACAATACAATACTCCCTCAACACTGCATTAAAGTGTCGCCTTAGATCATGGGCTCAAGCCCTGAAGAGGAACTTGAACCTACGGCCTTCTGACTCAGAGGTGAGAGTACTCCCACTGAGCCACATTGTCAGAGCAGAGCAATGTGCTCTCCAGCCTCTAACTGCCAGTGACAATTCTGATACAAATGAGCTGGCGAGCTGATCGCTTTCTGATCATGAAGAATGCAGGCTACCCGAGATATTTTACAAATGTTAAAACTTGAAGACATCAAAAATGGATTATGTAACATCAGCTAAAGGACTATTTGAAAATGAAAATAAAAGAGCATAAAATTGGGGTAATAGTTGGAGTTACCTAGGCAACAAATTAAAAGCTTTTGTTAATTTGTAATCTATTACACCTATTGTGTTTTTTAGCAGTCAAGTGTTTTGCTGTTATTTAACAACAATAACTTACATTTATATAGCACCTTTAACGTAGTAAAATGTCTCAAGGTGCTTCACAGGAGCGTTATCAAACAAAATTTGACACCGAGCCACTTAAGGAGATATTAGGACAGTTGACAAAGAGGTAGGTTTTAAGGAGCATCTTAAAGGAGGATAGAGAGGTAGAGAGGCAGAAAGGTTTAGGGAGGGAACTCCAGAGCTTAGGGCCCAGGCAGCTGAAGGCACGGCCACCAATGGTGGAGTGATGAAAATCAGAGATGCGCAATAGGTCAGAATTGGAGGAGAGCAGAGATCTCGGATTGTAGGGCTGGAGGAGGTTACAGAGATAGGGAGGGGCAAGGCCATTGAGGGAGTTGAAAACAATGATGAGAATTTTAAAATCAAGGTGTTGCTGGACCGGGAGCCAATGTACAGAGGTGATGGGTGAACGGGACTTGGTGCGAGCTAGGTTATGTGCAGCAGAGTTTTGGATGAGCTTAAGTTTATGGTGGGTGGCAGATGGCTGACCAGCTTAACTAGTTTTCTGTCACAGCTGAAGCTGCAAGAAAGGTGAAACTTTAAGGTTTTTATCCTTTTGCTATCTTTAAACTTTTTACCCTTTTTGTCCTTGTAACCTTTTTCAAATAATTCTGTGCCCAACTTTATAAAACCTGTTTTTGATGTCTTTGGTGTCTCACTTGAACTAAATTTCCTGACAAGAAACCGTTGAGTTAGAATATAACGTTTAAGAGACCCATTCCAACATGAGACTTCAGTATAACTGAGACATCAGCCTGTGAGACACTGTAATAACGATACCTGATCCAAGTGTAATGCAAATCATATTCTCTAATAGCTGCCCTGTCATTCTGCTGAATCATTTTACTTGTTAAATGTTATAAATTCTGGAAGGCTACTCGCTCAGCTTGGAAATGCATACAATACATGACAAATTATGTTGTGTTTGTAAGGAGTGTGACTTTATCAAACATAAAAATACAAGGCTATGCTTCATCCATTTCTGATCTGAGACCTTTACACACTGAAAAAGTGTTGGAAGAGTCCTGTGAACCAGCAGTATCTTCTGCAACACCTGCACCTTTGATCAGATTTTTTAAATTATTATTCATTCTTGGGATGTGGGCGTCGCTAGCAAGACCAGCATTTATTGCCCATCCCCAGTTGTCCTGAGAAGGTGGTGGTGGGCCTTCTTCTTGAACCACTGCAATCTGTGTGGTTCTTGTTATTCTTTGTAGTGGTTTGATACAATTGAGTGTCTTGCTCGGCCACTTCAGAGGGCAGTTAAGAATCAACCAAATTGGTGTGGGACTGGAGTCACATATAGGCCCAGACTGGGTAAGGACGGCAGGTTTCCTTCCCTAAAGGACATTAGTGAACCAGTTGGGTATTTAACGACAATCCGACAGCTTCATGGTCAGCTTTTTATTTCCAGATTTTGTAAAACTGAATTAAAATTTGCAAACTGTCATGGTGGGATTTGACCTCACACTCTCTGGATTACTAGTCCAGTAACTATTATACGTCAGTTAATCTGTACCTACCGATTTTTCTTTTGTCAAATTCTCTGTTCTATGCTATGTATTGTATAAATGAAACTGCCTCTGTAGAAAATACATTAACAAACATAAAATGTTGATTAAGAAAGTAAGAATCAATTATAAAAATGGTATTCCTCTGTGAGAAGACTTCATTAGATCATTCTGAAAATAATTAGTCCTTGTATCTGGCAACTACTAAAAGAATTGATGGGGTATTCAATCCAAGGGGTAATCAGAAGAAAATTGAGTTGATACTGTCATTAGAGATAAAAATGATATAGAAAACCTGATGAAGCATCAAAACCTTTAGCAACAATCTAATGGAAAAAGCCAGTGGAACAGCTGTGATTCCTGCCTCTGGGGTCCCATTACAGAATTGATTTGACACATGGAAGATCCCACAGGACACATTACAAAAAGTTATGCTTTCATTAATCACAAACTCAAGAATGTTCCTTCTTTTCTTTCTAATTCGTCGAAATGCTTCTTGTTCATCAATTTGTTAAATACCATTGAATTATAATCTTGGCGTCATGTCAGCTTCCTAACTGACTAATTCTTAATTGCGCATCGGCATGAAAAATGAGCGAGTGTGCAGTGAGTACTTTGCTTCAAGTTTACTTTGGTTATTGCCTGTTGTTTATATTTTTGGTACAATTTAAAAAAAACTTGCTCCCAGCAACAGACTACAATTGATTGCTCAACGTGCCTCAGCAGACTAATAAGCTGAAATGTCCAATCACTCTGAGGTGATAAAGGTGTTTTGCACTATCTTTGATCAATTAGGAACACAACTAAACAACAAAGGTTCTGGGCGACACAGTAACTTAGAGCATTATGCTTATAATAATGATATCTTGTTGAGTTCAAATCCAACCCAAATGTTAAGGAAAATTACTACGGTGAAGCTGAACCAACCGTGGCTTGGAGGGAGGGCCTGGTTGTTAGACTTTGATGCATAATCGATGCACAGTATCTCTTACTGACTATTGAGACCAGCAAGATCAATCCCAGAAGGTTTTACTGAGAGGGTTGACCGCTGGCCAGGATTGCTGTCCCGTCCAGTTAGAATTATGTCGCTCTCCACCCACATCCCCCTTCCACCCACCCCCGCCAACCCTACTTCCTTCTGTGTCCGCCCCTGGAAAAAACTCTCTCCCAACTCTCTTACAACTGCACCTATGAAATCCCAACTGTCCAGCCTCTGGCCCTCCATTCACCATGACATTTCTGCAGCTACCGATCTGCTTAGCCACACCCTCACCACTATCTTTGATGCCCTAGTCCCTACTACAACAATTACCCTCTCTCACCCTGGCTGTTCCCCCTGGTACGGCTCTCATCTTCGCTCCTTTCAGTCCAAGGGACGCAGACTCGAATGGATAGGGCGGTTTAGCCATTCACTGCTAGATCTGGTTGGACCACATAAAGCACTATCGGGCCCTGCTCTCGTCTGCCCTGCTCTCGTCTGCCAAAATTGCTCACTATTCCAGAATCATTCTGGAATGCAAAGATGAACCCCGGCTCCTAGTCTCTACTGCTAACTGTCTTCTTAAACCCCTCTCCTCTGTCTCCTCCACCCTCACCTCCGATAACAAATGTGAGGAGCTCATGGACTTCTTTGTCTCTAAGATTGAGACCATCCGTTCAGCTGCCTTTGCCAATTCCCTTCCTTCCCCTAGCCCACTGAGCCAAACTTCCTCGAAGGTTCCCCCCTGCCCTAGCCCTGAACTTACATCTTTCTCCAGTTTCTCTCCGATCTCCCCTCATGACCTCTCTGCGCTCATCTTGTCTATGAGACCCACCTCCTGCTCCCTCGACCCTATTCCCACCAAACTGCTGACCACCCAACTTCCTTTTCTGGCTCCCATGTTAGCTGATATTGTTAACGGTTCTCTCTCCTCAGGTACTGTCCCTCTCTCCCTCAAATCTGCCATCATCACCCCTCTCCTCAAACCTTGATCCCTCCGTCCTTGCAAACTACCGCCCCATCTCAATCTCCCTTTCCTCTCCAAAGTCCTTGAACGTGTTGTTGCCTCCCAAATCTGTGCCCATCTTTCCCGCAATTCCATGTTTGAATCCCTCCAATCAGGTTTCCGCCCTTGTCACAGTACCGAAACGCTTCTCATCAAAGTCACAAATTACATCCTTTGTGACTGTGACAAAGGTAAACTATCCCTCCTCATCCTTCTTGACTTGTTTGCAGCCTTTGACACGGTTGACCACTCCATCCTTCTCCAAAGCCTCTCCACCGTTGTCCAGCTGGGTGGGACTGCACTCGCCTGGTTCCCTTCTTATCTATCTAATCGTAACCAGAGAATCACCTGCAACGGCTTCTCTTCCCACTCCCGCATTGTTACCTCTGGTGTCCCCCAAGGATCTATCCTTGGACCCCTCCTATTTCTCATCTGCATGTTGCCCCTTGGCGACATCATCTGAAAACACAGGGCTGGATTTTCAATGACCCGTGGAGTCGGGTTTGGAGGCGTGTGGGGGGTTAAAGTTGCAGATTCGGGGGTCCCGACCCCATCCCGCCCCCAACCCGCCTCCATGCCAGTTTCGCTGGCGGCGGGTACCCGACCTGTGCTGATACCCGACTCCCCGAGGCGGGAAGGGATTAGTGACAATTAACTGCCTGTTAACAGGTAGTTAACAGGCAGTTTTTTGGATAATCCCTATTTTAAAGGGTGAAATGTGGGCTTCCCGACAGGTGGCAACCACGCCAAGTTATCGGGGCGGACCGTGGGTCTGCAGGGGTTGGAGGGGTCGATATGTCCGGTGGGCAGGTGAGTGATGGGTGAATGTGTGCAGAGGTAAGTGTGTAAGGTAAGTGCTAAGTGTTGGAAAAAGTTTTATTTACCTTAACTTCCTCCTGCAGGTGTCAGCCCTTCAGTTCTCGGGAGTCAGAAATCTCACCGGCACAGAAAGCAGAAAAGCCGTGGTCCTGTCAAAAACTGCAGCCTTCTGTTTTCTGTGGTGGAATGATTTCTAACTCAGCCTGAGAGGAAGGACTCAAGTTAGAAATCATATTGTCAGTGTTTGACAGCTTCACAGAGCTGTCAAACGCTGATATTTCATCTGTCAAAAGCTCTTGACAGATGAAATGTCAATCTGTGACGTCACCTGTTGCCGGGTGGCCCTTAATTGGCCTGCTGAGCCCACTGGGCGGGCTCAACAAGGTCAATCAAGGGAAAATACAGTGGGTTGGCCACATCTCGATGGAGGCGGGTTTACAAGCCAAAATGTGGGATTCACGACACCAACCCGACCTGAGTATCAAAATCCAGCCCAGAGTGTCAGTTTCCACATGTAAGCTGACGACACCCAGCTCTACCTCACCACTTCTCTCGACCCCTCCACGGTCTCTAAATTGTCAGGCTGCTTGTCCAACATCCAGTTCTGGATGAGCAAAAATGTTCTTCAATTAAATATTGGGAAAACCGAAGCCATTGTTTTCGGTCCCCGCCACAAACTCCGTTCCCTAGCAACTGACTCCATCCCTCTCCCTAACATCTGTCTGAGGCTGAATCACACTGTTCGCAACCTTGGTGTCATATTTGACCCTGAAATGAGCTTCCAACCACATATCCGCAGCATAACAAAGACCGCCTACTTCCACCTCCAGAACATCGCCCGTTTCCGCCCTTGCCTCAGCTCATCCGCTGCTGAAACCCTCATCCATGCCTTTGTTACCTCTAGACTTGACTATTCCAACGCACTCCTGGCCGGCCTCCCACATTCCACCCTACGTAAACTTGAGGTCATCCAAAACTCGGCTGCCCATGTCCTAACTCGCACCAAGTCCTGTTCGCCCATCACCCCTGTGCTCGCTGACCTACATTGGCTCCCGGTTAAGCAACGCCTCGATTTCAAAATTCTCATCCTTGTTTTCAAATCCCTCCACGGCCTCGCCCCTTCCTATCTCTGTAATCTCCTTCAGCTCCACAACCCCCTGAGATATCTGCGCTCCTCTAATTCTGCCCTCTTGAGGATACCTGATTTTAATCACTCAACCTTTGGTGACCGTGCCTTCTGTTGCCTAGGCCTTAAGCTCTAGAATTAGAGTCATAGGGCTCGATTTTGTCATTGGGGCGGGCTGGGGTCGTGTCATCCGCTTTTCGTGTTAGCCACCCGACTCCAATTAGATGTGGGAGAATTATGTGATTTTCCCCTAATTGGGCAATTGAGTTCCAGCATGTGGGAACCCATGACCCAATTAGTTTTTTCAGTCTGAAAGTCGCCTCTGCTGAATTTAAGGTCTGCAAAGACTGCCAACCTTTTGGCCTTTGCTGTGAGAGGGACCTGGAGGCAAAATGAGCAGCAGGAGACCTAAGTCTGCTCCCAGATTTTTTTTTTCACCACCACCACCACCACCTTCTCCTCCTCCTCCTCCTCCTCCTCCTCCTCCTGGAGATGGGTGTCAGGCTCCAAACTTCCACAACAATGGTAATGCCTGCTAAAAGTTCCCCCATAATGATGATTGATCAAATCTCCTTTTTAATGGTGGACCTGCAGCTGATAGTCAGCAATCCAAGTGTGCTACCACCAGGTTTCACCGTCGTGTTTCAGAGGAGGTGTGCATCACGTCGGAAAAGTGTTAAAATCAGAAAGGCCTCTCAAAATGGGATTAGAGAGGCAATTAATTGGTTGTTAAGGGCCTTAAGGGCCTATCCCGCCTCTTGGAGGCGGGACGGAGACGGGATCAGAAACCACGCATTTGGGAAAATTGCTCGGAGGCGGGGTCGGGGTCGGGCCCACCCACCATTTTTTGCGATTTTAACACCCCACACGCCTCCATTCCCGCCTCCTCGGGCCTGGCAAAATCGAGCCCATAGAATCATAGGGCTGGATTTTGTCAGTGTGGGCGGGCTGGGGCGTGTCAGGTGGAAATCGTGTCAGGACCCCTGACTCCTAATTGATGTGTTGAAAAAGTGGGATTTTCCCCTAATTGGGCAATTGATTTCCTGCGTGTGGGAACCCCTGGCCCAATGAGTCTTTTCATACAGAAAGTCGCCTCTGATGACATCATCAATGCTGTTGGATTTAAGGCCTGCAAGCAGCCTTGATTCTTCTGAAGACTGGAGACGCTTTGGACATTGTATGAAGGACTTCATTTACCGACCATGTCCACCAGCAAGCAAAAGTGTGCACCTCTCTTTGATGAGCCCTCCCTCCAAGCTCTGGTGCAGGGAGCAAGATCTAATAAGGACGTGCTCTTCCCTTCCACAGGGAGAAAAAAGCCACCACAACAGACTAAGGCTGTGTGGCTGCAAGTGGCCCAGGAGGTCAATGCCATCTCTATGTGCTGCAGACCCTGGCTGCAGTGCAGGAAGAGGTTTCATGACCTTCTCCACACAGGAAAAGTGAGTATGACTTTCCCATCACCCTCAATCTGATCCCCATCGCCTCTCCTCACCAGCACTCAGCTTTGCCAACCTCTTCCTCCACATCCCACTTGACACTGACATCCCTGCACTCTTACCCATTCCCTCTCTCTCTATGGTCACATTCACTTAACTATTCGACCATGCAGCCCTCACACTCCCTATCACTGTGACGCAATGACAACAACTTACAACACACAGGGAGGGCCCTTTGTCTCCTTCTAAGCATCTATGCTATGGATTCTCTACACTCACTCCTTCATTCTCACTCAAACTCCACTTGTGTCCCTCATTGCAGGAAAAGAGAGCCCACAATAAGAGGGAAAGAGTGAGGACAGGAGGAGGGCCACCCTCAGTAGCCCAGCTCACCACGTCAGAGGAGGCGTCCCTGGAAATTGCCGGGATCGAGGAAGATTCCCAAGTGGGGGACGGACAGACGGGCGCATCACAGCAAGCTGGTGACAGAATAGTTTGGTATCTCTCTCATTGACATTGCATGAGTGACTGATAATGATTCTGATGCTCTAACAGATTGACTTATGATCATCTGCACAATTCAATGTGCATGCAACCTTTACCTCACATCTCCAACTCTTTCCTTTACTCCCCCACAGAACCATCGACAGCCCCCGTCCCCACTGTCCAGGAGGAACAGCCTGAGCTTCAAGACTCCTCAGAGGAAGCTGCAACCTCTGAGGGCGCTCGGTCAGCAGAATTAAGCGCACCCAGCACCAGCGCAGACACTCACACCTCGGTGGGACCTTCGGGACATAGAGTAGTTTTGTCACCTGGTGTATCACAGCTCACAAGTGAGCATCAGCAGATGGTGGAGACAGGGACAGCAGAGGAGAGTCCTCATCGCAGTGGAGAGGATGCTCCCAGCTCGGCTCCGCTGCATGTCGACCCAGTGTCTCCGGGTCCATCCAGAAGGAGAGCGGTGCTGGAACTCCAGGAACAGGTGCAGGAGTCTCTGGCAGGTTTTGTCTCCAGGGTCGCTGCGAGTGTGGAGCGAATGGAGGGGTCCATCGCGAACATGAGCAGTGCCTTTGTGGAGGCATTGGCGCATGAACGCATCACCACGGAAAGGATGGCAACCTCCTTGGAAGGGATGGCTACCTCCATGGTAAGGCTGGCTACCGTAGAGGAGAGGATGGCTACGGTAGAGGAGAGGATGGCTACGTCCATGGAGGAGCTTAATCGCCAGGGTATGGAAAACATGGTCATTGTTCAGAATAGACTGACTTCTGTTGAGGAGCGAAGGTCAGCTATTGAGCAAACAAACCAAACCTTTATGCAAGTCCTCGGGAGTAGGACTTCCAGTGCAGCAACGGGTCCTCATGGCCCCCCTGAAGTGCAGCAAGGTGCTGTCAAGCCACTTGCTAGCTCTGAAGTGGGGCTGACCCATGAGAGGGATGTTGATGGCATACAACAAGGAAGTGGGGGCTCCTCTCCAAGCGCTCACACGACCATGCCACTGCAGAGCCCTCGGTCAGAGCCCCACCAGAGTCTCCACCCAACTGAGATCGGCGTCTCAACCCCTGCACAGCCGCAGGAGCAGCAGACTGTTGCCTGAGCCCTCACAGGTTCGCAACCCCAGAGGACGCCTGCCAAAGGCATCGAGACAGGAGCAGCAAGAGAGTGAGCAAGGGGCCTCCACATCTGATGAAGCCACAGGGGAAGCACCACGTAGGAACACGCGTAAGAGGAAGATAATGCACAAGTAGTCACAAGGGTAGTCACTTGGGTGTAATGTTGTGTTTAATTTTGAAAAGCCATCAGTTGCTTATTGTCATAAAAAATTCTGATGGCAAACAGTTGCAGTTGTGGCGTGTGTCATTTCGCTAATGGGACTTCCACATTGAGGGCTTAGGGCGGCTTACAATTGTCAGTATGGTGGTCAGAGTGATAGGAATCCGCAGGTTCTTGGCCATTGTCGATGGTCTGATAAGAAGGTGCGAGGCAAAAGTGTTTGATTGTGCAGGCTAAGCAAATCTGGCCAAGATGAGTGCATCCCTTGCATCCCGGGCAGCAATGTGGTCGCGCGCTGGCGCCTTCTGGCCTGTGCAGCTTCAGGTGGGTGAGCAGCAGCTTGGCGCTCCTGTTGTTGCTGCTGCTGTTGATGGTGCTGTTGTTCATGGTTCTGCTGCTGCCATGGCTGGTCTTCGTCCGAATCTGATGTCCAGGAGGAAAGGAAATAAATGGTTCCCATGTTTCTGGTATATGCCTCAGTTGAGGAAGCGCTCAGTCAAGGTGGTGAGAGGGGTTTCCCAGGAGGTCACACTGGAGATGGGTGTCAGGCTCCTAACTTCCACAACAATGGGTATGTCTGCTAAAAGTTCCCCCAGACCTGAGACAACAAAGTTCTGCCACCTGCAAATGATGATTGCTGAAAACTCCTTTTTAATGGTGGAGCTGCAGCTGTTAGTAAGCAATCCACTTGCGAGGCCGCCAGGATTAACTGGCGTGTTCCAGAGGAGACGTGCAGGACATGGGAAAAGTGTTAAAATCAGAAAGGCCTCTCAAAATGGGATTATAGAGGCACTTAACTGGTTGTTAAGGGCCTTAAGGGCCTTTCCTGCCTCTTGGAGGCGGGATGGAAACGGCGTCAGAAAAAATACATTTGGGAAAATTGCTTGGAGGTGGGATGGAGGCAGGACCGGGCTCGCCCGCCATTTTTTGCGATTTTACCACCTCACATGCCTCCAATCCCGCCTCCTCGGGCCTGGCAAAATCGAGCCCATAGAGTTATACAGCACAGAAAGAGGCCCTTCGGCCCATCGTGTCCGTGCCGGCCATCAAGCCCTGTCTATTCTAATCCCATTTTCCAGCACTTGGCCCATAGCCTTGTATGCTATGGCATTTCAAGTGCTCATCTAAATGCTTCTTGAATGTTGTGAGGGTTCCTGCCTCTACCACCCTTTCAGGCAGTGAGTTCCAGATTCCAACCACCCTCTGGGTGAAAAAGTTTTTCCTCAAATTCCCTCTAAACCTCCTGTCCCTTACCTTGAAACTATGCCCCCTGGTTATTGACCCCTCTACTAAGGGGAAAAGTTCCTTTCTATCTACCCTATCTATGCCCCTCATAATTTTGTACACCTCAATCAGGTCTCCCCTCAGCCTTCTCTACTCTAAGGAAAACAACCCCAGCCTGTCCAGTCTCTCTCATAGCTGAAGCGCTCCAGCCCAGGTAACATCCTGGTGAATCTCCTCTGCACCCTCTCCAATGCAATCACTTCCTTCCTATAGCGTGGCGACCAGAACTGCACACAGTATGCCAGCTGTGGCCTAACTAGCGTTTTGTACAGCTCCATCATAGCGTTTTGTACAATTCCCTGCCTAAACCTGTCCGCCTCGCTACCTCTCTTTCCTCCTTTAAGACGCTCCTTAAAACCTACCTCTTTGACCAAGCTTTTGGTCACCTGCCCTAATTTATCCTTATGTGGCTCGGTGTCAAATTATTTTTGTCTTGACATACTCCTGTGCAGCGCCTTGGGACGTTTTACTACATTAAAGGCGCTATAGAAATACAAGTTGTTGTTGTTGTCCCAATAACATCATGAGGACTCCAATTTGAATATATTCTTCAGGACCGTCTGTTACCGGCAGGTGTGTTTCTGACCTCAGTCAGTGGCACAGTTAAAATCACGATCGGGGAGTAGGTTTTCAGAAAAAAACAATGGTGTTGTTGTAGCATCTGACTGAACCATTTAACTGGCCGTCTGGATTGGACCCCACTATAAATCACTGCTTTCAGGGCAGCGGCGGAAAGGGAGAAGATGGGGTGGGGGAAAGAAAGAAAAGACAATTTTTTAAGAACTGAGGTATAGCTATAATAATATCCTGCAATGGTTTATTGTTCTATTGTAATAACACAGTATGGATTATCCCTTGATATGCCTTATCCTATTACATTCCAGGGCACCCAGCCCTGACGGACTTTATAATAGAGTATTACAGGAGGTGGCAAGTGAAATCAGTCATATCCCGATGGATATTTTAAGAGAATTGTTGATTATGGGAGTTGTGTCAAGGAGCTGGTGAGGCAATTTACATTTAGAAAAAGAGACAGAGGGACAGCCCTCATGCAAAAGGTGCTGCAAATGTGAAATAACTTACCCAGGGAGGCAGTGCAAGTGAACAATGGTATCAATTTCAAGAGGGTGATGGATACATTTTTGGCAGGCAGAGCTATTGAAGAATATGAGCGATAAAGTGGGGTAGGATGTCTCTGACTTTTGTGACTGGCCTGATAGATGGAAATGATCTTTTCCAAACCTGTTCCAATCCTATGTTCCGAAGAATATTGGGACATATCAGGGGGAAATGGTGATTAGTTAAATACATCTAGTGGTGTGTTGTGGGTCTTCTGACGCTTGTTTGATTGCTTTATGGAGTCAGGGACAATGCTCCCCCTAACTTTTTTTGGATGCGTGGTCCCTTTAACGGGCAGCGTGGCCCATTCAAAGTTTCGTGCATGCGCAAAATTCTCCCATTGAAAAGCCGGTGACTGGCCTGCGCGGGACCTCCAGACAGCTGCACGGGAACGTTGGTCAGGGAGGAATTTTCCAGTTTTCCTGAAATTGGTTACCAGATTTTTGCCTCCTCTGGAATTAACCTTGTTAGCAGATGTGGCATGTGACACATAAGATGCACCATCAAATGGATACAGTGAACACAGATGGGCCTAATGGTGGTTTCTTGTCCTTTTTGTTTGTTTCAATACTTATTTGGAGTATAGTTATCAGTATTTCCTTATTAATATAGCTAATGGAGTCCTCAGAGCTTTTGGTATTCATCAATTCAGTGGATAGAAACCAAATGCTGTAAGCACTTCACTGATTCTATTGATAAAGAAACACTTGCATGGTTACTTAGAGTTGTGAAGACTAGCGGTTTCAAACTCTTTAGACAAATACTGACATTTATTGGGTAACAGTTCTGTATGCCCAATGCCTACTGCACTGCATGAATTATTGATTGGTCATTGAAATAACTGTACTGTACTTAATTCTTTTTGACATGTTGTCAATAGCAAGCATAATATTGCAATAAGAATAAAATAATCAAACCCTGCAGCTATCTGATGCAGTTATGCTTATTTCTTTAAAACACCCACTGCACTTGTGCTGTGTGTCTCCTGACAGTCCCGTAGATGGGAGGAGAGCAGAAGGGTACAAATGATAAGGTAATTCCCCAATGCAGCCTTCCTCAGCCTTCCCCGACGCCAGCGAGCTACTGTAGATGTCTGAAGCTGGGAGGTTTTTTGTTTCCTTAAAATATGTGGAATCCTCAGTGACTGGTTTGTGTGAAATAACTCAAATTTCCTCAAGGAATATAAGAATAGGCATTGACTGAGTTCATTACAAATAAATTGTGCATTTTGACATAAAATATATATTGTTAGTACTTGTTATGCAGCATAGATAAGTGAACGTGACTGAGACACGAGATAGCTCAAGCACAAACCGTTTGGTGTGTGTGTGTGGAATACAGTCTTGAAATACATACATTAAATATAAATAAACTAGCAATACAGGAACTTGCCTCCCACTTAGCCCTAAATTTCCAATTTTACTATGACTTCCTAATTATCTGCACGTGCCAAACATAGAATGTCATTCATTTTAATTAATAAAGGCTTTCAAATCTTTTCTAAACTGAGACCTATCCAATAAAAATAACTCCATCAAAATAAAATTCTGCTCCACAGTCTCATTTATTATACATTTAAGCGACATTAAATTACAGACAGCTACTCAAGCCTGACTGACAACATAGTCAATCGCATTAAAGTGGAACATTTGTGTTCATTTGGAGCAGTTTTATTTGGCTGTTTGGCACTGCCAGTGGGCAAGATCTAGTGGCACCACTGCATACTCAGAAAATGAATGGCAATGTACTTCCCAGAAGGGAAGAGGCAGTTCACAACATAAGGTTTGTCGTATTTGAGCCGAGGAGTGCTGTTCTACTGTCACTTCTCTTTATTCTGTGCTATATCATAACCATTCTACCCCTTTAATGATGGGCAATTCTTCAAAATTGGGGCTTGATCAAATTCGAAGTGAGCAATGCTACATAGACCGGATTTCCCACACATTCAGAGCCATTCTTCAATCTGAAAAAACCTTAAACCAAAGTCTTGTCTTCCAAGGAGGCTGACATGGTCATGGGTGAGAACATTAATCAGATGCTGGATGTAAGTAGAGATAAATTAATTGATGGGCCACAAACAATTTATAATTATCAATTTAATCTGGGTTGGGGAATTCTTATTAGCCCACATTAATAATAATTACATTTATGAGGTAGAAAATGTTATGCTGTGGAAATATGAATATTACTTGTTGATCACCTGTGGCACTGCACACAGGGGGGATAATTTTAAATTTTGGCAATAGTGTAAAATGGGTGATATCGGATCAGCCATTCCCGATTTTCCTTTCCAATGACTTCAAAAATGACCCCCAAAGGAAATAAAAATCAGGAGAGATGTAAACAAGGCTGCCGACTCACTATCACTCATTTTGCACTAACGCACAAGATCTACCCCAGTGAGTCAAGAGCAAGTGTAGTCTTCAGGTTAAACAGCCTTGGAAATCGGGAGATGCAGACATAATTCTGTCATCATTGTGAAGTCACATAGTCTGTCCTTATTTTGTATATATTTTGATTTTAAATGATCATTTATAGATAAATAACAAAAATACGGCAATTTGGGAGGTAGAGAAGTAGAGTTGTTTGGAATATAGAAGTTTCTCTATAATATAAACTGAGGAGCTGGGAGGTGCAGAAATGAGACACGACAGTGCCACGGCTGGTGGGAGGGTGTATTGCAGCAGGACAAGTTTCCATAGGCCATGTAAATCATAAATATGGACATAGGAATTAATAATGGAAAAAGTTGACAACAAGAAATAAGGCTTTGAAATAGAAAGTGTGCACAAATATAAGATTTTCAATATATTATAGATATGAATAAGGAAATATATATGAATTAGGATTAAACATTTATGAACTGTTAATGGACTGTATATAAATGTAGATTGTACGTACAGTATATAAGGATAGTGTGGATCAGGGATGAATGAGGATTAAGTTTAGTAGGGTACATTTTACGATCGCTGCAGAATGGGCAGTGGGGATACAGGAAATCAGACAGAGAATCCAATTGCTAGTGCAGTCAGATCTGGAGACATAAATGCAGGCGGTCAAAGCTCTTGCGAAAAACAATGGGAGACCTTCATTACAATATTACAATGAATTTTGGTGCTGTGCAATTGCTGGGAATGAACTGTGCATTCCTGTTACCAGTATACAGCAGGTGATGCAGGAAAGACCATTCTGTGCTGGCAAGAATTCAGCATTTAAAGTTATAACTCATTTTGAATTGAATCAGCAATTTAAGTGAACATTTTTGTATCATATATTTTGGCAGGTCTTTTCATAGAATCATAGAAGTTTATGGCACAGAAGGAGGCCATTCGGCCCATCATGTCCGTGCCGGCTGAAAAAGAGCTATCAGCCTAATCCCACTTTTCAGCACTTGGTCTGTAACCCTGCAGGTTATGGCACTTCAAATGCATATCCAAGTACTTTTTAAATGCAATGAGGGTTTCTGCCTCTACCACCCTTTAAGGCAGTGAGTTCCAGCCCCACCACCCTCTGGGTGAAAACATTTCTCCTCAACTCCCCTCTAATCCTTCTACCAATTACTTTAAATCTATGCCCCCTGGTTATTAACCTCTCTGCTAAGGGAAATAGGTCCTTCCCATCCAATCTATCTAGGCCTCTCATAATTTTATACACCTCAATTAAATCTCCCCTCAGCCTCCTCTGTTCCAAAGAAAACAAACCCAGCCTATCCATTCTTTCCTCACAGCTAAAATTCTCTAGTCCTGGCAACATCCTCGTAAATCTCCTCTTTACCCTCTCTAGTGCAATCATATTTTTCCTCTAATGTGGTGACCAGAACTCTACGCAGTACTCTAGCTGTGGCCTAACAAGTGTTTTATACAGTTCTAGCATGACCACCCTGCTCTTATATTCTATGCCTCGGCTAATAAAAGAAAGTATCCCGTATGCCTCTTAACCACCTTATCTACCTGTCCTGCTACCTTCAGGGATATGTGGACATGCACTCCAAGGTCCCTCTGATCCTCTACACTTCTCAGTATTCCACCATTTATTGTGTATTCCCTTGCCTTGTTAGCCCTCCACAAATGCATTACCTCACACTTCTCCGTATTGAATTCCATTTGCCACTTTTCTGCCCACCTAACCAGTCCATTGATATCTTCCTGCAGTCGACAACTTTCTTCCTGCAGTCTACAGCTTTCTTCCTCACTATCAACCACACGGCCAATTTTTGTATCACCTGCAAACTTCTTAATCATGTCCCCTACATTGAAGTCCAAATCATTGATATATACCACAAAAAGCAAGGGACCTAGTACTGAGCCCTGTGGACCCCACTGGAAACAGCCTTCCAGTCACAAAAGCACCCTTCGACCAATACCCTTTGCTTTTTGCCACTGAGCCAATTTTGGATCCAACTTGCCACTTTCCCTTGGATTCCGTGGGAAAATTTTGTTTTGCCAGATTATTTTTCTATGTTTTGGTTCAGAATTTTGGAGTTGCCGTAATGTGCTTTCAAGTCATTCCATTATTTCTGTTATTTGTGGATGGAGGAATTCCAGGCAAATGAGGCTACATCTGAGATAGACTTCCTGCACCTGCAGTTACACATGGAGCCATATCTACAGACAGAAGTAGACCTACCTTGGAATGTCTGAGAAAAACTGTCTTTGCAGATTGCACTTCACTCAAGAGGCACTAACAGAGCTAAATTCAGCATGAGTCATTAGCGGCAGCGGTAACCAGTAGCGCCCCACTCCGCTGCGCAGGCGATGACGACGTCATCAATGTGCGCAGCGCCCCGTTTTTGCCCCGCCTGCAAAATTGGCCCGCGCCCCCTGAATCTGCACCAGCCGATGACAGCGACCGGTTCAAGGGGCGGGAACGGAGCGGCAGGAGGCTCGCGGGGCAGTAAGTAAAGGGGAGGTGGCAGGCGGGGAAAAAAAATCAGCTGACTTACTTGTCGTGGCCCGTTGAGTCTTTAACGCGGGGTCCATGCCGTGATCTGGCAGCCTGGCACTCCTCTTGTGTGCCGGGCTGCTGGCACGGCACCCCGCTACCCGGTGGTCCAGGTAGGGCCCCGCAGAGTTGTGGGCTTGGGCCCTCCCCTTTAATGAGGGGAAGAGCCCTCCATGCGGCAGTGCTATGTGCGTATTTGGGGTTAGCGCTTGAATTAGCGCTCCACCTTCCTCTTGGGGGCTAAAATTGAAGTTAGCGATCGCCGGCGCTATTTTTCGCCGGGCGCGATGTTAACGACCCAAAATGGTTGCGAACGAATTTTTCCCACTTAGACTTAATTTTATTTCTGTAAGTTAGTTAATAGTCTATTAAATAGAGGCATGGTCGGGCAGCTCAGTCCCACGGAATGCACATCCTGTGCCATGTGGGAAATCCAGGACGCTTCCCGTGTCCTGGACAACCACGTGTGCAGAAGGTGTCGTCAGCTGGAGGAGCTCGAGCTCCGGATTTCGGTTCTTAGGCAGCTGGCGTCACTGCGGTGCATCCGTGAGGCTGAGAGCTCCGTGGATAGCACGTTTCAGGAGGTGGTCACCACACAGATAAGGAGTGTGCAGGCAGAGAGGGAATGGGTGACCACCAGACAGAAGAGGTAGATCAGGCAGGTAGTGCAGGAGTCCCCTGAGTGCATCTCGCTCTCCAACCAGTATTCTGTTCTGAGTACTGGTGAGGGCGATGGTTCCTCTGGGGAGTGCAGCCAGAGCCAAGTCCATGGCACCATGGGTGGCTCAGCTGTACGGGGGTGGGGGAGGAAGAAAAGTGGGAGAGCAATTGTGGTAGGGGATTTGATAGTTAGGGGAGCAGACAGGTGTTTCTGCAGCCGCAGGCATGACTCCAGGATGGTATGTTGCCTCCCTGGTGCTCTGAGTGGCTGCTGAACATTCTGAGGGGGGAGGGTGAACAGCCAGAGGTCATGGTCCATATTGGTACCAACGACATAGGTAGAAAGAGGGATGAGGTCCTGCAGGCAGATTTTAGGGAGCTAGGAAAGAGATTAAAAAGCAGGGCCTCAAAGGTAGTAAGATAGGAGATGGTGTGGCAATATTGGTTAAGGAGAATGTTATAGGGCTAGAGAGGGAGGATGTCCTGGAGGGGGTCAAGGACAGAATCTATATGGCTAGAGTTAAGAAATAATAGAGGTGCCATTACATTACTAGGTGTATTCTATAGACCACCAAATAGTGGGAAAGATATGGAGGAGCAAATTTGCAGAGAAATTACAGAGAGGTGCAAGAATTATGGAGTAATAATGGGGGATTGCAACTATTCTAATATGGACTGGGAACGTAATAGTGTAAAGGGCAGAGAAGGGGAAGAATTTCTGAAGTGTGTTCAGGAGAACTTTCTTGATCATCTAATGACCTAGATGAAGGGACCGAGTGTAATGTATTCAAGTTTGTTGATGATACAAAGCTAGGTGGGACAGTAAGTTGTGAGGAGAACACAAAGGGGGAAAAATTAGATTGCTAACGGGGTGCAAAGCAACTAGCACCCAGGCACGGCGCCGCCAACGCCTCCCGTGAAATTCAGTGGGAGGTTAGTGGCGGCGGTAACCGTTAGCGCCCCGTGGCGCTGTGCCGCCGGCGATGACGTCATCGATGGCGTCCCGCTCGCGCCCTGGCCGCGATCTTCAGTAGCACCCCCTGACTTACCGCCGGACGCTATGTCTGACGGGGTCAGGGGGGGGCCTACCTGCGGCCGGGGTGGCGCTAATTAAAGGCGAGGTGCCGGGCGGCCATTTTTGTTGCTGACCGCCTGCCAGCACCTGCCTCCGTTGCCGTCCCTGGCCTCCTGAACAGCCCCCCCCCCCCCCCCCCCGCGGAGTGCCAGCTGCGCTCCATGAGCCCAGCACTTCTCTTGAGTGCCGGGCTCTTTTGCCAGCATTCCGATCCGCGGTGGCCCAGCTGGGCCCCGGGTCGCGCTGCACAAGGCCCCTCCCCTTTAAGAAGGGGAGGAAGACCTGCAATACCACGGCGCAACGTGCAGCAGCGCATGGCGCTGTGGCACGTAGCGCCGCGATATTCCCTCACAGCGCCCCAAGAGGCTACTGGAAGCGCCCCACTTCCCTCTTGGGGCGCAACCATTCAATTTCGGCCGCGGTGGCGCTAACTTTTTCGGGGCACTAAAAGTAGCGCCCCGGCAAAGTTAGCGCCCCAAAGGGGGCGCGACTCAATTTTTCCCCCAAAGAGTCTACAAAGGGATATAGATAGGCTAAGTGAGTGGGCAGTAAGGTGGCAGATGGATTATAATGTAGGGAAATGTGAGGTTATTCACTTTGGTAGGCAGAATAGAAAAACAGAATATTTTTTAAATGGTGAGAAACTTTCAAAAATGTGCGAGTTAGGTTGATTTGGCTATGATAAATTGACCCTTAGTGTTAGGGGGGGATTAAATATGTGGGGTTATGGGGATAGGATGGGATATGTTAGGGGGAATTAAATACGTGGGGTTACGGGGGTAGGGTGGGATATGTGTACTGTGGGGATTAAAGCAGGGACAGGGTACTGGATTTGGATGATCAGCCATGATCGTATTGAATGGTGGAGCAGGCTCGACAGGCCGAATGGCCTACTCCTGCTCCTAGATTCTATGGTTCTATGTAAATGTTGGTGTTCAGAGAGATTTGGGTGTCCTCGTGCAAGAAACACAGAAAGCTAGCATACAGGTACAGCAAGCAATAAGGAGAGAAAATGGCATGTTGGCCTTTATTGCAAGGGGGTTGGGAGTATAAGAGTAAGGAAGTCTTGCTACAATTGTACACGGCCTTGGTGAGATCACACCTGGAGTACTGTGCACAGTTTTGGTCTCCTTATCTGAGGAAGGATATACTTGCCTTGGAGGCGGTGCAACGAAGGTTCACTAGATTGATTCCTGGGATGAGAGGGCTGTCCTATGATGAGAGATTGTGTAGAATGGGCCTATACTCTCAGGAGTTTAGAAGAATGAGAGGTGATCTCATTGAAACATACAAGATTCTGAAGGGGATTGACAGGGTAGATGCTGAGAGGTTGTTTCCCCTGGCTGGAGTGTCTAGAACTAGGGGGCATAGTCTCAGGATAAGGGGTTGGCCATTTAAGACTGAGATGAGGAGGAATTTCTTCACTCAGAGGATTGTGAATCTTTGGAATTCTCTGCCCCAGAGGGCTGTGCATGCTGAGTCGTTGAGTCTATTCAAGGCTGATAGAGATAAATTTTTGGACTCTAGGGGAATCAAGGGATATGGAGATCGGGCGGGAAAGTGGAGTTGAGGTTGATGATCAGCCATGATCTTATTGAATGGTGGAGCAGGCTCGAGGGGCCGTGTGGCCTACTCCTGCTCGTATTCATTATATCCTTATGTTTCCAGCCCGAGGGAGGAGGCATTGCTGGATCTGGTTCTAGGGAATGAGGTAGGTCAAGTGCAGCAAGTGTCAGTAGGTGAACATTTAGGGAACAGTGATCATAGTATCATAAGGTTTAGATTAGCTATGGAAAAGGACAGGGAGCAATCTAGAGTAAAAATATTTAACTGGGGGATAGGCCAATTTCAGTGGGATGAGAATGGATCTGGCCCAGGTAAACTGGAATCAAAGATTGGCAGGCAAAACTGTAATGGAACAATGGGCTGCTTTTAAAGAGGAAATAGTTCAGGTACAGTTGAGGTACATTCCCATGAGGGGGAAAGGTAGGGCAACTAAGGTCAGGGCTCCCTGGATGACGAAAGAGATAGAGAATATGATGAAGCAGAAAAAGAGCGCGTATGACAGATGTCAGGTTGCAAATACATCTGAGAATCAGGCTAAATATAGAAAGGTCAGAGGAGAAGTGAAAAGAAAATAAGGGGGGCAAAGAGAGGGTATGAGAATAGAATGGCAGCCAACATAAAAGGTAATCCAAATGTCTTCTATAGGCATATAAATAGTAAACGGGTAGTAAGAGGAGGGGTGGGGCCGATTAGGGACCAAAAAGGAGACCTATGCATGGAGGCAGAGGGTATGGCTGAGGTTTTAAATGAGTACTTTGCATCTGTCTTCACCAAGGAAGAGGATGCCGCCATAGAATTGTAAAGGAGGAGGTAGTGGAGACATTTGATAGGATAAAAATTGATAAAGAAAAGGTATTAGAAAGGCTGGCTGTACTTAAAGTAGATAAATCACCAGGAGTGGATGGGATGCATCCATGGATGCTGAGGGAATTGAGGGTGGAAATCGCGGAGGTACTGGCCATAATATTCCAATCCTCCATAGATACAGGGGTGGTGCCAGAGGACTGGAGAATTGCAAATGCTACACCATTGTTCAAAAAAGGGTGTAAAGATAAACCCAGCAACTACAGGCCAGTCAGTTTAACCTCGGTAGTGGGGAAGCTTTTAGAAACAGTAATCAGGGACAAAATTAATAGTCACTTGGATAGGTATGGATTAATTAAGGAAAGCCAGCACGGATTTGTTAAAGGCAAATCATGTTTAACCAATTTGATCGAGTTTTTTGATGAGGTAACAGTGAGGGTTGATGAGGGCAATACAGTTGATGTAGTATACATGGATTTCCATAAGGCGTTCGACAAAGTGCCACATAATAGGCTTGCCAGCAAAGTTGAAGCCCATGGAATAAAGGGGACAGTGGCAGCATGGATACAAAATTGGCTAAGTGACAGGAAACAGAGAGTAGTGGTGAATGGTTGTTTTTCGGACTGGAGGAAGGTGTATAGTGGTGTTCCCCAGGGGTTGGTTCAAGAACCACTGCTTTTCTTGATATATATTAATGACTTGGACGTGGGTGTACAAGGCACAATATCAAAATTTGCAGATGACACGAAACTTGGAAGTATAGTGAACAATGAGGAGGAGAGTGATAGACAGGCTGGTGAAATTGGTGGACACGTGGCAGATTAAATTTAACGAAGAAAAGTGTGAAGTGATATATTTTAACATAGAAACATAGAAGATAGGAGCAGGAGTAGGCCATTTGGCCCCTCGAGCCTGCTCCGCCATTCAATGTGATCATGGCTGATCATCCAAATTCAGTACCCTGTCCCTGCTTTCTCCCCATATCCCTTGATCCCCTTAGCCTTAAGAAATATATCTAACTCCTTCTTGAATATATTTAATGAATTGGCCTCAACTGCCTTCTGTGGTAGAGAATTCCACAGGTTCACCATTCTCTGGGTGAAGAAATTCCTCCTCATCTCAGTCCTAAATGGCTTATCCCTTATCCTTAGACTGTGACCCCTGGTTCTGGACTCCCCCGCCATCGGGAACATCCTTCCTGCATCTAGTCTGTCTAGTCCTGTTAGAATTTTATAAGTTTCAATGAGATCCCCTCTCATTCTTCTAAACTCTAGCAAATATAAGCCTAATCGACCCATTCTCTCTTCATACATCATTCCTGCCATCCCAGATATCAGTCTGGTGAATCTTCGCTGCACTCCCTCCATGGCAGAACATCCTTCCTCAGATAAGGCAGCCAAAACTGCACACAATACTCAAGGTGTGGTCTCACCAAGGCCCTGTACAACTGCAGCAAGACATCCTTGCTCCTGTACTCGAATCTTCTCGCTATGAAGGCCAACATACCATTTGCCTTCTTAACCGTCTGTTGCACGTGCATGCTTACCTTCAGCGACTGGTGCACAAGGTCACCCAGGTCTCGTTGCACTTCCCCTTTTCCCAATCTATTGCCGTTCAGATAATAATCTGCCTTCCTGTTTTTGCCACCAAAGTGGATAACCTCGCATTTATCCACATTATACTGCATCTGCCATGCATCTGCCCAATCACCCAACCTGTCCAAATCATACTGGAGTTTCTCGTCATCCTCCTCACAGCACACCCGCCCACCCAGCTTTGTGTCGTCTGCAAACTTGGAGCTATTACATCTAGTTCCCTCGTCTAGATCATTAATATATACTGTGAATAACTGGGGTCCTAGCACCGATCCCTGCGGTACCCCATTAGTCACTGCCTGCCACTCGGAAAAAGACCCGTTTTTTCCAAATCTTTGTTTCCTGTCTGCCAACCAGTTTTCTATCCAAGTCAGTACCTTACCCCCAATCCCATGTGCTTTAACTTTGCACGCTAATCTCTTATGCGGGACCTTTTCAGAAGCCTTCTGAAAGTCCAAATACACCACATCCATTGGTTCCCCCTTATCTATTCTACCAGTTACATCCTCAAAAAATTCCAGTAGATTAGTCTAGCATGATTTACCTTTTGTATATCCATGTTGACTTTGTCTGATCCTGTCACTGTTTTCTAAGTGCTCTGCTATTACATCTTTTAGAATGGACTCTAGCATTTTCCCCACTACCGATATCAGGCTTACCGGTCTGTAATTCCCCATTTTCTCTCTACCACCTTTTTTAAATAGTGGGGTTACATTAGCTACCCTCCAATCCATGGGAACTGTTCCAGAGTCTATAGAATTTTGGAAGATGACCAGCAATGCATCTACTATTTCTAGGGCCACTTCCTTAAGTACCTTAGGATGTAGATTATCAGGCCCTGGGGATTTATCGGCCTTCAATCCCGTCAATTTCCCTAACACCATTTCCCTACAAATACTGATTTCATTCAGTTCCTCCCTCTCATTAGACCCTATGTTCCCGACAGCTCTGGGAGGTTATTTGTGACCTCCTTTGTGAAGACAGAACCAAAGTATGTATTTAATTAGTCTACCATTTCTTTGTTCCCCATTTTGGTAGAAAGAATGGGGAGAGGACATATAAACTAAATGGGACAATCCTAAAGTGGGTGCACGAACAGAAAGACCTGGGGATATGTGTGCACAAATCGTTGAAGGTGGCAGGGCAGGTTGAGAAAGCAGTTAAAATGGTTAAAAAGGCTAAATCCTGGGCTTCATAAATAGAGGTATAGAGTACAAAAGTGTGGAAATTATGATAAACCTGTATAAAACACTCGTTTGGCCCCAACTGGAGTACTGTGTCCAATTCTGGGCACCACACTTTCGGAAGGATGTGAAGAAAAGATTTGCGATAATGATTTCAGGAATGAGGGAATTCATTTACGTGGTTAGACTGGGGAAGCTGGGGTTGTTCTCCTTGGAGAAGAGAAGATTGAGAGGAGATTTGATAGAGGTGTTCAAAATCATGAGGTTGTCTGGACAGAGTAGATAGAGAGAAACTGTTCCATTGGCAGAAGGGTCGAGAACCAGAGGACACAGATTTAAGGTGATTGGCAAAAGAACCAAAGGCGACATAAGAAAAGTCTTTTTTACACAGCGAGTGGTTAAGATCTGGAATATACTGCCTGAAAGGGTGGTGGAGGCAGACTCAATCTTATCTTTCAAAAGGGAGTTGGATAAGTATCTGAAGTAAAAAAAAAATTGCAGTGCTACGGGGAAAGGGTGGGGGAGTGGGACTAGCTGAGAGTCGGCACGGGCTTGACGGACCGAATGTCCTTCTTCCGTGCTGTATGATTCTAACCTGTGGAGATGGCAGATGAGTTAATCAGGGGTATTTTAACCCTCAAAAACAGGAGGGTTTGGGTTGGGTGGGCTTTGAAAATTTTTAAAATCTCAAACCGAACCCAACCCGCCTCGAACCTGCCCACTTCCGGTTTTAATGGAGGTGGGACAGGGGTGGGGGGGAGGTGGGCGAGCAACCAACTCGCTCCCAGGAGGTGGGTTGCTCATTTAAATATTATAATGATATCTGTCTCTCTAGTTTACCGTGACCGGTCGGGTTTCCCAGGTCTAGGAAGCCCAGCAGCTAAAGGGAGGCAAGGACAGCTGCGTGAGATGAGGTAAGTGCCTTTCATGAAAGGACAGCCAAAGAATGCAGATGCAACAAGGCCCATACAGACATTGGGCCAGAAATTCGGCTGTTGTCGGGTGAGTACGCGCTGTGTATTCACCCGTAAGGCCACCTGAAGTGCCGGTTTCCTGCATGCACTGCGCATGCGCGGGAAACCGGAACTTCCGTTCCCCTGAAGGGAAGGGTTCAGAAGTCGAACGCGTGCGCGGGAGAGGCTGCGCGCACGCAGCGAACTTCAGGTTTTTTTTCAGGTTTCTCCGGGAAGGTAAGTATGGAGAAGCTGCACTTTTAAAAAGGAGGCGCAAGGCCTGTTTTTAACAAGGTAAGTGGTTAATTAATTACAATTTAAACATTTTTTCAACAGGTTTATCTTTTTTAGATACTTTAAAGAAAGGTAAGTTTATTTTTACCACCGTTAAAAAGTATAATTAATATTTTCAAAAATTTAAATTTTTGTTTCAAAAGTTAATTTATATAACTTATAGTTATTTTAAAAATGTGATGTTTTTTAAAAAATGTATTTGAAGTTTAAGTGTGGTTTTGGGGCCGATCTCTATTCATAGATTTGACAGGTCTTCCTGTCAAATCTATGAATGAAAATGCCCTGCTCCGATTGGCTCTCCATGGCCCACGTGATCCCAGGGGACGCTTCGAACCAACTGCGCCCCTGGGATACGCAAGCACTGCGCGCCGGCAGCTGGAGGAGGCCCAGGACCCGAAGTCCTCGTGGGCCCAAAGCACAACTGCAGGCGCGGTAGGTAAGTACGCGCGCGATGCTTGCACCCGCAGGAAGCCTGAAAGCTGAATTTCTGGCCCATTAAGATCATCACTGAACACACAATTGAAGCAGTGCTTCCGATACCTGGACATATCTGGGAGGATCTTACGAGGTCTCTAAGATCATTCCTGTGTGCTCAAGTTCATTTGTCAAGTGCCGCAGTGTTTGAAAAGAATGTTAAGATGATTTAGGGCTAGAAATTGTGTAGCGCCCCATTTGGGGCGATAACTTTTGCGGGAGCGCAAAAATATCACCAGGCGCTACACAATTGATTCCGACGGGAACTTCCGGTTTAGCGCTCCAGGTGGGAAGTGGAGCGCCAAATCAAGCGCTACCCCATCCCTTAGAGCGCTAAAGGGACGAGAGGGGCTGTAGCGGCAGAGCGCTGCGCAATGTTCCGTGCAGCGCTGCCGGTTTTACAGGCTCCTTAAAGGGAAGGGCCAATGCTGCGGTCATTGAAGGCTAAGGCTGGGAATGGTCGTCGGCGGCACCTGTGATACGCGCATTGTAGCCCCAAGCACGCTCAGAGAGTGCAGGGCTGATCAATCGCAGGCTGGAAAAAATTCAAAATACAGCACACTGGAGACATGATTAAATTTTGGCCTATCTGGCCACCACTGCCTTTAATTAGCGCTCCCCAAGTGGCCAGCTGAGGTGACAACGCCTCCTGCTGTTGCCGTTGTTGACGCCCGGCGATGCTGCAGGGGGCGGAAGCGAATTTTACATCCAGGGCGATAACAGGGTGCTGTGCACCGGATGATGTCATGATCTCCGGGACGCAGGAGGTCGAGGCGGTAAGTTTTAGGCCAGCGTTAACCCACCATGGAAGTTCACGGCCGTCGGTAATTTCACCGTGCCCGGTCGGTAAGCCCTTAGCGCCCCGTTATCGCCCCCCAGAAGTGCTAACGGGAGGCGCAAAGGAGGCCAATTTCTCCCCCTTAATCTTGTTTCTATGGCCTCTCGTTCCTGACACTTCAACTACTGGGAATAGTCTGCTCCTATCTACCTTGTCCCATCCTTTCATAGCTTTAATCACTTCTATCATATTGCTCCATAATCTGCATTTTTTAATGTAAAAGACCCAATATTTCAAAGCTTTCTTCATATTTGTATTTCCTCATACCAGGCAGTATCTTAGTAAATCTGGTTTGAACCTTCTGTAAAGCTTCAAAATCCTTTGTATAGTGTGGAGTCCAATACTGCACTCAGTACTGTAATTGAGGTGTTATTATTTGTATTGACTTATCTTTACCTCTTGGATTTTATATTCTATGCCTCTTGAGTTTGAACACTGTTTACATCATTTTTCCAGGGTTTCCGTGGCTCTTCTGCCAGGAAAACTCCCACAGAAATTCACCCCTAGGTCTCCAAAAGTAAAAAGTGGGTATACACGTCATTAGCCTATTTACCAGGAGAAATCCGTACATTTCTTGAAATGGTGCCACGGAATTCTCAATGTTCACCTGAACATCTGGAGCAGGCAAGCAAGGCTTTGGTTTAGCCGTTCCTTTAAAGGATGATGAACACTCCCTCAATATTGTGTCAGACTAGATAACATGCTCAAGCCCTGGAGTCAGGCATGAACCTATAACCTATTGACCTGAAAGTGACAGTGCGACCAAGTGAGGCAGAGAGAAGGACAATTGGCATCATCTCAAGTATACAGTCAGTCATTAACAATAATCCTCAAAATATAATTGTACACTTCATCAGCAACTAAAACTGACACCTTACCATGTGTATTGAAGCATAGAGTACCAATTATAACATCACGTGTCAGACACTTAGAGAGCTTTTGTCATGAAATTTGGAGATTTTCAGACAATTACTTTTGAGGCACAACTGCATATATAATTCTAGATCAGTTTCAACATTATAAATTCAGCATGAGCTGCTGAGTTGACCATAGCTGACCCATAAAATACATTATGTTAATGCCTTGAATAATAATTTATTATTTATACTGGAGGAAGATGGAATTATTCTTTCTTCAGTGAGGCCTCACAATATTTGCTGCATAGAAAATGTAGAAGGACTGTCCTCTAGAAGGTCAACATATACTTACATAAAATTTAATTTTTAGTCAGCATTAAAGTCAGATGAGTGCTGAATCAGTACCTAGGACTCTCATGTCAACTTAACATTCTTTTCAAACACCGCAGCACTTGACAAATGAACTTGAGATGAACTTAGTGTGGATTATGATAGAAAGGTAAGTTTAAACTGGATGATGTACCACAGTATTGGTCACAAACAAAATAAAAATTGTGCCTCTTACTGTAACTCTCTGTTTCTCTCTCACTTTCTAACTTCTTTGGTGCACCTTCCATCTTTTACTCTCTTTGTTTGGCTCACTTGCACTTTGTTTGTTATCTCTATTCTGTCTCTGACACTTTGGGGATGAATTGCCATGGAGGTTTGCATGTCTACCATAACTCTGGCAGAAGAGCTGAGAAAACCCTCTAAAACAGCGTAAATGGCGATCCCAACCCTCAGGTGATACCTGAGAAAAGCACAAGAACAGGTGAAAGAAAGGCACGTGTAGGCACTCAGGGGAAGCAAGGCGTTAAGAAAGAGTAGGCTGATTGTGCACACTTTGGAATTCACAGTTATTGATTGAGGTTAGAGTCATACAGGAAATGGTGCACACGTGTGGTGTTGACTTCATCACTCAGGTGATGATTGGCATGCTCATGTGATATGTTGTCATATTGTCGGATGGATAGTAGATTAAGGGACTGTCCCTAAGAACTTGCATCTAAATGTCACGAAATATCCCATGGTGCTTTACAAGAGAAACTGGACACTGCACAGGAGTAGAGTTAGGCGCGATGATCAAAGGTCAGGTTGATGAGATAGGTTTTTTGGAGGCTTTTGAAAGCAGGGAGAGATGCGTCAAAGCAAAGGGCTTTGTGAAAGGATTTTCGGAGTGCTGGTGTGCGGTGACTGAAGCTTTACCACCAATGGTGGGGCGAGAAACACACACAAGGCCAGAGTTGAAAAAATGCAGATCAGCCATGATCTAACTGAATGACGGAACAGGCTCGAGGGTTGAATGGCTAACTACTGTTCCTATGTTCCTATGGACATAGGGTTGGAAAAGGTTGCAGAGTTTGGATGGGACGAGGAGGGATTCCAAGAGGTTTTAATTCAATGCACTGGGGTATAGAATTTGGTGAGATAGGAGTGATAGTTGAGCAGCACTTCGCGTAACATTAGATGCTAGGTGCAGTTGATGTAGTCTACATGGACTTCAGTAAGGCTTTTGACAAAGCCCCGCATGGGAGACTGGTCAAGAAGGTAAGAGCCCATGGGATCCAGGGCAATTTGGCACATTGGATCCAAAATTGGCTTAGTGGCAGGAGGCAGAGGGTGATGGTCGAAGGTTGTTTTTGTGACTGGAAGCCTGTGTCCAGTGGTGTACCGCAGGGATCGGTGCTGGGTCCTTTGCTGTTTGTAGTGTACATTAATGATTTAGATATGAATATAGGAGGTATGATCAGTAAGTTCGCAGATGACACGAAAATTGGTGGAGTGGTAAATAGCGAGGAGGGAAGCCTCAGGCTACAGGACGATATAGACAGGTTGGTTAGATGGGCAGAACAATGGCAAATGGAATTTAACCCTGAAAAGTGTGAGGTGATGCATTTTGGGAGGACTAACAAGGCAAGGGAATACACAATGAATGGTAGGATCCTAGGAAGGATCAGAGGGACCTTGGTGTGCATGTACATAGATCCCTGAAGGCAGCAGGACAGGTAGATAAGGTGGTTAAAAAGGCGTATGGGATACTTGCCTTCATTAGCCGAGGCATAGAATATAAGAGCAGGGAGGTTATGATGGAGCTGTACAAAACGCTAGTTCGGCCACAGCTGGCATACTGTGTGCAGTTCTGGTCGCCACACTATGGGAGGGATGTGATTGCATTGGAGAGGGTGCAGAGGAGATTCACCAGGATGTTACCTGGGCTGGAGCGCTTCAGCTATGAAGAGAGACTGGACAGGCTGGGGTTGTTTCCTTAGAACAGAGAAGGCTGAGGGGGGACCTGATTGAGGTGTACAAAATTATGAGGAGCATAGATAGGGTCGATAGAAAGGAACTTTTCCCCTTAGTAGAGGGGTCAATAACCAGGGGGCATAGTTTCAAGGTAAGGGACAGGAGGTTTAGAGGGGATTTGAGGAAAAACTTTTTCACCCAGAGGGTGGTTGGAATCTGGAACTCACTGCCTGAAAGGGTGGTAGAGGCAGGAACCCTCACAACATTCAAGAAGCATTTAGATGAGCACTTGAAACGCCATAGCATACAAGGCTATGGGCCAAGTGCTGGAAAATGGGATTAGAATAGACAGGGCTTGATGGCCAGCGCGGACACGATGGGCCGAAGGGCCTCTTTCTGTGCTGTATGACTCTAAAATAAAGCCTGCTCCAAACTTTTAATTTAAATTATAGTAGAATGTGAACGGATTGGTCTTAAAATGCATTTCTACAAAAGATCTATCATTACAAAATTAGATTAAAATCTCTGCTAAATAACTTCTTCCAAAAGGAATCAATCCATGACCGGTTTTGTGTAGTCTGAGCCACCACCTTCTCAAGGGCAACTAAGGATTGGCAATAAATGCTGGCCTTGCCGGTGTTGCCCACATCCTGAGAATGAATAAAATAAGTGTTAATTATGTATCTGATTCAGAAATCAATTACTATGTCCTCCAAAAACATACTCAAGGGACGACCAATGTCAAATGGCGAACCATACTGACGCACAATATAGAATTTTAAATGAAAGTACAAAAATTTGAACCCCGATTTTAACTTGGGGTGGGAATTGGACGGGCGGGTGGTGGGTGGGGGGGTTAGTGTTGAGTGGCAAAGCCCATGACATCGCCAGCGTGAGGCCAGACTGATTTTAACTCCTGGCCTCATTTTAATATGATTAATGGGTTGCCCATCTGATCATGTCGGGAAACAGGCAGCTTGCCCATTTTCATGGTGCAATTCCCGGTGGTCCTCCCAAGGCCTATTTAAAGTGGAAACGCATATCTTAAAGCAAGGTTGCATTCCCTGCTTTGAGCTTTCATTGCAACAGTGCTGGATAGAATTCGACTCCTATAAATGAGTTGGAGGGCTGTTCCTAGGTTTTCTGTTGCCTCCCTAGCGATTCTGGTGGAGGAGATCAGGGCAAAGAGTGGGCACCGACAGAGGCATACCAAGGCGACTATCCAGCAGGCCTGGACAGAGGTGGTTGAAAGCGTCAGTGCTAGCAACATCACCCACAGGACCTGAGCTCAATGCAGGAACAGGTTCAATGACCTCACAAGAGCAGCGAGAGCGAGTACAGTTCTTCATCTCTCTATCTTTGTTTGTATCCCTCTCAACAACATCTGTCAACATTCCTTACACCCCCTCCCCCACCGCTCTCAACAATTCCCTCCCCCACATCCTTCAGCATACAATCACAAGGGCACACTGCACTACTTTGCTTTATCATTCCAAACACACCTACCTCTTCCTTTGCTCTCTTCACATCACTTGTTAACAGCATTCTCTTCTCACACCCTAGCACTTGTACAATCATTAACTCCTCACCTCTCTCCTTCCTTACTTTACAGTCCACACACTTGGCTTTACACTTCCCCATCCTCGGCCCATCTTGCTTCTTCTCCAGCTCTCAGCACATGCACTATATGCACAAGCCATACACATCTCCACTTACCTTTTCAACAGCCTCTCACTAACACTCGCCCTCTCTTTCTGCAGGACAAGCCAACAGATAATGCCAAGGAAAGCAATGAGCATTGGGTAAGGTGAGGCTGGCGGATTCCCTGAGCAGGGTGTCTACGTATTACTTGTAACCCTTCATTTACCTCAGCAAATATTCAGCAAGCTTCACAAATTCAAGCTGCATTCTGAAGACTGTCACCTGCTAATGTCCAGCTTTTCAGTGCCATCCTAAATCTTGTCCCTTTTTTCTTTCCTCTCGGTCCTCCTCAGACACCTCGGAGGAGGACAATCCTCTTGAGAATGCACTGTCACGCGCTCCATCCATCCCAAGCACCAGCACAGGCAATAGCACTCCGCATGTGTTAGACATTCAGCTAACTGGGGTGAAAAAGTCAACATGAGTGAGCAGCAACGTGTACTGATGGCAGGAACAGCCCAGGAGTCAGCTCTGCTGAGCAAGACAAAGATGAGGATTTTCAGGGCTCAGCTATGAAAAGAAAACTGCTTGCCTCTCGCAAGTAGTTATACCAGGTATAGAAAGGCATCCTAAGGCGTTTCAGCACTATGGCTGAAAGTATGGTGGTGTCTGCTTCAGCCTGAGTGGTGTTATCTCACGTGGCATCAGCACTCTGCAGTCTACCTTAGAGCATGTGGACATCTCCAGGGACGCTGCAGCTGGGTCCTCACAAAAGGAGGTAATGTTATCAGCCTTTGCAGATTTGGTGTAAGCTCCGAAGACTGCCATGCAGACTCTGGGATCCACACTGGCGAGAGAAGTGTTCACCTTGCAAACACTGGTGGACTGAATCGAGAGAGGCCATCAATGTGTCACTCATCTTCTGCAGTTTGTATACCATTTGAGGTAAAGGCCAACATTTCATTTGACTATTGATGACTTTTTGTATCTATGCTCTAGCTTTTAGTAATTTATGCACCTGATCCCAAATCCCTCTGCTCCGCCACAGCTCCTGGTCTCTCGTCATGAAGAAAATATTCCGATTTGTCTTCCTTAGATCCAAGTGGATGGCCTCACACTTAACTCCATCTGCCACAGTTTTGCCCACTCACTTAATCTGTCTGTGTCTTTTGTAACTGTTTCCATTTATACAACTTACTGTACCTCCTAACTTAGTGTCATCTGCAAATTTGGATATAAAACCTATTCCTTCACCCAAGTCATTGACATATATGGTGAAAAGTTGAGGCCACCGTACAGATCCCATGAGGTATACCAATGGTCATATCCCACCAATCAGAGTGCATTCCCTTTATCCCTACTCTCTGTCTCCTACCTCCCAACCAAATACCAACCCATATCACAAGGACCACACAGTCTGGATAGCAGCCATTTGAGCTGGTAACACAGACTCCTGGTGTGATGGGCCAGCTGTAGTGTCCCTGGAGGAGGCCACACACTCCAAGGTAGACTGCAGAGTGCAGATGCCGTGTGATAGGATGACACAAAAGCTGGAAGCGGACTCCTCCGTGCTTTCAGCCATGGTACAGCAACTCATTGGCAGGCCTTCCAATACCTGATATAACTGCTTGTGTGTGTGTGACACAAGTAATTTTCTTTTCAAGGCTTGGCCCTTGAAGTCCTCATCTCTACCCTGCTCACCAGAGCTTGAGACGAGCTCGCCCTTCAGCGATTTGCCACCTGGGCTGTCCCTGCCGCCAGTATCTGATCTTGCTCACTCGCTCTGCATGCTTCACTAAGTGCATACCCCTCTAACACACTGTCTAACCCACCCGGCATGCCAATCTCTATGCTGGTGCTTGGGAGGGATGGAGTGTGTGACGGTGGATTGTCCTTTTCTGAGGAGTCTTCTGTAGTGTCTAGGCACTGAGAAGGACCTAGATGAAAGAAAAAAGGGACAAGAGTTAGGATGGCACTGACAGGCTGGACAGTTGCAAATGACAGGCTTCACAATGCAGTTTGAAGTTGTCAAGCTGGCTGAATGTGTGACATTTTGAGGTACCTGAAGGGATACAAGTAACAGGCAGACACCCTGCTCAGATAAGCCGCCAGCCTCATCATCTCCAATATGCATCGCTCTTGAAGGGCCATTGATTTACAGGGCTCCTAGTCCGTCTGGGTGAGGGCCATGATGCTGGGCATTCTTTCCCTGGTTTTACGCCTCTCCCTTGTGCTGTGTGCCATTTTCTACTGCAGAAAGAGAGGGCGAGAGTTAATGTGTGGCTACTGACCAGGAGAGTGCACATGCGTGGGGCTTCTGCATGTAGTTCATATGCTGAGAGGGAGAAGCAGCAAGATGCTCGCAGGATGGCAAAGTGTTGAATGGAAAGCAGGTGGCTGGAGTGTCAAGTGAGGTAGGAGTAATGAGAGGAGTTCCTTGTTCTGCAATAGCTGCCATGTGAGAACAGAATGCTGTTAGTGGCTGCTGTGAAGGCAACAAGCAAGAGGTGAGTGTGTGTGTTTGGACTGAGAATAAGAGGTGGAATAGAATGTCCATCTGATGGGTGGTGAAGGATGCAATGCAGGGGAAGGAATTGTTCAGAGTGCTGAGGGTGGGGGGGAAAACTGTTGTCATGTGTTATTGAGAGAGATGGAGAAATGAAGAGCTGTACTCACACTTGCTGCTCTTATAAGGTAATTTTCTACACTGAATCCAGGTACTGGGGATGCTGCTTCTGGAACTGACTATCTCTGCCATCTCTCTCCAGGTCAGGTGTATGTATGTCTTGGGAATCTTTTTCCCACTTGTGGGAAACAGAATGTCCCTCCTTGCCCTCACCTCTTCCACGAAGACCTTCAGGGAGGCGTCAGAGAAATTGGGGCAGCCTTGCAACTCATTTCTTCGTTCACAAACTAACCTGCCAGAGGTGAATGCAACCTCCCTTTAAGAGGTGCATTCGCGCTTTAAATAGGCCTCTGGAGGCCTGCCGGGGATCACTTGGAAAATGATCGGACTGCCCATTCCCAACGGGATCGGGTGCACAGCCTGCCAATCAGATGCAAATGACACCTGGGAGTTAAAGTCACCCGGGCCTCAAACTGATGACATCAGGCAGGTTTGTCGCTCAGCCTGCCACCACCCTCCCGCCTGAAGCCCGCACCCAGTTAATATCCCCTCATTATTATCATTTCAGAAAACTAAAGTAAGTTGAGTATTGTATCGCTGATTATTTTGGTGTGTTTCTTTTGGTTTCGTGTAATTAAAAATCATGTTCTAGTTTTAACCTGAGCAAAATGGTTGTACAGTATGGTGTTTTCTGCCTTTTGGAGCAGACATGAGTGTATAGTGGCAGCATGTGCAACTTCCAGGGCAAATTATCACCGTCAAAGGACCTTTGTTAATCCTGTGGTCCACCGCTCCCATTCACAGCACACTGAAGGGTGTAACTTTTGGATGCAAGGTTACTTGGGTCTGCCTATAAAACTGCACTCTGCTGTGAACATGAATAGAGAACCTGAATTGTAACAGTAACTATATATAAACCACACCCAGTTACGGTCAAGCTACAATAATCTATCTTGCAAATTCTTCCATACAGTAATTTCCTACTGACAGGAAGTTAAATCATGCAGAGGATTATAATATGTAACAATGCAAATTTACCCAGCTTAACAACCAGAATGGAATCTCTTGACCCCTCTTAATAAATGTGGCTTTTAGCATGCTGGCACTGATTGTGGGAAACTAGCACAGAAGCCACATTTTAAAGCACAATAGCTTGGTAAAATAATTGATCCAAAGAAATTAAGAAAATATAGGGTGGAATATTGGGACATACGGTCCTAATGATCAAAGTGCCTATGTTAAGTAGTGCCAAAAAATTAACTATTTATTCCATAATTACAGAGAACTCACAAAGTGGCTCAACATAAGAGGGTGTTTTGTGAGGGAGGAGGCAATTACATCCACTGAGTCCTTGGATTCGAGTAGGTTTAAAAAAAATCCTCATGAGATGATACACAGGTGCAAAAATAAATGAGCTAGAAATTCGGCACCTTTGCGCCTCCCGTTAGTGCCTCCGGGGGACGATAACCGGGCGCTACCGGCTTTGCGACCCGGCGCGGCGAGAGTACCGATGTCCGCGAAATTCCTGCCGAGGTTTGCGGCGGCGGTAACCCCTAACGCCACGATCTCCTGCGCCCGGACCCGAAATTTGGTTCCGCCCCCTGCAGCATCGCCGGCCGACACCACCGACAGCCGCAGGAGGTGTTGTTAGGGAGGCTGGGCGCTTCGGGAGCGGTATTTAAAGGTGATGATGGTTGCGTGAAAAAAAAATCTTCTTAATGCCTTAAGTCCATTTTTCAGCATTTTCTTCGGCCACGATCGATTAGCCCTGTTAGAGTGCTTGGGGCTGATCGTGTCGGATCGTGGCTGCCGTCGGCGACGAGGGACCTCGTTTCAATGCAGAGCCAGCAGCGATGGCCCTTCCCTTTAAGGAAGGGAAGGAGCCTCCGTTCCCGGCAGCGCTGACCCTCTTGCCGGCTTTAGCGCTCCACGGGAAGTGGTAGCACTTGATTTAGCGCTCCACTTCCCTCTTGGAGCGCTACAACTGAATTTCGCGGGTGCGTTTCAAAGTTTTAGTGCCCCAAACGGGGCTATATGACTTTCTCCCCTCATAAGTTCATCAATCGTATCTTGCAGGACCATTACAAAAGGATGAAGATGTCCTTCGTTGTATCTAAAGCAAAACAAAAATGACATATTAATGTTGTCTTATATACTAGGCATAGTGGCATTAGTGCATAGGCAGATTGCAGTACGTTAACCTGGATAGGCAAAGTTAACTGAGGAGTCTGGTTCTGTTGTCACTTTACTGGTCAATAATCAGCCATCCTTATTGAAGCTGAGGTATCCCAGAGATTCTTGGACTTCTTTTTGTGTTACAGACTGAAGTAGAAAAGAATATAGAGTAAGGAGTGATCTCAGAGCACATGGCTGAAGATGGCTTCATAATATTTATCTAACTTATGGGAACGGTAGCATAGTGGTTATGTTACTGGACTAGTAATCCCGGAGACATGAGTTCAAATCTCACCACGGCAGCTGTGGAATTTAAATTCAGTTAACCTATTTAGCAGAATCATATATTGTGTTTTTATATGGTATGAAACAGCATATTCTCCAACTTATGAGTAATGGAACAGGAGATCTGCTAGTATATAATGTGCCAGAAATTCGGGTCGGAGGCTTCCCGCGGGTGCAAGCCCCCAACCTGCACTTGCCTAGCGTGCCTGCCGTTGTGCTGTGGGCCCGCGTGGGATTCGATCCTGGGCCTCCTCCAGCTGCCGGTGTGCAGTGCTCGCGTATCCCAGGGGCGCAGTTAGTTCGAAGCATCATGTGGGCCATGGAGAGCCAGGGAATCTCCATTCATAGATTTGACAGGTCTAGAGATCAGCCCCAAAACCTAACTAAAACTTCAAATAATTTTTTTTTTTAAATCACATTTTTAAAATAACTATAAATTACATAAATTAACTATTTTAAACAAAAATTAAATTTTTGAAAAAATTACTTACAGTTTTTAACGGGGCTAAAAATAAACTTACCTTTCTTTAAAGTATTTAAAAAAGATAAACCTGTGGAAAAAATGTTTAAATTTTACTTAATTCACCACTTACCTTGTTAAAAGCAGGCCTTGCGCCTGCATTTTTCAACGCGCAGCTGCTAGGGACTTACCCTCACAGAGAAACCTGAAAAAAACCCTGAAGTTCCAGGCGTACGCGCTGCCTCTACCGCGCAAGCGTTTGACCTCTGAACCCCTTCCTTCAAGGGAACGTAAGTTCCGGTTTCCAGCACATGCGCAGTGCATGCGCGAAACCGGCACTTTCGTTGGGTCTACAGATGAGTACACAGCGCGTACTCACCCGTGGAGACCCGAATTTCTGGCCCAATTGGCCTAGAAATTCGATCCTGTAATGCCAGTTTTACAGATGTAAAACGAGCACCTAAGGGTCCAAAATTTCCACGCTGGAAGTGCACCGCTCGCCGATCCTTCATCGTCGCTGGGTCAAAATCCTGGAACTCCCCACCTGACAGCACTGTGAGAGCACCTTCACCTCACGGACTGCAGCGGTTCAAGAAGGCGGCTCACCACCACCTTCTCAAGGGCAATTAGGGACGGGCAATAAATGCTGGCCTTGCCAGCGACGCCCACATCCCATAAGCGAATAAAAAAATATATTGATTGGGCGTCTCAGTAGGCATCCAAGGCACACTGGAAGTATTAAAAAGCCTCATTATAATAGTTAAATAATGGTCCTATGCTTGTTGTAGGAGCCTTTTGTGAAATTGGTTTCCCCAGTGCCTGACTTGCCATGTGATAACGCCACAAGTTGCTGAACGAGTTTAACAGGCAGGAAGGACCCCCTTCAGCAGTGCTATTTAAAGGGCTCATCCACTCCATGCAGGTTAAATGCTGGTTTGTCCTTTTAGACTGCACATTAACTTCTGGGTGGTTTTTTTTTGCCTATTTTCTGCCTCCTACAACTGATTTGTGACTTCTAGTAACAACTTTGTGCCAGTGCTGGACTGCTTTTGACTGCCTTCCTAACAGTTATATTTCGGTCACGGGTGATCTGGTCGGTGTGATTTTGCGGCTGAAGGATGAGGGAGAGCAGCCAAGAAGACAGGAGAGAGCAGAAGCAGCTGGGAGCAAAGGGAGGAGGAGGGCACTGCGCACAGGGGTCTTCAGGGAACACTTCCCCATGCCTTAACTTCACTGAGGAGCAGTGTATGAGGGGCCGTCACTTCAAGGAGGCTCTCATTGAGCTATGTCACCTGATGCAGCCACAACTTGAGCCTTGAACCAGAGCATCGGAACATAGGAACAGGGGTAGGCCATCCAGCCCCTCGAGCCTGTTCCGCAAACAGCACTGCCTGTTGCTGTCAAGGTCAACATAGTCCCTAACGTTTATACAACGGGGTCATTCTAGGCTGCAGCAGGTGATATCATCAACATCTTCTAGTTTGCCAGTTCACGGTTATATCAGGAGGACACTGAGGTTCTCCACACCAGAGGAACACCTACATTACTTTCCCAGTGGACAGAGCGAAGCAGGACTGGCAGTGCAGGCTCCCCAAGGGTCCTTGGAACCTTGCCTTGCGTGCTCCCCATCACCATCCTGGCATTTTTCTGAATAGAATGGGATTCCATTGCCTCAATGCCCACCTTGTTTGTGATCACAGGCAGCGAATCATGCAGGTCTGTGCCCAGTTTCCTGGCAGCAGTCATGATTCATTCATTTAGCGCCAGTCCTCTGTGCCGCCTTTATTTCAACCAAGCCGTCAGGTCACAGGCTGGCTATCGGGCGACAAGTGGTATTCCTTTCAGATTTAGCTCTTGACTCCAGTCAGGAACCCGGGCACAGCTGCAGAGCTGGCCTACACGAGAGCCATGCCGCCACCAGAAACGTCATCGAACAGACAGTTCAGGAGGAACTTTGCAGTGCAGCCCTGAGTGGATATCCAGATCTGTGGTCGGGTGCTGCATGCTGCACAACTTCACGATAATGAGGGCCCAGCCCTTACCACCACCTGGGCATCAAGAACTGCAAGAGGAGGAGGAGCCTGAGGAAGAGGAGGAATAGCTGCCAGAGCTCTTGGAGAGCCACATTAGTGTTTCACCTGAACCATCCCTCCCCTATCAATACACCAACAATCCCGCAATCCTTATCACTATCACCATCCCAATGTCTTCCTTCAGACCAACTTCATGGGTCTTGCCCTCACTTCTCTACAAATATTAACACCAACACCAAATCCAGAAAAAAATAATCCAACAACTCAATTCCATCAGTGTATAACATTTAACAGGAATAATTCAGAATCACCTTGTGCAACCCTTTAGTGCCTGTCTTGTGTTTCCTTTAGCAATCCTAGGGCTCCTATGAAGCGTTTCCACAGTGGCCACAGCTTGGGAGGCGCAAGGCTGCTGAGCCGCGCTGGGTGAACTCGAGCAGCTCTGGGCTCTAAGGGCCTGGCTACAGACTGCAGCATTTCAGTGTGGGCTGGGGCAGTCTGGCTCACTAACAAGGGCACTGGCGGAGTGGGAAAGAAGGCACACTATCATCCTGAGAGAGGACACAGGTGTCTCTCTCTTGGAGCTAACGCTAAGAAAGAAAGAAAGACTTGCATTTATATAGCACCTTTCACGACCACTGGACGTCTCAAAGCGCTTTGCAGCCAATGAAGTACTTTTGAAGTGGAGTCACTGTTGTAATGTAGGACACGCGGCAGCTAAATTGCGCACAGCAAGCTCCCACAAACAGCAATGTGATAATGACCAGATAATCTGTTTTAGTGATGTTGGTTGAGGGATAAATATTGGCCAGGACACCAGGGATAACTCCCCTGCTCTTCTTCAAAATAGTGCCATGGCATCTTTTACGTCCACTTGAGAGAGCAGACGGGGCCTCGGTTTAATGTCTCATCCGAAAGACGGCACCTTCGACAGTGCAGCACTCCCTCAGTACTGCACTGGAGTGTCAGCCTAGCTTTATGTGCTCAAGTCCCTGGAGTGGGACTTGAACCCACAACCTTCTGACTCAGAGGCGAAAAGGGTTATCTTTTAATGTGAAAGGAGATGAGTGGCTGCTGAATGTGTGTATAGGGTGAGATAGAAGGGTGAAGGGTAAAAGAGGATTAGATTTAGATGTGAAGAAACCCTGCGTGACATGTCCTCCATCATTGCCACTCACCACAACAACAACAAGTATTTATATAGCACCTTTAATGTAGTAAAACGTCCAAAGGAGCTTCACAGGTGTGTTATAAGACAAAAATTTGACACCAAGCCACATAAGGTGAATTTAGGGCAGGTGACCAAAAGCTTGGTCAAAGAGGTAGGTTTTAAGGAACGTCTTAAAGGAGGAAAGAGAGGTAGCGAGGCGGAGAGGTTTAGGGAGGAAATTCCAGAGCTTAGGGCCTAGGCAGCTGAAGGCACGGCCACCAATGGTGGAACAGGACCTCACTCTTCCTGCTGGGGAATAAGGAAATAGCAGAGATCTGTCTTCACAGTAAAAGACACAAAAAGCATACCAAAAATAGTGGTGAACCAAGGGGCTAATAAGAGTAAGGAACTTAAAGTTATTAATATCAGTAGAGAAAAAGTACTTGAGAAACTAATGGGACTAAAAGCCAACAAATCCCCAGGACCCGATGGCCTACATCCTAGGGTTCTAAAAGAGGTGGCTGCAGAGATAGTGGATGCATTGGTTGTGATCTTCCAAAATTCCTTAGAATCTAGAACGGTCCCAGCAGATTGGAAGGTAGCAAATGTAACCCTGCTATTCAAGAAACGAGGGAGAGAGAAAACAGGAACTACAGACCAGTTAGTCTGACATCAGTCATCGGGAAAATGCTGGAGTCCATTATTAAGGAAGTGGCAACAGGCACTTAGAAAATCATAATATGATTAGGCAGAGTCAACATGGTTTTATGAAAGGGAAATCACGTTTAACAAATTTATTAGAGTTTTTTGAGGATGTAACTAGCAGGGTAGATAAAGGGGAACCAGTGGATGTAGTATATTTGGATTTCCAAAAGGCATTCGATAAGGTGCCACATAAAAGGTTGCATAAGGGCTTATGGGGTTGGGGGGTAATATATTAGCATGGATAGAGGATTGGTTAATGGACAGAAAACAGAGAGGGATAAACGGGTCATTTTCCGGTTGGCAGGCTGTAACTGGTGGGGTGCCATGCCGCAAGGATCATCGCTTGGGCCTCAGCTATTTACAATATATATTAATGACTTAGATGAAGGGACCAAATGCAATGTATCCAAGTTTGCTGACGATATAAAGCTAGGTGGGAATGTAAGCTGTGAGGAGGACTCAAAGTGCCTGCAAAGGGATATAGACAGGTTAAGTGAATGGCAATAAGATGGCAGATGGAGTATAATGTGAGGAAATGTGAGATTATTCACTTTGGTAGGAAGAATAGAAAAACAGAATATTTTTTAAATGGTGAGAAACTATTAAATGTTGGTGCTCAGAGAGATTTGGGTGATCTTGTACAGGAAACACAGAAAGTTAGCATGCAGGTACAGCAAGCAATTAGGAAGGAAAATGGTATGTTGGACTTTTTGCAAGGGGGTTGGAGTACAAGAGTAAGGACGTCTTGCTACAGTTGTACAGGGCTTTGGTGAGACCACACCTGGAGTACTGTGCACAGTTTTGGTCTCCTTAGCTGAGAAAGGACATGCATGCCTGCGAGACAGTGCAACGAAGGTTCACAAGACTGATCCCTGCGATGAGAGGGCTGTCCTATGAGGAGTGATTGAGTACATTGGGCCTATACTCTCTGGAGTTTAGAAGAATGACAGGTGATCTCATTGAAACATATCGGGGGAAAAATTTGGTGTCGCCCTTTTGGGGCGCGAACGTCGAAAAAATGAGCGCCCCCTCCGCCTGAAAATCAGTTGTAGCGGCCCAAGCAGGAGGAAGCGCTCCACCTCCTTCTTGGGGCACTACAGCTGAATATCGTGGCACTACGTGCAACAGCACCACGTGCGTTGGCACATAGCGCCACGTCATTGCAAGCCTACCTCCACTGATTAAAGGGGAGGGGCCTAGCACTGCGTGCACTGGGGCCCTACTAGACCACCGGGGAGCGGGGTGCCGTGAAAGCAGCCCGGCACTCAAGAGGAGCGATCGCGGCCGGCACCCCGAAGAAAAGAGGGGAAGGGGGCAGGTGCTGGCCGTTGTCGCAAAAAAAATGGCCGCCCGACACCTGCCCTTTAAGTAGCGCTGCCACGGCTGCAAAATCGCCACCCTGACCCTGTCGGACATATCGTCCGGCGATAAGCCAGGGGGCGCGACCCAGGTTTGTGGCCGGGACGCGAGCGGGGCTCTGCACATGGCGATGACGTCATCGCTGGAGGCGCAGCACCGCGGGGCGCTAACAAGAGGCGCAAATCAACCCAATTTTTCCCCATAAGGTTCTGAGGGGGATTGACAGGGTAGATGCTGAGAGGTTGTTTCCCCTGGCTGGAGAGTCTAGAACTAGGGGGCATTGTCTCAGGATAAGGGGCTGGCCATTTAAGACCGAGATGAGGAGGAATTTCTTCACTCAGAGTGTTGTGAATCTTTGGAATTCTCTGCCCCAGAGGGCTGTGGATGCTGAGTCTTTGAGTATATTCAAGGCTGAGATAGATAGATTTTTGGACTGTAGGGGAATCAAGGGATATCGGGATCAGGCGAGAAAGTGGAGTTGAGGTCGAAGATTAGCCATGATCATATTGAATGGCGGAGCAGGCTCGAGAGGCAGTATGGCCTACTCCTGCTCCTAATGCTTATGTTCTTATGGCAGCCTGGATCAGGGCCTCTAAAGCTGCATCCGAGGACCTGGCACCCCACTCTCTACCTCTTCAGGTCATTTTAGATCTTCAAAGCGTTTCCCTGCTGTCTGAAGCTGAAGTGCACCTCCCTTTGGTGAAGCCTGATTTCGCACCTTCCCGATGACTAGCGCAAGTAGCTGTAGTGTGAGCTGGCAGCACGAATTTAACCTGGTCCCTGCGACCATGTGAACCGGCACATGCAGCGTGTGGCCCGCCCCCTGCGGCCCGTTCTCGGGCGCGATCCAGCTTCTAGTCCGTGCTGCGCTCTTATCTGCCAAGCTACCTGGAGGAATGGGCAAATAATGGCCCTGAATTTCCGATCGGAGGCTTCCTGCGGGCGGATGCCTCCGATAGGAAAAAAATCTACAAACTTACCTGCTGGTTCCGTAGATCCCGAGGCTTGCGATCCTGGGCCTCTCCTCTTCGAAATGCGCAGAGGCCCACGTATCCCGGGGCGCACGCAGTTCGCAAGCGCCCCTGGGATCACGTGGGCCAGGCGAACCAATCAAAGAAGGGAATCCCACTTCATACTTTTGACAGGTCTGTACGCACAGAATTGTCAGAAGTATTAATGGGGATTACATTTAAAAACACACTAAAACATTAAACAAATTAAAAAAAAATCATTACATATTTAAAATTAATTAAAATGCCATTTGATTAAATATTTTAAACAAAAATATTTTTACGGGGCTAAAAATAAACTTACCTTTTTGAAGAGTATTTTTAATTTATAAATGAGTTATCAAATTTCATTTTTCTATTTTTTTAAATCTCTTAAGCTGGTAAAAGCAGGCCTTACCAGGCGTAAGAATTTGACAGGCTTTCAGCGGGCGGGAGTTGTGCAAAAAGCGCAACTCTCCACCCGCAGAGGCCCCTTTCTTGGGCAGGCGGAGGATCTGTCAAGAGAATTCTTCACAGATCGCAAGTGCCGGTTTTCAACACATGTGCTTTGCATGCCTGAAACCGGCACCTGCGCGGCCCCTACGTGCGCGTACGCACCTCGTCCGCACCCGTAGGGGTCGCAAAATCCGGCCCAATGAAAATGTGTCTGCAGCAGGCTTGTGGTATGAAACTCTAATGGCTGTTATTGCTCTTTCAGACCAAGTTTCAGTGAACCTGGAGCAATTACGTGCGCTGGGTTTTAACCGTGTGAACTATCGATAATGTGCCACAGCACATTGCTTTTTCTCGGTTCCTTGATAAATACGATGAAGCCAAAGTGCTCGGAGGCACAAAGGCAATGACAGAATGCTCAGAAATTAGTTTTCACTGGGGACGATGTAGCAGTGCTACAGCTTTGGGCTGCTTCAGGGAATCAACAAGATCAGCCTGATGACACCGGTTACCTTATTAAAGAAACAAGGGTTACTGCTTTTGAATTCATTGCACAAGGAACTGTGAGACACCATAATCTTCAGTATAATTTAGAATTATTTTAAAGCTACTTTGTGACATATTTAAGAGGATAATATGTAGATAATAGATAAAGAGTCGTAGAAATCTGGAATTCTCTCTCCCAAAAGGCTGCTGATGCTGGGACAATTGGAGCTTTCAAGACTGAGATAGATAGATTTTGTTAAGTAAAGGTGTCAAGGGATACAAAGCAAAGGCGGGTAGATCGAGTTAAAATATAGATCAGCTGTGATCTAATTGAATGGCAGAGCAGGCTCGAGGGGTTGAATGGCCTACTCCTGTTCCTATGTTCCTTTAATAGATGAGGGTTAGTTCTAGGTGCTTTCTAAGGAGTCCATTGCACTCTTTAATATTTAACCAGTTTTAGATGTGGATCAGTGCATCAAGGAAAAGCCATTACTAGCACCGAACCAGTGAATAAATGAAACAGTTTGTCACTATTATGTGCTGGAAAACACAACCTTCCAGATCTCAAGTGGATGTCGCTGCTGATATTGTGGTGCATGGTTATAAAATGATTACCACTCAAACTGCGAGTACTCTGAAGTTATTTAGTGGCTTATTTTACTCTGTTGCAAAGAAAGGGTTAATCGTGCTTTTTGTTGTTGTAGATTTTAAGGGCTGGATTTTGTGAATGGAGGCGAGTTGGAGGCGGGACAGCTGCTTGTCGTGTCAATGTCCCGCCTCCATCCTCGCCTGACCAACCAGAGGCATTTTCCCCTGATTGACCTTGTTAAGCCCGCCCTGCGGGCTCAGCAGGCCAATTAGGGAGGAAGTCACTGACAGAGCACGTCAACGTCATAGAAACATAGAAGATAGGAGCAGGAGTAGGCCATTCGGTCACTCGAGCCTGTTCCACCATTTAATGATCATCCAAATTCAGTACCCTGTCCCTGCTTTCTCCCCATATCCCTTGATCCCTTTAGCCTTAAGAAATATCTGTCAAGACTTCTTGAAAGAAGAAATGTCAGCATTTGACAGCCCTGTGAAGCTGTCAAACACTGACTTTCTCTTTAGTTTAATGAGACCTTGTGTTCAGGACTCATCAAACCTTTCAAATTTGTAAATTTCACATGACTGTTGGTACGGAGGTTCCAACAGCCAGTCTGTGAAATTGACAAGGAGGATGTCGGCTCTCCCGATCCACCACGGCTGAAGGCTGTAGGAAGAAAACAAGGTAAATGAATACTTTTTAAAACTTATCACTCACCTTGCATACTTACCACTCCACACTTGCACCCATCACTCACCTCTACATCTTACTTCCAGGTGCCTCCGACTGCCGCAGACCTCCTTCACGTCTCCTCCACCCCGGCGGGGTTCTCCGAGGTCGGGAAGCCTTCACCTGTGAAGGTAAAATGGCACGAATCCTTTTTTTCTGCCTGTTAACTACCTGTTAACAGGCAGTTAAAAGGATTAAATGCCTTTCCCGCCTCCAGGGGACAGAACCCGAAGCAGCACATCTTCCCGCCTCCTGGCAAAAGGGCACGGAGGCGGGATGGGGGTGGCTTTGCCATCCGCCCCCACTTTCTCCGAATTTACCGGCTGTCCTGCCTCCATGCCCGCCTCCTCGGGGCTTGGATAATCCAGCCCTAAGAATCAATGAACAAAATGAGGGTTGAGTGCAAGACTCCTCTACTTGCAATGTTGTGAGATACAAATGTTGTGGAAACACAGAAAACCAGTCCCAATGGTTACTTCACTCTTCTCAAGCAGCAAACACATTCACCCAGCTGTGGGGAACCTAAGTTGTGTGAAATGGCTTCACGGAAATGGTGAAGATCCCAATTTTTGTAGAGGGTTGCACATACACGAACAATTCCAGCCACTCTGCCAAAACTGTTTCAATGGCCCTTTAATATTCATTTATGATATTTATCGGTAGCCTTTATAGAAGCGCGTGTGCTAATAAACTTGTTCTCTTTGCTCTTTAAAATTCTGTTGTTGACTCATAGGCCGGAATTGTCTGGGGTCCATGCAGGCGCGATCGGAGGCAGGTTGGGTGGGAAATTTGAAAAAAGTTGGAGTGGGTCAGGAACCCGCCGACATCCCACCCCCACGCGCCTTTCCCTCAGGCGCGTTTGCTGGTGCGGCAGCGACCCGACCAGTAAAGGCGGGCGACCTGTTTCAAGTCATTAACAGGTAGTTGTCAGACCCTTAAGAGCCTTTTTCAGCCTAGCTTTCGAATTTCCCTGGCTGCCCACGGGATTCATGTAGCTCGGGAACCATGCCTGTCAGCCTGAGGTGGGAGTTGAGTGGCCATTACTCCAGCTGATTAGATGACAGCATGAAATGTACTATAAAAGCTCCCACCTCACTGCTGATCACTTTCCTCAGGCAGAAGCTGTTGCTGGCTGCATTCCCAGCACACAGTTAGCTTTCTACAGGCTGCAAGTGCTTCCAGCAAAGTCGCCATCTAGTCTCACCTCATTGTTACAACCTATCACTCCATTGACAGCTTGCTCCTCTGATCTTTACGTGACCTGTCATCTATTTCATCAGCATGGGTGCCATTTCTACTGTGTCACCTTGGTCCTCAGAATCAGACCACGATGAGCCCCAACACCAGCCGCACCAGGCACACCAGCAACACCAACAACAACACCAACCTTCTCCTCAACCACCCACATCTATGCTGACATCCCTCCTAGACAGGAGGCCTATGAGCCTCTGCCATCTAATTTCCATATATAGTCATCTATTCTCCATAAATAGCCATCTATTCTCCATAGAGACCATGTGCTCCTATCAGTGGTGCATTAGCTGCTCCATGCAGGTGGCCATCCTATCCATGGAAGAACATATCATTGCCATTGCCTGCGACATGGTGGTGCTTATATTGGAGATGGACTCCTCCATTCTCTGAACAATTGCAGATATCGCACTTGTGAAACCTGTCAAAGCCTCCTGCACTTCTCCCTGCACCTCCAGGATCGCCCTCTTTCTGGATGGCCCCCGAGGCTCAGTGTCTGCATGCAGCTGAGCAGAGCTGGGAGCGTCCTGCGCCCTCCGACGAGGAGTCTCCACTGCTGTCCCTGTCTACACCATCTGCTCTTGCTCACTTGTGACTTGTGATGGACCCGGTGACAACACGTTGGACCCACCGATGTGTGGGTCTCTGCGCTGGTGCTGGGTGCACTCATGTCTGGTGATGCTGCGCCCTCAGAGGCTTGAGGCTCCTCTGAGGTGTCATCTTGCGCTTCCTCCTGGACATTGGGGGGAGGGGGGGCTATTGATGGGCCTGTGGGAGAGTAGAGATGAGTTAGATGTGTCATATGAAGAATGGGTATAGATACCATTATGCACATGATGACCATTCAGTGTCTGATGACATCAGTACCCATATGAGTGACTGATGTATGCCATGTAGCTGTATGATATGTAATTATCTCTCCAGCTCCCATCTCCAGCTGCTCGGCCACTCCCAGTACTTTCAACGCAGCCTCCTCTGCTGTTGTGAGGGTCGCAAATGATGGAGCTCCACCTCCAGTTCTCTCCCTCTCCCTCTTATTGTGCACTCTCTTCTGCAAGGAGGGAAAGAAGAGAAGTTTTAGTGAGAGTGATGGAATGAATGCAAGGAATGAATGAATATCTGTAGAGGGTGACTATGATGGAGTGGGGTGCCAAAGCCAAGTGGCCTCCTTGCGTGTTGTTAGTTGGTATGACTGCGTTAGGACGAGGGTGAGTGTGAGGATTGGCTAGTCAGATGGGGATGTGATAATGTAGATAGAGAGAGAGGGATGGGTGGACGTGCAAGGTATGTTGGTGTGAGTAAGGATGTGCAGGAGCAGTGTTGGGAAGGCAGAGTGATGGAGATGTGATGAGAGGCACAGCAGGATGAAGTTGAGTGTGGCTTTGCACTCACCTTTACAGATCTAATGAGATCATTGAAGCTCTTCTGGCACTGCACCCAGGTCCTCCTGACCACATCCCTGCTGTTGACCTCCTCTGCAATTTGGAGCCAGGCTTTTTTTGTCTCCTGGGGAAGTCTCTTCCGCCCATTGGAAGGGAAGAGGACCTCCCTGCGTGCATTGGCTCCCTCCACAAGGATATGGAGGGAGTCATTGGAGAACCTGTGTGCAGCCCTCTGTCTCTGTGCAACCATTTCTCCAACTGTTTGGAGCAATGAAAACCTCCAGTGTGCTGCCTGGACACTCCTAGATGAACCTTCAAATGCAATGTGGCCATGGCTCCTTTAAATATCCCGGCTGAAAATGCGTCTTGGATGACGTCATCAGATCCGCTCCATTTAATTGGGCCGGGTAACACTCAGGGCGGGCTTAATAGGCTCCATTAGTGCAAAGCCGATTTCTGCAGCGGGATGGAAACAGCAACGGGGTCGCGACCCGCCATGCTGACCACCCACACCCGACCGGTCAGGTACAGAAAATTCCGGCCATAATAACGGTTCAGATTAATTTATGTGTTTTAATTTGGGCTCAGTGGGGATAATTTTGACTTGGTATGATAGTGTGAAACAGGTGATAGCAAGCTGACAGCCCATTTTACATGTCTCCCGATTGACTTCAATCAAAATATAAATCAGGAAACATGTAAAACGAGCCGCCAATTCACTATCACCTGTTTTACACTACCGTACAAAGTTAAAATTACCCCAGATATTATTTATTTGCTCAATTAATGCTAAAAGTAGCTTTTGACAGATTCCTAAATCAAATCTTTTGAGAAGTCAAATTAGTCGCACTGACACTAACTTAATTCAGTTAATTAGGTGTAAGCTCAGCCTCAGTACACGGATTGAGCCAAAAGAAATATGATCATATCGCAAACCTTCACTACACACTGAGAGCTCATGTCCAGCACAGATTCAGCAGTCCACAAGTTTCTGACTACATGGACTGCCTGCAAGACCATAATTGGTACACCATCTTTGATGGACGACTGAGAATATCACACTCTTAAATACATAATGGGGGGGAACTTTAACTCCCGGGTGGGAAAGCGGCCTAGCGAGCGAGCGGCCCATCCAGGAGTGGAAGTGGGAGGACCAGATGACCTTAACGGCTGAGCCTCATTCACATGCCACTGGCCGACTTCCTGAGCAGAACAGCCAGGAAGGAGGCCTAAACTGGTTGCCTGGCCATTAAAATTGAGTGTGGTAGAGGCTGCTGGCCGGGCCAATGCTAAGTGCAAGGATGGGGTGGGAGATGGGGGGCGGGGGGTGTGGAGATACCCTGCTGTTAGTGGTTTGGGAAGGGGGTGGGAAGGAAGTTTGTGCAGATAGGGCTACACTTCCCTTGTGTGGCCTGGAGGAGCACTCCTGCTCCTTCTGACCCCACAAAGGAATGAAATAAACTTACCTGAAGGGGCCTCTTCTGTTGCTGATCCTCCTACTTCAGCCTGTCAGGAAAGCCACAGCCGCTTCCCCACTCAGGCTAACATTAAAATGGCGGTCGGGTCCTAATGAGCTAATCGGGACCCAATCTGCATATTTAAAGTAGTACCCCACGAGCTTTGAGCGGGTATCCTTGCTGCTTGCAATTCAAAATCACAGTCAGCGGGATCGGCACGTGAGGCTGGCGGGTAAATCTCCCACTCCATTTTAACAGCTGTATTTAAAGCGATTATTAGCGTCTGGTTTCCACTGGGTGGGGGAAGGGGAGTTAATATTTTCCACATTATGCATAAATTTCATAATCTAGTTGATCTTTCCAGTTTACCATCCAATCTAACCTTGTCGATCAATATGATTTACATCAACCATGTGCAGTGGAATAAAACTAGATTTCAAAGTCACATTTATCATGACACAAACATCCTGTGAGTCAAATTTTAAGCCCACTTCCTTGCGAGAGACATAAAGCTTTTAATGCTATTATCTAACATAAATTATAGATGAACCAAAATATTGATGTTCATTAAATTGACAATGGGTAGTATTCAGTTTCAGTTGTTTATAGGAACATGGAAGAATTACTTATCTCATTATCACCTCATTTTGCCTTGCACCATTGTCACTTTTGTCATTTAACCGCTCCTGCCCTCCACCCTATTATAGACCTCTCCCTTTTGTTCTTTCCCTACGCACCCCCACCCCACCCCTCTCCTTTCCCTGGCTCTATACTTGCTCAAAAACTGTTCATCTCTAACATCATCTCGAAATGATGCGGAGATGCCGGTGTTGGACTGGGGTGGACAAAAATGAGAAGTCGCACAACACCAGGTTATAGTCCAACAGTTTTATTTGAAATCACGAGCTTTCGGAGCACTGCTCCTTCGTCAGGTACAGTGAGGGAATACAAATCAGCAATTTGTATTCCTTCACTGTACCTGACGAAGGAGCAGTGCTCCGAAAGCTCGTGATTTCAAATAAAACTGTTGGACTATAACCTGGTGTTGTGCGACTTCTCATTATCATCTCGAAAGGTCATCGACCTGAGACGTTGACTCTGTTTCTCTCTCCACAGAGGCTGCCTGACCTGCTGAGTGTTTCCAGCATGTCCTGTTTTGAGTTGAGGAAGCTGGGTTTTCTGCCCGAACTGTGTGCCCAATTGCTCAACGTATTTTCTTAAAGGTGATTTTTTTTCTTCGCGTTATCTTTGTGGGAGTTTTGTTCTGCGAAGTATATTGGTCATTTGTAAATATAGAGATTAAACCCATGTTTAGTAGATGTCATGGGGTGGAAATTGGTTTAAACCCGTTTTCGGGCGCAGAATGGGCACCACGCTCGGAGTCAACGCTACTAAGGCCCCAAATTGGTCCCCCCCCCCCCCGATTAATTTGAATACAATAGGCGGGCTGCCAGTACTACGCGTGCTGTTCACTGGCTGCTTGCCTAATGGGTGCGTCAATATTGCACATTGCTGACACCATTTAAAAGCAGTCTGCACCTCTGAAAGGGGAAGTGCACTTTGGCTGTTAGTAACTGAAGATTGTGAACAATGACGGGCACAGGAGAAACGGCAAGGGCCCCCCGTTTTTCTGATGCTGCGTTGGAGGTATTGGTGGAGGATGTCGGCAGGAGCAGAGACATCTGAAATTCAGCAGGCAGCAGGAAGATAGCAAGGCAAGCAGCAAGGCACGAGTGAGCTGAGGTGGCAGAGTGGGCCAGTGCCCAAAGCAATGACCTCAGAAGATTAACTAAGGCAAGCCTCCGAACACATATCCCTCGTTGCTCTCTGCTTGGCCATGCACTCACTACCTGTTGCCCCCAGCACTCACAACCCTTCCCTCCCCCGATAACAGAGGAGCAGGAGTATCTCACAGATAAGCAGTTGCCAAAACACCCCAAAGGCAACCTAGAAGCCTAAAACAACTAACCAGAGACTTATCTTAATAGAGGTTAGGATCGCTTTGAACACCGCTCGTGAAAGCTGCTTGCCAACTATGCCCGCCATGATTTGCTCGGCGGGTAAAGGAAGTGAATTTTCAGGCACGCACGGACAGCAATTTTACAAAAGTGTCCCGATTCAGGCACAGGACCGTGATTATCATGTTTAAATGATACTTGCGTTTGTTTCAGACAGCTGCAAAGGATGCCTGCCGAGCACCCGAATCGATATAAATTCAATTTGGTGGTGCCTGATTTGGAAATCACGTGAACTACATAACCATTTCCACCCCCACCCGTTTGTATGCTGGGAGTCTGAAACTGTAACAAATTTCTGAATAATTCCACGTACCACTCAGTGCTGTATGCAAAAATAGACTCAGTTGTGTAGCTTTTAGAACATAAGAAATAGGAGCAGGGGTAGGCCATTTATATGTGGATAATAGACAGCGTATAAATGTCATGTAAAAATTTAAGCTCAGATAATTAGGCATGACGTGTTTGCTGACCTGCACACACTATGTTAAAAATAATTCACAGGGAAACCTTCACAATCTGTCAATGTAAACATGCATTAGACAGAGACAGTGACTGTTGTCACAGTTACAGATGTGACAATTTTTATTTATAGTCGTCGGTTGTCAGAAAGCCAACATGAATTTATAATTAAAGGCTATCTATCTATTTCTTAAAAATTAAATACTTTCGAGTGGGGAGCTTCAATCCATTCCAAAGCGCATTGAAAAGCCCTGTGTCATAGAGGGCTGGATTCAATGGCCTAGAAATTAGATCGCACCACGCCTGTTTTTCAGGCATAAAACAGGTGCCTCGGGATCCACTGTAGTGGGCGGTTCACGCGCGAACATCCCGCGCTGGAGTAACGCCGCCTGCCATATTGGATTGGTCTTCTCCGTAGCCACCCAGGGTGCGTGCCAAAACGATTTCGGAAGCTCGTTAACCTATTTAAATAAGGATCCTAAGCTTGCTGTAGGGCCCTCCGTCTTTCGGATGAGACATTAAACCTTTTGGGGGAAAAGTTCATATCGCTCATTTTGGGGCGCTAATATCGGCCGGGCGCAAAGTTTAGCACCCGGCGCTAATTATCGCCTCTGACTGCAAAATTCGCCTCTAGCGCCCCTGGAGGTGATTTGAGCGCTAAATCAGGCGCTATACACCTCTCTTGAGACGCAAACGTCAGGGAGCGAGGCGCTACCTCAGAACGCTACCGAAACTCAGGTGATGCTAATTACCATGGAAGCCAGACAGACTGGCGCCGTCCAGTTCTTAAAGGGGTGGGGCCATCTTGCTGGCCAGCCACATCCTGCTCATTGCAGCCTTGAATCTCGGTCTGGAGAGACCTCAAAAGCAATTGTGTTGGAAGCACTAATGGATAGGCTCAGGGAAAGAGTTTGGCACTTAAGAACCTCAAAAGTGGTGCTGAGGAGCAAAACTCCTTAGGACAGCGTTAAAACAAAAAATTTTGCCGACAAGAAAAGGCAGGAAGCGCCCGCCTTTAAATAGCGCTCCCCCAGCCCCTTCTCGACTTGAAAACGTTCCCGTCTACCTGTCATTCCTAGCGGCAGGCGCTAAGGCAGGGGGTGCGACTCAATATCCGGTCTGTGGTGCTACCGGGGCGTTGCACGTTTGACTGACATCATGATCTGTGGGCGCAGGAGATCGTGGCGGTAGTGTTTAGTGCCGCTGCAAAACGACTGGTCAATTTTGCGAGTCATGCTAAAATCGCCCGCTCGGGCGCTAAGTTCCTAGCGCCCCGTTAGCGCCCCCCTGAGGAGCTAACAGGACGCGCTAACCAACCCAATTTTTCCCCCTTTAAGTCCACCTGCTCCCTCAGGTGGACTTAAAAGATCCCATGACACTATTTTGAAGAAGAGCGGGGGAGTTATCCCTGGTGTCTTGGCCAATATTTATCCCTCAATCAACATCACAAAAACAGATTCTTTGTGGGAGCTTGCTGTGCGCAAATTGGCTGCCGCGTTTCCTACATTACAACAGTGACTCCGCTTCAATAAAAAAGTACTTCATTGACTGTAAAGTGCTTTGGAACGTCCTGAGGTCGTGAAAGGTGCTATATAAATGCAAGTCTTTCTTTCTTTCTATTTTATGAAATTGATCTGCCCCAGCTCCTGACGTGCGGTATAATAAACTCACCCAGCAACGCAGCACACTAACAGTCAATAAGGACCATGTTTGAAGGGCTCATCCCCTCCATACAGGTTAGTTACAGGTTTGTCCTCTTCAGCTACAAGAAAACTTCTGGGCCTTTTATTGGCCTATTTTCGGCAATCCATGAGTTGAATTGTGAGTTCTGGTAACAACTTTGTGTTGATGCTGGACTGCTTTTGTCTGCTTTCGAAAGAGTTTTACTCCAATCATGGGTGGTTTGGTAGGGTTGCCTTTGGGGCTGGAGGAGGAAGAGGAGTAGCTGGGAGAAGAGGGAGAAGGAGGGAACTGCGAAGGAGGCAATACCCACAGCAGGTCTTCAGGGCGCACTCCTCATACCTTAACTATATCAATGTGTGAGGTGCTTTCGTTTCACCAAGGAGGCTGTCACCTGCTACAGCCACAACTGGAGCCCCAAACCAGGGCTGTCAAGATCACTGTGGCTCTTCTTCATCACCGGGTTGTTCCAGGCTGCAGCAGGTGACAATAGTGACATCTTACAGTTTGCTGTGCACTGTTGTTTCAGGGAGGTGACCGAGGCTCTCTACACCAGGAGGAACACATACATCACATTCCCAATGGACAGAACAAAGCAGCACAAAAGTGCATGAGGCTTCACCTGCATTACAGGCTTCCTCAGGGTCCAAGGTATCATAGACTGCACCTATCTTGCCTTGCGTGTTCCTTATCACCATCCTGGCATCTTTCTGAATAGAATGATACCAGAACGGAGAGGTTATAAGTATCAGGAAAGATTGAACAGGCTCAGGCTCTCTTCCCTAGAAAAGAGAAGGCTGAGGGATGATCTGATAGAGGTCTTCAAGATGATGAAAGCGTTTGATAGGGTAGACATGGAGAAAATGTTTCCACTAGTGGGGGAGACCAAAACTAGTGGCCATAAATATAAGTTTTTTGCTTTTTATACTTTAACTCATTTTCTACATCATTGATTGTCTTGTCAGATTCAACTCTTGATTCCAGGCACCCTTATACTCTGTAGGTGTGAATAACCTATAAGAAGCACAATTTATTACATTATAACATTGACAGCTTCAAAGAACGTGTGCATGATCATTCTTAAATTACTATTTTGCGCTCATATTTCTCTTGTACAATCTTAAAATAAATGGTAGTCAACTACTTCCAATTTCTTCAGGGTACAGCCTTGGCCCAGTGGTAGCACTCTCACTGCTGAGTCAGAAGGCCATGGGTTCAATCCAAGTTACTTGAGCACATAATCTAGTACTGAGGGAAAGCTGCAATGTCGGAGATGCTTTCATTTGGATGAGGCCCCATCCACCTACTTATCTTGGATGCAAAAAGATCCCATGTCACTATTTAAAGAATATCACGGGAGTTCTCCTGGTATCCTGGTCAACATTTATCCCTCCGCTATCCCACTAAAAAATAGATTATCTGGCATTTATCTCAATGCTGTATGTGGGATCTTGCTGAGCACAAATTGGCTGCTATGTTTCCCTACATCACAATAGTAACGACACTTCAAATGTACTTCATCAGCTGTGAAGCACTTTGGGACATCCTGAGAGTGTGAAAAGCTATATAACTGCAAGTGCTTCCTTTCTTACTATGACTGTCTTCATGTTGCATATTTGATATACCAATCTGTAGTATTTAGAAATGTTTAGATGTAGTGCATTTTAACATCAGTGTGATGCTTTGCTGTCCCCTTCATCCCCTTCAAACTATAATTGAACTTTTACAATCTGTTAGGTGCACACAAACTGCATTGCATGCTTAAGAGATACTCCAATGTCTCACAACCATGCTTATCAGCTTGGCATCATTTACCACAGAGGTTTCGACCCATTAATCCCAGATTCTCTTGGAGCGTTGGATGCACAACAGCCCTGTTGTGTAGGTTAGCTTTGTGACCATTCTGTCTTAAATCAATGCCAAATCCACAAAGATCCAATTTCTCCAGTGGTTGATAATATATTGACATAACATTTTTTTGTTACTTGATCCCATTTTTACAAAACACATCTAAATTATTTATCGCATTGTTATTGCACTGTTATTTTTAGATTGTCCTTAAACAATATGTATTAGCTCCGTTGCTGCTGAGAAAGCTTGCTCCTCCTTCATCGAACAAAGCCGCATTCTAAATGTGAGTTCAGGACTTACTTTTAGTTTGCTTCCACCCCCTCATAATTCAGCATACATTTCTCAAACCAAATCTTCAAAGGCGACTTTAATGAGCAATGAGCGATGTTTTGGTTCATTTCCTTGCACCCATTTTACAATAGGAACAAGGGCCTAGAAATTGGTCCATTTTTCGGGCGCTACTCGGACTACTAAGGATCCAATATGGAAGGCAAGAAGCGGAGCACATTTGGCCTGCCATATTGGTTATGGACAAATAAGAGTTGTCCTTTACCCACGTCTTAAGTTTGCGGGCTGCACTTGGGGAAACCAGCCCTAGAGATCGTCTGCAATGAAGAAGGTAAATAACTTAACTGAATGTAAGCATTCCTGCTCCTCCCGACCACATATTTAACCCCCCCCCTCCCCACCCCGATCGCTGCTGCTTCTGACTCTCGATCACACACCCCACCCCCACCCCCGGACTCCTCTCCCAACCCCCGGTCGGTCCTCCCAGCCTACTTTCCCGACCCGGGATTCAGGCCCCGACCCCCGACCTTGACCCAGGACCAGATCCCTGGCAATAATTACCGAGGGCACTTCAACGCTAGCAGCAGCCCAAACTTGGAGTCCTCTTGACCAACAAGCTCTTCATACTTTGCCAGCAATATTGAAATGAGGCCCAAGGCCCAATATCTGGAGAGCCTCAGGTCACACCATTCAGGCGCAAGGGGGGTGGGAACTACATCCCCCGCGCGCGCACAAATGGTTGCGGCCCAATTTCTAGGCCAAGAAGTAAAGTAGCAGTAATAAAGGATACACGTTCAATCAGTCTTGCTCACCTGTTAACTCACATCTATTTTTCATTTAAATTAAGAAGAATAAAATGTGCCCCTTAATATAAAAATTACACTTTAGCCAAAGAATAGTCATATTGATTTATGTATGCTCACTGCTAAGCTCAGGAGATGGATAGCACAGATGTATTTTAGATCCTAGTGTGGTTGTCCTCGTTACGCCTGCTTAGACAATACACAGCCTCAAAGTAGTATTAATTATTGACTAAGTGAAACTAATCACTATCTAATATCATGATACTTATTTTCTGTTACTTAAATATTAATATTTAAATATTTTATTGTTTATTTTAATAAAATATGCATATCATTCAGAAATCATAATGAAGGTTACAGAATTTCGATCTCCTAAAACATATATGCCTGAGATTTCCACGGGGACCTCTGGTGTGAGATCAGCCATTTCTCCAGGGTTTCTACTGATCTTCCACTAAAGTTACAGCAGGAAATTGAGAGGACCCCACGGAAATTCAGGGCCATGGTTTTCTGAATATTTGGCCTTTACCTGGTAAGTAATTGCTCAAGGCAAGTGATGGCCAAGTATCCAGCTCTATTTATTCATTCTGTACATCATGACATATTGTCCAGTTATACAGGACCATATGCTACAAACTGAACTCATATTTACCACCAGTGCTTCTCGATGTGAATCACCAAAGGGCTCTGAAGTGAAAACCATACAACTCTGCTTCTTTTCTGACTTCATTTTCTAGAGAAATGGGACTGCAGTGAACTGAGAGAAAGAGCAAGAGAGAGAGAGAGAGAGAGAGAGTAGCAAGAGTCCAGTCATGTAGGCCTGAACACTTAAACTGGAGCAAGTTCAAATCGCCAGGCAAAAATGAAGGCTACACTAGGGGGACAAGAGGGAATGTCCCTGTGAAATAAGCTGAACCAAAACAGCTAGTACACCCTTCTGTAGTTTTATAGCTGCACTGTGACCAAATCTGTGTCATCATCATCATTGGACATTAGAACTGAAGCGTACATACATGTGTGTGTGTGTGTGTTTATGCGTGTGTGTGTGTGTGTAAGTGTATAAGTGTGTAAGAGGGACATAGAGAAAGAAAGAGAACTGTTAACATTGGGGTAATGTTAGGATCGGGAGTTGTCATCACGAAGAATGAGACCAGTAAGTGGAAATAACAACAGAAAACGCTGGAAAAACTCAGCAGGCCAGGCAACATCTGTGGAGAGAGAAAGAGAGTTAACGTTTCAGGTCGAAACCCTTCGTCGGAACTGAGAGAGCAAGAAATAAACAGATAAAAATGCAAGGGGGAGGCTGGGGGGAGGAATAAAAGAACAAAAGGGATGGTCTTTAGTGAGTAGAGACATTAAGAGATGCAACACCTGCCCTTATACATCCCCCCTTCCCACTCTCCAGGGCCCCAAACACCCCTTCCAGGTGAAACAGCGATTTACTTGTACTTCTTGCAATCTAGTATACTGTATTCGCTGCTCACGATGTGGTCTCCTCTACATTGGGGAGACCAAACGCAGATTGGGTGACCGCTTTGCGGAACACCTCCGTTCAGTCCGGAAGGGTGACCCCGAGCTTCCGGTCGCTTGTCATTTTAATTCACCCCTCCACGCTCACTCAGACCTCACCGTCCTCGGCCTCTTGCATTGTTCCACGGAAGCGCAGCGTAAGCTCCAGGAACAGCACCTCATCTTCCGTTTAGGCACTTTACAGCCTTCCGGACTCAATATCGAGTTCAACAATTTCAGATCATAACCCCGTCCCCTACCACATATGTATACATTTTATCCACTCTTTTGGTCCGTGCCTTTTTCCTTTTTTTCTCTCTCTCCCCCCACGGCAGCTGTCTCTGATTCTGCCAGCATTTCACACCTTACCTTTTGTTTCTCAACCTGTCCCATTACCATCTCGTCTTGCCTTGAGCATCTCTCAATGTCTCTACTCACTAAAGACCATCCCTTTTGTTCTTTTATTCCTCCCCCCAGCCTCCCCCTTGCATTTTTATCTGTTTATTTCTTGCTCTCTCAGTTCCGACGAAGGGTTTCGACCTGAAACGTTAACTCTCTTTCTCTCTCCACGGATGTTGCCTGGCCTGCTGAGTTTTTCCAGCGTTTTCTGTTGTTATTTCTGATTTCCAGCATCCGCAGTATTTTGCTATCGTACCAGTAAGTGGAGCAGTGTTATGTGCTTAAAAGTAATATGCCTCAAAATAAGTTACATTTATAAAGCAAAGTAAATGAGTATCAATAGTAATGGGAGAAATCTGCTCGGTCTGGACTGTGCGTCGATGTGGAGGGTTAGTCTGAGATTAAGATGACAGCAGCTGTACTGCTGATTTGCAGTGTTGTGGACAGAGTATAGAGAGGCAGTCTGTTGTGCTAAACAAAAGTGCCTGTGTTTGTTATTGTTAACTTTGGCTCTCTCCATCATTTAATTGTGATCCGACATGGTCTCTTTGTGAGCTACATGACCAAGATGGTCACCAAGTTACAGCTGCATGACTGGAGTTATGAAATATGTAGCAGCCTTACAAGCCTTTTACATTAAGAGCAAAAACACTGTTAATCTACAGCGATAAGATTCTGTAGCCTGTGCTCAAGCATTACCAAACATATTTTGTATCGTGAGGCTTGTATTTTGCAGCCCCTGTAGAGCTCCAGGTCATCCTGGAAATTCTTTGCGAGTTTTGCAGACTTTTGGTCAGTGAATGTGCATGATTTCAGTACGGAAGGTCACCGTCAATTCGCGTTGGTAAATGATTTAGTCGTTTTATAATAGAAAGCTGAGGCCTGTGACAGATGGCTGCATTTCCTGTAACCCCAGGGACTACAAATCACTATGACCTTGTAATTCCACCCTAATGTCAATACATCAGCAATGAAGAGTGACAGTGACTGCGGCGTTTGTTGGGGCAGACCTCAAACCTCTGTCAATAACTCCCAATTTCAACTTCAGGCCAATTGTTCGGGGATTTGGGAGAATTGTAAATAAGGGTACTGAGATTAAATTTCTGCAAAAGAAGCAACTTTTAAGCTGTAAAAAAAGGGGAAATGGTTTAAGCCATCAGCTGCAAACTGCATCTAAGTAATTGTGGATCACAGAAGCTCGTATTCGTATCACCGGGGAACAATTTAAGTGACGTTCCCAGATAATTTCCCAGTAGCTGCAGACTGCTGCTAGCAGCTATTATTCTTGCTGAAGAGGCATCATACCTATAAACTATTAGGCACATTACTGAACGTATGAAAGCCAAAGACAACATCAAGATCTCGTGTGACTGGATTAGCCCCCCCAAGTAATTTGAAGGAACATTTTCTCATCTGACTTTCTTCAGTTACAGCTTGCCAGTAAAGGTTGGAAGCCGAGTTGATCGTTTGAGTTATTTTGATTAACGGTCCCTTTGCTCGGTTTATTGGTAGATTTCAATGGTGATACATTGTGGAAACCATTTTAAAAGAATACAGAAAACACATCATGGTGCCAAGTAGTTTGAAAATGTTTTTTTGCCCAAAGAAATTTACCATGCCACAGCAGACGTTGAAGTTTATAACAGCAGAAAATCCATGCAGAGGCTGCCAATAAATGTTGATCACAGCATCACTATATGCCAGCCATATGGACACATTTTTTACACAGACTACACTAAGATTAAGGGGGGGACTTTAACTGGGAGCAGGTTTCGGCCGATGGGGAGAGCGTCAAATTCTCCCCCCCCCCCCCACCCCACTCTTTTCCTGATGCCATCAATTTGAAGCCTGGGCTATTTTAAGTCCTGGGCCTCATTGACATCCCACCGGCAGCGCGCTGGTTAAAGCTTGCGGCCCAGAGGCCACCTGCCAGCTGGAAGGTAAATGGCGGGGAGGCGGTTTCTGCAGGGTCTGGTGGGTGGGGGGAGGGGATCCCGGCTCCACCCGGCCCCACAAAGGAATGTTTAACACGTTCCTTGTGTGGCCTCTTGTGTCTTCAGAGCAGCTTTCACTGGGTGGAGCTTAATCACGGCAGGTGCCCTGCTCAGACCACAGTTAAAAGGCCATGGGGGCGCATTGATGTCATTTTGATGTGCAGACATGTACGAAGGCTCCTGCCTGATTCAGGCTCCTTTTGAAATATCTCCCGCCCGGTTTCCACGGTGCAGGGGGAGTTAAAATTCCCCCCCACAGTGATTTTGCTGGGTTTTTAGCTCTCGTCTGAAGAAGGGTTCAGGATGTACAACACAGTAAGCTGTAGAAATTTCAGTAAATTGCCTTTGTGTGTTTTCAGTGGGTCAACAATTAAAACTGTCAGAAATTGTGAAGGAGAATACATTTTAAATAGCCTATCATTTAGCTATTCATATTTATTAATTTTGTCTGCCACCGATCTGCCAATCAAATCAGACTGTCAACGTCCTCCACGTTACTGGCAACGTCTTTCACAATCGTTGTCATAATTTTCCATATCCTTCAATTTGATGTCATCAGTAAATTTTGATGTGTTTCCTCTATTCTTGCCCATATTATATAGTGTGGCCCTGAAATTCCATGGGGCCTCCTCCCGTCTCCCACTGTAAGCAGGCCATCGGGAATTTCAAGGCCTGTATATTTAAATGATTGGAGTCACTGAGCAGCTCTGTCAAAAGCACTGAAAAATTCATGATATTAAGAGCTAAGTAAAATATCAACATTTAAAACTTCTTGAAGAGAGATTCCTTTTTGCTTGGAAGGTACATAATGTGTATGTAAGATTGGGAGGTATCTAATCATAGCAACTTACAGCACAGAAGGAGGCCATTCAGCCCCGGTGTGCCTGTGCCGGCTCTTTGAAAGAGTTGTCCAATTTAGTCCCACTCCCAGCTTTATCCCATAACCCTGAAAATTAGTCCTCTTCAAGTACGTGTCCAATTGCCCTTTGAAAGTTCCTATGGGATCTGATTCCACCACCCTTTCAGGTAGTGTATTCCAGATCTTAGCAACCTCTGTGTGAAGAAATTTCTCCTCATTTCTCCTCTAGTTCTTTTGCCAATTATTTTAAATCTGTGACCTCTGGTTACAGACCCACTTGCCAGATGAAACAGTTTTTCCCTTCTTGCTCTATCAAAACTTCTCATAATTTTGAATACCTCTATTAGGTCTCCCCTTAACCTTCTCTGCTCTAAGGAGAACAATCCCAGAATCTCCAATCTCCCCACATAACTGAAGTCCCTTATACCTGGTATAATCCTGGTAAACCTCCTCTGTACCATCTCCAAAGCCTTGACATCCTTCCTAAAGAGGGGTACCCTGAATTGGACACAATACTCCAGCTGAGGCCTAACCAGTGATTTGTAAAGGTTTAGCGCGACTTCCTTGTTTTTTGTGTTCAATCCCCTTATTTACAAAGCCAAGTATCCCATACACTTTCTTAACCACCTTATCAACTTGCCCTGCCTCCTTCAAAGATTTGTGAATATGCTCCTCACTCAATATAGTACCATTTATATTATACTGCCTATCCATATTGTTCCTCCGAATGTGGATGTAAGAGTGTGAGGTATGCAATGTGTATTTAAAATTGGGAGGTATGCAATGTGTATGTAAGACTGGGATGCATGAAGCCTATTTGCAACCCTGGGAGGTATTTAGCCTGTGTGTAAGCCTAAGACCTACCTAGCCTGTTTAAATGACTGGGAAGTATTTAGCCTGTCTTTATGACTAGGTGATATTTAGCTTGTCTATATGATTGGGAGGTATCTGGGATATCTGAATGAATGGGAGGTATCTATCCTGTCTTAGCAGCTTGGGAGGTAGCTATCCTGTCTTAACAGCTGAGAGGTATCTAGCCTGTCTTAACAGCTGAGAGGTATCTAGCCTGTCTTAACAGCTGGGAGGTATCTAGCCTGTCTTAACAGCTGGGAGGTATCTAGCCTGTCTTAACAGCTGGGAGGTATCTAGCCTGTCTTAACAGCTGGGAGGTAGCTATCCTGTCTTAACAGCTGAGAGGTATCTATCCTGTCTTAACAGCTGGGAGGTATCTAGCCTGTCTTAACAGCTGGGAGGTAGCTATCCTGTCTTAACAGCTGAGCGGTATCTAGCCTGTCTTAACAGCTGGGAGGTATCTATCCTGCATGAATAGCTGGGAGGTATTTAATCTGACTACGAACCTGGGAGGTATTGATTCTGTCTGCTTAGTTGGGAGACATCCAGCTACCTGAATGGCCAGGAACTTAATGACGAGGATCTTTCTAACCAACCTTAAAGGCTAACAGGTATCCAGCTTGTCTGTGTGACTGGGAGATTCTGAGCCTTCCAGAATGGCTGGGAGGAATCAAGCCTGCCTGAATTGGTTACAATTGGCCTCAGTGCCCTTGCTTCAGGGTGGGGAAACTCAGCCAGGATTACTGCTCCTGACTGGCTATCCAGTGACCCCTGCTGGAGGTATGTATGTGTGGGTGGAATCGGGCTTGGTTATGATGACTCCCAACTTTAATTAGTCTACAAGCACTCACTATCTCGGCTCTTACATGAAGAATGGCCATTTGGATAAAGTACCAGAGAGCCCTGGCAATAAGTCAATGCCTTCAGGAAATGAGGAGGAGCAAAAATTGGCAGAAAAAGGGAACAGGAATAGAAACATAGAAACTAGGAGCAGGAGTAGGCCATTCGGCCCGTCGAGCCTGCTCCACCATTCAATACGATCATGGCTGATCATCCAAATCCAGTACCTTGTCCCTGCTTTCTCACACAGAATCCCCATCGAGCCTGCACCGACACATATCCCACCCTATCCCCGTATTTAATTCCCCCTAACCTATCCCATCCTATCCCTGTAACCCCACATATTTAATCCCCCCCTAACACTAAGGGTCAATTTATCATAGCCAAATCAACCTAACCCGCACATTTTTGGACTGTGGGAGGAAACCGGAGCACCCGGAGGAAACCCACGCAGACACGGGGAGAATGTGCAAACTCCACACAGACAGTCACCCGAGGCCAGATTCGAACCCGGGTCTCTGGCGCTGTGAGGCACCACTTCTGGCTGCTTCTGGCTTTAAAAAAAATCATGGACCGAAAATCAGAATTTTACCTGTGAAAAAAATAATTTCTTCAATGTGCTGGAACTTCTCAAGCATAACTTCATAGCACACGTGATTTATTGTACAATAATATATTCTATTTGCCTAACCCTACAATTATACACACTTGACTGATCATTTGCCCTGGTATGGCTTCCATCTCTCCTCCCTCAAGTCCAAAGGGTGCAGACTTGAACGTCTCTGGCACACAAGTGCTTTAGCCACTCTTTGCTATGTCTGGCTGGACCACATCAAGGCCTTTCAAGCCCTGCTCTTCTCGGCCAAAACCGTTCATTGTTCCAGGATCATCCTGGAGAGCAAAGATAATTCCCGGCTTCTTTTCTCTGCTACCAACCGTCCCTCCACTTTCCCTTCCACCCTTAACTCCAACAAAAAGCGCGAGGAGCTCGTGGACTTCTTTGTCACTAAGATTGTGACCATCCGTTCAGCTGCCTCTGCTGCTTTGTGCCCTACTCCTTGGCTGTTCTGCTGGTGGCCATGCCAGCTGACATTGTAAGTGGTTCAGTAGCAAAATACTGCAGATGCTGGAAATCTGAAATAACAACAGAGAATGCTGGAAACACTCAGCAGGTCAGGCAGCATTGAGGAGAGAGAAACAAAGTTAACATTTCGGCAAGAGGGGAAACCGAGGGTGGGGAAGAGGAGAAACCGAGGGCGGAAAGAGGAGAAACCGAGGGCGGGATGAGGGGAAACTGAGGGCAGGAAGAGGGGAAACCGAGGGCGGGGAAGAGGGAAAACCGAGGGCAGGAAGAGGGGAAACCGAGGGCAGGAAGAGGGGAAACCGAGGGCGGGGAAGAGAGGAAACCAAGGGCAGGAAGAGGAGAAACTGAGGGCAGGAAGAGGAGAAACTGAGGGCGAGGAAGAGAGGAAACCGAGGGCGGGGAAGAGGGGAAACCGAGGGCAGGAAGAGGGGAAACCGAGGGCGGGGAAGAGGAGAAACCGAGGGCGAGGAAGAGGGGAAACCGAGGGCGGGGAAGAGGGGAAACCGAGGGCAGGAAGAGGGGAAACCGAGGGCGGGGAAGAGGAGAAACCGAGGGCGAGGAAGAGGGGAAACCGAGGGCGGGGAAGAGGGGAAACCAAGGGCAGGAAGAGGGGAAACCGAGGGCGAGGAAGAGGGGAAACCGAGGGCGGGGAAGAGGAGAAACCGAGGGCGGGGAAGAGAGGAAACCGAGGGTGGGGAAGAGGGGAAACCGAGGGCGGGGAAGAGGGGGAACCGAGGGCGGGGAAGAGGGGAAACCGAGGGCGGGGAAGAGGGGAAACCGAGGGTGGGGAAGAGGGGAAACCGAGGGCGGGGAAGAGGGGGAACTGAGGGCGGGGAAGAGAGGAAACCGAGGGCAGGAAGAGGGGAAACCGAGGGTGGGGAAGAGGGGGAACCGAGGGCGGGGAAGAGAGGAAACCGAGGGCGGGAAGAGGAGAAACCGAGGGTGTGGAAGAGAGGAAACCGAGGGCGGGAAGAGGAGATACCGAGGGTGTGGATGGGATTCTCAGAGGGGAAACCAGAGGTGGGAGGAACTTTGATTCTATCGGTAACTAATGGTAACTCACCGAAATTGCACTGATAACTAATAATAAAGTGGTAACATTCGGATTCCCCTCCTAACCAACAGTAATACAATAACTCACTGACAGTCTATATGTAACTGGTAGTAGTAGGTGTAATGCCCCAATATCCTACTTGTAACTAGTAGTAATCCTCTAACCTGCTGATATTCACCCTGAAACCATAGCCAGAATCCCCTCGCACTGCACAAGGTGCGCTCAGGCTCCCCAGTACATGCCACTTTTAACAGGCCCCAGCTCTCTCCCTATTTCCTTGGACTCTGGTTTGGACTCTGGCTCCATGTAAAGGTGATAACTCTGAACTGGGAACCTCACTCAGAGCCGATCTGTACTTGGACGTCACACGTCAAAACCGGCCGTCACAGACCAACCTGGGCTCAGTCTTTGGGGCACATCGTTCTAAATTCAGCTGAGCACCAACATTTCTAAACCACTCCCTGGGCTCAGACTCAATAAAGGAAAGTTTTCAAAGATTCATAGAATCAAAGAATGGTCACAGCACGGAAGAAGGCCATTTGGCCTGTCAAGCCCATGCCAGTTCCTTGCAAGAGCACTTCAGCTAGTCCCACTCCCCCGCCCTTTCCCCGTAGCCCTGCAATTTTTTTTCTTTCAAGTACTTATCCAATTCCCTTTTGAAAGCCACGATTGAATCTGCCTCCACCACCCTTTCAGGCAGTGCATTCCAGATCCTAACCACTCACTGCGTAAAAAAGTTTTTTCTTATGTCGCCTTTGGTTCTTTTGCCAATCACCTTAAATCTGTGTCCTCTGGTTCTCGACCCTTCTGCCAATGGGAACAGTTTCTCTCTATCTACTCTGTCCAGACCCCTCATGATTTTGAACACCTCTATCAAATCTCCTCTTAATCTTCTCTGCTCGAAGGAGAACAACCCCAGCTTCTCCAGTCTATCCACGTAACTGAAGTCCCTCATCCCTGGAATCATTCTCGTAAATTTTTTCTGCACCCTCTCTAAGGCCTTCACATACTTCCTAAAGTGCGGTGCCCAGAATTGGACACAATACTCCAGTTGAGGCCGAACCAGTGTTTTATAAAGATTCATCATAACTTCCTTGCTTTTGTACTCTATGCATCTATTCATGAAGCCCAGGATTCTATAAGCTTTTTAACTGCTTTCTCAACCTGCCCTGCCATCTTCAACGATTTGTGCACATATACCCCTAGGTCTCTCTGTTCATGCACCCCCTTTAGAATTGTACCCTTTAGTTTATATTTTCTCTCCTCATTCTTTCTACCAAAATGTATCACTTTGCACTTTTCTGCGTTAAATTTCATCTGCCACATGTCCGCCCATTCCACCAGCCTGCCTATGTCGTCTTGAGGTCTATCATTATCCTCCTCACTGTTCACTATACTTCCAAGATTTGTGTCATCTGCAAATTTTGAAATTGTGCCCTGTACACCCACATTAATATATATCAAGAAAAGCAGTGGTCCTAGAACCGACCCCTGAGGAACACCACTATATACCTTCCTCCAGTCCGAAAAACAACCGTTCACCACTACTCTCTGTTTCCTGTCACTTAGCCAATTTCATATCCATGCTGCCACTGTCCCTTTTATTCCATGGGCTTCAACTTTGCTGGCAAGCCTATTATGTGGCACTTTGTCGAATGCCTTTTGGAAATCCATGTACACCACATCAACCACATTGCCTTCATTAACCCTCTCTGTTACCTCATCAAAAAACGCGATCAAGTTGGTTAAACATGATTTGCCTTTAACAAATCCGTGCTGGTTCCTTAATTTTATCCACACTTGTCCAAGCGACTGTTAATTTTGTCCCTGATTATTGTTTCTAAAAGCTTCCCCACTACCGAGGTTAAACTGACCGGCCTATAGTTGCTGGGTTTATCTTTACACCCTTTTTTGGACAAGGGTGTAACATTTGCAACAGTCCTCTGGCACCACCCCCATTTCGAAGGAGGATTGGAAGATTATGGCCAGTACCTCCGCGATTTCTTCCTTCACTTCCCTCAGCGTCATGGTGACTTATCTACTTTAAGTACAGCCAGCCTTTCTAGCACCTCATCTTTATCAATTCTTATCCCATCCAGTATCAGATTATAGAAATTACAGCACAGGAGGAGGCCATGTGCCAGTGCTGGCGCTCTCTCCTGTAACCCCACCCACCCCCCAGATGTTTTTATATTCCTCCTCTTCAAATATGTAAACAATTCCCTTTGAAATTATGTTTTAGTCTCTACCTGATTAGTCATATGTGGTCGAATAGCCCTCAGTTCAAGAACCTTCCTCCTCCCTGCCCCTTCCTCCTCTCTGACCCCTTGTTCCCCATTTGCCCACCAGTGGAAATCATCTTTCACTGTTTACCCCACAGTAAGGTCTCCAGGTTTCACTCACTCGTTTACTGGCTGCTCCTCTCTCAGTGCCACTCTCACTCATCACCTTGCTGCTGCTGCTCCCGGCTTTGCAGGAAATTCTGGTCCCCACTTCGACCCCCATCCCATTCTCTCCCCTTCGCTTGAGCCCCAATCCCTCGACCCCTTGTCCTCTTCTCTCCCCATTCCCCAGTCCCCTTGTCTCCTCAACCCCATCTCCTAAGCCCGCAACCCCAGTTTCCCTCTCCCCGAGCTTCCAGTCCCCTGTCTACATCTCTCCCTGAGGCCCCATTCCCCAGTCTCTCTCCCCCCAGGCCCCCTTTCCTCAGTCTCTCTGCCCCGAGGCCTCTATTCCCCAGTCTTTCTCTCCCCAAGTCCCCATTGCCCAGTCTCTCTTTCCCCTCCCCGATTTCAAAGCCCCCCCCCCCAAATGCTGGGACTCCTCCATTCATGACTCCCCCGAATGCCGACTTGCCAACCTCCTCCCGGCTGCACTCCACCTCGACACAGCTCTCTGTGTGTGATGTCACTGAGCCGGAGGCGGCTATCCGCTGCCGATGACATCACGGAGCTAGGCGGGGGAGGGCACACTGTGGAGGGAAATTTCAATCACTGATCTCCCGGGCTGATGGAGGCAGTGCTCGGGGGAGGAATAGGGGCAACTCCCGGTCATTGCGGGAGAGTTAGGAACCCTACTACCACTCCACCACTCTCTCTTCCTTAAAACCCGTTGTCATAAATCGCAAGTAACAACTCAGGAAGTACTACTGGGTGGCCAGCTGGGGCGCCGTCCAGGGAGTATAAATACTCAGGCATGGGCCCACCTTGGGCAGAGACAATCTGGAAACAGGAAGCTAGTGACTGCTAACTAGACCTCCATGTTTTGTTACAAGTTGATTAAAGCCTTGCTTTATGTTCAAGTGCGTAGTGAGTCTTTATTACGTCAATTTAATCAACTTGATATCGTCTCCACGCTTTGGGTGATTCGGAACAACCAGCTGCAACTCGAACCACAGAAGGGAACTTGGGCAAGAAACTGATCCATCATGGAAAAACTCCTTAGACCCGCTCGTCTCGACCTGGACCCGAATGCACCTGTGGCAGCAAAGGTATGGAAGCATTGGTTTCGTACCTTTAGCAACTTTCTTGAAGAATGTGGGGCGGATGTCCCTAATAAGTTACGAATGCTTATCAACTACGTGTCTCCTCATGTGTATGATTATATTGAGGACTGTATAGACTATGACACTGCTATTGAAATCTTACAGCAGCTATATGTCAAGTCCCCAAATAAAATCTTTGCTCGACACCTACTGGCCACAACTCGGCAGCAGCCTGGGGAATCACTCGATGAATTTCTCCAGAAACTTCGCAGGCTCAGCAAGGATTGTAACCTTAAAGCAGTTTCAGCTGAACAGTATCAAGAGGAACTAATCCGCGATTCCTTTATCAATGGAATCGCGTCCCCTTTTATACGTCAGCGCCTGCTGGAAAATAAAACCCTCAATTTACGGGCTGCTTATGACCAGGCGTGTTCCTTGGACTTGGCCAAGAAAAATGCAGACACTTATCTCCCACCACGTGCACGGGCGGCGGCTATCTCCTTTAATGAGTCTTTCGGTAGGTCTCGGGCGGATGCCCCCACTGATGTTGACTCTACTCTAACAGACGACGACCCTACCCTAGAGGCCTTCGCTGATGACGACCCCGCCCTAGCAGCATCCTGGCAATCAGGAAGAAAGTGTTTCTTTTGTGGAGGGGCGTGCCATCACAGAAAATTTTGCCCGGCTCGTAATGTGACCTGCAATCATTGCAGCAAGAAAGGACACTTTTCCAAGGTATGCCAGTCACGGGCCTTTGCTAACAAGAAAGGTCGCTCCTCTAAAGTATACCGGTCGAGAGCTCCTGTTAGCTTCACAGCTGCTATCTATGGAGCTGCTCCTCCCCCAAGAACTACTGTTAAGGCTACAGTTGCCGAAGGGAAAATTGCCCCTCCTCCCATCACGGCTGTTTTTCCCCAATGTTTGTCCCATGCAGCCACGAAGGTTTCAGTAAATGGGCACACTCTAAGCGCGCTAATCGACTCCTGCAGCTCTGACAGCTTCATTAGTAAGCGGGCTGTCAACAGGTTAAAACTGCACATTTATCCCTCGGACAGGGAGATTGCAATGGCTCTGACGACTCTGACCACCAATTCTTCTGGCTTCTGTCTGGTCAACCTCATCCTCAACGGCCGCACGTATCTCTCCACCCGGCTCGGAGTACTCGCAAACTTATGCAGCGATGTGCTTCTGGGACAGGACTTCCAGAAGCAGCACAAGAAGATCACTTTTGAGTTTGGAGGGTCAAGGCCGGAGCTTACCATTTCTAAGGTGCCATTTTGTGCACTCTCGGCGGCCTTACTCGGTGAACCCTCCCTGTTTGCCAATCTTCCCCCCCGCTGTAAACCCATAGCCACCAAATCGCGGCGCTTTAGCCAAGATGATCGAGCGTTTATTGAGGCGGAAATCTCTCGCCTTTTAGTCGACGGTATTATCGAGCCATGTTCATCTCCCTGGCGGGCTCAGGTCGTCATCGTGAGGAATCCCTTAAAACAACATAAAAAACGTCTGTGTATCGATTATTCACAGACTATTAATCTATATACCGATCTGGATGCCTACCCGCTGCCACGCATAGATGACATGGTCAACAACCTTGCCAAATACAAGGTATTCTCGACCTTCGATTTAAAAAGCACGTACCATCAGGTGCCACTGCAAGACTCCGACAAGAAGTATACGGCCTTTGAGGCCAATGGTCGGCTTTTCCAGTTTCGCCGCCTTCCATTCGGGGTCACCAATGGGGTGGCCGTCTTCCAACGGGCCATGGATGGCCTAGTCCGGCAAGAGAACTTGACGGATACCTTTCCGTATTTAGACAATATCACTATTGCCGGCCATGATCAAAAGGAGCATGACGCCAATCTTCAGAGATTTTTTGACGTACTCCGCCGTCGCCACTTAACGTTAAACGAATCCAAATCGGTGAAGTCGGTGCCATCGGTGAACATTCTTGGCTACTGGGTGGGCAACGGTGTTATTAAACCGGACCCAGAGCGACTTCGTCCACTTCAGGAGCTCCCTCCCCCGACGAACCTCGGCTCTCTTCGTCGGGCACTTGGCATGTTTGCTTATTACGCAAAATGGATACCACACTTCTCCGATAAAATACAGCCCCTGCTCCATGCGAAGTCTTTTCCATTGGAAGCTACGGCTATTTCTGCCTTCAACCTCCTCAAACGACAGCTGGAGAAAGCCACGCTTCGCTCCATTGACGAAAATCTTCCTTTTGTGGTCGAATGCGATGCATCGGAGGTGGCGATCTCCGCTACCTTGAATCAAGGTGGCCGACCCGTGGCATTCCTATCCAGAACCTTGCAGGGTAGCGAGCTCCATTACCCCCCCGTCGAGAAGGAGGCTACGGCCATCATCGAGGCTGTACGCCAATGGGGTCATTTTCTTGCTCGGCGTCATTTTACGCTTATAACTGACCAGCGCTCTGTGGCCTTCATGTTGGATAACCGGAGGCGCACGAAAATCAAAAATAATAAAATTCAACTCTGGAGGATGGAGCTGGCTGCCTTTGGATATACTATCTGTTACCGACCCGGCAAACAGAACGTGGCCCCAGATACCTTCACACGGGCATTTTGCTCCTCAATGTCAACGTCGACTCTGGCGGATTTGCATATGGACTTATGCCATCCTGGTGTGACCCGCATGTTGCACTTTGTGCGCTCCAAAAATCTACCATTTTCAACCGAGGACGTAAAGAAAACATGCTCCTCCTGTAGGATTTGTGCAGAATTGAAACCACAATTCTTTCGCCCATCAGATGGCTTACTCATACATGCAATGCAGCCTATGCAGAGGCTCAGCATAGACTTTAAAGGGCCATTGCCTTCGTCGACAAGGAACACCTACCTACTTACGATGGTGGACGAGTATTCACGCTTTCCCTTCGTCTTCCCCTGCCCTAATATGCTTACCTCTACGGTAATTAAATGCCTCGATCAGGTCTTTTCCCTTTGCGGGACGGCCAATTTTATCCACACTGATCGGGGTCCCTCCTTTATGTCGAGTGAACTTAAAAGTTATCTCTCCCAACGGGGAATCGCCTCAAGTAGGACGACACCATATCACCCAATCGGTAACGGACAGGTTGAACGATACAATGCCATCATCTGGAACGCTGTCCGTCTGGCACTAAGGTCACGCAACCTGCCGGACCAGCAGTGGGAAACGGTGCTCCCCGACGCGTTACACTCTATCAGGTCTTTTCTCTCCACATCTACTAATGTCACGCCTCATGAGCGATTCTTCAAATTCCGGCGTCGCTCTACACATGGGACGTCTCTACCGTCATGGTTGGTGGCTCCAGGCCCGGTACTACTCCGGAGGTTCGTCCGGTCTGCCAAAAACGACCCTCTCGTTAACGAGGTGGAGTTAACGGAGGTAAACCCCACGTATGCGCACTTACGGTACCCTGATGGCCGGGAGACCACCGTCTCGCTCCGAGATCTGGCTCCCTGCCCAACCGGTCACACGGGCCCGAATGATGAAGGATCCCCCGACAATGATATCAACACTCCGCACCCCTATGAAAATGACGCCCCGCCTGGAACATCGGGGGATCTGCCGGCAACGCTACCGGATCAACTCAGGGAGCTGGACGCTCCCCGTAGGATGGCCACCCGAAACCAGGACGCCGGACAATCTCCAGCCACGACCCGGGATGAGGCCAGCTCAGCACCTGTGGGGACCCGCACCCGGGGTCATGATATTCCCAGTCCTCCACAGGATGATCAAGAAGACGCGGACTCTACTGACTTACCGGTACGGGCCAAGCGACCCAGGGACCAGGACACGGTCCGGGGAGACGTGCCTTCCAGTCACAAGCAGAGAGCTAAACGTCTGCGGCTATTTCTGGTCCGCCTAGTCCGTTAAAGGAAGACTGGACTTCCAAACCTTTTAGGGAGGAAGAATGTCATAAATCGCAAGTAACAACTCAGGAAGTACTACTGGGTGGCCAGCTGGGGCGCCGTCCAGGGAGTATAAATACTCAGGCATGGGCCCACCTTGGGCAGAGACAATCTGGAAACAGGAAGCTAGTGACTGCTAACTAGACCTCCATGTTTTGTTACAAGTTGATTAAAGCCTTGCTTTATGTTCAAGTGCGTAGTGAGTCTTTATTACGTCACCCGTCTCTTTGACCAAGCTTTTTGTCACTTCTTCTGATATCTCTTTCTTTGGCTCAAATTTTGAAAATTGACGCTGTGTTGTATCAAGTTAATCAGTTCTCTATATCCTACATTATCACCGTGTGGCTTTGGTTTTTATTTCTGAACATGTTTTTCTAGCACTCCTGAGAATCCAATATTTACCCTTTAAGATTAAAAGCAGCTTTACCACGAGTTCCTCTCCCAGGACAACTGACAGACACAAGCAGTAAAACAGATAAAGTTAATGCATTTTAATGTGATACAATTTTTAACATTTCAAATTCTGAGAACTCAGCTTTCAATTTCATTCCCGTCAAACTGAAAAAAAATAGCACATGCCGACCAAAGCCTGCTATAAAAAAAACCTGACAACTCTAGAACAGCCCTTAATATACACATACGAGGTATATTTGCACCGGAGGTTCATTTGGAGATGATTTTGAAACTGATTATACCGTTGTCACAGCGACATGGAGACGCTCCTTCCCCACCACCAACTCCGGTCCATGGAGGCACTCTTCTCCCTCTCCCTCTCCCTCTCACTCCCAGTCCATGCTGGCACTTTATCCCCCCTCTCAATCCTCCTCCCCTCTCCGTTTCATGCTGGCACACTTTTTGCGCCTCTTCCCCCCTCAGTTCATGCTAACGCTCTCCCTGCCCTTCTCCCTCAGTGCTGCTCCTGGCTCCAGCCCTCAGCACTGCTCCTGAGTCCCTATGTGTTACGGCTCCAGGGGTTTGAGCACAACTGGACATTGCTGGTTTGAATTCCTGACCTCACAAAACTATTGTACAGTGGCATGCAATCACCTAAAGTGGTAGCAGGCAGGTGCCAGGAGTGGTGCTGAGGGTGGGGGGGGGGGCGCGGGGGGGCGGTGCATCAGGGGTACTACTGATTTGCTTGCGATTGAGAGCAAATGGACACTGGGCTAGAAATTCACGTGTGCTGAATTCAGGTAAGTATAATTTAAAAACTTACCTTGCTGGTCTGGCCTCCCTTTAAGTACCGCCTGTTAGGCCGCACATAGGCCTGTTTTTCCTGAGTGCACGCTAGCTCCCTCAGGACAAACCAAACTTACTGTGGGAGCCTCAAACAGGTGTAAAGCCTCTGATTTAGATATGGAAAGTGCCTAACATCAGTTTCAGGCGTGGACACTGCAAGCCGATTTTTTGGCCTTTACCAATAAGGCAGGCAACGCACTTCCCACTCATAATGAGCATGCGCTTCCTGCCCGCCGTATTGGAGGCTGTAAAGGCCAGTTAGTGCCCAAATAATGGGCACAGTGCAACCAAATTTCCAGGCCGCTAACTCCCAAACTCTGACCCTGTGAAACAGTTGGCAGAAATGCATTTTGCTTAATCATTCCCTCAGTTTTATGAGATAGAGTGATGAACCTGTTTCAACACTGGGAAAACTGTATCATTAGATTTCCTGCATAAAACATTTATCCGTAGCTTTATTTTCAATTAGCAAGCTATAGTCTCCCTTTTCTACTACATCTGTGATGTGTAAAAAAGTAATAAGCACAGTTTAGAAGTATCAGTACATTATCATGGTACAATGGACATATTCCCCGGTGTACAGTAGAAATCATTTGAGTTTTACAAGTATAATTTCCTTTGAGATTATGGGATTTCAATTTAATGCAATCCTATGCTTTGTTTTGCAATGAGGATAGTTTTTACAACAGCTGCCTGAACACTGCCTCAAGGTGAATCTACCGTAATCAAATAAGACTAATTTATGGCTGTGTAATCCTTATTGTTGATTTTTTTATGTGAGGTGGAAGCTGAAGGGGACAGTTCCTGAGAGGCTGCTAATCAATTTAGGCAAAGTGTGAGCAGGGCTGGGGAAACAGCAACAAATCTGTATAGCGGGGGCGGGGGGGCGGGGGGGTCTTAAATTGAAGTTCAGCTTTGAGGCCCAATTGATGAACAAAGCCTCGAGGCTCCCATACAGTGTTATACCATTACCACAGGTGCAATTTATAAAATGAGGATATCTGCTAATGTTTAACATGCAAACTTAATTCAGTATTTTGATGATGATTATGTTCAATCTGTTTCGAGCATTTTAAAAACATTAACGTCAGGAATTTCCTCTCCTAATCAGCCATCTTAACTTTGGCAGAAGACTGATGGAAGTCCCGTTTATGCGTCTGATCCGGGTTTCCCACTGACATTACGACAGCCAATCGGGGGAACCCCTGAGGAAATTCCCAGCTTAAGGTTTTTTTTTTCGTTTCGTAAAGCGCAGAAATGGGTGAATAACATTAAAGGTGCAACGCGAGAATGGAATCCCGATAAAATGGTGCGTCAAAAATACTGGCATTGGATGAGTGAAGTTCCTGGAAATTGGATACAACAGGGAGACTGAAGAAGCCAATGTGACTACTAGAATCAGACCTGCCCAAAGTCTGGGCTGGTGGGCTCACGGGAGGTGAAGTCATATTTTCTGGTTACCAAAATCTCCAGGCTAATGCAGAACTGATCCTAAGGGGATATTGGGAGGAGATTCCTTGCGAGAGGTGGGAGGAAGAGGGTTGGGTGACAAATGGCTAAGATACAGCACCTCAGTGTAAAAGCCTTCAGCTCCCTAGTCCTAGTGTCCTCAGAGAGCATCAAGGAGTCTGACAGAGCTAGAAGGGCTCCATATGTATGTGTCATTCACATTAGTTCAAGAAAGGGGCCAAGTTTGAACCAATTTGTCCTGATAAAAACATGGAGAGTATTTTTCTTCCGATTAGCTTGTGGTCCAGAACCTATGGAGCCAGTATGATCTAGTCGGTTATCCCACCTGGAACCATATACTGGTATACGATGCCATGCACATGCTGCGTCTAACAGCAAATTAATCAGGCAACCTCTGCCAGGATCCAGAGCTACCTCCACTGGCAGCCGAGAAAACAGTCCTGTGGGTTGTATTGGGATTCGGCTAAGGACCCTGTTATGGCCACAATTTATCTAAGAGTAGCCACAAAGAGAATTTGTTATTGCGAATATCAACATCCAGTATTTACTGAAAGTATTTCACCTCTTCTATAAATGTCGTGAAAAACTATACTTGTAATGATGAGCTGGATTCCATCAACACACCAACAAATAGCCGAAAACAGAAAATTGTGGATATATATAAGAGGTCTGTCAGTATCTGTAAAAAGAAACGATCGGTTTTCATTCGGGTGTGGACACTGCATCAGAACCAGGACATGAAAGAGAAGAGAGCCTTTAGTGGGGCTGGACAAAGGAAGGGGAGAGAGAACAACAGGTAACAATAAAAGTATCAGTTCAGCCTAATAAAGACTCTCTTATCTTTCAGATTCCAGTTCTGACAAAGACTCCACTCCTGGAGCATTAAGCTATTGGCCCAGAAATTAATCATCGATGGTTGCCGCGGGGGTAAGGATTCCCCGCGATATCGCACTCCGCGCCTACCTTTTTGTTTCGGGCCCACACAAACTTCAGTTTGAGGGCCTCTCCCTGTTGCCAGCGTGCAGTGCTTGCGTGTCCCAGAGGCGCAATTAGTTTGTGCGAGCTCTGGGATCACGTGGGACAGTTAGAGCCAATGGCAGCACACCATCTTTCATTCATAGTTTTGACAGCAAGGGCTGTCAAAGCTATGAATACTACAAGCCCCCAAAAGAACAGCTAAACCTCAATTAAATTTTAAAAAAAAGCCATCACATTAATAAAATAACTATAGTTAAATAAATTAACCACTTTAAACAAAAAATTAAATTTTTGAAAAAATTTTAATTCTTTTTAAAAGTTATAAAAATAAACTTACCTTTCTTTAAAGTCTCCAGAAAAGATAAACCTGTTGAAAAAAATTTAAAATATCACTTAATTAACTACTTACCTTGTTAAAAGGGGGTCCTACGCCTGCTTTCTTCATGTGTAAAATCTTCACTACTTACCTGCGCGTTCAAACCTGAAAAAAAACTAAGTGCACTGCGTGCGCGCAGCCTGTAGTGCGCACGCGGTTCACTTAGGAACCGCCCCCTTCGCAATACCCGAAGTGCCGGTTTCCCGCGCATGCGCAGTGCATGCAGGAAACCGGCAATTCGGGACCTAATACGCGAGAGTACACAGTGCGTACTCTCGCGTATTAGGTCTAATTTTCGGGCCAATATTTCTCTTTATGAGTGCTAACTGACCTGCTGACTATTTCTGGCACTTTCTGCTTTTGTTTCAGATTTCTAGCATTTGCTGTTTTTTCTTTGTATTCATTAATTCAAACCAAATGGCAGAGACTGAACTTGTGAGTTCACTATTGCCAAAGCACTGTATACGACACAAATTGTTTGAACCAACTAGTTATTTTTAACTAGGTGTAATCCAAAATCTTCTAGGTTGTGCAGTAAAATTCTTCAATGCTGGGAATATAGTTTGTGCAGTGGATCAAGATGACAGACTAGTTTTAAGTAAACTATTTAAGTTGATCGAGAAAGTTAGAGATGTAACAGATTAGTGTTAACGTTTCAGGTCTCTAACTTTTTCCAGTTCTGATGAAAGGCCATCGACCTGAAACGTTAACTCTGTTTCTCTCGCCACAGAAGCTGCCTGACCTGCTGAGTATTGCCAGCATTTTCTGTTTTTATTTCAGATTTCCAGCATCCGCAGTATTTTGTTTTTGTATTTAAATTGATCACTTATCTCACTGTCGGGTTGCACCCCCTTTTAACAGTGTTGGATATTGTTGCTGGACAATGCATGCTATCCTGCAAAGGTACAGAAAATATTTTCAATTGGTCACAGCAACAAAATGAATGAAAGGAAAATCGGGAAAATCGGAAGGGCCCTTTAAAGGCACGCACTCCAGCCTGCCCGGTTTTCTAATATTGCGATACTCAGGAGCAGCCCTGGAAAATCTCTCCTGTAGTTTCTCTAAGTAAAGGGACCTCTACAATTATAGCTGGTAGACTCTATGGCCCCGATCTTAAAGGGGGTGCGATCTTAATGGCTGAGCCTTATTACTATAACTTTCATCGAACTCTCCCTGCTTCCTGAGCTCAGACAGCTGGCCTCACCGGCACTCACTGGCCGGCGGGTGAGAGCAGAAGAGAACAGACAGGAGGCCACAGCTGGTGACCTGCGGGATCGGTCCCCGGCACTCTGCTAAGTGGTGGGGGTGGTGAAGGCGATGGGGATAGATGGAGGGGGTGGCACTCCTGCTACTCCTGGCCCACAAGGAACCCTACTAAAATATTAAAAACGTACCTGCCTGGGCCTCTTCTTGCCCACGATCTACCTCCCAGCAGATTTGACCTGGCAGGGAAGCAGTCACCCGCTCAGGCCTCCGACTAAAATAGCAGACCGGGTCCCGATCTGCATATTTGAAGAGGACCCCGCCAGCTTGGGATGGGTGTCCTGCTCGCCTGCTGAAAGGAGCAGGTTAATATTCGGACACGTCGAGAAGGCAGCAGGATCGGAGGGGTAAGTCATTCCCCTCTTTTTAACCCTCCACCCTCCAGCCTGGTGGAAACCGGGTGCGGAAGGAGTTAAAATCGGGACCTATAAGCCAATGCTGACAATGGTCCCATCTTCCTTTATTGCTTCCTTGCTGTTTTGCTCAGCCCTGGTGCTGAATCAGATAACCTGGTAGCTCCACTGCGTGCTGCAGCATCTCACATCAACCTGCTGGGCAGAAAGGTTTAACTTCCCTGAAATGAGGCAACCAAATAAAAACCCTGTCGTTTAAAGGGTTCTTACCTAAATCTAAACATTCCATATAAAGCTCTGCTAGCAGCTGGAAATCTGTCACTGTTCATGATTCGAAAAAGTTCTCCTTTGCTTTTGTGTCTTAAATGAAACTGTATAATTCCGTACATAGCTTTAAGGAAAATATAGGGTCGCCGAACCTCTCCACAATGTGCACTTCATGATTCCATAAAGGTCATACACAGAAGCACCTCCAACATCTATGTGTTATTAGTATTCATTGAGTGCATTCATTTTTCCAAGTCAGACAAGCAGACTCCACAGACTTTATTGATCCACATCAAAGAGGTTTATGAAATCGGCTAAGCTGTGGGCTACTGACATCGAACACATGCTACAGGCAACAGAAAGGGCTCTTGGAAGATGATGAATTTGGCATCTACAGGTTATGTTTAATGTACATGGCAGAAGGTTCTAGCCCGGCTTGACGAGACACCACTACATTGTACAGGCCTTTTATCTTTGCTCGTTCAGAGTGGGGCTATTAAGGTTTAAAAGTGGATTCCTAATAGAAAGTACAGTAAACCTCAGACAGGAGAGTTGGTTTTAAAAATGGACTATGTGTCATTGTCATGTAAAGCCATTATAACTGAACTTCACAATATGTCACTGCAGTCAACTTAGCACAAAAAGTATCTTTCATAACCAGTTTTTGTTCTTTCATTGTTAATGGGTAGCAGCTAATTGAGAACACGGCTAATATTTTGATAAAATATTAATTTGCTTGGATCCATATTTAATAAAACTGCGCACAGAAATTAACTTCAAAGGTCAGAGCAGGAATTCTGAAGGTGATATAAATGATTCCTGCACTCATACTGTGTAGTGTTTTGGGACTGAGTGCAGATTGTGGGTTTAGGATCAAGCACAGCAAAAAAAATCAAACCGGTAACATTAACAAACTGGCATTGCGCCAATCTATAGACAGGATGTCTCTGCGGGTACCATTCTCTCTCACAATCTGTCTCAAATTAAAACTACTTTAATATCAAAAATACGTCTTGATCTCTCTCTTTTATCTGCCTTTTAACTTCTTTCTGTCTGAATATTTTCCTCGATTTGATCATTTCCTCATCATCTCTCTATCTAATTTTCTCGCATTTTGTTCTTGTCAATGTTCTCCCTTTCTCCGCCGCTGAAAGCTGTGTTCTATACTCCAAGCTGGGGTATGGTTTCAAGGGTACCTTATACAGTCCCATGCTTTGCCCAATTTTTAGGCCTCGATGGTGAGTGTCTGCAGGCTATTTAACTGTGGGGGCATCACTGCTGAGTTGAATCTATCCTCACTTAAAGTCCACACATGCAGGGTTTCAAACATGGGTCACTTGCTAGTAATTAGGAATGGAAACCTTGACCTCTTTTCCCCTCCTTAACACTGAAGGCAATTGTAGGATTTCTACCACTGCCCCAGTTGAGAACAACTAACAGCACCGACTAGCGATCTAACTTAGCACCTTTTAGTCTGCATGGCTCAGCTACAGAATCGCTAAATTTGCTGAGCCATCGTTGAGCCAATTTTCTGGTCTGCGGTTTCTTTCTTCCCTTCTCTTTCTCTTTTTTGTTCCACTTTTTGATCTTTCATCTGTTTCTATTTCTCTACCATTAAATTCCTCTGTTCCTCATTAACTTCTTCTTACTCACCATGTTTGTTTCTTGGCTGTTGCTGTTTCTCTCTTTATCTTTCTGCATTTCTGTTTGCTGTCCGAGTTACGCCACTCCACCGTTAGCTTCGCGAAAACAGCATCTCGCTGTCTGCCTCACCAGTGAAATGCATTGAATGGCGTGAAGTTGCTGTACTTGTGTAGTAGATATGAACTAAACTCACCTCAGAAAGTTAAGTCCTGCCATTTCAAACATAAGCACCCTTTTAACAACATGATAATTATTAATCACTGCCAATCAAGCTCTCTGGCACTGAAAACGAACTATTACAAGTGTGGAGTCTCATTCCTTCAGGTTGTAATTGTTGTTGGAGATTTTAAAAAGTCAAATTTAACATTTTTACTTTTTTTTTACTTTTCCTTCTGTCTCTTTTACTCTTTCTCTCTTAATCCAATCTTTCTTTCACTCATTTTATTTATCTTCTTGCATTTATCTACCTGATTTGACTTTGAATTCATCAAGTTTAATTTACACTTCCTTCTCAGTCCTTGCACTATTTCTCAATCCTTCAATCTGATTAGTTAAGGAGATACACAATTTCTTGCCCTGTTCAAATATCCGCCGCCTAACTAAGACCGCCTATTTCCACCTCCGTAACATCGCCCGTCTCTGCAACTGCCTCAGCTCATCTGCTGCTGAAACCCTCATCCATGCCTTTGTTACCTCTAGACTTGACTATTCTAATGCACTCCTGGCTGGCCTCCCACGTTCTACCCTACGCAAACTTGAGGGCATCCAAAACTCGGCTGCCCGTGTCCTGACTCACATCAAGTTCCGTTCGCCCATCACCCCTGTGCTTGCTGACCTACATTGGCTCCCGGTTAAGCAGCGCCTCGATTTCAAAATTCTCATCCTTGTTTTCAAATCCCTCCATAGCCTCGCCCCTCCCTATCTCTGTAATCTCCTTCGGCCCCACAACCCCCCGAGATATCTGCGCTCCTCTAATTCTGCCCTCTTGAGGATCCCTGATTATAATCGCTCAGACGAGGAGGAACGCGATGGACACCTACGGACGTTGAAAAACGCCCTCGTAAGAAAACTCAATTTTGTCCACCCCAGTCCAACACCGGCATCTCCGCATTATAATCACTCAACCATTGATGGCTGTGCCTTCAGCTGCCTAGGCCCTAAGCTCTGGAATTCCCTGCCTAAACCTCTCCGTCTCTCTACCTCGCTTTACTCCTTTAAGACGCTTTTTAAAACGTACCTCTTTTACCAAGCTTTTGGTCATCTGCCCTTTTTTCTCCTTATGTGGCTCGGTGTCAAATTTCTTGTCATAGAACACTCCTGTGAAGCGCCTTGGGACGTTTTACTATGTTAAAGGCGCTATATAAATACAAGTTGTTGTTGTTGTTGCTATTGTTCACTCAAGTTCCAGGTGCCCTGTTTCCCTCATTGCGACGTTATCAGCTCGTACTTTCAACAACTTAGTGGGCAAAAATTATTTGAGCTGAAGAATACAGGGCAAATCTAACTAATGGCAGATGCCATTAGATGCCCTGCTACAGCAAAATCTGGCCTAATGTATTTTATCCTGCTAGTCTCTATCTATCTATTCATCCTTTGGCTGTGTCCATCTTTGTCAGTGTGCTTTATCCCCCATCGTCTCTTGGCTATATCTACCTCCATCAGTATGACTGGAGGAGGTTACAGAGATAAGGAAGGGCGAGGCAATGGAGAGATTTGAACACGAGGATGAGAATTTTATGTGTGATATTACAGAGGTGAAATTAAAGAAAGAAAGACTTGCATTTATATAGCGCCTTTCACGACCACTGGACGTCCCAAAGCGCTTTACAACCAATTAAGTATTTTTGAAGTGGAGTCACTGTTGTAATGTGGGATATTCGGCAGTCAATTTGTGCACAGCAAGCCTCCACAAACAGCAATGTGACCAGATAATCTGTCTCATTTTTTTTAGTGCTGTTGATTGAGGGATTAATATTGGCCAGGACACCGAGGATAACTCCCCTGCTTTTCTTCAAAGTAGTGCCATGGGATCTTTTACGTCCACCTGAGAGGGCAGACGGGGCCTCGGTTTAACATCTCATCTGAAAGATGGTACCGCCGACAGTGCAGCACTCCCTCGCACTGCACTGAAGTGTCAGCCTAGATTTTTGTGCTGAAGTCCCTGGAGTGGGACTTGAACCCACAACCTTCTGACTCAGAGGCAAGAGTGCTGCCCACTGAGCCACGGCTGACACTAAAGTAGGTGGTCTTTGTGATGGAGAGCAGGGAGGTTCGTAAACTGAGCTCGGGGCCAAATACGATTCTGAGGTTGCGAACAGTCTGGTTCAGTGAGAGAGATGGAATCGGGGGTGAAGGAACAGAGGTTGTGGCAGGGGCCAAAGACAATGGGCTGGATTTTCATTGACCCGTGGAGGTGGGTTTGGAGGCGTGTGGGGGGTTAAAGTTGCGAAAACTGGCGGGCGGGCACAAGTCCGCCTCCATCCCGCCTCCACGCAATTTTCATTAAATCGTGTCTGCTGGTCCCGACTCCGTCCCGCCTCTAAGAGGCGGGATAGGCTGTTAAGGCCCTTAACAAGCACTAAATTGCCTCTATAATGCAATTTTGAAAGGTCTTTGTGATGTTAACCCTTTTTCTACGTGAAGCACGCCAGTTCCGAACCACGAATGTGAAACCTTGGATGGATGGATGGATATATGGATGGAGAAGAGACATATCTGGGAGTGGTGGTGTAAAAATATCTGGGAGCAGACTTAGGACTGCTGCTGCTCATTTTGCAGGTCCTCTCACAGTAAAGGCCAGGCAGTCTTTGAAGACCTTCAATGCAGCAGCAGTGATGACATCATCAGAGGCGACTTTCAGACTGAAAACACTAATTGGTTCATGGGTTCCCACATGCTGGAACTCAATTGCCCAATTAGGTGAAAATTGCATCAATCTCCCACATCCAATTGCAGTCGGGTGGATAACACGAAAAGTGGATGACACGACCCCAACCTGCCCCAGTATCGAAATCCAGCTCAATGGCTTTGGTCTACCCAATGTTTAACTGAAGGAAATTATGGTCCATGCAGGACTAGATGCCGGACAAGCAGGCTGACAACACAGAGGCAGTAAAGGGGTCGAGAGAGATGAAAGAAAGAAAGACTTGCATTTATATAGCGCCTTTCACGACCACTGGACATCTCAAAGCACTTTACAGCCAATGAAGTACTTTTGGAGTGTAGTCAGTGTTGTAATGTGGGATGGTGGTGTGGTAGAGCTGGGTGTCGTCAGCGTACATGTGGAACCTGACATCATGTCTTAGGATGTTGTCGCAAAGGGGCAGCACATCATAGAATCATAGAATAGTACAGCACAGAAGGAGGCCATTCGGCCCATTGAGTCTGCGCCAGCTCTTTCGAAGAGCAATCCAGTTAGTCCCACTAACCCGCTCTTTCCCCATATCCCTGCAATTTTTTCTCCTTCAAGTATTTATCCGGTTCCCTTTTGATGGATACTTTTGAATCTGTATCTACCACCCTATCAGGCAGTGCATTCCAAATCCTAACCACTCCTTATCTTGCTGCTGGTTCTTTTGCCAATCACCTTAAATCGGTGTCATCTGGTTATTGACCCTTCACCAATTGGAAACAGTTCCTCTTTATTTACTCACTCTAAACCCTTCGTGATTTTAAACACCTCTATCAAATCTCCTCTTAGCCTTCTCTGCTCCAAGGAGAGCAACTCCAGCTTCTCCAGTCAATCCACGTAACTCTAATCCCTCATCCCTGGAACCATTCTAGTAAATCTCTTCTGTACCCTCTCCAGAGCCTTCATGTCCTTCTTAAAGTGCGGTGCCCAGAATTGGACACAATACTCCAGCTGGGGCTGAACTAGTGTTTTATACAGGTTTAGCATAACTTCCTGGCTTTGTACTCTATGCCTCTATTTATAAAGCCCAGGATCCCATATGCTTTAGTAACTGCTTTGTTAACCTGTCCTGGCACCTTCAAAGATTTGTGCACAACACCCCCAGGTCTCTCTGTTCTTGCACCCTCTTTAAAATTGTACCATTTAGTGTGTATGGCCTCTCCTCATTCTTCCTACCAAAATGTATCACCTCCCACTTCTCTGCATTAAATTTCATCTGCCACATGTCTGCCCATTCCGCCAGCCTGCCTATGTCTTCTTGAAGTCTATTACTATCTTCCTCACTGTTTGCTACACTTCCAACTTTTGTGTCATCTGCAAATTTCAAAATTGTGCCCTGTACCCCCAAGTCCAAGTCATTCATGTATATCAAATACAGCAGTGGTCCTAGTACTGAACCTTGGGGAGCTCCATTGTACACTTCCCTCCAGTCCAAAAAACAGCCATTCACCACAACTCTCTGTTTTTATCCCTTAGCCAATTTTGTATCCATGCTGCTTTTTAAAAATTCATTCACAGGATGTGGGGCGTCGCCGGCAAGGCCAGCATTTATTGCCCATCCCTAATTGCCCTTGAGAAGGTACCTTCTTGAACTGCTGCAGTCCATGATACTTCTTTGTAGCGGTTTGGTACAACTGAGTGGCTTGCTGGGCCATTTCAGAGGGCAGTTAAGAGTCAACCACATTGCTGTGGGTCTGGAGTCACAAATAGGCCAGACCGGGTAAGGACGGCTTTTCCTTCCCTAAAGGACATTAGTAATGGGTTTTTATGACAATCCGGTATTTGTACTGATACTAGCTTTTTATTCCAGATTTATTTAATTAACTGAATTTAAATTCCCCAGCTGCTGTGGTGAGATTTTAACTCACATCTCTGGATCATTAGTCCAGGCCTCTAGTCCAGTAACATAACCAATATGCTACCATACCCCTATCCTTCTCCCCTTTTTTGAACAAGGGTGTAACATTTGCAATCCTCCAGTTCTTTGGCACCACCCCAGTATCTAAGGAGGATTGGAAGATTGTGGCCAGCAACTCTGCAATTTCTACCTTTACTTCCCTCAGCAACCTAGGATGCATCCAATCCAGACTGGGTGACTTATCCACTTTAATTACTGCTAGTCTGTCTAGTACCTCTTCTTTATCTATTTTTATCTCATCCAGTATCCCAGCAACCTCCTTGTTTACCATATCTCTTCCTTGGTAGACTGATGCAAGGTACTCATTTAGTACCTCAGCCATGCCTTCTGCCTCTACCAATAGTTTTCAAATTTGGTCCTTAATTGGCGCCACCACTCCTCTGACAACCCTTTTATTGTTAATATGCCTATGGAAGACCTTTGGATTCCCTTTTATGTTAGACACCAATCTATTCTCGTACTGTCTCTTTGCCCCTCTTATTTCCTTTTTCACTTCTCTTTTTATATTCAGCCTGATTCTCCCTTGTATTATCAAGCTGACATCTGTCATATGCCTCCTTTTTCTGCTTCATCCTACTCTCCAAATCCTTCGACATCCAGGGAGGTCTGGCTTTGGTTGCCCTCTCTTTCCCCCTTGTATGAATTTATCTAGCCTGTACCTGAACCATCTCCTCTTTAAAGGCCGCCCATTGCTCCATTTAATTTCTGCCTGCCGGTCTTTGACTCCAGTTTACCCGGGCCAGATCCCTCCTCAACTTGCTTAAATTAGTCCCTCCTCCAGTTCAGTATTTTTATTCTAGATTGCTCCTTGTCCTTCTCCACAACTAATCTAAACTTTGCGATACTACGATTGCTATTCCTGAGATGCTCTCCAACTGCGACATTCTCCACTTGACCCACTTCATTCCCCAGGACCAGATTCAGCCATGCCTCCTTCCTCGTTGGGCATGAAACATACTGATCAAGAAAATTCTCCTGAACACACTTCAGAAATTCCTCCCCTTCTCTGCCCTTAACACAATCACTGCACCATTCAATATTGGGGTAGTTAAAGTCTCCCATTATCACTACTCTATATTTCTTGCACCTCTCAGTAATTTCTTTGCAAATCTGCTCCGCTACCTCCTTCCCACTATTTGGTGGCCTATAAAATACCCCAATTGTGTAATAGCCCCTTATTGTTTCTCAACTCCAACCAAATAGATTCTGTCTTTGATCTCTCAAGGACATTCTCTCTTTCTAGCACTGTAATATTTTCCTTAATCATAACTGCTACCCCTCCTCCTTTTTTCCTTCCCTATCTTTCCTGAATACCTTGTACCCAGGAATATTATACATCCAATCCTCCCCTTTTTTGAGCCAGGTCTCGGTTATTGCCATCATATTCCCATGTGGCTATTTGCGTTTGCAGTTCACCAACTTCATTAACCGCACTTCATACATTTACACACATGCACTCCAAACTTAATTTAAACCTCTTTGTATTTTCTATATTTCTTGCACTTCTCAGTAATTTCTGTGCAAATCTGCTCCGCTACCTCCTTCCCACTATTTGGTGGCCTATAAAATTCTGTATTATTTCTAACTCTAACTGTCTCTCCCAGTCCCCTGTTCACCTTGCCCAACCCCCAGCCGAATTAGTTTAAACCCACCCCCACAGCACTAGTTAAGCTGCCCGCAATATTGGTCCCAGCTCTGTTCAGGTGCAACTCGTCCATCTTTGGCAGGGGATTGGGAACCTGAGCAGGGAGACAGAGGAAAGGGAAACAAGGATAAAAGCAAAAGATAGGAAGGAGAAAAACAAAAGTTGCAGTCAGAGAAAACAACGGTTTAAATCAAACATGGCCACAGTAAATACTAATTCTAATAGGTCTAAGAGCGTTAAAAAAACAAGCCTGAAGGCTTTGTGTCTTAATGCAAGGAGCATTCGGAACAAGGTGGATGAATTAGCTGCACAAATAGAGGTAAACGAATATGATTTGATTGGGTTACCGAAACATGGCTCCAGGGTGGCCAAGGCTGGGAACTTAATATCCAGGGGTACTCAATATTCAGGAAAGATAGGCAAAAAGGAAAGGGAGGTGGGGTAGCATTGCTGGTTAAAGAGGGGATTAACACAATTGAAAGGAAGGATATTAGCTCTGATGATGTGGAATCTGTATGGGTTGAACTGAGAAATAACAAGGGGCAGAAAACATTAGTGGGAGTGATATATAGACCTCCAAACAGTAATGCGGAGGTTGGGGATGGCATTAAAAGGGAAATTAGAGAAGCGTGCAATAAGGGCACAGCAGTCATCATGGGTGACTTTAATCTACATATAGATTGGGACAACCAAATTAGTAACAATACTATGGAGGAGGAATTCCTGGAGTGTTTACGGGATGGTTTCCTGGACCAATATGTCGAGGAACCAACTAGAGATCAGGCCATCTTAGACTGGGTATTATGCAATGAGAAAGGATTAATTAGCAATCTTGTTGTGCGAGGCCCCTTGGGTCGGAGCGATCATAATATGATAGAATTCTTCATTAGGATGGAGAGTGAAGTAGTTAACTCAGAGACTAGGGTCCTGAATTTAAATAAAGGAAACCACGATGGTATGAGGTGCGAGTTGGGTAGGATTGATTGGGGAATGTCACTCAAAGGGTTGACGGTGGAGAGGCAATGGCAAACATTCAAAGACCGCATGGACGAACTACAGAATTTGTTCATCCCATTTTGGCATAAGAATAAAACAAAAAGGGTGACTCAGCCATGGCTAACAAGGGAAATTAGGGATAGCATAAGATCCAAGGAGAGGGCATATAAATTGGCCAGAAAAAGCAGTAACCCTGTGGATTGGGAGCAGTTTAAGATTCAACAAAGGAGGACAAAGGGATTAATTAAGATGGGGAAAATAGAATACGAGAGTAAGGTTACAGGGAACATAAAAACTGACTGTAAAAGCTTTTATAGATATGTGAAGAGAAAAAGATTAGTGAAATCAAGCACAGGTCCCTTGCAGTCAGAATCAGGGGAACTTATAATGGGGAACAAAGAAATGTCAGACCAATTAAATACATATTTTGGTTCTGTCTTCACAAAGGAGGACACAAATAACCTCCCAGAGATGTCGGGGAACATAGGGTCTGATGAAAGGGAGGAACTGAAAGAAATCAGTATTTGTAGGGAAATGGTGTTAGGGAAATTGAAGGGATTGAAGGCCGATAAATCCCCAGGGCCTGATAATTTACATCCTAGGGTACTTAAGGAAGTGGCCCTAGAAATAGTAGATGCATTGCTGATCATCTTCCAACATTCGATGGAATCTGGAACAGTACCCATGGATTGGAGGGTAGCTAATGTTACTCCACTATTCAAAAAGGGTGGTAGAGAGAAAATGGGGAATTATATCAGTAGTGGGGAAAATGCTAGAGTCCATTATAAAAGATGTAATAGCTGAGCACTTGAAAAACAGTGACAGGATCGGACAAAGTCAACATGGATTTACAAAAGGTAAATCATGCTTGACTAATCTATTGGAATTTTTTGAGGATGTAACTGGTAAAATAGATAAGGGAGAACCAGTGGATGTGGTGTATTTGGACTTCCAAAAGGCTTTTGATAAGGTCCCGCATAAGAGATTAGCGTGTAAAGTTAAGGCACATGGGATTGGGGGCAAGGTATTGACTTGGATAGAGAACTGGTTGGCAAACAGAAAGCAAAGAGTTGCAATAAATGGGTCTTTTTCCGAGTGGCAGGCAGTGACTAGTGGGGTACCGCAGGGATCGGTCCTTGGACCTCAGCTATTCACAATATATATTAATGATCTAGACAAGGGAACTAGATGTAATATCTCCAAGTTTGCAGACGACACAAAACTGGGTGGGCGTGTGTGCTGCGAGGAGGATGCCGAGAAACTCCAGTATGATTTGGACAGGTTGGGTGATTGGGCAGAAGCGTGGCAGATGCAATATAATGTGGATAAATGCGAGGTTATCCACTTTGGTGTCAAAAACAGAAAGGCAGATTACTTTCTGAATGGCAATAGATTGGGAGAAGGGGAAGTGCAACGAGACCTGGGTGTCCTTGTGCACCAGTCGCTGAAGGTAAGCATGCAGGTGCAGCAGGCGGTTAAGAAGGCAAATGGTATGTTGGCCTTCATAGCGAGCGGGTTTGAGTACAGGAACAAGGATGTCTTGCTGCAGTTGTACAGGGCCTTGGTGAGACCACACCTTGAGTACTGTGTGCAGTTTTGGTCGCCTTATCTGAGGAAGGATGTTCTTGCCATGGAAGGAGTTCAGCGAAGATTCACAAGGCTGATACCTGGGATGGCAGGAATGACGTATGAAGAAAGATTGGGTCGATTGGGCTTATACTCGCTGGAGTTTAGAAGAATGAGAGGGGATCTCATTGAAACTTATAAAATTCTAACAGGACAGGACAAACTAGATGCAGGAAGGATGTTCCCGATGGTCGAGAGTCCAGGACCAGGGGTCACAGTCTAAGGATAAGGGGTAAGCCATTTAGGACTGAGATGAGGAGGAATTTCTTCACCCAGAGAGTGGTGAACCTGTGGAATTCTCTGCCACAGAAGGCAGTTGAGGCCAATTCATTAAATAGATTCAAGAAGGAGTTGGATATATTTCTTAAGGCTAAGGGGATCAAGGGATATGGGGAGAAAGCAGGGACAGGGTTCTGAATTTGGATGATCAGCCATGATCGCATTGAATGGCGGAGCAGGCTAGAGGGGCCGAATGGCCTACTCCTGCTCCTATCTTCTATGATTCTATGATCTTGAACCGGTCCCTCCTGCCACAGAATAGATAAGGAAAGGGCCAAAGATAGATCCTTGAGGGACTTCAGAGGCACTGGGGTGGGAAGAGAAGCCACTGCTAGAGATTCACTGGACAGGTAAGACTGGAAGCAAGTGAGGGCAGCATTGCTCAACTGAACAATGGAAGAGAGATCTTGGAGAGGATGGTGTAGTGGACTATCTCAAAGGCTGCAGAGAAGTCGATAAGGATTGGGAGGGATAGAGCACCACAGTCACAGTCACAGAGGATATAACGTGTGACTTTGATTAAGGCCTTTACGGTGCTGTGACAGTGGCAAAACCTGATTGGAGAGGTTCAAGCATGGAGTTGCAGGCGACAACACATTCAAGCACTTTGGAGAGGAAAGGTAGCTTGTAAATGGGGCAGTAGTTGGCAAGGACAGAGGAATCGAGGGTGGGTTTTTTAAGAAGGGGGCGATGAAGGCAGTTTTGAAAGGGAGAGGGACAGTACCTGAGGAGAGGGACCCGTTTACAATGTCAGCTAGCATGGGGACCAGGAACGGAAGTTGGGTGGTCAGCAGTTTAGTGGGAATAGGTTTGAGTGTGCAGGAGGTGGATCTTATGGACAAGATGAGCTCAGAAAGCGCATGAGGGAAGATAGCAGAGAAACTAGAGAAAGATGCGGGTTCAGGGCTAGGGCAGTGGAGAACCTTAGTGGAAATTTGGTTTGGTGGGATGTGGCAGAGGCAGCTGAATGAATGGTTTCAATCTTAGTGACAAGGAAGTCCATGAGCTCCTCGTGCTTGTCCTTGGAGGTGAGGGTGGAACGGAGCAGTCGACGGGGGGTTAAGGAGACGGTCGGTAGTGGAGAAAAGAAGCCGAATATTGGGCCAGAAATTCGGCTCTTGTCGGGTGAGTGTGCGCTGTGTACTCACCCGTAAGGCCACCTGAAGTGCCGGTTTCACGCATGCACTGCACATGCGCTGGAAACCGGAACTTCCATTCCCCTGAAGAAAGGGGTTCAGAGGTGGAACGCCGTGCGCGGGAGAGGCTGCGCGCACGCAGCGAACTTCATTTTTTTTCAGGTTTTTCCGTGAGGGTAAGTTGGAGAAGCTGCACATTTAAAAAGGAGGCGCAAGGCCTGTTTTTAACAAGGTAAGTGGTTAATTAAGTACAATTTAAACATTTTTTCAATAGGTTTATCTTTTTTACATACTTTAAAGAAAGGTAAGTTTATTTTTAGCACCGTTATAAAGTATAATTAATTTTTACAAAAATTTAAATTTTTATTTAAAGTAGTTAATTTATGTAATTTATAGTTATTTAAAAATGTGATGGTTTTTTAAAAATTTATTTTAAGTTTTAGAGTGGTTTTGGGGCCGATCTCTATTCATAGATTTGACAGGTCTTCCTGTCAAATCTATGAATGAAAATTCCCTGCTACGATTGGCTCTCCATGGCCCACGTGATCCCAGGGGACGCTTCGAACTAACTGCGCCCCTGGGATATGCAAGCACTGCGCGCCGGCAGCTGGAGGAGGCCCAGGAGTCGAATTCCTCGTGGGCCCGAAGCACAACGGCAGGCGCGGTAGGTAAGTATGCGCGCGATGCTTGCACCCGCAGGAAGCCGGAGAGCCGAATTTCTGGCCCAATATCTTTGCATTCCATGACGATCCTGGAATAGTGAGCAGTTTTGACAGAGGAGATCAGGACCCGATGGTGCTTGATGTGCTTGAGCCAGCTCTGGCGATTAATGGCTAAACCAGGTGTATGCCAGATAGGTTCAATTCTGCACCCCTTGGATTTGAGGGGGCAAAGATGGGGTTCATACCAGGGGGAACGACCAGGGTGGGAGAGAGTGAGGGTTTTACTGGGGACAAGAACCTCAAAGGCAGAGATGAGGGTGATTAAACAGATTGACAGCTATAGAAGCATCGTGGTGGATGGAGGGTGAAAGGATAGACAGTTGGGAGTTTGAAAGTACTGTTGAGTGACTTGGAGGAGAGTTTTTTTCAACAATGGAAATAGAGAGGCTACGTGAAATTTGGAGATCGAGGGGGTGGCCATGAATATGTTGTGGAGAGTTTATATGGTGGGAGAGGTTAAGGGAGAACAGGAAAGCAGTGAACTCAGAGGAGAGAGAGCAAGGTGAGTTGAGAGGGAGGTTGATATTATCGATGATGAGGAGTCGCTGAGTTCAGAGACTAAGGCAGGAAAGGAGTGAGGGTATCTTAGTGAGAAACTTGGTGGGGCTTGGGTGGACAGTAGAGAATGACAATTTTAAAGGACAGGTGAGAGGGTGGAACAAGGTGAAGTGCTCAAAGGAGGAGAAGATGCCAACGGAGTAGAGGGAGAGACCAAGATGAGATTTGGTGATAAGGGCTACACCACCACAGCAGCAGTTTGAGGAGGACATGTGGTGGAAGGTATAGCTAGGTGGGGAGGCAAAGTATCTTCACCCATGAGCCAAATTTCCAGCAAGAGAATGGACATTCTGGAGGGAGATGCAGAGATGGGTGGTGATTGTTGATTGCGGGCAGAGGTCAGCAGTGGGAGGTGTGAGTGGGACGAGAAAGAGGTTGGCCAGATTAGCCTCCAGTGGGCACGCTTTGTGGAACGGTCAGCGAAAGAGGAGGATAGGGCAGTTGGGGTTGCTACTCATAAGGAGGTAGTGAATGGTGCCTCAATGGGCCCTTTAGAGAATGCTGAGAGAGGCACAGAGGGTAGCTGTGGGCTTATCCAAGAAGGATTCAAGCCTGGTATGGCAGCAGGAGAGCAGGTAAGCAGAGGAATAGTGAAGGATTGGGCTAAGGATTTCGCGGGGTGGGGGGGAGGCGGGCAATGTACCTGAAAGGAGAGAAATGACTGGGTGACAGAAGGGGTGGAAACAGGCGAGAAGGTCCAAAAGGGGTAAAGAGAGGTAGACATCCAGGCCTTCAGCAAAGGTTATAGTAAATACAGTTAGTCTGATGTTGGATTATTTTAACTCTGAAGATCATTTGCATTGCAGGTTGTACAACAAAGTCATTTCATCAATCTTAACAGAATTTTACAAGTCCTGATGAGACTGTGGTTTCTCAGTGACCTGCTGGCAATGGTCGTTTCAGACATAAGCAGTTTCTCAATACTTAAATGTTAAGTAGTCTGCACATATGTCACAATACGTCAGGCTTAGAGCTCCGGTTACCAGAATAAATAATAATGTCATACACATATATAAAACAATTACAGAATAAAATCAATTATCTGCAACAGGACAGGCTCTTCCCATTTTAGCCACAGTTGCTCTCTGCAGATCCTGGAGGCTGAAATAGCCTCTTTTTTGGTTCTTTTAGAATTTTAAGGTGCTATCTCTCTCTATTGGTACCCTGACTGGTCAGGCAATTGATTGTCATTTTAATTTGCAAGAGACGGAGGGTGGGGGGAACTTTACATCATGGACCATTTTCCTCACTGCCTGCCAGGCTTCTAAGGTGATGGCAGTGGAGATAATGTTCACCTGGATAGGCATTTTTTCAGCCTCCTTCCTAGCATTTGACTGAGAAGTGGGGAGGCTCCTTTGCCAAAGATCAGCACCCTGCTCGACAGTAGCTCCCAGATGATTGACACTTCCATTTCTATAAAACATACTTTTTTTGATTTTGCAGCTAATTCCTAACACTCCAATCAACACAGATGAACTGTGTGTTACAACAACAACAACAACTTGTATTTATATAGAGCCTTTAACGTAGTAAAACGTCCAAGGCGCTGCACAGGAGTATTTTAAGACAAAAATGTTGACACCGATCCACATAAGGATAAATTAGGGCAGGTGACCAAAAGCTTGGTCAAAGAGGTAGGTTTTAAGGAGCATCTTAATGGAGGAAAGAGAGGTAGCGAGATGGACAGGTTTAGGGAGGGAATTCCAGAGCTTAGGGCCGAGGCAACAGAAGGCACGGCCACCAAAGATTGAGCGATTATAATCAGGGATCCTCAAGAGGGCAGAATTAGAGGAGCGCAGATATCTCGGGGGGAGGGGGGGTGGCTGAAGGAGATTACAGAGCTAGGGAGGGACGAGGCCATGGAGGGATTTGAAAACAAGGATGAGAATTTTGAAATCGAGGCGCTGCTTAACCGGGAGCCAGTGTAGGTCAGCGAGCACAGGGGTGATGGGTGAACGGGACTTGGTGCAAGTTAGGACACGGGCAGCCGAGTTTTGGATGACCTCAAGTTTACGTAGGGTGGAATGTGGGAGGCCAGCCAGGAGTGCGTTGGAATAGTCAAGCCTAGAGGTAACAAAGGCATGGATGAGGGTTTCAGCAGCGGATGGGCTGAAACAAGGGCGGAGACGGGCGATGTTACGGAGGTGGAAGTAGGCGGTCTTTGTTATGCTGCAGATATGTGGTCAGAAGCTCATTTCAGGGTCAAATATGACACCAAGGTTGCGAACAGTGTGATTCAACCTCAGACAGATGTTAGGGAGAGGGATGGAGTCAGTTGCTAGGGAACGGAGTTTGTGGTGGGGACCGAAAACAATGGCTTCGGTTTTCCCAATATTTACTTGGAGAAAATTTTTGCTCATCCAGAACTGTATGTCGGACAAGCAGTTGGACAATTTAGACACCGTGGAGGGATCGAGAGAAGAAGTAGTGAGGTAGAGCTGAGTGTCGTCAGCGTACATGTGGAAACTGACGCTGTGTTTTCGGATGATGTCGCCAAGGGGCAACATGTAGATGAGAAATAGGAGGGAGCCAAGGATAGATCCTTGGGGGACACCAGAGGTAACAATGCGGGAGTGGGAAGAGAAGCCGTTGCAGGCAATTCTCTGGTTACGATTAGATAGATAAGAATGGAACCAGGTGAGTGCAGTCCAACCCAGCTGGACAATGGTGGAGAGGCGTTGGAGAAGGATGGAGTGGTCAACCGTGTCAAAAGCTGCAGACAAATCAAGAAGGACAAGGAGGGTTAAATTTACCTTTTTCACAATCACAAAGGATGTCATTTGTGACTTTGATGAGAGCTGTTTCGGTACTGTGGCAAGGGCGGAAACCTGATTGGAGGGACTCAAACATGGAATTGCAGGAAAGATGGGCACGGATTTGGAAGGCGACAACAAGTTCAAGGACTTTGGAGAGGAAAGGGAGGTTGGAGTTGGGGCGGTAGTTTGCAAAGATGGAGTGATCAAGGTTTGGTTTTTTGAGGAGAGGGGTGATGATGGCAGATTTGAGGGAGAGGGGGACAGTACCTGAGGAGAGAGAACCGTTAACAATATCAGCTAACATGGGAGCCAGAAAAGGAAGTTGGGTGGTCAGCAGTTTGGTCAACAGATTCATTTGTTGTTCATTAAACTGCTAAACTGTGATTATCAGGACTGAACTCTGATTGGATGGCTTAAAATTTAAAAGTGGAATAAATCAGACGGTTGCTGGCCAGAAACCGGTGCATTGCCAACTGTTCCAAAAATAATAAGGCAAGGCTTACGGAAACAATTCCTCTGTGAGGAACCCTAACAGAAAACTGCCCCCACCCCCACTCCCCCATGCACCTGGCCAAAACTATTGGCCGTATGAGACAGGGACATAATGTGCCATGGATGGGGAGGAGATAGTTAATTCTTCATTACTATTACAAAATAGTACATGCCAAACATACCAGTTATAAACTGTGCCATTATAGTGGCAGTTTTGGTTGCAGCAACCAACCTTCTTTTCTCTTGAAAGTTAACAGCCATTAGATTTTTGTTGATGTTGGGAGTGATTGCTCAGGTTTATTTAGCCACACAGCCGTGAGGCTTCCTTCAAATTTGGAAGAAAGAAAATCTCTTTCCATCTTGATCTCTCAGCAGGATTTCTGCGGTGTTCATGGAAATTTAATGAGGTCAAGGAAATAACCATTGGCGGTAAGCATGCCCTGATCACTGTACTTTTGAGACTTCAAGAAGGAGTTAGATATATTTCTTAAAGCTAAAGGAATCAAGGGATATGGGGAGAAGGCAGGGACAGGGTACTGAGTTTGGATGATCAGCCATGATCTCATTGAATGGCGGAGCAGGCTCAAGGGGCCAAATGGCCTACTCCTGCTCCTATCTTCTATGTTTCTATGTTTCTAGTGGTAGTAGGCAGCTAAAGAGTTTTCGCAAGAATTGGGAGTGAGTGTGACATCAGTAAACAAGAAGAAGGATATCAAAAGGGAATTGGATAAGTACCTGAAGAAATAAATTTTGCAGGACTACGGGGAAAGGGCGGGGGATTGGGACTAGCTGAAGTGCTCTTGCAGAGAGCCGGCATGGGCTCGATGGGCTAAATGGCCTCCTTCTTCTGTGCTGTAACCATTCTATGATTCTATGATTGCAGATAGGCAGCAGAGATAATAGCAGTTAACAAGCACTGAAGGATCCCTCTCCCAAGGTTCCTGAGCTGGAGCATAAGTGGACTAAATGTAACCCAAGGTTGTGTCTGAATTAAACCACTATTCAAAAATATATTCCCTAAAGCATTTCATAGCAAGCTTTACAGATTTCCTTGACTTTTCATACACTTGTGGTCTGACTGAAAGAAAGTTCCTCAAAACATTTGTAAATAAAAAAAATAGTTTTAATTAGATGTGCATGGATCAATCCTGAAAGGCACAATTGATTCTCTCTGGCCTTCATTGTATGAATAGGTGGTAAAATAATTTGTTGGCTCAATGTAATTTTTATTTTCTCTGTCAGAGTTAGATACCACTGTTCTTGAATTCAAGGCATTCTAATTACAGGCTTACCTTTTGCCTCTTATAGTGTAAATGGAAAACAAAATATTTCACAATAGCATTATGTTTTGTTTACCTTTTTCCCTTTCTCTTTCCTTTGATGATAGTTTGATTAGCAATAATAATTTTTCTATGTTTCTTATTTTTCTATGTTTCTATAGACACAAAAGGCATCAAGGGGTATGGGGAGAGAGTGGGAATATGGTATTGAGATAGAGGATCAGCCATGATCATATTGAATGGCGGAGCAGGCTCGAAGGGCCGAATGGCCTACTCCTGCTCCTATTTTTCTATGTTTTTTCTATGTTTTATGTTTCTAATTTCCCTATTGATATATAGATGGGATACAAGCTCAGCTATGCATGCAGCACTGAAGAAGCTTCTTTCATTTTGCTCAGGTTGTCCACTATTAATTGAGAATTAATTGAGGATTAATACTAGGCCCAATGTCAGCTCTCAGTTTATCATAATAGATCAGTGGGAACTAAACTGGTAAATCAGTAACTTTCTTTCCTCTCCCAGTCTCACACACCAGTCAATGTCTGTAATGACAGTCAGTTAGGTTATCATTGAAAGTGCCTTTCCAGATGGCAGGCAGCCGAGAACAGGAACTCACCACATGGGGAATTACAGGGGGAATTCTGTGTCCTATGAAACAACATATTAATGCATTGGCCCATTGGGACTACCTAGCAGCCTACTTTCAAAGGAAGGAATAGAGCCTGGAACATCAGACCTAGTGACCCTAACCTATATAGCCAGGGAAATCCATCTGTGAAAGAAGATAAGACATCCTTTAAAAAAACCAAAATGTGGGTTAATTAAATAAGACCTCTTTACATCTGGGGTTAGTCAGTGTCAGACTTCCTACCTAATGCATGATTTTATGCAAAGTGATCTTACTCTGCCACTGATGCTCTGCTTATTGTTTACTGACGGTTTGTTGTGGAGGAAGTGATTTCTGCAGGAAAACTTCAAAAATCATGTCAGCATTTTCAAACCATGTCATCAAACTCTCAGTCAGGACAAACCAGGCTGTAATGTTAAAGGTCTCACAGAGATGACATTTCAAATCATCACATGTGGGATAGATCAGAAATGCAGGAAGGTCAGAGTCAGATCAGAGTGCGTGACCTGAATATACAGGATGATATATTAACAATCAAAGCTGAAAACTCGCCTCTCTTCATGAAGTCTAGTCTTTGGCTTTTCCTTTAAAGGTTGGATCTGCTATGGCAGATTAGATAGGGTGCAGGATGCACACATTCGCTCCTTTTGCTGTGAATCCGCCAAGCAAACTTATAGCTGAGTGTGTCGTGTATTCAGAAAAATAACAGCCCCCTCCCCAATAAGCTGCTTCTGTTCAGGGATGGAGGAGTCTGTCTCCATTTCAAAAGAATCATAAAGGTCGGCAGTTTACTCTTTGGCCTGGAAATGACACCCCGGGACACTGCTGTATGAATGCTTAATACGCTCGTCATTCTCTCCACTGTTTTACCCCATTTAAAGCAAACCAGTTTCTGCCTCAACTAAAATAGTGATGCGCTATCATTTTATTCATATGCCAGTATCACGTGGCATAATTAAAGGTCCAAACACTTCCTGCAAAGCTTTTTGAACCATATGTAGGATTTGTCCAGAAAGCTATTTGTAGAGAACTTGGGGTCGATCTTTGTGCGATGGCGTAAAATGGGTGAGAGCGAGTCTGCAGCCCGTTTTACATCTCTCCCCATTTTGATTTCCATTGACTGCCATGGAAATAAAAAATCGGGAGAGCCGCGAAACGGGCTTCCGACGCGCTCGCACCCGTTTTACGCCGTCGCGCAAAGCCAAGATCTACACTGTTGAGTCTGTGACACTGCAGTCCACTTCCCTCTGCTCACCACTGTTAGCGGGAAAAGTCGGCCCGATTAGAATAAGAGGAAACCTGTTTTGTACTCGCATTGACTTTTTCACTACACATTAGCGAGGGGAAGCAAATGTTCCCCAATGTGTTCTTCAGTCTCAGGCAGTCCCTCGGAACCGAGGATGACTTGCTTCCACACTAAAAATGAGTTCTCAGGTGACTGATGAGTCCAATGTGGGACCTGCAGTCTCTGTCACAGGTGGGGCAGACGGTGGTTGAAGGGGCGGGTGGGTGGGGTGCTTGGGTTGACGTGCGCTCCTTGCGCTGCTTGCGCTTGGCTTCCGCTTGCTCCCGGCGAAGAGACTCGAGGTGTTCGGCGCCTTCCCGAATGCTTCTCCTCCACTTTGTGCGGTCTTGGGCCAGGGATTCCCAGGTGTCAGTGGGGATGTTGCACTTTTTCAAGGAGGCTTTGAGGGTGTCCTTGAAGCGTTTCCTCTGCCCACCTGGGGCTCTCTTGCCGTGTCGGAGCTCCGAGTAGAGCGCTTGTTTTGGGAGTCTCGTATCGGGCATGCGGACGATGTGACCCGTCCATCATTATTGTTCCTACAGAGCATTCCTGGTAAAATGACTCACTGCAACTTTACTTGAATTCTGCACCTGTGTTGCGCAACTTTTCACACAATTGTGGCTCCCAAGAGAATAGCAATTTTGTTTCAAATTTATATGTCACAATTCAGTGGTTGCTGTTAAGCATTTTACTGCAGAATACAGCCAGGCAACAGCAATACCATCCTCCCCACGATATGCTGCTGAATCACAAGCAATTGCCCTGCTAAGTACTGTGCTGTTCAAGTCATTTGGAAGAGGATCTTGTTTCTGAGTAAAATATTGAAATTTACTTCTTTAAAATATGATACAGTTCTTTAAGGACTACCTGCCTATTTTTTTCCAACCATGAAATAAATATTACTGATTAAAGATGGTGTTTTAATGTGCAGATATATTGGTTACCCAAACTTGAATTTTTAATATACAACATGGTTTAAAATATTTAAAAGCTCAAGCTTTGTTTTGATTGATTTTATACAGCACTGAAAGAATAATGCAGGTTCACATTATTATATTCCCTCGGTGTTGTATAAATTCATTTTGTGAAACTAAAAATAGAGGTTTATTGGATAAAGAGGGAAATGTAAAATGCCGAACAGTTATGACTAATCTCAATTCGCCTTTGAGAGGTCACTGAGTTGTGCCAGTATTGTTGTCTCCACTATTACCATTTTGGTTGTGAAGTGTAATGTAAAAGTCACCACAGACTAACGACAAAATATTATTCAGTCTTAAGTACAGTTCAATTTAGGTTCCCCTTGATAGAAGTCTTTAACCTTATTTATTTATTTGCTTTGACCATTTCTTAAAATATCTTTGTCTTTTCATTTCGAATGTTCTGCTCATTTTCATTCTCCTCTATTCCTCCTTTCCTTTCTATCAGATAGTGTTCTTTTCCAAGCTGTCAGCCAGATTCTATAACACAACATCTGCAGAGACCTACCAAGATATGCGCTCTCCAAATCACTATAGCAACACAGAACTGGGAGCAGTTACTGTAAACTTGAAAATATGATTCTCCCAGCCACCCATACTACTCTGACCAGACTGGAATCTTTCTCTGAATTTTAAGTAGGTCAGAGATTTTATACTTATAAGCCTAGCTTTGAACACCATAGCAACTAAAACGAGGCAATAAATCGTCTAATGGTAGCTTTCAGAGTATTGTTCAGAATGGATCAATTCCGATCATACACGGTGGCAAGGTTTTATGCCGAGTCACTGATAAGTGTGGGTATCCCGGGAATGTGACACACAAACAGGGGAATTGTGAGAAAACACCTTCAGACAAATCATCTCCCCTGGTAATCTGGGAAAATAACTCCTTATGAGACACACAAAAAAATCAACTCTCCCAAAGCTTTCTTATTTCATGGTTGTGGAGTTCGGATGGTTTTTCAGAAATATTACGAGCTTCTAAAACTTTTTGAAAAAAATGGTCTTCTATTTTAATCTTACATACAGTCAGGAAGAAAAACATCCACAGGGAAAGGTATGAACGAAGACTTGTGGAAGTGGGTTATTATTAACTGTACTCGGTGCTGATAGATTCAGCTCCTTCCCCATTCCATTTTCTGAACTATCTCTGTCCAAATGTTCCCTTCACATCACAATCATCCGAGTTTCCCTTGGTTACAGTTGTATACTTTACAATTCCACCCTCAGCTATTGATTTCTGGAAAGAAGCAGGCGCCAATTAAATATCCAGTCAAATGTACCAACTGGTGCCACAGAGTAAAGTCTCTCTCAAAGGCCATTGAAGGATATGGCATTTAGCATCCAATCCCTAAACGATTATTAGTTATCCAGGAATAAAACAGGCATCAATGCAATCTGTATTTAATTTCAGATATTTGTCGGTTTCACTATCCAGTGCAGTTGAGACAAATAGATGTTCAGACTATAATTATTGGAACATTTTACCAACCATTGATTAGTAACAGGAGTCTAGTCTCACTTCCAACTATAGCATTTCCTCGGTCAGGCTGGCACTAGAATGAAACTAATATTTGATTAAAGCCACTACAATCCTTCTCAGTCCATGTGTGTCTATTTTGCATCACCTTATCGATTCAGAATTAACTACTTACAGGAAAACTGATAGTGTGCGTGAGGGATTACTTGCTAGCTGTCAGATTTCAGTCAACCTTTTAGTGGATTAATAAATCACCAAATATGGACCTGACACTCTTTTTTGTGTCTTTCGTTGATATTGTAATACTGTAAGCAAATGTTCTTGATGCTGTTAAGGCAAACTGATGGGCAATCAGATTGATTACCCATCAGATTAGCTTGATAGTGACAAGAACATGTTCTTGCTTGGCGATTTAAATACATGTCTACGTGAAAACTGAATTTAAAAATAGTCAAGTTACAAAAACAAAAGTGATCTCTGCAACCATTGGCTGAATCAGAAGTGGGCAATTATTGCCATACATTGAAATAAAATCCTGTCTTGTGAACAGAATTGTTAGAGAAATTAAATTGTGCTTTCCTTCTGCTTTATGCTTCAATAAATGCTGATAGAATGCCAAAGCTGAAAAAAAAACTGTCATTTTATTTGAAAAAACAGAAAATGCTGGAGAAACTCAGTGGGTCAGGCAGCATCTGTGGAGAGAGAAACAGTTCTGAGGAAAGGTCATCGACCTGAAACGTTAACTCTGTTTTTCCCTCCCGCATGCAACAAGATCTGGACGACGTTCAGGCTTGGGCTGATAAGTGGCAAGTAACATTCGCGCCACACAAGTGCCAGGCAATGACTATATCCAACAAGCGAGAGTCTAACCACCGCCCCTTGACATTCAATGGCATTACCATCGCCGAATCCCCCACCATCAACATCCTGGGGGTCACCATTGACCAGAAACTTAACTGGACCAGCCACATAAATACTGTGGCAACAAGAGCAGGTCAGAGGCTGGGTATTCTGCGGCGAGTGTCTCACCTCCTGACTCCCCAAAGCCTTTCCACCATCTACAAGGCACAAGTAAGGAGTGTGATGGAATACTCTCCACTTGCCTGGATGAGTGCAGCTCCAACAACACTCAAGAAGCTCGACACCATCCAGGACAAAGCAGCCCGCTTGATTGGCATCCCATCCACCATCTTAAACATTCACTCCCTCCACCACCGGCGTACCGTGGCTGCAGTGCGTACCATCTACAAGATACACTGCAGCAACTCGCCAAGGCTTCTTCGGCAGCACCTCCCAAACCCGCGACCTCTTCCACCTAGAAGGGCAGCAGGCACATGGGAACACCACCACCTCCAGGTTCCCTTCCAAGTCACACACCATCCTGACTTGGAAATATATCACCGATCCTCCATCGTCGCTGAGTCAAAATCCTGGAACTCCCTCCCTAACAACACTGTGGGAGTACCTTCACCACACGGACTGCAGCGGTTCAAGATGGCGGCTCACCACCACCTCCTCAAGGGCAATTAGAGATGGGCAGTAAATGCTGGCCTCGCCAACGACGCCCACATCCCATAAACGAATAAAAAAAAAGATGCTTCCTAATCTGCTGAGTATTTCCAGCATTTTCTGTTTTTATTTCAGATTTCCAGCATCCACAGTATTTTGCTTCTTTATTTTTATTTTATTTGCGCATTTCCCATTTTCTCTCCCTCTTGGCCTTCCAGGCCGTGCATTCCAGACTGTGGCTGAGGAGATGGGTGGTGATGAATATCTCCACATACTTTGCTAATCTTGCTCTGTATTTAGATAGTAAGGGATGCTAAAGCATGACACAGGATAGAATCCATACATACTCAACTGGGATGTTGCGGTTGGCTTGAAGGAAAATTTATTATGTGGTTTCAAGGTGCATTTTGTTCATTCTCACTGAGCACCAAACCTTTTTATCGTGCACAGCAACAATTAATATGACAGAACCACATCGCTAATCTGCTCGCTTGTTACACGAGACAATACTGCATGAATTCACTATTTACAGATTGATTCTACATGTCAATATTACAACATATTAATATCAAAGTGGCTAAAAGCTCTGTCCAGACTAACTGTCATAATGTCTCACTCATTGGCTTTCTATTGTAACATGAATAGTCTGAATTTAACAGCCTTGTGGAAGTTGATTTGACTTCTTATTGTGAGGGGGTTTGATATATAAATAAGGAGAAACTGTTTCCAGTGGCAGGAGGACACAGATTTAAGATAATTGGCAAAAGAACCAAGGGCAAGATGAAGATTTTTTTTTTTTAATACTGTGAGTTGTTATGATCTGGAATGCATTGCCTGAAAGGTAGTGGAAGCAGACACAATAGTAGCTTACAAATTATTTGAAAATGAAAAATTTGCAGGGCCATGGGGAAAGGGCAGGGGAGTGGGACTAATTGGATAGATCTTTCAAACAGCCGGCACAGACACAATGGTCCAAACGTCCTTCTTCTGTGCTGTAAAAATCTATGATTTGGTTCGACACAAGACTTGTAATAACATGGATTGTACAAAATAAGAGACACATGCAAAACCTAGTCTAGGAGCTGAAATTCCATCGGAGTTCAACACTCTCCTGGTGGAATTATGGCAGGAGATCGGCAAAACTCCCATGGAAAAGTTAGAAATGGCTGTGCCCCTGGGGGTTCCACCAGTTTCCTGCTTGAGTTACGGTGGAATTTCTGCCCCATAATATTTATAAAGAAAAGTACAATTTGTGACAGCAGAAGAAAGTGAGCTGTTTCTGATATTATCTAATTGGATACAGCTAATCAAGGTTACTCCAGCCTTCTTAAAATGTTCTGTATCTTTAATAACTCATTTTAAGCAATCACACAGATTATTTTTGTAGTTCTATGCAATGCTGTTGCATTAATATTTTGACTATATTCATTTAGCCTAACTGCAAACGTTATCCAAGATTTTTATTCAATAATTTTTTTTAAAAATCATAATGAAACAGTCATTGGTCAATGAAACCTGTCAACTCAATTTTCGCATGGACAGTTTCGGCAGTGTCACATGGTTGCATGCGCTCATGGGAGATGTGACACAGTGACATCTGTCTCATTTAGGTCCCAGATGGTCCTTCTGGTACATTTAGTATTCAAAAATATTTTCAGATTATTTTTTCTCCGGAATGTTGTGAAGAATTACACCTGAGTTTCTATTGCCTAATGTGTCCTTTTCTCCGAAAGTTAGAGGACTTAATTTTTAAAAGGTTAACATGTAAGTATGTCTTGAGCAAATGTTCTGTTCAAAGACAATCCTTTCCACAAATGTTTTATTCTTGCAGAGAGCATCCAACTTCAAAATGGCTTAGTTACAATCAGTATCAACCTTCACTCTTGACCCCTAGTTCCTGTCTGTGGAATTAGCAGTAACGAGGAAACAAATTGTATAGCCGTTGAGTCAAATCCAATGAAGCTGTAAATTTTACATTGTTAATGGAGGGAAAGAAACAAATAACTTTCATTATATAGCACCTTATCACATCGCTCAGGGCAACAGCATAAACTTTCATTTATATAGCTTTTGTAATGTAGAACAATGCCCCAAGTCACTCCTCAGAGATGTGAGGTAACAGATGCTGAGCCAATGAAGGAGAAACTAGGACGGCTACCCAAAGAGGTGGGTTTTAAGAAGGGCCTTAAAGGAGCAGAGGTAGGTGGAGAGGTTACGGGAGGGAATTCCAAAGAGTGGGAGCTGGGCAGCAGAAGGCGCAGTTGTCAATGGCAGGGTGGAGGGGAAGGGCGTGTCATGCACAAGAGGCAGGAGTCCAAGGAATGGAGAGTTTGAGATTACAGAGATAGGAAGGGGTGAGGCCATGGAGGGATTTAAAGACAAAAGACAAGAATTTTAAATTTGAGTCACTGGGGGACCGGGAGCCAATGCGGGTCAATGAGATGGAGGTGATGGGTGAGTGAGACTTGGTGCGGGATAGAATAATAGCCTCAGTGTTTGAATTTCTGAAAGATTGGATGCTGACAAAGAGAGCTCAACAACAACAACAAAACTTATATTTATATAGCTCCTTTAACGTAATAAGACACCCCAAGGCACTTCACAGGAGTGTTAACAAAAACAAATTGACACCGAGTCATATTAGGAGATGTTAGGGCAGATGACCAAAAGCTTGGTTGAAGAGGTAGGTTTTAAGGAGAGTCTTAAAGGAGGAAAGAGAAGTAGAGAGGTGGAGAGATTTAGGGAGGGAATTCCAGAGCTTAGGACCTAGGCAGCTGAAGGCACGGCCACCAATGGTGGAGCATTTAAAATCAGGGATGTTCAAAAGTCCAGAATAGGTTGAGCGCAGAGGTCTAGGGGAATTATAGGGCTGGAGGAGATTACAGAGATAAGGAGGGGCGAGGCCATGGAGGGATTTGAAAACAAGGATGAGAATTTTAAAATCAAGGCATTGCTTAACTGGGAGCCAATGTAGGTCAGCGAGCACAGGGGTGATGGGTGAACAGGACTTGGTGCGAGTTAGAACACGGGTGGCAGAGTTTTGGATGACCTCAAGTTTATGGAGGGTAAAACTAGGGAGGCCAGCCAGAAGTGCATTGGAATAGTCAAGTCTAGAGGTGATTAAGGCATGGATGAGGGTTTCAGCAGCAGATAAGCTGAAGCAAGGGCGGAGACGGGCAATATTACGAAGGTGGAAATGGGCAGTCTTAGTGATAGAATGGATATGAGGTAGGAAGCTCAATTTGTGATCAAAAAGGATGCCAAGGTTGCGAACAGACTTAGTCAGCCTTAGACAGTTGAGGGGAGAGAGATCGAATCACTGGAAAGGGAACAGAGCTTGTGAAGTGAACCGAAGACAATGGCTTCGGTCTTCCCGATATTTAATTGGAGGAAATTTCTACTCATCCAGTGCTAGATGTCGGACAAGCAGTCTGATAGTATAGAGATGGTGGAGGGTTCAGGAGAGGTGGAGGAGAGGTAGAGCTGGGTATTATCAGTGTACATGTGAAAACTCCTCTTGTTGCCGGATGATGTCACCGAGGGCAGCATGTAGATGAGAAATAGGAGGGGGCCAAGGATAGATCCTTGGGGGACACCAGACATGACAGTGCGGGATCGGGAAGAGAAGCCATTGCAGGTGATTCTATGGTTACGGCTGGAAAGATAGGAATGAAACCAGGCGAGTGCAGTCCCATCCAGCTGGATGACGGTGGCGAGGCGTTGGAGCAGAATTTTGTGGTCAACCATGTCAAAGGCTGCAGACAGATCCAGAAGGACGAGAAGGGACAGATTACATTTGTCGCAGTCAATTAGGATGTCATTTGTGACCTTGGTAGGAGCAGTTTCGGTACTGTGGCAGGGGCGGAAGCCTGATTGGAGGGATTCAAACAAGGAGTTCTGGGAAAGATGGGCATGGATTTGGGAGGCAACAACACGTTCAAGAACTTTGGAGAGGAAAGGGAGGTTGGAGATGGGGCGATAGTTTGCAAGGACGAAAAGGTCAAGGGTTAGTTTTTTGAGGAGAGGGGTGATGACGGCAGATTTGAAGGAAAGGGGGACAATACCTGAGGAGAGAGAACCGTTAACAATATCCGTTAACATGGGAGCCAGGAAGGGAAGTTGGGTTGTCAGCAATTTAGTAGGAACAGGGTCGAGAGAGACAGAGGTCGGTCTTATTGGCAAGATGAGCTTTGAAAGGGCAAGGGGGAGATAGGAGAGAAATTAGAGAAAAATGCAAATTTAGGGTTAGGACAGGGGGAAAACAGAGAGGAAGTAAGGTCCAGTGGGCTAGGGGAAGGAAGGGAATTGAAAGCAGAAGCAGTTAAATGGATGTTATCAATCTTTTTAACAAAGAAGTCCATGAGTTCCTCACTTTTATTGTTGGAGGTGAGGGAGGAGGCAGCAGGGGAGGGTGGTTTGAGAAGACAGTTAGTGGTGGAGAAGAGAGGCCTGGTGTTATTTTTACTGTCCTTACTTAGCACGGCAATAATCAAGTCTGTTGGTGTCAAAGGTATGAATGAAGTTTTCAGTGACAGATGGGTTGAGGTAGGAGCCAAGGTGAGCGATGTTATGATGGCAAGCGATGGAGAGGATATGGGGTCAGAAGCTTAGCTCTGGATCAGATAGGACACCAAGGTTGTAAACTGCCTGGTTGAGCCTGATACAGTGTCCTGGTGAGAGTGGTGGCTGTCAATGGCAAGGGAGCAGAATTTCTGGTGGAGGCCGAAGACAGAGGCCGTGAAATTTGGCTCTGTAGCGCCCGATGTATAAGCACTATGGGTGCCATTTTGTGTCCAAAATAGCGTCCGCACCGCACGTGCACTTCTGGTGCAGGCCGCGTCAGACGCCATTTTGGTGAGGTCTGTGATATCTTGGGACACAGCATATATATACAACAGCACAACATGGCTTCCGGTAAGAACTGTACTGCATATAGCTTTATTATTATACACATCAGTAGTCCACCAGGTGGCTCTATTACACTTCTCCCTCCTTATTGAAGAAGTTAATCATAGCAAATAATTATTGTACATGACTTGCATGGTATACACAACTCTTGGTATACATTTCTCAAATGGAACCCAGTTTCCAAATTCTACTATAGAATTCTGTATCACAAACAAAAGATATGAACTTATTTTCCATATTTACAGATTCAACTTAACCACTGGTTTTCTGTTTCGAAGAGGATACTTTCTTTACTGAACAGAACTTTCAGATCTTGTTGTAGGACTTTGACTCATTCTAGGCGGAGCCTGCAGAGAATTTTTCTCCAAGGGCTGACCTTGATCTACATTTGGACTCTTTACACTTTCAGACTGTTTGGGCTGGATTTTCAATGACCCGTGGAGTCGGGTTTGGAGGCGTGTGGGGGGTTAAAGTTGCAGATTCGGGGGTCCCGACCCCATCCCGCCTCCATTTCGCCTCCACGCAATTTTGATAAAATCGTGTGCGGTGTTCCCGACTCCGTCCCGCCTCCAAGAGGCGGGAGAGGCCATTAAAGCCCTTAACAAGCCCTAAATTGGCTCTGTAATGCCATTTTGAAACGTTTTAGCTAGTTTAACCCTTTTCCGACGTGAAGTACGCCTGATGTGAAACACGCCAGTGAAACCTGACGGGAGCACAAGTGGATAGCTGACTATCGGCTGCAGGTCCACTATTACAATGGAGATGTGATGAAGGTAGTAGTAGTATTAGGTCTGAAAGTCGCCTCTGATGCTGCTGAGACTGCCTGGTCCTCTCACACCAAAGGCCAGGCAGTCTCTGACCTGCAATGCTGCAGCAATGATGACATCATCAGAGGCGACTTTCAGACTGAAACCACTAATTAGTTCATGGGTTCCCACATGCTGGAACTCAATTGCCCAATTAAGTGAAAATTGCATCAATCTCCCACATCCAAATGCAGTCGGGTGGATAACACGAAATGCGGATGACACGACTCCAACCCGCCCCAGTATCAAAATCCAGCCCTTTGTCTGCCTGACTCGGGCTCAGACTTAAATTCTGACTTTGTCTTGGACTTGTTTCTGGTACATCTGATGTAGGATTTGCTACTGGTACTCTACTTGTAACAAGACTATCTGACTCATCAGTATAAATTGAATCATCCCAGCTTTCAGCTCCTTCCATATCTGTAGGTAAGATATGATCAATGTTAACAAACCTAACCTTTCCATGATCAAACATCTTGACCAAATATGTGCGAGGGCCACATATCGTCACTACTCTTCCTGGTAACCACTTTAACCATTTATGGTGATGGTTCTTCACTCTAACCTTTTGGTTCAACTTCACACTTCTCTCTCTAACTCTACCTTTATCATGACTCTCTTTCTGCCTTGATTGTTTCTCTTCTACGGACTGTGCCAAGTTTGGCTTTAAAACGAGAACCTGGTTCGTGGCTTTCGTTTGAGAAACAACTCTGCTGGTTTTCTACCAGTAGTGGTATGAGGAGTATTCCGATAGGTAATCAGAAAATTTGTCAGTTTGTGGTCCAACGACAACTGACGTTTCTTTGGATTTGGATCCAACATTTGCTTGATGAGGGCACGTTTGACAATTTGTACTGTGCGCTCTGCTGCACCATTTGAAGCAGAGTGGTACGGTGGAACTTTGGTATGTTTCACACCGTTTCTGCTCATGACCTGTGTCAACTCTTCTGAACAAAATTGCAGCCCATTATCAGGCACAATTTCTTCTGGGAGGCCGTCTGCAGAAAACAATCTTCGCAAATTGTTTAGTGTTTTGCTTGTTGTTATTATCGGCATCAGAAACACCTCTACCCACTTCAAGTGACTATCTATCACTATGAACAATTGCTGTCCTTCTATCTCAGCAAAATCTGCATGTAACCTTTGCCACACTCTGGGAGGCCATTTCCATGGCTGTAATGGTACTTCCTCTTTATCTAAACCTGGCCACCATAAGTAACTGCTCTTGGTCAAGCACATTCCCAGGTGCTGGTCATGAAGATCCCCTAACAATTTAGACCTGAACCTATTTGGGATAACCACTCTTGCTCCCCACATGATACAATCTCATTGCCCAACTGCCTTTTACTTTTAGCCTGCAGCCGATTCACCTCGGTTGTCTGACGACTGGAAATGGAGCGGAACTCTCGGGAGTATCGGTCGGCCATATCCATCAACATAGCTGTCTGACAAGCTAAGTCAAAAGTCAAGTTAGGGGTTGTCAACAATTTACTTCTGATACGTTCATTTTTCAACCCACAGACAAAGCGATCACGCAAAGCTCTGTCCTGAAAGTTTCTGAAATGACAGTGAATGGATAGCTTTTTTAAAGCTACAATGTACTCACTGATACCCTTGTCATTTAATTGATCACGTGCTCCAAAACGATAACTTTCAGCAATTTCCAGGGGCTCAGGTCTGTAGTGCTGTTCTAATTTGGTTAGGATCTCCTTCAATGGCGTGTCCTTCGGCTTGGCAGGAACAAGCACATTTTTCAGGCTTTCATACATCTCGGGGCCTGCTTCTGTCAAAAAAATAGCCCGTTTCATTTCTAAAACCGTCCGGTTGCGGTTTACATCATCGAGGACTTCGACAATACTATTCACAGTGAAAAACATTTCTAGCCACTCCACATACGCTCTGAAAGTCTCTCGGTCACGATGGAACTCACCCAAGCGCCCAATTATTCGCATAGGCATGGCCATTTGGACTCTAGCAACGTCGACAGTTCAGCCACGTATGCTCGAAATTTACCTTAGATTTTAAAGTTTTTCTGCAAAACGAAGAACCTCTAGCAGTCCCTCCGTCAGTTGGCAGGATTATCCTCCAACAAAAATTTCAGCTAGGGAATCCGCATTCGCATCCTCATCGCCAATTCTGTGATATCTTGGACACAGCATATATATACAACAGCACAACATGGCTTCCGGTAAGAACTGTACTGCATATGGCTTTATTGTTTTATGCAGCAGTAGTCCACCAGATGGCTCTATTACAAGGTCGTTAGTGCGGGCGCTGGGAGCGTATTCCAGAAGTATGCAGAATAGGCAGAGCGTGACATCAGTCAGCGTGTAACACTGACTTGATGCCAGCCCTACCATTTTCGACCTCAACGCTCCAGCTAAGGCCCTCTCTTAAAGCCGCACAGCTGAACATGCATTCAGCAGGAAGAACCCCCCACCAGCACCATTTAAATGGATCATCAACTGCTTTCCAGTTAGTTGCTGATTGATTTCTACTGGGTCTTGGTGAGTTTGTGCAAGTGTTTGGTGGTTTGTTATCTTATCTAAAGTTGCTGAAGACTCCAGGGAGTGGCGTGGCCAGTTACTTCAAGGCTTCTGTTCAGGCCAGTTGCTCCCAGACATGGGTGCACAAGTTTGTCCTGCAAGATAGAGGGAAGTGCGTCAGTGGGTGTGGTGCAATGTGTTTGGGTGATGTGCCTGTCATGGGTGAATAGCTGGCAGTGTGTGCACGCTGTGAGATGTGGGTGTGAGTCTTGCAGCAGTGCTAAGTATGTGAGGGTGAGGTGAAGCTATGAATGTGAGGCATGAGTCATGATTGATAGAGATTGTTGGTAGGTGAGTGAAGCGGGGTGGTGAATTGAGCAGTGTCTGAGCCAAGTGGTTTAGTTGTAAGGATATGACATTTGAAGATGAATTCACTGACCATGACCACTCGTGTGAGGTCATTAAACTTCTTGCGCCACTGCATCCAGATCCTCGGGGCTATACTGCTGGCATTGACCGCAACGGCTATCTGGTCCCATTGCCTTCTCACAGTTTGTCTGGAGGGCCTCGTGGCCCCCTGTGGATAGAGGACCTCTTATCTCCTGCCCATCTCCTGCTCCAAGGCCTCCAGTGCCGCGTCAGAAAATCTTGGAGCCCGCTCTCTCCCCTGCTGTGCCATTAGTATGTCTTCTCCCTGCTCAGAATGTCTTCCCCAGCCACATCCAGCACCTGCAAAAGCGAGAATGCACCTCCCCTTTAAGAGGTGCAGGCTGGCTTTAAATAGTACATTGGCGGATTCAAGACAGGTAGAGTTAGGTGTTGAATCTGCGTACAAACAGAAGCTGACTCCTGTGTATGTGGATGATGCTGTCAAGGAGCTGCATGTAGATGAGGAAGAGGAGGTGGCCAAGGATGAATTCTTTGGAATTCTCTACCCCAGAGGGCTGTGGAGGCTCAGCCGTTGAGTATATTCAAGACAGAGATCGATAGATTTTTGAATATTAAGGGAATCAAGGGATATGGGGATAGTGCAAGAAAGTGAAGATGAGGTCGAAGATCAGCCATGGTCTTATTGAATGACGGAGCAGGCTCGAAGGGCCGAATGGCCAACTCCTGCTCCTATTTCTTATGTTCTTATGTTTATGTTATGGATCCTTGATGGACTCCAGAGATGCCAGTGCAGTCGTCAGAAGAGAAGCAATTGTCAGAGATGCTGCAGTTGAATTGAATTAAGTGAGAGCTGTGCCACAGAGCTGGATATCCCAAGGAAGATCACATCAATGAGCAACGTTTTTGAACAATAATCGCTACACAGCAAGGTCTCATAAACAGAGATGAGATGGATGACCAGTTAATCTATTTTCGGTGGAATTGCTTGAAGGTGTAATGGTGTCACAACAGCAGGAGAGCTCCCTTTACATCCAGCTGAACAAGTGGATGGGTATTGGTTTAACCTGTCATCTGAAGGACAGCACCCACTGACAATGCAGCACTCCGTCAGTACTGTACAGAACTGTATATTTGGCTTTTGTACTTAAGTCCCTGGAGTGGGGCCTGATCTCTTGACCTTCTGAATCAGATGAGAGTATTACCAACTGAGCGAAGCTGGGTTGTCTCTTTGGAAAGTTTTGTCTTTGGTTTACAAATACAAAAAGAAATAAGACACTGGGGCAAATTCTCATCTTCACCGCCTTGGGTGGTCGGTCAAATGGAATGAAAATCGGGTAGATTCTACAACCGGCGGACGATCTAGTCAGACAGATTAGCTCCCAGGCGGTGAAATTTACTTCACTGCAACTTTAGTATTTGCTGACAAAATTAATAAAAGAAATGAAATAAGGCTTGTTTGGTATGTTCAATTTTCTCAGATATAAGCTATTTCTACTCTTCCAGTTCATGCTAAACAAACTTCATTGATGTTTCACTTTGCTGAGGCTTTCTGTGCTAGCCACGGCTATGTGTTGCTTTTCTAAGTGTTTCTTTCAAACACATTGAAACAATTTCCCTGCAGTGCATTTAGCAGCACCCAGAGCAACTGCAAGTGTCCTACTTTGATGGCAAATTATAAGCAATTTTGGCAATATAATTCTCCAATGACAAGGCACCATATGAAAGTGAGCATTCCAGCTAATAAAATAGTTACAGTTTTCCTCTACAGATTCTCATTAAACTCTAAATAGACACCATCTAAATAAATTATAGCCATCAAGTGCTAGCACAGTTGAATGGCAAGCATGGTCTGCCATGCGACTGTGGTATAGTCAGGGTAAGCAGACTACTTAGCCTTTGCTTATCTTGTGGGCCAAGTTCTTGTGATCTGGTTGCTTTCTTATTTCATCCAATTTCCTTTTGTAAAGCTGTTTTCACTTACATAGGAGGACCCTGTAATATTATATGTTGTAGGTCTTCCTGACTTATACTTTGAACAAATACAACTTCTGCCAAAAATACTACAACATTGTACGTACTCCAATAACTTTAACTAGACTTTGCTACCTTCACAATGGGTTCCAAATGCAAATGCAATATGAATATTTAAGACACTATTTATGCTGTTTAACTACACTTAATATGCAGATTTACAGTTGCAATGTACTTGATTTACTAATTTATTTATACATTACAAATTTATTTACTATTTATCGCAATTATATTGCAATCCATTTAACTGTTTATCTTCCTCATTCCATTGTTTAGGTATCTGCATACAATATACCAGAGCCAATGTGTATGGACAGGAGTCTACTCCCAGATCTCTGGGGGAAAAATTGGGTTGCTTTGCGCCTCCCGTTAGCGTCCCCGGGAGGGCACTAACGGGCACACAAAGGCCCTAGCGCCCGGGCACGGCGCCACTAATGCCTCCCGCGGTAGCCAGTAGCGCCCCGCGGCACTGCACCTCTGGCGATGACGCCATCGCCATGCGCAGCGCCCCGCTCGCGCCCCAGCCGCAAACCTCAGTTGCGCCCCCTGACCTACCTCTGGACGATATGTCCGACAGGGTCAGGGTGGCGTTTTTACGGCCGCGGCGGCGCAAATTAAAATGCAGGTGCCGGGTGGCCATTTTTTTTCGGCCGCCTGCCAGCACCTGCCCCCTTTCGCGTCCTCAGGCAGGGTGCCGGTCGCGATCGGTCAGCCCGGCACTCCTCTTGAGTGCCAGGCTGTTTTCCCTGCACCCTGCTCCCCAGTGGTCCAGCAGAGCCCCAGTGCATGCTGCGCTAGGCCCCTCCCCTTTAATCAGGGGAGGGAGGCCTGTAGTACCAGGGCGCTACGTGCCGACACATGTGGCGCTGCTACACGTAGCGCCGCGATATTCAATGGGAGCGCCCCAAGAGGGAGGGGGAGCACTTTCAGTAGCGCCCCACCTCCTGCTTAGGGCGCTACCATTCAATTTACGGCGCAGGGGGGATAACTTTTTCAGGGCGCTAAAAGTAGTGCCCTGGCGAAGTTAGCACCCCAAAGGGGGCGCGACCGAATTTTTCCCTTAGTCTTTAGCTGATATGGAAGTGCGAGCTATGATTGATTAGTTAATTTCCCCCATCTCTGTGAGTAAATACCTGGGCACTGCTTATTGCTAACATTTGACTGTGTGACTGAGATCGGGAGCTTACTATGTGGGATTCACAGATGCAAACTCGCATTCTATAATTCCATGGCCTGTGTGTCAGGGATCCAATCTCTGCGCCATCAGTATGCTTGATTCTTTGTAATCTGAAAAAATGTATGCCCCACGGCATCCAATTGCTTCTTGTATGATTCCAGGGATTTTGCTCCCACTGCCCTACCTGGAAAACAACTTCCTTGCATTCATAAATAATCATCACACCATTGGACAGATCAGCGGCAACTTCCCAGAGGCAAGGCCGAAAGCCTGAATGAAAAGTTGGTCATATATTGAAAATGATAGAGCTCCTGACATTTTACAACCCCGAAAACAGGCAGAGTCATTCAGCTCATCGCGTTTCATGGGACTGTCACGTGCACAAAATGGCTGCCATGTTTGTCTGCACTTCAACAGCAATTTATTGCATTTGAAATGCTTCAGATGGCTCTGAAAGAAGTGATCAGGTGCTATATAAATGCAAGCTCATCCTTTACATAATCTAGATAAGCGGGGTTTGCGATCTAAAGCTGAGCCTGATAGAGTCGGTCACGTAGTAATAAACACAACTATGCTCAGAATGTATGCTTACACATTTAGAGGGTATTATAATCCCATTGATGCCTGTATACAGACCCCTCCCCTTTGATTACTGAGGGAAGGCAGAACCAGAGCATGTGACAGATGCAATGCATTGTTACTGCCCTGCTGTGTGGATGTAGCTGTAATCATCCAGATGCTCCAAATTCACTGTAATTATATGTCTGCAAATAAATAAAAATATTAATTATCTAGTCTGACAGTGAATTGCAGCAGGTATCTTACCTTAAAATAAGAGGGTGCTGTAGCCTGGCAGACACAATGGACGTTCATAATAACATTGAAGAGCAGCAACTAGCTATTATAAGTGCATTTCCAACACGTGAGGCAGAAGCCCTTCATGAAGAGTGGGGAAGTACTGATTACTCGCTCTAATTTTTCCGAAGACAAAGTAAGAGTGATGGGCCCGGAATTTGCGGTCAGCGACGAGCAAAGGCATTCGCCACTGGCCCCGAAGGAAGCTGCCCACAGAGATCTCGCCATCTCTGTGGCGAGAAGTTTGGCTTTTTCGACGCGTCAGTGATTTCAGTGCAGTATAATGGGGAATCGCGAACGTGATCTGCTGTGACGTCAACAAGCTGGCTAAGCAGCCAATCACGTGGCAGAATTCTCACAGAGAAGGAAGCAGGAAATGAGAACCAGCTTTTATCCGGACTTTTAAAAATGCTACAGAGAGCAAAACAAAGATTTGGACTCTCACATGGGGATAAGGCAGAACCTGAAATATCATGAACAAACTTAAAAAAAAAATGTTTTTTAAAGTTTCTTAAAAATTGTAATTTTTATCATAATGTAGAAATTTGACACCGCACAAAATTAAAATTAGTTTTCCAGGGCCATAACATCTGTTTAGCAGTCAATACGCTGTTAAAACCCCAGTAACACCTCATTCAACAAGGCCTAACATTTAATGGGGTACTTAACAGCGATATTACTGTGGAAACGCCCAAGTTTTCACTGATTTCACTGATTGCCGGCTATTGATGGTGGGAGGGTGGGGGGAGAGTCCACAGTGCAGCCAGTGTCGGAGCAGTGAATGACTGACCGCAACTTCAGGATTTCCACATTTAGATCCCCATACGCTACATCCTGAAGTTGCAATCAGTTTCAAAGGGGTAATAAAGGCGAAGGCTGTTTGTTCGCTGTTATTACCCACCACAAATTCCAACCCATGATCTTTTCTTTCCTTTAAGTATATGGCTTACTCTTGTGTTCATAAAACAATCCAACTTAAGTTGTTACTCTGGCTAGATATCAATAAATCTTTCATCAAAACCAAACACAAACCACAATTTAACTTAGTTACACGATAGCATACATTCATCTACCCTTGCCATCTGCAAATGATATGTAGTATTTGTAAGTCTATATGATTGTTCCTAGAATTAACTGCAGATTATTCTTTGATAAACCTGAAGTAAACATCACAATGGAGTGGAAATCTTTTTCTGACTGTTATTCGGTAATGATTTGAGATGGTGGATTAAGCCAAAATAGACGCTCTGCAGTTCTCTCAATAGGAATAAAATGTGGTACGCTGTAAATGTTATCATAAATTATGGATACCATGCAGTTGGTTAAAGGCTGTAACCTAATCGTAGTGTTCAGATAATGTTACTGAACTGGTTCAGCTTTTCTTTGATGGTTTATGACCTCACCCCAGATTACAGTCACACAATTCCTCCTATGTATCTATATATTTTTTTTTAATTGAATTCTTGCAGAATATGCCTGTTTATTTTGTTCCTCTGGAGTCGGGTGACCATTCTGTTTTCGCAATATATGACATTATCAGGAATGCATAGAGCAAGGATATCCAACTAGGATTACATTGGATATATGGCACAGAAACAGGCCATTCGGCCCAACCAGTCCATGCCAGCGTTTATAAGAACATAAGAACATAAGAAATAGGAGCAGGAGTAGGCCAATTGGCCCCTCGAGCCTGCTCCGCCATTCAATAAGATCATGGCTGATCTGATCCTAACCGCCAATCTACTATCACAGAACCATCTCCTGAACCTAACAGAATTGGACACACAAAATAGGAGCAGGATCAGGCTACACGGCCCCTGGGCCCGCTACGCTACCCACAGGGCCATGACCGATCCGAACCTAGACTCATGTCCAAATTCCTGCCCGCTCCCCGTAACCCTTAATTCCCTTTACTTCTAGGAAACTGTCTATTTCTGTTTTAAATTTATGTAATGATGTAGCTTCTACAGCTTTTTGGGGCAGCATATTCCATGGACCTACCACCCTCTGAGTGAAGTAGTTCCTTCTCATCTCAGTTTTGAAAGAGCAGCCCCTTATTCTAAGACTATGCCCCCTAGTTCTAGTTTCACCCGTCATCGGGAACATCCTCCCCGCATCCACCCGATCCAACCCCTTCACAATCTTATATGTTTCAATAAGATCGACTCTCATTCTTCTGAACTCCAATGAGTAGAGTCCCAATCTACCCAACCTCTCCTCATATGTCCATCCCCTCATCCCCGGGATCCCCGGGCTCCACACGAGCCTCATCCCGTCTTTCCTCATCTAAATCTATCTAAACCGATCTATGGGTCACATGCACACTCTGACAATCCAACCTTCGAAGCCCAGGCTACTCAGTTCCATTTGCATTTAATTCTTATTTGCTGGTTTGTCCTGTTTGAATTTTGTGCGCCTGAGGTTTGGAAAGGACTTATCTTCAACCTGTTGCCCCATTGTGGTTAAATCCTAAATCATAACAACAAGATTTGTTCGTATCTTCAACAAACTTGACTAAAAGATGACAAGTCCCCTGGACCAGATGACCTGCATCCCAGGGTCTTAAAAGAATTGGCTGCAGAGATAGTGAATGCATTGGTTGCAATATACCAAAGTTCCCTGGACTCTGGAGAGGTCCCAGCGGACTGGAAAACTGCTAATGTAACACCCCTATTTAAGAAAGGAGGGAGAGAGAAAGCAGGAAACTATAGACCAGTGAGCCTAACATCTGTCGTTGGGAAAATGCTGGAGTCCTTCATTAAGGAAGCAGTAGCAGGGCATTTGGAAAATCATAATGCAGCCAAGCAGAGTCAGCATGGTTTTATGAAAGGGAAATCATGTTTAACAAATTTGCTGGAGTTCTTTGAGGAGGTAACGAGTAGGGTAGACAAAGGTGAAGCCAGTGATGTGGTGTATTTGGATTTCCAGAAGGTACTCGATAAGGTGCCACATAAAATGTTACTGCATAAGATAAGAGCTCACGGAATTGGGGGTAATATATTAGCATGGATAGAGAATTGGCTAACTAACAGAAAGCAGAGAGTCGGGATAAATGGGTCATTTTCCGGTTAGCAAACGGTAACTAGTGGGGTGCCACAGGGATCGGTGCTGGTGCCTCAACTATTTACAATCTACATTAATGAGTTGGATGAAGGGAATGTAGCCAAGTTTGCGGATGATACAAAGATGGGTGGGAAAGCAAGTTGTGCAGAGGACTCAAAGAACCTGAAAAGGGATATAGAGAGGCTAAGTGAGTGGGCAAACATTTGGCAGATGGAGTATAATGTGGGAAAGTGTGAGGTTATACACTTTGGCAGGAAAAATAAAAAAGCAAATTATTATTTAAATGGAGAGAGATTACAAAATGCTACAGTTCAGAGGGACCTGGGGGTCCTTGTGCATGAAACACAAAAAGTTAGCATGCAGGTACAGCAAGTAATCAAAAAGGCAAATGGAATGTTGGCCTTTATTTCAAAGGGGTTGGTGTATAAAAGCAGGAAAGTCCTGCTACAACTCTACAGGGTATTGGTGAGACCACATCTTGAGTACTGCGTACAGTTTTGGTCTCCTTATTTAAGGAAGGATATACTTGCATTGGAGGCAGTTCAGAGACGATTCACTAGGTTAATTCCTGAGATGAGGGGATTGACTTATGAGGAAAGGTTGAGCAGGCTGGACCTATACTCATTGGAATTTAGAAGAATGAGAGGTGATCTGATTGAAACATATAAGATACTGAGGGAGCTCGACAAGGTAGATACAGAGAGGATGTTTCCCCTCATGGGGAAATCTAGAACGCGGGGGCACAGTTTTAGAATAAAGGGTCGCTCTTTTAGAACTGAGATGAGGAGGAATTTCTTCTCTCAGAGGGTTGTAAATCTGTGGAATTCTCTGCACCAGAGAGCCGTGGAGGCTGGGTCATTAAATACATTTAAGGTGGAGATAGACAGATTTTTGCAAGATAAGGGAGTGAAGGGTTATGGGGAGCGGGCGAGGAAGTGGAGTTGAGCCCTAGATCAGCCATGATCTTATTGAATGGCGGGGCAGGCTCGAGGGGCCAAGTGGCCTATTCCTGCTCCTATTTCTTATGTTCTTATGTTCTTAAACTTGGACTTAATGGGTATATGGATTTAAAATTCTTAGGTGGCCCCTGAACTTCATTGAGCCTGTGAAGGCAAAACGTTTGGACACACCTGATAAAGAGGATATCAGATGATAAGCCAATGAGTGCAGAACAAAGCAGCAAAAATACTGTAGATGACAACTGAGTTGGGTCGGCTCCTTCATGTGAGGTGAAATTTGCATTCAACAACTCATAAAAATCATTGATGTTCATCCTTGCTGTATCCTGATTCTCCCATTATACAATCCAGCTGCAGTCTGCACACTCCCAATGTTTTTCCCTCTACTACCTTCCCTATGGCATTGATCACCATTTAATTTGTCTTAATATCTGTTTTTAATTTACCTATCAATAATTTTAATTTATGCCCTCTGGATCTATTCTCCTTCCGTGTTTTAAAGTTATGTTTTGGGTTTATCTTATCTGTACCATTTAATATATTGCGCTTTTCATTGTCGTCCCCCTTTAACCAACTTCTTTTTGGACTATAGGGGGGTTATTTTGGCCAAAGGGTGAAAACAGGCGCTAAATGGGTGCAGTGCTAATAAGACACGCCTGTTTGAAAGGCCGGTTTTAGCACGCAATTTTGGTCCTAATTGCTGATTACCATAATTTGAACTTGCCTGGAGGTGATAAACCTGAAACCTACAGGTTCAGCACTGAAGTGCTGATTAGATGCAATTTTCATGGAGCAGTCTATGTGGGCTCCTCGCACCCACTTCCACTGAGTGCTCGGGCTGGCACACAGCGGCACGTTGCAGGATGGCTCAGGGACTGAGGGAGAGGACGCACAGGTTCTTGCACGTGGCATTGGATGTCCTGGTGGAGAAGGTCCAGAGGAGGAGGGATGTCCTGTACCCGCAGGGGGAAGGTCGCCACCTCGCCCTCCTCGCCCTCCTGTCTCTCTCTCATGCAACAGCTGATGCTGCTCTGCCTGGCCTCATCTCCTCTTCCAATTCCTTGTCCAGACCAAGGGGGACCCCAAGCAAGGTGCCCATGACCAAGCACTCCCTTTCTCCTGGTGACTCCTATAAGGTGTCCAATAAGGTGGAGTAGCACAGTACTTACTTATTTTAGGTGAAGTCCTCAGAGAATTTGGGGAATAAATGTTGCTAGAGTGTTAGTGAAGTCTTGACAAAGTGTCCCAGAAGGTCTCTCGATGTGTTTCAGAGGTCTTCTTCACAGCTCCAATGGTGAAATGGTGAGTATCCCTTTAAGTAGTGCTTGAAATCGACTTTAACGCCATGCTTACTCCCAAACAGCTGGTCGCTGTTAGGAGACGGCGTTAGAACAAGCGCTAGTCACCAAAATGCCATGCGGCCTCCTTAATGAGCGCTAGCAGGCATTTTAAGTGGCAATCGGCCCCCTCCGTGTGGCCGTTCCTAGCGCAGGCTTCAACTCCTTTACCAAGATGGCGTCTTGTGCTAAACGTGGGCTAAACCAGTGTTTCAGCTTAAGACCCCATCTTTACCACCTCGGAGATCTTTAGCACCTGAACGCGCTGCCGAAAATCGCCCCCTAGATCTTCATAGTTTAGCCTCTTTACACTTCAGATGAATCTTGTTATTCTTCTCTGTACCCTCTTCAATGCATATATATGTTTTTATGCAAGGTGACCAGAAATGATGCAGCCATTAGCAATTTCTGAACAGTATCTGAACTGTGCTTTAAATTGACACGAGGAAATCCATGCATCTGCAACAGGCAACAATGTGGATATAAGAGGATCTAACTTGAACTGTAATTACAGAACTAGAGAGCAGGGGCTGAGGGTGTGGCAACTCCCAGTGTTGGGAGCCTCTGCCATTGGCCCCACCCCTCTAACACAGGTGCCCGAGTAAGGGGCGGATGGAGGTTTTGCCCCGTGCTGGGCTCCGTGGAAACCCGCTGAAACTAGCAGAGACCCAGTGTGGCCAGGTCACTGCCATTTTCCAGGGGATTTCTCTGGTTTCCTGCCTGAGTTGCAGTGGGACTCTGACTCCCTTTTCCTGAGGGTTCCACTGGTCTCCCACTGAAGTTATAGCGGGAGGCCAAGAGAACCCCTTGAGAAGTTTCAGGGCCATAATAATTTTTCTGTAATTATCATAATTGATGAGTAGCAGAAAATGCTTAACACTAGGCATGGATCACAGGCGTATATCAGCAAGTTTAATATGCCAGGGATTGTCGTGATATGAGGTCAAGCCGAGCTTTAAAAAAAATCCAATTTATGCCGACCACTAAGTTCATTATCGTGATTGGGCCAATTCACTGATCTGTAATTATTGTTTAAAAATCAAACTTGATTCTATCTCTTCCCTCCACTACCCAAACACACACACACACACACACACACACACCAGCACCAGATAAAATATATATGGAGCAGTGGACAGGAGTATGATTGAGATGGTGAATGCAGCATTCTGACTAAGTGTACCATGGGTTTACATTATTGAGATGTCTCTGTGTTAATTTGGCTGTTTTCGTTGTAACGTTACCCTCTATGATGCTTTGCAGCTTTAAAATCTACCATCTGGTAAACATACACAAGATCTACCAATGACACTTTACCTGACGAAGGAGCAGCGCTCCGAAAGCTCGTGATTTCAAATAAAACTGTTGGACTATAACCTGGTGTTGTGCGACTCCTCATTTTTACATCCAAAATTGATTAATATCCTAACTAAATATATGAAACACTGTAATGACATGACTAAGGCTTTGTGATAACACTTAAAACATACATTTTTATTTTCATAATACCGGAAGGAGGAGGAATTTTGACTGTGTGCACAGCTGTTGACTTTGAATGTTAAGGACTGCTGCAAATAGCATTTGTGCCAATGTCAGGGATAAGGCCACGGTTTATACAGCCGACTCCTACACAAGTGCGCACATCCTGTCCATCACACTTCAAGGGCTGGATTTTTCCAGCCTCGGTGGGTCCGGGGCAGGCGACGTCGGTTTTGTGTGGGGACCCCGCATCTGTCTCGATCCCGGCCTCCGACAAGATATTCCGATGATGTGCCCTGTTAAGCCTGCCCAGCGCGTTTCCCAGCCAATTAATAGGAAGCGGGACTGATGACGTCATTTGATGACGCGTCATCAGCCGGTTTCCTTAAAGGGGCCATGTCCAAATTGATTTTGACATTTGTGATGTCAGTGTTCTACAGCATTGAGGTGCTGCAAACACTGACAAGCACTGCACAAAGGTACACGGCTGCACCCAGGCTCTCCCATGACTCCCTCTATCTGCTTATGGAGGGAGTCACAGCATGCAGGGAGGTCCTCTTCCCTTCCAATGGGTGGAAGACATCTCCCCAGGAGACCAACGCAGCCTGGTTGCACTTTGCACAGGAGCACACGAGCAGGGATGTCGTCAGGAGGACCAGGCTGCAGTGGCGCAAACCTTTCAATGATCTCAGTAGATCACAAAACATTACTGCAAAGCCACACTCAGCCTCATCCTGCTGTGCCACTCATCACATCCCCATCACTCTGCCTTCCCTACCCTACTCCTGCACATCCTTACTCACACCAACTTACCTTGCACCTCCACCTATCCCTCTCTATTTACATTATCACTTCCCCATCTCACTAGCCACCCCTCACACTCACCCTCATCCTAGTCCAATCATACTAACTAACAACACAGCACCCCCCCCCCCACCAATGGTGATGAGTGTGAAAGGAATGGCTTAGACATTGTAGCGATGCTTTATGGTGCTGGTGTGGGATGGTGCCAACCTGGTACATCATGTGGTAGCTAGGGTTAAGTGAAGCTAAGCCGGACATGGTGAGGCCATCGCTGGCATCCCGGGCAGCAATGTGGTTGGGTGCTGATGCCCTGTGTCCAGTGCAGCATCAGTTGATTGCGGAGTAGGTTGGTGTTGTTGGTGTGTCCGGTGATGCTGGTGTTGGGGCTGATTGTGTTGGGATTCTGAGGACCAAGGTGAGATTTTTTCAAGGGCACCGATGCTGATGGAATAGATGGCAGGTGAGGTTGAGATGTCAGAAGTAATCTGTCAATGTTGAGAGAGGTTGTTCCAAGGAGGTGACAGTGGATAGAGAGATTACTCTAAACACTTCAAAAGTGCATAAAGCTCAAAAGTGGGTTCTAAATACTGAAGGCTGAAGCCTCTGAGATTGGAAACTGACCAGCTGTAAAATGGTCGGTTTTAAACCACTTTTGTAGCTGTCACCTATTGAAAGAAATAGAGAGTTGTTCAGAACCCGACATACTTACCTGGCGTGATCCCCGAGCCACGGGAACCTCGTGGAGAACTTGGGAAAATGCCTTGGAATTGAGAAAATGGGGATTTAATTACTTTAAACACTCTCCTAACAAGCACAATTGAATGGCCCGCCGCTCAGTGCCGTGTCTGCAAAGCGCAGGAAGAAACGGCACTTGGAAATTGACAAGGAGGCGGGTTCAGAGCGGGATACCGGCCGGCTGTCAATCTTTTTTGATTTTGACATCGGACCCGCCTCCGAACCTGCCCTCTGAGCGCCGGCAAAATTCAGCCCCAAATGTCTGTCACATTTCAGACGTAACTCGCTGTCAAATGTAAATTTCGGCCACCTGATTGGCTGATATGCAAATAATTGCTTGTGATTTGAATTTATGAATTATAATTCAGCCATATTCAAATTTCATAGCAAGCAGAAGTGAACCAATTAAATCACTAAAGATACTTTTTGAAAGTGTTTTTATTCACGATTTATTTTCTCCGTTCCTGATATCTGTGAGAGGCGATTTTCCTCTCTTGATCCCTAGAGAACACTCAGGCCGCGATTTTGCCGGCGCTCAGAGGGCGGGTTCGGAGGCGGGTCAGCTGTTAAAGTCACAATGATTGACGGCGGGTTGGAAACCCGTCACAAACCCACCTCCGTGTGAGTTTCAAGAGTGTCGGGTCTGTGATTTCACAACAGACCCGACACCAAGCAGCGGGTGAGGGATTTAAGGCACTTAACTCCTTCTTAAGTGCTTGTTAACTGCTATTTTGACAGCCTTTTCCTATTTTCCCACATTTTCTATGGATTTCATGACGTTCGGAGATCATGCCAGGTAAGTGTGTTGGGAGGACCAACGAGCTGGATACTTCACAGCTGCAACTGCAGTCTAAAAGCTGCACTCTCAAATCTGCTCAATTTCAAATGTCAAAGGTTGCTGATTTCACGATTTGGGAGATACATTCTGTCTTGAGGCTGTAAGTGTGTGGTGTTAACTCTATATCCACTGTCACCTGCATTGCTGGACATAACAGGCGCCCTCACCCTTCACTGTGCCACCTCAAATTGTGAGCACACATATGGCAACGATATCAAACATTCATATCACATTAATTTATTCCAAAAGAATAAAAGAACAGAAACTTAACATTGAATTCTAGCAGAACACCCAACTTACGCGTGCTTCTATGTAGTGCTACCCCTGTGGCTTCAGGTCATGTAGAGACAGCCTTCTCACTTCCCTGCTGCACCTGCTTAGATGCCTTTGGCGGTCGTCCTCTGGGTTTTGGAGCCTGTGAAGGCCCCGCCAAAGTCTGCTCCTCCTGCAGCTGCACAGGGTCAGGCTCGGCCATCACTGCTCGAGGAGTCATCTGGGGCTCTACCGAGGGGTTGGCAAGGGGATGGAAGTATGAACGCTTGGAGAGGAGCCTCCACTTGCATGTCGCCTCCCTCCATCATCCCTCTCATGGGCCACCCGCACTTCTCTGCTATCAAGTAGCTGAAGAGCACCTTGCTGCACATCAGTGGGGCCATGAGGACCCGTCTGTGTACTGACAGTCCTCATAACGGGGACGTCCACGAACCTCTGGTTCCTCTCCGTGATAGATGCCCATCTATCCTCCATAGCTGACCATCTATTTAGAAGAGTCACCATGTTGTTTTGAGTCTGGCGATTTATGTCCTCCATGGAGGTTGCCATCCTTTCCATGGCGGGACCTACATTCACCATTGCATGCACCACGTCATTGCTCATATTTGAGATGGGCTCCTCCATTCTCTGTACACTCACTGTCACTGTGGTTGCAAACCCAGTCAGAGCCTCCTGCACTTGTTCCTGAAGCTCCAGCACCGCTCTCTTTCTGGATGGCCCCAGAGGCACAGCGTCGACATGCAGCTGAGCAGAGCTTGGAGCGTCCTGCGGCCTCCGACGAGGACTCTCCACTGCTGTCCTTGTCTCCACCATCTGCTCTTGCTCACTCGTGAGTTGTGATACACCAGGTGACAACACTGCTCTATCTCGCACACGACCCACTGAGGTGTGCGTCTCTGCGCTGGTGCTGGGTGCGCTCATTTCTGCTGACGCTGCTCCCTCAGAGGATGCAGCATCCTCTGAGGAGTCCTCCTGCTCTTCCTCCTGGACAGTAGGGAGGGGGGCTCTCGATGGTCCTGTGGGAGAGTAAAGACATGAGTTAGACATGTGATATGTAGATTGCAGACACATCCCATTGTGCACATGATGAGCATTCAATTTCTATTGACATCAGATCCTATATGTGTCACTCATGAAAGCCAAATAACATGGATGGAGAAGCATTCTGTCACCAGGTTGTCCTATGAGCCCGTCTCTCTGTTCCCCACTTCGAGCTGTTCCACTGATCCCGAAATGTCGAGAGCGGCCTCCTCAGCGTTGGTGAGTTGTGAAAAGGATGGTGGTCCTCCTCCTGTTCTCTCCCTCTCCCTCTTATTGTGGGCTCCCTTTTCCTGCAATGAGGGAAAGAAGTGGAGTTTCAGTGAGAGTGATGGAATGATTGTAAAGAATGGATACGATAGATGTTTAGAGGGAGACTGTGATGAAGTGGGTTCCCATTACCAAGTTCCCTCCTTTTGAGTTGTTAGTTGTTGTCATTGCATAATCTTGAGGGTGGGTGTGAGGGGTGCACAGTAAGATGGGGAAGCGATTCTGTACATAGGGAGAGAGGGATGGGGATGGTGCAAGGGATGTTGGGGTGAGTTAGGATGTGCAGGAGTAGGGTTGGCAATGCAGAGTGATGGGGATGTGATGACAGGCACAGCAGAATTAAGGTAAGTGTGCTTTTATACTCACTTTTCCAGAGCGCAGGAGATCATTGAACCTTTTCCTGCATTGGACCCAGGTGCGTCTGACCATGGACCTGGCACTGACCTCCTCAGCTATTCGCAGCCAGGCTGCCTTTGTCTGCTGAAGAGGTTTCCTTCTTCCATCAGCTGGGTATAGGACCTTCCGACGTCCTCTGACTCCCTCTACAAGAACATGGAGGGAGTCATCGTTGAAGCGGGGAGCTGCCTTTGGTCTCTCTGCAGACATTGTGGAGAGCAGCAGCACTCAGGAGTATCAGAAACGACGTGAGATCTAATGGGGAAATGGCCCCCTTAAGTACACCGGCTGCAAACGCGCCATCAGAGCAGCTCAGCAGACCTGCACCTTGTGATCAGGGCGGGTAATGCACACAGCGGGCTTAACCAGCCCAATTAGCGTAAAATTGGGCCAGAAATTCGGCTTTCCGGCTTCCTGTGGGTGCAAGCATCGCGCGTGTACTTGCCTACCGCGCCTGCAGTTGTGCTTTGGGCCCACGAGGAATTCAGGTCCTGGGCCTCCTGCAGCTGCCAGCGCGCAGTGCTTGTGTATCCCAGAGGCGCAGTTAGTTCGAAGTGTCCCCTGGGATCACATGGGCCATGGAGAGCCAATCGGAGCAGGGAATCTCCATTCATAGATTTGACAGGAAGCCCCGTCAAATCTATGAATAGAGATCGGCCCCAAAACCACACTTAAACGTCAAATAATTTTTTTAAAAACATCACATTTTTAAAATAACTATAAGTTAAATAAATTAACTACTTTAAACAAAAATTTAATTTTTGAAAAAATTAATTATACTTTTTAACGGTGCTAAAAATAAACTTACCTTTCTTTAAAGTATCTAAAAAAGATAAACCTGTTGAAAATTTTTTACATTGTCATTAATTAACCACTTACCTTGTTAAAAACAGGCCTTGCGCCTCCTTTTTAAAAGCGCAGCTTCTTCATACTTACCTTCCCGGAGAAACCTGAAAAAAAACCTGAAGTTCGCTGCGTGCGCGCAGCCTCTCCCGCGCACGCGTTCGACTTCTGAGCCCCTCCCTTCAGGGGAACGGAAGTTCCGGTTTCCCGCGCATGCGCAGTGCATGTGCGAAGCCGGCACTTCAGATGGCCTTACGGGTGAGTACACAGCGCGTACTCACCCGACAACAGCCGAATTTCTGGCCCATTGTGTCAGCAGGCCGGCCAGAGCCATCAGCGGGACCGGAACCCGCCGACTAACGTTCCCGTCGCCAACCCACCTCCAAGCAGAAAATCGCGGGCTGAATTTCCAAGTGCAACTTAGAGGAAAAAAGAACAGAAACTAATAACACCACAGAGACCATTTTAACTCGGTCCATCTGGTGGAAATGAAGCGGTAGCAGCCCTTTAATAGCAGTGTTGTCCTTATCATAGGAACAGAGGAACAGGAGGATGCCATTCAGCCCCTCAAGCCTGTTCCGCCATTCAATGAGATCATGGCTGATCTGCGATCTAACTCCATATACCCGCCTTTGGCCCATATCCCTTAATACCTGCGGTTAACAAAAAGCTATCAAGCTCAGATTTAAAATGAACCCTTGAAGTCCGGTATCATTCTGGTAAACCTACGCTGCACTCCCTCCAAGGCCAATATATCCTTCCTAAGGTGTGGTGCCCAGAACTGCTCACAGTACTCCAGGTGTGGTCTAACCAGGGCTTTGTATAGCTGCAGCATAACTTCAACCCCTTGTATTCTAGTCCTCTAGATATAAAGGCCAGCATTCCATTAGCCTTTTTGATTATTTTCTGTACCTGTTCATCACATTTTAATGATCTATGAACTTGGACCCCCAAGTCTCTTTGGACATCCACTGCTTTTAGCTTTTCACCATTTAGAAAGTATCCAGTTGTATCCTTTTTAGGTCCAAAGTGGATGACCTCACATTTGCTTACATTGAAATCCATTTGCCACAGTTTTGCCCATTCACTTAATTTATCAATATCCCATTGTAATTTTATGCTTTCATCTACACTGCCTACATTGTCGTCTATCTTTGTGACATCTGCAAATTTGGATATATGACTTTCTATGCCATCATCTAAGTCATTAATAAATACTGTGAATAGCTGAGGCCCCAACACAGATCCCTGCGGGACACCACTAGTCACATCCTGCCAATTAGAGTACCTGCCCATTATCCCTACTCTCTGTCTCCTGCCGCTCAGCCAATTTCCTAACCAGGTCAATAATTTACCTTCCATTCCATGGGCTTCTACCTTAGTTAACAGTCTCTTATGTGGGACTTTATCAAATGCCTTCTGGAAGTCCATATAAATAACATCCATAGACATTCTCCTGTCCACTACTTTAGTCACCTACTCAAAAATTTCAATCAGGTTTGTCAGGCATGACCTACCTTTCACAAATCCATGCTGGCTCTCTCATATCAACTGAAAATTTTCGAGGTGTTCAGTCACCCTATCCTTAATTATAGACTCTAGCAATTTCCCGACAACAGTTGTTAGGCTAACTGGTCTATAATGCTAGGTATGACTCCACTGGCTGGAGACATACCTAGCACAAAGGAAGATGGTTGTGGTGGTTGAAGGTCAATCATCACAGCCCCAGGACATCGCTGCAGGAGTTCCTCAGGGCAGTGTCCTAGGCCCAACCATCTTCAGCTGCTTCATCAATGACCTTCCCTCCACATAAGGTCAGAAATGGGGGTGTTTGCTGATGACTGCACAGTGTTCAGCACCATTCACAACTCCTCAGATAATGAAGCAGTCCATGCCCGCATGCAACAAGTCCTGGACGACATTCAGGCTTGGCTGATAAGTGGCAGATAATATTCGCGCCACAGAAGTGCCAGGCAATGACTATCTCCAACAAGCGACAGTCTAACCACCGCCCCTTGACATTACCATCACCGAATCCCCCATCATCAACATCCTGGGGGTCACCATTGACCAGAAACTAAACTGGACCAGCCACATAAATACTGTGGCAACAAGAGCAGGTCAGAGGCTAGGTATTCTGCAGCGAGTGTATCACCTCCTGACTCCCCAAAACCTTCCACCATCTATAAGTCACAAGTAAGGAGTGTGATGGAATACTCTCCACTTGCCTGGTTTGGCTGATAAGTGGCAGATAATATTCGCGCCACAGAAGTGCCAGGCAATGACTATCTCCAACAAGCGACTGTCTAACCACCGCCCCTTGACATTACCATCGCCGAATCCCCCATCATCAAGAAGCTCGACACCATCCAGGACAAAGCAGCCCGCTTGATTGGCACCCCATCCACCACCTTAAACATTCACTCCCTCCACCACTGGCGTACCGTGGCTGCAGTGTGTACCATCTACAAGAGGCACTGCAACAACTCGCCAAGGCTTCTTCGGCAGCACCTCCCAAACCTGCGACCTCTTCCACCTAGAAGAACAAGGGCAGCAGGCGCATGGGAACACCACCACCTCCAAGTTCCCCTCCAAGTCACACACCATCCTGACTTGGAAATATATCGCCGATCCTTCATCATCGCTGGGTCAAAGCTCCCTACCTAACAGCACTGTGCGAGTACCTTCTCCACACAGACTGCACCGGTTCAAGAAGACAGCTCACCACCACCTTCTCAAGGGAAATTAGGGATGGGCAATAAATGCTGGCCTTGCCAGTGATGCCCACATCCCATAAACGAATGATAAAAAAAAAATGTCCCTGCTTTCCTCTCTCACCATTCTTAAATAGTAGAGTGACATGCACAATTTTCCAATCTAAAGGAACGGTTCCTGAATCGAGAGAACTTTGGAAGATTCTAGTTAGGGCATCTGCAATGTGCTCACCTACTTCCTTTAAAACCCTGGGATGGAAACCATCTGATCCTGGGGATTTGTCACTCTTTAGTGCCATTATTTTCTTCATTACTGTTATTTTATTTACGTTAATTTTATTGAGTCCCTGTCCCTGATTCAATATTAGTTTCCTTGGGATTTCCGGCATGCTATCCTCTTCCTCTACTATAAATACTGACGCAAAGTAATTATTCAACATGTCCGCCATTTCCTTATTATCATTGACAATATCACCGATATCAGTTTTTAAGGGGCCAACATTGCTCCTGACCACCCTCTTTTTCCTAATGTAATTGTAAAAATTCTTCGTATTGATTTTGATATCCCTTGCAAGTTTCTTTTCATACTCCCTTTTTGTAGCTGTTATGATCTGTTTTGTTCTTGTATCTTTCCCATTCGCCAGGATCTGTGCTATTTTTTGCATTTTTGTATGCTTTTTCTTTTAGCTTTATGCTGTCCCTCACCTCTTTAGTCGCCTCTGGCTGTTTTATTTTGGCAAGTAGAGCTCCTGCCCCTTAGGGATATAAACTGGTTCTGTATCACATTAAATTCTTTTTTAAACATTTCCCACTGATCTCCTGTCATTTTACCCATTAACAGATTTGCCCAGTTTACTGTGAACAGTCTCTGCCTCATCCCGTTGAAGTCGGCCTTACCTAAATCTAGAATCTTAGTCGTTGTTTCGCATTTCTCCCTTTCAAACGATTTGTTGAACTCGATCATGTTAAGATTGCTATTGGATAAATGTTCACGCACAGTTAGTCTGTTAACAAAATCTGGCTCATTACTCATTACTAAAGCTAAGAAGGCTTGCCCCCTTGTTGCCTTTAGGACATATTGTTGTAGAAAACTATCCCAGACACACTCAAGAAATTCACTACCTTTCTGACAGGTGCTAGTCTGCTTATCTCAATCTATATGGAAGTTAAAATTCCCCCATTAAAACCACTCTGCCTTTACTGCACGCTTGTCTAATCTCTGCATTCATACAATCTAGCACTTCACAGCTGCTACCAGGGGGCCTATACACAACTCCCATTACAGTCTTAGGTCCCTTCCTATTTCTTACTTCTACCCATAAAGCCTCCACTGCCTGCTTACCTCTCTTTATATCCTCTCTTATTATTGAAGTGATTTCATCCTTAATCACGAAGGCTACTCCTCCCCCTCTGCCATTTTCCCTATCTGTCCTGTCGACCTTATAACCTGGTATATTTAGTTCCCAGTCCTGACTGTCCTACAGCCATGTCTCAGTAATGGCCACCATGTCATACCCTCCAATTTGAATTTGCGCCTGCAGTTCATTCATTTATTCCTTATACTCCATGCGTTTGTATAAAGAACGCTTATTTGGGCCGCACACCCTAACCTGTCCTTCAGCTCTGATGTTTTACTCACATGTTTCTTATTTCTCTCTCCTGGTTTAATCACTTTACAGCTTTTAGTTTTCCCTTTCCCTGCAGTGCTTAAACCACAATTTCTGACTGCGACTCTACTCTCTTCCCTTTCGTTTGTTTTTGAACTACTATTTGTACTACAATTTCCCCCCCATTTACTAGTTTAAAGTCCTTGTGACCACCCTATTTATCCTTTCTGCTTTTACCTTATTCCCACTCAGCTTCCAGCCGCCTGTATATTTCCCGGGGCCTTCTGCTGGGCAGGCCAAGTACCCGCTTGAATCAGCACTTTTTACCCAGTTGTACCTGGTGGTGAAGCAGAAACGGCCCGAAAAGGTAAGTTCAGAATTCTCTCTGTGGAGCCAAAAGGAGCAGGAATGCTCCTTCGGGCTCCACAAGAATACTGTGGGCTTCTGCCACCATGAGCAGCCACTCTCCGGGATTGGTTCCTCCCCCATCCCGGGACTACCCACCGGCTGGGTGGCTGGGCCTCCCAGTGGTCTAATGTTACACCAGCCCGGAGCTGGAGAGCTGCCGTGGAAGACCCATTCAAGGTGTGCAGCTTAGTAATGCGGTCCGGCCTTCGAAATGAACCAGGACTCCCACCAGCAGGAACAGGCAGGTGTTCCACCTGCTGCCCACATGTTCCATACCTGGAGTTTAAATCTGCTGGCTCATCTCTTCGCCCATTACATTGCCGAGGGATCCCCTTAGGGAAGTGATTGTGCTCCAAATAGGCAACGCCATGGAAATGAGGTGAGAGAGGACATAAGTGATCCTACTGCCTCATTTTCTTGCCTCAGTGCCAGGCAGGTGCTAATTTGGTGAGCACATTGAAGAAGTAGGCCTTAAGCCTTCCGCCCAGCCCCACTCAAATCAGAGGGACTGGGTGCCATTGGAAAGGGAGTCAGACAGTGTTCCACATTACCGGCAAGATGAGGCTTCTGGTTGGAGGCCTTCTAGCTCCTGTTTTTGTACAGCAAACAGGTGACCCCAAAGCCAGGACCTGTCGTCAGTGGACCTGCATCTGAGGTGTGTTGAGCCTATGAAATTGATCTGAACCCACACATACAGATGAGTTCAGGTCAGGTCAGGTGGAGCATACTTTGGGTTAGCTCACAGTATCTCAGAATATTGGGAGTGCAGAGTCTAACGGCCTTAAGGAGGAGTGAGGCTCAGGAGAATGGGATTGAAACTGCCTTTGGCTACTTTCTGGTCCCAATCCCCTCAATACGTTCCCAGCATTAGCATTCACCCCAACCCATCTACAGCCCCTTTTGTACCCGCAGAATACCACCACCCCCCACCACCATACACACACACACACACATCCGTCTTTCAGATGAGACGTTAAAACTGAGGCCCCGTCTGCTTTCTCAGGGGGACATAAAAGATCCCATGGCACTATTTTGAAGAAGAGCAGGAGAGTTATCCGCGGTGTCCTGGTCAATATTTATCCCTCAATCAACATATCAAAAAAGATTATCTGGTCATTATCACATTGCTATTTGTGAGAGCTTGCTGTGCGCAAATTGGCTGCTGCATTTCCTACATTACAACAGTGACTACACTCCAAAAGTATTTCATTGGCTGTAAAATGTTTTGGGATGTCCAGAGGTCAACAAAGGCGTTATATAAATGCAAGTCTTTCTTTCTTTTCATTGCTTCCCCCACTGTCAACCATGAGCAGAGAAGTGAAATATTTACCTTGATTGGGCTTGTTAAGCCCGCCCAGCACATTTCCCGGCCAATTGAAGGAAGCGGGTCTGATGACATCATTTGATGACGCGTCACCAGCCGGTTTCCTTAAAGGGACCATGCGCAAATTTATTTTGACATTTGTGCTGTCAGTGTTCAACAGCATTGAGGTGCTGCAAACACTGACAAGCACTGCATAAACGTGCACGGCTGCACCCAGGCTCTCCCATGACTCCCTCCATATGCTTATGGAGGGAGTCACAGCACGCAGGGAGGTTCTCTTCCCTTCCAATGGGCAGAAGAGAACTCCCCAGGAGACCAACGCAGCCTGGTTGCACATTGCACAGGAGGGCACAAGCAGGGATATCGTCATGAGGACCAGGCTGCAGTGGCATTGTAGGGATGCTTTATGGTGTTGGTGTGGGGTGGTGCCACCCTGGCGCATCATGTGGCAGCCAGGGTGTACAGCATGAGGTGAAGTAAATCTGGCTACGGTAAAGTTATCCCTGGTGTCCCGGGCAATAATGTGGTCGGGTGCTGATGCCCTGTGTCCTGTGCAGCATCAGTTGATTGCGGAGAAGGTTGGTGTTGTTGTTGGTGCTGCTGGTGTGCCTGGTGATGCTGGTGTTCGGGCTGATTGTGGTGGGATTCTGAGGACCAAAGTGAAAGAGTATAAAGTCCACTGATGCTGATGGAATAGATGGCAGGTGAAGTAGAGATGACAGAAGCGATCTGCCAATGGTGGGAGAGGTAATGAGGTCAGACTGGATGGAAACTTGTGTGAAGACTTGCAGCATCCTGAATCTGTAGTGGAAATGCAGTTTAGAGAAGCTAATGGCTTAGGGAAGATATCTGAATCAGCTGGGAGCTTTGACTTGCCATTTGAAGCTGTCAACGCATCAGCTGAAACAATGACAAGTGACCTCCCGCCTCAGCTTCACAGACGCGGTCTAGGCACAGCGGGAAACCGATGGGCAACCTGTCAAATTAAAAAAGCTGGGCAAAAACCATTGTTAAGCGGCTGTAAACAAGCCACTAATGATTTCAATTGCCTCCCCCGCCGCTGCGTGTCGGCTCTGCTCAGCGCTGGCAGACCCGACATTTGGTAAAGGTGTGTGGCAGCGGGTTGACAGCGGGGTCCTGACCCACTGTGAAAACAAACCACTTTCCCACCCGACCCGCCACCGATCGCGCCCACTGACCCCCCAGAAAATTGCCCCAATAGTGTGAGACTAGAGCCAGACCAGGTAGGAATGACAGGTTCCGTTTCCCAAGGGGCAGTTGGGTTTTTATGACAATCTTATAGCTTTTGTGGTCATGTGATCTGGTGCCAGCCCACTCATTATCAGATTTACTGAATTCTAGTCTACAACGTGCCATGGTGGAATTTGAATTCCCATGACCTCTGAGATGCCAGTTCCATACAATAAAATTGCACAACCATACTCTGAGTAATTTGGGTGGTTCATCAATAAACTGCTGGTGAAATGTTGACATGCTCCTATGGGCATTTTTCATTATAAATGTTTATATGGACAGTTTCAATGTTAAATGTTGACATAAAAAGCATCACTCAAAATTTTGACACAGGAAATAAGATTTGTGGATAGCAAGTGCATGCCACATGCAGGATTTTAAAAATAATATATAGACATATACACCGTGGTACATAAACTATCTTTGTGTCAAAGTCACCACATAAAATATGCAAATCTTTATGTTCTACACTGTTTTCATGTGGGTGCTTGGGACCATGGAAGGATGTGCATGATCAGTGAAAGAATTGCCACTGCATAAACAATCAATTTGAGAATTCCAAAACAGAGGACCTATATTCCAATCGCACATTTTAATCTAGTGTTTTTCTCTCTCTCTCTCTCTCTGTTTATGACTCAGTCAGATTTACTTTCTGGAGTTTCAAACAAAGAAGCTAATGTGGAACTTAATTTCAAAAAAGCTTCTTGAATTCATCTTGCTTTTGCATATTTTTGGAATTTCAAACTGAAATAGCTGTACACTGAACAAAGATACAACATGGCATTGGTGCTGAGAAATATAAATATGTTTCCACTATCAGGTTTTTATAGACAGAAAAAAAACAATTACTTTCTGCGTTTCCAATATCGCGTAAGGGGGGCAGAATTTTCAAAAAGCAGATTCTGCCACCAAGGATCCCTCTCTGAAGTAAAAATGAGAGACTTTAGAATAGGTTAAATGTTTAAAACTTGATTGAGTAAAGCTGTTAAAATTTATTTTTCAGTTGGTTTCCCAATGATTCAGAAAGACAAAGGGACTCAGCAGTCATAGAGTCATAAAGTCATAGTCATAGAAATTTACGGCACAGAAGGAGGCCATTCGGCCCATCCTGTCTGTGCCGGCTGAAAAAGAGCTATCCAGCCTAATCCCACTTCCATTGCTCTTGGTCCGTAGCCCTGTAGGTTACGGCACTTCAAGTGAATATCCAAGTACTTTTTAAATGCGGTGAGGGTTTCTGCCTCTACCACCCTTTCAGGCAGTGAGTTCCAGATCTCCACCATCCTCTGGGTGAAAAAAAATTCTCCTCAACTCCCCTCTAATCCTTTCACCAATTAATTTAAATTTATGCCCCCTGGTTATTAACCTTTATGCTAAGGGAAGTATGTCCTTCCTAGCCTCTCTATCTAGGCCCCTCATAATTTTATACACCGCAATTAAATCTTGCCTCAGCCACCTCTGTTTCAAAGAAAACATTGTGCTATTTCAATTCAAATTAACAAATAATTCAAATGAAGCTAATTCAACTTAAATGAGATAACATGAGGGGCTTGTACAGTGAGAGCATCATCCTGCGGCATGCTGGGAAATATTGCACATGCTCAGACTACAGCATCCTGGGAATTGCAGGAACAGAATCCTTGGTGCAGGAAAAATATCAACTGCAAAGGCCAGGCTTCAGAGAGAGCTTGAGACCTGGAAGTGACCACCTTAATTAAGGTAGTAAAAGACACAAAAGATAATTCTGTGGGGAATTTCATAGTGTTACTGCGAAATACGCCTTTGTCATGTTTTTATTTTGTTTAAAATCTTATTTTTGACATCAGAAGTTTCAGTTACTGAGGGAAAAATATGGCAAATAAAACGACTTGGATTTTTTTGAGGGATATGACTGGCTCCCATTTTCCTTTCTTTGGTTAATCAAGTTTCGATGTTTTTATAAGTTCTTAGTACAGTCCTCTCATTTGAGTTGAATTAGCTTAATTTTAATTATTTGTTCATTTGAATTGAAACAGCACAATAAAACTTCCCTTGCTGTTTGATTAAAATTGCTTAATTTGAATTGCTGCATAATTTGAATTCTTTTCAAACAAAAAAATGACTTCAAGAGTGTACGATCATTTCTAGCCATTTTTCCCCACTTCTGAATTGTACATTCCTTACCTCTTCTATTCTCATTTGCTTCTATTTTGCTATGAGCCGATCAGCAAAGTGCAACAGAAAACAAGTGGCAGTGTGCACTATATGCAAGGCTTCAGAGATGGATAGATAGATGGAGAGCAGCTACCCCTGATTCTTTTCCTTCTACTGTCCAGTTTTTCAGGGGTTGCAGGGTGGAATCTGCTGGCCTAAAGTGTGTTTCAGTCAAAATGGAATAAAATCCATCTTCCGGTCCCAAAGGATTCATTTGGGAAACAAACATAGATACTGGCACAATTGAATGATTTATTTCAATTAAGTGAAGTTTTTACAATCCAGATACAAGTGTTTTTTTAATGTTTCTAGTTATAGTCTTCTCTCTATTCTTTCTTATTCTTCCAGTGCCTCTTTTGTCCCCACCTTGCCATACAACTCTCCCTGGCTGAAAGAAGTAGCAGTCTACTGTTCCGGGCTCATGATATTGTGAGGTGAAGGGTTTCGACCTGAACCGTTAACTCTGTTTCTCTCTCCACGGATGTTGCCTGGCCTGCTGAGTTTTTCCAGCGTTTTCTGTTGTTATTTCGGATTTCCAGCATCCGCAGTATTTTGCTATCGTAGTAAGATCCAAAAGTCATTTTCCTCAGGGTTTTTCTTCCCTGATCTTTAAAATGTCCAAAACTGAGGTTTTTACCTCAAATCACTTCACTTAGGTCCCATTGTCCCAAATTTGTATGAAAAATCCCAAAATCACCCCCTTTAGGGTTCTGTTCAAGTTTCTGGGGGTTTTGCGAAGCCTACAGTGGCGGGTGACGTCAGTGGCGGGTCCCGGCCCTGGTGCTGGTTCCAGCCCGCTGTCCAAAATAATTTCCCCCTGATTGGGCTGGTTAGGCCCACCCAGCGCGTTTCCCGGCCAATTGAAGGAAGCGGGCCTGATGACGTCATTTGATGATGTGTCATCAGCCGGTTTCCTTAAAGGGACCATGCGCAAATTTAGTTTGACAGTTCTGCTGTCAGTGTTCAACAGCATTGAGGTACTGCAAACACTGACAAGCACTGCACAGAGGTACACGCTGCACCCAGGCTCTCCCATGACCCCCTCCATATGCTTATGGAGGGAGTCACAGCACGCAGGGAGGTTCTCTTCCCTTCCCATGGGTGGAAGAGACCTCCCCAGGACACCAACGCAGCCTGGTTGCACATTGCACAGGAGGACACAAGCAGGAGGACCAGGCTGCAGTGGTGCAAACCTTTCAATGATCTCAGTAGATCACGATACGTTACTGCAAAGCCACACTCAACCTCATCCTGCTGTGCCACGCATCACATCCCCATCACTCTGCCTTCCCTACCCTAGTCCTGCACATCCTTACTCACACCAACTTACTTTGCACCTCCACCCATCCCTCTCTATCTAGAAACCAAAAACATAGTAATGGATGGTCAGCATGGATTTCAAAAGGGAAAGTCTTGCTTGACCAACCTCATTGAACCAGAGAGAACAGACAATAGTAATCCAGTAGATGTAATTTATCTAGATTTTCAAAAGGCCTTCGATAAGGTACCCCATAATAGACTGATGAACAAGGTCAGAGAATGCAGAGTCAGGGGACAAGTAGCAGAATGGATTGCTGGCTGGCTTCAAGACAGAAAGCAGAGAGTAGGGGTAAAAGGTAGCTATTCACAGTGGCAGAAGGTGGGTAGTGGTGTTCCACAAGGATCAGTGCTGGGAACACTGCTGTTCACAATTTATATTAACGATTTAGACTTTGGAATCAAAAACACAATTTCTAAATTTGCGGATGACACTAAATTGGGGGGGATTGTCAATACTGAGGAGGACTGCAACAATTTACAGGAGGACATTAATAAACTTGCAGAATGAGCATATAATTGGCAAATGAAGTTCAACACAGATAAATGTGAGGTATTACATTTTGGTAGGAAGAATAGGGAGGTCACTTATTACTTGGAGGGTGCGAATCTAGGTGGGGTAGAGGAACAAAGGGATCTTGGGGTACAAATGCACAAATCACTAAAAGTTGCGACAAAGGTTAGCCAAGCCATAAAAAAATAAACCAAGCACTAGGGTTTATTTCTAGAGGTATAGAATTGAAAAGTAGGGAAGTTATGCTAAACCTGTATTGAACCTTGGTTAGACCACACTTAGAGTACTGCGTACAATTCTGGTCGCCATATTATAAAAAAGATATAGAGGCACTCGAGAGGGTGCAGAGAAGATTTACAAGGATGATACCAGAAATGCAAGGGTATACATATCAGGAAAGGATGAACAGGCTGGGTCTCTTTGCTCTTGAAAAAAGAAGGCTGAGGGGTGGCCTAATAGAGGTCTTTAAAATTATGAAAGGTTTTGATAGAGTGGATACAGAGAGAGTTTTTCCACTTGTGGGGAAGAGCAAAACTAGAGGCCATCAATGTAAGATAGTCACCAAGAAATCCAATAGGGAATTCAGAAGAAACTTCTTTACCCAGAGACTGGTGAGAATGTGGAATTCGCTACCACAGGGAGTGGTTGAAGCGAATAGTATAGATGCATTTAAGGGAGGCTGGACAAGCATATGAGCGAGAAGGGAATAGAGGGTTATGCTGCTAGATTTAGATGAGGAAAGACGGGAGGAGGCTCGTGTGGAGCATAAATGCCGGCATAGGCTGGTTAGGCTGAATGGACAGTTTCTGTGCTGTATATCCTATGTAATCCTATGAATCTACATTATCACTTCCCCATCTCACGAGCCACCCCTCACACTCGCCCTCATCCTAGTGCAAACATACCAACTAACAACACAGAAGGGTAGGCTCCTGTGTGTTTTAGCCAATGTTCATGTCAAGTTTCTGTTAATGTGGTGTCAAACATTGAAATCTTTATTTTGAACACTTTGCGTTCTTGGACAGATCTGTGTGCACCTTTGGAAGTGGCTTAGTGAGTTGCAGTAAATGGTGAGACATAACGGTATCCCCGCAATGGCAATGAGTGTGAAAGGAATGGCTTGGGCATTGTAGGGATGCTTTATGGTGTTGCTGTGGGATGGTGCCAACCTGGCGCATCATGTGGCAGCCAGAGTGTACAGTGTCAAGTGAAGTAAATCTGGCCATGGTGAGGCCATCCCTGGCATCCTGGGCAGCAATGTGGTCGGGTGCAGATGCCCTGTGTCCTGTGCAGCATCAGGTAATTGCGGAGAAGGTTGGTGTCGTTGTTGGTGCTGCTGGTATGCCTGGTGCTGCTGGTGTTGGGGCTGATCGTGGTGGGATTCTGAGGACCAAGGTGAGAGAGTAGAAAGTGCACCAATGCTGATGGAATAGATGGCAATAAGAACAAAACCAGATGGACCAGCGGCATTGACCTCGGCACCGGCTACGGATATGACAACAGCACACCCTGCCCAGTCGACCCTGCAAAGTCCTCCTCACCAACATCTGGGGACTTGTGCCAAAATTGGGAGAGCTGTCCCACAGACTAGTCAAGCAACAGCCAGACATAGTCATACTCACAGAATCATACCTTTCAGCCAATGTCCCAAACTGCTTCATCACCATCCCTGGGTATGTCCTGTCCCACCGGCAGGACAGACCCACCTGGGATGGTGGCACAGTGGTATAGAGTCAAGAAGGAGTGGCCCTGGGAGTCCTCAACATTGATATCCGGACCCCGTGAATTCTCATGGCTTCAGGTCAAGCATGTTCAAGGAAACATCCTGCTGATGACTAGCTACTGCCCTCCCTCAGCTGATGAATCAGCACTACTCCATGTTGAACACAACTTGGAAGAAGCACTAAGAGCAGCAAGGGCGCAGAATGTACTCTGGGTGGGGGACTTCAATGTCCAACACCAAGAGTGGCTTGGTAGCACCACTACTGACCGAGCTGGCTGAGTCCTGAAAGACATAGCTGCCAGTCTGGGCCTGCGACAGGTGGTGAGAGAACCAACATGAGGGAAAAACCTACTTGACTTCGTCCTCACTAATCTACCTGTTGCAGATGCATCTGTCCATGACAGCATTGGTAGCAGTGACCACCGCACAGTCATTGTGGAGCTGAAGTCCTGTCTTCACACTGAGGACACCCTCCATCGTGTTGTGTGGCACTACCACCGTGCTAAATGGGATAGATTCAGAACAGATCTAGCAGCTCAAAACTGGGCATCCATGAGGCGCTGTGGGCCATCAGCAGCAGCAGAATTGTATTCCACCACAATCTGTAACCTCACGGCCTGGCATATCCCCCACTCTACCATTACCAACAAGGCAGGGGACCAACCCTGGTTCAATAAGGAGTGTCGAAGAGAATGCCAGGAGCAGCACCAGGCTTACCTAAAAATGCGGTGCCAATCCCGGGAAGCTGCAACACAGGACTATATGCATGCTAAAAAGCTGAAGCAGCATGCTATAGACAGAGCTAAGCAATCCCACAATCAACGGATCAGATCAAAGCTCTGCAGTCTTGCCACATCCAGTCGTGAATGGTGGTGGACCATTAAACAACAAACGGGAGGAGGCGGCTCCATGAATATCCCCATCCTAAATGATGGTGGATAACCAGCACGTGAGTGCAAAAGACAAGGCTGAAGCGTTTGCAACCATCTTCAGCCAGAAGTGCTGAGCGGATGATCCATATCGGCCTCCTACTGAGGTCCCCACCATCACAGAAGCCAGTCTTCAGCCAATTCGATTCACTCCATGTGATATCAAGAAACGGCTGAGTGCACTGGATACAGCAAAGGTTATGGGCCCCGACAACAACCCGGCTATTGTGCTGAAGACTTGTGCTCCAGAACTAGCCGCGCATCTAGCCAAGCTGTTCCAGCACAGGTACAACAGTGGCATCTATCTGACAATGTGGAAAACTGCCCAAGTATGTCCTGTCCACAAAAAGCAGGACAAATCCAATCCGGCCAATTACCACCCCATCAGTCTACTCTCAATCATCAGCAAAGTGATGGAAGGTGTCGTCAACAGTGCTATCAAGTGGCACTTACTCACCAATAACCTGCTCACTGATGCCCAGTTTGGGTTCCGCCAGGACCACTCAGCACCAGACCTCATTACAGCCTTGGTCCAAACTTGGACAAAGGAGCTGAATTCCAGAGGTGAGGTGAGAGTGATTGCCCTTGACATCAAGGCAGCGTTTGACTGAGTGTGGCATCAAGGAGCCCTAGTAAAACTGAAGTCAATGGGAATCAGAGGGAAAACTCTCCACTGGCTGGAGTCATACCTAGCACAAAGGAAGATGGTTGTGGTGGTTGGAGGTCAATCATCACTGCCCCAGGACATTGCTGCAGGAGTTCCTCAGTGCAGTGTCCTAGGTCCAACCATCTTCAGCTGCTTCATCAATTACCTTCCCTCCATCATAAGGTCAGAAGTGGGGATGTTCGCTGATGATTGCACAGTGTTCAGTGCCATTCGCAACTCCTCAGATAATGAAGCAGTCCATGCCCGCATGCAGCAAGACATGGACGACATTCAAGCTTGGGCTGATAAGTGGCAGGTAACATTCGCATCACACAAGTGCCAGGCAATGACTATCTCCAACATGCGAGCGTCTAACCACCGCCCCTTGACATTCAACGGCATTACCATCACCGAATCCCCCACCATCAATATCCTGGGGGTCACCATTGACCAGAATCTTAACTGGACCAGCCACATAAATACTATGGCTCACCTCCTGACTCCCCAAAGCCTTTCCGCCATCTGCAAGGTTCAAGTCAGGAGTGTGATAGAATACTCTCCACTTGCCTGGATGAGTGCAGCTCCAACAACACTGAAGAAGCTCAACACCATCCAGGACAAAGCAGCCCAATTGATTGGCACCCCATCCACCACCTTAAACATTCACTCCCTCCACCACCGGTGTACCGTGGCTGCAGTGTGTACCAGCTACATGATGCACTGCAGCAACTCGCCAAGGCTTCTTCGGCAGCAACTCCCAAACCCGCGACCTCTACCACCTAGAAGGACAAGCGCAGCAGGCGCATGGGAACACCACCACCTCCAAGTTCCCCTCCAAGTCACACACCATCCTGACTTGGAAGTATATCGCCGTTCCTTTATCGTCGCTGGGTCAAAATCCTGGAACTTCCTCCCTAACAGCACTGTGGAAGTACCTTCACCACACAGACTGCAGCGTTTCAAGAAGGCGGCTCACCACCACCTTCTCAAAGGCAACTAGGGATGGGCAATAAATGCTGGCCTTGCCAGCGATGCCCACATCCCATGAACGAATAAAAAAAGTGAACTTGAGATGACAGAAGCGATCTGTCAATGGTGAGAGAGGTTGTTCCAATGAGATGACACTGGATAGAGAGTTTACTCCAAACACTTGCATTCTGCATAAAGCTCAATCTGTCTTCCAAATGCATTAAGTAACAGCTTCTGAGCTTGGAAAATGAACAGATGTGAGATGGGAGCTTTTATAGTACATTTGCAGCTGCCAAGTAATCAGCTGATTCCATGGCTGATCAACCCCCGACCTGCTTACCTGACATGATCCCCGAGCAGCATAGACCCCGTGGGCAACCTCATAAAATGTAAAGGTGAGCTCAAAATACTTCTTTAATGGGCTGTTAACAAGGTCATAATGACTTGACTAGCCTCCCCTGTCGCTGCATGTCGGGTCTGTTCAGCGCTGACAGACCCGACATCTGGGAAGGGCGTGTGGCGGCGGGTGGACAGCAGGGTCCTGACCCGCTGTCAAAAGAACAAATTTTCCCACCCGACCCACCACTGAACCCCCGAAAAATTTCTCCCTACGTTCCTCCAACTCTGGCCTCTTGTGCATTCCCCGCTTCCTTCACCTCACCATTGACGGCCGTGCCTTCAGAGGACTAGGCCCTAATCTCTGGAATTCCTGCCACAAACCTCCTTCTCCACCTTTAAGGTGCTCTCCATCCTGCTTTAAGATGAGGCTTAAAACCTTCCTCTCTGACCAAGCGTCACCTGTCCCAGTGTCTCCTTTCTTGGCCCAGTGAAAGTTTTTGTCTGATTACGTTCCTGTGAAGCACCTTAGGACATTTTACTACCTTAAAGGCGCTATATAAATACAAGTTGTTGTTGAATCAAGAACTTAAAGAGTAGGGGTTTATAGGCTGATCCCACACCAGTACACTTTAGTACAGCCCGTTAGTGCAGCAATATACTCGAATGACATGGTTCATCTCATTTTTACTGTCAAGAATGTGCCCCAAAATTTAATAATTTATTTTCAACAGCTTATATTGTATTGCAAGCTTGAAAAACAGTACTAACAATAGCGCATTATTAAAAACTTGCATCTGTCTTAAAAGAGATCTTAGGACTGACTTTCCTTCCCCTGCTCCCCAAACCTCCCAACCTGTGCCAGGCACAGGATAGCAGCAGCATCCTGAAGATGCGCTAAGCCTCTGAAGGCCACAGATTGCCCAGATTTTCTGCCCCTGGCCATTAGCAGGGCCCAGGCAATCCTCCGGCAGGCCTGCTCCTTGGCAGGGTCTGGCGCTCAGATTGTTCCGAAGAGGGAAAATATAATTTACTGGTGCCAATGAACACCCTTCGGTTGCCCCTGGGCACCCCCAACCATTCCAGTCAGAAATCAGTGGACATTAAAATCAGGCAGTTTCTATAATAGGTGGCTAATCCATCATGTCGGCTTTAGGCCTGAGCGGCAAACTGGGAATCTGTCCTGTAAGGAGGAATTTTTGGGGGGTCAGCGGGCACGTTTGGTGGCGGGTCGGGTGGGAAAATATTTTTTGACAGCGGGTAGGGAACTCGCTCTCGACCCGCCTCCACGCTAGTCTCCCAGATGTTGGGTCTGTCATCGCTGAACAGAACCGACACCAAGCGGCAATTTAGATTATTAAGAGCTTGTTAACAGGCACTTAAAAACTATTTTAATCTCACCTTTAGTTTTTAAAGAGTTCTGCCACGGCTTCCCCGCTGCTCGGAGACCACATCAGGTAAGGAGTTCGGGTGTTGTGTCAGCATAGGATGATTTCTTAAGTTGACAGCTGCAAATGTTCTATAAAAGCTTCCACTTCACAGCTGTTCACTTTCCAAGATTAGCAGCTGTTGCTTGCAGCGCTTGGAAGACAGATTGAGCTTTATGCAGCTTGCGAGTGTTTGGAGCAAACTCTGTGGGGGTGAAATTCAGTAGGTTAGTGCCCCCAGTTAGCACCTGGCGGGGGTGCTAACGGGGCGCTCAGGCCGCAGCGCACGGTGTAAGGGATTCTGACCCTGCGTGTCTCGCAGCCTGTGAGATTCACGCGGCTCTGTGCAGCCTGTATGTCAGTGCGGGTCTAGGCCTTGTTGCCTGTTCTGGTCTCCAGCCAGTCTGGGAACACTAGACACACCTGTGAGTGGTTCGAATCACTCTCCCTTACGGTTCTAGACACTGGACTTAGATGCGAGAGCAGTAATGGAGATGAAACTCATGTAGACTTGGTCTGAATGGTACGAAATGGAAAATCTTTATTGCATGATACTTAAGATTATGAAATACATGTCATAAGCACAGATTAATGACAGTACAATCTTACAAACAGTTATATAGTCGATCTTAGGGAAACGAGGAACGAACGGCACAAAGTAAATAGGGGCACACATTACAAGTATCCTTAATCCTTAAACCCTCCCCTATCAATATCTATCCTAAACTAGATTCGTAGGATTTCGAGACTCATGCTCACCACTCGTGATAACTCGGAGAAATTCCGAATAGCTGATCGGATGTTTTTCACCGCAGCACCCACGTGTCGGTCAGGAGATCTCCTGGTCCCACTTGTTTACTTGCTTCTGCTGCTCCGGCTAGCAGGCTGGAACGTCTGCTGTGATGAAGATCTATATTGGTTGGTTTAACAGGTACTCTTCGAGCACAGTTGTCGATATCGTCGATACGATATGTTTCCTTGCAAGTTCGAAGAAGTCTTCCTGGCAAGGAAAACTTGGATAATCGACCTACAGGCGCGGTCGGGATTTACTGACCGTGGCGATGGATATGGTCTTCATCTCATCTCATCTCATCTCATCTCATCTCGGGCCTTTGGTTCCGCTGCCAGTTACCAACATAGGTCTTCGTTACGCGACACGAGGTAGATCCGAACGGATCAGAAAGTTCAACAGTCTTTTTCAGAAGAGGCAACAGGCAAGCAGAAGCCCAACTACGAGTACACAGGAGCAGCCACGATGATAAGAGCAGCAAGAGCAGCAAGAGAAGCAAGAGCAGCAAGAGAAGCAAGAGCAGCAAGAGAAGCAAGAGAGAGAATGGACGGTTTGGAGCCTGCAATTATAGTGCAAAATCTTCCGTTTCCCGCCCAACTATAATGTCCATTCTTTTGTTTAGGGTTTGGCGCTCAAATGTCTTGTATGGGTGATCTCCGTTCTTAATGGGTTTCGGGGCTACTCGTAAATGTCTGAGTACCTGTTAATATTTCTCCCATTGTTAAATCGGTCGGTGTTCTCCCTGGAGGGGTTTGGGGCTTCCAAGTGTCCTGTATAACTACCTGCTAACGGCTCTCTCATCGTAGAGTCGTTGGGATTTTACATATTAATGTCTTTTGGATGGGCCCTTGATTACTCGGTACAATGGCTTTCCTTTGTACCTGGGAGACCGATTTCAGTATCTATGTGTATACTGCAAACCCATAATGTCTCGTGTATTATCTTCACTGTGCTGAATCTTAATCGATCTTGCACAAATGTTTATTGGAACGCCATCTTGTCTGCCTGTTGAAAAGTCTAGAATGTTCTGTCATGAGGTGCGGGGGCCATTTTACAGGCTGCTTGTGTCCACCTTAAACCTGCCAGCATTCTACTGAAATAAAAGCTGTTTGAACGAAACTCTGTGTTTTCTCCTTATCAATAAAATCGCGATATATTGCGAATTCTACAGTCCCTCCTGTTGATGCGAATAACCCCGCTTATCGTATCAAAAATTATAGTGGTGAGCAATATTATCTCGATTTCTCTCCGAATCCAGCAAATTAATCCCATAACTTTAACCTAGCTAGGGTCTCTGTGTCGTCCTCATTTTCCAAGAAAATTACATTTTATATCACCGTAGGCATTATTTGCCCTTAAACTTACACCACTTGTTTTCCTTCCCGGCGTAACCAGGCCGATGCCTCTCGTATCACCTGTATATTCATCTTTTATTCAGGGAGAGGAGAAACAGAACTCAAAACCAAAACAATCATTTTTAACTGTAACACCATCACCAAAATAAATCAACACCAACTCTTAAAACATGTCGCGTTCCCAACGTATTTACAATCTCTGAAAATCTTATATGAGTACAGGCTTCCGCGGCGCACGTGGCGAGCGGGAGTGACGCCATTTTCCGATTACACGGTGCTCTCATCGTGCACGCGCACGTAACGTTCTCGCCACTCTCCCGTGTTTTCATGCTTGGTGAGGCGTTTGTCTCTTTTACAATGTACAACCAATAGGTACACTACAATGAAAACTTGGCATACGACTAAAATATGGGAGGCTATTCTGATCCATGAAGGTACTTCAATATTGGTGAACAGATTCCACCACGGTGGAACTACTATATCCAGAATGTCTGTGACACCGCGACGGCTTTTAAAAGTTTGGTGAGGTGTTCAGGGAGAGGGGGAATGAGGTATCCAAAATGCGCGACGAATCGCTGCAAGTCGGTGAAATTCTCTTTTACTGTGAGATGAACAGTGGATGGTTCAGGGATTGGGATAATTCGCTGTTGTGCTACTTGAACTTCCGCCCTGGGTTTAAAACAGAAACTGCTGTCACTCACCGGACACCGGCTACGGTTTCCATGCTGGTAGTGTTGCGCTGCAGTGGTAACACAATATGTTCCACCCCCGATGTATGCTACCTGCGGAGGCACATGATCTTGTGCCATTGCCTCCATGGTGCAATTCATGGACTTGGCGCCAGCCGTTCTGAACCCGCACTGTGGTGTTAAAAAGGCATTCAAGTGCTGGGGACACAGTATTATGTGTGCTCCCCTGCCACGACAACCAGAGAGATCTGTACCTGTCATCGTTTGCTCCCAGCGGATGACGTAAGGTGGAACCGCTGCATAACGAATGTGGGCTCCCCCCTGAATGACACCAATGTTCTCTACCCGATATACCGGGGCGGGCTTTGCTGTGTCGCCCAAAACCGGCATACGTAAAACTATACCCATGATGGTATGGTTCGATCGTCCACAGTCCACGGGGACTGGGTATGCTTCTGAAGCTAGCCTGAGCTGGCACGGGCTTAATGCGTTCTGAAAAGGGTGGAGCGCCCGCAGGTGTTTGTTACTTATCCAGGACGGAACCAAACCTTGTTTTAAATCCTCCAAATTACTGCGGCCCTCGCCCAGTAACCACGCCCCGTAAAGCACGCACACCTCGTTCTGCGCAGCTTGATCGGATGCATTCCGATCTTCCCTAATCAGGGCATTTACCGTCTTTGCATGTTTCTCCAACTCTGCTATAATTTCCTTTAAATGGAGGGTCATGGCTTGGTCCTCGTGCAGACCCGACCCTACCACTTTATTCTCATCTGTTAGAATGTCCTTTAATTGCGTCTTTAAACCATTAATCTGGGTCTGCAGCTCCACACTGTCTAGAGCGTTGACCACAGATGTACCTGTGTTAAAAGCAGTGAACGCATCGTTCACCAAACCCCTTCTTTGCCTCCCTACTTGATCCAAAACTTCCTGTGGTGCGGTGTACAAACTTGTTTTATCAATTTCCGCGAAATCGAATTCGTAAAATTGTCTGAACATCTTGGTCAACAGGACCTGGTACAACTGTTCCGTCTTTTTGGGGCACCACTCTGGTAACCGCACCTCAGTGAGATTTAAAATCACCGAGGCCACCGCGTAATGTACCCCCTGAAATAGTATCTGGTCTGTGGGGACCAGTACCAAACCATTCCCGGGTCCCTTACTAGTTTTAGGGCACCCTTCTTCCTCAGCTAGAACCACCGGAATCGTGGGCGGGGCTTTGCGTGGGCGCGTAATGAGCTCAGTGGCATTTACTGGGATCGGGGAGAATGGGGCTCCGCACCCCCTGGTGCTCGCATCCCACCTCATCCCCTGTCCGTTATCCTGCCATTGATTAATAAAAAATATGGAGATGCCTTTGGGGCAAACGTACTTTGACCCCCACATACATACATAAATTCCCTCATCCGGTTCCCACCATTTGTCCCAACAGACTTTCACTTGTCCGTCTGTCCCCGTAATTGTCCGATGGGTATTATTACCCAGTCGTTCCCACTCGACCGAAGAGTTCCTCATAGTTTTGCTCAGCTTTCGCAGCCACCACCATCGGCTCAATGGGACCTTCCCACTACAAGTCAAACAAATCCGTTTGCCGACGGTGACGCTGATCCTGGGTGCGATGATCCTTACTTTGGGGCACAGTAAAGAAGTCTCTTTGTAGGCAAACCCCGATGTGCTGGAATACTCCGTTGAGTTCGTTCCCAGCCATCCTGGCCACCTTCCCTTGTGGAAATAGGTGCTGGTCTCCTCTGCCTCCCGTCTTCCGGTCCCATCCACCGCGATGGGGGCCGTGTCCCCGGAACATCCAAACACCACGACATCCTTGGTGCGGCCTCGATAGGCCAATCCACATCCGATTGCCACGAGCAATACTAGAATTCGTTCCATCCTTCCTTGGTTCCTGTGATCAGATAGAATGAGGTAGCCAGCCTCGCAAGAGTCTCTGGCTTTTGTGAAGGGTGAGCGGGTCCCCTGACCTCGCCTCACGTAAACTTCAACGTTCGCTGAATAAACTTCAACTAAACCTATCTTTAAAGCTCCCATCATTTTATCGTTTTCTGTTAAAAACACTACAAACTTAACCTTAATAAAGCTATAAACTTAACCTTGAAATATTAACTTAAAACTTAACCTTGAACTATAAACTTAAAACTTATTACTACTTACTATACAGTGCCGCCCGTTCTCAGGGCGGCCCCTTTAAATTCTGAGAAGGCTGCTGCGAGCTCTTCCCGACGGTGGGAGGGCACTGACCCTTCCCTTTGATCTGCCGCAGCCTGTTGCTGCACTAATTCCTTCCTCTGATCTGCCGCAGCCTGTTGCTGCTGCGATGGGGCCGGGCTGTATCTGGGTTGCCTTAACCTTAAGTCTACGCCTTGGGGCAGTCTGGGGACATGACCACATCCTTCTGGGCTGGGGTTCTCTACTTGACCTACGGGGAGTTGCCATGGGCGGGGGTTCCGTGACTGACGGACCGGGTTCTGAGACTCCCATCGGGATGACCTGGGGTTCCATCACAGTCGCTGGCTCCGCCTCCGCTGACTCCGCCTCCCTAACCTCGGGGCTGGCAGTTCGTGGCTCCGCCCTGCTCGGCCCAGCAGGCGGCCCTTCACTCGTGATCTCTGCCTCCCCTGAGGACTGGACGTTCAAAGCGGGCAGCCACATCTCTGGGAGCCACACCGGTACTCTCTGTGCTCCCATAGCGGCTGGCCCTGCCTCCTCTAGCTCCTCCCTCCTGTCCTCGGGACCTGCAGCTTGTGTGTCCACCCTGTGTGGATCTCTACCTACAGCCCCCATTCCCTCCAGACCGTTCCTCAGGAACCACCCGTCATCATCACTATGCTCATCTGCACTATCCTCATCTGACCAGGGTACCCTGAATTCTTCCTCATCTAACCCCCAATTCCAGAAAAACGCTGCATGATCGTCCGGGATGTCCCTTCCCCTGATGCAAGCTGCTATGCCTGCCTGTGTGCCTTGTGGTCCTACCTGGGGCTGTGCTTCCCCACTCGCAGGTCTGGCCCCTCCCTTAAGACAGGCCACCGCCCCTGCTTGTTTCTGTGAAATCTCACCTGCTGGAGGCTGCAGATTTCTATCCTGTTTTAAATCCTCATACTCCCTGCTCCTGGCTACCCTGTAGGCTGCTTTTAGCTCTCTAAGCTGCCCTTCTAGCCTGAGCACGTCTAACTTTCCCATTGCTCGGGCGTTCTCCTCCCGCAGGGCCTGCTCTCTAAGCTGCCCTTCCAGCCCATCTATTTTCCCTATTAAGCGGGCGTTCTCCTCCCGCAAGGCCTGCTCTTTTAACCTGGCCTCCTCACCGCAGACCCCCTCCTGTGCGTGTCTTTTAAAAGGACACAGGTAGGCAGGCTGCGTGGGCTCTAGTCATGGGGTACTATTAGACGGTCCTGCGGCACCTACGGGGCCGGTTGCGACCGCCACCTGTCCACGCGCATTCAAGACCAGCTTGCGCATGGCTCCTAACACTGCTTCGAGGTCGTCGGGAGGTGTGGGTGCCTTGGCTTCCTTAGCCGGGACAGGCGCCTGGGCTCGGACCGCGGGATTTTTATCCTTGGAATCCTTCCAAGGGTTCCTGCAATGCTTGCGCCAGTGCCCTGTCTTCCCACACCCGTAACAAGCATTACTTGCCTGTGGGGCGCGATTACCCTCCTGATGCCACTCTCTTTGATACGGGGCTGCGGGTCGTACCTCATGTACTCTTCCCTTAAGGGGACGTGTTGCCATACCCCTTATATTGCGATAACCTAACGTGAGTCGATTCAAGACCGACTCTTCCGTAATGTTGGGGTCATTGGGATCAAACCATGCTTTTGCCTGCTCTCTGACGGCTGGTAAACTGTTGGCTATTATGCACCTAAGCCAATGAGTTAAAGCGGTGCCTTCCACATCTTCGCGCTCGGGCGCACCTAGGCAGCTGCGCTCATATACTGGCCACAGCCTGTCGGCAAAAACCTTCGGGGGTTCTCCCTCCATCTGCACTGTCTGTCCCACTCTAGCAAACGGACCTTCGTCGTTCGCCCCCAACACTTCCAGGACCTCATTCTTTAATTCCTCATAACTCTTGGTTCCCCTCTTGCTCTCGCCTGAGAGACACTGAAGGACCGAGCTGTCTAATGAGAACAGCAGCATTTTTGCTGTTTCCCCATCATCGCAGCCGTTAATGGCTGCGGCTTGCTCAACTTCTCTGAAATGTACGGAAGGGTCGTCTGCTTCGGTCAGCTTCCGTACGTGATTTATCATAGCTCTCAGCTGATGTGAACTGTGAGGCAACACCAGCTGTCCGAGGAGATCCCCCGGTTCTTCCCCACCGTTTCTGCTTGGGCCCCTTTTAATACCCGTTACTGGATACAACGATCCCTTTCCTACTTCTTTTTCAATGGGCTCTTTTGTTTCTTCCATTGCTTCCTCCCTAACCCAGGTTTCTGAATAGCTGGGTGGCGCGGAGGGCGCAGTGACTACTACTCCTTCTGCTTTACTTGGTGGGGATTTTCTAAATCTCTCATTTACTAGCGGCTGGTGTGCCGACGGATTGATAAGGCACACCATGCCGTTCGCGTTGTTCACGGCCTTTCTGAGGTGCTCTATCTCCCTTTGGCAGGCGCTATGATCGGCTCCCTGAAACTTATCCTCAAGGGCCAACTTATATGCCGCCCTAACCCCCGTTAAGCTCTCTTCTTGAGTTCTTATCTGGGCAGCTTGGCGGTTACATCTTTCCTTTAACCTGCTCTCATTCAATTTTGCCTCAGTGACCTGGCACTCGAGATAATCTATCCTTGTTTTAAGGTGCCTGGAGACTTCCTGGCTTTCTTGGTGTAACTCATTTAAATTCTTAATGAGCACCTCCCCTCCAGAAACCTTCTCATCCATTTCTCCCTCTAAATGACTGATTCGAGCTACTAGCGCTGTAATGGTCTGGTTTGAAATCTGAACCTGCCTTTTGTAACACATAAGCCAGACTGCTTTCTCAAGTGTCTTTCTATGTTCTTTACTATCTGTCCACCTTTCGGCTGCCTCTAGCGGACTTTTATCCGCTAACAATTCACTTATCCATTTCTTAGTTAGATTAACCTTTCCAAACACATAATCTGCTATCTTTTCCTGCATAACATTTCGTACAGTCATTCCAAAATCTAACACACTACCCTCTCGCTGCCAGTGTCCTGCCGCGGTCGCCATTTTCTGTAAGGGATTCTGACCCTGCGTGTCTCGCAGCCTGTGAGATTCACGCGGCTCTGTGCAGCCTGTATGTCAGTGCGGGTCTAGGCCTTGTTGCCTGTTCTGGTCTCCAGCCAGTCTGGGAACACTAGACACACCTGTGAGTGGTTCGAATCACTCTCCCTTACGGTTCTAGACACTGGACTTAGATGCGAGAGCAGTAATGGAGATGAAACTCATGTAGACTTGGTCTGAATGGTACGAAATGGAAAATCTTTATTGCATGATACTTAAGATTATGAAATACATGTCATAAGCACAGATTAATGACAGTACAATCTTACAAACAGTTATATAGTCGATCTTAGGGAAACGAGGAACGAACGGCACAAAGTAAATAGGGGCACACATTACAAATATCCTTAATCCTTAAACCCTCCCCTATCAATATCTATCCTAAACTAGATTCGTAGGATTTCGAGACTCATGCTCACCACTCGTGATAACTCGGAGAAATTCCGAATAGCTGATCGGATGTTTTTCACCGCAGCACCCACGTGTCGGTCAGGAGATCTCCTGGTCCCACTTGTTTACTTGCTTCTGCTGCTCCGGCTAGCAGGCTGGAACGTCTGCTGTGATGAAGATCTATATTGGTTGGTTTAACAGGTACTCTTCGAGCACAGTTGTCGATATCGTCGATACGATATGTTTCCTTGCAAGTTCGAAGAAGTCTTCCTGGCAAGGAAAACTTGGATAATCGACCTACAGGCGCGGTCGGGATTTACTGACCGTGGCGATGGATATGGTCTTCCTCTCTTCTCATCTCATCTCATCTCATCTCATCTCATCTCGGGCCTTTGGTTCCGCTGCCAGTTACCAACATAGGTCTTCGTTACGCGACACGAGGTAGATCCGAACGGATCAGAAAGTTCAACAGTCTTTTTCAGAAGAGGCAACAGGCAAGCAGAAGCCCAACTACGAGTACACAGGAGCAGCCACGATGATAAGAGCAGCAAGAGCAGCAAGAGCAGCAAGAGAAGCAAGAGCAGCAAGAGAAGCAAGAGAGAGAATGGACGGTTTGGAGCCTGCAATTATAGTGCAAAATCTTCCGTTTCCCGCCCAACTATAATGTCCATTCTTTTGTTTAGGGTTTGGCGCTCAAATGTCTTGTATGGGTGATCTCCGTTCTTAATGGGTTTCGGGGCTACTCGTAAATGTCTGAGTACCTGTTAATATTTCTCCCATTGTTAAATCGGTCGGTGTTCTCCCTGGAGGGGTTTGGGGCTTCCAAGTGTCCTGTATAACTACCTGCTAACGGCTCTCTCATCGTAGAGTCGTTGGGATTTTACATATTAATGTCTTTTGGATGGGCCCTTGATTACTCGGTACAATGGCTTTCCTTTGTACCTGGGAGACCGATTTCAGTATCTATGTGTATACTGCAAACCCATAATGTCTCGTGTATTATCTTCACTGTGCTGAATCTTAATCGATCTTGCACAAATGTTTATTGGAACGCCATCTTGTCTGCCTGTTGAAAAGTCTAGAATGTTCTGTCACGAGGTGCGGCGGCCATTTTACAGGCTGCTTGTGTCCACCTTAAACCTGCCAGCATTCTACTGAAATAAAAGCTGTTTGAACGAAACTCTGTGTTTTCTCCTTATCAATAAAATCGCGATATATTGCGAATTCTACAACGGCGGGGCGAATCCCGCGCCGCACGGCGAATCCCGCCGGCGCTACAGTTAGTGCCTCAGTCCCTTTCGCCATGCAGATCGTGACGTCAGCGAGTGTGCAAGGCTCGCTGGGCACCCGATCTACAAACTTCAGTAGCGCCCCTGCCTTACCACCTCGCGCCAACAGCACCAGGGAGCGGAGGCGTGAAGCAGCAGGCTGGTGGCTGGCGGGGCGCTACTTAAAGGAATGTGTTCCAGCTGTCAAGGAACTTCCGTTCCAAAGGTCAGTTATAAGTGGCAGAGAGCGCAGGATGTATCTGCGGCCAAATAAAGGCTGCTTTGTCGCCGGAGTGTTGCAGGTCGTCAAAGCGCTTTGCATTTCATCTCACAGCGTATCGCCGTTCTGCACTCCCCGAATCATTGGGGGCTGATATGCAGACTCCAGTGACCTTCCCCTTTAATGGCTGGAAGGCGCCTGCACCAATGAGCACTTCCGATTACACAACACCTCATATTCGTTATCGCTTGGAGCCTAACACCACTCACCTACGCCATTAGCGCCTGATTTAGCGCTCCCCTGCATTCTTTGAGCACTGAGACTGAATTTAGCGAGCAGCGAGATTGATTAGCGCCTGGTGCTAAATTTCCAACTTCTCAAAAGCTGTCGCTCCTTCCTGGGCGCTGTTGAATTTCCCCCCCTTCATCCAGTGTCACCTCATTGGAACAACCTCTCTCACCATTGACAGATCGCTTCTGTCATCTCAACTTCACCTGCCACCTATTACATCAGTATCGGTGCCCTTGAAACTCTCTCACCTTGGTCCTCAGAATCCCAACATCAGCAGCACCAGTCACACAAGCAGCACCAACAACAACACCAACCTTCTCCGCAATCACCTGATGCTGCACAGGACACAGGGCATCAGCACCCGACCACATTGCTGCTCAGGACGCCAGCGATGGCATCACCACGGCCAGATTTACTTCACTTGACGCTGTATACCCTGGCTGCCACATGATGCACCAGGTTGACACCACCCCACACCAACATCATAAAGCATCCCTTCAATGCCCAAGCCATTCCTTTCACACTCATCACCATTGTCGGGGGTACTGTTATGTCTCACCATTCACTGCAACTCACTAAGCCACTTCCAAAGGTGCACACAAATCTGTTCAAGAACGCAAAGTGTTGAAAATAAAGATTTCAATGTTTGACAGCACATTAACAGAAACTTCACATGCACATTGGCCAAAACATCCAAGTGTCTTGTGTGTTGTTACTTGGTATGATTGGACTAGGATGAGGTTGAGTGTAAGGGGTGGCTCGTGAGATGGGGAAGTGATGATGTAGATAGAGAGAGAGGGATGGATGGAGGTGCAAGGTAAGTTGGTGTGAGGAAGGATGTGCAGGAGTAGGGTAGAGAAGGCAGAGTGATGGGGATGTGATGAGTGGCACAGCAGGATGAGGTTGAGTGTGGCTTTGCAGTAACGTTTCGTGATCTACTGAGATCATTGAAAGGTTTGAGCCACTGCAGCCTGGTCCTCCTGACGACATCCCTGCTCGTGTGCTCCTGTGTAATGTGCAACCAGGCTGCATTGGTCTCCTGGGGAGGTCTCTTCCGCCCGTTGGAAGGGAACAGAACCTCCCTCGTGCTGTGACTCCCTCTATAAGCTTGTGGAGGGAGTCATGGGAGAGCCTGGGTGCAGCCGTGCACCTTTGTGCAGTGCTTGTCAGTGTTTGCAGCACCTCGATGCTATAGAACACCGACAGCACAAATGTCAAAATCAATTTGCCCATGGTCCCTTTAAGGATACCGGCTGATGACACGCCATCAGGTGACGTCATCAGGCCCGCTTCCTTCAATTGGCCAGCAAACGCGCTGGGCGAGGCTTAACAAGCCCAATCAACGTAAAATCATTTCACAGAGTGGCTGGAGCCAGCAGCAGGGTCGCACCCCACCACCGACCCTGGCCGCACCAGACTCGCCTCGGTAGGGGAAATCGCGCCGTAGTCTTTAATGGAGCACAAGGGACTTGAACACACTCACTGCTTGATCAGCAAGGACTAGCATTATTACTATTCTCCCTACCGTGTCCTCAGTCTGAAGTGCAAGAGACTGAAGTTTCAAACCCCAGTCCAACAATTTGAGCACATAATCTCGGCTGACATTTCAGTGCTGGATTGCTGGAGGTGCTTTATTTTGGTGACACATCAAACCAAGACCCAGACTGCCTTCTCAGGTCAGAAAGTCCAGTGCAACTTGTTTGTTCTAGGTGGATGTAAAAGATGCCATGACACTATGTGAAGAAAAGCAGGTGTCTTCTCTTGGCGTTCTGACTAATATTTATCCCTTGACCACCATCACTACAACAGGCTATCTGGTTATTTGTCTCATTGCTGTTTGTGGGAGCTTGCTGTGCGGAAATGTGCTGCCATGTTCGCTACATTACAACAGTAACTACACTTTAAAAGTACTTCATTGGTTGTGAAATGTTTTAGGGCGTCCTGAGGTTGTGAAAGGTGCTATATAAATGCAAATCGTATTTTTTGAGGTATGAAAACATTTGGCTTGGCAGAGAAACACATAGCACATATTCTTCTGTGCATTTACAAAGCCATTTTGGGTGCAATGATTTTCCCTAATAACTAGGTTACTAAGTTCTGGTAGAACAGTAGCTTGTGAGCCTTGTCAACTCTATAAGGTGTACTGATAGGTAAATGTATACAACTGACTTTATGGTGCCGATGTTGAACTTTGACCCAAAATGGGCACAACATGAGCAGTGATTCCGCGGCACCGAGCCGATGGATTAACTGGAAGGCCCAAACCATTTCCAGGCTCAGGCCTTGTTAGAGTACAGTCGACGAGCTGCCCAGTGATCAATGAGTGCCAGCGGGTCACTCACTGAACCAGGGGATGTAAAATCCGACAGCTCCATGAGCAAGCCAGTCAGAGGCTGGGTATTCTGCGGCGAGTGTCTCACCTCCTGACTCCCCAAAGCCTTTCCACCACCTACAAGGCACAAGTAAGAGTGTGATGGAATACTCTCCACTTGCCTGGATGAGTGCAGCTCCAACAACACTCAAGAAGCTCAACACCATCCAGGACAAAGCAGCCCGCTTGATTGGCACCCCATCCACCACCTTAAACATTCACTCCCTCCACCACCGGCGTACCGTGGCTGCAGTGTGTACTATCTACAAGCTGCACTGCAGCAACTCACCAAGGCTTCTTTGGCAGCACCTCCCAAACCCGCGACCTCTGCCACCTAGAATGACAAGGGCAGCGGGCTCATGGGAACACCACCACCTCCAGGTTCCCCTCCAAGTCACACACCATCCTGACTTCGAAGTATATCGTCGATCCTTCATCGTCGCTGGGTCAAAATCCTGGAACTCTCTACCTAACAGCACTGTGGGAGTACCTTCACCACACGGACTGCAGCGGTTCAAGAAGGTGACTCACCACCACCTTCTCTAGGACAACTAGGGATGGGCAATAAATGCTGGCCTTGCCAGCGATGCCCAGATCCCGTAAGCGAATTAAATAAAAAAGCCGATCCAGAAGTCCGCAGTAAAAGGTGGGGTGGGGAAGGTGGGGAGGTGGCCTGAGTGAAGCCTACACAGTGGTCGGCAGTGGGCCGCAGTATTTCTGTGCGGCCAGAATTAGCATTCTTGCTGCTGCTGCAAGCCCTACAAAACTTCCCCCCCACCCCCAATAATGTTCCAGGCCATTCTTGGAACAGGGCTCCCATTTAGTTAGGCCATGTCACCTGGTACAAATGGGCAGAGTGTGCACCATGCAACCGGTGTAGGACCCGGGTTTGCATACGCAAGCAGCCTCCCACCTGATGTGGGCGGGGGTGCTGGATGTCCATTTACCAGCCCACTTGAAAATCACATCAGGCGAGCCTTGAGCGTCAAAGGGGCAGCGGCTCTTTCCCTGCCACTTTCAGCTGCTGCGCACCTCGTAAATGGAGGGCTGGCAGTTGAAAATCGCCCCCACAATTTCAAGTTATTTATATCTTCTCTCAGACTGGTTCCATACTATGCACTTTTACGCCCCTAATGCACTATCTGTGCTAGTTCCCAGGGGTTTAGGGATAAGGAATAAGAGCAAAGACTAGTCATACAGAGTCATAGGGGGAAAAATTCAGTTGGTTGCGCCTCCCGTTAGCGCCTTAAGAGGGCGCTAATGGGGCGCAAAGCATCTAGCGCCCAGGCGCGGCGAAGTTTGCGCCGCTCGTGAAATTAACTAGACATTTTGCGGCGGCGCTAAGCACTACCGCCACGATCTCCTGCGCCGGCAGATCGTGACGTCAGTCGAGTGTGCAACGCCCCAGTATCGCCCCGGAGCGGATATTGAGTGGCGCCCCCTGCCTTACCGCCTGACGCTAGCAACGACAGTTTGAGTGGAGCGTTCTGCAGTCATGAAGGGAAAGGGGGAGCGCTATTTAAAGGTGACCGCTTCCTGCCTTTTATTGTTGGTGCCATTTTTGAACTACGCATTCTGAGAGAGAGAGAGAGAGACTTCTGGAGAGTTTCAACGTTGTGTGAAGGAGTTTTGGGTACTGTGCAGCACTTTGCAGGTTCATTTTGATTTGCCATTCCTTGTATCGATTTAGAAGAGACTGTGGGGGCTGCACTCTGAGCTCTTTGCCTGGTACTCTCCATTGTTCTTTCCAGCAGGTTTGATGTGCAGGTCTCTCCAGGCCGAGATTCAAGGCTGCAATTAGTAGGATGTGGATGGAAAGTGAGATTAACCATCCCCTTTAAGACCTGGCCCATGCCATTGTGTGTGTGTTCCATTGCTGACTGACATCACATGAGCTTCGCCAGCGCTCTGAGGTAGCACCTCGCTCCTCGGCCTTTGCGCCTTAAGACAGGTGTGAAGCGCCTGATTTAGCGCTCCAATCACCTCCAGGGGCGATAAAAGTCAAGTTAGCAGTCGGTGGCGATAATTAGCACCAGGCGCTAATCTTTGCGCCCGGCCGATAATTGCGCCCCAAATGGGGCGATACTGAATTTCTCCCCCATAGAGTCATAACGGCACAGAAGGAGGCCATTTGGCCCACTGAGTCTGTGCCAGCTCTCTGTAGAGCAATCCAGTCAGTCCCATTCCTCCATTCTATCCCTGTAGCCCTGCAAGTTTATTTCCCTCAAGTGCCTAGTTTTTCCTCACATCCCTCCTGTATGTCTTGCCCAAAACCTTAAATCTGTGTCCCCTAGTCCTTGTACCATCAACTAGTGGGAACAGCCTTTCCCCGTCTAGCCTATCCAAACCCATCATAATCTTGTACACCTCTATCAAATCACCCCTCAACCTCCTTTGCTCTAATGAAAACAAATCCAGCTTCTCTAACCTGACCTTGTAGCTAAGATCCCCCATCCCCGGAACCATTCTGGTAAATCTCCTCTGCACCCTCTCAAGGGCCTGCACATCCTTCTTGCCAAATATCTTAGGACTGAATGGATGGAGGTAGGAAGATCCCACAGGTGAGAGCATTTACATCCCATGCAAATGACACACGAGCGATGCAGCAACACTTCCTGCGACATTTTCCAGGCAGTCACTTGGAATGAAGAATGCTTGTGCCAACTCGGCATTCGGCATTACTAGGCTGTGCCCTGAGATTAGAGGATCTTCCAAGGGACGGCCAGCAACTTTCAAGTAGTGTAGGGATGGGTCCCTGGAATAAAATCTGTGGGGGAGCAGGACTGTAGGGGGTGGAGCGGTTTTGGCACATGTCTGATAGAGCAGCTACAGATGCTAACATCAGCTTTCTTTACGTTTCAGAAATTGCTGTTGCTCGCAGAGCTTCCCACCCCTTACAGTGAGTGGGTGCCGAATCTGAGGCTGCAGCCCACCCAACACAATTCAGTGGATCTCAACCTGAAAAAGCAGCTGTGTTCAGCAGCGATCAAGAGACAAACGTGCGAAAAACACACTGCCTAACTTACCATGGGGCAAGGTGAGCAGGGAAATCAGCCCCGTTGACAGAGCTCCAAGGAACGGTTCCACCTGGGCGGCCATAATGCTCATTATTTCCAGCCTGCCCCTCTCCATCCTCAGGTACCCCTGCCTAATAACTTGAGCCGTCTCTCAGAAATTCCTCTTGTCATTCTACTCTCGAGGATAGGATGCCTGTATCCGTTACTGTTGCATACCCTTCAGCTCCTTGCCTTCATCTTCCACTGAGACACTCCTTGGCTTTACCATTTGTCATGGATGGGGGTCCCCAGTGGAAGGCTTTGTATTCAGGGATCCTTGCTGGCGCTGCTGGGGACTGGGGTGGATAGTGTTGTAAGGTGCCATGTGACGCAGTGAGGATCCATGGCCGTTCTTGCCGGGTGTCCATTTTGCAGCTAGACTGAGGTCATTTTTCATTCATACGGGCAGTGCCAGAGATTCCAGGGGATGCTCCTTAACTTCTCACCTACCACGTTAGTTTTCATTCACCAGGTGCACAGGGCAAGCAGGTTGGAGGATCTCCTGACTTGTCTGTTCCTGGGCGTGGCTAAATCAGCTGTTGATAAGTCCAGGCTGTAAAAGATCAGCAGACAGAGTGTCTCTCACTGCTTGCTCTTTAGTGTCTGTTCAATCGACCATGGAGTATGACGACTCAGTGTCCACTGGGCTGCTGGAAGCTTTCTGTGACTGGTGGACAGTACACGTCTGCTCTATTGATTCCCATTCAGTGACCGCCATTTAATTATTCAATATTGATTTTAGTTTGGACAGACTGGCCTGCACAGGACAGTGAATTTTTTCCTGATAATTAAAAAGAATTGAAAGACGACTATGTTTCACTTTGTGAAGTGTGGTGACATTAACAAATTGCAGGAGAATGCAGCTTCAAATGCCCAGCCAGTCTGAGTCAATATACAGCTACTGTATAACAGATTGCACATGGAAATAGAGGACAAACAGTAATGGATGACAGCACACGGAAGCCTAAAAACCAAAAGCCTTTAGTTGGAGTGTATTTTCAGTGTTGCTCAACCCACTACATGAATGGAGTCACTTGCACTGGACCCCCCCCCCCCCCATCCCCCTCCCTGGGAAATGGAATCGCTTTTCATTTCATTCACCCGCTGCCTGCATTATGCAGATGCAGAGTAAATGGGGCAGATTTTCTTCTTCCCTTTGTATGGGGAATTGGCATTCTGGGGACGAAGAAAAAAGGGTAGACACCCGTTAAACCGGGTCTCTTCCACCCCGCCCCCCCACCCCGCACCCCGTGCTGCCCCCATAATTGCCTGAGGCTTTCCTAATGACCAAAACTGGACCTGTGCCTGCAGCTGGTGCAGACCCAGGGCTCATAGTATAATGAGGGGGGAACTTTCAATTCCAAGCCTCCCACCTAAGCTTCCTCCGCTTATGATTGTCGGGTAGCCCAAGGGAGAGGCGCTTCAAGAACCAGAGAGTACGCGGGGGTCCTGAAGATATTTCAGGACAATTTGAACATTTTTTCTTGACTTTTTCCCACCCCCCCCCCCTCCCCAAACCAGGACAATCCAAAGGCCTCGGGTGCTGCTCTTAGGCCTACAGCGCCACTGTGACTTCCTCCCTAATGTTTAGGCACACTGCCCAGCCAATAGGCAGACCTGTGCCTGGAGTTACACTGGACTGTGCAAATAGCCTGGGGAGGATAAACAGGCAGTCAGGCACCCATTGGACGCCTATAGAGGAAAGTCTATCTAAACCTTCCTCTGCTAGTCCCCAAATGCTTCAAAGCTCAGATGAGCATCGACCTACTGTGCCAGTTGGCATTTAACATTTCCCATCCTAACTATCCTGTGGCCTTGTTAAATGAGATTGCCACTTAATACCAGCAGGGATGGATTTGAGACTGCACACCCTCTTTTAACAAAGGACCTTTGGAGTAAGCAGAACGCAGATGGAGGAGATTTTCATCCCATTACTTTACATCCGATTTAGAGCCAGGCCTCAGAGGTGAAAGGTCAATGTGCTAACTCACTGTCCCACCGATTACCCACAAAGATTGCAATTCATTTTGTTCTTCTGAAAGTTGTGCCTAAATTTATAGGAATTATTGCACCATCTGGTAATGGCAGGGATTCAAACCCATGCCACCGAAGTGATGGAAGCCTTAATATAGCACCTGGCACCACTTGACCAAGATACATTGGCCCGAAAATTAGACCTAATACGCGAGAGTACGCACTGTGTACTCTCGCGTTTTAGGTCTCCAATTGCCGGTTTCCTGCATGCACTGCGCATGCGCGGGAAACCGGCGCTTCGTGAATTCAAAAGGGGGCGGTTCCTAAGTGAACCGCGTGCGCGCTACAGGCTGCACGCACGCAGTGCACTTAGTGCTTTGAACGCGCAGGTAAGCAAGGAAGATTTTACACATAAAGAAAGGAGGCGTAAGACCCTCTTTTAACAAGGTAAGTAGTTAATTAAGTATTATTTTAAATTTTTTTCAACAGGTTTATCTTTTTTAGAGACTTTAAAGAAAGGTAAGTTTATTTTTATAACTTTTAAAAAGATTTTAAATTTTTTCAAAAATTTAATTTTTGTTTAAAGTGGTTAATTTATTTAACTATACTTATTTTATTAATGTGATGGCTTTTTTTTAATTTAATTGAGGTTTAGCTGTTCTTTTGGGGGTGTGTAGGATTCATAGCTTTGACAGCCCTTGCTGTTAAAACTATGAATGAAAGATGGTGTGCTGCCATTGGCTCTAACTGAATCACGTGATCCCAGAGCTCGCACAAACTAATTGCGTCTCTGGGTCACGCAAGCACTGCACAGCTGCAGCCTTGAAACTAAAGTTCGTGTGGGCCCGGAGGAAAAAGGTAGGTGCAGAGTGAGATATCGCGGGGAAGCCTTACCCCCGCGCGAACACTCACTGTTTAATTTCTGGGCCATTAATGACTTCAATTTTGGTGTACAGGGCACAATTTCAAAATTTGCAGATGACACAAAACTTGGAAGTATAGTGAACAGTGAGGAGGATAGTGATAGACTAGATGTAATATCTCCAAGTTTGCAGACGACACAAAGCTGGGTGGGTGTGTGTGCTGTGAGGAGGATGCAGAGAAACTCCAGTATGATTTGGACAGGTTGGGTGATTGGGCAGATGCATGGCAGATGCAGTATAATGTGGATAAATGCGAAGTTATCCACTTTGGTGGCAAAAACAGGAAGACAGATTATTATCTGAATGGCAATAGATTGGGAAAAGGGGAAGTGCAACGAGACCTGGGTGTCCTTGTGCACCAGTCGCTGAAGGTAAGCATTCAGATGCAGCAGGCGGTTAAGAAGGCAAATGGTATGTTGGCCTTCATAGCGAGAGGATTCGAGTACAGGAGCAAGGATGTCTTGCTGCAGTTGTACAAGGCCTTGGTGAGACCACACCTTGAGTATTGTGTGCAGTTTTGGTCGCCTTATCTGAGGAAGGATGTTCTTGCCATGGAGGGAGTGCAGCGAAGATTCACCAGACTGATACCTGGGATGGCAGGAATGACGTATGAAGAGAGATTGGGTCGATTAGGCTTATATTCGCTCGAGTTTAGAAGAATGAGAGGGGATCTCATTGAAACTTATAAAATTCTAACAGGACTAGACAGACTAGATGCAGGAAGGATGTTCCCGATGGCGGGGGAGTCCAGAACCAGGGGTCACAGTCTAAGGATAAGGGGTAAACCATTTAGGACTGAGATGAGGAGGAATTTCTTCACCCAGAGAGTGGTGAACCTGTGGAATTCTCTACCACAGAAGGCAGTTGAGGCCAATTCATTAAATATATTCAAGAAGGCGTTAGATATATTTCTTAAGGCTAAAGGGATCAAGGGATATGGGGAGAAAGCAGGGACAGGTTACTGAATTTGGATGATCAGCCATGATCTCATTAAATGGCGGAACAGGCTCGAGGGGCCGAATGGCCTACTCCTGCTCCTATCTTCTATGTAAGAAGACATAGACAGGCTGGTGAAATGGGCGGACACGTGGAAGATTAAATTTAACACAGAAAAGTGCAGAGTGATACATTTTGGTAGGAAGAACGAGGCGAGGCAATATAAACTAAACGGTACAATCCTAAAGGGAGTGCATGAACAGAGAGACCTGGAGGTATAGGTACACAAATCGTTGAAGGTGGCAGGGCAGGTTGAGAAAGCGGTTAAAAAAGCATACAGGATACTGGGCTTCATAAATAGAGGCATAGAGTACAAAAGCAAGGAAGTTATGATGAACCTTTGTAAAACACTAGTTTGGCCTCAACTGGAGTATTGTGTCCAATTCTGGGCACCGCACTTTAGGAAGGATGTGAAGGCCTTAGAGAGGGTGCAGAAAAGATTTACGAGAATGATTCCAGGGATGAGGGACTTCAGTTACGTGGATAGACTAGAGAAGCTGGGGTTGTTCTCCTTAGAGCAGAGAAGGTTGAGAGGAGATTTGATAGAGGTGTTCAAAATCATGAGAGGTCTAGACAGAGTAGATAGAGAGAAACTGTTCCCATTGGCGGAAGGGTCGAGAACCAGAGGACACAGATTTAAGGTGATTGGCAAAAGAACCAAAGGCGACATGAGGAAAAACTTTTTTATGCATCGAATGGTTAGGATCTGGAATGCACTGCCTGAAAGGGTGGTGGAGGTAGATTCAATCGTGGCTTTCAAAAGGGAATTGGATAATTATCTGAAGGAAAGAAATTTGCAGGGCTACGGGGAAAGGGCGGGGGGAGTGGGACTAGCTGAAGTGCTCTTGCAAAGAGCCGGCACGGGCTCGACAGGCCGAATGGCCTCCTTCTGTGCTGTAACCATTCTATGATTCTATGATTCTATATCAGAGTTAAATCTCACTCCTAACAATATAACTTTCAGGATAGAATTTTCATCTGTACAGATGCGAGCATTCAATTTGCTGTGAATTCCATTTTCACCTTATTCATATGGGCAAATTGGACACCATATTGAATACTAAAACAAGCACTCAACGTTCCTTAACTTTTCACTGTATGCGTTGTGTTTCTTTAAGTAGTAGCAGTGGGGTCAGTGTACAACATTTTACCTCTGAGGAAAGTGCATGCATAGATAGGCTCTGCTGTCGTCGTGCTTTTTAAGCCAACGAGTAAAAGGAATAGTTATAAAATAGTGACAAATAGAGTTTACTCTTCAAAGAGATCAGAGCCCTGCGGTCAACTCCTCCTCCTGTCCCCTTCCTGGATCTTCAGAACCAAACGTTGTCCCTTTGTAAAAAGGAGGGAATGATCATATACCTCAGCACATGCTCAGTTCTGACAGTCCTTGCCTGCAAAGGACAAATAGAGTGCAAAACTGGTTGTATTTTCTCCTGTACTCATTTAAAAAAGAGGTGCGCAGCAAACAGTGCCACGAGCAGGGATGGTAACCAGTACATTTGTGCAGAAGTTGTAGATGAAACGGCCTGTAATTTTGTACACAGGAGATTGCTCCTCTCTCGGGTTTTACCCCAGCCTCTGACTCTGCAGGAACCACATGTGGTGAATTTTATTGCCGGGTAACTGCGGCTGAACAGCTAACTAGAATTGGGCCAAAATTAATTGAACGTGATATCACGGGGCTTGCTAATATGTTTGTAATTAGTGGATTTATTTCACAAAGAAGATTGCCTTTTCGGGGAGTCCAGTGCATTGATTTCAGCCAGGACGGAAATTTGACTCGATGAGTTCTTTCTTAATTTACAGGTGAAACTTTGGGTTTGTATAGGATGCGGGTTAGTAAAATAAGTGCTCACATCACAGACCAATCTGAGTTTGGCTATGGACTACGAGATACCGACATTTTTGTTTCCTAAAGTTGATGGGCCTATTAATATGAAGTTTAACTTATCTGGGGTGAATGTTAAATAGAGTATTTAAGCAGTGTAATAAATATGATTAAGTAATGCACTTACATTCGCTCTGCAAACATAAATCAAACCCTTGTAGCTGCTTTGAGGGAGTTCCCTGTGGAGCCCTCGCTTTTACATTGATACATTCTTTGCCAACTAATCAGTGCTTTCGCCACAGGGCATTCTTTCAGATGTGTTTTTTTGGACCAAATATCTGGGACAAAAGTGCCAGCCCGATCTTAAGACACTCCGCTGTAGTAAAATGCACTGTATCACAGGCCAGATTATTAATGTGCAGAAATCCCAGGTGACTGTCAGCTCTGCTGCAGGGTCACATTATCTGGGCCATGGAGACACGATCAGATTCCTCCACGTTCCCACATCCTGACCTGATTCATCTTCTAGTGGCCTTCCTTTATTTCAGTCCGCTCTCTGAGGAGTTGCCCGTGGTGACATCCTTGAACCAGGAGGCAAAAGGTTGACACAACAGAGGCAAGTTTTCAATTGTAATGTTTCTTTTAAAAAAAAATAACAGTACAGATGGCTAACCTGCTCTTATAACCCCTGTGCTGGGTAGTGTCTGGTGCTGAATGAAGTGAGCTGAAAAATGCATGCACCATTCCTGCACTGTTGAAAGTTTAGATTATATTTAAATTACATCTGCAACTGTATTGTTTTGTCGCTGTTCCTGCTGCATGTCACGATAATCATCCAATACTTTGGGATTACATCAGCAAAGGCCGTGCTAAAGTTAGTTCATTCCTAATAATTATACAGCTCCGTCCATGTCTCCAGCTCTGTGTGCCTTGGTCAAGAATAATTTTTTCAGAAGGCAGGAGGGTGGGTGGGGAGGGGAGCAGATTTATTTCTGAAAGCGGTTGCAGTGCTAACAGGAGAAAATACGAGTTCCCTGCAAATACTGAATACTGTGTGGAAAGAATGCCTGAAAGGTTGGGATTACAGCTGTGAAAAAGGTACACGGTCGGGGTGCCAACCCTCCAGAATTGTCCTGCTATCTCCAGGAATTCAGAGTAATCTGCTCGACACTGCAACCCGGGAGAAAAATCACCCGGAAAATTTGTGTGTCATTTTTAAAAATGTCTTTCGACACTTTTGTTTATTAGTTATAAAAATATTAGAGACGAGAGAAAAGGCTATTTGACCGAGTGAGGCGGGTGACCGTGTGATGAAACTTCCAGGAATACGTGCTACCAGAGCTGGCAATCCGAGTACAGGGTAACAGAAACCGAGAGAAGCAGATCCCGATTAAATGCCGTTTTTTACTCCCTGCTCTAATACAGACAGACAAGACACTAAACATTTTATCAAAACAAAGGAAAATAGGTCTCAGTTAACTAAATTTTCCCATATCCCATCTCAGGTATGTAATAGCCTTCTGCCTGATATATATGCAGATAGTTTCAGTCAGTGAAAGCAGAGATAAGTAACAGCAATCTTCAAACGTAATGTTGTTCGTTTATCCAATCTATCTGGATGTTGCGACTGGTGACATTGCAGTTAAGTAAAAAATGTTCTTCACAATATCCTCTCGGATTGTATAGAATGCTGGCTGTGCCATTAAGCAGCTTTCTACACGCAATTTGGGTTATATTTAAAGCTACCATGTGTCAAATTGTAAAAGTAATTCGTAAACAGTGCTGCCACTGAGTTCAACCCTCCTTTTTAAAATTCCCATTCTGTGGAACTGAGCAGACACTTCAGGGACTGAAGATATATTTTTGCAGACTGGATGCTCGGTGCAGGAAGTCCTGTTCGCCCCCAAGTGTGCATCGAGCACCAGGAAGTCTGCTGCCTGCTCAAGGTCTACTTGATTGGGGTCATTTTGTTCAAACGGACAAGCTTGAAAAGGTTTGTTTGACAAATACAACACAAAAAAAAAATCACATGCGCACTGGGTAAGAAGATGTAGTATATGATCGGTAAGAGACAACCTTTTAGTGAGAGCTAAATTAATCTGAGTAACAAGGAATAACACAAAAAAAAATAGAAAAAGCTGGAGGCACACAGCATGCCGATCAATGTCTTAAAGAGGAAGACAGGCTAACATTTCAGGTCCGATGCTTCATCAGAACTCTAAAGCTATATTTTTTTAATTCTTATAGTTATGGCTCCTAGTGTTGGGCCATAACTATAAGAATTTATACACCATCCTGGCTTGGAAATATATCGCCGTTCCTTTATAGTTGCTGGGTCAAAATCCTGGAACTCGCTACCTAATCACCACACGGACTGCAGCGGTTCAAGAAGGCAGCTCACCACCACCTTCTCAAGCGCAATTAGGGATGGGCAATAAATGCTGGCCTTGCCAGCGACGCCCACATCCCGTGAATGAATAAATTAAAAAAACACTATCTACCTGAAGCTTCCGTCAAGTCGGATTATATACAGGGTCATTATTGCAGGAATTATACTTTTTTGAAACTGTTCGAGAAAAAAAAGAAAGGTAGAGTACTGTGCACAGTTCTAGTCTCCAGATGATAAAAAGGTTATCGAGAAACTGGAGAAGGTGCAAAAAAGATTTACAAGGATGATACCAGAACTGAGAGGTTATACCTATCAGGAAAGATTGCACAGGCTGGGACTCTCTAGAAAAGAGAAGCCTGAGAGGTGACCTGACAGAGGTCTTTAAGATTATGAAAGGGTTTGGTAGGGTAGATGGAGAGAAATGTTTCCACTTGTGGAAGAGACCAAAACTAGGGGCCATAAATATAAGATAGTCACTAATAAATCCAATAGGGACTTCAGAGAGACTTCTTTCTCCAGAGAGTGGTTAGAATGTGGAACTCGCTACCACAAGAAGTAGTTGAGGTGAATAGCAGAGATGCATTTAAGGGAAAGCTAGATATACACATGAGGGAGAAAGGAATGGAAGGTTATGCTGATAAAGTTAGATGAAGAGGGGTGAGAGGAGGCTCGTGTGGAGCATAAACACCGGCATAGACCAGTTGGGCTGAATGGCCTGTTTCTGTGCTGTACATTCTGTGTAATTCTATGTAATTCTTAAGAAAGTTATGGCAGACTACCTTGCCATTTTTAATATAACTGAATTCGGCGCACAAAATCTCTGGCTGAAATATTCCCGCTGTCGTGCGTGTGGGATTGGAGGTGGGTAGGGAGTAACAGTCGCAAAAAATGGGAGCACGTCGGGAACCCGCCATCATTCCGCCTCCTCACACCTTTAACTCGGGCGCATTTGCCAGTGCGGCAACGACCCGAACGGCAGAGGCAGGCGACCTAATTTAACTCATTAATACCTTGTTGTCAGACCCTTAACAGTGTTTTGAACCAGACCTTTAGAATTTCACTGGATGACCACGGGAATCACGCAGCTTGGGAACCATGTCTGTCAAGCTGAGGCGGAAGCTCTGTGGCCATTGACTGAGGTCATTACTGCAGAGCATGGAAAGCACAATAAATACTCCCACATGACACTGGCTTACTTATCTAAGCGAAAGGATCTTGCTGAGTGCATTTTGAGCACAGATTTAGGTGTCCATAGTTTGCAAGTCTTTTCTGCAACTTCGGAAGCCACTCTCACCTCATTGCTACTAACTATCACACCACTGACAGATTGCTTCTCTGATCTCTACTTGACCTGCCATCTATTACATCCATGCTGTTTATACTGTCTCACCTTGATCCTTAGAATCAGACCAAGATGAGCCCCAACACCAGCAGCAGCAACACCACCAACAACCTTCTCCTCAACGACCTGATGCTCCACAGGTTAAGAGTGCATCAGCGCAGGGCTGCACCGCGTCAGAGGCAATACTCCCAACACAGGGTATGCAGGCAGAGGATGAGCTTCCTCAACATGACTGAGCAGCAGTGCCAAAGGAGGCTCAAGCTATCGCACCAGGTCATCACAGACATTTGCAGTTTGCTGGAGCAAGACCTGCAGCACAGAGGACCTGGTGGACATGCCTTACCAGTGGCTGTCAAAGTCACCAGCGCCCTCAACTTCTTTTCTCAGGCTCCTTCCAGGGATCTGCAGCAGACATTTGCGGCATCTCGCAGTCGGCTGCCCACAAATGCATCACACAGGTCACCGATGCCATGTTTGACATGTCAGCCAATTATATCAACTTTGCCGCTGATGAAGCCAGTGTTACTGAGCGCGCTGGGCTTTGTCGCTTCCCATGGGCGCAGGGCATCATCGACTTCACACATGTGGCCATCAGGGCACCCCATCATCATCCAGGAGTGTTTGTCAACCACAAGGGCTTCCACTCCCTCAATGTGCAGCTGGTCTGCAACCATAGGAAGATCATCATGCATGTGTGCAACAAATTCCCTGGAAGCTGCCATGACTCTTTTGTACTGCGCCAGTCCACTCTCCCTCAGCTCTTCACTCCTCCAAACAGACTTTGCAGCTGGCTGCTTGGAGACAGGGGCTATCCACTGAAGACGTGGCTCATGACACCCCTGAGGAAGCCAAGTACTGAGGCCGAGGAGAGGTTTAATGAAAGTCACATCTCCACCAGATGTGTCATAGGGCAAACAATAGGCATGCTGAAGATGTGCTTCAGATGTCTTGTCAGATCTGGAGGAACACCAGCCAGGGTCTCCAGAATCGGCGTCGTCTGCTGCGCCCTGCACAACATAGCGCAGCAACAAAGTTTAGCGCTGCATGAGGAGCAAATCGCTGAGTGCACAACCTCTTCAGAGGAGGGGTAGGAGGAGGAGGAGGAGCACTCTCTGGAAGATGAAGAGGAGGAGCAGGAGGAACCTAAGGTCCAGATGCCAGCAGCACCCGAGCACATTGCTGCCTGGGAGGCCAGGGATGGCCTCATCATGGCCAGATTTACTTAACTTCCTGCATTACACCCCTATGGCTGCCAGATTCCCCCCCAACAACACCATAAAGCATCCGTTCAATGACCAAACCATTCCTTTCATACTGACACCCATTGCTGGAGGTAACGTTATGTCTCACCATTCACTTCAACTCACTAAGCCACTTCCAACGTAGCAGACAAAAATGGGAATGACCGGAAAGTGCTGAAAATAAATAGTTTTATATGTGACATAACAGTAACGAAACCTAAACAAAAACACTTCTTTAAACACCCATGTGCTTACCCTTGTGCATCTACTTCTGTGTCATCTTTCGCTTACGCCTGCTTCTACGAGGTGAAACCCCTGTGGATTCAGCAGTGGTAGAGGCAGGCTGCTCACGTCCCTGCTGTGACTGCGTCAACACTTTTGGTAGATGTCCTCTGGGTTTTGGAGCCTGTGATGGCCCCGCTAAAGCCTGCTGCTCCTGCGACTGTGCAGGGCCAGACTCGGCCATCGCGATCCGAGGAGGCATCTGGGGCTCTGACCAAGGGGGAGGCAACGGGGGAGAAGTGTGAGCACTTTGAGAGGAGCCCCCACTTCCAGTTCCCCTCTCACCATCATCCTTCTCATGGGCCACCTGGACTTCCCTGCTAGCAAGGAGCTGGAGAATATCTTGCTGCACAACAGTGGGGCGATGAGGACTATGTTGCCATCCTTCCTAGAGAGGAGATCTATGAGCCTCTGCCATCTGTTTTCCATAGATAGCATGTGCTCATGTTGTGATATCTTGAGACACAGCATATATATACAACAGCACAACTGTAAGTTTTCCAAAATTTGCAGATCCCCAAAACCTAAGGAAAAAGGACTTTGGAACTACCTCAGAGTGATAATATTGTATTTGGGCCTAACCTAAGAGACTGTAAGACCAAAACCCAAGTTTTGGCATTTTAAAAACATGTCTGGGCCTGTAAAGGGAGAAAAGGCTGCGAGAGAAGGTGGGTTCAAACTCTGTAAAAGCAGTTTTTGGGTATTGCAGTTAATTGCAATGTCTGGGGAACCGGGATGACCTCACTCAAAGCCCCAGCAAGCATTAACATTTTGACAATAGACCCTAGGAGAAGACAGTCCCACACAAAACAACAGGTCCCATCAAACCGATTACAGGGCCCATCAAAAAACATGCATAATACAAATCGCGCAGGACCATTCTATAGAAAAGACCGAGTCCAGCCTAGAAACCAAAAACATGAGGACAATTCAAACTCTGATTAAACAACAGATCGACAGGATGGAGCTATCCTGAAACCACTTCACACATTTACAAAATCAGTTAACACGCTAGTAAAGTCGTTACTGTTAACGAGGCCTCCAAAAATCGTACAAAGGATTTGATTTGGTTCTGATTAGGAAGCTTCAATTAGTATAATTGAAAGGCTGTTTTCTAAAGAAGACAGTTCAGTAAAAAGGGAGTTCTCCAGTTCTCCAGTAAAACAGTTCAAGTTCAACAGAAGGCAGTTCTGCAGTTTCGAGTTCAATTGAAAGCCTGTTTTCAGCAGAAGTGAGGGCTGGAGTTACAGAGTTCAGGAGAAGCAAAGAGAAGGCAGTTCCACAGTTCTGCAAGAAGACAGTTACAGTTCTGCAAGAAGGCAGTTCCACAGCTCGGAAGAAGACAGTTTAAACAGAGGCAGAGTTCAACAGAAAGAAGTTCAACAAAGAAGGCCAACAGCTCCAGAAGCAGGCCGACATGCAAGAAGAAACCAGAGCAACAGTTCCAGTGACCATCAGACACCTCGCGGCAACAAGGGCCTTACGAAAACTTTTACTCAAAAGACTCTAAACCCTAACTCTCAACTGTCAAGGATTCGTTTGGTGAGCATTATCCCTGGTTCTCCAGAGTCCAACCTAGCTAGTGAAGTGGGATTGGGAGGGGTGAAGTATTCTTTTAATGTTATTTCCCTCGCTTGTACCGAAGTGTTCCCCACCTTTAGAGTGTTAAGAGTGTTTGTGTTGTGTTTTACTTTTCTTGAATAAAGATCAAAGTTCTTTCATCAAACTCAGTTGTCCGCTGCACCTTTTGTATCACAACCCCCAAATAAGTCAGGGTCTAGAACCAAGGGAATGGGAGCGATTCGAACCACTCAGAAGTCAGAGGTGAAGCTGACACAAAACACCACCCCCTACACAACATGGCTTCTGGTAAGAACTGTACTGCATATGGCTTTATTATTATATACATCAGTATATAATAACCGCTTGATTGGCACCCCATCCACCACATTAAACATTCACTCCCTCCACCACCAGCGTACCGTGGCTGCAGTGTGTACCATCTACAAGATGCACTGCAGCAACTCACCAAGGTTTCTTCGGCAGCACCTCCCAAACCTGCGACCTCTTCCACCTAGAAAAACAAGAGCAGCAGGCACATGGGAACACCACCCAAGTTCCCCTCCAAGTCACACACCATCCTGACTTAGAAGTATATCGCCGATCCTTCATCGTCGCTGGGTCAAAATCCTGGAACTCCCTCCCTAACAGCACTGTGGGAGTACCTTCACCACACGGACTGCAGCGGTTCAAGAAGGCGGCTCACCACCACCTTCTCAAGGGCAATTAGGGATGGGCAATAAATGCTGGCCTTGCCAGCGACGCCCAGATCCCATAAACAAATAATAAAAAAAGTAGTCCACCAGATGGCTCTATTACACATGTGAGTGGCGCATTTGCTGCTCCATGCAGGTTGGCCATCCTTTCCATGGAAGATCATATCGTCCCCATTGCCTGCGACATGGTGCTGCTCGTGTTGGAGATGGACTTCTCCATTGTCTGCCCATTTGCAGACATCGCGGTCGCAATACCTGTCAGAGCCTCCTGCACTCTTGCTGCGCCTCCAGGTCGCCGACTTTCTGGGTGGCACCCGAGGCTCAGCGTCTGCATGCAGCTGAGCAGAGCTGGGAGCATCCTGCGCCCTCCGGCGAGGAGCCTCCACTGCTGTCCCTGTCTCCACCATCTGCTCTTGCTCACTTGTGACTTTTGAGACACCAGGTGACAAGACTACTCTATGTCGTGTAGGACCCACCGAGGTGTGCGTATTTGAGCTGGTGCTGGGTGCGCATTGGTCTGATGACGGTGCGCCCTCAGAGGCAGGAGGCTCCGCTGAGGAATCATCTTCCTCTTCCGGCTGGACTGTGGTGGGGGTGGGGGGGGGGGGGCGGGGGGAGGCTCTTGATGGACCTGTGGGAGACTAAAGAGATGAGTTAGAAATGTTATATAATGAATGGATACAGATACAATTATGCACATGATGAACATTCACTGGCTGCTGACATCAGTCACCATATGAGTGACTGCTGTATGCCATGTGGCTGTATGAGATGTAATTCTGTCACCAGGTTGCTGGGAGGTCCCCCTCTCTCTGTCTCCCACCGCCAGCAGCTCCGCAACTCCTGACACCTCCAGGGCGACCTCGTCTGCTGCTGTCAAAGTGGCGAAGGATGGAGGGCCACCTCCAGTTCTCTCCTTCAGGAGGAAAAGAGAAGTTTGAGTGAGAGTGATGGCTTGAGTGTAAGGAATGTGTGGGTTACATCTGTAGAGGGTGACTATGAGGGAGTGGGGTGGCAATGCCAAAGTGCTAATGCCAAATGGCTTCCTTGTGTGGTGTTAGTTCATATGATTGCATTAGGATGAGGGTGAGGGTGAGGGGTGGCTCATCAGAGGGGATGTGAGTATGTAGATAGAGAGAGAGGGATGGGTAGACGTGCAAGGTATGTTGGTGTGAGTCATGATGTGCAGGAGTAGGCTTGGGAAGGCAGAGTGATGGGGATGTGATGAGAGGCACCGCAGGATGAAGTTGAGTGTGGCTTTGTACCCACCTTTCCTGATCTCCTGAGATCATTGAAGCATTTACGACACTGCACCAGGTCCTCCTCACCACATCCTTGCTGTTCACCTCCTCTGCTATATCCAGCCAGGCTCCTGGGGAGGTCTCTTGCACCCATCAGCAGGGAAGAGGACCTCCCTGCGTGCTCTGACTCCCTCCACAAGAATATGTAGGGAGTCATCTGTAAACAGTGCAGCCCTCTGTCTTTGTGAAGCCATCTCTGCAGGGCTGAGCAATAACCAGATGGTGATATATCTTCCCTGTACACTCCTAGATGAACCTTTAAATGCAATGTGGCCAAGGCTGCTTTACATATCCCCGCTGGAAATGAGTCATCGATGACGTCATCAGACCCGCACCATTTAATAGGGCCGGGTAACGCAAAGACCTGCCTTAATAGACGCCGTTAACGGAAAGTCGCTCTGAGGAGCGGGATGATAAAAAGAACGCGGTTACGACCCACCACGCCGACCGCCCGGGTAATGAAAATTCCGGCCTCTGACTTACAAAACATTTTGCAAGGACATGGGCCTTTTAACGGTGCCCTCAGATTCTAACCTTTACCTTAGAGTGCAGGTCAAATCAGAATTACAACCCCTTTGATTCCAAAAGATGAAAAGTAATAAAGTGGAGGAAATTCAGACAGGAAATTAAATTAATTTCCCATGGGTCATTCAAATCAATCATTTTGCTTTTGAAATTAGAACAGATTTTCTTCTAGCAGCAAATATATTATTTGGAAAAAGATCCTTTAAAATTCTTCCCATTCACGACAGAATTGATTCTGCTTTGATTCTGCCCAGGATTGTGGAGGACAGACTCTCCATGTGAACTGCAGCTGGAAGCCTCGCACTTCCTCCATCAGAAATAACTTCATTATGTAGGAAATGTTTTCTAGTCACGGGAAATTGTGGCAGGAAAAGCTAACATCTGGCCATCTGCTGCTTGGCCCACTGATAACATCATCCAGAGTGTGAATTTTCTGGCACCGGCTGCTGCTTAAAAGAATATTGTGAAGCATTAATTTTTCTGATACCACATCTAGTGGAGTTTGAATCTGTTTTTATAGATTGTATCACAGTCTGAAAATTGGCACAGACTAGGCTTTATATAGTGAACACCAAAAAGCACCAATCAGGAGCCGTGTTTGCCTCTGAGCACACAGTATCCACGGGCTCCGGGATTCCAGAGTTGCATAACTTGTTGTGGCATTGTGGGTAATTCTCAGAATGTGGTATTTTGGGGATTATGGGTCATGATCAAAAAAAAAGTTTTATTCATTCATGGGATGTGGGCGTCACTGGCAATGCCAGCATTTATTACCCATCCCTAAATGTGCCTGAAAAGATGGTGATGAGCCACCTTCTTGAACCTGCTGCAGTCCATGTGGTGAAGGTACTCCCACAGTGCTGTTAGGGAGGGAGTTCCAGGATTTTGACCCAGTGACAATGAAGGAACAGTGATATATTTCCAAGTCAGGGTGGTGTGTGACTTGGAGGGGAACTTGGAGGTGGTGGTATTCCCATGTGCCTGCTGCCCTTGACCGTCTAGGTGATAGAGGTGCTGTCAAAGAAGCCTTGGCGAGTTGCTGCAGTGCATCTTTTAGATGGTACACATTGCAGCCATGCTGCGCTGATGGTGGAGGGAGTGAATGTTTAAGGTGGTGGATGGAGTGCCAATCAAGCGGGCTGCTTAGTCCTGGATGGTGTCGAGCTTCTTGAGTGTTGTTGGAGCTGCACTCATCCAGGCAAGTGGAGAGTATTCCATCACACACCTGGGAATGTGGTGTTTTGGGGGATTGTGGGTAATTCTCAGAATGTAGTATGCTGGGGATTGTGGGTAATTCTCAGAATGTGGTATCCTGGGGGATTGTGGGTATTTCTCAGAATGTGGTATCTGGGGATTGTGGGTATTTCTCAGAATGTGGTATCCTGGGGGATTGTGGGTAATTCTCAGAAAGTGGTATCCTGGGGGATTGTGGGTAATTCTCAGAATGTGGTATCCTGAGGGATTGTGGGGAATTCTCAGAATGTGGTATCCTGGGGGATTGTGGGGAATTCTCAGAATGTGGTATCCTGAGGGATTGTGGATAATTCTCAGAATGTGGTATCCTGGGGGATTGTGGGTAATTATCAGAATGTGGTATCCTGGGGGATTGTGGGCAATTCTCAGAATGTGGTATCTTGGGGGATTGTGGGTAATTCTCAGAATGTGGTTTCCTGGGGGATTGTGGATAATTCTCAGAATGTGGTATCTTGGGGGATTGTGGGTAATTCTCAGAATGTGGTATCCTGGGGGATTGTGGGTAATTCTCAGAATGTGGTTTCCTGGGGGTTTGTGGGTAATTCTCAAAATGTGGTATCCTGGGGGATTGTGGCTCATTCTCAGAAGGTGGTATCCTGGGGGATTGTGGGTAATTCTCAGAATGTGGTATCCTGGGGGATTCTGGGTAATTCTCAGAATGTGGTATCCTGGGGGATTGTGGGTAATTCTCAGAATGTGGTATCCTGGGGGATTGTGGGTAATTCTCAGAATGTGGTATCCTGGGGGATTGTGGGTAATTCTCAGAATGTGGTTTCCTGGGGGATTGTGGATAATTCTCAGAATGTGGTATCTTGGGGGATTGTGGGTAATTCTCAGAATGTGGTATCCTGGGGGATTGTGGGTAATTCTCAGAATGCGGTTTCCTGGGGGTTTGTGGGTAATTCTCAAAATGTGGTATCCTGGGGGATTGTGGGTAATTCTCAGAATGTGGTATCCTGGGGGATTGTGGGTAATTCTCAGAATGTGGTATCCTGGGGGATTGTGGGTAATTCTCAGAATGTGGTTTCCTGGGGGATTGTGGGTAATTCTCAGAATGTGGTATCCTGGGGGATTGTGGGTAATTCTCAGAATGTGGTTTCCTGGGGGTTTGTGGGTAATTCTCAAAATGTGGTATCCTGGGGGATTGTGGCTCATTCTCAGAAGGTGGTATCCTGGGGGATTGTGGGTAATTCTCAGAATGTGGTATCCTGGGGGATTCTGGGTAATTCTCAGAATGTGGTATCCTGGGGGATTGTGGGTAATTCTCAGAATGTGGTTTCCTGGGGGATTGTGGATAATTCTCAGAATCTGGTATCCTGGGGGATTGTGGGTAATTCTCAGAATGTGGTATCCTGGGGGATTGTGGGTAATTCTCAGAAGGTGGTTTCCTGGGGGTTTGTGGGTAATTCTCAAAATGTGGTATCCTGGGGGATTCTGGGTAATTCTCAGAATGTGGTATCCTGGGGGATTGTGGGTAATTCTCAGAATGTGGTATCCTGGGGGATTGTGGGTCATTCTCAGAATGTGGTATCCTGGGGGATTCTGGGTAATTCTCAGAATGAGGTATCCTGGGGGATTGTGGGTAATTCTCAGACTGTGGTATCCTGGGGGATTGTGGGTAATTCTCAGACTGTGGTATCTTCAGCCACTTTCCACAGGATCTGCTTTTTTTAAATCGCTGATTGAAACCAAATACATTTTAAATGGTGTGCAGTTTCTCAGAGTGACTGACCTTCCTGCCCACGCTCGGTAAGATGAGTAAAAAAGCTCTGATAAATTGAAGCTTGGAGCCTGGATGCTCATGTCCTAGTGACCTCAGCATTCAGCTGACACAGTGTGTGCACTGAAAGAGCTTGTACTACTGATGGATAAAAGAAGAGGCTGAGACAGCTGAAGATACAGAGAAATCTTCCCCAACAGTCGCTTTTGCTGCAATTTAACCACCTTCCAAAATATCCCTTCTGATTTTTGCCCAAGTAACTGGAACATTTAACAGTATTCAATGACAAAAGTAAAGAGAATTGAATTAGTGATTATACAGAAAGTTTTGTTTTCTTTGGTCACACAATTAGAAAAAGTAGGAGAGGAGCATCATTTTACCAACGTTATATGAATTTCATGGTCTATAAATAATTGTGATTTTGGTTAATTTAGTTTCTGAATTAATGCTACAGATTGTGTAAATTTATTCTTCACATCATCCATTTTTGATGTGATTTAGTTTTACACTCACCTTTCCTGATCTAATGAGATCATTGAAGCGTTTCTGGCACTGCACCAGGTCCTCCTCACCACATCCCTGCTGTTCACCTCCAGTGATTGCGTATAGGGATGTGTGGTTTATGCACTCACACAGGTGACCTCTTTGCCTCTCTTCTCTGAGTTCTGGCTCCTGAAGAAAAGTCAATAAAGTTGAAAACGTACACCGGGCCACAGCTCAGCTGGCATCCATCATCAATGCGGGGTTCAAGTCTGGACCAACATCTATGTTGGTGCTGAATATAAACTTAGTACAGTTATGAACTTGGATGTCCCATTTTTAAATTTCCTCACTGACTTTCAGGGATGGACAAGGAGCTCCCCATTACTTAGAATTTATAGATGGCGTAAACGAAGTTGCTTTGTGACATGTTTTATCCTGACTTCCCATTGGTTTTCTGAAGGAGGTGCATATTTTACATTGAATATGTTTCCCTACATCTACTCCTTTTGAGTGTTAGCTTGGCTCAGTCGATAACACCTTTATCTATGCGTCAAGAGGTAATGAGTTCAAGCCCCATTCCAGGACTTGAGAGCATAATCTAGGCTAATATTCCAATGGAATAGTGTACTGCTGGAGGTGCCATCTTTCAGATGAGACATTAAACCAAGGCCTTGTCTGCCTGTCCAGGGGGAAGTTAATGTTCCCTTACTATTACTGGAAGAAGAGGAGGGAGCTCTCCTGTTTTCTCCAGCAACAGTTGTCCAGCCTCAGTTTTTCCTCCAGCTATATGATGAATAAACCTTTATTGTGATGAAATACAGGACAGCTTTATGAATGCCATCTTGATAATCCAAACATCGGTTTAACATCTCATCCAAAAGACAGCACCTCCGAAAAGTGCAGCGCTCCCTCAGTAATGCACTGAAGAGAGCCAAGATTTTGTGCTCAAGTCTCTGGAGTGGACTGTGAACTCACAACCTTCTGCCTCAGAGGCAACAGTGCTACCACTTAGCCATGGCTAGCACTGTAGGTGGGATTAGAATCAACCTTGGTGAGAACAGGTTGGTGTTAAAGAACATTAGGGTAAATTTACGGATGCTGTACTTGAAGGGAGCATGGGTAGGAGATAGAGCTACAACACTGTAATGCTGATTCTCTGTCTCGGGCTTTTTTTCAAGCACTGCTCCCTGCTGGGAGTGCGTGAATTTATTGTCTTTAGAAATTTCAATTTTCCAAAGAAGCTTGGCATTCCTGACATATGGTTAACCTATTCAGAGAATCAAAAATTGCAATTCAGTGCAATCTTCACAATAATGGTTTTGAAGAGACTTCAAAGACTTAATGTGGACATTTATATTCTTGCAGCTTACCAGCTTGAAATTCTTTAAAAAGACAACAGCAGTAATGGAAATATCCAGCCGCCTTGCTCTCAGCACCAACTGGAATCATCATGAGTTAATACCATTGCTAGAGTATTGCATTGGCCCGGGTTTTGCGGTTGTAATAACCGCAAAACTGTCAGCGTTCGCTGTTATTAACCTGTGAAACAGCGACTTCTGGCGTCCACACACGCGCAGTTAAACGTGGAAATCCAGAAGTTGCTGGCAGTGATTCCCTGCTCCTCCACTGTTGAAGACCCCACAGACAGCAATCTTTGAGAAATCACTGAAGTGACAAGAACTTCCCTTTTTATGCTGTAATACCGTTGTTAAAAGCTCCCAAAAAAGCCTTGTTCAATGAGGTGTAACTTTTTTTTAACAGCATACTAAGTCATAATTACTGCTGAACAATCTCTCTGGTCCTGAAAACCTAATTTTATATTTGTGGGATGTCAAATTTTTCCATTATGATAAAAATTCCATATTTTTTAATATATATTTTTTTTTTAAGTTTGTTTCAGCTTCTACCTTAATCCCATGTGTATGTCCCAATCTTTAATTTGTTCTCTGAAAAATTTATAAAAAGTGAAGGATAATCACTGCGTTTTATTTCCTGGTTTGCTGTCTGAGAACTCTTCAATGTGATTGGTTACTCAGCCTGCTTGACGCTGGACGCTGGGGATCCCCTAGACTTGGCGCCAGAATCAAACTAACATCGGGAAAGGCGAAATCCACGCCACAGAGATCTTTAGATCTTTATGGGCAGCTTTCTTTGAGGTCAGCGGCGAGTGCCATCACTTTGCCACTGACCGCAAAATCCGGACCAAAGTTGTTTTAAGATTTTTATAATGTTTGTGCTGCCTGTCGCCTTCACCAACAAGGCCTCACTGAATTGTTCGGACAGCAGTTGGGAATTTAGGATTTAGAGTTTCCTGGTTTGGGTTCTCTTGAGTTCAGTTGGTTTGAGTCAGTTCCTATTGAATTGAAACAGATTGTTCTGTTCATCCCTGGATACCATTGTCATAGTAATTACAAACTGAACTTTTAACTTACAACGATTAGCTTTTTAGGCTATTACAAAGCATTCCAATATTTATGCTTGCTAATGTCATCTGGGAAGGTAAAGGTTTATTCAAGACTCTTGAGATAATATAATACAGATCAATAAATCTAATAAAGCAGCCGAATCTCTGCAGACCCTCTCCAGTGACTTCTTTTGTACTGCATTGTCCTGCGTGATGAGAGCATTGAATTAATTTCATGTGACAAGACGGAGAGAGTTGAGAAGCCAAAGGTTGTAAGTGAAAAATGATATAGACTCGGTCGTTTTTCTTCTTGCCAACATCAAGGGTTGAGAAAAATCAATGTAGTAAGCAGTCATTGTCCTGTATGACAAATCATCTTCTAAATTTCTATCTGCACAGGCTCATAGATGCTGACCCTGTAGATATATGTACTTAAAGGATCATTTTTATGAAATGACAGTGTGAGTTCTTGGTGTTTGAAGGATTGTATTAGTTCTTTCCAGTTAAAGAAATTGGTTTATATTTAATGAGTAAAGCTTGCAGCTTCAGTGGTAGAACTAAAGCCAATTTCTTTGCCCCCTGCTACAGTTCGGGCTGTTGTCACCTTCAAGTTTCTCTGAGCGACCATATCCCATAGAAACTGAAATTTGCATCTTTTGCATTCTGTATTGCAGAATTAATATACCCCTTAATCTAACAATTAACCCTATTTGCAATAATTTGCCTCCTGGAATTTACAAACAATTCCTATTATATCTTGAGTTGCGCAAAAAATGGAATGTCATGTGCAACTTTGTACAGACTAAAAATAAATTATTGATAACAAAGAATGTCCAGAAGCATTTCATAACCAATGGATTACTTTTTTTAACAAAGACAGCAGACAATAATGAACCACAATGAATATAAGAGTTCTAGAAACAACCCGCAAGGGATTCTTTTACCCTTTCCACGCATCAAAATTTTTCCAGTGAAAAATAAAAAGACCAGCAAATATTTCTATCAGTAAACTTTTTCAGATGTCCCTTCCTGGTATACATAAAGCGACAGTCTCTCCTTCACTTGGGAAAGGGAGTAGGTTTATGGGGATTTTATAAACCCAGTGCTTATGGAGTTCCTCAGTCTGAGCAAATATCAAGGAAGAATTGATAAGCATAGCAAGATGTTCCAGTTTTAAACTGAAATGATGCTTTGGGAGATTGGCATATGAACACTTAGGGTAAATTTTCATTTTCACCGCATGGCCGGTACTCTGGTGGAGCAGATCACCCGTCCACTGCCGAACCTGCCCCATTCTCACTCCATTGAAATCAATGGAATGAAAATTAGTCGGGTTATCCACAGATTATCGCCCATGCAGTGAAGACAAAACTTTACCCCTTAATGTGTTCATCTGAAATCCCTCTCTCTGCTATTTTACCAGAGGCATTAACTGATTATTTTAAATAAGGTAAAACCATTATTAAAATATGAGAGAGGAATTTCAGACAAACACATTAAATACTAGGAACAAAAAGCAACGAATTGCAAATGCTGGAAATCTGAAACAAAAACCGCAAACTTTGGAAACACTCAGTATGTCAGGACTTTTTGGACCTTTTTAGGGCAGTTTAAAGAATTGTGTAAGGCAAGTATTGTGTTGCATATAACCATAAAACACACATGTCTAATATTAATCCATAATAAACTTCTAGAAAAAGCAACATCACTTTGATGCATGCATGGCACAGGGTCTGACATTTACATTTAACACTTCCACTTAACTAGCTGGTCTAATTCACAAAACAAAGGCAACAACCTCCCTTTTGGAATAGAGTAAAACCAATTACTTTTTTGATCCCTCTTTTTGAAAGATGTATCTTGTGATTTTTTTTCCGACACATATTCATTAAAAATACAACAGCACAAATGTTATTATTTCTGATACCCCTGGATTGTAAAAATATGATTTGAGCAATAAATTAAATGAGAATGTAGTAAGATTAAATTAGAACTCTGTAGAATAAAATAATTGAAGATAATTAAAGTTCTCAAATACTCCATTCCATTTTCCGAATTTTTCATTTGAGTTTTGTTTTGTAAAAGGTCTTAAGAGTAAAAAGAGGAACATATGTTACCCCTTCCTTCTCATAGCTGCTAATACAATTAAAACACCATGGTGTAATATATCTCTCTATCCTTCCTTAGCTCTCTTCAACTCTCTCTCTCTTGAACATGACCTGGCAAGCACTCCGACATCAGGAGCTTGATTTTCTATTTATCTAATGTTACCTTAGATCAAAATATAAGCCCTGATTTTTGACCGCCACCTGAAATTTCTGAAACAATAACTCCTCACCTATCTGCAAAATAATCTTTTGAAAAGTAGTTTGTGAAACAGTTCGTTGACTAAATATTTATTTCTTGAAGATGGTTAAAATGAAACCCAACTTCAGTGTTGTCACAGATCGCCAGTAATGATAACATAAATGGATCAGGTCCAACTACAGCCCATAACAGAGAACATAAGACACAACAAGACATTCTCCTGCAACCATGGCACTTCTTTGAAAACATGATCCTTTGCAATATCAAAGAATTAAGTGTCAAGGGTTCTGAATGTGGCTAAAGCTGATAATGTCAGGATAGCAAATAAGTTAAAATACAGATGGAGGGGAGATAGTGGAAGGAGACTGTTACACAACAGAATAAGAAAGAAAGAGTATTTGTATTTAGTGTTAGGAATATTTAGATAGTAGAATAAAATGGTATTTATGCCCCAAACATTGCTATGACAGGCCAACGAACGCCGCCCAGTATTAGCTTTTCCCTTAACCAATCAGATTGAAGGATTCTGAAATTAACAGCGCAAAGACTGAGAAGGAAGTGTAAATTAGAATGGGTGAATTCAATGACAAATCAGGTAGAGAAAGAGAAATAAACAGAGGGAAATAAAGATTGGATTAAAGAGAGAGAGAAAAGAGACAGAAAGAAAAAGTAAAAAAAATGTTTACATTTTAATTTTAAAATAATCTCCAGCAACAATTAAAACCTGAAGGAATGAGACTCCACACTTGTAATAGTTAATGTTCAATGCCAGAGAGTTTGACTGGCAGTAACTAACACTTATCACACCATTAAAAGGATACTTAGACTTGAAATCACTTGAATTAACTTTCTGTGGCGAGTTTAGTTTGTATCTACCGCACAAATGCAGCAACTTCACGCCGTTCAATGCATTTCAATGGTGAGGCAGACAGCGAGATGCTGTTTTCGTGAAGTTAATAGCAGAGCGGCACAACTCGCACAGCAACTTTTCAATTTTCGCGTTTAATCGTGCATCTGCCCTCGCCTGAAGTTGCTGGGGCATTCGCATATAAAAAATGGCAGCGCTATTAGCCTCACCGTTATTTTGACAGCAATTTTTGGACCGGTGTGTTTTTAAGGAATATAAAATGTATACAGATTTCATGAATTAGAATTAATCTTTCCTAATACCTCAAAATATTGGAACTCCTTATCTCCCTAAGTCTTTCCTTCATCCTGCTGTCTTCAGGCTTTTAGAACCCATGACTGATGTCACTTAACCTTTATTTCCTGATTTACCTGATCTTGTCTTTTACCCTTTTCAGTCTTGGTGACATTCTGCACTAAATGGCCTTGGCTCTTAACCTTGGTATCGCAATAAGGCAGGACTCCATTGGAAATACTGTAAGTACAGTAGGTTATACTCAATAACATGCTGTTATGACTCCTCTGAATAAAGTATATAAAAGACGATGGGAGTGATGGTCACTTCAGGCACAAGCAGAAAACTGACAGTTGTGGATCGGCTGCCCGTTATAAACCTCGCCTGATTTTCCTTTCCGTTGACTTCAGCCGGAAGGAACATTGGGCGGGACGTAGAACGAGCAGCCAAACCATTTCCGCCAGTTTTCTGAAAATGCAGAAAATATTGTTTTGTATTTTGAAATCTCCCATTGAATTTCTCTCCTGCTCTTATCCAGCAATATTCTGTGCTTCACCATCATGACACAAGCCTAAAATGTACTGCTCGCAATCTCAATGTATGAACACTTAAGGGTAGATTCTAATTATCGGGCGGGGAGCTGCAGGCACCAACGGACACCCCACTGCAGCTCGCTGGCTCCTGCCGACACAATATCGGGCGGCCTGGAGGTTATGCTGGCCAGCAGCAGCTACGTAGGTTCAGGGGTCGGGCGGGGGGGGGGGGGGGGCGATTGTGGAAGGGGAGGAGCCATGGCTGGCAGTGGCCACATCATTCTTGTGGAGCCCGGAGGAGTACTCCAGCTTCTCCTGGCCCCACAAAAATAGTTTTAACCGTATCGTTTTTGGTCCTCTTCAGTACCACCAGGTAAAACTAGGCAGAGGACACACAGCACACACCCAGTTAGCTCCCAAAATGGCAATTAGGGTCCAATGTACGTCATAGAATCTCATTTTGCATAATAAAAAGGCCTACCACCTGAAACAGGCTGGTGCTGCACTGCCCAGCGATAGGTCAGGTCCCTTTGAGGATGGCACCAGCTGCATCCGGAGCGGGAACGGGATCGATAAGTTTTTCCCCATGATTTTCAGGGCACTACAATCCCATTTCCACCCGGCAGAGCCAGTCAAAATCCCCTCCTTAATGCGCTTGTATCAAGTTCCTCATTACTCTATTTAGGAAGCATTAATCTATTTACCACAAATTCATTAGCACACTCTTTTACCTTGTTCATCTGCATTGCTTTCTGTTTCCCTTCTCGTCTTCGATCAGGTATCTGCCAAAACGCACTTTCACAGCCACATCTCTTTCCTCAGCGACTGTCTCCAGCTCCGACTTATTCCACATGGCTTCCAACTGAAATTCCACCCTTCATGTTTCAGATCCACCCAGGATTACAGATATCTCCGAGATATTCAGCGTTCCTCGAACCACTGCTCTCGCCGCATCTTGAAATCCACGCTCAATGCCATGCGCCACCACATGCACTCTCGACCTCTCTCTTCAGCAGCACCGACGCACTCTATCTCAAAGCTGTCCTGGTCCGCAGTTCTATTTCATCCTTTGCCTCATCCGACACTTTAACAAAAACTTTATTTCTTCCTTTCAGGCGCCGAGGATCGCAAGCTTCAACAACTCTTGGACACCAACGCCCCTCCGGAACCTTCTTCCCCTTCACTTTCCTCTGACCACATCCCTTCTTCCAATCTCACCCCCTGCCGTGTTTTCACTATCCCCTCTGACCTTCCCCTCTCTGACCCCGAACGATCAGTCCTCAGCAAAGGCCTGAGCTTCATCCCCTGATGCCCCCACCTCAATGAGTTTCGAGCTCGATATGACACAGAGCTCTTTTTCCGTCGCCTTCATCTCTGTGCCCACTTCTTTGGCCAGGAATATTCCCCCTTTCTCCTATCTTCAGAATTCTCGTTCCACCTGGACCCCTCCCTCTGGCCTCTTACCCTCTCTAGATCTTTTCATTGGGAACTGCCGGTGTGACATCGGCCGTCTCAATTTCTCTGCTCCCCTCACTCACTCTAACCTACCTCCCTCTGAACTTGCAGCACCCCGTTCTCTCAGACCAATCCTAACAGTGTCATTAAACCTGCTGACAAGGGTGGCACTGTTGTTTGGCGAACCGACCTGTACCTTGTGGAGACTGAACGCCAACTCTCCGACACCTTCTCCTACCTCCCCCTGGACCATGACCCCACTACCAAACATCAAGCCATTGTTTCCAAGACTGTCACTGGCCTCATCTCCTCTGGAGATCTTCCCTCTACGGCCTTGGACCACTGCCCGCTTTTACCTCCTTCCCAAGATTCACGAACTGCCCTGGTAGACCCATCATTTCAGCCTGTTCTTGCCCCACGGAACTGATTTCTTCCTATCTCGATTCTTTTTTTCCCCTTGTCCAGTCTCTTCCCACCTACATCCGCGACTCTTCCAACGCCCTCCGCCACTTTAACAGTTTTCAGTTTCCTGGCCCTAACTGTCTCCTTTTCACTATGGACGTCCAATCCCTCTACACCTCCATCCCCCACCAGGATCGGCTGAGGACGTTCCGCTTCTTCCTTGAACAGAGGCCCAACCAGTCCCCATCCACCACCACCCTTCTCCGCCTGGCTGAACTTGTTCTCACATTGAACAACTTCTCCTTTCACTCCACTCACTTCCTCCAAATAAAAGGTGTTGCTATGGGAACCTGCATGGGTCGTAGCTATGCCTGCCTTTTCGCGGGATATGTGGAGCATTCTTTGTTCCAGTCCTACTCAGGTCCTCTCCCTCACCTCTTTTTCTGGTACATTGATGACTGTATTGGTGCCGTTTCCTGCTCTCACCCTGAACTGGAAAATCTCATCAACTTTGCTTCCAATTTCCACACTTCCCTCGCCTTCACATGGTCCATCTCCGACTCTTCCCTTCCCTTCCTCGACTTCTCTGTCTCCATTTCTGGGGATAGGCTATCGACCAATATTCACTATAAGCCCACTGACTCCCACAGCTACCTGGACTACACTTCCTCCCGCTCCTCTTCCTGTAAGGACTCTATTCCATTCTTCCAGTTTCTCCGTCTCCATCGCATCTGTTCTGCCACCTTCCATACCAGTGCTTCCAATATGTTATCCTCATTCCTCAACCGAGGATTCCCCTCCACCATGGTTAACAGAGCCCTTAACTGTGTCCGTTCCATTTCCCGCACTTCTGCTCTCACCCCTTCCCCCCTCTCCCAGAACCACGATACAGTTCCCCTTGTCTTCATCTTCCACCCCATCAGCCTGAACATTCAATGGTTCACCCTCTGCCATTTCTGCCACCTCCAGCGTGATCCCACCACCAAACACATCTGCCCTTTTACTTCCTCCCTTCCCACCGTCCAGGGCCCCAAACACTCCTTCTAGGTGAAACAGCGATTTACTTGTACTTCTTGCAATTTAGTATACTGTATTCACTGCTCACCATGCAAATTGGGTGACCGCTTGCGGAACACCTCCGTTCAGTCCGCAAACGTGACCCCGAGCTTCAGGTCGCCTGTCACTTTAATTCTCCGCTCCACTCCCACTCTGACCTCTCTGTCTTCGGCCTCCTACACGGTTCCAATGAAGCTCAACATAAGCTCAAAGAACAGCACCTCATCTTTTGATTAGGCACTTTACAGTCTCCTGGATTCAAAATTGAGTTCAACAATTTCAGACCATAACCTCTGTGCACATTTTTTTCGGATGGCTGCTGTTGATGATTCTGCCACTGCCATTTACACCTCTTCTAGACCCACCTTTTGTTTCTTTACTTGTCCCATTACCATCTCCTTTTGCCTCACACCATCATTCCTTTTGCCATTTAACCACTCCTGCCTTCCATCCTATCACAGACCTTCCTTTTTGTTCTATCCTCCCCTCCCCCCTCTCCCTGCCCCCACACTTGCTTAAAAACCTGTTACATCTCCAACTTTTTCCAGTTCTGACGAAGGGTTACAGACCTGAAACGTTAACTCTGTTTCTCTCTCCACAGATGCTGCCTGACCTGCTGAGTATTTCCAGCATTTTCTGTTTTTATTTCAGATTTCCAGCATCTGCAGTATTTTGCTTTTGTTTTAATTAGCATTCTGTTAAAAGAGCAGGGCCGGCAAACTTGCTGTGAGCCTGGTAAGTGTTTGGACGATAACACTGATGACCCGATTTCCACATCGAACAGGCCAATTTCATTCTGATTGGGCTGCACTGCTGGCACAACTACCCTCCACAACAGATCATCAGGTGGCAGAATAACAATGTATGGGTTCAGGGCTAACAGCTGCAGTTGGCTCAATGCACCAGAATCTAACGTGAAATATGGTGTCATGGTTAGCTTTGTGGGCGAGGAAGACATTTTGTGGAATATAGTCTTTTCACTATCTTTTGTCATTCAATTTAGATTCAGGAACTGCCTTATGAAATTCAGCATCGTGTCACATCAGACTGTATTTTTGTTGTGATTGTTTTTTTCAAGCAGGTACATGCAGAAGTGGCCGTGGACTGTGCTAAATCTGCATGATGTTATTCCGTTGTTTTCCTTCTACAGAGAAACGCAGGGTCTATTTGCAGATTCTTCTGGATTCTGAACAATGCAGTATTACAAGAGGATTTGAGTACAGGAGCAAGGATGTCTTATTACAGTTATACAGGGCCTTGGTGAGACCACACCAGGAGTACTGTGTGCAGTTTTGGTCTCCTTACCTAAGAAAGGATATACTTGCCATAGAGGGAGTGCAGCGAAGGTTCACCAGACTGATTCCTGGGATGGCAGGACTGTCGTATGAGGAGAGATTGGGTCGACTAGGCCTGTATTCACTAGAGTTTAGAAGAATGAGAGAGGATCTCGTGGAAACGTATAAAATTCTGACAGGGCTAGATAGACGGGATGCAGGGAGGATGTTTCCCCTGGCTGGGGGGGTCTAGAACGAGGGGTCACAGTCTCAGGATACGGGGTAGGACATTTAGGACTGAGATGAGGAGAAATTTCTTCACTCAGAGGGTGGTAAACCTGTAGAATTCTCTACCACAGAAGGCTGTGGAGGCCAAGTCACTGAATATATTTAAGAAGGAGATAGATAGATTTCTAGACACAAGGGGCATCAAGGGGTATGGGGAGAGAGCGGGAATATGGTATTGAGATAAAGGATCAGCCATGATCGTGTTAAATGGTGGAGCAGGCTCGAAGGGCCGAATGGCCGACTCCTGCTCCTATTTTTCTATGTTTCTACAAAGATGCACAAGAAAGCTGTAATTCACCGCATCAGTTCTCAGATCTTTGTTTTATTGCAAAAAACTGTTCTAACCGCTGGCGAGAGCTCTAACAAACTGGATGTTATAAATCAAAATCTGTGTTTTTTACACTGTTATTCGTCTAACTCGCTGTATTTTATATCTCTGATCTAACTTTGTGAATACATTTGATTCGTGATCTCTGCTTTGTAAACATTTCTACTTAGACAGTGGGAAGCCTTTGAGTTCCAACATGTAATTTACTACTGGGATACTTACTAATCCCCGCTCCAGCACACTCAGCAGGGGTAGAAAGCAAAAAAAAAATGCAGATTTCAGATTATAAGGAACGCATTCCACTCAAAAAAACTCTCACACAAGGCTGTCAAACAAGAAAATGATGCAAAAGAACCAAAACCACAACACCATAATAAACTGTCAATATACTTTCATGTCAAAATATTTGCTGATGCCCAATATAGTTATAATTTCTGGGCACTGAAAGCATACTGTAAGTATGGTGACCAGGTGGCATAGGATGTGGGTGTGTAAATATGCTCAGCTGAAGACTGGCTGGATGAGGTTTCCCATCAGCAGTTTCCTCGCATGTTAGAGTTTCGACTCTCAGCTATTGTGCAGAGCAGTAGTGATACCCGCCCTGCTGTATGCCTCAGAGACATGGACCATGTACAGCAGGCACCTCAAAGCACTGGAGAGGTACCACCAATGCTGCCTCCGCAAGATCCTGAAAATCCATTGGCAGGATGGGCGCACCAACGTCAGTGTTCTCGCTCAGGCCAACATCCCCAGCATCGAAGCTTTGACCACGCTCAATCAGCTCCGATGGACGGGTCACATTGTCCACATGCCCGATACGAGACTCCCAAAACCAGCGCTCTACTCGGAGCTCCGACATGGCAAGAGAGCCCCAGGTGGGCAGAGCAAACGCTTCAAGGACACCCTCAAAGCCTCTTTGAAAAAGTGCAACATCCCCACTGACACCTGGGAATCCCTGGCCCAAGACCGTACAAAGTGGAGGAGAAGCACCCGGGAAGGCGCCGAACACCTCGAGTCTCCTCGCCGGGAGCAAGCAGAAGCCAAGCGCAAGCAGTGCAAGGAGCGCACGTCAACCCAAGCACCCCACCCACCCGCCCCTTCAACCACCGTCTGCCCCACCTGTGACAGAGACTGTGGGCTGGATTTTCATTGACCCGTGGAGGCGGGTTTGGAGGCATGTGGGGGGTTAAAATTGCGAAAACTGGCGGGTGGGCACAAGTCCACCTCCATCCCGCCTCCACGCAATTTTGATGAAATCGTGTCTGCTGGTCCCGCCTGCGTCCTGCCTTTAAGAGACGGGATAGGCTGTTAAGGCCCTTAACAAGCCCTAAATTGGCTCTATAATGCCATTTTGAAAGGCCTTTGTGATTTTAACCCTTGTTCTACGTGAAGCACGCCTGTTCTGAAACACGATTGTGAAACCTGGCGGGAGCACATTTGGATAGCTGACTATCAGTGGCTTCGCTGACTATCAGTGGCTGGCTGGCAGGCATCTGGGAGTGGTGGAGCAAAAAAAAATCTCTCTCTCTCTCTCTCTCTCTGTGAGCTGCTGCTCATTTTGCACCCAGGTCCTCTCACAGCAAAGGCCAGGCAGTCTCTAACCTGCAATGCAGCAGCAATGATGACATCATCAGATGCGACTTTCAGACTGAAAACACTAATTGGTTCATGGGTTCCCACATGCTGGAACTGAATTGCCCAATTAGGTGAAAATTGCATCAATCTCCCACATCCAATTGCAGTCGGGTGGATAACACGAAAAGCGGATGACACGACCCCAACCCGCCCCAGTATCAAAATCCAGCCCTGTAGGTCCCACATTGGACTCATCAGTCACCTGAGAACTCATTTTTAATGTGGAAGCAAGTCATCCTCGGTTCCGAGGGACTGCCTAAGAAGAAGAAGAAGAAGGGTGCTAAGTGGATGCGAGAAAGGAGAGAAGTCAAAGGGCAGTACCAGCGCTGACTGCTCTTGCACCTGCCCTAGCAGCTAAATCTGGACCAGCAGTGAAGAGGTCCACAAGCAGGCTACTTGTTTTGTTGAGTAATAGCCCAGGGAGCATGGGAGCAGTACACAGTGGGGAAAAAAATTATAAAGAAAGTGAAATATAAATTTAAAAGGGAAAATATGTGACAAGTAGAAATCATGTGCCGGTGTTTTTGAACTGCTGGTATGAAAGCCTTTTCACTCAACTGAAGAGAAGAGAATTTCTCCTGGGAAGTCTGTTTGATAACTGCATGTTTCTCTTGCTCTCTGCCTTGTGTTCATAACCCCAGGCCCCAAACATTGATCAATCCTTTACTTTGTAGGTTTAATCTGTAACATGTCTGCTCATGTCTTAGAATCAAGCTTCTTTCATGATTCGTTTCATGGTGATACATGCACAGTTTGAGCATCAGGAGTCTCAACCATGGAATTATTAGTGCTCCATGAAATGGTTGCTAGCAGTGAGGAAATCATACGTAGAACCATGTGGACTCAGTAATATAGTTAACGGCACTGCTTCACAAAACCAGCAGGAGATATAATAATATAGACTATTTGATAAAAATCAAGGGCACTGAATTATTTAAGACAATCTCTTCTGCCTTTTCTGATGTGTTATCATCACAGCAATGTATAGTCAACACAGAACATAGGAACGTCGGAACTGCTAGATGATAAAAGATTAATCTGGTTCGCTTTCTACCATCCCGGTAGTAACATCATACAATGATAATGGAGTTGTTGACTGATCAAATCAATCAATCTTTCTCAATTAGTCCACAACAGACCCAGAATTGGCACAAAGAAAACCCCAGTGGTGCAGAGCTTTGGGAACCGTGGAGGAAAAATTCAGTTGGTTGCGCCTCCCGTTAGCGCCTTAAGAGGGCGCTAATGGGGCGCAAAGCATCTAGCGCCCAGGCGCGGCGAAGTTTGCGCCGCTCGCGAAATTAACTAGACATTTTGCGGCGGCGCTAAACACTACCGCCACGATCTCCTGCGCCGGCAGATCGTGACGTCAGTCGAGTGCGCAACGCCCCGGTATCGCCCCGGAGTGGATATTGAGTGGCGCCCCCTGCCTTACCGCCTGACGCTAGCAACGACAGGTTGAGGGGAGCGTTCTGCAGTCATGAAGGGAAAGGGGGAGCGCTATTTAAAGGTGACCGCTTCCTGCCTTTTATTGTTGGTGCCATTTTTGAACTACGCATTCTGAGAGAGAGAGAGAGAGAGATTCTGGAGAGATTCAACGTTGTGTGAAGGAGTTTTGGGTACTGAGCAGCACTTTGCAGGTTCATTTTGATTTGCCATTCCTTGTATCGATTTAGAAGAGACTGTGGGGGCTGCACTCTGAGCTCTTTGCCTCGTACTCTCCATTGATCTTTCCAGCAGATTTGATGTGCAGGTCTCTCCAGGCCGAGATTCAAGGCTGCAATGAGCAGGATGTGGATGGAAAGCAAGATTAACCATCCCCTTTAAGAACTGGCCCGTGCCATTGTGTGTGTGTTCCATTGCTGACTGACATTACATGAGCTTCGCCAGCGCTCTGAGGTAGCGCCTCGCTCCTCGGCCTTTGCGCCTTAAGACAGGTGTGAAGCGCCTGATTTAGCGCTCCAATCACCTCCAGGGGCGATAAAAGTCAAGTTTGCAGTCGGTGGCGATAATTAGCGCCAGGCGCTAATCTTTGCACCCGGCCGATAATTGCGCCCCAAATGGGGCGATACTGAATTTCTCCCCCCATAGGTCTAAAGCCACCTTTTTCCTCCCAACCACATGTCATTGTGGGCAGGGGTGGGCAGGGGTGGGCGGGGGGGCGGGGGGGCGAAGCCTGGCGCAGGGGAGGCCCAAGGTTTCTGTGTGGGGCCCGAGGTAAACTCCTGCGGCTCCTGGCCCCACAAGATTACATTATAAAAGATCTGCAATAAAAAAGAGAAAACACTGGAAATACACAGCAGGGCAACTGACATTTGAAAGAGAATTTTTTTTACAGCCCATCTGTATAAAAATTAAAAATTCACACTTACCTGGGCCTCTTCTGGATCCCAGCAGCTTTGGTCTGGAGGGGAAAGCACCACTGCTCCCCCGCTCAGGTTTCAGGTGAAAATAGCAGTCGGACCCTAATTACATCATTGGAGCCAGGTCTGCATACTTAAAGAAGGAGCTCACTGGCTTCGGGCGGGTGTCCTTGCCGCCTGCTCCATTTCCAGCTGTATTAATAAAACTGCACCAGGCTATCACTCTTAAATGTATCGAGGAATTTACACACGTTGCTTCATGGAAGATTTTACTTGTGTGATTATGCAAATGATGTTTGAGCGTAAACTTGAACCATAACTTCACTTTGGAAAACGAACGCCATTTTGAGCACAATTTGCGCCCGGATTGCCGATTGCACCCAAAGCGGAAACTCTGCCCCAAGCTTTCTGATAATTGATGAAGCTGGTGTTTTTGAAGCACTTGCAGTAAACACTTTCCCGTGAGTTACAATCCTTGTTGGAGTGTGACATGAAAACTGCTGGAAGTACCCTTTGTGGCTAAAGTACAAAGTTCTGACAGTAAGTGGCCAGTAAAGCTGTCAGCTCCTCTGCCCCACAGTGTTTGTCTATCTAACATTAATGGATCTTTTGTGTTTAATACTAGTGAAGAACATTACAAATTGCATAGTGATTTTGCTTTTCCCCAGCATCATTTCCACCATACAGAATGTGTCAAATCTGCACTCATAGGGTGACCAGAGCCTGTTAGAGAAGATAGCTCCAAATAGGCTGTGTATGGCAATGTAAGGCCAGAAGGAAATAGAAACAGAAAGAATGATGGAAGTATTTTCTATTTGTGTTGTCATTTATGTATCATATACAGAATAAACAGTAGCAGAATATCTAGTGTGCCCGTGTTTAACTAAACCAGTTAATGAGATCAATCTTCAACAAGTATTTAATGTGATGCATTGGCTAGTCATCGTATTTGCGTGTAGCTGCGGGATATTTGCATACAATTCAAATAGTCAATGTTTTACAACGGGGCCTAAAGAAAATGGACTTATCAGCACAAGTGAGTCAGAGCCATTTGTATCTGCTTTTGAGCTTACGGCTAGGGGGGGGGGGGGAAATGCTTGCATTCTACAGACATATTTCTCAAACTCTGGCATATTGTTCAGTGATATTTAAGTCTTTTGGCCTTAGTAGAGATTTAAAAAAACATTTTTTTAAAAAGCTAATGCTAGAAATTTGAAATAAAAAGAAAATGCTGGATATGAACAACAGGTCAACATCAGAAGGAGAAAGACAGGTTAATATTTCGCATAGGAACTGACGCAGTGGCCGACTGGAAACACTGACCAATTTTTCTCTTTCAAATGTTAGCTGACCTGCTGTGCGGTTCCAGTGTTTTCTCTTTTTATTGCTGATCTTTTGTTATGTAACTGACTGTTCCAAAATACCTGGGCTGAAAGAAATAAGAAGGTCTACAAAGTCTACAAAGTCTGCTTAGCGCGTGTGTATTGTATTCCTCTGGGTGCTATTTATACACCACTTAAAATAAACTGGTTAACACCTGGATAAAAATAGTGCATATAAAAATCTGATACAAATGCGGTAAACGTTTGGGAACTTCATCGATCTAAACTTTTTGACAAGACAGACGAATGGATCCTTCCACTCCGCATCCCCATTTCCTTTGTAAAATTGTTTGTTGTATCACAATTGAATTTTGCAGATGCACAGTTGTACTTACGTACCAGGTGCTCCACACATGAGGCCTATGAAGAGTTTGCCCTAAATTTTACTACATATAGAACAGCTCCAGTCTTCATCAACCCCACTCTACATTGAGCCCTCACAGTCATGGTTAAAAAAAATTTTTAAAACACTCCAGTACTGAGAATGCTTGAACAAGGACGGATTTCATGAAAATTGACACTGAGCATTCATGAGAGAGACACGGAGGGTTGAATTTCCACGGGGGCTCTCCAGATCGCCAGCCTTAACTTCGGCAGAAGATTCATGGAAATCCAGGAGCAATGTCTTAACTAATGTTTAAGCCGTCTCTCTAGATTTTTACGTGGATCTTTCGCTGAGGTTACGGCTGACGATTGGGATCCCAGGCGGAAATTCAATGCCACAGTCCCCGTTATGGTGATCTGCAGGCCTCTTGTTACAGGTAGGAATATGTAGCTTGCTAAGTGGACACCATCACCAGTAAAGACAACTAGCCATTTTTTCTTTGAGATTTACGAATAACTCTAACTTTAATATGAACATTTTGACAGGGTATTACTCAAATCCTGACGCAGACAGGTCTGGTTAGATAGGCCGCCATATCTTTTCTGACTTGAACTGTTTCTGACAGTTATACCGCTAAAGCTTAAAAGCTCAAATTACATTGCCTCTCGGACACAAGTCAAGATCTCAAAAAAGTGGTTGTAGGATTACCACCTGATTGCTGAGTTAGAAAACAGACTTTATGATGCAAAATAACTATCAGTGCCTCTTTACTTTATAAACATTGTGAATGCCACAGGATTTTCAAATAAGGTGTTCTCGTTGAATTTTGAACTCTGCATGGCAAGAATCTGAAGGAATCACCACTGCAGTCATCATAACAGATAAAGTAGCATGTAAACCCCCTGTTTATCTGGGGATACAAGGAACATATCAAAAAGTTTAGAAGAATGAGAGGTGATCCCATTGAAACATACATGATTCTGAAGGGGATTGACAGGGTAGATGCTGAGAGGTTGTTTCCCCTGGCTGGAGAGTCTAGAACTAGGGGAGCACAGTCTCAGGATAAGGGGTTGGCCATTTAAGACTGAGATGAGGAGGAATTTCTTCACTCAGAGGGTTGTGAATCTTTGGAATTCTCTGCCCCAGAGGGCTGTGCATGCTGAGTCTTTCAGTATATTCAAGGCTGAGATAGATAGATTTTTGGACTCTAAGGGAAGCAAGGGATATGGGGATCGGGCGGGAAAGTGGAGTTGAGGTCGAAGATCAGCCATGATCTTATTGAATGGCAGAGCAGGCTCGAGGGGCCGTATGGCCTACTCCTGCTCCTATTTCTTATGTTCATAAAAAGTCTATGGTAAGGCTCACATCCATCTATCCAAACACTCTGGGCTGGATTTTCATTGACCCGTGGAGGCGGGTTTGGAGGCGTGTGGGGGGTTAAAATTGCGAAAACTGGCGGGCGGGCATAAGTCCGCCTCCATCCCGCCTCCACGCAATTTTCATTAAATCGTGTCTGCTGGTCCCGACTACATCCCGCCTGTAAGAGGCGGGATAGGCTGTTAAGGCCCTTAACAAGCACTAAATTGGCTCTATAATGCCATTTTGAAAGGCCTTTGTGATTTTAACCCTTGTTCTACGTGAAGCACGCCTGTTCTGAACCACGATTGTGAAACCTGGCTGGCTGGCTGGATGGATGTATATATGGATGGAGAGGAGACATATCTGGGAGTGGTGGTGTAAAAATATCTGGGAGCAGACTTAGGACTGCTGCTGCTCATTTTGCAGGTCCTCTCACAGCAAAGGCCAGGCAGTCTTTGAAGACCTTCAATGCAGCAGCAATGATGACATCATCAAAGGCGACTTTCAGACGGAAAACACTAATTGGTTCCTGGGTTCCCACATGCTGGAACTCAATTGCCCAATGAGGTGAAAATTGCATCGATCTCCCACATCCAATTGCAGTCGGGTGGATAACACGAAAAGTGGATGACACGACCCCAACCCGCCCCAGTATCAAAATCCAGCCCATAGAGTACAAAAGCAAGGAAGTTATAATGAACCTTTATAAAACACTGGTTCGGCCTCAACTGGAGTATTGTGTCCAATTCTGGGCACCGCACTTTAGGAAGGATGTGAAGGCCTTAGAGAGGGTGCAGAAAAGATTTACAAGAATGGTTCCAGGGATGAGGGACTTCAGTTATGTGGATAGACTGGAGAAGCTGGGGTTGTTCTCCTTAGAGCAGAGAAGATTGAGAGGAGATTTGATAGAGGTGTTCAAAATCATGAGGAGTCTGGACAGAGTAGATAGAGAGAAACTGTTCCCATTGGCGGAAGGGTCGCGAACCAGAGGACACAGATTTAAGGTGACTGGCAAAAGAACCAAAGGCGACATGAGGAAAAACATTTTATGCAGCGAGTGGTTAGGATCTGGAATGCACTGCCTGAAAGGGTGGTGGAGGCAGATTCAATAGTGGCTTTCAGAAGGGAATTGGATAAGTACATAGAAGAAAAAAATTTGCAGGGCTATGGGGAAAGGGCAGGGGGAGTGGGACTAGCTGAAGTGCTCTGGCAGAGAGCCGGCACGGGCTCGACGGGCCGAATGGCCTCCTTCTGTGCTATAACCATTCTATGGTTCTATGAAAATGATTTGAGCCTCTCTTTAATGGCATCGGGCAGGCTGTTTAATCGCTCTGCTCACCACCCACCCCATGTGCACGATAATTGAAAGTCAGCCCATTATCTCCAAACTTGTGTGGGTGCTGGGAAGAATGAATCTCAAGCCCAACGTAACAAAGCCACTTTTCCACCATCTGTTCTTTCGCCACTCACATCACATCTTTATTTTCTGATTACTGTTTCGATAGACGGGTCACTCAATTAATGGGACAGAATTTATGCAAAACCCTAAGAACTGCTGTTTGCTTTATTCAAGGTTACATTTTACCAGGACCCATCACTGACTGTATTGAGTATTTTAAGAGTGGAATCTATCTGGTGAAGCAATCTGTGGGACAATTATTTGTTCACATTCTTGGCAACTGTGTCATTGTAAATCAGGCCTTGTATTTCAGCAGCAAAACACAGCACCTGATGATAAATACGCTTCTGAAAACGCAATCATCCCAGGACATGTAATCAGTCATGCACAGCAATGGCATTTCTGAATGCCAAGTGGTTATAGAACTAAAGCATCCTTTTTTAAAATATAACACTTACAGGATGCAATCACTGCTGGGAACATTATTTACAAAACAACCTAAAAGGAATGGAAGTGCAAGCTCTAAAATGACCTTTTCAACCCGAGAGAAGCAATCTACTTATTGACTTATCTGAAAACTGATAGCAATCATTATTTGTGCACATTGGTATTTTGCTCAGAGGGGTGGCCAGCATGTGCATTCAAATCTGTGACCATTTGTGTCCTTGGGCAGTCAGCAAAAGTATACGGTTTTCTTTCAAAAGGTGACAGTTCTATCGATGACAGATTAGTTTATTTGAATGCATTTTGACAATACTCATTGTATAAAACTCTTTTAACCACAACAGTATGTACTCAAATTATGAGGGCAACTTTCACTTTTGGCAGGGGCGGATCGGCCGCCCGTTATAGAATCATAGGTATAGAAATTGCCTACCTTAGCGCCACTCGTTTGTGGCGCTATCCTGGCGTAATGTGGTGGCTGCCACTCTAACGACCTTCTCTGGCGCGGGACTCGGCGGCCACCATTTTGGTGAGGGCCTTAGCACTGCCGATAGCAGCACTGGCCCTGGAGGTGCAAATGGGGAGAGTGTGACGTCAGTCAGCGTCACGATCTGCGAACTTCGACCTTAGCGCTGAGTTTAGTGCTGGGTCCTCAGCTCGCTCTGAAAAACGAGCTTCCAGCAGACTGACAGAGAGGGTGTCAGCACTTCTTAAAGCGACACATACATCTTTCGGGTAAGTTTGCATTTAATCTTTTAGACTGGATTGTTTTTATTTTATTGAAGTAGTGGCTTGGTGCAATAGATGTTAAATGTTTTTAAAGTGTGCAGGGAGTGCTGCTGGATGTTTTCTAGGCCTTGGATGGTAAAGGAAGGCCTCTGAGAAGACAGAAAATGCTGGAAATACTCAGCAGGTCAGGTAGCATCCGTGGAGAGAGAAACAGAGTTCATATCCCAGGTCAAGATGCTGCCTGACCTGCTGAGTATTTCCAGCATTTTATGATTTTATTTCAGATTTACACCATTCGCTCGCAGAGGGAAGAGGAAGACACAGAAGAGGAAGACGCAGAAGAGGAAGACACAGAAGAGGAAGACATAGAAGAGGAGGAAGCAGAAGGAAGGATGTAACCCAGACAGCTTCTTTCTGGCCGGGATATCCGGAATGGAATCATCCGCCTGTGATACCACTGACCACAGCCCCAATTCCCTTTTCAACATTTGTCCCACACCTGACCTTCCCTCTGTTACTGACCATCACAGCATCCTCTTGGCCACAATGCTGAAATAAAAGCCACCACAAAGCAAACTTTCCAATCCAACTTCATGCATCTATCCATCCAATATAACATCAAGAAATCAAATAATCACCCTTATGCATTCCCTTAGTGATTGTCTTGTGTGTGCCTTTGCCTATCCTACTGATGTCATGCAGTGCTACCCCAGTGGCTCCAGCAGGGCTGGTGGAAGGCTGCTGACTTACAGTGGGGGACACTGCAAATGTCCTTGCAGGACAACCTTGAGGAGCTGATGGCTGGGAGTGTGAAATCGAGTGATGGTGTCTCTTCTTCTTCTTCTTCTTCTTCTTCACTCTCCTCTCCCTCTTCTTGGTTAACCACTGGCTGGGCAGGCTGTATTTCTTGGGTGTGTGAAATGAGGAAGGCACAAGGGTGGAGATGTGGTGAGGGGAGGGCGGGAAAGCAAGAGGTGCATGTGAGAAGGAGGATAATGTATGAGGCTACCAGCATCTTGTATTCTTTCAGCCTCACTGCTGGCCAAGGGCTCAGCCATGCCCCTACCAAGAATGGCCTGCACCGTCTCCTCTAAGGGGGTGAGGTGAAGCTAGGAATGGGAGGTGTGCCTCATGTTTGGTGCAGATTGTTGGGAGATGAGTGATTGGGGGTGGGGGGAATTGTGCATTGAAAAGTGTGTGAGGCTAGTGGTGCAGTTGGTAGGAGATGGCTTCTTGAAGATGCATTCACTGACCTTGACCTGCTGGTCTGAGGTCATGAAGCTTCTTTGGGCACTGGAGCCAGGTGGTGGGGGCGACACTGCTGACAGTGACGGCCTCGGTGATCTGGTCCCACATCCTTCTTTCTGGAGGGGCTCCTGGCCCCTATGGGTAGAGGAGCTCTCTTGCAGTGTTGACCCCCTACACAAAGCTGGAGTGCTGCGTGTGAGACCCTGGGTGCCCCTTCCCTGGCTTGCTGAGTCATTTGTGTTAGTGCTGAAGCAGTTGTCCCATTTTTTTAGGTGTGGAAGGCAATTCAGCTTTAAGAGGTGAAGACTCCCATTTGGGAATTGTTTTTAAAGTTAATTTTTTTTTCCGGAAGGTAGTTGAGATGTAAGGGCTAAAAACTGCCTATTTTTAAAGGATTTTTATTTTTTCATTTCAGAAGGCAGTTCCCCTTTAAGAGACCGAATTGCTTCTGAAAAGACAGCCTTGCTTTCAGAGCAGGCTGTTCTTGCACTAATGACACTATGGCTATGCTACACTGGGCCTCCTGCCGGGATGAATGCCACCAGGACGACATTGCGCTGGGCTAATGTTAATTAGCCACCAGCGCCAATTTATCGGTCCTGCCATCGCCACCTGTGGCACCGGCAGGTTTTTACCAATAGCGAATTTCTGTATAGCACAGAAGGAGGCCATTCAGCCCATTATGCCTGTGCCGGCACTTTGAAAGAGCCGTCCAATTAATTCCACTCTCCTGCTCTTTACCCCCCAGCTTTGCAAATATTTCCCATCAAATATTTATCCAATAGCCTTTTGAAATTTATTATTGAATCTGCTTTCAGGCAGTGTATGCCAGATCATAACAAATCGCTGCGTAAAAAAAATTCTCCTCATCTCTCCTCTAGTTCATTTGCCAATTATGTTAAATCTGTGTCCTCTGCTACTGGAAATAGTTTCTTCTTATTTACTCTATCAAACCTATTCATAACTTTAAACACCTCTATTAAATCTCCCCTTAACCTTCTCTACTCTAAAGAGAACAACCCCAGCTTCTCTAGTCTCTCCACATAACTGAAGTCTGGTATAACTCCAGTAAATCACCTCTGCACCTCTCTAAGGCCTTGACATCCTTCCTAAAGTGTGGTGCCCAGAATTGGACACAATGGGGGCGATTTTGCCAGCCCTGGGGAGGCGGAGTATGGAGGCGGGACTGCCGAGAAAATGGCAGAATCTGGGAGCGGGTACCCATCCGGCCCCCAACCCACCTCCGTGTCATCTTCCCAGGAGGTGGGTACCCAACCCGCGCTGGGAGCCGCCTCCTCAAGGCGGGAAGGGGATTAGTGCCAATTAACTGCCTGTTAACAGGTAGTTAACAGGCAGTTTTTTGGATAATCCCTATTTTGCCACCTAAAGTGTGGGCTTCCGAACGGCTCCGAACATCGCCAGGGTCAGCGAGGCGAGCCGTGGGTCTGCGGAGGTCGGAGGGCCAAGATGTCCGGTGTGCAGGTGAGTGATGGGTGCATGTGTGCAGCGGTAAGTGTGTGAGGTGAGTCGTAAGTGTTTTAAAAGCTTTACTTACCTTTGCTTCTTCCTCCAGGCTTCAACCCTTCAGGTCTCGGGAGTCCCGCATCTCACCGGCAGAGAAAGCAGAATGGCCTCTGCATTCTCAAATGCATCAGCCTTCTGCTTTCTGCTCAGGAGAGATCTCTAAGTGAGCCTGTGTCCCAGGTTTCAACTTAGAGGACAGATTGTCGGTGTTTGACAGCTTCACAGAGCTCTCAAACGATGACAATTCATCTGTCAAAAAATCTCGACAGACGAAACGTCACTCGCTGACGTCACTCGTAACCGGCTTTCCCTTAATTGGCCTGCTAAACTCGCTGGGCGGGCTTAACAAGGTCAATCAAGGGAAAATAGCGTGGGTTGGCCGGACGTCGATGGAGGCGGGACTAAAACCCGACAAGCAGCAGTCCTGCCTCCATCACATCCCCATTGGCAAAATCACCCCCCAATATTCCAGCTGGAGCCTAGCCAGTGATTTCAAATGGATTAGCACAACTGCCTTGCTTTTATGCCTCTATTTATAAAGCCAAGTTTCCTGTATGCTTTTTTAACAGCCTTCTCAACCTGTCCTGTCACCTTCAAAGACTTGTGTACATAAACCCCCAGGTCTCTCTGTTCCTGCACCCCCTTTAAAATTGTACCATTTAGTTTAGATTGTCTCTCCTCATTCTTCCTACCAAAATGAATCACTTCACACTTCTCTGCGTTAAACTTCATCTGTCATGGGTCTGCCCATTTCACCAGTCGGTCTATGTCCTCTTGAAGTCTGTTACTATGCTCCTCACTGTTTATACACCCCTTTCCACTGAAGGAAGGAAATGGAGCAGGGTGTATAACGGGCGGCCAATCAGCAACCTCTAGTTTTCCGCCTCCACTGAAAATGAAATGACCCCCTATATGTTTAAAAATGGAATCAAATGGCATTTTTGGTGAAGACTGAAAAAAATCCACTGTCAAGATGCATGTACATTAAGTATTATATTAATATAACAATTATTATGTGAGTGACACTACATTCATGTCTCTATTGCTGAGTCTGTAATATTGTATATTAATGTGCATTTAAAATTGAATTGAAAACCTATGGACGTGTAGGTAATACAGCTTAAAGGACTGTGCTTATGGTAAGCTCTGGATGATTGGTAGTCTGCTTGTGGTTTGATTTATGTGATAGATAGCATTAAGGGAAGACCACCAGTAGCTGCAGTGACACAATAGGGACAGCTCAGAGTCTGTGTGTTGGTGCTGGTGAGCTAATCGTGGTTTGGGCGCTCAGTGATGATGGATGACAGCAAAACGGCATTGGTTGAAGTTAAACGTACAAGATCTTTGTATCTGCATTGCAATTTGGGTAGCGCCGCTGTCTTCTGAAGTGCTTGTGCAAACAATCTCATTGGGGTAGCCTCTGCCCTTCTGGAGGGAGCAGCATCACCTTGTGTACTTTACTGAATTGCCGTACAGATCCAGAGATGGTGCCAGCGGCAGTGTGGTGACGTGGCTGTGTCATCAGACTCACTGAGGGAGATTTTTTTATCTTGCTACTGCCCCACAAACTAAAATCAGAGCAGAAAGTGAACCGCAGACTTACCTCAGGAGGTCTGTCCATTTCGATTTTCGGCCAGATCTCGATTTTGCCGCCAGCACTCCCATCAGAAACAGGTGGGGATGCATTAATGTGTGCAAATCGGGGTCACGTGACGCTGTTGGGACGCTGATGCCATTTTTATCTCAACCAGCATTGCTACTGCCAGTTCCTCAAGCCGCCCACAAACCATGGGCGGAAGGCAGCCATGTCCAATGGTAATTAAAGTGATTCTCACCTGTTCTTGGCTAACATAGAATCATAGGATCTCAGAATAGTACAGCACAGAAGAAGGCCATTCAGCCCATCGAGTCTGCACGGCTCTTTCGAAGAGCAATCCAGTTAATCCCACTCCCCCGCTCTTTCCCATGTCCCTGCAATTTTTGCACATTCAAGTATTTATCCAGTTCCCCTTTGAAGGCTACTATTGAATCTGTATCAGGCAGAGCATTCCAAATCCTAACCAGTCGTTGCGTAAAAAAGTTTTTCCTCATGTCGGCGCTGGTTCTTTTGCCAGTCACCTTAAATCTGTGCCCTCTGGTTATGGACCCTTCAGCCGTTGGAGACAGTTTCTCTTTATTTACTCTATCCAAACCCTTCATGATTTTAAACACCTCTATCAAATCTCCTCTTAGCCTTCTCTGCTCTAGAATCATAGAATCATAGAAACTTACGGCACATGACGCTGTTGGGACGCTGATGCCATTTTCATCTCACCAGCATTGCCACTGCCAGTTCCTTAAGCCGCCCACAAACCATGGGTGGAAAGCAGCCATGTCCAATGGTAATTAAAGTGATTCTCACCTGTTCTCGGCTAACATAGAATCATAGGATCATAGAATAGTACAGCACAGAAGGAGGCCGTTCAGCCCATCGAATTTGCGTTGGCTGAGAAAGAGCTATCCAGCCTAATCCCACTTTCCAGTTTATGGCACTTCAAATGCATCTCCAAGTACTTTTTAAATGCGATGAGGGTTTCTGCCTCTACCATCCTTTCAGGCAGTGAGTTCCAGACCCCCACCACCCTCTGGGTGAAAAAAGTTCTCCTCAACTCCCCTCTAATCCTTCTACCAATTACTTTAAATCTATGTCCCATGGTTATTGACCTCGCTGCTAAGAGAAATAGGTCCTTCCTAGCCATTCTATCTAGGTCCCTCATAATTTTAAACACCTCAATTAATTCTCTCCTCAGCCTCCTCTGTTCCAAAGAAAACAAACCCAGCCTGTCCAATCTTTCCTCAAAGCTAAAATTCTCCAGCCCAGGCAACATCTTCGTAAATCTCCTCTGTACCCTCTCTAGTGCAATCACATTCTTCCTGTAATGTGGTGACCAGAACTGTACGCAGTACTCTAGCTGTGGCCTAACTAGTGTTTTATACAATTCTAGCTTAACCACCCTGCTCTTATATTCTATGCCTCGGCTAATAAAGGAAAGCATCCTGTATGCCTTCTTAACCACCTTAGCTACCTGTTCTGCTCCTTCAGGGGTCTGTGGACATGCACACCAAGGTCCCTCTGTTCCTCTACACTTCTCAGTATCCTACCATTTATTGTGTATTCCCTTGCCTTGTTAGCCCTCCACAATGCATTACCTCACACTTCTCCAGATTGAATTCCATTTGCCACTTTACTGCCCACCTGACCAGTCCATTGATATCTTCCTGCAGTCTACAGCTTTCTTCCTCACTATTGACCACATGGCCAATTTTTGTATCATCTGCAAAATTCTTAATCACGCCCCCTACATTGAAGTCTAAATCATTGATATATACCACAAAAAGAAAGGGACCTAGTACTGAGCCCTGCGGAACCCCACTGGAAACAGCCTTCCAGTCACAAAAACACCCATTACCCTTTGCTTCCTGCCACTGAGCCAATTTTGGATCCAACTTGACACTTTCCCTTGGATCCCATGGGCTTTTACTTTTCTGACCAGTCTGCCATGTGGGACCTTGTCAAAGGCCTTGCTAAAATCCATGTAGACTACATCAAACGTGCTACCCTCATCGACCCTCCTTGTTACCTCCTCCTAAAAATCAATCAAGTTAGTCAGACATGACCTTCCCCTAACAAGCCCATGCTGACAGTCCTTGATTAACCCGTGCCTTTCTAAATGATGATTTATACTGTCCGTTAATTCCTCCCTTGCTTCTCTTAACAGCCAGGGATGCATTTCATCCAGGCCTGGTGATTTATCTACTTTCAAAGATATTTCCTCTCTCACTATGTTTATCTCATTTAATATTTCACACTCCTCCTCCTTAACTACAATGTCTGCATTATCCCTCTCTTTTGTGAAGACAGATGCAAAGTATTCATGAAGAGCTATACCCACATCTTCCTCCTCAACACAAAGGTTACCTTTTTGGTCTCTAATAGGCCCTACTCTTTCTTTAGTTATCCTCTCGTTCTTTATGTATTTATAAAACATCTTTGGGTTTTCCTTGATTTTACTTGCCAATATTTTTCATGCCCTCTCTTTGCTTTCCTAATTTCCTTTTGAATTTCACCCCTGCACTTTCTATACTCCTCTAGGCTTTCTGCAGTATTTAGCTCTCGATATCTGACATAAGCTTCCCTTTTTTTGCCTTATCCTACCCTGTATACTCCTTGACATCCAGGGTCTCTAGATTTGGGAGTCCCAACCTTTTTCTTTGTGGGAACATATTTGTTCTGAACACTCACTATCTCCTCCTTGAATGCCTCTCACTGACACTGATTTACCTTCAAGTAGCTGTTTCCAGTCCACTTTTGCTATATCACATCTTAGCTTAGTAAAATTGACCTTTCTCCAATCAAGAACTCTTACTCCTGGTTTATCTTTGCTCTTTTCCATAACTACGCTAAACCTAACTGAATTATGATCTCTACCACCAAAATGCTCTCTCACTGATACCCCTTTCACCTGCCCAGCTTAATTCCCTAAAACCAAGTCCAGAACTGTCCCCTCTCTTGTTGGGCTCTAAGGAGAATGACCCCAGCTTCTCCAGTCTATCCACGTAACTGTAATCCTTCATCCGTGGAACCATTCTAGTAAATCTCTTCTGTACCCTCTCCAAAGCCTTCACGTCCTTCCTAAAGTGTGGTGCCCAGAATTGGACACAATACTCCAGCTAGGGACGAACGAGTGTTTTATACAGGTTTAGCATAACATGCTGGAAAGGTTTTGGAGACATGTTGCTTGTATTAAATAATGTTGTTTTTTTTTGCTACTTCGATGATTTTAAAGTGCTTGTAATGGCTCTACAATGTCCCAAACTCTAAAGGAGCTTCTAACAACACACTTTTTTCTTCATATGGTTCCTTCTGGCAATTCCACTGTGGCTAGAGGAGAAGGAGGAGGAGCAATAGGAGGATGGAGCAAACATAGCTGCAGCTGCAGGACACTAAGTAGAAGGAAGCATGCTCGCTGGAATCCTTACACTCCCAACAGAGTGTATAGGCCCAGGACAACATACCAGTACTTATATAAGGAGGCTGTGCTCCTCTGGTAGTGGGCTACAGGTCTTATTGCAGGACGTGAGTCATCTCCTGCAACAAGACCTGCAGCCCACTGCCAGAGAAGCACTGCACTGCTTGTTTCAGTCAAGGTCACTGCAGGTCTCAACTTCTATGCTCCAACTCCTTCCAGGCTGCCACAGGGGAATTAGAAACATTAATCTGTTTGTCGTTCATGCTTGCATTAATCAGGTGTCTGATGCCATGCTTCCCAGAGCAAACACTTTCCCCATGGACAGCCGGAAGCAGCAGGATATGGTGTTTGGGTTCTCACAGATTGCAGCTTCCCTCAAGTCCAGGATCTCATTGACTGCACCCACGTCACCCTGCAGATTCCTTCACACGACACCACTGTCTTTAAGAATCGCAAGGCCTTCCACTCCATTAGTGCGTTATTAGTGTGTGATCACCAGCAGTGCATCTGGTGGGTCTGTGCCCACTTTCCTGATGATGTTATATTGTGCCAATTCTTCACCCGCCTCACCCTTTACCATCGCATAGCAAGTGAAAGGCTAGCTGCTTGGGGACAAGTGTTATCCCCTGTAAACTTGACTCATAAGAACATAAGAATTAGGAGCAGGAGTAGGCCATATGGCCCCTCGAACCTGCTCCGCCATTCAATAAGATCATGGCTGATCTTTAATCTCAACTCCACTTTCCTGCCCGACCTCCATATCCCTTGATTCCCCAAGAGTCCAAAAATCTATCTATCTCAGCCTTGTATATACTCAACAATTCAGCATCCACTTATGACTTCTCTCGGGGACCCACCCTTGGTGGCCCCAAACTGCACTACAATCAGATCCATGGATCGCCAGAACCCTCATCAAGCAGACCATTGGAGTCCTCAAGGAACGACTCTGCTGCCTGAATGGGCCTGGTGGATTTCTCCAGTACAATCCAAAAGATTCCCAGATGATAATGGTGTGCTTTATGCTGCGTAGGGTCCAGCCTTTAAAAGAAAAATGCCTTCTGTGCGCCAATAATTGCTAAATATATTAGACTACCTGGCAGGGAGCATCTGCAATATGTTGGAGAGTGTGGAGACGCTCACTACTAACTTGTGTGGGGTTTTGGTGCATTTTGGAGTTACCTAATCACCTCAATGGAGGCTGTAATTGGGGCCTTCTTGCAGGTGTCTGTGGCGTCGATAGTAGCATGTCTCAGAGATGCTTATACTGGGAATAGGCAGGCTCTGGGCTCCATCATGTAGTGTCAGCTGTGCCTCAGTGGGTAGCACTCTCACCTCTGAGTCAGAAGTTTGTGGGTTCTAGTCTCACTCAAGAGACTTGAGCACATAAATCTAGGCTGACACTCCAGTGCACTACTGAGGGAGTGCTGCACTGTCGGAGGTGCCGCCTTACAGTTGAGACGTTAAACCGAGGCCCCATCTGCCCTCTCAGGTGGACGTAAAAGATCCCATAGTACTATTTGAAGAAGAGCAGGGGAGTTTTCCTGGTGTCCTGACTGACATTTATCTCTCAACCAACATCACCTAAAACAGATTATCTGATCATTTATTTGATTGCTGTTTGTGGGATCACAATTTGGCTACTTTGTTTCCTACATTACAACAGTGACTACACTTTTAAAGTACTTACTTTGTCTGATTTCTATAGCATCTTTCACAACCACCGGACGTCCCAATGCGCTTTACAGCCAATGAAGTGCTTTTTGAAGCATAGGGGACGATTTTGCCAGCCCTGGGGAGGCGGGTATGGAGGCGGGACTGCCAGGAAAATGGCAGGATTTGGGGGTGGGTGCCCAACCCGCTCCCAACCCGCTCCCAACCCGCCTCCATGCCATCTTGTCAGGAGGCGGGTAGCCGTCCCGCGCCGGGTCCCATCTCCTTGGAGGCGGGAAGGGATTAAAGCCACTTAACTGCCTGTTAACAGGTAGTTAACAAGCAGAAAATAGGCTTATCACCATTTTGCCCACACAAGTGCGGGCTTCCCGAAGGCTCCGAACCCCGCCAGGGTCACCGAGGCGAGTAGTGGGTCTGCAGGGGTCGGAGGGTGCAAATGTGTGCTGTGAAGGTAAGTGATGGGTGCAAGTGTGGAGAGGTGAGTATCTGAGGTAAGTGCAGAGTGTTAGAAAAAGTGTACTTACCTTTGTTTCTTCCTGCAGGCTTCAGTCGGTGGGTATGCGGAGAGTCTCGCACCTCCGCGGTAGAGATGACAGATGGCCATTGCATTCACCAATGCAGCAACCATCTAATTTCTGCAAAAGAAAGAGGTTTGATGAGGTTCAAGACCTCATCAAACTACAGAGAATGACACTGACAGCTTCACAGAGCTATCAAACGATGACAACTCATCTTTCAAAAATTTTTGACAGATGAAACGTCATACGTTGATGTTCTCTGTAACCGGCTTTCCCTTAATTGGCCTGCTAAGCCCGCTGGGCGGGCTTAACAAGATCAATCAAGGGAAAATAGCGTGGGTTGGCCAGAAGTTGTTGGAGGCGGGACTGAAACCCGACAAGTGGAAGTCCCGCCTCCAAAAGCTCCCCATTGGCAAAATTACCCCCACAGTCACTGTTTAATATAGGAAACGCGGCAGACAATTTGGGCACGGCAAGCTCCCACAAACAGCAATAGTCTGTTTTAGTGATGTTGATTGAGGGATAAATACTGGCCAGGACACCGTGCCATGGGATCTTTTACATCCTCCTGAGAGAGCAGACGGGTCCTCGGTTTAACGTCTCATCAGAAAGACGGCACCCTGACAGTGCAGCACTCCCTCAGTAGTGCACTGGAGTGTAAGCCTAGATTTTGTCATGGCTTTCTATTTATAAAGCTCATCAAATATTGCCAAACCTCAGTGGAGTTCTACATTTATATGAAGTTATTACATATTAATCCCACTAACAAAATACACCTCTCCTCACTGTAGACTGTGTGTTCAGTCAATTATGTCAGCACAGTTACTGGGGAAACTGAGGAACAATGTAATTACACACATTAAAGAAGGGTTGTAAAAAGTATGACAATTTATTGATTTCATCAGCCCTGATAGCAATGCTCAATGGGGCCAGTCTATGGGGTGACAGGCAGTAAGATTTACACTTTTATTCCTCAAATGTAGACTACCTCTGGCGGTTATGCACAGGTCAGATGCTCTTTTTCCCCCGAAGTGAAGCTGAAAGTGTTTTCTCCTCCCAGCTCAGGGCAATACTACAGCTGTTTGTATTTTACAAAGAATATCAGTACACTGGCCACGACAGGGTTGCATTTACTTTATCACTGCTCCAATTCTAATATCCAGAGACATGAGCAGACAATCTGGGCTGGCACGCCAGTGCAGTACTGAGGGAGTGCTGCACTGTCGGAGGTGCTGTCTTCCGGATGAGACGTTAAACCCTCTCAGGTGGATGTAAAAGAGCCCGTGGCTTTATTCCGCAAAAAAAAAAACGCAGTGGAGTTCTCCCCGGAAGTTGCTCCAATATTTATCCCTCAGCCAACATCATTAAAACAGATTATCCGGTCATTTACCTCATTGTGGTTTGTGGGATCTTGCTGTGCGCAAATTGGCTGCTGCGTTTCCCACATTGGCTATAAAGCGCTTTGGGACAACCTGAGATCGTGTAAGGCGCTTATATAAGTGCAAGTCTTTCTTTCTTCTTTCTTAATGTTGGAAAATCAATAGTGATTGATAGTTACCACTCCACCAGTCCCTCAAATACATAAGGGCAATAAGTAGGTGTCCAGTAGAAAATGGTACACTGGGCAGTATGTAATGTCGGTAAGTAATGTTTTCGAGAGCACTCCTTTCTTGAAGTGCTCACATTGTCACTCAAGTAACTTCACAGTGTTAGATTTTATTGGTAACACATCATTTAGACCTAAATTATACAGTTCTGCACTTTCAAAATGTGGATCCACAGACAGGCAAATAGCTCATGTTGGCAATGATCAAAAGAGTGCTCCATATTTTCATCCTCAATTGATATTTATACATGCAAATAGATGACATGTTCAAACTGATTTCCATAACACTGCCTGAGAAATAGAATCTCCACCAATAAAGGGCTGCTTCACTGACATTTATGGTGCTTATGTTGCTGTGTTATTTAAATATATTTCACAACCAATTCATACTAAAAGCAAAATAATTTTGTATCACTGTCTAAAATCCATGAAAAGTTTTACCCTTGTTTTGGATCATTAATATTCATACTGCAGATTATACTATTGCACAGACTGTCTTTGGCCATTTTGGGTCCATAAACCATGGGGTAGATCAAGGACTTTGTGCAGTCAACGGAAATAAAAATCGGTAGAGAAGTAAAATGGGTCGCTGACTCGTTAGCACCCGTTTTACCTTATTGCACAAAGTCAAGATCTATCCCCATAACTTTTCAAACTTGGTTCTGTGGACCTTAGGGGTTATGCAAGGAAACCCCAGGAGGTCTTTGAGGTCCTTGAATTCTGTCTGTGCCACCAGAACAGGATCTCTAGAATTTAGTATTAAAATTTTCTGTATTTGTTGACTTATTAGCACACTATTCTGTTGCTGTCTACTAATACAAAAACACTTGCAATGAGTGCATTGTTTTCCTTTGGATAGCTGGCCCGGTCTTTTGGATGTTCTGTCAGGGATTTGTCAGTATTTGCAGAGGATCCTTGGGACTGTGTGAATATTTGCAGGTGATCTTCAGAATTGTATCATGTATTTTGCGGTGGGTCCCCAAGATGGTGTCCAATATTTGCAGGGAGTCCCTGGGATTCTGCATATATTTTTAGGGGATCTCTGGGATTATGTCTATATTTGCAGGGGTCCCCAGGATTGTGTGTATATTTGCAGAGGGTCTGCCACACAGAAAAGTTTGAAAAGTATTGCTTTAATGCAGACTTAGGGCTGCATTTTGTCAATGGGGGCGCGCTGGGGGCGGACTGCTGGTTGTCGGGTTTCAGTCCCACCCCCAGTGACGTCTGACCAACTCACGCTATTTTCCCTTGATTGACTTTGTTAAGCCCACCCTATGGGCTTACCGGCCAATTAAGGGAAAGTCGGTGACAGAGGACGTCAGTGTATGATGTTTCATCTGTCGAAAAATTTTTGACAGATGAATTGTCAGTGTTTGACAGCTTTGAGAAGCTGTCAAACACTGACAATCTCTGTTCTAAGGTGAGCCCTTGCACTGAAGGCTCACCAAAACCTCTCTCCTCAGCAGAAAGCAGATGGCTGCTGCATCTGAGAATGCAGCAGCCATGCTGTCATCTCTGCTGTTGAGATGAGGCACCTCCGGATCCCCAAGGGTTGAAGCCTGCAGGAAGAAACAAAGGTAAGGAAACATTTTCCAACACTTTACACTCACCTCTCATACTTACCTCTCCACACTTGCACCCATCACTCACCTCCACAGCAGACTTTTCGATCCCTCTCACTCCCGCAGACCCACTGCTCACTTCGCTGACCCTGGCAAGGTTCGCAGCCATCGGGAAGCCCGCACTTGCAGGGGTAAAATAGGGATAAGCTTCAAAACTGTCTGTTAACTACCTGTTAACAGGCAGTTAATTGGCTCTAATCCCCTTCCCGCCTCGAGGAGATGGGTCCCTGCGTGAGTCGGGGACCCGCCTCCCGGGAAGATGGCATGTAGGCGGGTTGGGAGCTGGGTCGGCACCTGCTCCCAGTTTCTGCCATTTTCCCGGCAGTCCCGCCTCCATACCTGCTTCCCCAGGGCTGGGAAAATTCCCCCCTTAGATTTTCAAAAATCAGCGTGTCCAAAACCCCATGTCCCGTTGAGTGTATGTTGCTGGTATCTCCATGTGATTTGATTGACCTGATTCACAGTGTCATATACAATCAGTGAAAACCTCAATGAAATGTGCAGATTTTAAGACACTTAATGAAACAAGTGGCTGGTCATGTGTGCTGGGCGTTTAACTATTACTGACATGAAGCAGTAATGAATTTAGTTCTTGTGCTTAATTCAAAGCAAAAAGCATAATACGGAAGATGCTGAAAATCTGATATGGAAAATGATGGAAACACACAGCAGGCCTGGCAGCGTCTGTGGAGAGAAGCTGCATGTGTTCTGAAATAGCATTCACACCCGAAATGTAAACTTGTCTGTTCTCCCCGCATTGGCTAACTGACCTGTAGTGTGTTTCCAGTATTTTCTGTTCTTGTTTTTTTTTAATTTAAGTAACTGGGTTCTGCTTTTGACATTCAGAGCTGTTATTTTTCAGCTAAATTTTACAAAATGGAACTGAAAATTATGAGCAAATTCAACAGGGAAAAAAAGTGACCATTTAGGAACAGCCCACAGGAGAACAATATTTGGTATAGATGGTGGGAAGAGGTGTTTCGATTATATTGCATCAATATCTATTTATCGCCATAAAAGGTCACATCTTAAACATCACACTTCAGATGCAAGAAGGAAAGGCAATCATGTTCTGCTGGCTTTCCTGATCTTGGTAAATGTCCAATGAGGTGGAAAAAAGAATGACTTGCATTTATATAGCGCCTTTCACAATCTCAGGACGTCCCAAAGCACTTTGCAGCCAATTCAGCACCTGTGAAGTGCAGTCACTGTTGCAATGTAGGAAATGCGGCAGTCAATGCAGGAAATAAAAGGCAAAGAAACTGCATCTTATCATGAGTCAGTGCCATCGAGAGAGAAGAGGAAAAAAATTGAATAGGGGAAAAAAAAGGGCTGCTTGCATCTCGTGTCCGCAGTCCAGCTACGAGCCAAACACTGCATTGTAATGGATAGTAGCTTGGGAGAATGGAGATGAATCCCAGTGTATTATGTATCGTATTAAACCTCGACACCTCCACTTTCCAACTGGCTAATGCATTTGAAATTGACTGTTTTCTATTTCCAATATATTTACCAAAAATAATTTTGTGATGATTACATTTGTTGAAATGTAGAAGAAAATGAAGAGAACTTAGATTCAGTTATTTGATTTCCATTCGCTTTCTCTTCAGCCACTTTAGTTCTTTCACTGGCACAGAGTTGGAGACAACGATTGTCTGCAGTGCTCGTTTCATTCTTCACAATAAAGTTTCACAACGAGCAGTGGTTTGCAAATTAAATAGATGCAATTCAACAAGGATTTCAGTAAAATTACCAAAAGGTCAGATTCAGTAATACCTTCTTCATAACCAGAGCACTATTTTGAGAATGTCTTGATTACCAGAATTAGACACAGGAAAGCTGTTTATTAATGATGCTTTGGTGTAATCACTGATCACATTATTATATTATTTTAATCATTATAGAAAGTTTAATCTAGTCACATGATAATTTTTAAAAATGTCTTATTTATGGTTTGAATTCTGAAATTTCAAAGTGGCATAAAGTCATGCACCATCTTCTTATTGATATATGATCAGTTAACAGTCTGAATGAATCTACTGGAATAATACATTAGAAAAGTCCACAGATCCCAGTCAGACCATATGGTTGTACTTTTTCAAGATGGAGCTTTTATTTGATCGGGTGCACTGAAATTAGGTGAGCTGAGAATACAAAGCACCATTCTGTAGTTTGGCTGCAATTTAAGAGCAGAGGGTGATTGTCCTTTCCGTGCAGTTCTAATGAACTCTGAGGACACAACATTTATCCTCCACTACTTAACTAATCTCAGTGATTCCCAGTGGGTGGAGGAAGTGTGGTGGTTGGTTTCTTGGTGTCAGTGAGTGCCTCTTCAGATAGAGGTGGTCCTCCATGTCCATGTCAACTGCTAGCACCACATCTAATCCTACAGTTGCTGCCTGGACCTGGATGCTATCAAGTAATTGTGAATTATTTGAGAGGGGTGGCTGGGTTGGTGGATGTGGTGTTACCCTAAGAGACAGCTGCATGATCCATGCCCACTCCAACAATTCCCTGCTTCTGGGCTCTCAGCATAGTCCCAATCCCAGTAAGTCCAGAGTTGTTTCCCAGTAAACCATTTGGTTAACTTGGAAGCACAAAATTCCAGTTTTCTCAAAGAATTCTTGTTCCATCTGAGACTCCTGTCTTTCCCTTATTTTGCACAGTTCCCCACTCCTGCACCCTCCCCCCAACCCAGAAAATTACATGTGCACTGACGGTCCAAATGGATGGAAAATTGTAGGCATGTTTTTCCAATAAGCTACCTACTGCATGCAAGGCACTGCCAGTGGCACAGAGTCTTGGAAACCTTCAACAAGTGAGAGTTTGCAGGCTGGTTATTGTAGGGGACATCACAGCTAATCCCAAGTCTGTCTTCAGTTGACGTCCATACACAAGCACTTTGAGCAGGGGTGGCTAGATCCTGATCAAAAACAAGAATGGCACGAACCTTACACCACCTGACATGGTGCATATGATGTTGAGTGGTGTTATTGCTATTTTTATTCAGCTTATATGTTGTCCCCCTCCCCCCCCCACCTCGCCCCCAATCCAGAGGCCTTGAGGTCTCCTGTTGTCAATCAGGTGAGATCAGCTAATTCAGCACAGAGCGGGCACCAAAGATGAGGGGCTGGATTTTGCCAGCCCAGGGGAGGCGGATTTGGAGGTGGGACTGCCGGGAAAATGGCAGAATTTGGGGGCAGGTACCCAACCCGCCCCCAACCTGCCTCTATGCCATCTTGCCAGGAGGCGGGTAGCCGTCCCGCCCCGGGTCCTGTCTCCTTGGAGGCGGGAAGGGATTACAACCACTTAACTGCCTGTTAACAGGCAGAAAATAGGATTATCCCCATTTTACCCACACAAGTGCGGGCTTCCCGAAGACTCCGAACCCGCCAGGGTCACCGAGGCGAGTAGTGGGTGTGCGGGGGTCGGAGGGGTCCAAAAGTGTGCTGTGGACGTGAGTGATGGGTGTAAGTGTGGAGAGGTGAGTACATGAGGTAAGTGCAAAGTGTTAGAAAAAGTGTACTTACCTTTGTTTCTTCCTGCAGGCTTCAGTCGGTGTGTATGCGGAGAGTCTCGCACCTCCGCGGTAGAGATGACAGATGGCCGTTGCATTCTCCAAAGCAGCAACCATCTAATTTCTACAAAAGAAAGAGGTTTGATGAGGTTCGAGACCTCATCAAACTACAGAGAATGTCAGTGTTTGACAGCTTCACAGAGCTGTCAAATGATGACAACTCATCTGTCAAGAAACGTCATACGTTGATGTTCTCTGTAACCGGCTTCCCCGTAATTGGCCTGCTGAACCCGCTGGGCGGGCTTAACAAGGTCAATCAAGGGAAAATAGCGTGGGTTGGCCAGAAGTTGATGGAGGCGGGACTGAAACCCGACAAGTGGGAGTCCCGCCTCCAAAAGCTCCCCATTGGCAAAATCCAGCCTCAGATCTTTTCAGTCTATATGGCTCAGCTCTTCAGTGCCATGGCCAGTTGAGTGATCGGGAAAGCCTGTGTACAGACGTTTGGCGATGTTTTGGTGTAACAATGGCACAAATCTGAGCTGAGTCTGAATCTTTTGCAATTCGTTGTTTTATTTTTTAGCAGAGATATTGTTGTAATACAAGATTGTCCTCAGCCCTCCAGTACAGTCAGTGTAAGCACTATTTAATCTGAGTAAAAATAGCAGTCGCATCACTCAGCATCATTTACACCGTGTCAGGTGCTGTAGGGTTTACTGCCTTTCCCCGTCATGTAGAATCAGCATGATGGTAGGTATCTACGTACTCCCGATAAAAAGTAGTATATATTCCACTAACATTTTCGTATCATTAGTCATTCAGACAGTACGGGGTAGATTTTGACTTTGATTTTGATTTCCATTGAAGACAACGGAAGTAAAGATAGGGAGAGATGTAAAATGGGCTGCCCATTCGCTATCGCCTGTTTCACATTATTGCACAAAGTCAAGATCTAACCCGACAATCCTATAGTTATTCCTGTTGCAGTACTCATTTCAGGTTCCAAATGCTTTCTTGCTGTTTTTAAAAAAAAGTAAGTTCTTACTGTGTACCACATGCTATCCATTCAGTATGTATTTTAAACGCATGCTTCACATCAAATACTGATCTAGCCCATCTGCCATAGCAATTGCAGAGAGTCAGATGCGTATGTAGCTGTCTCCCCGAGTTAACTTCTGTTATAATCTCATTCAGGCAAATGCAGCCTCGGCAGAAGTCTAACCAGAGCAGCCCACGTGTTGTCCATCACCTGCAACTATATCAGCCTTTCGGAATTCCTTCCCTGTCTAGTTCCAGGTGAATTGGAAGCTGTTTCTCTGCAGCTTTCGTTTCTCCATTTAATGCTATCACAGAACAAAGCAGCAGCGTCGACTGCTCAGTGTTTCCAGGTTTACGTGTGCACCTTGATATATGACAGATATTGCAATCTCACACTCTCTCTGGCCTTGTGCTCCATTTTATCTCTCGCCACATGTATTTCGAAAAAATCACTTTCCACGGTTCCCATTTCGGAGCCGTTTCATTGCATTCAAACTGCATGTTCTTGCAGTCTTTCACACACTGGCGCGTCATAAACTGTCTTGTCTCCATTCCTTGCTCGATTGTTTCTGAATGAAGTTTAGATTATAATCAGATGATATGACCAATAACAGAATAAGCAACATGCCGTTGCGTCTGGTGCATTGACTATAAATTGTTAGCGCAGTTGCCCATACTGCATGAGCATCATCAGCACAAGGACACGTGCTTGGCACATTTTGTGATAATTTTGTAAAGCACCCTGTGTAATAACTTTTTGGTTGAAAGGAGGGATGATTTCCAAAATCTAATGCATAAAGAAATTATACTTTCAAAAAAAAAAGATAATTTTGTAAATTTTTAAGTCTGGAAGTACAGTTTTTCCTCAGACAATAATGTTCTAATCTTCTTCTCATCAGTATCTATTTGCCATTAAAAAGAGATAAGCAAAATTGTAAAACTATCATCTTTCTCCTTATTGCATGTGCTCCTAAGGTCGCTTTGCAAATCCGGATGGATGGTGTTGTATTGAATTTATGTCTGGTAACTAGAAGCTCCCTTGTATATTAACTCACTCCAAGTCTCATTTGCCCATCACCCCTGTGCTCGCTGACCTACATTGGCTCCCAGTCTGACAACACCTCAATTTTAAAACCCTCATCCTTGTTTTCAAATCCCTCCATGGCCTCACCCCTCCCTCTCTCTGTAACCTCCTCCAGCCCTACAAGCCTTCGTGATCTCTGCACTCCTTCAATTCTGGCCTCTTGCGCATCCCCAATTTTAATCGCTCCACCATTGGCGGCCGTGCCTTCAGCTGCCTTGGCCCTAAGCTCTGGAATTCCCTCCCTAAACCTCTCCGCCTCTCTCTCCTCCTTTAAGATGCTCCTTAAAACCAACCTCTTTGACCAAGCTTTTGGTCATCTGTCCTGATATCTCCTTCTGTGACTTGGTGTCAAAAATATTTTTATTGATAACGCTCTTGTTAAATGCTTGGGACGTTTTGCTATGTTAAAGGTGCTATATAAATGTAAGTTGTTGTTGTTCAATACTACCACAGATCAAGCACTGATGCATTTATTTATATTTCAAAAAGAAGGAGCTTTGGTAAAGTTTATTCACTGCTATTGCTGGTGATGTGGTATAACTGGCAACAATCGGGTTGAAATTGTGCTGTGTGATATCAGTGGTGAACATGTTAATGTGTTGTTATGAAATTCCTCTGTCTGCTTTTAATGAAAGTATTAACTGGTTGAAAAAAAAACTTGCATAATGCCATGACCTATTTGAACGGGTAGGGGGTTCTATTCTATGAGATTCAGGTGGTATGTGACCTCCTGACAGAAGGTCATGTATGTTATTGCACGATTCCTGGGAAGCTTGCATAATTTACACATACCACAGTAATCATCTGCTCTCAAATAGTTTGAAGGTGAAAGTAGCCTGAAAGGTGGTTCTTGGGGGAACTTGGCTACACGCTGCAGACATGGTGACTGATGCCTTGTGTGCAACTTCTGTGTCCTCGTAGAGTTCAACTGCAACATCATACCTGTGCAGACGTTTGGGATACTGAAGCAATGCTTCAGATGTTTAGTTCACTCAGGATGTGCTGTGGAGAATGGGTCAACAAAAGGTATAACAAATTGAACTGGTCTGCTGTAGTTTACCATAGACGGAGGCCTCTTCCTGGAAGGTGAAGAATAGCATGAAACCAGAGATGATGAACAGGGCAGTGAAGTACTGAAAGCACCAGCAAAGGAACAGCTGTGCAGGAAGGACGATTGCAGTGTCAGCCTCTAATTATCACATCTTTCAGTTGAATAGTACAGACAGAATAATCAATATTCCGCACTACAGTATAAATTTCACTCGCCACATCAAGATTCCCCACAAACACATTGACCGAAGCAATGACAAGTCCCCAGAACAATTCAAATTCCACACGGCAGATTAGTAAAAACGCATCCCCTAATATGGACCTCGTATTTTCCTTACTAATACTTCTTTTGCCCTGCCGTATATGTATTCAGTCTTACCATTCCCAATACAAAAAGGAAATACTGCAGATGCTGGAAATCTGAAATAAAAACAGAAAATGCTGGAGATACTCAGCAGGTCAGGCAGCATCTATGAAGAGAGAAACAGAGTTAATGTTTCAGGTCGATGAGCTTTCGTCTGACGAAAGGTCATCAACCTGAAACGTTAACTCTGTTTCTCTCTTCATAGATGCTGCCTGACCTGCAGAGTTTCTCCAGCATTTTCTGTTTTTATTACCATTCCCAATGCTGTTTCCTGCCTTGTTGATGTGGACATTGACAACAGCAGTGGCTCAAAATTGTTATGGAAGTCCATTGTTTTTAACTGGTGGAATAGTTCATGCAGTCAATGTACATGGTGTACCATATTGCTGTCCTGTGTGCCTGATGACTGTGAGTGGTGTGACCTTCGTTATGAAGTACATCTAATTGCAGCCCTGATAGAATTATGTTGGCTGGCTGCAAAGTTTCCAAGGGAGCCTTTTATGACTGTCATGTGTCACTGACCCATTATCCCATATTTGTGGCATCAATGAGTTGTGCAATTCCAGCTGTTTGGGCCTAGACGTGTTGGGGAGAACCAAAATCCAATGTCAGTTGTGCAAAGTTATATGATGTCCCCAGCTTAGCATCGGCTTGAAAAGCAGCTGCCTTTTCTTGGGATGCTGGATGGATGCTCAGCCAAGTAGATTAATCCAAATTATATAGGTCCGGATGTCAGAGATAAATCAACTTGTTGGTTTTATTAATATCGGCAGAAAGTACAAGCAAGTTATATGTCTATATACTTACTAGTAGGATATCCATTTGGGTCTGCAAACAATTAACCAATCCAGGTAAGTGCTCAGCACAGAATACCATAGACTTACTGAAAGTGAGCGTAATGATAGACCTAGGTGGACAATGTCAGATGACTTGCTCTAAACCTATCAATTCTGAGATTATTGTCATGTGATCTTTAAGTGTCATATGCTACTACACCAGTAGATGGCAATGTCACACCACATGCACTCCATTCTCACTGCAATGTCGGCTTTGATTATATAGAAGATAACACAATTTCCATGGTTATAAACATCACACCTCAACAGAATAATAACAGCAGAAAGGTTGACATGTTGGCTCCAAACTAGCTATATTTCTTATACAAACTCTTTGATGCTTCTTAAATTATATTAACCTGACCCCTCCTGCTTACTTTGTATTTGTCTTTGGAATTCTAACGACCTAATCTAAACCATTTGTGTTAGCCTCTATCACACAGAATACATTCTCAAAATACAAAGATATTAATAATGACTTGTGATTTGTTAAGCTATTTTTCCTATTTTTATGCATTATCCTACAGATTAGCATTGGTTGAGACCAAGTCGCCTGGGTGATCACAGATCTGAGAGAGCAGAGTGTTCAGCATTGAAGGAGAATGCAGCCAACAAACAAGTCTACAGGCCCCAGAGAGCTTATGAATGGCTGAGTGAGGAGCTCTGCCTTCACTGACTTTGCTTCACCAAGGAAGCCTTAGATGAACTATGCCATCTGCAGCAAGATGACCTGCAGCCCAGATCAAGTAAACAAGCAACTCTGCCAGTGGCTGTCAAAGTCAGTACAGCTCTTAACGTTCATGGCACAGACGCCTTCCAAGCTGCAACATTGTTCTTCTGCGACACCAGTCAGAACACTGTCTGTTACTGCTTACGACAGAGGTAGCCTTACTCACTGTGACATCATTTTTGAGTAATGCTTTTATGTCAACATTTATGTCAAAAATATATGTAAACATTTTGCATGTCACGCTGTAGTCACAGGTGTCCCACTGTTGCATCCCTATCGCCCATCTCCCATATACAGTGCTCCCACAGAACGACCTCCTGCAAATTGGAAGCAATGTTTTAAACATATTCAAATTAACCGCTCTTCACATACTTTTAATGCCTCCTCTTACCCCACGTCCACTCATCCCAAGTCTGCTCATGAAGGCTTCCAAAGCAAAATGAATAAATAAATAAAATGGGCCTCCTGCCTTAGTCCTGACATGGACCTTTGTTTCATTTATCTTTGCCCACAGCTCTCGCACCTCGGGCCCCACTACCCCCCTGGCAGCTTTGCCCAGCTCCTTTAAAAAAAAGTTGCTGAAAAATGTTTCCTCATTCCTGCTCCATCGCAGCGCTGCCTCCCCCTGCTCCCTTGCTGGCTCTTCCTCCAGCCTAGCCGTGCTGTGATTGGATCTGGACCGTCTGCTTTGACTCCAGTTGATATTTTTTTAAATGGAGCCCCTGAATCTCTGTTCCCCCGCACCACCTTGTCCCACTTCTGGCTTTCCCTTTGATTTTCTTTTTTAAAAAGCAGCCCTGGGAATCCCTTTAAGAGCCACTGCTGGCTTTTCATGTCATTTAACTTCTTATAAGTTTTGTAGTGGCCGAATATTTCCCGGCTCCACGTAACCTCCAGCCCCACGACCTCTTGGCCCCTGTAGGCTCCCCTGCAATTCTGGTGCCAAGGCCAAGAAATTCCATCAGGCATTTATTTCAATATTTTTACATAAATGAGACTATGGCATGAAACGTACCACAACACTCTAGCACACAAACTGCAGCTGGCCATAAAACTCTGGGCAGACTGAATCGGTGCACATCATGCCTGAGGCCTGTTTGTCCAATTCTTCGATCTCCCTTCACCCCTTCCATGCCACTGATTGGAAATTCTACCCTCTGGAAAGCTTAAATGTCGGCCCGGATTTTCTGGGGTCTATGACTGCGTACGCACCGTAAGTACCTCACAAGTTCCGGGTTTACGCATGGGTTACGTGATGTAAGAAAACTACTAGGCACTTGGTCTGAGTATCAAACAAGGCTTTAATCAATTGTTTTCAACATGGAGATCTAGTTGTGGCCTTCGCTAGTTCCTGTTAAAGAATGTCCTGAACAAGCTGGGCCCATGCCCGAGTATTTATACTCTCCCTGGACAGCGCCACCAGCAGACCGCCCAGTATTATTTCATAAGTCATTTCCACATGAATGACAAGATTCATGTCACTGCGCACGCGCGAAAACCCAGAACTTGCGATCTTCTTGACAGATCCTCCGCATCCCCGGGAAATGGACGTTCACGGGCCGAGAGTTGACTGCCCAGTGAATGCCTGTGAAACCCTTACGCCTGGTAAAAGCAGGCGTAAGGCCTTCTTTTACCAGCGAAAGGGGGAAAATAAATATTAAATTAAAATTTTTACATCACTTTAACATTCAAAAACCTATAAAATAAGTTTGTGTTATTTTTGGCCCCTTGAAAAATAATTAAATTTATTTTTCAAAAAATTAATTTTTTTAAAAATGTTTAATTAAATTGTATTTTAATTAATTTTAAACATGTAGTTTTTTTTTATTTCAGTGTTGTTAAAATGTATAATTTGGGTGACTCCTATTCTGCTTATAGGGATTCTGTACGTAAATGGAATCTCCATAAGCATATTGGGAATCCCCTTTTGTGATTGGTTGGTCCAGCCCACGTGATCCCAGGGGTGCTTGCGAACCGCCTGCACCCCTGGGATTCATGGGCCTTTATGTAGGCGTACATGAAGTGGCCCAGGAGCGCGAGTCTCCGTGGTTCCAGGAGCATCAGGTAGGTGCGTAGTTTTATTGCAGTTCGGAGGCATCCGCCCGCGGGAAGCCTCCGACCGGAAATTCAGGCCAGTCATCATCTGTCTACTTTCTATGTTCCGAGTACCTGAATGACATTAATGTTTCCCTGCCACGCCTCTGTATAAAAACCCACAATAATCTTTCTCTCTTTTCTAATATCTGGGCGAACTGTGGCTTGGATTTCAGCCTATAAGTGAGCATATAAATAAGAATACTTCACGGGTTACCACAAGTGACAGAACCGTCAGCAACACAATCACAGTACCTCCTGGACAGTGTATTGAACGTGCAATTCAAGATTTGGCAGGACAGGCCCTAGTAAAACGGGCCAGTCAAATGCTGCAGACAAAAGTGCTCCAGGGATTCAATTCTCATCTAAATAGAGTGGATGCATCCAATGCCAAGACTGGTTTGTATGGTTACATGAGGGGGTTACACATTCAAGTGAATCAGTTTGTAAGCAATGCAAATTCATGCAGTGGCAGATCGAACATATGCCAACTTCTTTTTGATTTATACTGTGATTAGAGTCAGGCCCAGATTACACAAAGATTTCAATGGCCTGAACACTGTTCTGCATATTCAGGCATAATGATATTTATTAGGACCACTATTGTTCAATGGCAGTTAGTTTAGCAAGTGCCAGCAATCATGGAGGGGCCATGACTCGGAGGGCTGATTTAACTGTTAATATTATTAAATATTTACTCATTACAACCTAACTGTGTTTGTGGATTTGGCACCCTTGACTGCTTTCAGTTCTTTGATTAACCAATGTTCAACTGGCTAAAATAAATCCTCATGAGCAATATTACAGTCGACAGAGAAGACAAATGGGCATAGCTGCACCTCAGAGCAGAGCACGCCCCACCCTCACCATACATCCATACATATAAACAAAAGCAAAACCCTGCGGATGCTGACAATCTGAAATAAAAACAGCAAATGCTGAAATACTCAGCAAGTCAGGCAGTATCTGTGGAGAGAGAAACAGAGTTAACGGGGGGGTAATTTTAACCCTCAAAAACAGGTGCATTAGGGTCGGGTGAGATGTAACATTTTTTCAGAAGGACGCGTTTCCTGCCAACGAAACTGCAGGAAACGAATTTCTCGCAGTTCCAGTTTACTTCTGTGACATCTTCCAAGCCACGCATGCATCCTGCGATTTTCAAAGAAAAAAATACATAAGCAGCGGGGCCACCGATCCACCACACCCCCACCACCTCCAGAATCACTTTGGGTATGGGTTTAATGCAACATCGAACATTTATTAATTTAACCAATGAACTAGTTAGATATTGTCTGACAGTGCTACAAGGAACATTTGATTTGGTTACTGCTGTAGTTATTTTTTTTAACTTGTTCCCCCCACCACCTTCCAGGTGAGCTAAAACCTCCAGTTGCATTACACGCTGTAATCGTTATAGTGTTTTAGTCCTTAAAGTTGCCACGCACAATTTAAATTGGCTCACCAGACATATAGGCAGGAATCTTTACCTTGGAGTCGGGTCGGGTGTGTGCGGGCCGCGTAGGGGATCACCATCCCGAAGATTTGAACAGCGCGTTCTGCACTGTGCGTTTAACTCAATGGAACCAATTTAAAGAGTCATGCAGGTTTCCTGGCCCAATGACTCATTTTCAGCTCGGATATTAAAAGCAGCCTCGCACACATCTCATTTGAAGGTTGCTGCAGGAGTGTTGAAGGTGATTTCAAGAGCTAAAAAATTTCTGAATAACATTGACAATTTTGTGGGTCATGGAGACACAAAGGCGGAGGGCAGGCCCAAGATTCCCTGATGCCTCCCTGGAAGTGCTGGTCCAAGGAGTAAGAGCACGCAGAGAGGTCCTCTTCCCTGCGGATGGCAGAAAAAGACCAGCAAAAGACACAAAGAGGACATGGCTAGAGATCGCAGAGGAGGTCAGCAGCAGAGATGTGGTGAGGAGGACGTGGATCCAGTGCCGCAAGAGATTCAATGATCTCATGCAATGCCACACTCACCTGCATCCTGATGTGCCTGTCACCCAAACCCCATCACGCTACCTTCCCAAGCCTAGTCCTGCACATCACTCCTCACACCAACCTACCTTGCAGGTGCACCCATCCCTCTCTGTCTATGCACTTATTCACATCCCCATCTGACTAACCACCCCTGACACGCACCCTCATTCTAATGCAATCATTGTAAGTAACACCACAGAAGGAGGCCATTTGGCAATGTCACGTCACTCCCTCATAGTCGCCCTCTACAGATGTAGCCCATTCATTCCTTACACTCATTCCATCTTCTCTCTCAAAGTTCTCTTCTTTCCCTCCTTGCAGGAGAAGAGAGCCCACAAACACAGGGAACGGCAGAGAACCGGAGGTGGCCCTCCAGTCTTCACAAATTTGACTCCAGCAGAGGAGGAGGCCCGAGACATCTCTGGAGTTGCAGAGTTGCTGGCGGTGGGAGATGGAGAGAGGGGGACCTCCCAGCAACCTGGTGACAGAATTACATCTCATAAAGCCACATAGCACACAGCAGTCACTCATATGGTGACTGATGTCAGCAGCCAGTGAAATGTCATCATGTGCATAATGGTAGCGTTACCCATTCTTATCATAACACTTCTAATTCATCTCTTTACTCACCCACAGGTACATCAAGTGCCCGCCCCCCACCCCCGCCACTGCCCAGCCGCAGAAGAAGATGACTCATCAGAGGAAATTCCACTCTCTGAGGGTGCACCGTCAGTAGACCCATGCGCACCCAACACCAGTGCAAATACGCACACCTCGGTGGGTCCTGTGTGAGATAGAATAGTGTTGTCACCTGGTGTGGCACACATCACAAGTGAGCAAGAGCAGATGGTGGAGACAGGGACAGCAGTGGAGACTCCTCGCCGGAGGGTGCAGGACACTCCCAGCTCTGCTCAGCTGCAAACAGATGCTGAACCTCGGGGGCCATCAAGAAAGAGGGTGATCTTGGAGGGGCAGCAACAATCGCATGAGGCTCTGGCATCTTTTGCAGCCGTAATGTGAAGAGAGAATGGAGGAGTCCATCTCCAACATGAGCACCACCATCTCGCAGGTGATGGCAACGATGTGCTGTTCCATGGAAAGGATGGCCACCTGCAAGGAGCAGTAAATGTGCTAGTCCAATGAGAACATGCTTGCTGTGAACAACAGAGTGCAGATGCTCATTGACCTCATCTCGAGGAGGGATATTAACGTAGACTTGGGCGTTCATCATGGAAGTGGGGGCTCTTCTTAAAGCGCTCCCACTTCTCCCCCATTGCCTTCCCCTCAGTCAGAGCCCCACATGCTTCCTCGGATCCCGATCGCCGAGTCTGCCCCTGCACAGTCGCAGGAGGAGCAGACTTTGGCGGGGCCATCAAAGGCTCCAAAACCAGAGGACATCTGCCAAAGGTGTCTAAGCAATCAGAGCAGGGAAGTGAGCAGCCTGCCTCTAGCTCTGCTGAAGCCATAGGGGTTGCACCTCGTAGAAGCACTCGGAAATGAAAAAAGGCAAAATTCCAGATGCACAAGGGTGTGCACGTGGGTGTATGAAAAATAGTTAATGTTAAGTTTCAGTTATATTTATGATGCACATAAATGTATTTCTTTGCACAACTTTCCAGTATTGTTCATTTTTGCCTACTACCTGGGAAGTGGCTTTGTCACTTGGAGTGAATAGTGAGACATCACTTAACCTCGAGTACTGGGGGTTTAGGTGACAGGAATGGTTTGATCATTGTAGGACTGCTTTGTGGAGTTGTTGGTAGGGGGTGGGGGTGGAAATTGGTACCGTATCTGGGAGCCATATGGGTGCACTGGTGCAAGTTAAGTAAATCGGCCATTATGACGGGCTTCCCGGGCAGCAATTTGCGCCATTGCTGGTGCCATCTCCACCTCAGGTTCCTCCTCTTCCTCCTGCTCATATTCCTCCTCCTCCGAAGAGGCTGTGCACTCTGCGCCTTGTGTAAGATTATCATGGATTAGTTGTTTTTTAGAATATTTACTTTACTCTCTTATAATCATCAGTATCATATAATCATCAGTAATAGATCTATAATCATGTGCAATGATTAAATGTAGAGGTTTCTAATCATTAACTGCCTGCAATGATAACCTGAATTATGTATAACATGTAACCCTTTTTCCTATGCTTAAAAACCTGCGAGTAGGCTATAACCAGACAACCTGGGGTGAGAAAGAGATTGCCATGGTCGAATAGACTGCAGTTAGCCTGGGAACCAAGGTTAGCTGCAGTTGCCATTGTGTTGGAATGTTATGACATCCGCAGTAGATTAAAAACAAAGGCCAAGAGCAAGGGCTGTATCTCAATCTGTGGAGACATGTTCCTTTTGTGTTGCCATAACTATCCCAGATATGAGTCTTGATGGTCAAAAACAGATGATGTAAGGATGTCATAAGACTGAAAACCTGCGTAAGCCAGGGTGCTACGAACATGGCATCTTTAGGATTGGATTTCGGGTTTGGGTGTGAGCCAGTGATTGGTTCAGTAAGACTTCATAGGTTTTGAATGAGAGTAAAGGTATAAGAAGGGGGTCTTAACAGCAGCAAAGTGTAGAAGATTTCCGGAGTAGAAGATTACAGGAAGAATCAAGGAGACACCTGGGAGAGATGAGAGACAAGAGACACAGTATGCAGTTTATTCACGGTTGTGGCTTCTACCCAGAGTATAAGTGGTAATACAAGTCTCAATTATACTCTGTAAAGTGCTGCTCGAATACTGTAATGTATTAAGTCTTGCTTGTGCTGAATAAAGTTAAACCACTGCCCCCAGTACGGGTCAACCTCGAATCATTTGCAACCAGGGTCCCTCTGGGATCTTATACTTACTGCTCCTGCAGCTCCAATCCTCGCTGCTGCGCTATGTTGTGCAGCGCGCAGCAGACGACAATGATTCTGGAGATCCTGGCTGGTGCATACTGAAGGGCTCCTGAAGATCTGTCAAGGCATCTGAAACGCATCTTCATCATGCCGATTGCTTGCTGTATGACACATCTGTGTGGCTCTCATTATAACGCTCCTCGGCCTCAGTACTTGGCGTCCTCAGCGGTGTCATCATCCATGTCTTCAGTGGCTAGCCATTGTCTCCAAGCAACCAGCCGGTAAGTCTGTTTGGAGGTGTGAAGAGCTGAGGGAGGGTGGACTGGCGCAGCACAAAAGAGTCATGACAGCTGCCAGGGAATCTGGCGCACACGTGCATAATCATCTTTTTATGGTTGCAGACGAGCTGCACATTGAGGAAGTGGAAGCCCTTGTGGTTCACAAACACTCCTGAGTGATGATGGGGTGCCTTGATGGCCACATGTGTGCAGTTGATGATGCCCTGCATCTGTAGGAAGCCAGCCAGAGCCGCAAAGCCCAGTGCCTGCCCAGTAACACTGTCTTTGTCAGTGGCAAAGTTCACATAAGTGGCTGACTTGTGAAACATGGCATCGGTCACCTGGGTGATGCATCTGTGGGTGGCCGACTGCGAGATCCTGTAAATGTCTGCTGCAGATACCTGGAAGGAGCCTGAGGTGAAGAAGTTGAGGGTAGTGGTGACTTTGACAGCCACTGGTAAGGGGTGTCCACCAGGACCTCTGGGCAGCAGGTCTTCTTCCAGCGAGCTCCAAATGTCGGCAATGACCTGGTGCGATAGCCTGAGCCTCCTGAAGCACTGCTGCTCCGTCATGTTGAGGAAGCTGCCTGTATACCCTGTGTTGGGGGTATCGCCACCGGCGCAGTGCAGCCCTGTGGTGCCCCCCCGCCCCCCTCTCTCCTGTGGAGCCTCAGGTTATTGAGGAGAAGGTTGCTGTTGTGGTTGTTGCTGCGGCTGCTGCTGCTGCTGGTGTTGTCGGTGCTGGGGCTCATCTTGGTCCAGTTCTGAAGTCCAACTTCACCCATGCTGACCTAATAGATGGCAGGTAAAGTGGAGATCAGAGGCCCAATCCTTGAATGTTGTGATAGTGACTAGCAATGCAGTGAGAGCGGCTTCCGAGGTTACAGAAATGACCTGCAAACTCCTGACAGCTAAATCTCTGCACAAAATGGAGTCAGCGAGAGCCTTTCCATTAGACAAGGAAGCAGGTGTAATGTGTGAGTATTTATGTGTTTTTACTAACTGTCACTTAATGGACTCGCACAATGGCCGCTGAACTTCGCCTCCCCTTCACAGGCGAGGTTCCCGAGGTGCGTGAATCCCGTGTGCAAAAAGTTAAAGCCCAAACCTGATGTTAAAAAGACAGTTAAGGCTCTTTCAACAAGAGGTTAATGACCTCAATGAGGTCGCCCGCCTCTGCCGAGCCGGTCCGTGAGCGCCTCGAAACGTGCCCGAGTTAAAGGCTGAAGTTGGCGGGATGACGGAGGGTCCCCGAAGCGCTGTCAATTTCCACGAATTTAACTGCTGACCCGCCCCCAAACCCGCCCGCTGGGCACCGGGAATATGATGGCCATTGTAACCATCGCCCGGCTCCATAACAGAGAGATTGTTCCAGAGCGGGATTGGAGAGTACTTGGGAAAAGTCAGGAGAAATTTCATTATGCTGAGCCATGGGATTATATCCTACATAGGGTTAAGGATATTACTGGCATTGATTATCAATCAAATCCCGTGTGTGTGTGTGTGTGTCATGCCGCCACAACGTGAATCATCCCCACACAGACACACACACCTTGAATCATCCCCACACACACACACACACACCCTGAATCATCCCCACACACACACACCCTGAATCATCCACACACACACCCTGAAACATCCCTACACACACACACACACCCTGAATCATCCCCCCACACACACACACACTCCATGAATCATCCCCACACACACACACCCTGAATCATCCCCACACACACACACACCCTGAATCATCCCCACACACACACACTCCCTGAATCATCCCCACACACACACACACACCATGAATCATCCCACACACACACACACACACCCTGAATCATCCCCACACACACACCATGAATCATCCCCACACACACACACACCCTGAATCATCCCCACACACACACACACACCATGAATCATCCCCACACACACACACCCTGAATCATCCCCCACACACACACACCATGAATCATCCCACACACACACACACACCTGAATCATCCCCACACACACACACACCCTGAATCATCCCCACACACACACACACCTGAATCATCCCACACACACACACACCCATGAATCATCCCCACACACACACACACCCTGAATCATCCCCACACACACACACACCATGAATCATCCCCACACACACACACCCTGAATCATCCCACACACACACACCATGAATCATCCCCACACACACACACACCCTGAATCATCCCCACACACACACACACCCTGAATCATCCCCACACACACACACACCCTGAATCATCCCCACACACACACACACACACCCTGAATCATCCCCACACACACACACACCATGAATCATCCCCACACACACACACACACCCTGAATCATCCCCACACACACACACACCCTGAATCATCCCCACACACACACACCATGAATCATCCCCACACACACACACACCATGAATCATCCCCACACACACACACACCATGAATCATCCCACACACACACACACACCATGAATCATCCCCACACACACACACACACCCTGAATCATCCTCACACACACACACCATGAATCATCCACACACACACACACACCATGAATCATCCCCACACACACACACACACCATGAATCATCCCCACACACACACACACCCATGAATCATCCCCACACCACACACACACCATGAATCATCCCCACACACACACACACCCTGAATCATCCCACACACACACACACCCATGAATCATCCCCACACACACACACACCCTGAATCATCCCCACACACACACACACCCTGAATCATCCCCACACACACACCCTGAATCATCCCCACACACACACCCTGAATCATCCCCACACACACACACACCATGAATCATCCCCACACACACACACACCATGAATCATCCCCACACACACACACACCCATGAATCATCCCCACACACACACACCATGAATCATCCCCACACACACACACACCTGAATCATCCCCACACACACACACCCCTGAATCATCCCCACACACACACACCCTGAATCATCCCCACACACACACACATTCATGAATCATACCACACACACACACACACATGAATAATCCCACACACTCACACCCTGAATCATCCCCACACACACACACCACACCATGAATCATCCCACACACACACACACCCTGAATCATCCCCACACACACACACACCCTGAATCATCCCCACACACACACACCATGAATCATCCCACACACACACACACACCATGAATCATCCCCACACACACACACACACCATGAATCATCCCCACACACACACACCATGAATCATCCCCACACACACACACACCCTGAATCATCCCCACACACACACACACCCTGAATCATCCCCACACACACACACACCATGAATCATCCCACACACACACACACCATGAATCATCCCCACACACACACACCATGAATCATCCCACACACACACACACCATGAATCATCCCCACACACACACACACCATGAATCATCCCCACACACACACACACCATGAATCATCCCCACACACACACACACCCTGAATCATCCCCACACACACACACACCCTGAATCATCCCCACACACACACACACCCTGAATCATCCATGAATCATCCCCACACACACACACACCCTGAATCATCCCCACACACACACACACCATGAATCATCCCCACACACACACACACCATGAATCATCCCCACACACACACACACCATGAATCATCCCCACACACACACACACCCTGATCATCCCCACACACACACACCTGAATCATCCCCACACACACACACCCTGAATCATCCCACACACACACACACCATGAATCATCCCACACACACACACACCCTGAATCATCCCCACACACACACACACCATGAATCATCCCACACACACACACACCCATGAATCATCCCACACACACACACACCCTGAATCATCCCCACACACACACACACCATGAATCATCCCCACACACACACACACCCTGAATCATCCCCACACACACACACACCATGAATCATCCCACACACACACACACACCCTGAATCATCCCCACACACACACACCCTGAATCATCCCCACACACACACACACCATGAATCATCCCCACACACACACACACCATGAATCATCCCCACACACACACACACCCTGAATCATCCCCACACACACACACACCATGAATCATCCCCACACACACACACACCATGAATCATCCCACACACACACCATGAATCATCCCCACACACACACACACCATGAATCATCCCACATCACACACACACCATGAATCATCCCCACACACACACACACCCTGAATCATCCCCACACACACACACACCATGAATCATCCCACACACACACACACCCTGAATCATCCCCACACACACACACCATGAATCATCCCCACACACACACACACCTGAATCATCCCCACACACACACACCCTGAATCATCCCCACACACACACACACCCTGAATCATCCCCACACACACACACACCATGAATCATCCCCACACACACACACACCCTGAATCATCCCCACACACACACACACCATGAATCATCCCCACACACACACACACCATGAATCATCCCCACACACACACACACCATGAATCATCCCCACACACACACACCCTGAATCATCCCCACACACACACACACCATGAATCATCCCCACACACACACACCCTGAATCATCCCCACACACACACACACCATGAATCATCCCCACACACACACACACCATGAATCATCCCCACACACACACACACCCTGAATCATCCCCACACACACACACACCATGAATCATCCCCACACACACACACCCTGAATCATCCCCACACACACACACACCCTGAATCATCCCCACACACACACACACCATGAATCATCCCCACACACACACACACCATGAATCATCCCCACACACACACACACCATGAATCATCCCCACACACACACACCCTGAATCATCCCCACACACACACACACCCTGAATCATCCCCCACACACACACACCATGAATCATCCCCACACACACACACACCTGAATCATCCCACACACACACACACCATGAATCATCCCCACACACACACACCATGAATCATCCCACACACACACACCCTGAATCATCCCCACACACACACACACCATGAATCATCCCCACACACACACACACCCTGAATCATCCCACACACACACACACCATGAATCATCCCCACACACACACACACCCTGAATCATCCCCACACACACACACACCCTGAATCATCCCCCACACACACACACACACCATGAATCATCCCCACACACACACACACCCTGAATCATCCCACACACACACACACACCTGAATCATCCTCACACACACACACACCTGAATCATCGCCACACACACACACACACCATGAATCATCGCCACACACACACACACCCTGAATCATCCCCACACACACAGCCTGAATCATCCTCACACACACACACACTATGAATCATCCTCACACACACACACACACCATGAATCATCCCCACACACACACACACCATGAATCATCGCCACACACCCACACACACCATGAATCATCCCCACACACACACAGACACCCTGAATCATCGCCACACACCCACACACACCATGAATCATCCCCACACACACACCCTGAATCATCCCCACACACACACACCATGAATCACACCCCCCCCCCCCACACACACACACACCCCATAAATAATCCCTCCCACAAACACACACCCTGAATTATTCACACACACACACACGGGATTTGGTTGATAATCAATTCCAGTAATATCCTTAACCCGCATGCATGAACACAGCCTGGTGGGCCCTGTCAAAGGAGGATGCACGCCTGATGACGTCAAGGCAAGGGCGTTGAACTGCGCATGCGCGAACTCGGCCAGAGCTGCTTCATCCCGGCTCACCAAGACACCTGCTAACTTGCCGTCGGACCCGCCATCAGAGTCCTGCGCCCCCCCACCCTGTCCAAAGACCCCACCACCCCAGGGTCGGGGATCGGAACCCCCTCCCCCGTGATCGAACCCCGCACCATGCTCCCACCAGCAGCTGCAGGCTCCCTACCTGCTCCCCGCCCGACTGGGAGCCAAGCCCGTCAATCAGCGGGGATCCCCTCGAAAAAATGAATCTCCTCTCCCATCACCCCCTCTCAGAAAACCCGCCCGTCAATATTGGAGCCAAAGTTTTAGGTCAATGACCTTTCGTCAGAACATATATATATATATATATATATATATATTATACACCCCCTTTCCACACATATGCACTTGAGGGGCAATAGCCAGACATACCATGCACTGCCCCACCCATCTCTCTGTATTTAGTCACAGGCACTATTACAACACAGTGCACTCACAAGTCTGTGCACTGCAGCAAATGATATCCACCTCCACCTCCAGTCAAACATCAGGGCTGATTTTAACTCCTGGTGGGAGCAGGAGTGGGAGGCCCAGCAGATTTGAACTGCCGGCCTCATTTGAATCACGGCAGTCAGCTGCTCGACCAGCTGGAAAGGGTTAAAATCGGATGGCCCAGAGGCCGCCCGCCAGCATCGGAAAAAGACTGCCGGCAGCAACCGAAGTCCGGGGCGGGTGTTTTCAGGGTCTCGCGGCTGGGGAGGGTGGGCGGGGGGAAACCTGGGGTGGCAGAGCCTCCTGAGGCCCCATTAAAGAAAGGTTTTTAAACTTATCGTAGCCGGACTTTTGCTCGCTCCCAACAGGGTCACCTGGTGGGCGCCTGGCTGAGGAGCCGGTTAAAATTGCATCGGAGCTCCGTGTACTTTGTGGGACCCTGATTTCCATTTATTACTGAGGCTGCCGCCAGAGTCCGGTGGGAGCCTCATCCGCCGCCAAACCCAGCGGTGTTAAAATTGCAGATCGGTGGGAACGGAGTGGAAAATGGAGCCGCTCCATTTTAACTGCATCCCCCCTCCACCCCTCCCCACCCACTGCATTCCTGCCAATTGCCCATATCGCATCTGTCAAATAAACCTGCGAGGAATGGCACTGGTATGGGCTTCATCGCATTGGTGAGACACAGCCTGCCTCTGCGGTAAGATAGATATTGTCTCACCATCCCTGTCTAAACCCCGTGTGTATTCTATTCATAGAATTGGGTTTGTAAATGATGGTGTCTCAAGTGTTTTGTGGAATTTGTTTTGCTCTTCTGCTGGGGATGATTTTATGCAGAAACACAGGGCAATGTTAATGGAGAAAGCTCTGCACCACATGGGGTGCACAGTGGGTATTGTTTGCGGTGAGAGAAGGTGATTGGGAATTTGACAGCAGGGAACATTGCAGGCTCGTGTTTTTTTTATTAGCACTGAGTCATAGAAGACTTGAATTGCATTTGATTCAATTGGAGTCAGAGATTTTTGGAGTTTTAAATTTAGTTGAAGATGCATATATACTCGTGAGGTGTACAAGTCTCCCCAGATGTGGAATAAATGTGTATGGGGCACCTGATGTCGTGTTTTATTTGTGTGATGTATGCATTTATGGTGATTCATTAAAAATTTGAAATGAACTTACTTACACTGAAAGTGTTTGTTCAGTAGAACAGTCTTCTTTTCATGCATGGAGTTGGGTGTTATGAGGTAATGCCCAGAAGGCACAGCACAGTCATTATTACAGTGCACTTGACATTCCAGGAGAGATTTTCTGATTGGTTACCTCATACTGAAGGGAATAAAGTGGGGAAAAAGCATCAGAAAAATGGGTGGAGATCTGTTATGCTGACATTCCATCTATTTAACAGCCGTGCACTTTTCCTATCGGGTTTTGTTCTTATGCCAGAGGCGTCTGCCAGTTGGCAGTTAATTATATTCAAATTAGGTCCCAATGATGTCACTTCGATGTCCATGTGATTTCCTGGGCCACGATTTTGCCGGCGCTCAGAGTGCGGGTTTGGAGGCGGGTCTGCTGTCAGAATCAAAATGATTGACAGCGAGTTGGGAGCCCGCTCCGAACCCGCCTCCATGTAAGTTTCCAAAGTGTCGGGTCTGCGATTTCAGAACAGACCCGACACCAAGCAGCGAGAGAGGCATTTAAGATAGTTAAATGCTTGTTAAATGCTTGTTAACTACTATTTTGCCAGCCGATTTCTATTTTCCCACTTTTTTAACGGGGTTCATGTCGTTCAGAGATCACGTCAGGTAAGTAGGTCGGGTTCTCTGTGTCTCCCCATTGCTGTGAATAGGTGACAGCTGCAAAAGTGGTGTGACAGCTACCATTTCACAGCTGGTCACTTTCCAATATCAGAAGCTTGAGCCTCAGGACTTGGAAGACACTTTCGAGCTTTATGCAGTTTGGAAGTGTTTGGAGTAAACTCTCTATCCACTGTCACTTCCTTGGAGCAAGCTCTCTCACCATTGACAGATCGCTTCTGTCATCTCAACTTCAGCTGCCATCTATTCCAGCAACATCGGTGCCCTTCAAAAAATCTCACCTTGGTCCTCTGAATCCCTCCACGATCAGCCCCAACACCAACATCACCAGGCACACCAACATCACCAGGCACACCAGCAGCACCAATAACAACACCAACCTGACCCGCAATCACCTGATGCTGCACAGGACAGAGAGCATCAGCACCCGACCACATTGCTGCCCGGGAGGCCAGCGACGGCATCACCACAGCCAGATTTACTTCACTTGATGCTGTACACCCTGGCTGCCACATGATGCGCCAGGTTGACACCACCCCACAGCAGCACCATAAAACATCCCTACAATGTCCAAGCCATTCCTTTCACACTCATCACAATTCGGGGGGGTGGGGGGGCGGAAGTTATGTCTCAACATTCACTGGAACTCACTAAGACACTTCCAAAGGTGAGCACTGATCTGTCCAATAAGGTAAAGTGTTGAAAAGATAGATTTCAATGTTTGACAACACATTAACAGAAACTTCACATGAACATTGGCTAAACCACCCAGGTGCCTACCCTTGTGTGTTGCTAGTTCGTATGCTTGCAGTAGGTTGAGGGTGAGTGTGAGGGGTGGCTAGTGAGATTGGAGTGTGATAATGTAGATAGAGAGGGATGGGTGGAGGTGCAAGTTAAGTTGTTGTGAGTAAAGATGTGCAGGAGTAGGGTAGGGAAGGCAGAGTGATGGGGATGTGATGTGTGGCACAGCAGGATGAGGTTGAGTGTGACTTGGCAGTAACATTTTGTGATCTGCTCAGATCATTGAAGGCTTGCGCAACAGCAGCCTGGTCCTCCTGACGACATCCCTGCTTGTGCCCTCCTGTGCAATGTGTAATCAGGCTGTGTTGATCTCCTGGGGAGGTCTCTTCCGCCCACTGGAAGGGAAGAGAACCTCCCTGCGTGCTGTGACTCCCTCCATAAGCATATGGAGGGAGTCATGGGAGAGCCTGGGTGCAGCCGTGCACCTTTGCGCAGTGCTTGTCAGTGTTTGCAGCACCTCAATGCTGTAGAACACTGACAACACAACTGTCAAAATCAATTTGGACATGGCCCCTTTAAGGAAACCGGCTGATGATGCGTCATCAAATGACGTCATCAGACCCACTTCCTCTAAATTGTCTGGGAACCTCGCAAGGCGGGCTTAACAAGGTCAATCAACGTAACATCGCTTGGAGAGTGTGGGCTGCAGTAGGCAGCGGGCTGGGACCGCGACAATGACCCCAGCCACCCCAGACCCGCCTCAGTCAGTGAAATCGCGGCCCTGGGGTTTATGCCAGTACAATGCTCAGGAATCTACCCGCCCATAGAAAGTGCTGTTCAAAGTTGCTAGAGTGCACTATTTACAGAGATTGTTTAAAAAGCCCTACAGTAAGTAGCAGCACTTTGAGACTATTTAGGAATTTGTTTTTACTTTTTGATCATTTCTTTCCTAAATCTCTCTACCTCTCTCTCCTCCTATAAGTCGCTCCTTAAAACCTACCTTTTAGACAAAGCTTTTAGTCACCTGTCCTGATATCTATTTATGTGGCTCGGTGTCAAATTTTGTCTGATAGCGCTCCTGTGAGGAGCTTTGGGACGTTTTACTACGTTAAAGGTACTATATAAATGCAAGTTAATGTTGGTCATTTTCTTTTTGGTAGGTCCATGATATTAGGACAATGGGTTTTGCAATGGGAATCCCCCTTTACTAATGTTCTAGGAAGAAGGAGAGGAGAAGTAATAGAGGAAGGCAAGCAGATCAGGTTCCATCAGAGACAGAGCCTCAACCTGTCACATTAACACCTCCTCTTGCCTTGATCATCTCTTAATGTCTCTCAATGTCTCTTAATCTCTCCTTTTGTTCTTTCATCCCCTCCCCCTTTTCCCAGCTTTATCCTTGCCTTAAATCTATTTCATTTCCTGCTATTTCCAGTTCTGACGAAAGGTCTTCAACCTGAAACGTTAACTCTGTTTCTCTCTCCACGGATGCTGCCTGGCCTGCTAAGTTTTTCCAGCGTTTTCTGTTGTTATTTCGGATTTCCAGCATCCGCAGTATTTTGCTATCCATCAGAGACAGACTGGGGGGAACTTTCAACATCGATGGGGGCGTAAAATGGACGATATTGAATTAGCCGCACATTGAATTCCTTGGAAAGAAAAATCTGGCGGGTTGTATAACGGGCAGCCGAGGGTGTATAACGGGCAGCCGAGGGGTGTATAACGGGCAGCCGAGGGGTGTATAACAGGCAGCCGAGGGGTGTATAACGGGCAGCCAATCCAACATTGTTCCTTTTAGGCCCCTGCCAAAGTTGAAATTTCCTGCCAATGTGTTCACTACCAGTACTCTCCCATCTAGATTTACAGGCATGGGTTCTCATACCAGACAATGACTGTGCAGTACTGCCTGCACAGGCTCCAGGTCAGAAGACAGCCAGATTCAGTGCTATGGCATCTGCTGCCAGGACAGCTGCAGCTAGGATCCACCATCGGGCTGGTATTGCCAGTGGCAGTAACAATCCGGTGTCCTCTTCAGTCTTCTTCTTCTACCTCCGTCCAGGGATGCTGCAATGCCGTCCTGTGCGCAGGACGCCCTGCAAGGGCAAGCAGGGCCACCATCCTCCCTACTATCTCATTCTGCAACACCTCCACTTTGCCAATAATCCAACAGAGGATTGGAGTGTTGTACCACTCCATCACTTGGTCAAAGAGCTCTGTTACCCAAACAGCCTTTGCAAAGGCTGAAATATACATTAAAAAATATTCGCAGCCTTTGTTAAAGTGGCCAACATTTCTTTCCCCAGAGGCAGGTATTTACCTTTAAGTGGTCGCCTAGTTTTAAATTTGCCCATCACCCCTATAAAGGTTGCTTACACACAATGTCCTCTGATCCCTTTGGCCAACGCCTAGCATTGGGCCCAAGGTAGACTCGGTACTCAACCATAATATGTAAATGAATCTGACCCCACAAAGTCTGACCAGACTGGTCGACAAGTGGTCGAGTGGGTACTAATAACACACCAGGCGAATGGAAGCCTGATCGGAAAATCATTATTTGGGGCTGGTTGTGGAACAGAATGTTGTGAAGGAGGATGTGTACTGGCTGGTTGTTATAATGTGGGTAGGGAGGTACATAATCAATTTTATTGTTTTATTGAATGATAACTTAAAGAGGGATCTGGAGGGCTACAGCCTAATAGGTTAAATGCTGCAGTTCACAATAGCTCCAATTTGCCAATATGTTTAATTCTCTCTGTTTGAGTGCCTGTATTAATGAGAAGTAATGCTAACAAGGGAGTAATGATAACGGATTGCATGAGTATGTCCAGTTGGTTGCTATGGTGCCAGGTAGGATGTCGGCAGTAGCTGAAAGTCATTGAAGAGGATGGCTGAATTTCATTTTGAGTCACCTGTGTAATGCCAGCATGCTTTTCTGTGGTACTGGCAACATAGAAACCTCAGTGGAAGCTATGATGGCGTGAGTTACTATAGTTACAGACAACAGATCCCAGTGCTGACAGCAAATGTACAGCTGCTTGATATTTTTTAATTGCTGAATTTGGGGCAAAGTAGATCGACTTAGATTCCTATCCTAATACGTGGAATAATTTCCCGATCCCGTGTGTGGCAGCTAACTATTTATGACACGGTGTTAGTGGCTTCATAGATTATATAAAGGTCATATCTCACTGGATTATGATAATGTAGATTTATCTGACTGAAGGTATCTCCACACCAGTTCTATAAACAGTAGTTCACCTCTTCTTCAAACGAACAACCATCTGAGAATTACTCCATTTCCATTTTACATTCATGAGGCCATGGGTTCAAAGGTGATTGGTAAAACGATTAACCTTCACAACAACAGTTATGCCTGTGAGCTATCTTATCCCAACAATCTGTTGGATCATATTACAGATTAAACCTAGCGATTTCTCTTTGCTCAACTCTTTGTTGTAGGATGTGCAGATTGAGGCCACACACTGATTCCCAACAGATCTGATCATTATATATAAGTGAATTTGATTGAATGATACAAGTGGAAGCACTTCGAGTTTGTTAAGAAGTGTACTGTACAACTAATCATCCAATGAGATCTCACCCTGTATTTTTTTTCCACACCCAGGCTCTGCCTGGATGAGGTAAACATTTTTAAATTAAATAAATAAATGCTGGAAATGCACAGCAGATCAATCAGCACCTGAAAGAGACAGAAGGTCCTGAAGCCAAACGCCCAAAGCATGAATTCATCTTTCTCTTTCAGATACTGACTGCCATGCTTTGTATTTCCAGCATTTTCTCTTTTTATTTCATATTTCCACCATTCCCATGTTTCTTTTAACCTCTAGCATGTAACAGGTTTTATGATGGTGTAAGCATGCACATCTTGCTTTCCCCGCTTCCCCTCAGCACAACCCGACCCTTGTGCCTTTCTCCTTTCAGATACCCAAGAACTGCCAGCTGCCCAGCCTGTCCCCGACCAAGTAGAGCAGGAAAGTGATGGAGAAGAAGAGACACCATCACTTGATCTGACACTCCCAGGCACCATCTCAGAAAATGGCACTGCGCGTACTTTAGAGGGTAGTATAGAAGCGGGATCTGCACGTGGTGAGTCACCGGGCACGAATGGGCTGCAGCCAGGCTAGGGGGAAAAGGGTAGCTTGGGTGCCACCGCCCCGGAGGGCGAGTTCGCACACGAGTTCTGCTGCACAGGACTCAGATGAGGACTTTGATTGTGCAGCATTAATAAGAAGGGTGATGGGCATGCACACAGAAATTCTTGGTGCAATGGCAGGCCTGTCAGAGAGCCTCTTGTCAGTGTCAAGGAGCATGGAGGAGTCCGGCTCCAACATTGCACGGGGCTTTGCGTGGAGCTTGGAGCCCATGATTTCCAGGATGGTAGTGATGGACAACTCCATTCGAGCACTTGTGCACCCAACCATGATGCTAGGTGTGATGGGCAATGTTGCAGCTTCCAGTGCAGCAAAAGCAGAAGCGACCCAACATCTGAGTTGTAAGGTTTCCAAAATTTACAGATCCCCAAAACCTAAGGAAAAAGGACTTTGGAACCACCTCAGAGTGATAAAAATGCATTTTGGCCTAACATAAGGAATTTAAGACCAAAAAACCAAGTTTTGGCATTTTAAAAACATGTCTGGGCCTGTAAAGGGAGAAAAGGCTGTGAAGGAAGTTGGGTTCGACCTCTGTAAAAGCAGTTTGGGTATTGCAGTTAATTGCAATGTCTGGGGAACCGGGATGATCTCACTCAAAGCCCCAGCACACATTAACATTTTGACAATAGACCCTAGGAGAAGACAGCCCCACCCAGAACAATAGGTCCCATCAAATTGATTACAAGGCCCATCAAGAAATATGCATAATACAGAGCACACAGGACTAGGCTATAGATCAGCCTAGGAACACAAAACCCATCACCAGCAATCAGCCAAGAAAATCGACAGGATGCAAACCATCCCAAAAACCCATTTGACACTTACAGAGCAGTTACTGGTAGCAGGCCCGCCAAATTCAGACAATGAACTGAACAGATTTGGCGGGTAGATAAAGGCCATATTCAATGGGTCAGATTGAAGGCCTGTTAAAACCCAGTTAACGTGCTAGTAAATCGTTACTGATTTACGAGCCCGCCAAAACTAGACAATGAACTAAACAGATTTGGCGGGTTGATAAGGCCACTTCAATTCTGTATAATTGAAGGCCCACCAAGCACACAGGAAGAGAAGCGGAGAAGCAGGAGAGAGAAGAAGGAAGGAGAGACCAAGAAGAAGAAGGCCCGAGCTGGAAGCGAGTCGGCATCGCTCACCACTCAGACACACCTGAGTCCAGCTCGCGAAAACACCACCTCGACGGACCTCCAACCACGGCCCCAACACAGCCACCCGGAGCAACAAGCAGCAACCAGTCACCGACGGCTCCACGAGGTCGACCGACACACCAACCAAGGCCTAAAGCCATCGCGGACACCAAAGGCCTCACGAAGCCAACAACCGCGCATTACCCCCAACTGACCGGGTAATCACAGGCCACCGCGACCAACAAAGACCAACTCCAGGGAAGAAAACCCGAAGAAACGCAAAGTTTCCACACTACAAACTACTCCTGACTTACCCCTGGGTAAGATTTTCCCCAAAGACTCTAAGCCTTACTGCTGAACTAAAGAAATTGGGTACTCACCAGATAAATCCACAACGACATCCTACCGCATCAGCGGACTCGTGAAGACTGACCAGAGATCCAGGTGAAGTCCTCTACCATGTACGGGGTACGGCAGACACTAACCGCCATAAACAGCGAACCCCAAAACCGCGATTTAGCCCAACTGTCAAAGGATTGGTGAGCATTATCCCTGGTCCTTCAAAACCTAACTTAGCTAGTAAAGTGGGGTTGGGAGGGGTGAGGTATTGTCCTACTGTCATTTCCCTCGCTTGTACCGAAGTGTTCCCCACCTTTAGAGTGTTAAGAGTGTTGTTATTTGTGTCTTACCTTTTAATAAAGATTGGAGTTCTTTCATCAAACTCAGTTGTCTGCTGCACCTTTTGTATCACAACCCCCAAATAAGTCCAAGGTCTAGAACCATGGGAGCGATTCGAACCGCTCAGAAGTCAGAGGTAAAGCTGACACAAAAACACCACCCCCTACAGAGTGCTGCAGTGGAAGCTCAGACTGCTCTCGTGTGGGCTCAGTTTGCTGCCATGCAAGCACAGACTGATGCGATCGTGACTGGGTTTACGAGTGTGGAAAAGGGCTTGCACGGTCTCACAGCAGTCCAGCAATCTGTGCTCCAACATAAGAACATAAGAATATAAGAATATAAGAAATAAGAGCAGGAGTAGGCCATTCGGCCCCTCGAACCTGCTCCGCCATTCAATAACATTATGGCTGATCTGATCTTGGCCTCAACTCCACTTTTCTGCCCGCTCCCCATAACCCTTGACTCCCCTGTAGTTCAAAAATTTGTCTATCTCAGCCTTGAATATATTCAATGACCCGGCCTCCACAGCTCTCTGGGGTAGAGAATTCCAAAGATTCACGACCCCCTGAGAGAAGAAATTCCTCCTCATCTCCGTTTTAAATGGGCGACCCCTTATTCTGAAACTATGACCCTAGTTCTGGATTCCCCCACGAGGGGAAACATCCTCTCAGCATCTACTCTGTCAAGCCCCCTCAGAATCTTACATGTTTCAATTAGATCACCTCTCATTCTTCTAAACTCCAATGAGTATAGGCCCAACCTGTTCAACCTTTCCTCATAAGACAACCCCTTCATCCCAGAAATCAACCTAGTGAACCTTCTCTGAACTGCCTCCAATGTAAGTATATCCCTCCTTAAATAAGGAGACCAAAACTGTACGCAGTACTCCAGGTGTGGTCTCACCAACGCCCTGTACAGTTGTAGCAAGACTTCCCTACTTCTATATTCCATCCCCCTTGCAATAAAGCCCAACATTCCATTTGCCGTCCTAATTACTTGCTGTACCTGCATGCTAACCTTTTGTGTTTCATGTAAAGGATGTGATAACAGGACACTTAGAAAATATCAATGGGATTAGACAAAGTCAACATGGATTTATGAAAGGGAAGTCGTGTTTGACAAACCTACTGGAGTTTTTTGAGGATGTAACTGGTAGAATAGATAAGGGAGAACCAGTGGATGTGGTGTATTTGGATTTTCAGAAGGCCTTTGATAAAGTCCCACATAAGAGGTTAGTGTGCAAAATTAAAGCACATGGGATTGGGGGTAATATACTGGCATGGATTGAAATTGGTTAACAGACAGGAAACAGAGAGTAGGAATAAATGGGTCTTTTTCAGGGTGGCAGGCAGTGACTAGTGGGGTACCGCAGGGATTGGTGCTTGGGCCCCAGCTATTCCCAATATATATCAATGATTTGGATGAGGGAACCAAATGTAATATTTCCAAGTTTGCTGATGACACAAAACTAGGTGGGATTGTGAGTTGTGAGGAGGATGCAAAGAGGCTTCAAGGCGATTTAGACAAGTTGAGTGAGTGGGCAAATACATGGCAGATGCAGTATAACGTGGATAAATCTGAAGATATTCACTTCGGTAGGAAAAACAGAAAGGCAGAGTATTATTTAAAAGGTGATAGATTGGGAAATGTTGATGTACAAAGAAACCTGGGTGTCCTTGTACACCAGTCACTGAAAGCAAACATGCAGGTGCAGCAAGCAGTTAGGAAGGCAAATGGTATGTTGGCCTTCATTGCAAGAGGATTTGAGTACAGGAGCAAGGATGTCTTACCACAGTTATACAGGGCCTTGGTGAGACCACACCTGGAGTACTGTGTGCAGTTTTGGTCTCCTTACCTAAGAAAGGATATACTTGCCATAGAGGGAGTGCAGTGAAGGTTCACCAGACTGATTCCTGGGATGGCAGGACTGTCGTATGAGGAGAGATTGGGTCGACTAGGCCTGTATTCACTAGAGTTTAGAAGAATGAGAGGGGATCTCATTGAAACGTTTTAAATTCTGACAGGGCTAGACAGACTGGATGCAGGGAGGATATTTCCCCTGGCTGGGGGCTCTAGAACGAGGGGTCACAGTCTCAGGATACGGGGTAGAACATTTAGGACTGAGATGAGGAGAAATGTCTTCACTCAGAGGGTGGTGAACCTGTGGAATTCTCTACCACAGAAGGCTGTGGAGGCCAAGTCACTGAATATATTTAAGAAGGAGATAGATAGATTTCTAAACACAAAAGGCATCAAGGGGTATGGGGAGAGAGCGGGAATATGGTATTGAGATAGAGGATCAGCCATGACCGTGTTGAATGGTGGAACAGGCTCGAAGGGCCGAATGGCTTACTCCTGCTCCTATTTTTTCTGTGTTTCTATGTACGAGGACACCCAGATCCCTCTGTACTGCAGCATTCTGTAGTCTTTCTCCATTTAAATAATATTTTGCTTTTCTATTCTTCCTACCAAAGTGGATAACCTCACATTTTCCCACATTATACTCCATCTGCCAAATTTTTGCCCACTCACTTAACCTATCTATATCCCTTTGCAGACATCTCCTCGGGGCTGGAGAGGAACTTGGAGTGGGATAGATGGCTAGGAATGCTGAGGCACCACTCCGGAGGAGTGGCAGTGGCTCCGTGGAGCAAGAACCTGCTGCCCTTTCTCAGGATGACAGCATTCCTGCTCCCACCACTGCCACTCTGCCAGTGCCCTTGCTGTTGCCTGTCAGCCAACCAGCCCAGACTGCTGCTGCTCATGCCGAGGTGATGCATAGAAACATAGAAACTAGGAGCAGGAGTAGGCCATTCGGCCCTTCGAGCCTGCTCCACCATTCAATACGATCATGGCTGATCATCCAAATCCAGTACCCTGTCCCTGCTTTCCCACAGAGAATCCCCATCGTGCCTGCACCGACACATATCCCACCCTATCCCCGTAACCCCACGTATTTAATTCCCCCTAACATATCCCATCCTATCCCCGTAACCCCACATATTTAATCCCCCCCTAACACTAAGGGTCAATTTATCATAGCCAAATCAACCTAACCCGCACATTTTTGGACTGTGGGAGGAAACCGGAGCACCCGGAGGAAACCCACGCAGACACGGGGAGAATGTGCAAACTCCACACAGACAGTCACCCGAGGCCGGATTCGATCCCGGGTTGCTGGCGCTGTGAGGCACCAGTGCTAACCACTATGCCACCGATGCAGTCTACAGCTGGGCCTTATAGGCCCAGAGCTGCTCGAGGTCATCCTGCAAGGCCATCTGCAGTGTCCCCCACTGAAAGTCAGCAGCCTTCCACCAGCCATGCTGCAGCCACTGGGGTAGCACTGCGTAGGAGCACTAGGACAGGCAAATGAACACGAAAGACAGACACTAAGAGAATGCACAAGGTTGATTAGTTGACTTTTTTATGTAGTATTGGATTGAATCATTTCTAAATTATGTTTGGAATGTTTGTTTTATGGCGGCTTTCATTTCAGCTTTGTGCCCAAGAGGACGCTGTGATGTTCATGAAAGAGGGATGGTAAGGTGGGAAAGTGTAGAGCAACGGGGATCTGGGGTTTCATTCATTGGAACTGGAGTCTGATGCTGCGCTCAAGGACAGCCCGTCTGGAATGGGGATCTGCTGCCTGCCTCCTCTCTCCTCTTCCTCTTCCTCCTCCTGAGATGGTTGCGGAACCCGTGGTGGCGAGGGCTGCGACCCCATGATGGCCAAGTTGTGGAGGATGCAGCAGACCACCACGAAATGGGACACCCGCTCTGGCGAGTACTGGAGGGATCCTCCTGAGCGGTCAAGGCAGCGGAACCATTGCTTTAGCACCACGATGGTCTGCCCAATGAGGTTCCTTGTGGCAGCATGGCTGTCATTATATGACTGCTGGCTGCAAGCGTTGCGGAGGGAAGTCATCAGCCAGGTGTAGAGGGGATAGCCCTTGTCTCCGAGCAGTCACCCTCGGTTTCGACATGGTGGCTGGAAGATTGCTGGCACACCGGACTGGCACAGCATGAAGGCTTCATGACTGCTGCCAGGATACCGGGCATTCACCATCATGATGTGCGGGGCGAGGTCGCACACTAACTGCACATTAAGTGAGTGGTAGCCTTTGCGGTTGTGGAACATCTGAGGATTGATGTGCGGCAGACTGATATCCTGGCAAAGCCACATGCATACTCCTCCTGCTTCTCTCTGTTCAGAGAGAAGACAATGAAGTCCCTTCTCCTGGAGTACAGAGCCTCTGTGACCTCCCGGATGCAGCAATGGACAGTGAACTGGGAGATGGTAGCTATGTCATGTGCTCCAGACTGGCAGGATCCAGTGACAAAAAAATTCAGGGCCACGGTCACCTTGAGGGCCACTGGCAGCGCTGTCGTCGCCCTGCTCTGAGGCTGCAGGTCTGGCTCCAAGAGGTAGCAGAGTTTTATGACCACCTCCTAGGTGAAGCGGAGCCTCCTAATACACTGATCCTGGCTTAAGTGCAGGTCGGAGAAGTGCTCTTGGAAGACCCTAGGTGGGTAAGGCCGCATGCTAAGAGTCCTCCTCCTCTTCCTCTTCCTCCTCCTCCCTCTGTGAGCAGTTTGTCCTCTTCTTTGCTGCCTCTGCTCCATTTCCCTGTCATGCTGCAGCACGAGGGGGACTGCAGGTAGAGCCCCCATGACTGGGAACAAGTGGTCTGAGCAGAACCCTTGAATTCAGAAGCAAGGCCTTCTCCACTTGCAGCACCACTCCCTGTCACCTCACCAACTTTAAATAACTGTAGAAAGCTCCAAACACTGCCACAAACTTACACAGAGCAAGTCGAAATCAAAAAACAAGTCACCTGAAAGTTGTTGATGATCCCTTTGGTGGGGAGTCGCTCATGCAGCTGGACGCACGTTCTGCTGTGCATGCTTTGGAGAGGGTGTGCAGTCGAGCGGCAGCGTCCAAAATAGCAGGTCGTGCATCAAATCAGCGTTGTGTGCTGATTGACATCACAATCTGCCTCATTAGCATTCTTCTGGCGAACGCAGACAACAGCAGCGCTACTGACCTTCCCAAAATGGCGACCGCCGCGGCCCGCACCACAAGAGGCCGGAAGCGAGGCAGCTGCCATTTTTCTTCCGAAAGTGGCCTTAAATGCCGGAGTTAAGAGGGGGGATCTTTGCAGCCAGAATGTTGAATTTAGGTAAATGAAGTGATCTAGTGCAAAGAGATAAGGCTATTTGTTATTTTCTTTGACAGCATCAGCTACTAAGGCATAAGGTCAGTATCTAATTACACAGAAGGACTTAGCTGGAACACAAACATTCTGTCTAATAGAATAAAACCTTCAGCAATGCAATCTGAAACTGCCTGAATAGATAGATCATTGCCGAATTTGTTGTAAATCAGTTAAACAAACAGTAAGATGATAAACATTGACTGTTGCAAATAAGCTATTGTAGACAGGCCACAGCCACAGGCACGATCATGGGTGGAACCAAGAAATTTGACAAGTGTAATGGAAGACGTCAGTAAAGAAATAAAGAAATTGGCAGAGTTTGGTCATGGAGGCAAACTAAACAAGACGCCGACATTTCTACACTTTTTGGAGAGGTTTAGGGAATAAGGCAAAATAAGAGCAAACTTGTATTTGTGTAAAGAAAGAACTTGTATTTATCTCACAACCTCAGGATGTCCCAAAGCACTTCTTGGCCAATGAAATATTTTTGAAGTGTACTCAACGTTGTACTATAGGAAACATGGCAGTGTTTATATAATTTGTGCATAGCAGGATCCCACAAACAGCAGTGAAATAAATGACCAGATGATCTGATGTTGGTTGAGGGATCATACCATCGCGCACTGAAGACATCCCAAAGCACTTTACCATCACTGCATTACTTTTGAAATGTAGTCACTGTTGTTAAGTAGGAAAATGAAGCAGCCAATTTGCACACAGCAAGATCCCACAAACAGCAAATGAGATGAATAACCAGTTAATCTATATTTCGTGGTATTGGTTGAGGGAGGAATATTGCCCGGGAGCTTCAAATAATGGCATGTAAATGTTAACGTCCACTGAAGCAGGCAGAAGGGGCCTCGCTTAATGCCTCATCCAAAAGACAGTGCCTCAGACAATGCAGTACTCCCTCAGTAGTGCACTGAAGTATCAGCCTAACTGACATGCCTTCAACCCATAAGCTTCTGGCTCAGGGAAGAGTGTTACCAAAGTGCTGACTGAAGTATTCGAAGACATCAAAGTTCACTTTCCTTGATGGTTCAGTCAGTTTATCCAGTGAGTAGATTAGCCATTTAAATCCAGATGGTGAGAGGTTCACTGCATTGTCTGTGCTGATCTCAGTACAGACACCATTATCGGTCCTGGGTTAAAGAGGAAAAAATACACCAGTATTCCCACTCTGATTGCTATCCAACGACCCCTGCTACAAATGTGTGCGTGTGGACTCATTAATACTATCTACTTCCTCTGGGTGAAAGGTCAGGATCAGGTTCAGTTGTTGAAATATCCAGGCAATTCTCAATGTCTAGGCCCATCCATCAATGTTGACCATTTCGGTGAGATAGTGGGAGGTGACTGGTGCCCATGGAGCCCAGGAAGGAGTCAATGCTTTCAGAGGAAGAGAGAAAAGGAGCAGAGAAAACTGGCAGAAAAAAACCATAGTAAAGATGAAAAGATGCCAAGGTTTAAACTTTGGCTCTGAAAATCAACAGGGCCATTTATGCCAGTGTTGTGCCCCAGAGGCAGGACTTCCGCCTGCTGATCGCCTGAAACAGAATGTGGGGTCAGCAAATTCAAACACCCACTGGCGTTTCAGTGGCGCAACACCTGGATTGGATGTGCAGCAGGTAAGCACTGAAAATATAGCAAAGCTGAAACTGTCAGGTGTATGTCATTGGCGGTGCACATGTCATTTTGTGGCACTTTTAGAGCATGTCTTCAAGGGGAGGACCTGACGGAAGCACCCAAGCTGCTCGTTCATTTTATGCTCACTTAATCAGTCAGTTGATTTAGACCTGCATGGTGATGTAGAGGCAAAGAGGATTGATGTGATGTTCTAGGATGAGTACTGGGTTGTAATTTATTTGAAGGTGGGGGAGAAGGATTAATGGCAGTGATGACAAGGTAGACTGTGTTAAACAGATAATAACACTTTATTGATAAGTTTAGTTTGATTCTGATGTTCCTTACAGTTGTCACTGAGTGATGGTCCTACTGAAGCTGTAGTCCAGCTTTTCTGCCTCCAAAGCAACTCCAGACATCTCCTGAGGTATGTCCAGATCTTTTTGGATGGTGAAGTTGTGCAGGGTGCTGCAAGCCACAACTATGCAGGATATGCAATCTGGAGCATAATGCAAAAGCCCTCTTGAATGATTAAGGCACAAAGGCACCCCTTTTAGATCCCAATTGTTCTCTTTATGACTATTCATGTACGTCATCGTAGCACTCCTCAGCTGCTGTTTCGCAACTCTTAAAAGGGTCATTATCCATGGCAGTAAGGGCTACACCTTGTCATCCGCAAGCCATTTGTTCACTTGACTATCTTCCATGAAGAGCTCAGGGAGGGCAGAATTCCTGAGGGTGAAGGCATCATGGCAACTTCCAGGAAATTTGGCATAGACATGGCGGATTCTTTACATCTGGTCGCACATAATCTGGACATATAGCAGTGGTAGCCCTTTCTGTTAAGAACGTTTTGGGTTAATGATAGAAAACCATAATGCTATTTTTGTGCTGTCTATTGCATCCTGCACTTTGGGGAAGCCAGCAATGTGATCAAACTGTCTGGCCCTTTCATTCTCCTGCCTTGTTGTCATGCCAAACTTCCCCAGCACTCCTAAAAAATGTATCAGTTACCTGCTGAATGCATGCCTGGATAGCCCCCTCGCTGATATTATACAGATTCCCCCATGCCTGCTTAAAATGAGCCACTGGCATAAAAAATGAATGTAATCATAACTTTCACAGCAAGAAGAAGATGATCTTAGCTGTAGATCTTCATGCACTAGCTGGCACAGCTCCCATATTGACTCTCCTGTGAAGCGCATTCTCCTCACGAAGAACTCCTCACTGAGATCTTTATAGGTTTGGCGTGGCCTGTAAATTCTTTGGGGAGGTAAATCTTGCAGGGAGCATCTTCCTCTAATGATGCCTCAGTTCCGTTCCCTGTATCCTGCGCTGTTCCACTACCTCCTCTATTCTAATTACAAACAATGGAATACCACTGGGAATCACATACCTGATATTCAGAACCTCTTACTAGGAGTGAGGGGGAAAATGCCCCTGTGGTCTCACAGGCCCTCAAGGGATGTTCTGTCCAGGTAGAAATCACAAAACAACTGCTGCAAAAGCATTATTTTCATTTGTTCTCAGAATGTGAGCAATGCTGGCGGGCCCACATGTATTGCGTCGAGTTGCCTTGAGAAAGTGGTGGTCGGCCCTCTCCTTGAAGCACTGCAGCACTTGTGGCTCTATCACTGCAGCTGCCACAAAGGTGCTAGATAGGGAATTTCAGGAAATTGACCCAGTGACAATGAAGGAACGATGATATATGTTCAAGTTGGGATGGCGTGTGACTTGGAGGAGAACTTGGAGGTGATGGTGTTCCCATGACATTGCTGCTCTTGTCCTGCTTTGTGGTAAAAGTTGCAGAGAATGGAGGTGCTGTCAAAATAACATTGGTGAGTTGCTGCAGTACACTGATGGTGGAGGGCATGGATATTAAGTCCAGTGACAGGGTCACTAATCAAGCAAATTGCCCATTCTTGGATGGTGTTGAGCTTCCAGAGTGTTGTGGCTGTATCCGTCCAGGTGACTGGTGATTATTCCATCACACTCCTGACTTGAGCCTTGCAGATGGTGGAGAGGTTTTGAGGGGTCAGGAAATGAGTCACTCGTCGCAGAGTACCAAGCCTCTAACCTGCTCTTGTAGTCACGGTGTTGATATGACTGGTACAGTTCAGCTTTTGGACTACGGTGACTCCCATGATGTTAATCCCGCCTCTCTACCTCTGCCTTTCCTCCTTTAAGACTCTCCTAAAAACCTACCTCTTTGACCAAGCTTTTGGTCATCTGTCCTAATATCACAGAATCACAGAATCCCCACAGTGCAGATAGAGGCCATTTCGGCCCATCGAGCCTGCACCGACACATATCCCACCCTATCCCCGTAACCCCACGTATTTAATCCCCCTAACACTAAGGGTCAATTTATCATAGCCAAATCAACCTAACCCGCACATCTTTGGACTGTGGGAGGAAACCGGAGCACCCGGAGGAAACCCACGCAGACACGGGGAGAATGTGCAAACTCCTCACAGACAGTCACCCGTGGCCGGATTCGAACCCGGGTCCCTGGCGCTGTGAGGCAACAGTGCTAACCACTATGCCACCGTGTTGCCCTTTATCTCTTTATGTGGCTCGGTGTCAAAGTTTGTTTGCTAACACTCCTGTGAAGCGCCTTGTGATGTTTTACTGTGTTAAAGGCGCTATAAATGCTTGTTATTGTTGTTGTCGTCGTCGATAGTGGTAACACTGAAGGTCAAGGAGAGACAGCTGGGCTTTCTCTTGTTGATGATGGTCATTAGCTGGCACCTATGTGGCACAAATGTTAGCTATCACTCGCCAGCCCAAGCCTGAATGTTGTCCAGGTCATGCTGTAGGCTGGCATAGACAGCTTCACTCTCATTGGAGCTGTGAATGGAGCTGAACATGGTGGAATCATCAGCAAACAGCTCCTCTCCTGACCTTATGATGAAAGCAAGGTCACTGATGAAGCAGTTGAAGATGTTTCGCCTGAGGACATTTCCCTGAGGAACTCCTGCTGCGATGTCCTGGGTCTGTGATGACTAGCCTCCAACAACTACAACCATTTTCCTTTGCATTAGAAATGACACCAGCCACTGGAGGGCTTTGCTTTTGACTCTGATGCATTGAGAGCTTAACTTCTGGGACTTTGGCACACCAACACCAGAGGAGATCGCTGCAATGAAGTGCCGGAAACCCGACAGAAACAGATCATGCCTCAAAATGTATCTCACAAAATGCAGGTATCTTGCAAAAGTGTTCCAGAAACAACAGAAATTTTAAAGTAATTTTGGGGTGAGTCATACTTACTAAATAGCATAGTTAGTTATTTTTGACAATATATTTGTGTATTTGAGAAAAGTACACAGTTCCTTCAGTTATAAGGGGAAACGTTCCACTTTGGGACTCACGACATTTGCTGAGAGTGAATATTGAGAAATTGTGCATCTCCAACCCATCAAATACCATCCATTAACTTTAATTTTCTGTTTTTATTTCATTAATTTTAATTAATGGACCAAGAGTGCCAAGATGGAAGGGGCTAGAAAGTCAGCTCCGTAGCGCCCGGTTTTTGCGTTCCGAGCTGCGCGCGCACAATTCTGGTGCGGGCCACGCCGGACGCCATCTTGGTAAAGGCCAAACAAGAGGAGTCATTTACCCACGTCTAAAGCAGGCATTAGGCCATAAACATATGCAAATAAGGGGCCTAACACCTGCTTCTGCTCCCGCTAGCAACTTTAGTTTGCGTCCGAGGCAGCCAGCGCCAGTGCTGATTGCCTTCTGGAAAACCAACGCTAAACAGCACGGAATTTAAAAAAAGGTAAGTACTTACCATAATCACCGCCACTCCCCATCCCACGATCTCCGACCTCACTCCCGATTCCGACCTCCAGGCCCCTCCGATCTCCCCTCAGCCCTGACCCTGACCTGCTAGGCCCCCATCGACAGTATTCCTGACCCACCAACAATACTCCAGATCCGCGCGATCTTCTTCCCCGAGCCCCAACAGCCCTCCGATCGCACTCCGAAGCCCAGCCGCTCCTCCTCCAGACCAACATGATCTTACCCAATCACTTACCTGAAAATTGCCTCACGAACCTGTGCGGGCTTCTACCACTGCACCATCTACATGATAATGAGGTCCGAGGCCCCAAATCCCAGGCTCCTCGGATCTCCCCATTTGAGCGCGGTCTGTCAGCACTCTGCGGGTAAGGCGCCCAAAAATGGACGCTACCGATTTTCTAGGCCAAGATCTCCACATTACCTCTTCCAGTACCTGTTATACTAATATTTTCTTAGTAACTTAGGAGTATGTAATCCATATTGGGCAACACGGTGGCATAGTGGTTAGCACTGTTGCCTCACAGCGCCAGGGACCCGGTTTCGAATCCAGCCCCTGGGTGACTGTCTGTGTGGAGTTTGCACATTCTCCCCGTGTCTGCGTGGGTTTCCTCCGGGTGCTCCGGTTTCCTCCCACAGTCCAAAGATGTGCGGGTTAGGTTGATTTGACTATGATAAATTGACCCTTAGTGTTAGGGGGGATTAAATACGTGGGGTTACGGGGATAGGGTGGGATATGTGTCGGTGCAGGCTCGATGGGCCGAAATGGCCTCTATCTGCACTGTGGGGATTCTGTGATTCTGTGATATTCTATAATCAATTAAGGGAATGCCGTATTCAATGACCAATGCAACTTTGTTCTGTCTGTAGTGCTTGAATCACAGAAAGGCCATGTCAAATACAGAAGTGAGTTATATGAACTATTATGTCATTCAGTGGCATCCACTAAAGCCCTCGCTCTGAAACACACTGTTTGAAATGGTCAATGTCTCAAATAATAAAGATTTATAATATTTCTAAGCACTTGTTTGGGAGTGAATGCTTCTGAGAGAATGTGTCGATGCAAGCACTTACCTTGAAGAGAATTGGAGAGCTCATTTCAAACGTTCGTGTTTTGACAAAGCATTATTAATAGACGTGGTCGGTTTTATTTTCATTACATTATTTATTTTTGAAACAACAGCACTGACTGATCAGGATTGATAAAGCTGCTGGACATCCCATGTTACAAACATTGACTCACGCAGAAGATCACATCAAGAGATGAGTAGGTTGTGTGGCCTTTTCTCATTCCTGCCTCCTTATGTTCTCAAGTGAATAGCTTGGTAGTTGTTTCTCAAACATGGGAGACTACATAAAATATCAAATTCTTCAGCGTCGTGTATCTTTATTAATCAACACGTCCCCCCTGCAATGTTCTGCTCTTCTCCCGAACGTGGTGCCTCACCAGCAAAAGTACAGTAGACCCACGCAATGGGCCATTCTTCATATGTGAACTTAGACAGTGAGTACTGGCCATGCTATTCAATCATGGGAGGCGTTGCAAGCAAACCTAAACGTGTTCTCACCCAACACCTATGCATGGGTGCTTTCCAGCAGAGATCAGTGGATAGTGGGAATCTTTGATCATTTTCCCTTCCCTAGCACTGGAGCTCGGAGGAAATGATTGTTCGAGAAGGAGCTTTGGCAAAAGTAACAAATGGCACACGCTTTTATAGTGTTACCTCCCTTCAAGCTCCTTGAGCCCATTACAGGTGGACCGTTGATTTCTCTTTACAGTGAGGGCTGTGTGAACTTGCACTGCAGGAACCCTGCCCCATTGTGGGCACCTGTGTTTGGTCGGAATACAACTGCAATTTTCAGTGATGTGTTGGGTTAACCAGAGTTAACCCAACAAAAAACTACGGTCGAATTGGAGAGAATAAATTGACCGGAGGAAAAAGATGGTGTACCGACCTACCTAAGACTCTCAGCAGTATTTGTTGTGCTGCAGGTGGAGAAGTATAAGCAGAGGCTGTGCATGCAAACAAAGGGTGCATAGTCTGTCTGCTTATATACTCTGCTCACGGAGCATTAGGCTGCAAAAATCATACAGTTCCTATAGACTAGCATTAGACCAGCTTATTTTCACTCATTATTTTGTTCCTTTCAAAATGATGCACAGTGAGAAAAAATTGGAAGTAAATGTTCGTATGTTACAACTTTTACACACACACACACACACACACATTGGAGACATCATAGCTGTCTTTGAAATCACAGTGCTGAGTAAGATTATAATAATCAGTACCCATTACGCTGTGAATACTGAAATATAATGGGCCTTGCATTTTCCCATTGAGTACAACAACGTGTACTTTAGGCTGGAGCGTGCATGCATAAAAGTAATGGCCCGTAATTTCCGATAGGAGGCTTCCTGCGTGCGGATGCCTCCTATCGGAAAAAAATCTACGAACTTACCCGAGGGCTCCCGAGGTCCGGACACTTCCACTCCTGGGCCTCTCCACAGTCGAAAAGCGCAGGGCCCACGTATCCCAGGGGTACAGGCAGTTCGCAAGCATCCCTGGGATACGTGGACCAGGCCAGCCAATGAAAGAAGGGAATGTCCCTTCATACACTTGACAGATAGACCTGTCAAAAGTATGAATGGGGATCACTGAAAAAAGACACTAAAACATTAAATAAATTTAAAAAAAACATCACTTTTTACAATGAGTTAAAATTACATTAAATTAAATATTTTGAACAAAAATTTAATTTTTTGAAAAAAATAATTGAGGTTTTTTACAGGGCTAAAAATAAACTTACCTTTTCTAAAAGTATTTTTAAACTATAAATGAGTGAAAAAAAATATTTTTTTACTTTTTTCAACTCTTATGCTGGTAAAAGCAGGCCTTACGCCAGGCGTAAGATTTCTAAGTGTTTTCAGTGGGCGGAGGTTCTGCAGAAAGCGGAACTCTCCACCCGCAGAGGCCCTTCTCCAGGGCAGGTGTTCGATCTGTCAAGAGCATTCTTGACAGATCTGAAATGCCGGTTTTCAGCGCCTGCGCTTCGCATGCCTGAAACCGGCATTTCCCATGTCCCTACGGGTGTGTACACAGCGCGTACACACCCGTAGGCATCGGAAAATACAGGCCAATTTGTATTTTGCATAATGTTAAAAATGATAAGAAATCATGCCAATTCATTTGAATTTTATTTCTGATCATTTGGTCAGGAGCAGGGAAATACACTGAATGTGTGATAAGGTCATCTTTAATTATTGAGTGCTCTAAAGTCTTAACTCAGTGCCACAATTTTCCAAAGGCTTTAATCATACCCTGAGTAGAACAGTTGAATACATTGCTGTTTCGATACTGAATAGGTTATAGCTACTACAATACCAGTCAGAGAAAAAATATGGGACTATAAAATGGATGGTGCATGCCAACAGTGAATTATAACAGCAACAACAAGAGGTTTGTCTGCACAAAGGATTTCAGAGAAAAAGCCAGAGGCTAGATTTTCCTCTCGCCTCAAAAAGTAGGTGAAATGTTTATTTTTTGCCATTATTTGCAGCCTGCAAAATAAGTGCAAACACGTGATTTCAGAGTCCGGGGTTCTTGTTGTTAGCTATAATGAAAGGATCGCAGTCAATCGTGATGCACCTGCAGCGATGGTTCTTTCATGTTTCTCACACAGCTAACAGGTCGTTTAACCATCAGAAAGGTTCATAATCCAGCTGTGCATTGCACACTTTTTGTCGAAAGTGGCCCAATGACAACTGAGCAAATCCCAATTTATTGCAAGATCCTACATGTTCTTAGACCCATTATGGAAGTACAGTAAGTCATTGCTATATATGTTATTTGAGGAGCAGTAAAACTCCTACCTACAAGGAGGGCATTAGTGACTTGGTTTAGCAAGTCCAACATAAGTGGGGTTGGGCTGGAGGAGACTTATCACCAAATTTCCAATGTCATTACCCTTTCCATACTGTTCGCTATCTTCATACACCTCTATAAAATCACCTCTCAGTCTCCGCCATCTGAAGCTGAAAAGTCCTTGGCTTTCAACTTGTGCAGGGCTCTCCGGGTCTCCTACTGTAGCTCCAGTGGAATTGTAGTGGATCCGCCAGAGAAACAGGTAAACAGCTGTTTGCGCTGTTTCCCCTGGAGTTCCACTGGTCTCCCATTGGAGATATGGCAGGAGATCAGGAGAACCCCTGCTGAATTTCAGGGTCTATGTTTCTCCCGTCATTCCTCGTAACTCTGACCTGACACCAGGGAGCAGCTCAGTGGCTCGTCTCCTTTGCGTCCGTGACCAGAACCAGACACAATCCTCAACGTATGATCTGACTAGAAATAGAAATAAATGTTCATTATTTAATATGTACTTAAACGCAGCTTCAATATATTGAAAATAACTATATATAACCCAACAAAATCTTGTCGAAGTGAAATTAAAAATGACATCAGCAATTTCAATGGATATATAAAACTTCAATGCAAAACCTATTGACTTTATCATTCTTACTGCACTGCAGTGCAGATGAATACTTAACACAGGCAATGAAAGTAACAGGTAAACAGTGGCTTGATGCATTGCTGCTGCTGATATTGAGCAAATTATAATCCCAGGAACATTTCTATCCCGTACTATAATGAGCCACCAAGTCAATTTATATGTCATTTTCCAGATTATGAAAATATATATTTAATTTGTACCGTACATTTTTGGGAACTGCAGAGTACATCTAAATTATTGGATTCCTTTGTCGACTACACGTCATTCAGATACAATGGCCCGGATATTCCGATGCCTACGGGTGTGTACGAGCTGTGTACACACCCGCAGGGACATCGGAAATGCCGGTTTCAGGCGTGCGAAGCGCATGCGCTGAAAACCGGCATTTCTGATCTGTCAAGAATGCTCTTGACAGATCGGACGCCTGCCCTGGAGAAGGGCCTCTGCGGAGGGAGAGTTCCGCTTTCTGCAGAACCTCCGCCTGCTGAAATCACTTAAAAATCTTACGCCTGGTAAAAGCAGGCGTAAGGCCTGCTTTTACCAGCATAAGATTTTTAAAAAGTTAAAAAAAAATGTTTCACTCATTTATACTTTTAAAATACTTTTAAAAAAGGTAACTTTATTTTTAGCCCTGTAAAAAACTTTAATGATTTATTTCAATTTTTTTTAAATTTTGTTTAAAATATTTAATTTAATGTAATTTTAACTAATTTTAAAAACGTGATGGTTTTTTAAAAATGTATTTAAATTTTTTTTATGTCTTTTTTCAGTGATCCCCATTCATACTTTTGACAGGTAGTGTGAAGGGAGATTCCCTTCTTTCATTGGCTCGCCTGGCCCACGTGATCCCAGGGATGCTTGCGAACCGCCTGCGCCCCTGGGATACCTGGGCCTTTGTTCGCACGGACCAGGAGAGGCCCAGGATCGGAAGTGTCCAGACCTCGGGAGCCCTCAGGTAAGGGCGTAGATTTTTTCCCAATAGGAGGCATCCGCACGCAGGAAGCCTCCTATCGGAAATTATGGACCTTTGTATTTCTATAGCGCCTTTCATAACCTCAGAACATCCCAAAGCACTTTACAGCCAATGAGGTACTTTTGAAGTACAGTCACTGTTGTAATGTAGGGAACACGGCAGACAAATTGCGCTTTCGCATTTTACAAAATTATGCATTGGTCTCTCATGTGAAGGTAGCTACAATATACCAAGCACCAATGCAGTGTGTCACAATAGGATGTTGTATCTCAGCCTCAGTCTAACATGAGGAAGCCAAGCTAGTATTGGCTACTCTTGTTTTTTTTTTAACCCAAACTGTTGAAATGTAGGCATTTTTTAAAATTAACTGATCCACTCCTCCTGCCACAGCGTACTGTATAATTTATCATAATAATAGTACAATAATTAAATACACAATACAAGCAAGTTAAAGCTAAATTTGCAGTTTTATTTTAAACAGACGCAGCGTCCAAGTTCCAATCAGCACTTAGTGGCTCCCATTTGCTTGTCTATTCCATGCTTGTGTCCATTGCCTGACTAAGATGATCTATTATATCATCTCACGATCATTCCACTGATCTTTCCTCTCTGTGTCTCTGCTTCTTTGCTATTTCTTTCCTCTTTCCTTTTTTTCTGACTCTATTAAAATGCCCGTTTATCTTTCATTTTTCAGTCCTGAAGAAAGGCCCGAGCCAAAACGTTGACTTATCCGTTCTCTCCACAGATGTTGACTGGCCTGCTGAGGGGTTTCACCATTTTCTGTTTTTTGCTTCAGGTTTCCAGCATTTGCAGCATTTTATACGTCTCCCGTGGGGCACAATGTTCAAATTGCCCTCCGTTCAGCACATGGAAACCAGCCCAGTACCCCAGAGCTGTCCAGATACAGATCGTTCGAGAACTGCTGTCTCGAGCTTTGATTTTTGACTGATGTTTTTGCAACTTAGCCTTTTTGAAGATTTCCTTTCCTCAAACCTCTCCCATGAAGCTTTAGAGAATGACAGAAAAGTATTTATTCGCATTTCTGCTGATGTATAATGTAGAATACATCTGGGAAAGCAAAATCCAATTTCCGACTGTAAAAGCAACTACCATACTACCCTATAAATTTTACTGGACCAATGGACCACTAACCATTAGTGCTGTCATGTTCCGCCTTTAATGAATAGTATATTGAATGAATGCACTATGATTTACAATATATAAAGTATTAAAAAAAAACACGTTCATTTATATAGGGACTCGTCAAAACATCTCAAAATGCTTCATCTAATGAATTATTGTTGGACTGTGGTTCTTTGTAAGAAAACTTGCAGCCTTTCTGCACCAATAACATCCCACAAACAGAAATGAAATGAATGGCCAGTTAATCTGTATGTTTTTTGGTGGTTTTAGCCAAAAGCTTATGGTTAGGATGTTAGGAGAACTCCTTGCTCTTCGAAAGGCAGGATGGCATCTTTAACCTCCTCCTGAACAGGCGGTCTGGGCCTTGGTTCACCATCTCGTCCAAAGGACAGCATCTCTGACCATGTAACCCAGATTATTACAGCGCGCTTGAAAGATTACGAGTATAGGCAACAACACATTTTCCATGAGGACAATAATTAATTTCCTGGGCCAGACAAGCAATGTATTTGTCATCAGTAATGATGCAGCTGTTTCCTGCTGGTTAGAAGATTTGACAGATATTTCCTGCAGTTGCTTAGAACAAATCAGTGGCAAAAAAAACTCGAACGGCAAAGGTCACCTTAATCTCCTCTAATAGAGATATCCTTGTCCTCAAATGGTCTCAAGGTCTAGCTCCAGGAGACTGTGTGGCTCTTTCTTGGCCTCCCTCATGAATCGTAGTTTCCATATGCAGATCTTCTTGCTCTGTGTACATGAGTGTCAGGACAAGGACTGCTATATCTTGAGCAGCTAAGGTGCGAATGTATCTGCCTTCAATACCTCTTTGAATCCTCCTGTCCCTGTTTCAGAACCAGGAGCTAAGGTTCTATATGAATGGGGTACTGGTCAATGTTCCCTTTTAGCTGGATCTCCCGTGCAGCCGGTTCGCCGGCTTTTCAATGCAAAAAACCGCGCATGCGTGGCACTTTCAATGGGCTGCATACCCCCCCAAAAATTAACGGGAACATTGGTACTGATCATATCACTCTGAACAATTCCCCTTCCCACAGCACCTTCCCGTGCAAGCGCAGGAGATGCAACACCTGCCCTTTGACCTCCTCCCTTCCCACTGTCCAGGGCCCCAAACACCCCTTCCAGGTGAAACAGCGATTTACCTGTAGTTCTTCCAATTTAGTATACTGTATTTGCTGCTCACGATGTGGTCTCCTCTACATTGGGGAGACCAAACGCAGATTGGGTGACCGCTTTGCGGAACACCTCTGTTCAGTCCGCAAGCGTGACCCCGAGCTTCCGGTCGCCTGTCATTTTAATATTCCGGACCACTCCCACTCTGACCTCTCCGTCCTTGGTCTCTTACACTGTTCCAATGAAGCTCAACGTAAGCTCGGGGAACAGCACCTCATCTGTCGATTAGGCACTTTACAGCCTTCTGGACTAAACATTGAGTTCAACAATTTCAGATCATAACCTCTGCCCCTAGTTTTTCACATGGCAGCTGTTGATGATTCTGCCATTCCCATTTACACCTCTTCTAGACTCATCTTTTGTTTCTTTACTTGTCCCATTACCATCTCCTTTTGCTTTGTACAATCATAGCTATTTTCATATAATCTCTCCTGCCTTCCACCCAATCACAAACATTTCCTTTTGTTCTTTTCTCCCCTCCCCCTTTCCCTGCCTCTGCACTTGTTTAAAATCGGTTACATCTCTAACTTTTTTCAGTTCTGACGAAAAGTCATCGACCCGAAACGCTAACTCTGTTTCTCTCTCCACAGATGCTGCCTAACCTGTTGAGTATTTCCAGCATTTTCTGTTTTCATTTCAGATTTCCAGCATCCGCAGTATTTTGCTTTTGTATTGTTGTTGTCCCCTTCCTGTTGTCTCCCTCCTATTGTTCCCCTTCCTGTTGTCTCCCTCCTATTGTTCCCCTCCTATTGTTCCCCTCATATTGTTCCCCGCTATTGTCCTCCTCCTGTTGTCTCCCTCCTGTTGCTGTTACCTAGATCTAGTAGGGATTCTCTTTTGCTAGTCCTACTACCTCCAAAACCTCATCATAACCCTCCTTTGTTTCCCATCATTCTCTTTGTCCCCTATAGAGGGAAACCAGGGAATTATAGACCAGCAAGCCTAACATTTGTTGTCAGGAAATTGCTAGAGTCTATAATTAAGGATAGGGTGACTGAACACCTTGAAAATTTTCAGCTGATCAGAGAGAGTCAGCATGGATTTGTGAAAGGTAGGTCATGCCTGACAAACCTGATTGACTTTTTTTTAAGAAGGTGACTAAAGTAGTGGACAGGGGAATGTCTATGGATGTTATTTATATGGACTTCCAGAAGGCATTTGATAAAGTCCCACATAAGAGACTGTTAACTAAGGTTGAAGCCCATGGAATTGAAGGCAAATTATTGACCCGGTTAGGAAATTGGCTGAGCGGCAAGAGACAGAGAGTAGGGATAATGGGCAGGTACTCAAATTGGCAGGATGTGACTAGTGGTGTCCCGCAGGGATCTGTGTTGGGGCCTCAACTATTCACAGTATTTATTAACGACTTAGATGATAGCACAGAAAGTCATATATCCAAATTTGCCGATGACACAAAGACGGCATTGTCGGCAGTGTAGATGAAAGCATAAAATTACAAAGGGATATTGATAGATTAAGTGAATGGGCAAAACTGTGGCAAATGGATTTCAAAGGATAGAACAGGGTACTTTCTAAATGGTGAAAAGCTAAAAACAGTGGAGGTCCAAATAGACTTGGGAGTCCAGGTACATAGATCATTAAAATGTTATGAACAGGTACAGAAAATAATCAAAAAGGCTAATGGGATGCTGGCCTTTATATGTAGAGGACTAGAATACAAGGGAGTAGAAGTTATGCTGCAGCTATACAAAGCCCTGGTTAGATCACACCTGGAGTACTGTGAGCAGTTCTGGGCACCACACCTTAGGAAGGATATATTGGCCTTTGAGGGAGTGCAGCGTAGGTTTACCAGAATGATACCTGGACTCCAAGGGTGCGGTGAGAAGATCGACTCCCGAAAGATTCGGCGGGAGGTTTGCGGCGGCGGTATGGCGTTGCACCCTGATCTCCCTCGCCCGGAGATCGTGACGTCATCAGCGTGCACATCGCCCCGGTAGCACCCCGGACCCGAACTTCGCTTCCGCCCCCTGCAGCATCGCCGGGCGACAACACCGGCAGCTGCAGGAGTAGTTCATCGGGAGGCCGGGCGCTTCGGGGGCGATACTTAAAGGTGAGGTGGCCGAGGTAAGTAATAAAAAATCTGAAATGATATTGCTGGGTTTTTTTTCAGTTTTCTTCCCCAGCGCTCGATCAGCCCGGCACTCTGCTGCAGTGCATCGGTCTGATCGGGCCGGATCGCGGCTGCCGTCGGGGACCAGGTAAGTTTTGCCCTTGTAGAGCCTGCAGCGATGGCCCGTCCCTTTAAGGGAGGGAAGGAGCCTTCCAACACGGCAGCGCTGTACGGCCCATTGTGCAGCGCTGCTCACCTACCGCCCCGCCTGCTGCCTGTTGCGCTCCAGGAAGGAAACGGAGTGCCTGATTTAGCATTTCACTTCCTTCCTGGAGCGCAAAACCGAATTTTTTAAAAGTTGAAAGACATTAGTGCCTGGCGCTAATTTTTTCAACTTTGAAAAGTTAGCGCCCCAAATGGGGCTATAATGAATTTCTCCCCCTCAAGCTCAAATTCAGCTCTATCTCAGCTCAGGTCTTAATTACCTTGGAATGAGCATTGTTGGATGTAACCAATGACTCATGTAGGCGCAGATTGAACTTTCATCCCCTCTCTCCGTTGATAAAGGCTGACTCACAAAATCCTGTGGGAGTCATAAAGTGCCATCTATCTGCACATGCAAAGCACAATTGATTAAATAACATTTACTTAAGCACTAGTCATCCCATATTGAATAATACATTTAAAACCAACATGTGTGACATAGATAAGCTGGCACAATAGAAGCAGAGTTTACTTAAAAATAAACTACTTGTTGACACTGACATGTCCTTCAGAATCGTGGGTTATGTAGTCCAATGTCACTGTGTGGAATATGTTTCTGGTAAATCACGGTTTCCCATTGCTTGTCCTATATATGAAGGACGTGCCCTGGCCACCAAGCAGATATGACGCTGGCCAGATAAATCACCAGTGATGAGTTGAGATGTTTATCACATCACACCACTAGCCCTGACCCAGTCTAGACATTTGAAACATCATTTGAAGACATTTGTTTTGATGATGTCACCCGTCGTACGGCAATATATTTTTTAAATATCCAGTGCTTAAATACATTTGTTTTAAGATTATGATCCTGAATGTTTATGCATAGAGCTCATGTGGTCTCACGAATACTGTTCAAACATATCCGTCTCACTTCTCTTCATCTGTTCTGCAGAGGAAGTATGCCTGCTGCATATGCTTTTTTTTGACAAGTAGGAGTCTCCCTCTACAGAGAGCTGTAGAATCAGTTGTTCTTCACACATGACTGTGAAATTCTAACCTTTGCATTTAAAGAGCTTGCTGATTATTCACAGGGTCACATTAGTGGGAGAAATGTTTTGGAATTTTAACTCCGGCCTCTGTTTCTGTGTGCTGCTCATCAAAAGCCAGTTTATGGCTAGATACAAATTGCATTTCAAATGTTCCGTTAATTGAAAAACTGTATTACTTTGTGTCTAATATAGGGTGAAGCAGCATGGAAGGAACTTGGTGGGATTTTTTTTTTGGCACCAAATTGAAACAAGCTGCTCCACAGATAAGAATAAAAAAAAGAAACACCAGCAATGCTATAATTATTAATTGCTTCAAGAAAGACGGCCGCCCTAGTGTGGAGTGTGGTGTGAGTGTTCACACTTGCCACTCTCCATATGGCAGGTACTGATGTTAGACATGCTGTCGGGGAATGGAGCTGACCAGGGGCTATCTGCTTCCCCACGTGGAACAAGCGAGATTGATGGCTGCTGCCACGCAACCTCCCAGCACCCAGCTCAAGAGCGGTATTGACAAAAAACCTCGGAGCGTGTCGCCTTGCCTGCCCTCTCTCTCAGCGCTTGGTATGAGTGGGAATGGGGAACATAAAAAGGGAGTGCATGTTATTTTGTGAGGCTGCAGTCACCATGCTAGGGACAGGGAGTGTTATCATTATTTGATCCACGTGAAAAATGTAGAGTTTTTTTTTTATCTTGACCACTCTAGATGTTAAATTCAAAATCATATTCCTTTGGTTGTTGATTGACCTATTTTCTCCTCACGATGTCGTATCATGGCTGTTCTCCCGCACACGCCGACAAACACCTTTCTACATGTCTCCGCCCACAAAATATTTGTCAGAAAAATAACAGATCTCGGAAACAGCAACTGTGGAGAATGGACTGGATTTGAATTAATCCGACAACTAATCATCTTTTACAGCTGTTGCTTTAAAGAGTTTGTGGGAAAATAAAACAGCATTTCCACTGTACCAAACTAACAGATGCCTTGAACTAAATCCAACTTTCACAGTAAGAGATAACACACATGAAAACCACGGAGCATAATTGTCTACATTAAGTACATTTTGTCTGTCTTCCTTTGGTTTCCTATGAAAACAGTTTTTTGTTTAGTCTGTGGTTTCTTCTTACAGCTGGTTTTGTCTTCTGGTAACTGCATTGAATTTTTTCCCCCAAATGCTTTTTACAAATCTTGTTATCGACAGTAAAAGGATAACTACTTAATGTGTACTGTTCAAAGCAATTTCTATTTCTTTATATTTTTTTTCTGGCAGTTGCTTTCATTGAGTTTGAAATGTGCAGAATCTCACTGTGTATCATTTCATGAAGTGACCTTTAGTACATTAGTCTTGTCTGAAGATGCTTTTTTCACATTACGGTTCTTGTTGTGATGTTGGTACATTGTGAAACATAAAACCTATAATATCTGCTTTTCCCCCTATTATGATAATGGTGATCTATAGGAATAGAACATTTTGTGGTAGGGATACTGATACAGGACACGCTAGCGCAAAATAATCACGCTCTTCAGGCACAAGGATTTATCTTGTTGCAGTATGCAGCAGTACTGAGTTTCTGTCACCAGAGGTCCTCAGTAAGCACGGACTGAGCCAGAGCTCCCACTATTGGTGGAAAATGGGCACCGTAGGAACTTTAGGAACAGGAGTGGGCCGTTTAGCCCCTCGAGTTTGCTCCGTCATTCAATTAGATCAAGGCTGATCTCTACCTCAATTCCATTTTCCTGCCTTTGTTCCATATCCCTTGATATCATTACCTAATGAAAATGTATCTCAAACACAAAAGCAAAATACTGCAGATGCTGGAAATCTGAAATAAAAACAGAAAATGCTGGAAACACTCAGCAGGTCAGGCAGCATCTGTGGAGAGAGAAGCAGAGTTAACGTTTCAGGTCAATGACCCTTCGTCAGAACTGGAAAAAGCTGGAGATGGAACAGGTTTTTAAGCAGGTGTAGAGGCAGGGAGAGGGGGGAGGGGAGGAAAGAACAAAAGGGAAGGTCTGTGATAGGATGGAAGGCAAAAGACAAAAGGGATGATGGTGCAAGGCAGAAGGAGATGGTAATTGGGACAAGTTAAGAAACAAAAGATGGCTCTAGATCTAGTGTAAATGGCAATGGCTGAAAGATCGACAGTTGCCATGTGAGTGGGAAATCTATCTCAGTCTTGAAAGCTCCAATTAACCCAGCCTCCACAGCCTTTTGGGGGCGAGAGTTCCAGGTTTCCACTACCCTTTGTGTGAAAACGTGCTTCCTGATTTCACTCCTGATTGGTCCGAGCTCTAATTTTAAGATTGTGCCCCCTTGTTCTTGATTCCCCCACCAGAGGAAATAATTTCTCCGTATCGACCCTATCGAATCCTTTTAACATTTTAAACACCTCGATCAGATCACCCCTCAATCTTCTATACTCAAGGGAAAACAAGCCAAGTTTATGTGATCTGTCCTCATAATTTAACCTTCTAAGCCCTGGTATCATTCTGGTGAATCTGTGCTGCACTCCCTCCTAGGCCAATATATCCTTCCTGAGGTTTGGTGCCCAGAACTGAATGCAGTTACTCCAGATGGAGTCTGACCAAGGCTCTATGCATTGAATTACTATAAAACCATAACATTTCCAATTACTACACGGGTTAGACTGAGTTTCTCCAGGTCCCAGCCCCATAATATCAGGTCATAGGCCCCTGACCTATGAAATTGTTGATTCTGATGAAATCATGGTAAAGCAATAGAAAAGCAATCCAGTTCGTGAACATTTCGCTGTTGAAATATTTAAACAAAATAACATGATATAGTGGTATTGTGAGATACTGTGAACACTGGGTACAGGCATGAACATTCAAGAAATACCTAACCGCACTGCAGGCAAAAATGAGACACTTCCCCCAGTAAGGGAAATCCAGAAACCAAGATGTGCTGCAGGCAAAGTGTATGGCACCAGAAGCAGGGAACGCAGCACCTCAAGTGGACAAGGCCAGCAAAAAAACTGATGAAATACTGGGTTTTATGGCAAGAAGTATAGAATATAAAAGTCTAGAGATGTAATAATATAAAACCTTAGTAAGGCCACTGATGGAGTACTCTGTGCAGTTTTGTGATTCGGACTGTTGTTCATGTGGAGAGCCAACAGCAATACAGATCGGTTGGGATGAATGGCCTGTTTCCGTGTTGTAATTTCCATGTAATTCTATGGAAACAATTATTTGAGCGCGAGGAGGGCTGGGAATTTGACGATTGCCCTTATATACCCAGGTTTCTAGAGCTTTAAAGTCAAGACCTCGCCCTACTTAAGTATATTTATAGCAGTGCCCATTAGGGTTCAGCTTGTTTCCCCAAATCAGTAGAATGATTGTATGCACCACCACCAAGGATGTTATAATCAGTGCAGTTTTGTACTTAAGACGAGTTAAGAAGGATGGAGCTATGATGCCCCTATCCCTATAATTGAATACCCTGCTAACACCCACTAAACGTAAAGAATGGCCAATTGGGAGAGGTACCTGAAGGCTATTGGTATCTGTGAAACCATATCGCAGTATGAGTCACCACCTTCAGTCAAACACAAAAGGAATTTTCTTCCCCTAACTCCAAAGGGATGCAGTTCATGGGTTTTAGCAATATAAGTGTGCAAGGTGACTAAAGCAGTAATGCTTTATCTACCTGAAAGGGTGGAGGAAACAGATTCAATCGTAACTTTCAAAAGGGAATTGGAAATATACTGTACTTGAAAAGGAACAAGTTACAGGGCGCTATGGGGATAGAGCAGGTGAGTGGGACTAATGGGAGAGCTCTTTCAAAGAGCCGGCACAGGCACAATGGGCAGAATGGCCTCCTTCTGTGCTGTACAATTCTATGAACAGACTTGGAATATTAGTCCTTATCCTGTGAAATCAGCAAGGGGGAGGGAGGAAATGTTAATGTGGCACAAGTTTAAAATTTTAACTTGAGAAAGTTTCAGTCAACTGCAAACCCAGCCCAGCATTCATGGGTGATCTCTGCATGGAGGTCCCTGAGGGCTTTGTGCCAAATAATGTCCTGCACTAGGAATGCTTTAAATAATGAAGACAAAACATCTGTATCATTTGAAGACGTACATAAAACAAACCTGCTGGTGGCAGGGGTGAAAGCAAGAATTGGAGATACAGGAAATAGGAACTCGTAACCGCAAAATGAAGGCTCCCCATGTACAGAATATTTATCAATAGCTATTGAGTCCTGGAGCTTCTCTAAGGGCTTTCTATCGGCTGTGGGCCAAAGTGCAAACCTTTCAACTGATGCAGGTACTGGTAGTGAACATTGAGATCTTCACAAACTAACCATATGTATTACAAGTAGAGTGTTCAATAGTAAAGTGATCCAGCACCATATGTTGAAGGGAATGAATCCACACACGGAGCAAATTCATCTAAATTGATACATTACAGAGCAGGGACAAGAACAGTCATTGCAGCTTGGCTAACTGTAAGATGGCATCATCCAATATCAGGCTAAGCCTCTCGCCAATAGATTAGTACTGGGATGAAAAAAATACCACAAGATTACACTGTTTTACTTTATGTCTAAAATGCTGCAAATTAAAGAATGTTCTGTGGTTCTGTACATCCTTTCAATTCTGTTTTTTTTTGGCATCCATTACTTAACAGAATATAGCTGCAGAGCTAGAAAGCTAAAAAAAAAGCTTTGAGAAATTGGAAGAGTTAAATAATAATCACAACTGACAAAATATTGGAAAACGAGTGCCTGATAACTTGGTGCAATCAAACCCACTTGTACACAATCAGATGAATTACAATCCCGGTTGTGGGCAAACAAGCCACGTTCACAATTACATAACTATGTACTTTATTTTAAAGCCTATTGTTGTGCGGAGAGAACACATTGTAAATGTTAAGTAATTCAATCGCCCTGAGACTAAATGGCTTCATTTTACAAAGCATTTCACAGCAGAAGATGCTCTTCAACCCTTTTAAAACAAACCATTTTAACACCAGGCCTTAGCTGGAGATCTAATTTTTATCACAACCATAAACCATTTCATAGAATCAGTGAAATTTCAACACAGAAAGAGGGCATTCGGTCAATCGTGCCTGTGTCAGCACTGAATCCACATTGAAGCAATCTATTTGAATCCATTTCTCTGCTGGTAAATATTAAGCTGATTATGTTAGATTGCCAATCGTCACTAAAACTATGACTATTCACTCAGATTTACAGCTGATAGGCAGCATTGTGTATTATACATTGTGCTTTCAGCCCTATTTCAAAATAACATTTTGTCATTTTATTTTAAAAAACGATTTATTTATCTTCTAACTTCCCAGAAAATATTTTTATGGGTATGTAATGTCACTTCAGCCTGGAAGCTATCTCATTTTCATCCTTTGCTCTCTCTTTTCTACATGATTTGGACTCTCCATTTACAATAACTGCTAGGATACCTAAAATAAATGTTTATGCATTCCTTTAAGACAAGGATCACTTGCACATATACTGCACACAGACAAGAGGATGGCTAGCTATCTTAATTTGCTTTTGAATATAATCTGATTGTGGAAATTCCTACTGTAAATATAGTGATCATATATGAAATATAAAATCTTATAATGGATATAAGTAAGTAGCTTGATGTAGCGCTGTAAAATGTAACCTTGCAATAATTTTTGTTCAGTTATACAATCAATAAACTGGCACTTGATGTCATTACTACATGTCTGTAATGTGCACTCCCAGACATCACCATTTCCACAGTAAAAGGATGCAGAGAAGCACTACTTATTATGAGTCACTGGTAATTTCTGGACAGAATAGGTAAAAAAAAAGTCCTATCCATTAAATTGAGAGAGAACATTTAAAACAGGAAATGCTGTAATGCAAAGATCAAACTGCATAGACGATATCTGATTTATTGGTTTCATCAAGTCCCACTCACCGATCACGCCCATACTCATTGATCTACATTGGCTCCTTGTCATCCAAAGCCTCGAATTTAAAATTCTCATCCTTGTATTTACATCTGTCCATGGCCTCGCTCGCCCTGTCTCTGTAACCTCCTCCAATGCTACAACTCCATTCCCCAGTATTTTCCATTCCTCTAATTCCAGCCTTTTGTGCATCCCTCGCCCCTCCCTTCACACCACCACTGGTGGCTGTGCCTTCAGCTACCTAGGTCCCACTCTTTGAAATTCCCTTCCTAGACCACTCTGCCTCTTTATCTCCCTCTCCTCCTTTAAGACCCTCCTTAAAACCCACCTCTTTGACCGTACATTTGATCACCCTTTTTAATTTCTCCCTCTTCAGTTCATTGTTGTATTGTTGCTGTTGACCAGCAAATTTGATAACATTTTTTTCTGCAAGTAGGAAGACTGGCATAATGTGTATTTCAGAATAGAAGGGCACAAATCTTAGCAATTTCACAGTTTTTGCTACTATAGGCCCCCCCATTCTTAAAAGATCATAGGCTTGACACCCTCAAGCATTCCATCCTCCTCCAGCATCTCTCCACGGCAGTTCCACCTCCATGACACCACTCCCTCCTAGTTCCACTTGTTTTTGTTCCAACAAAGACATTACTTCACCTCCAGTGGCTTACCTTCTACTGTTTATGTGACCACCTCTGGTCTATCCCAGGTTTCCATCCTTAATCCGATCCTCATTATCATTTATATGCTACCCGTAGGAAATATCACGTGGAAGCATGAATCCAGTTTCACATTTACATCAATGATACTAAGCTTTACGCCTTTATCTCCTCCATTGAGCCAAAGGTTGTTGCTGCACTCTCCAACTGCCTATCTGACGTGAATGAACAAAATTTCCTCTATCTTAATGTCAATAAACTTGAACAGTCCTTTTTTTTCCTGCCAATAACCACCTACTCCCATGCTGCTTGGCATCTATCTGAGCTTTCTCCCTCACATCCGTTCCGTTACCAAGACCACTTTCTTCTACAACATTGTCCCCTCCATCCCTACCTTTTGGACACTGCTGTCAAAACCCTAGTCTATACCTTTATCACCTTGACTTCTCTAATAGTGTCCTCGCAAACCTCCTCAATTCCACCCGCCACAAATTACAACTCATTGACAACACCATGGACTACATCCTCACCCATACAAAATCCTGCACTCCCATTACCCTGGCCTTATCCAAACTCCACTAGCTTCCTCGAGATGCCTCGACCTTGCCACCTCACTCCATGCTTTTTACTGCCCAAGCCACCAGCTTTTCCCTTTTCCCCTTTTATGCGCCCTGCTTGTCATCTACTGCTTTTCCTCCTCAATGCAAAGCATTCGCAGGCACCTTCCTGTTCATGGTGAGTGGTATAGAAATGTAAGGTGTTGATGAAGACAGTGTTGTGAGAACAAGCACAATAGTTCAGCTGGTTAACCATCACTATTGTCCCAGTAAGTTTGTGAAAATAGTATTTCATTTGCAATCACAAAGTACATTTAGAAGCAATGAACTGTTATCTTCTACTTATATTTCTCACAGCTAAAGCATTTCAATAATTTCTGAATCACTCTGAGCTAATTGCCTTTTGGGAAACTATAAAGTTTGCCACTTGGGACAAGTTTGTGGGAACTGTCTTACTATATTTTGGATAGGAAAAAAATACCACCAAATTTCACCTCTGCTTAAAACCCTGAGGTGATATAATCCAGTGTCAAATCTTATTATCAAATTAAATATCACATTTTGGAAAAGAGGGTGATGCATGCATAATTTTTTTCATAATTTTAATTTTGTTGAGGTTTGTTTCAAAACATCGCTTTGCTTGTCCCACCAGCACATAATTGGCAAAACATCAATTCCACTAATTAGAATAGGAGGGCTGGGGTTGCAAATTCTACTTTCTGCACCATCTGATCCTCTATTGCGGGAGTTGAAGTTGGACTAGAAGGAAGGACTTGAGTGTCAAAAATAGCTCAGATTGAGTTCTGCAGACACTGGAAGGCAAAGCAGGTGGGAGGAAAGGCAAAATGGAATTAATGAGGGCTTCCGAAAACAAAGTGGCTGTGCTCAGGTAAGGGCTATTCTAGACAAGCTCGCTTATCTTCAATAAACATGTCATTCACAAAAGACAGATAACCTCAATAAATTTGGGAAATGAATATAATAGAAGATAAAAACATGATGAAAGCTCCACATATATGTGTAGAAGCATGGGAAAAGGGAGAATTTCGAGGAATTTCGAGCATTTAACATTTTACTACGTTAAAGGCACGATATAAATGCACGTTGTTGTTGTGGAAATAATTGTTAGAACATCAAGGAAGACATCTTGGAGCCCTCTGGAGCGTGAATCAATCTGATAAATAAAAAATCTGCGTATATAGAGTAACAGTAGCAGGGGCTGATTACCAAGCAGTAATCTAATAAAGAAGGTCAGATCACTGCAGGAAGCATTTAGCAATGTCTTCTGAATTTCAGTATTAGATTAAACGCAAGCCTTTAAATCACTATGTTATTATTTGTAATATATTTTGTCCCTTTTTGCTTTTATTAGTGAGTTTATTAATCTTATGGCTATTGGGCTTGGCCTCATACTTGACATCATTGTATGGTGAGGAAACTGGGCATTTTTCATGTCACACAGTCAGCAATTGTTTCCCTTTTTCCAATTTTGTATGTATAGCAGTCCTCATATTGATGGATTAAAATACCTCTCCTCTTTGGGAATGATAATAAAAATAAAGATGATAGAAGCTATGGTCATTTTTTTGCCGTGAATGTTGTAGTTTTTAGGTATTGTGTTTTAGTCCCTTATGAGTTTCTGTGGTATTATGCAGCTTCGATCAATGCATTGTGATATTCGCACTGAGCTATTAAAGCCAAGTAACTGCTGTACGTTTGTACTGGACATACAGCTAAGAAATCGGAAGAAGTTGTTTTAGTACAAGATAATATTAAACTCTCAGGGTTTCGGCAATCTCTGCAAGTCTCAGTAGCTGGATTGCAGTGTCTTGTGAACTCCTTGATTGTGTTGTTGCCCATTAATCGCTTCCCCCTTTTCCCAGGCGTTATCCTACATATAGCAGAGTTCAAAGAGACGACATACGACGGCTTGGAATTTTACCCTGAATTCTAAATATCAGCTATAGTTTAAATGGCATACGAAATATTTTGAGAGAGAAAACACTCACTAAAACAAAATGATTATCTGTGTGTTTTGGGAACATAACTGCAAACCTCTTTCATTCACATGAGCGTGTAGATGCCATGGGTTAATCAAGATATACAGCAAAACGTGGTACACAGACAGGGTGATGCTGCAAATGTGTGTTATTCAATGACAGTATAAGCAGCTGCCTGTTAAATAAGAATGTAAGACTTGTTAATGGTCTTGAATCCTAACAAATACGTCTTTGTATTCTGATAAAGATGCTTTTAGCATCAAACAAAATACAGTATTGGAAGAATTAACATTTGGAGTAGTCTTTAAAGCTTGAATTCAAACGTTGACTCTTTGATTTTATCTATCTGGCTAATGGGATTTAAAATTGCTGACGAAATGGATCATATTGGATTTTAATTCTGCATTGATCACAATTTATATTTCCAGTACATTTGTCCAATATCAAAATGCGATCTTTAAAGTATTTTTGAAAGTTTTACAATTCCGATTACAACAGTAAGGCGAAAATAAAATCACTCATCATCTGACTTCACTCATGGTTTCCTCTTGAACTTCTGCCATTCATTCCCATTTCTCTGCTTCATGGATTAAAGCAGTTTCATAAAACCTTTTTTAGAAACATTGGGCCGTATTTTCCGATTGGAGGCTTCCCGCGTGCGAAGCCCTCCGATCTGGAAAAAATGTACACACTTACCTGAGGGCTCCCGAGGTGCATATAGTTCCGATCCTGGGCCTCTCCAACTCCAAGTGCGCAGGGCCCACGTATCCCAGAGGCACATGTAGTTCGCAGCATCCCTGGGATCACGTGGGCCATGGGGAGCCAATCAAAGAAGGGAATCTCCCTTCATCCACTTGACAGGAAGACCTGTCAAATATATGAATGGAGATCAATGAAAAAACATAATAAAACTTTAAATACATTTTTTTTAAACCATCACCTTTTTAAAGTTAGTTGAAATGACAATAAATTATATATTTTAAACAAAAATTTAATTTTTTGAAAAAATAATTAAAGTTTTTTAAAGGGCTAAAAATAAACTTACCTTTTTTTAAAGTATTTTTAAATGATAAATGAGTGAAAATTTGTAATTTTTAAAAAACTTTTTTCAACTCTTATCCTGGTAAAAGCAAGCCTTATGCCTGCTTTTACCAGGCGTAAGATTTCTAAGGGTTTTCTGCGGGCGGAGGGTCTCCAGAAAGTGGAACTATCCGCCCGCAGAGGCCCTTCTCCAGGGCAGGCGTGCAATCTGTCAAGAGCATTCTTGACAGATCGGAAATGCCGGTTTTCAGCGCATGTCCCTATGGCTGTGTACACAGCGCGCACCCACCCATAGGGATTGGAATATCCGGGCCATGAATGGTGTTAGTTGGAAGGATTTTTTCAGCCTTAAACAATGCATTTAATAAAACCACGGTGACCTATAAATTTGAGCACCTCCTAAAACGCAGGGGGCACAGGGAGCGATCCCTGTATCTGAATGGATAGGTCTGAGGCACACCAACTATTGGGCCTCGAGCCTCATTATCATTGAGTCAATCATCATTGAAAGGAAGTGACTAGTGATGTCCCACAAGGATCTGTGCTGGTGCCTCAACTATTCACTATATTTATTAATGACTTAGATAACACAATAGAGAACCATATATCCAAGTTTGCCAATGATACAAAGATTGGTGGCATAGTAAGTAGTGTAGATGGGAACATAAAATTACAAAGAGACATTGATAGATTCAATGAGTGGGCAAAACTGTGGCAGATAGATTTCAACACAGATAAGTGTGAGGTCATCCATTTTGGACCAAAAAAGGATAGATCCGAGTATATTTAAATGATGAAAATCTAGGAACGGTGGAGATCCAAAGAGGTTTAGGGGTCCATGTACACAGATCACTAAAATGTAGTGGTCAGGTACAAAAAATAATCAAAAAGGCTAATGGAATGTTAGCCTTTATATCTAGAGGGCTACAATATAAAGGGGAGGAAGTTTTGCTACAGCTATACAAAGCACTGATTAGACCACATCTGGAGTACTGTGTACAGTTCTGGGCACCGCACCTTAGAAAGGATATATTGGATTGTAGCGCAGATTCACCAGAATGTTACCAGGGCTCCAAGGGTTAAATTATGAGGAGAGATTACATAAACTAGGCTTGTATTCCCTAGAATATAGAAGGTTAAGGGGAGATTATATTGAGGATTTTAGGATTTTGAAAGGAATTGATAAGGTAGATGGAGAGAAACTTTTTCCGCCAGTGGGGAATTCTAGGAGAAGGCGACTTAACCTTAAAATCAGAGCCAGGCCATTCAGGAGAGAAGTTGGGAAAAACTTCTTCATGGTGGTATTCCCATCCAGTGTACTAGAGTGATTGAGATATTCCCATACAGTGTACGAGAGTGATTGAGATATTCCCATACAGTGTACGAGAGTGATTGAGATATTCCCATACAGTGTACAAGAGTGATTCAGATATTCCCATACAGTGTACTAGAGTGATTGAGATATTCCCATACAGTGTACTAGAGTGATTGAGATATTCCCATACACTGTACGAGAGTGATTGAGATATTCCCATACAGTGTACGAGAGTGATTGAGATATTCCCATACAGTGTACGAGAGTGATTGAGATATTCCCATACAGTGTACGAGAGTGATTGAGATATTCCCATACAGTGTACGAGAGTGATTGAGATATTCCCATACAGTGTACTAGAGTGATTGAGATATTCCCATACAGTGTACGAGAGTGATTGAGATATTCCCATACAGTGTACGAGAGTGATTGAGATATTCCCATACACTGTACGAGAGTGATTTGAGATATTCCCATACAGTGTACGAGAGTGATTTGAGATATTCCCATACAGTGTACTAGAGTGATTGAGATATTCCCATACAGTGTACGAGAGTGATTGAGATATTCCCATACAGTGTACGAGAGTGATTGAGATATTCCCATACAGTGTACGAGAGTGATTGAGATATTCCCATACAGTGTACGAGAGTGATTGAGATATTCCCATACAGTGTACGAGAGTGATTGAGATATTCCCATACACTGTACGAGAGTGATTGAGATATTCCCATACAGTGTACTAGAGTGATTGAGATATTCCCATACAGTGTACTAGAGTGATTGAGATATTCCCATACACTGTACGAGAGTGATTGAGATATTCCCATACAGTGTACTAGAGTGATTGAGATATTCCCATACAGTGTACTAGAGGGATTGAGATATTCCCATACAGTGTACGAGAGTGATTGAGATATTCCCATACAGTGTACTAGAGTGATTGAGATATTCCCATACAGTGTACTAGAGTGATTGAGATATTCCCATACAGTGTACTAGAGTGATTGAGATATTCCCATACAGTGTACTAGAGTGATTGGTAGCTGTCATGGTTTGGAGTCAAGCTCAATACTTTTTTTTAACATTTCTCTTTCGAAAGGATTTGAAAAAGGAGTTATTTTAAAATATTGGGATTCTATAGGCTTTTTAAAAAAAACAGGTGAAAGGTGGTTAAAATTCTAATGGGCTAGACATTGAAGTTAATTTTCACAAACAGTGTAAACAAGAAGTAATTTATTAGTCTGTCTTGTTAATTGGTAAGCGCCGCACTCCCACTGTGTTGGGAGGTCTCTGGTCTTTGGTGCTTGGCAGGGGTTGTCTAGCAAGCCTTTGCTTCTGGCTTTGAAGAAAGGGAGACAAAAAAAGAAATCGAAGTCAGTCAGGTCCAGCAAAGGCTGCAAAGGTCAGTCAAGTTTTCAACAGAAATCTGCAAGGGCAATATTTGGCCAGGCTCAGATGAAGAATGCAGGAGTACAGGGATGTGAGCGATTATTTTGTTTGCATCAAGCAAGGTGAGCCAAAGATGTGGGGAAGCATTGCAGGTTGTATATAACAAGCACATTTCCCACAGCTGGCCAAATTCATTTCGATTAGGCCCAGCCACGAAAAGGGCACAGGCTTAACATTGACTCTGATGTAAAAACAGCACCAGGGACGTTCAAACCAAAGAGGTGGCACTATTTTTATTCTAACTCCAGAGAGAACACCAAAGCTTTCAGAAACTGCACTTTGAGCAGCTGCAAATGTGATGAAGTCACAATGATATCTTCTCACACTTCCAGTCCCAAAGGATTTACTTTCTACATTTTAAAAATGATTAAAATATCAATGGGGGAAATCTGGCAATCTCCTCATACTCTGGAATGAGCAAAATAAGTGCTAAAGTGACTGGCACCTTTTAGGAAGTCCCACCATGTTGCTGCGGATCTGGCCGTGATTTATATTGGAGTTAATTTTACCTTAAGTCGGAGAGGGGGAAGACAAGCCAGATCTGTGGAATGTGTCTTGTCTTCTGATCAAACAATTAAGGTCATTAAGTCTATCCTGTGAACATCCAGGCTCCTTGTGTTGGGTTCACTCTATTCATTCTGAAAGCACCAGGATTTAGTGTCTACAGGCCTCCCTCTTGGGGAGGGGGGTGGAGGGGAAGAAAGGGAAATGGTTGCCCTACAGGTCAACACCCAGAGACAGGGAAACAATCGGAGGTTAAGCCAGTTGCAAAAAGGTTGCAGAATGAAGTAGAGAGTCAGCAAGCCTCCCTTAAGATTAGGCTTGGATAGTGGGTCAGATTTCAGAGTAAGGACAGGAAAAGTATTTTTTTAGCCTGCTAAGAGGCTGATGTATTTCCTTATTTTATTTGTCAGAAGGAAGGAAGCAGAATCAAGTTGTGGGGTAGTGAAATTTACTTAGAAACATAGAAACATAGAAGATAGGAGCAGGAGTAGGCCATTCGGCCCCTCGAGCCTGCTCCGCCATTCGATGAGATCATGGCTGATCATCCAAACTCTGTACCCTGTACCTGCCTTCTCCCCATATCTCTTCATTCAATTAACAATTGCAACTCATTGCAGTTTGAGCCAGTCCGACTTTCGGAAGATTGCAGTGATGCCTCTCTGGACAGCAGCACCAGCCCAGGCTCTGGCCTTCTAACGGCAGGCACAGTGCCACCTATACATGCCAGGCTGCATGAAACAGCTCAGGATCTCTCTCTTGGGATGCAGGCTGCAGCAGCCCTGGTCTAGGAGCAGCTGCTCAAAGGGATCGTCTGAGTACCGATGCCGAGTGGGGTGCCTGAATGGCGTTGGGGAATTCCTATCCCTACGACCTCCTCTTTCTCCCCATTTGTCTGAGGTTGGGTTACGCGGGGGGGGGGGGAGCGGAAGGGTTAGGCTACCTGGTTGGAAAATTGTGACTGCCATTGTTATGTCCCGCTTGTTCGCTGACTACCTTAATTTTGAACTGTTATTGCCGCTAAGTTAAAACTTTTTAGGGGTCATTTTGACTTTGTGCGATCGTGTAAAATGGGCGATAACGAATTTCGGCAGCCCGTTCCACAACGGAAATGAAAATCGGGAGAGATGTAAAACGAGCTGCTTATTCGCTATCGCCCATTTTACACTATCACACAAAGTCAAAATTACCCTCTTTGATTCAAAGAGGTTAAATCTTTATGTAAATTTGTCAAAGGTTTGCCAAAATTGTAACATTTGCTAAAGTTTACATAAACCATACAGGGTTTCCAACAGTTCCTAACATTGATAAATGTTCATTAAAAGTTTATTGTCGTAAATTGATGTACAAATTTGTAAAACATTGCCGTAAAGCACTGCTTGTAATGAAACTACTCTTCTCAGGCTCTAATTAAGATTGATTGGAATTCCTCTAAGAATTTGTTCAAATATCTGAGTATAGTTTGACTTATTCTGGAAACATTTGTAGTCATTGGTAAAAATTTGCATTTAAAGCTTACTGATCATCTGAAACATTTATTTTTTAATAAAACAGTTAAAGAGAGCTGTGTCAGACTCTTCTGGTTGTGACCCCTGCGGGGGTGCTCACTGGGTAAAAGCCTGCATTACAAGCTGCTTTCCAACCGCCCTGGCCTCTCCAAGAGATGTCTCATGCAGACGCGCCACATCCCTTGGCTCCGGCTCCCACAGGCCAGGATCTTCTGCTTCGATTGGCTCCTCCTCCGCTATGTCAAGATCCAGATCTTCCATCATGCCATACTTGTGCAGGGCACAGCACATGACGACTACCCGCACTACCCTCTCTGTGGAGTACTGGAGGACACCCCGCAGTCCTGTCCAAGCACCTGAAACAGCTTATCAGCACCCTGATGGTCCTCTCAACCACTTGCCTGTTGGATGCATATACTCGGTTCTATCTCAAACACAAAAAGAAAATACTGCAGATGCTGGAAATCTGAAATAGAAACAGAAAATTGCTGGAAATACTCAGCAGGCCAGGCAGCATCTGTGAAGAGAGAAACAGAGTTAACGTTTCAGGTCGATGAGCTTTCGTCAGAACTCGGTTCTATCTCCTCAGCTTCGATCTGTGGGACGTGGAAAGGCACCATCAGCAACGGCAGCAAGGGGATTCCATCCGTCCACTTGCCCTCGGTTCCCGAGCATACATGCAATGACTGAGTTGCACGCAAAGAATGCATCATGACAGGCCCCCACATGCTATGAGTTCACATGCAAGATGTGTAGCCGGGCCTCTGCCCCTTTACGTTACCCAAGCACATCGAAGAGGGTGGGGGTTCTCCTTGATCCCATGCGAATGGGGCAGAAGTTACATCACCATGTCTCCGACCTCTTTATGGAGGCTCAAATGTTGGAACGCCACAGCTAGTGGGCCTTACAGCCCATTTAGCTCATAGGATCTCAGTGGGATCTGTGTGCAAGCTTTGGAGGTGCAGCAGGATGGGGATCAGAGCTGGAGGCTTTTTGGCTGTTGGTTTTTGGATAGCAGGCAAAAGGCTCCAAAGCTGGAGGCCATTACCACTGCCTGTCAGGCCTGCTGCAATGGTTGGCTTTCCTCCCAAGTTTCCATGCACAGGATGTTGCCAAGAGATGTTCCTGTGAGGAGGGTACATCAGGTCTATTGAAATACAAGTGGGTTCAAGTCAAGTCAGGTGCAACACTGATAAGACCCTTTGGGTGCGCTCCACCCAGGTGTGGGAAGAGAGGGAGTGGAGAGGAAAATTGACCCTTATGTGTTTCCAATATCACCATACAGAGCAACTGGAGCATTTGTTCCCCTGCCTTATTATAGCCTTCAGTTTCTTCTTTCAAGTAGATACAACCAAAATTTGTCTGCAATTCTTCATGAGATCGCAAGAGCATCAGAGCAATTGATGTGATGGAAGGGGGAGGGACACAATTCAATGTTGACATCAGCGAACAGCTTTCTACCACCTTAGAATCTACCCTTTATGGTACTTCCAAGATTGGACCGGGAGCAGTTCTTAAGAAAAAAGCTGTCAAGAATCATAGAATCATACAGCACAGAAGGAGGTCTCCCCTTAACCTTCTCTGCTCGAAGGAGAACAATCACAACTGCTCCAGTCTCTCCACATGAAGGATAGAAGGAGATTCAAGAAGAGGAACTTCCATAATATTAGATATTGACAGAACAGGAAACATTCTTCCAGCTGCACAATTGGGAACTTGTGGATCGGGTGCAAGTCCTCATACACAAGTCAACAGCAGGAAATTTCAATACAAAAGGGGGTCCTCAGATCATGATCTTTTAACAACACCTTTCCAGTACAATGCATTTCCATTTGTACTATGATAGTCCGATCAATCTGGCAAGAAACAAGGCTGCCATTAGACATGACCATTGCCACAGAGTTCGAAACCTTTGATGTTTCCTCTTTGCCCTTTAATATAGATTGTGATAAAAATACTTCTCAAGAGAACTTTCTTAACAGGAAATCTGGTGATATCATTATGGAAATCATCTATGATTCAAATCACTATTGACACCATGGAAACTGGGAAAAGTGCCCAGTTACAATCAGTTTCAATAACAAAATCCAACACTTAAAGACTTTTACATCAATCCTTAGGTCTGTGAAGGGGGTAGAATCAAAACTGCAATTGTCTTCTGCAATTGTAACTTTGACACTGGAATACCCATCGACAAGATTCCTGGACAGCCTTTACTGAAAACATTGCACACTAAGAGCCAGCTTCTGTTTTGTCCTTAGTTTTATTCTAAGTTAAAAAAAATATCAGCACAGTTTCACTAGTACCTCACTAGTGCCTGTTTAACTGGACCGGTTAAACCAAATTATAATTCATCATAGTATGTGGATTTTAGATTGATGTCCACTAGATAACGACAGTTCTACTTTCAGAATCCCATCTGCAGAGCTAGATTATCAGCATTGCAGTTCTTAAGACACTGAACTTTAGGTAAAGAAAATCCATAAAGATCTGAGCTCCTTTTAGATGTAATTCAGTTCTTATGCACTTTGTTAAAGACAAATTAGAATCCTCACTATTCTACCAAGCCCAGCAGTGTTCTTTCAAGAATACCAGGTATTAAAGAGGATATAGTCAAGTTATTCATCTGTCTAGGAGGCATGATAAAACTGGTACTTCTAAATACTACTAAATCATATAAAGAATTCATATACTTAAAATCTAATACTGCGGTTTCAAATATAGGAGCACACTCAAAGGTGCTTCTGTTAATAGAATCTCCAGGAAAAGTCTGTTATCTGCAGGTTCCATTGGCACCATATGGTACAGGAATGTGTAGATACAGTAAGGTTGCATGAAGCTATTAGCAGGTTTATGTCAAATTAAAAAGCGCATTTCAGAGAAATGTAACTTATCCTGAAAATAGTTCACCATTAACTTTGATGCTGATCAGTGTCACTCAGGCAGATTTTTGGGTTGAATATTTCTCATTTTTTGAACTAAGGGGTGAGGGTGGGGGGTGGGGGGTGGGGGTGGGGGGTGGGGTGGGGGCAGGGTGGGGGATGGTGTGGGGATGGGGGTGGGGTTGGGGGGTGGGGGGGGTGGGGTGGAGGGTGGGGTGTGGGGTGGGGGGTGGGGTGGGGTGGGGGGTGGGGTGGGGTGGAGGGTGGGGTGTGGGGTGGGGGGTGGGGTGGGGTGGGGGGTGGGGTGGGGGGTGGGGTGGGGGGTGGGGGTGGGGGTGGGGGTGGGGGGTGGGGGATGGGGTGGGGGTTGTGTGTGGAAATGCTGAAATGTGACAGATGGAAATCCAACAGAATTGTGCTGCACCCCAAATTCTCCCCTACCCAGATGAGTCTAATTCTGTCCTGAAAACAGCATGGGATGTCTAGGCTATAATATCTAAACACTATGGGGGGAAAATTTTGGGGCACTAACGTCGCCGGGAAAAGTTAGCGCCCCTCCACGGTAAATTCAGTAGTAGCGCCCCAAGCAGGAGCGATCGCGGCCAGCACCCTGCATAAAAAAGTGAAAGGGGGCAGGTGCTGGCAGACGTCGAAAATAAAAATGGCCACCCATCACCTGCCCTTTAAGTAGCGCCACCGCTGCTGCAAAAACGCCCCCTGACCCTGTCGGACATATCATTCACCGATAGGTCGGGGGCGCAAGCGAAGTTTGTGGCTGGGGCACTGCGCACGGCGATGACGTCTTCGCCAGCGGCGCAGCAGTGCGAGGCGCTACCGGCTACCGCCGCCGCTAACCTCCCGCTGAATTTTGCGGGAGGCATTAGCGGCGCCGCGCCCGGGTGCTAAGGATTTGCGCCCCATTAGCGCTCCCTATAAACTTATGCAAAAGCTTTTTATTATACATTTATGTAACATTTCCAAAAGCTTAGTACACAAATCAAACGTTTGCAACAGCCATTGAGTTGACAGTCAATACTATATACAGTTGAAGAGATGTACTTAAAGGCTGGCATTAGCATGGTGCCCATTTTACAAAAAAACTCCCATGTACAGATGGTGTTCTAATTTAAGACTTAATAATAACAGTATAAGAATGACTTACAGATCGTACAGTGATAGAAATTATTGACTGTGGATGGATGAAGCATTCCTGATTTATACTGCTGGGTTTTTATTTTGACCAGTCCTTTGACAAAGTGCCCTCTATATCCTCCAGCTGGATTAATTGGACCTAATAAAATGATATGGTACACCTGCTGCAACATACAATTATGCAACGCACACCGTGCCAAATTTAAAAAAGCCTGAATACAAGATTCAAAGGCACTGCATCGCCATCAGGAGATTTCTAGGTGTGAAACACGCCAACATATTAAAGGTGCAGCTAAGAATTGTGCTTGTTTACAGCATTCAAATCATTTCATAGACACTTATATTTGGAAATGTGAGGAAAATGGCCCAGGCCCTGAATTTCCTTGATGTCCGTTACGCTGTTGTTGCGCCATTGTTGCGCCGTTGTTGCGCCGTTAAGCTATGCCATTCACCAGCAAAAGGGATTTGTACGCCAGTTTCCTGGCTAGGTTAACTTGCACATGAAGTGGTGCAAGTTCTGGCGTAATTGCATTATAAAAGTGCAGTGATCAGCCTAGGCCTCAGGAAGCCTCAATACGGAAACGGCGCAGCCTCTGTAAAGACTGCATTCTTCATTAGAGCATTTAGGGACAGCAAGGGAAGGGTGCGGAGATTCTCTTCCCAACCCTTTGGCATTTGATCCGCTCAGGTCATCTCCCACCCTCATCTGAAGTGTCTCTTGCCAGAATCATGGGCAGTCAAATGCCAGCTATACCCATGGGCCACCATGACCGGGCAACATCTCGCCAAAGGGCTGTCAGTTTTTAGCAGGTAGATCTGCAAGCCCTCCTTGCAAGACAGGAAGGACTGACTCCTGGATATGCCAGGCAACAAGCCATCCAGGAGTGTCAGCCTTGCCACCTGGAGGGACGAGGCCTGGTACTCACTGCCAACATCATCTGCCCTGCTACCTTATTCTCTTCGCCTCCACATGGCTGCTGTTCCTCCTTTCTCCATGAGGATGGCATAAGGAGGCATGCCCATGGGGGAAAGTCATACTTTCTTCAGAGTCATTTTGAACGTTGGGGGGGTGGTGACAGTCCAAAAATGTAGAGGTGGGTGTGAGATTGTAACACTGTGGGGGAGGGGGTCAAGTACAAGGCTCTGTGAGCAAAAACTGAAAACAAACGACTTGAGGGAACATCTGTGTAGCCAGGAATCGCCAAGCAAAATTTGGAGACTCTTCACTGCTCACAAATTCTTCAGTTCCACCTGAACCAGGTGACTGGGGCAGCAGTTGCACCTGTTTTATTGGGGTCTAACTTTCCCAGGGGGCAGTAGTGGCGTCAGCTTGACCAGGTGAATGGTCCTATGCAAATGAGCCCCATGTGACTTAGGCGGATGGTCGTCAAAGCTGCCAAAAAAGATTGAGGAAACACGTAACTAGTACATTAATGGTGCAATGCACTAAACACGAGTTTCCTGGATCTTTTTAGCTCAATAACAATGTAATACTGGCATGAGTGCTGAAGATTCCAAGGAAATTCAGGCCCCTGGTACTTTTTGGTGCATGAAAGTATATCATTGATTTGTGGTAAATTTCACAAAGTGCTATTTTGGAACAAGTTAACTGGAAAAAATTGATGATGTTGAAAAGAGACATTTGTATTTGATCAGAATGTATGGTATTAATATACTTATTGCAATTCTGACAATTTTTTGATCTGTGCTGTTTGTATTACAATGCATAAGATGCTTTTAACAAAATTTGCTTGGTTTGTCACTGTCGATTTAACGACAACTTAGGTGTCCTTTGAGACAACATTAGTTGTGATCTAAGACCACGTAACAGGGTGGGCCGCGAGAAGGCTGTCATCATCCACCCCGTGTACGCTGATGACATTGCCTTGGCCACGCAAAACATGAATCTGTCCATCACCGAGGAGACCCTGACCAGTGATTTACAGAGGATGGAGGCCTACTTCCACCAATGGCGACTTCGGCCAAACCCACAAAGGACCGTCACCTCGACATTCCACCTCAACACCCATCAAGCAAACCAAACTTTGAAAGTCTCCTTTTGCAGTGCAGAGGTAAACCATGCCAAAAACCCTCTTATTTAGGAGTCACACTCGATCGCACCCTGTCGTATAGACAACATCTCCAGAACCTTGGGAAGAAACTAAAGAGTAGGGTCAACTTGATCCAGAAGCTCAGCGGATCCACATGGGGAGCAGATGCTCAAGCCCTCCGTACAGCAGCACTCGCCCTGGTGTACTCTACAGCGGAGTACTGCTCTCCGGCATGGCTATTAAGTCCGCGTGTCAAATCCGTTGATGTCCAGCTGAATTCTACTATGAGAATTATCACCGGTACGCTTTTATCAACACCAACACCTTGGCTGCCCGTGCTTGCAAACATCGCACCACCACACCTACGCTGCGAATATGCAGTCTCCAGAGAATACAACTGTTACACCAGCAAAGACATGTGATCCAGGCCGACTTGAACAACCTACCACCAACCCATCTCAAATCTAGAAGGCCATTTTGGACCGTCGCCGAAGCCCTTCAGCGATCTCCCCTCAGCCTTGATGATTGATGATGAAATGCTTGGAAGAACTGTGACATACAGAATGGATTCCTTATAGAGAACCCCACAGTACAACCTGAAGGATCAAACCTTCCTCGCAAACAGTAGACAATCATTAACCGCCTCAGAACCGGTCATGGTAGATGCTGCCACCTTCTCCATAGATGGAAGATTAAAGCATCCCCATCATGCGACTGTGGAGCTCCTAATCAGACCCTGGAGCACATCATTGAGCACTGCCCTCAGAGGAAATTCGCAGGCAGCCTACAAGATATCCACAGCTGTTACACCGGAAGCTTTGGCCTGGATATCTGACTTAGATATTGACATTTAATTTGCTTTGCTACTACCATACGAAAGAAGAACAAAATTTGCACTGTTGCCACGTCTGTGAAACTTTTCTATATTTACAGTTTTAGAAATTAAACTGTAACTCTTGGGATCGCCTTCCAATTTAGAATGGCCTTCAATTTCACTCATCCGAAAGAATATCCAAGTTTGCTGGTGACATTATTAGGTGGCACAGTAAATAGCATAGATGGGAGCAAAAAGTTGCAAAGGGACATTGATAGATTAAGTGAGTGGTCAAAACTATGGCAGGTGGAGTTTAATGTGGGGAAAGTGTGAGGTCATCCACTTTGGACTGAAGAAAGATAGATCAGAGTATTTTCAAAATGGTGAGAAGCTAGGAAGTGTGGAGGACTATAGAGATTTAGGGGCCCAAGTACAGAAATCACTAAATTCTAGTGGACAGATACAAAATATAATTTAAAAAGGCTAATGGAATTTTGTCCTTTACCTCAAGGGGGCTGGAATACAAAGGGGTGGAAGTTATGTAACAGCTGTACAGAGCTCTGGTTAGACCCCATCTGGAGTACTGTGTTCAGTTCTGGCCACCGCACCTCAGGAAGGATATATTGGCCTTGGAGGGGGTGCAGCGCAGATTCACCAGAATGATACCAGGGCTAAAAGAGTTAAATTATGAGGACAGGTTGCATAGACTAGGCTTGTATTCCCTTGAGTATAACAACAACAACTTGTATTTATATAGCACCTTTAATGTAGTAAAACGTCCCAAGGCGCTTCACAGGAGTATTATAAGACAAATATTTGACACCGAGCCACATAAGGAGATATTAGGGCAGGTGACCAAAAGCTTGGTCAAAGAGGTAGGTTTTAAGGAGCGTCTTAAAGGAGTTAAGAGAGGTAGAGAGGCGGAGAGGTTTAGGCAGGGAATTCCAGAGCTTAGGGCCTAGGCAACAGAAGGCACGGCCACCAATGGTTGAGCGATTATAATCAGGGATGCTCAAGAGGGCAGAATGAGAGGAGCACAGATATCTCGGGGGGTTTGTGGGGCTGAAGGAGATTACAGAGATAGGGAGGAGCGAGGCCATGGAGGGATTTGAAAACAAGAATGAGAATTTTGAAATTGAGGCGTTGCTTAACCGGGAGCCAATGTAGGTCAGCAAGCACAGGGGTGATGGGTGAACGGGACTTGGTGCGAGTTAGGACACGGGCAGCTGAGGTTTGGATCACCTCAAGCTTATGTAGGGTAGAATGTGGGAGGCCAGCCAGGAGTGCGTTGGAATAGTCAAGTCTAGAGATAACAAAGGCATGGATGAGGATTTCAGCAGCGGATGAGCTGAGGCAAGGGCGGAGACAGGCAATGTTACGGAGGTAGAAATAGGCATTCTTAGTCATGCTGTGGATATGTGGTCGGAAGCTCATTTCAGGGTCAAATATGACACCAAGGTTGCGAACAGTGTGGTTCAGCCTCAGACAGATGTTGGGGAGAGGGATGGAGTCGGTGGCTAGGGAAAGTAGTTTGTGGTGGGAACCGAAAACAATGTGCTTTGGTCTTCCCAATTTTTAATTGGAGAAAATTTCTGCTCATCCATAACTGGATGTTGGACAAGCAGTCTGACAATTTAGAGACCGTGGAGGGGTTGAGAGAAGTGATACTGAGGTAGAGCTGGGTGTTGTCAGCGTACATGTGGAAACTGATGCTGTGTTTTCGGATGATGTCGCCAAGGGGCAACATGTAGATGAGAAATAGGAGGGGGCCAAGGATAGATCCTTGGGGCACACCAGAGGTAATGATGCGGGAGCGGGAAGAGAAGCCATTGCAGATGATTCTCTGGCTACGATTAGATAAGAATGGAACCAGGCGAGTGCAGTCCCACCCAGCTGGACGACGGTGGAGAGGCTTTGGAGAAGGATGGAGTGGTCACCCGTGTCAAAGGCTGCAAACAAGTCAAGAAGGATGAGGAGGGATAGTTTACCTTTGTCACAGTCACAAAGGATGTCATTTATGACTTTGATGAGAACCATTTCAGTACTGTGGTAAGGGCGGTAACCTGTTTGGAGGGATTCAAACATGGAATTGCGGGAAAGATGGGCACAGATTTGGGAGGCGACAACACGTTCAAGGATTTTGGAGAGGAAAGGGAGATTGGAGATGGGGCAGTAGTTTGCAAGGACAGAGGGGTCAAGGGTTGGTTTTTTGAGGAGAGGGGTGATGACAGCAGGTTTGAGGGTGAGGGGTACAGTACCTGAGGAGACAGAACCAGTAACAATGTCAGCTAACATGGGAGCCAGAAAAGGAAGTTGGGTGGTCAGCAGTTTGATGGGAATAGGGTCAAGGGAGCTGGAAGTGGGTCTCATGGACAAGATGAGCGCGGAGAGGTCATGAGGGGAGATTGGAGAGAAACTGGAGAAAGATGTGAGTTCAGGGCGAGGGCAGGGGGGAACCTTAGAGAAAGTTTCTCACGGTGGGCTAGGGGAAGGAAGGGAAGTGGCAGAGGCAGCTGATTGGAAGGTCTCAGTCTTAGAGACAAAGAAGTCCATGAGCTCCTCACACTTGTTGTCGGAGGTGAGGGTGGAGGAGACAATGGCCCAGAAATTGATCTCGCTCTGTTCCCGCGGGGGTAAGGAGCAGGCGCGATCTCTCACTCCGCGTTGGCTTTTTCAGATCCAGCTCGCACGAACTTAATGTTCCAGACATCAGCTGGGCAGTGCTTGCGTATCCCACCGGCGTAGTGAATTCGTGCGAGCTGTGGGATCACGTGACTCAGTTAGAGCCAATGGCAGCACACCATCTTCCATTCATAAGTTTCACATACGTGCTGTGAAATCTATGAATCTTACACCCCCCAAAATAACAGCTAAACCTCAATTAAATTTTAAAAAAAAACCATCACATTAATAAAATAAGTATAGTTAAATAAATTAACCATTTTAAATAAAAAATTAAATTTTTGAAAAAATTTAAAATCTTTTAAAAAGTTATAAAAATAAACTTACCTGTCTTTAAAGTCTCTAAAAAAGATATACCTGTTAAAAAAAATTCAAAAAAATACTTAATTCACTACTTACCTTGTTAAAAGTGGGTCTTACTCCTCCTTTTTCCATTTCTAAAATCTTCCGTCCTTACCTGCGCGTCCAAAGCACTAAGTGCACAGCGTGTGCGCAGCCTGATGCACCGAGGAACCGCCCCCTTTTCCAAAGACCAAGTGCCGGTTTTCAGCGCATGCGCAGGGCATGCAGAAAACCGGCAATTGGAGAGAGAATACGCGAGAGTACGCAGTGCGTACTCTCGCGCAGCGGGATCAATTTTTGGCCCATAAGTGCAGTTGTAAGATTGAGGGGAGAGAGTTTTTTCCAGGGGTGGACACAGAAGGAAGTAGGGTTGGGAGGGGGGGTGGGGGGAGTGGAAGGGGGGTGTGGGTGGAGAGCGGTACGAGAAAGTAGTCAGAGATGGCCTTATCTGCGATTGACACTATGGGAGTAGCAAGGTCACGACAGATGGCAAGGTCGAGGGGATGGCTGTGAATATGGATTGGGGACTTTACATGGAGGAAGAGATTAGGGGAGAATAGGAGCTAGTGAACTCGGAGGAGAGAGAGCATGATGAATTGAGATGGAGGTTGAAATCACCGAGGATGAGAAGTTGTTCGGTACAGAGGCTGAGGGAGGAGAGCAGTGAAGATAACCCGGTAATAACATTTTTATGGTACTTGGGTGGGCGGTAGAGAACAAGAATTTTAAATGAGAGGTTAGAGGGGTGGAACAAAGTGAGATGCTCAAAGGAGGAGAAAGTGCCAGAGGAGTAGGGGGTCAGACCCAGGTGTGATTTGGTGATGAGAGCCACACCGCCACCACGGCGGTCTGGGTGGGGGCAATTGGTGGAAGGTATAGCCAGTCGGGGAGGCTTCATTTAAGGGTAAGGTGTCATCACCCCTCAACCAAGTTTCCGTCAGGACCATGATGTCAATGCAATCATCCACGATAAGCTTATGATGGCAAAGGCCTTGTTCACAAGTGAATGGACATTCTGGAGGGAGATGCGGAGAGGGTCGGTGATGGCTGGCCCACTACCAGTATCCACAGGGTCAGCGGTGGGGGGGATGAGTTGGATGGAGAGGAGATTGGCAAGATTTGCCCCCAGTGGGCGCGCTGGATGGGAAGGTCGCCAAGAGAGTAGGATGAGACATTTGGGGTTGCTGCTCGTAAGGAGGCAGCGACGAGTGCCTCAATGGGCCCTTCGTAGGATGCCAAGAGAAGCACAGAGGGAAGCTGTAGGCTTTTCTAAGAGGGAGTCAAGCCTGGGACGGCGGCAGGAGAGTAGGAAGGTCGAAGAGTAATGAAGGATTGGTACTTGGGTGGGCGGTAGAGAACAAGAATTTTAAATGAGAGGTGAGAGGGGTGAAATAAGGTGAGATGCTCAAAGGAGGAGAAAGTGCCAGAGGAGTAGGGGGACAGACCAAGGTGTGATTTGGTGATGAGAGCCACACCGCCACCACGGCGGTCTGAGCAGGACAATTGGTGGAAGGCTATAGAAGATTAAGGGGTGATCTAATTGAGATGTTCAAGATGATTAAAGGATTTGATAGGGTAGTAAGAGAGAATTTCCTCTGGTAGGGGAGTCCAGAACAAGGGGCGTAACCTTAAAATTAGATCTAGGAAGTTCAGGAGTGATGTCAGGGAGCACTTCTTCACACAAAGGGTAGTGGAAATCTGGAACACTCTCTCCCAAAAAGCTGTTGAGGCTAGGTCAATTGAAAATGTCAAAACTGAGATTTATAGATTTTTGTTAGGCAAGGGTATTAAAGGTTAAGGAACCAAGACTGGTAAATGAAGTTGAGATACAGATCAGCTGTGATCGAATTGAATGGCGGAACAGGCTCGAGGGGTTGAATGGCTGACTGATGTTTCTATGTTCCTTCCTCTGTTCCTATCCGTCTTGAACTAATGTTTACACTAATAAAAATACGCGACTGCTGATTTTGCCGAAGTGGATGGAAATGACTAAAACTAAAACAATTCTTCGGAGAATATCCTTATTGATTTTTCAACGACTGCAGCACATTTTGCACTAAATGTCAGATCAGGGATTAGACAGGCATTCAGAGGCCAATTACATAGAAATAAACAGCTGCTGGCAGAATATCATTTAATTATCACGGCTGCTCTACAACAGTCAGTTCCTTTTAAGAGCAACTCATGTTGTTGAACCAAACATTGCTCTTAAATGAAAATGTTCTTCCCAGAAATTGGCTGTACTACTGTTGCTGATGAGTCAGAATGGTACAGGATCATTTACTGTTAAGCCTTTTACGGTTTTAAGGAGCCAAACCTGCAAGTGTGTTAAAATAGTTGATCAACTGATCAAGTGTTATAGGATAGTTCACCGTTAGACATCTCATGGTTAAATGCTAGGCAGATTTTCCAGAGTGAGATGACGCATCATTTTATTTCTCACCTTTTAAAAATACACTGCTAATACATTCAGAGACTTGTGTTACATAACTACAGATTCTTAATGGATGACTAATGGGCAATCGTGTGGCAAAGGGGTGCAAGGTTTCACTAAATCAATTGAGTGCATTATAGCTTTAAAAAATACATCTTGTTTATATATAACTGGAATGGGTCATGCTGGTCAAGTAATGTTTCTGCGGTAATACATTGAGGGCACGATTCTACATTAGTCAAATCTGGTTTTAAATTCTCAACCTACCTGTTCTGAAGCAAATGTAGAATTAATTAAAATCATGAAACTCAATTTTCAGCACATTTTTGAAAAACCTATATGGTAATAAACACAACTATAATATAATGCACTATTTAATACAATATAATATTGTCACTTTCCAATTCGCATTTTCAAGCGAAGGAGAAGTGAAAAGTATGTGCAATGGCTTCTATGAAGGGAAAGAATTCAAACTATTAAGGTAAGTGCTTTATGTTTTTACTGTTTTTAACCATCCCATGGAGTATTTTAATTTTCTATTAAAAACAAGAATTTTATTGCTACGGCAGTGATGCAAAAGCAATGTAGCTTGTGAAAATTCCGGCAATGACTTATGCCAAAAGCACTGAGCTGATCAATAAGACTGCATGCCAGTGGAGCCACCAAGAGCCATTTAATATATGTCATCTCAGGAGATTAAACAGAAACCCTTAGAACATTTAAAATAAAACAAAGTACACTTCTAACAAAATGACAAACCAGTTTTTACAAGTCTTAATGCTGTATGCTTTTGACAACAGAATTTCAAAAAGGTATTTGAACGATCACACTGAATGTTTTTGGTATCAAATGAGCAGCAGATGTGAAACACCAAACAAAATCAGATTTCTACAAAATCAATTAATAAAAACTATGGAGACCTTCACACACTATAACTATCACTATCACTATCACTATCACTAACACTATCACTATCACTATCACTATCACTAACACTATCACTAACACTATCACGAACACTAACACTATCACTATCACTATCACTAACGCTAACACTATCACTATCACTATCACTAACACTATCACTATCACTAACACTATCACTAACGCTAACACTAACAATATCACTAACACTAACACTATCACTATCACTATCACTAACACTATCACTAACACTAACACTATCACTAACACTATCACTATCACTAACACTATCACTAACGCTAACACTAACACTAACACTATCACTATCACTATCACTAACACTAACACTAACACTATCACTAACACTAACACTAACACTATCACTATCACTATCACTAACACTAACACTATCACTAACACTAACACTATCACTATCACTATCACTAACACTATCACTAACACTATCACTAACACTTTCACTAACGCTAACACTATCACTATCACTATCACTAACACTATCACTATCACTAACACTATCACTAACGCTAACACTAACAATATCACTAACACTAACACTATCACTATCACTATCACTAACACTATCACTAACACTAACACTATCACTAACACTATCACTATCACTAACACTATCACTATCACTAACACTATCACTAACGCTAACACTAACACTAACACTATCACTATCACTATCACTAACACTAACACTAACACTAACACTATCACTAACACTAACACTAACACTATCACTATCACTATCACTAACACTAACACTATCACTAACACTAACACTATCACTATCACTATCACTAACACTATCACTATCACTAACACTATCACTAACACTATCACTAACACTTTCACTAACGCTAACACTATCACTATCACTATCACTATCACTATCACTATCACTAACACTATCACTATCACTAACACTATCACTATCACTATCACTATCACTAACACTATCACTATCACTAACACTATCACTATCACTATCACTAACACTATCACTAACACTATCACTATCACTAACGCTAACACTATCACTAACACTATCACTATCACTAACATTAACACTAACATTATCACTAACACTAACACTAACACTATCACTAACACTATCACTAACACTAACACTATCACTAACACTATCACTAACACTATCACTATCACTAACACCAACACTAACACTATCACTATCACTAACACTAACACTATCACTAACACTATCACTATCACTAACACTATCACTAACACTATCACTATCACTAACACTAACACTAACACTATCACTAACAATAACACTATCACTAACACTAACACTAACACTATCACTAACACTAACACTATCACTATCACTAACACTATCACTATCACTATCACTAACACTATCACTAACACTAACACTATCACTATCACTAACACTAACACTAACGCTATCACTAACACTATCACTATCACTAACACTAACATTATCACTAACACTAACACTATCACTATCACTAACACTATCACTATCACTAGCACTAACATTATCACTATCACTAACACTAACACTATCACTAACACTATCACTATCACTATCACTAACACTATCACTATCACTAACACTAACACTATCACTATCACTAACACTATCACTAACACTATCACTATCACTAACACTAACATTATCACTAACACTAACACTATCACTATCACTAACACTATCACTAACACTATCACTATCACTAACACTAACATTATCACTATCACTAACACTATCACTAACATTATCACTATCACTAACACTAACATTATCACTAACACTAACACTAACACTATCACTAACACTATCACTAACACTAACACTAACACTATCACTAACACTATCACTAACACTATCACTATCACTAACACCAACACTAACACTATCACTATCACTAACACTATCACTATCACTAACACTAACACTATCACTAACACTATCACTAACACTATCACTATCACTAACACTAACATTATCACTAACACTGACACTAACACTATCACTATCACTAACACTATCACTATCACTAACACTAACATTATCACTATCACTAACACTAACACTAACAATAACACTATCACTAACACTAACAATAACACTTTCACTAACACTATCATTATCACTAACACTATCACTAACACTAACAATAACACTTTCACTAACACTATCACTATCACTATCACTAACATTATCACTAACACTATCACTATCACTAACATTATCACTAACACTATCACTAACACTAGCATTATCACTAACACTATCACTATCACTAACATTATCACTAACACTATCACTATCACTAACATTATCACTAACACTATCACTATCACTAACACTAACACTAACATTATCACTAACACTAACATTATCACTATCACTATCACTATCACTATCATTATTATAACCACATAGTAATTATTTCTGTAACTATTTCATTTCTGTCCCCTGCTGTGGTCTGAATTTGTACCTCTCGTCAGCATCTGTAAAATTTGAATGCATTTACCAGTATGTTTACGACTTTGTCTTCAAAAATCAACGGATGCTCTAACTCAGACAAAACTGCAAAATGTGTAGTACAGTGTAATGATTACAATCAATGGGGTGAATTTTCCGATATCGGTGCTAAAGCAGAACGACTACAGAGCAGCAAGCTTACTGCTGACCAACTGACTCAGCTGGGCCAACCTGATGAGACTTTACAAGGTTGGTCTCATTAACTATTCGTAGTCAGCTCCTGGCCATATTGACCTTAGCAATGGGAGCTTGCTGTCAGTGGTTGTTGGGGCAGAGGAGGGGAATAGCACACAGCCTCAGTTCTTAAAGGCTGCGACTGCTATTTAAAGGAGCTTCTTCATCGTTGAAAGAAAAAGCTTACATTTATATAGCGTCTTTCACAACATCAGGACCTCCCAAAGCACTTCACAGCCAATTAAGTACTTTTGAAATTTAGTCACTGTTGTAATGTGGCAGTCAGTTTGCATGCAGTAAGGTCCTACAAACAGCAATGAGATAAATAACCAGATTATTTGCTTTGGTGGTGTTGGTTGGGAGATAAATGTTGGCTAGGACACCAGGAGAGCTTCTCTGCTCTTCTTCAAATAGTGTCATGGGATCCTTTACATTCACCTGAGAAGGGAGACAGAGCCTTGATTTAAAATCTCAGCTGGAAGACAACACCTCCAACAGTGTAGAATTCCTTCAGTACTGCACTGAAATATCATCCTAGATTATGTACTCAAGTCTTTGATGTAGGTCTTGAACCCACAACCCTGTGAGTCAGAGACAAGAGTGCTACCACTGAGCCAAGGATAGCACCTTGCTGTGCAGAGAAGGAATCATAACTGGCCAAAGACAAAAATTACCTCAATTTGCAAATGGATCTTTGGAAGTAATGATGGAAGAAAATCAGCACAGGAGCATTTCCCTCTATGGTATCCCTCTATGATATCCTCCTCAAAAGAGGACAGGGATAGGTTGCTTGGAAAAAAGTGGCTAAAAATGACATGTCTTAATGGCCATGGGGGGAGATGAGGGAAAAAAATAATAGTCTCAGGAAGTCTACCAAGTTAAGGCTCACAAAACAGGTTTCTCCAAGCTTCACATGCACACCCAGACTGGCAGCAGAGCACATTTTAATGATGCCACTTCAATCTGCAACTGTTGTCAGACGATGATCTGCAAAGCTTCACCCACAAAGCAAACTTACCACATAACAGCTCTGCATGATCATTTGCTCACACATAAGCTGTGATGCAGTGTTGGCTGTCACATATCTATGCGCTTTTCAAACTTTTCAGCCCTCATTTCTCTGCTTCAGGACAAAGTGTGCATAACAGAAGGTCGCAAACCAGAAATGGAGGAAGACCCCCCTCATTTTAGACTCCTTGGTCATTATGAACTAGCCAATCTGGGCATGCTGGGCATGAGGTTATAGAGGGAGAGGGCCAAGGTGAGGCTGGAGGGTTCCTGAAGCCTGTGGTTAGTGTGTTCTTTTCTTGTCCTTCTTCATCCACTGGCTCACTCACATTGACACATTGCAGCAAACCAGCATGCTACATATTAGATATACATGCTCTATATCAGGAGGGTTCTTTCCAGCCACCAATCTAACATATCTTCTTCTCCTGCTTTAATAGGTGGCACTAAAGAATAAGCTACCACAAGCCCCAGTGACAAATGTGAATCCAGCATCTCACAGCACTGAGTGGTACTCACCCCATCTGTTGCAAGCATCAGCAAAGGAGATTTAGTTAGCTAGTTTTAGGGGGATGCTCTGGTCGAATCACAGACCATGAGGAAGTAAGAGCAGGTGGGGGAGGCACAGGAGGAGCAGGAACCTATGGACCAGCTCAAGTTCTTCCTCAGCTGCAGACCCCTGGGATCCCAATTTCATGGGGTCTGCATTTAAAAGAAGGATGCTATCTGAGCACCAACATTTTGTCCTGTCATTAGAGGCTGTGCCAAGCACCCTGCAAGATCTGAGTGTGACTGTAGAGATGCCACTACCTGCATAACCAGTCATGCATAACCAGTTAACTAAACTGTAGCCCAACATGGAAAGTGTAGCAATTCCTGGACCATCTGCAATGGATCCCTGGGTGACAGAAGTCCGAAGCTCAGTCAGAGTATCTTTTGTGAATGCTGCTATAGAGGTCGTGCATTTCAATATTCAAGAGGTTGTCAGGCCAGCTCCAACATACTGGGCATTGGAATGAGAAGGGCATTGTGCAGGCTTTCAGCGCACAATAGACTGTTGCAGTCATTGGGTGATGTGCCTACCGGCTTCCACACCATGGTGACAAACGTGGAGGAGTCCACATCCTGCATGTGTGAGGTGCTGATGCATGATATTGAAAGCAAGCAGTCATTCTTGATTGAGTGGCAGCTCCAGTGCATTCTGCTGTACAGCCCTTCACAGCTGAGGCCTTCTTGCCACTCTTAGGTTCTATTGTGAACATTCAAACTGCTGCAGTTTAAGCCCTTGGCTGCAGTGTGGCAGCCTCCAAGTCCACCACGCACCCTGCCAATCCTGTTCTGGGATCTGACAACCCTCAGATCTATTGGCAGAGAGGCCATGAGAAGGGAAGGTTGAAAACAGGCCATGGATGTTTGTGTCCTCTCTCCAGAAGGCTTGACCAGTCTCCCTGCACCCCCCTTAACTGCACATGAGCTTGAAAACGCGCCGGGCTGGTTGTCCCCCACAGCAGTGGCTGAACTGTAGCCTGAAGCTGGCCCATCTGGTGTGCAAGCTCATAGAAATTGAAAGCCACCGCAGGTTCCAGGAGCCTGACAGTGACACACAGCTACCATCCTTCTGCCCTGTTCAGGAGGATGGTAGCTGTAGGTCACTGTCAGGTGAGCTCCAAATGAATTAGCCAGACAGCCACTGTTAGTAAAAGGATGCACCGTGATGGAAAGTATGAGAATGACAGTCATAACTCAGTGCAGGTGCAGTAAATGTATTGGCTGCAGTTTATGCTTTGTGCAAACCCCTTCTGATATCACTGGGAGTTGAGGGGGTAGAATCCGCTCCCCAACACCCCACTCCCGACCGGACTTTGGGTGGCTGGCCAGCGAATGTGCCAGCTGATCACCCAATAGGCCCAGCAGGAGGCCCAGTCCATTTTTGAGTGTCAGGCCTCATTAGCATCGGGCCGGCGGGCTGCAAGTAGAAATCAAGAGCCTGCCAGCTCCAGGCCGCATCAAATATTGGGCAGGCCCGGCCGGCCCGTGGGGTCCTGTGTGGGGGAAGGGCTCCTATCTCAGGGAAGCCGAAGTGGCAGCGGCCGAGGCTGCTTTGGTGGAATCGGGGGGAGCACTCCTGTTCCTCCCGGCCCCACAGAGATAAAGTCAAATTTACCCGTCGGAGCCTTTTCAGCCCAACCACCAGCTGATGCTGGATGAAGTATGCGAGGTGCAAACTCCACCCAGTTCAACAACAACAACAACTTCGATAGACAGATTTTTGAACGATAAGGGAGTCAAGGGTTATGGGGAGCGGGCAGGGAAGTGGAGTTGAGGCCAAGATCAGACCAGCCATGATTTTATTGAATGGCGGAGCAGGCTCAAGGGGTCAAATGACCTACTCTTATGTTCTTATATTTATACAGCGCCTTTAACATAATAAAACGTCTCAAGGCGCTTCACAGGAGTGTTATAAGAAAAAACAAACTTGACACCGAGCCATATAAGGAGATATTAGGGCAGATGACCTAAAGCTTGGTCAAAGAGGTAGGTTTTAAGGTGAGTCTTAAAGGAAGAAAGGGAAGTAGAGAGACGGAGAGGTTTAGGGAGGGATTCCAGAGCTTAGGACCCAGGCAGCTGAAGGCACGGCCGTCAATGGTGGAGCATTTAAAACCGGGGATGTTCAAAAGGCCAGAATAGGTGGAGCACAGATGTCTAGGGGGATTATAGGGCTGGAGGAGATTACGGAGATAAGGAGGGGCGAGGCCAAGGAGGGACTTGAAAACAAGGATGAGAATTTTAAAATCGAGGCGTTGCTTAACTGGGAGCCAATGTAGGTCAGCGAGCACAGGGGAGATGGGTGAGCGGGACTTGGTGCGAGTTAGCACACGGGCGACAGAGTTTTGGAGGACCTCAAGTTTATGGAGGGTAGAACTAGGGAGGGCGGCCAGGAGTGTATTGGAATAGTCAAGGCACAAATTATCAGGGGCTGGAGCAAACAATTGGGGGCCGGAGGAGAAGGGGGGGTGTTCGGACCACCACCGGAGAGCAAGGAGGAGCACGGGGGTGGGGGGGTGGGGCAGTCCGGAGCACCATTGGAGGACCAGGCGGAGCACGGGGGGGCCATACGACATCGGGAGGGACCGGTGGAGCATGGGGTGGAGGAGGCCGCTTGGGGTGTTCGGAGGCCCTGGGGGTGGGGGGGGTGTGGAAATCGGAGGCCCTGGGTGGATCGGAGGCCTCGAGTGGGGGTCTCTGATCACGGGGGTGGGTTAGGCAGGGACCCTGGATTCAGGAGGTAAGTGTAAAGGCACTTACCACCTGGATCCACCACTCCTCACCTTCCATTAGCTGGAGGGTTTCACAAAGCCTGCAAAACTCAACCAGCTACAGTTAAATTTAAAATGGAGATTTAATCTGAGGCATGCCAGCGTCATTATAATATTTAAATGGTAGACCCGCCTCCTGGAAGGTGTTGGCTGCCTGCCCCTCCCCGTCCCGCCTCAGTTAAAAGCGGAAGTGGGCGGGTTGGAGGTGGGTTCTGGTCAGGATTCAGATTTTTAACACTTTAACTTCCCACACGACCTCAACCTTCCCGTTTTATTAGGTTAAAATTCCCCCCAATCTTTCCAAAATGGGAAGTTGACTAGAGTGAGAATTAGGAGCAGAGGGGACTAGAGGAACAGGGTGGTTTATTTGAAATGATGAGGAAAGAATATAATCTTAAAAAACTTAACTCACATTTATAATAAAAATGACAGCACAGCAAGGGACAGTGATGTGTGATTGCTGTAGGATGTGGGAGTTTTGAGTAGTAAACGTTAAATCAAGCAAACACATCTGAGGGAAATGTTTCCGACTGAAATCTCATGAGCTCCAGAAGACAGAACTTGAGGCAGAGTGGGAGACAATCCAACACATCAGGGAGGAAAAGAGTTTTTTTTGGAATGCAGGTTTTAGAGGGTAGTCACCCCACTGAGAGATAGGGAGCTGGCAGTGGTGATGGAAGGAGTGGTGACTATCTGTAGGTTAGGGAAAGTGAGGAGGGACAGGCAGTAGCAGGAACAGCCAGAGCAAATGATCCTGTCCAACAATTTTGAAGCACTGAGTTCCTGTGGGGAGGATGTTGACTCTGGGCAGGTTCAGCAAATGAATTACAATAGCACCAAAAAACATGAAATGGCTCGGGTTGGGGAGTGATTACCAGTTCATTTAGGAATGCAGTTGTAATAGAAGACTCAATAATGAGAGGGGTAGACACTACGGGGGGAACTTAAACCTAAAAAAACGGGTGGGTTGGGGGCGTGGGGGTAATTAAATTGTTAAAAATGGGATTCCCGACCTGAACCTGCCTCCAACTCGCCCACCTGGTTTTAACAGAGGCGGGATGGGGGGTGGGGGGGGGGGGGGCGGGGTGGGGGGCGCGGGTGACCAACCTTCTCCCAGGAGGCAGGATGTCAATTTAAATATTATAACGAGGATGGAAGCCTCCTTTTTACCTCCATTTTGTTTTAAACTGCAGGTTTTACACAACTCGTAAATCTGGCTGGCTGCGGGCGGGAAACCGAGGCCTTGCATTCAAGTCAGGCCCTGCCGTTAAAACCGTCAGGGCCTGCAGGAAACCCGGCCTCGGAGCCACCCCCCCCCCGCCGCCCCCGCCGCCGCCCCCGCCCTCCAACCCGCCCTCCTCCTGAAAATCCAGCCCCACGTTTTGCAGTCCGGGCCGAGATTCCAGAATGTTTTGTTCCCTCCCCGGTAAGGGACATTTCAAAATGACTGGAGAAGATTATGCATAAAGAGGGAAAGTAGTCAGTCATTGTGGTCCACATAGGAGGCAATATTTAGGAAAGGGAAAGTAAAGGAAAAGGAAAAGTCCTGCAAAAGTAGTTTAGGAGATTCAGAGGTAGGTTCAGGAGCAAGACCTCAAGAGTGGTCATCTCCGGATTACTCCCCCCATGTTAGAAAAGGGAAGAATAGAAAGATTAGGGAGCTCAACATGTGGCTAAAGGGGTGGTGTTGGGTAGAGGCTTACCATTTTATCAAGTCATTAGCTCCAGTTGTGGGGAAGATGGGAGCTATGGGCTCCATCTGAAGAGGAAGAGAGATAATGGGCTGGCAAATGGATAACTAGCGGAGTGAAGAGTTGTTTAAACTAGAAAGGAAGGGAGACAAGGAAAATAAAAGGAATCAGGAAAAGCAAGTAGAGAAGGTAGAAATAGATGAAGTGAGTATTCAAATAAAAGAATAATTCAGCAAAAAGATGGCATTCAAAAGGAATACATGGAGTAGAGGAGGAAAATCAAATCAACCAGTTATAAGCAGTGTAAAAGCTGAGATAAAGGAAGGAGGTGCTAGCTTGGACAAAAATAGTCAAGGGAAAAGGAGTTATATTCAATATGAGCAAAAAAAAAGATAAAGTGCATGTATTTCAGTGCTCAGAGTGTGGGAAATAAACTGGGGGAATTAAAAGCAATGGTGTCACAGGAAGGTATAGATTTAATAGCTCTAACAGAAACTTGGCTGCAAGCTGGGCAGGAGTGGAAATAAACATATTGGCCTCGAAGTTGGATCGTACCTGACTTGGGGGGGGTGGGGGGGGGGGGGGTTGATCCAGGTGCCATGCATGCCATTGGCAGGACCACAACAAATTGACCTGTATTGACCGCCAGCCTTATTAATATGATACCATCGAACTGCGGGCATCAGAGGCAGCTCACCGATTGCAGGCGGAGTCACCACAATCAGCCAAACTGGGACGCTGGCCAAGGGCCTGAGGTAAATCCGAGAGTAGTTGGAGGCAATTGGGGGCAGGGGGTGAGCAGTGGCCAGCAGAGGCCCGCAGGTTTAATGTGGAGCCGGCAGGAGCACAGGGAATTTTTTTTTTGAACAACGCACCTTTTTGGTGGTGATCTCCAGTGATCCCTTTCAGGGGATTCCTCCCTTTTTGTTTTATTTGGAGAAGGAAAAGGATGAAAGGAGAGATGTAAGGCAAATCAGAACGCACCAGAGGCCGACTGCCCTTATCCGCAAAGTTGTCTCTACTAGCAGAGGCACACTTGTCTTAGATTGGTGAAGGACAGCGGTCTTTGCAGGTTCTCCTTCACTAGGGAGGCAATGGCAGAGAGAGCAGTGACATCTCCTAGAATCTGACCTCCAGCCAACCCCCATGACAGGGACAGCATCCTACTGGCTGTTAAAGTCTCCAAAGCCCTGAACTTTTATTCATCTCGCCCATTCGAAGCTTCCACAGAGAACATCAGCAATATCAATCAATCTGCAGTTCACAGATGTTATAATAGAAACTGTCTATGTAAACTTGTCACACTGTAATTACACCATCATGACAGTAGTGGCACTACAGCATCTCCATATTTTGTTCTCCATTACTTTTAGTGAAGAATGTGGATAAAAAAATAGTAGAATGTCAGTAGAAAGTGGTAATGAATAATTGTGATTAGTGCTGGTCTGAGGATTCTGATCCCTTCAAAATAAATCAACAAACGTTAGGAAAAAGAGAGAAAAGAGCTGATATTTATTCATTAGTGTCATGGATGTTGACCTTGTGAGGCATTCCACACCTGCACAGTCACATCAAAAAGTATTTCACTTCAGGCCAGACCTGGAGTTAGCGGGGCTGATGTCTGTGCACTGGTGTATGTCAGTTCTAAATGACTGAGAACTGGTGCAAACCTCAACAGAATGGCAATGTGCTAATAACACTCAATTCTCTGGGTCAGCCAATTAGTGTAATTTGCCCTACAATTCCACAGGGGTTCTCCCGGGTTCCCACCATAACTGTGCTGGGAGAATGGCAGTATCCTCGGGAAGGCAGTAGAGTAATTACTACAAGGCTCTTTAAAATCTAAAGCAAAAGCAGAAAATGCTGGAAATACTCAGCAGGTCAGGCAGCATCTATGGAGAGAAACAGAGTTAAACGTTTCAGGTCGATGACCCTTCGTCAGAAGCGATGAAAGGTCATCATCCTGAAACGTTAGTCCTATGTTTTTCTCACTGCAGATCTTTAAATCCTAAATTGAGGCAGAAAAGCAAAGTTGTGAACATGGGGACCAAAATGGCCTCAAAACTGGAGCTGCTGTGAACTTACTGATTTCAGAGGCAGCATCTGCAGTCACTGATGCAGGGCTATGTGATGGCATTGAACTAGTAATAACATGAGTGTCAACTGATTGCTCCTGTGTTACCTCACACATGCTGGAAAGCCTCTACTCCTGATACCCATTCAGCCAAATGTGCATAGAACTGTAGCAATCTATGGGGTTTAGGATTCCTTCATGGAAACCTGTATCCTGTCTTCAAGTGTGTTGAGACAGCCATGACTGCATTTTCGAGTTTGGACCACAAAGCTTCAATAGCAGCATTCATAGCACTATGCTCCTATTGTCCCTTTTGCCTGCGTAACTTAAGCCTCCAACTGTAGATGTGACTTGTTTTGCCATGTACTCAATGGCAGACAGCAGTGCAGACAACTGATGTTCTATACCAACTATACCAGCTCCCAAATCGATGTATATGGAAGTAAGTGACTGTTCAACATGGATTTGTATTCTAACTACCTCTGTTGTTAAGCAGACCCATTAAAGTCTGTGGCCCGATGTTATTCTTTTGCAGTTAGGATGCTAAATACTTTTCTGAGTGGAGAGCATGGAGGAAAATTGGGCAAGGAGGATGTCACATCCATAATCGAACCCATCTAATTTCCTTCCATCAATTTAAATGGACAGAACTTTAGATGGGTTCTCTTATGAGTGTAATGTCTTTCCCACCTGATTTCCTTCTATGCATTCTGGTGATTATTTAATGTCTGAAGGCAAGAGAGACTCATCTACCCCTGTAACTCCGCACAGCTCAGGGTGGGCACTCAGCATGCTGGACCCATGCCGTGTACCAGTTGGCTCCTGCATCACTGCCCCTTCATCACCAGTGCTTCGCTCCTCCTGTGGTTCCTCTCTTAACATCACTGTGATCTTCTACATTGAGTGTCTCTGTGCTGGTGCCCATTTCAACTGGGGTGGTAGTGGTTGGTACTAAGATGAGTGGTAATGGTCAGGTGCACCTTACACAGGACTACAGTCTCTTTGTTCTCTGAAAAGAGCAGATGAGACATCATCACACATCCATTTGGGTAGTGCATTATTCTTACATGCACTATTATACACTGGCGCATAATCAATGTGCATGGACACATTGTTGTAACATATTGTGCAATATGATACATCCCAGACATTCTGTGCACCCCTCCAATGTTTGCAGTTGTATTGCCTCCCAGCGGCGAGAGCGGGACCAGGGGAGGAGCGGCGGACATAAAAGCAGCAGCGCCCGAGGCCCGAGACCAGCGGCGAGAGTGGGAGCGAACGGACCTGTGAGGGGGAAAAAAAATCAAAGTGTGACGTCGCAGGAAAGCAGGTAAGTGATTGGTTGGTGAGTATTTCTCTTTTTTTCTCTTTTTCTAAACTTGGGCATTGGTTTAAATTAAGATCCGTGATTACAGATTAAAGACTATACATAGATAAATTATATTTCAAAACTTGAAAACCTAACTAGTTAAAAAAAATACAATAGAGATGGCAGGGCAGGTGATGTGTTGCAGCTGTAGCATGTAGGAGCTGGTGGACCCCAGTGTGATCCAGGGCGACCACATCTGCAGTAAGTGTCTGCAGCTCGAGGAACTTCATCTCAGAGTTGAAGAGCTGGAGTCCGAGCTGCAGACACTGCGATACATCAGGGAGGGGAGAGTTACCTGGACACTGTGTTCCAGGAGGCAGTCACACCCCTTAGGTTAAATAATTCAAATTTGGTCGGTGGACAGGGACAGGAAGGTGTGACTATGAGTGAGGCAGGTATGGGGATCCACAAGGTAGCATTGGAGGAGCCTCAGCCCTTGCACTTGTCCAACAGGTATGAGGTACTTGCTCCCTGTGTGGACGAGAGCAGGGACTGCAGGGAGGATGAGCAAACTGACCACAGCACCGTGGTACAGGGGGCCACTCAAGTTGGGGGAGTAAAAAGAAATGTTGTAGTGATAGGGGACAGCATAGTTAGGGGGAATAGCCACTGTTCTCTGCAGCTCAGAGCGTGAGTCCTGAAGGCTGTGTTGCCAGGGTTAAGGACATCTCCTCCGGGCTGGAGAGGAACTTGGAGTGGGAGGGGAAAGATCCAGTTGTCGTGGTCCACGTAAGTACCAACGACATAGGTAGGACAAAGAAAGAGGTTCTTCTGAGGGAGTATGAGCAGCTAGGGGCTAAATTAAAAAGCAGAACCACAAAGGTAATAATGTCTGGATTACTACCTGAGCCACAAGCAAATTGGCATAAGGTCAATAAGATCAGAGAGATGAATGCGTGGCTCAAAGATTGGTGTGGGAGAAATGGGTATCGATTCATGGGGCACTGGCACCAGTACTGGGATAAGAGGGAGCTGTTCCATTGGGACGGGCTTCACTTGAACCATGCTGGGACCAGTGTCCTGGGGAATCGAATAACTAGGGGTTTCGATAGGGCTTTAAACTAAATAGTGGGGGGGAGGGTTCATGTGAGGGGAAATTTCAAAAGTCAAAGAGAAAGGAGAAGGAAATAGTGCAGGGTAGCGACAGGGGTAATGATAACCAGAGTGTGACAGGAAGGGACAGAGCATGTAAACATAAGAGTGCATCAGAGTCAGAGTAGGGAAAAATGGTAAAAAGACAAAATTAAAAGCTTTTTATCTGAATGCACGCAGCATTGGTAACAAGATTGATGAGTTGACGGTACAAATAGAAATAAATGGGTATGATCTGATAGCCATTACAGAGACGTGGTTGAAAGGTGACCAAGGCTGGGAACTGAATATTCAGGGGTATATGACATTTCGGAAGGAAAGGCAGAAAGGGAAAGGAGGTGGGGTATCTCTGTTAATAAAGGATGAGCTCATTGCAGTAGTGAGAAATTATATTGGCTCAGAAGATCAAAATGTAGAATCAATGTGCAAAAGGCCAGAGCTGGGTGACGTCAGCGTACATGTGGAAACTGATGCTGTGTTTTCAGATGATGTCGCCAAGGGGCAATATGTAGATGAGAAATAGGAGGGGGCCAAGGATAGATCCTTGGGGGACACCAGAGGTAATGATGCGGGAGTGGGAAGAGAAGCCGTTGCAGGTGATTCTCTGGTTACGATTAGATAGATAAGAATGGAACCAGGCGAGTGCAGTCCCACCCAGCTGGACGACTGTGGAGAGGCATTGGAGGAGGATCGAATGGTAAACTGTGTCAAAGGCTGCAGACAATTCAAGAAGGACGAGGAGGGATAGTTTACCTTTGTCACAGTCATAAAGGATGTCATTTGTGACTTTGATGAGAGCCGTTTCGGTACTGTGGCAAGGGCGGAAACCTGATTGGAGGGATTCAAACATGGAATTGCGGGAAAGATGGGCACAGATTTGGGAGATGACAACACGTTCAAGGACTTTTGAGAGGAAAGGGAGATTGGCGATGGAGCGGTAGTTTGCAAGGACGGAGGGATCAAGGTTTGGTTTTTTGAGGAGAGGGGTGATGATGGCAGATTTGAAGGAGAGGGGGACAGTACCTGAGGAGAGAGAACCGTTAACAATATCAGCTAACATGGGAGTCAGAAAAGGAAGTTGGGTGGTCAGCAGTTTGGTGGGAATAGGGTTGAGGGAGCAGGAGGTGGGTCTCATGGACTAGATGAGTGCGGAGAGGTCATACAACACTTGATAAGCATGGCAATCACAATAGATTCAAAATCAAATTAAATATTTTCCTTTTAAAGAATACTTAGAATCATAGAATCACAGAACACTGAAGGAGGCCATTCGGCCCATCGTGCCAGTGCCTGCTCTTTGACAGAGCTATTCAATTAGACCCACTCCCCTGCTCTATCCCCATAGGCCTGTAATTCCTCCCCCCCCCCTTCAAGTATTTATCCCATTTACTGCCAGTAAAAATGCCCGATTATGTAAATGTTCCCTATTATGTGAATAGAACTGGCTGCTAAAACTCCGTGACCGCTTTTAAAAAAAAGCATGACTGTGGTAGAATTTAAAAGCAGGCGTTGCAGACTTGGAGCTTACGACACGTTCCTTGTGCATGAATCGCGCGATAGTGTTACAGAAGCCACTTTTCCAGCAAGCCTGGTCATTCTCTGGTGCCGGCCTGTAATCAGTCCAGTTAATCAACAAATGGTGGCAGCATGAAGCCAGCAATGTGCTGAAAACGGAAAGAGACTCCTCGGGGCACTTGATGAAGCAGCTCGGGGACCTTGCGAGCTCGGAGCCGCTGAATATTTCTTTCTCGCTCAAGTTACATTTCATTCATTGAGTGCGCGCCACCCGTGCCATTCCTGGCTTAAAAAAAACCACTCGAGCTATTCGACCTCAGGAGCGGGTGGATGGGATAAGTTCCAAATCCTGAATGCATCGTCAAGTATTCCTACATCTACACCAATATTCGGAAGCTTTAGTTGTTCAGTAGCAAGCTGGCTATTTTTTTCCGCTAATCGGTTTAAAAAAAAGGTTTCAGATTTGGAAACCAACCAAGGAATCGTAAACTCGCATCTGCGCTGACCGAACTAATCGAGTTTAACCGAATTTGTTTTTCATATAGAAATGACGGTGCGAGTAGAAATGACACATTCATGGCACGCTAGTGGCCCCTTTAAACTTGCACATTTGCACCACATAAATTGGAGTAAATGTGCAATTGAACAGTTGTTGATGGCGATCTGTGGAGGCCAACTTTACAGAAAAGCGTGTTATTGCAACACAGCCACGCCGTCAGCAGAGATAGCACCTATTCCAAGTTTAGTTTCTGTGTCTGGATGTGATAAAGCGCCGAAGAAATGATATTCCAGTGAACACTCATTCAAACTGAAGACTCAGCAATGAGGGCAACAAGTGCTCCCCCAAAAAATCGATTGGCCAGGGACTGCTGATCGTAATATTATTTAAATCATTAAAGAAACTGCAGCAGATCGGGGAGGGGTTGGGGGCGGGGGGGATAATAATTCGGGATTGATAGCGGGTTAGGTAGGAAGTGATTCTGCTTCCACACTTTACCGACCTCACATTGCACCCAGTCCGCCGAGAGTTAAAACGGAGCACATCAGCAATGTGGTCGATAAAACAGAGCAATTCGGAATTGGGTAACGATTGGGGATTTGGTCGGGGGGTGGGGGAGAGTCATCTCCATCCTCAAATAAAATTACAACCGTATTGATTCTTCGCTCCACCAGCCTTGGCCTGAGTTTTCGAAATTGTGGGTTTTCCATTTGTAGCCATGCCGATTGGTGCCTTGGACTTTGAAACAGTTTAATCTGCAGACGCTTTCATCAAGGTGAACACCATCAGACACATAGCATTAGCAGCAACAGCTCCAAGATAGAGCAGAGACCAAATAATAACTTGATATTAGACATGACAATCTTGCAAGAGTGGAGTGGAATCCGGATCATTCCACCTCGCCCCTGGTCCTGCAACGTTAAAAACAAACCCCAGTGTTTCTTCAGCTTTGCCACCTATTTACTATCTAGTGTCGACTGACTCGTAGAAATAAATGATAACAATTGCAATTAAAATGCAGTCATGGAGAATTATGCGTAACCGCAGCCAGGGCTGAAGATTTTTCAGCACAGTGTCTTTCCCTCCAGTTTTAAGGGAGTTTGTTGCACAGAAGGTGGCTTTTAATGGGATGCAGTTTTGTTTTACACACATATGTACTGTGTAAAGCTTTGCCCAGATGGTAGTATAGTCACGGGGAGCTGAAAGGTTTCTAAGCGGGGAGGTGCTGCTGTGTGTGTGGGGGGCTCAGTCTCTCCTAACTAGCTGCAGTGTGGCTTGAGATTGACTCCCTTAATGCAGTCCGGCTTCTCCCGAGGCTGCGCTGCCTTTCCCTGCCAAGTGCACTTTCCTCAATCACCAAAGCTGCCTCTGCACAGCCTGCCCCGTGCCGCCGGTGAATGGAAAGATGGAACCTTCACAGAGAGAGACTTTCCCACGGTGACGTCACAATGCATCCAGGCTGTCACCCAGCAGCGGGACCTTGATTGACAGCTCCACCTGCCTTCTGATTGGCTTCTGGCCGAGCCGGTTGGTCGGAGAGCCGAGCCCCTTTTTTTTTTAATCCTGGGCTCTCGATTGGCTGAAGCGGCGCTTGCTCTCGATTGGCTGCTGGCTTTTGAGCAGCCGTACCGATTGGCTGGCCGGGGCAGAGCGGGGAGGGAGGGAAGGCTGCGATTGGCTGGCCGGGGCTGAACGGAGGGGGAGCCGCGGATTGGCGGGCGGCCGGCCGGCTGGCTGGCTCGGCGAAGCAAATCTGGAGAGTCCGCGGAGAGAGCTTCTGGCTGCACTGTGAAAATGGTCGCCGGTGCGTGCGTGCGAAAGTTGGTGCGGCGCTCGAAATCTGCCGTGATCGTGGCGCTCACCATCCTCTTCGTCCAAACTCTGCTGGTCTGGAATTTTAGCAGCCTGGACGGCGAGGACAAAAGCCGGGACGACAAGAGGGAAAGAGCCCGGCACGTCCGAGAGGTACCCAGGAAAGGATTCCCCTTCCCCGGCGAAGGATCGGTATGTGCACACTGCAGCTCAAAACTTCCCCCAAGTAATTCTGAATGGACGGACACAAGCCTGTGCGCTGCAGCCTCTCTAACCTGCAGCCCTTTCCAGTTTTTTGGGGAATGAATTGTATCGCTGCAGGGAAGTTAGCAATTGCACCTGGGGCGATGCAGCCGCCTTGTTTGTGGGGTGGGGGCTGTCAGGTCCTGATCTTTCAGTGCGCCCCGAAACCTTGTACTTCCCTCCCCCCTCCCCTTGGGTCACACGTCCGCGTGAAAGTGACAGAAACACGGGCAGCGACCGCTGTCAGCTGCTGCTGCAAACTGCAGCTGTGATCAGCTCCGACTCTTTCACATCTTTGCCAAAGCTTTTCCTTCCTCCCCCCCCCCCACCACGAAATCCAGCCTCGCCAAGCCAATGTAGATCAATCTCATTCATTGAAATTCAAAGAGGGTGAGAGCTTTGTGTTTTTTATTTCGCAGTCGCGGCTCGTGATTTAACGCTTCCTCCTTTTGTAGGATCGATACGCTTCTGATTTACGAATTTGCAATGCTGTGTGTTTGCTGTTGAGAAAGACGAGCTAAGATGCAATCTGGCAATTTAAAAAGCACGCAGGTTATCACATTGAATGCAGTGCGCTGTGACCGCGCGGTGCAATGGTTGCTGAGGACCTTGAATGCTGTGGTCTGTTTAAGCAGCGAGTTCGAATAGTCTTATTCACATTTAATGTCACACGGGAGATCATAAGACTGGAAATTGTAGCAGCGAGTGTTTGGCGTGTGACTATCAACAGTGCGGCGAACTTGAAACATTGTGGACCAGAAATGCAGGGGTGTTGTGTGATGTTCTGTGCGCGCCGTCTCGTGTTTTCCGTACATCTCGCTGTTTATAGTGACATCGGCAGAGCCTGTTTGAGAAGTAGTTGCGAAACGCAGCCCTAAATATTCAGAGGACAACCCTTAGCAGAACCAATTCGAGATATGCAATTTTCAGCCAGGACACTTAATCTGGCCGCTAAATCTTCTTAAAATCGACTTTCCCCCAAAAAGTTGCAATCAGTGATGAGCCTGTTTGTTCTGGGATATCATCGCAACGCTGGCCATTTATTCTGTCCCTTTTGAGTACATCGCTATCGGGACGGGAAGGCGGTTATTGCAGAGAGAGAGACTTGGCATTCCGTGGAGTGCAAGGCTTTGTGTGCCTCCCTCCTGCCGTGGTCTCAAGCTGCAGCCTTGGCTGATTCCTGTCCAGAATGTGAAGCTTGCTCTGTCGGAGGCACTCACTCCACAGCGTGCGGCCGGGGCTGTTGCAGACGCTGCCGGAGGAACTCCGTCAGGAGAAAAGCACATTTCTTGGCAACTGACGGGATGCCCAGCCAGAGCCGCGCTCAAAAAAAGAGCATTGACTTGACGGCACCAGGGGAGAGAGGGGAGGAAAATACCTTTTTTATATCGGCGTAACTCAACTAAAAGGGGGTTAAATACACAGCACTCCCGCGACTTTTGGCGAAGGATGGGGACGGGCTTTTCTGTGAATGAATGAGACTGTCAGATTACCGGAGTGTTCTGCAATGTAGAATCAACAGGGCCAGGCAGTCCCCGGTGCGAATGAATGTCACTGTCGGATTACTCTGGTGTGCTGCACAGTCAAATCAACAGGGACAGTCGCTTCCTGTCGGAACTGAACGCGCACACATTCCCAGGGACAATAATCCAGTCCAAATAGAGTACCAGCTGATGGCTTGTGGGGTTGTTTCCCCAGAGCAAGAGCCCGCCGTTTGACCCATTCCGAACGGTAAAGTTCGGCTTCCCGGGGCTTTGATACATATTTTAAGGACAGGATACCGTCGATGTCATCCGCAGTAAATAGGAGTGAAAGAGCAAGAGGAACTCAGCGCAGTTTCGCAAGCTCAGCCTGCCCCCTTTCGAGAAGGGCACCCAGTAAATACAAAATCCCCCCCCCCCCCCCCCAATGTATCAGCCCCGTATCGCTGCCGCAGACATTCCCGGGATGGTGGCGAGAGGAGCAACTCAGTGGTCAACGGGCACGAAGCACCCTTTCATTCTTCACCATCACCAGGAAAGGGAGAGAAAGTACGGCGCCAGTCTTTAAATCTGCCATAACTATACAGAACCTAGTGTATATCTGTCACACGGAAAGATCGAGAGACCAGGCCGAGCGGTCAGAGAAAAAGTCACATTCTGTCAGAGGGACGAATAGAAATGCAAACCGATGTGGCTGGATTGCAAAGGAAGCTGTGGATAGATAGTACTGATGGTATCAGGATGGCGGGCAGAGGTGGCCATGGTCCTGGCCATGGCAGAGAAGCGGTAGAGATGGTTCTGGTTGGCTCAGGAAGGCAGAGATGGAGACGGTTTTGGACATTTGCAAGAGAAGGGTAGAGATGGAGTGCTTTGGTTTTCCCGAAAGAGGGTAAAATAGGAAGGTGTTCTGATCTTGAGCCAGCCAGAGGTAGCAGTGGAGTGAAAAGTGACGGGGAGGTGGCCAGAGATGGTTGTGGCTGGATTTGGGAGGCAGACAGAGATGGAGAGGTTAATGGTCATGACAGGGAGGTGGACAGAGATGGTTGTGGCTGGATCAGAGAAGTGGACAGAAACTGAACTGCCGTGATGTGGTAGATGGAGATGGTTGTCGCTGTGATGTGAAGGAGGAAAAAGATGGGAATAATTGCGGACATTGCTAGGAAGCAGACACAGATGGAGATGGCTCTGGGTGGCTCAAGAGATGTTGACAGAGATGGAGATGATTATGGTTTGTACCCGTGAAATAGAGTTCAAAGTGGATATGGTTGTGGTTGGAGGGGGAAGAGATGGAGATAGTTGAGATCTTGATAGGCAGGTGGAAGAGATGGAAATGGTTGTGTCATCATTGTGGACAGATCCTTCTGGTTGTTTTGTGGAGGTGGATAGCTCTGAATCCAGTGTTGCACTGTCAAGATATGTTTTAAGGAAATTGACACCATTTCCAAGTCACCATTTGACACACTCAGCTGGCTATGAATCCTTCACATTGAATTTTTGTCAAGATATTTGGTGGCACATTATAATGGTTAGATGCAAAGCAGCTTTCCCTGTACATTGGGCAACTGAAGCCGAAAGGATTGTCTGCATGGTATGTAAATACCAAATAAAAAGTTGCCAGCAATTTAATAGTGGTGGCGATTCATACAGCACGTCCGCTTTTCCAATCTTCAAACCTAAAAACCATTGTACACTTAAATCATCTGTCATGTTAATACACCAGGATTGTATAATATTTTTTAAAGACCAGCCATTTTACTGGGTTATATTTATGGGAAACAATTTCATTGGATGCAGTTTCACTTTTTTGTTCTTTTAACCTCACATGTGTAAGAATATTTTGAAATGTAGTTTTGAAAATTGTTCTCCTGTTTAAGCCATGGGGATTAAAGGATTAATTGACTACTAGAATAGTCCACACAAGATCAGGCCACTTGATAATTGTGACATTGTGGAGAAAATTGTCTTTTTAGAATAATATAAAATCTTCAACGATAAGTGAAATCGTCAGTTGCATGACTAATGTAGGAGATTGCACTGAGTGCTCTCTGACTGCAGCTGACTGGGCTCCTCAGTTGGGTTCAAAGCTAGACTTGTGCATGGCTCCACACTGAGCTTAGGCTCAATTCCCTAGGAGGTAAGGTTAAATAATACTAGCACTTGGATTTTTATTTCAAAAATCTCTTTTGGAAAAAGTCATTGTTTTGGTTTGTTTTATTTCAAAGCGTTAACAATTATGAATCCAACTCCAAAATTGGAAAGAAAAAGCAGCTCTTTAATAGTCCCTGCAATATTGAGAATCATATGGTGCTGTTGGCCTGAGGCTGAATGAATAGTGAAACCAACCTTTAGGTGCTGTCTGATGAGCAAGTACTGGAGGCAGCAGCAACAGCTCCAGGGCTAGTTTTGCCACTATGCCATTGCAGTGAGGTACAGTCCTGCATAGTAATCGACTGGACGCCTTCTTCCCCCTGCTCTGTCCATTACTGTACAATCACTCAACATCTAGCCCCTATCGGAGACTTCCCTTTCACTTTTTATTGGCTCTAATTGCTTAATCTCAGTTACCAAGTAAAGGTCAATGTTCTGAAAACCAATTTAATTCAGTACAGTACTGTCATTTAATGTGAGAAAATAAAGTCACCATTAGAGGAGTGCAGGAGGATTTTCTAGAATTAAAAAAAACCCTTGCTGTATTAAGCTGCTGATATAGCATTTGTCTCATCAGATGCTATAATCATTATTGTCATTCCTTAAAAGTGTCTCTGTAAAATAGTAAAACACCAGCAACCACCTTTTCTTTTGCTAATAAATAAATAATTAGAATAATAATTTGAAAAATATTGACTGTTTTACAATAGTGAAAAGTATACCATAGACAGTGTTTGTGAAGTTTGCTTGTCACTAACTTATATATGACAAACAAATCACAACACTATCACTGCTTCACTCGTATTTTTTATTATTGATAATGTCAAAATAATAAGTCACTCTAAGTGTAATGAGAATTGCTAGCATGTAACTTAACCTCTGACAGAAGCCAACTTTAGCATTACTAAATAATCATTATTCCAAATTAATTAAGGTCTCTAATTAAATAGTTGATCTGAACAAATCAGCATGATTATGAGATACTTGTAGAAGTGATTTGAAATCTGATTTCCAAAGAACCTGTAGTAGATATTCTGCTGGTCACCTTGTTAAGCAAACAGGTTTTCTCCACGCCAAGTTTTTAGTTTACTCACGTACCCAACAGTAACTGCACAATATGATTCAATCTCTGCGAAGCACATTGGGATGTTTCTCAGCGAGATGAGAAGATGTGATATAAAGGCAAGTTCTTCTTTCTGTGCATCTGCAATAAACAGCAGCAGCCATTGCGGGAATGTAGTAGCGGCTCCAATGCGAGATGGCTGGGATGGCAGGCAAGAGAAATGTTGGGGGAACCTTTGTTTCAATTTTTTAATTTTTTGATACAAATTGGATATTTAACTTAATTTACTTATGTCGGTTGCTATGCTTAACTTTGTGCGTTTAAAATGTACCTGTGATTGGAATGATACCATGAAAGCAGCTTCATGACAAGAATGATGTTTCCTCACAGATGCACAGACCATCGTAACAATCTCGCACACGTCGCCCCACATTTCGATACGGTGTTGAGTGGCACTCTAGCTGTGCGACAATTAGTATTCATGCTTAAATCTACAAAAATCAATTATGAATCGCTTCTAATCAGACCTCAACTGCTACGAAATTGCTGATGTTTCTTCCAGTACAAATGATATGGCACACAGCTGCTACTTTACTACCGTGGCTCCACAGCTGGTGACGAGAATCATCTAATATGTCTGGGACCTCATTGCCGATGTATTATGTGATCAGATCACTGGGCATGAAAATGAGGTAACACTGGTACATATCTGCAGCCCTCTGCATTCTTTCAGATCAGACTGATATGACCGAATAATGCAGTGTTCTGACATCTGATGGTAACTGTGGCAGTCCACATCGTGGCTTTTCACGGAGTCCTGTTTCGACAGCAGATTGATTATCTGAATGCTCTTCTACTGCACCAGGCTGAAGTGAATCAATGTCTGTTGGGTTTGGTTGTAGTTGGCTGAATTGCTAAATTGGGATCTAATAAGCCATCCACACTAAAATCTCCTTGAACCAATGCAAATGAAAATGTTTATCACCATTAATACCCGCATCCCTGTTAGGAACATAAACTTATTATTTATTAACCCCAACCTCCACCTTTATCACTTTCTCCCCGAGACTCGTGCTGAGTTACAGTTCCACTGACATTGGTCATCTTCCTGTACCTTGCCCAACACTCTCCTAGATAGCGAGAGCTGGATTTTCCACCCTGCTATTGCCCAATTTTGGAGGAGTGGGAAATTTGCAGGGAACTATTTCGCTAACTCCCGTGTGTCTCCTGCAACTTCTGAAATCCGGGGCAGTTGGTGAATGGTCCACCCATATTTGAGTGGGCTTATTTAAATAGTAACGTAATGGCAGGAATACATTATCTGGCATATTTCCCATCATCAGTGTCTTAATGGTGCTGGGTATGGGGTGTGGGGGGGAGGGGGGGGGGCGGCGCGGGGCGGGCGGTGTTCAAATTTAAAGGCCTGTTTTGCCTAGTGGAATCAATGGCCAAGCGGGAGATTTAAAAAAAAGAATATTTAAAAGTTTAATTTTTTCATCTGCCAGTGTTGCAGTGGGCACTGCAGCTATTTCCTTACTGGAGTTGGGTAACGTGGCAGTGGTACAATACTGCTGGAAGGTTGCCACCAACGTGGGAATGAGCCTGACTCCAGAAGATGACCAGGGTCAGTGCTCACTGGCAGGCACATTGCTGGCACCACCACCAATTGAAAATCCAGTCCCAAATGTCAGGAGGCTATTGAGGCATAGGAGCATCATAGCCAAGCCCCGTTCTGCCCTGTCCTGATGTCCACACCTATGCACTTTCCAGAAATGATTACTAAATAGCAATTATCTACTGCTGGACTACCTGATTGACACCAAGTCATGGGTGAATCAAAATTTCCTCCAACTTCGCAGTGGGAAGATTGAACCCATTGTTTTTTGGCCCACACCACAAACTCCACTCCTTTCCCATCTCTCTTCCTGGCCAATATAGGCCATGCAAAATCTTGGCATCCTGTTCAATCCTGGATCACACATCTTGTGCATCACCAAGACCACTTCTATAATGCCCACCTCAATCCTATTGTCACCAAAACCCATGCGTTGTCACCTCTAGATTCACTTTCTGCATCATTGTCCATGTTGGCTCACCATTTATCACTCTTCGTAATCTCCAACTTGTTCAAAAATCAGCCACCTTTATCCTACCCTGCACTAAGTCCTACTCACCCATGATCCTCACTGGCTCCCTATCCCCCAAAGCATTGAACTTTAAATCCTCCTTCTTCCTGTATGGCCTACCTGTGCCATGCCCTCCAGCCTTAGTTCCCTCCAGTCCTCCAACTCTGGCCTTCAGTAGATTGTCCACACCTCAAGTGGAAGATCCTGCAGCAATCTTGGCTCTACTCTCCCGAACCTCCTCTTTAAACCCTCTGCCTTTCCACCTTTAAAAACCGTAATACCTATCTTTTTGACTATTGTTTTCAGTCACTTCTCCGAACTCCCCCACCATGGATCAGTGTCCATTTTGTTATTTGTTTCTTTCCCCCTTGTAAAGCACCTTGGGACATTTTCTATGTAGGAGGCACTTGTATAAATGCAAGTTCTTTTTATTATCCACCTCCACTGTCTCTCTAAGTAGTCCGTTCCTTGTATCTACCTCCCTCTGTGTGGCATTTAAATCTAAACTATCTACTTACCTTCACTTGCTTGAGCTTTAGTGCGTGTCCCCTTGTAGAATTTGCGATTACATCAAATATGTTACATCTCAAATCACCTATCTCAGTTAGAATCTTAAATATCTCAATAAGATCCACTCTGTGCTTTATTCCCCCCCCAGTGTAAATCTTCCCAGTTATCATAGCCTCTCCTCGTGATGCCTAATTCAGTGTTGCTGCCCTTCACTGAACACCCTCCAATGATGGGAGATCCCACGGTAGTGCGCTGATCAGAATTGCACACTGTCGTAAGAATGAGCCTTACGCGTGGTGAACTTAAAGTAAGCTTTAATCAACTAAAAAGGTGCTACATACAAAAGAGGTCTTACTCTATGCCTCTCCAGGATCCAACTGATCAGCCCAGTATTTATCCTGGACTAATCACAGGAAGTGATGTAATAAAGTTCGAGTCACAGGAAGCTGTATTGTGTTACCACACACACAGTACTCCTGGTGGGGCCAGACTAGCCTTCCACTTTTTGCCTTTGCTGATCTTTCAAAGCTGGCAGAGCAATAATTATTTAACCTGCGCTAGTAAAGCATTTGCGAATACTGTCAAATTCACTGTAAAACCAAGGCAACACCTGCTGCTGTTTCCTTTGGTTTGAGCAGGGACAAAACTGCAAATTGCCATCCATGGAGGCATAAGGCTGGAATATCTTTCATACTGGTAAGTATTAGGAGGCAAATCTTCTTAACTTCTGGTCTAATCCAGAGTAAGCCATATTAAACTTTAAAGCAGCTTAGGTGATTGACTGTAAAATGCATTAAGATATATATTGTGAAGATTTGAAATCTGTACCCTTTAATACAGCCTGAAGATATTATTTCAGGAGAAATACTGTTCATCGAATTGTTAATTTTTTTTTACATTTCAAAACAACAACAAAACTTTGACAAAATGTTCTTAGATGAAAATATGATTTTATGTTATTTGTATTTTTGTAGTGAGTGGATAGTACAAGCTATAGAAATCGAGACCTGGCTCTTTGGTGTCGCTACTGTGAAGGTGTCTTTTAATCTCTACTCATTACTCACGCCAAACCTCATTAGTAAAGTCATTCAATTAATGGTTGGTCCAAATACTTAAAATCATACAGCACAGAAGGAGGCCATTTGGCCCATCGTGCCTGCAGATCATTTTAGTGATATTTTACCCGCATCTAATAACTATTGTTGATGTGAAATGTTATCCTCTTTAAAGAGCTCTCCAATTAGTCCCACTCCCTTGTTCTTTCCCCATAGCCCTGCAGATTTTTCCCCTTCAAGTAGTTACCAATTCCCTTTAGAAAGTTACTATTGAATCTGCTTCCACCGCCCTTTCAGGCAGCGCATTCCAGATCACAACAACTTGCTGCATAAAAAACATTCTCCCCACCTCGTCTCTTGTTCTATTGTCAATTATTGTAAATCTGTCCACTTCTAGGGTGAATGCAGCATTTTACCCAAAGACAGGTTCTTCAGGAGTTGATTTAAATTGGACACATTCAGTGACCAACTACAGTGATTAACTTAGCTTTTCCTACCCCCACCCAAATTGTCTCCCCATCTCTCCTGAATAAGCAGACTTGAGCTGCTTCTATGATCTTTCCATTCATCATTTTGCCAGCCCGGCACCTTGGAGCTATCTCTCACCATTTGTGCTGTTAAATCCATTTACTGCAGCCCGGAGACAGACTTGTCTAGCCAGTTTTAACAGCGCAAATGTTCCAGCAGCCCACAGACGATGGGCTCCTGGAATCCAAATTCAAAGAAAAACGTGTAAAAACATATCTCCTTTATTTGCCCTGAGAAGCAGGTGCTGGACCTTTTCCTTGAACTGCTGCAGTTCTTATGGTGAAGGTGCTCCCACGATGATGTTCGGTTGGGGATTTCAGGTTTTTGATGCAGCCACAATGAAGGAATGGCGATACATGTCCAAGGTGGGACGGTGTGTGACTTGGAGGGGAACTAGGTGGTGATGGTGTTCCCTCAACGTTGGTGCTCTTGAACTTTGTGCTGGTGGACATCGTAGGGAAGGCATACCCTCTCAAAGTAAACCTGGTGAATTGCTGTGGTGCTTCCTGTAGGTAACACATACTGCAGCCACAGTGTGCTGATGAGGGAGTGGTGGATGTTGAGTCCAGTGCCAGGGGTGTTGTTCAAGTAGTCTACACTGTCCTGGATAGTGTTGAGTTTTTTGAGTGTTGCAACTGCAACCATCCAGGAGAGTGTTGAGTATTCCATCAGATCACCTTGATGTCACGGTTGATTTCATGCTGCTGGCCAGCTTCTGGTACCTGATCCATTTGGTGGGATTCATGATTGAGCCTAGACAGTGAGGGGTCGATATTAACCCCAGCACGACGGGCAGGAGGGGGATTAAAAATAAAAAATCTCAAAATGCGACCCTAAACCGGCCCGTACACGTCTGCCGCCATTTTTACGTGAGGCGTCTCTGTGTCCCGTATTGGAGAGGCGGGCACTTCATTTTAATATTTAAATCAGGCTCCCACAGTGCAGCTGGGAGTCTGATTTAAATTTAATGATTGCCAGCCAGGTTTCCTGGTGTCCGGAAAACCTGGCAGCGAAATGGAGATGGGAGCAGCCAGCTGCGGCAGGTAAATGCACTCTTGTGGTCCAGGAGGAGCAGCAGTGCTCCCCCCCCAGACCCGCTAGCAAACCTTCTGCCAATCGCGGCCTCTCCTCGCTGCCTCCCTCCCGATTGCCAGGCTCCGACCCCCACCGCCAACCCCCGATCTTTCCTGATTGCTGGGAACTGTCCCCAACGGTCCCCGGCTGTGGCCTTCTGCCACTGGCTTTCCATCCCGGCAGCCGGCCAATCGGTCAATCTGGCCAGCTTCCAGGCGGGAAACCAAATTAAAAAATGATAACGAGGACCCTGGGATTTCTGGGTTTCTTCCCCCCCCCCCCCCGGGCTACTGCCCACACCCGCTCCCACCCCATAAATATCGGGGCCAGAGTATCAGCAGGTTATTCGACAACAAGAGACATCACAGCAGAACCCAATCCTTCTCATCCAATGTCCACGTACACATTTCCAGCAGGGTCATTGGGTAGTGATCAAGAGCAGTGTCTTTGGTTTGTTTCCTCTCTGTAATCCAGGGCACAGATGCAATGTCATGAAACTAAACAGTTACTCTGGTTGTCAATTAATGATTGATGATTTTGTTTCGCATTTGTTCGCATTCAGTTCTTGATTTGTGCAAATGGCAGTCCATACCTTTCTGTAAGTGGGAAGGCTTATTCACTGCATAGTTTGAAAGCCATGCCCTCTAGCACGATCACCTGTTTCTGTAGCTGGTCTAATATCTGTACTGGTTAACCATCACATTGAACAATCTAAGCATATTTGCTCAACTTTCATTTTCCCCCTTTCCTCCAAGTTGTAGGTAAAAGGATATCATTATGGTCAATGGCAGAGGAGGCTGAAACCATTAAGTTCTGTTGTGTTTAGCTGGCTTGTGTAAGATTTACATGTCCGGATATTTTACCAATATTTACGTATCTACTAGTCTTCCTACTCGGACTAGACCATTTTTTTAAGTAACTTTCTTACTGATGTTAATTCTAGAAAATCGTAAAAGCTTATATTTGACATCTGAATGAATACAATTCAACATTAGAGGTTATGTCCTTAATCCATTTGGCAGTGATTTTAATAAATTCTTATTTCTGCTCCCCATTATAACCCAAACACAGCTCATTCACTAATAACACAGTAAATTATAGTGTTGAAGGTCATTCTAGTGTAGCCCACATATAGTAACTGCCAAAGAGCTTCACAGAGGGGTTCCTTTGTAAAGCATGACTACATTGGTGACAGTTGTATAGAGAACCTTCAATTTGCAGTATTTTACTAGTACTTTTGTCTTTTGATGTTTGTATTGAGATCTGGAAATAATTTTTCTGCCAATTATTTTATTCAGTAATGAATAAGTGCAGTAAAACTGAGATTCTTTCTGAAAGCTACAGATTGATCAACTATGTCAATTGTGGGCTGTTAGTGACCTTGCGATGAGAGATATATAGTTGAGAACATTGCATCAGCCCCACTTTCTACATGGCAAAGCTAATGCAGCAGCTGTCCAAAGTACAGAGGGCAGTGATTATCATGTGAAAGTATGAGGCAGATTACAGATAGAGCTGGCTAGAGAGAAAATCTCTGTACAGACAAATGATCTCCTAATCCTGACCCATGTCTGACTCATCAGCGGAATGTTGGGATTGGCATGGCGATCTCTTCATCTTTTTGGCCTTTACAGGGCACTTCTTTTGTCACCAATGAGGGAGAAGAACCAGAACTGTGTTCAATTCTTGAGAGTGTGACAGCTTGTGTAAGTGATGCAAAGGTCTGACTCCAAACCAGCTGTGTATTTGATCCAACTGTTGACAAACAAACCAAAAACAAAAATTGCTAAACAATTCTAGATAAAGAAAGTGGCCCCATTAAAAACATGATGTGGAGATGCCGGCGTTGGACTGGGATGGACAAAAATGAGAAGTCGCACAACACCAGGTTATAGTCCAACAGATTTATTTAATTTTACAAGCTTTCGGAGCGGTTCGCTCCTGCTCTCACTGCTACCCTACCTGAGGAAGGAGCGAACCGCTCCGAAAGCTTGTAAAATTAAATAAATCTGTTGGACTATAACCTGGTGTTGTGCGACTTCCCATTAAAAACAGTTTGCTTCTGAAATGTCCACTTTTCTAAAATGCTTCCATAATTTTTCGAAGTAACTTTCTTTCCCGAATGAAACTTAATAGAGCCCTCTCGATGTAACCAACCAAGCTGCTGGATGAACTGGAGTCAGTTAGAATGGATAAGTGAGTTTGGGTGTTTGTTTAACTGAACAATGTGTTGGGTAATTACCTTATTTAAATTCATTTAATTGGTTCATGGATCAGATTGAGTAACCTGCTTGAGTTTTTCTACTGGATCGGGAGGCTAAGATTGGGGGAGATGGTTGCCTACTATATGTAATCCTTCTAGCTGCAAAGCTTTGTGCCCCATAACAGCTATCATCTTCTCCTTTACTCTTTTCAACCTTGCTGGTTTCTGGTACGAGGGGCCTTGGGCTTCCCTTCGCCTCGGGGTCTCAATAAAGAAAATACTTGTGTTATCTCTGGACCACAAACCAAGCGTTAGTTGGTATCTATATTGCTCTGGTGATTTAATCTTTGTTCTGGGTTAATCCAACAAAGCATTAACCAAGATCAGATATCTACTAATAAAGTGACAATTAGCCAGACTCTAGTTACCCCATTTTTAGGTTAACCTTTAACAGACATTAAGGAAAATCCGCTATGCAGGTTAGTACTGTAATACTGTTTGCTTTTGCTTCTAATACCATTGCCCTTCAATATGCTTAGTTTGGGACTATTATCTAGGAATAGCAGTTGATATAGCTGTAACACTAAAGGGGAGTAATGTTGACTTTGTGCGAGAAGGTAATAATTCAGTGAAGGTGGAATCAACATTTGGTTTTAGGGTGCATGCATAAATTCTGCATCATAATAGTCAGATCCATTTCACAGAACTGTCCAAATGAGAGTTCTGTAATTTTATTCACAATAGAAGAAAACACATAATGCTTATTTAGCTAACAACTTGAAATACAAGGAAAAGTCCAGGAGGGGCAAAGGGTTATGTGGCTTTTCACCTGTAAGATCAGGCAGCTGCTGCCAATGAATTGGTCCTTTCAGTATTTTGGGAGTTATTTTAGATTTTCTGCTCCCTAGTACTTGCAGTTCACTACATGAGCACTATGTTCAGCTGTGTCTCACCAGCATCAGTATCTGCAGTCAAATTGCATATAGTGAAGATGCAAGCATGCTGAAAAGGTTACCTAAGGCAAGGATTTTGGTAACCATACATCTACCAATATTGTACACTAATTCCTTGAAGATTTTGAAGTCATATTTTAATCCTAAAGTCTTTAAGGTTTTGTACATTAGTGATTGCCCAAGATCGGAGTTAGCGATTGAATTATCACATGGCAGGCAAACAATTTCCTCTTGGCTTAACTGCTTAACTGTTGCAGATGGTAAGTCTGATTACACATTCTGACCTTTAACCATGACCTTTAACTGATTGATAACAGCCAGTCAACTTTTGCCCGGAAATTGGTTTGCGGCCTGTCTCTCCCCCACTGTTTCAGCAACAATGCGGCTTGTTTAATCACTCCTCACACACTCTATATCAGGCAATTATGTATTTCAGTGATTGTGTCAACTTTTATTGAACTATCTTCCCAAACCAAATATAATCAATTTTCACCCTTTTTAAAAAAATTTTATAAAGTTCTAGCAGATTCTTTACAAATCTTTGTACTTCCAATTACATAATGACACTTAGTTACCACAAACTGACAGGAATAGTTTTTAAAAAATCAGGGGTTGTCTTATTAAGGTGGGGCCTTTCCACGCACTATGATGACGATTATAAAAGGCACTAAGAAGAGGTTTCTAATACACGATGCATGTCACTGATTATTTGCTGACAGCTTTTGTTATTTTTAATTTTTATGGCCGCTTTCTATGGCACGACATTTGTCCTCTTGAATTTTCTATTCATCACCTTTCTACCCATGAGCAATAATTTAAAGCTGCTCTGTCCCGCAATGCCCGTCCTGCTATCATGTATTTCAGTTGTGCTCATCCACTGGGTATTCATTCGTCTGATAATAATCCTGCTGGAAAAATAATGTTTTAATAATGTTTGCTTTGGGATCTTTCTAGCACACGTCAACTTGTAGGACTGGTCCTTGTCCACACTGTGAACCACTCTATGCCCCAAGTTACCAAAGAACACAGGTTTGCCCCAAACACCTGAGATTCTGATTGTTTGGGAATCCAGAACAAGGGGCCATAACCTTAAAATTAGAGCTAGGCCGTTCAGAGGTGATGTCAGGAAGCACTTCTTCATACAAAGGCTAGTGGAAATCTGGAAAACTCTCCCCCAAAAAGCTGTTGAGGCTAGGTCAATTGAAAATTTCAAAACTGAGATTGTTAGATTTTTATTAGGCAAGGGTTAATAAAGGTTATGGAACCAAGGCGGGTAGATGGAGTGAAGATACAGATCAGCCATGATGTAATTGAATGGCAGAACAGGCTCGAGGGGCTGAATGGCCGACTCCTGCTCCTATATTTCTGAGATATTTAATTGTGCGGAAATTGTCCACAGATTGTAAACTAGTATTAAAATTCATTGCACATTATTTCTCAATAAATTCTTCATAAATGGAACAGTTCAATCTAAAAACAAGTGAGGTCAGGTTCCCCTGACACAGTCAGTGAGAAAGTGCACCACCTGATTGGTAAGGTCCCATTTTTTGATCCCTGTTCTGTGCTGAATTGATCACTATCTCGTAACCTCTGCTGCAAACTGAGTGCGTATGGATATTGGTTGAGAAAAAGATTGAATGTCGATGTGACGCTCCCCCAGGTGGAATAAGGTGCCAACATTCACTATCTAGGCTCAAGATGTAGAATGGCTTCTTGAGTGAGATACAGGAGTGCTGCTGGAAATGTATCTAATCATTGCCTTCAGGGGTAGAGGGGAGAAAGCTGTGAGTGGGAAAGTAAGGGTGCAGTGGCTTGTATATTTAAAACTTTCAATGTGTGTTTATAACTAATATATAATACATTAAATACAAGTCTATCTTTTTTTTTATATAGCATCTATCGCGACCTCAGGACGTCCCAAAGTGGTTAACAGCCAATTAAGTTCATTTTTTCATAATGTAGTCGTTGTTATAATGTAGAAAATGCGGCAGCCAATTTGCACACAGCAAGATCCAACAAACAACAATGTGATAGTGACAAGATAATTTGTTTTAGTGATGTTAGTTGAGGGATAAATATTGGCCCAGGATACCGGGGAGACGACATCTTTGAAATAGTGTCATGGGATTTTTTTTTACATGAAAATCTATTGCTAGATGCCATCAGGCCCACAAACATTCTCAGCTTTATTACTTTTTTCACCTAGGTGCAGCCCCCCTCTACTGCACAGCAGTGCTCTGTGTGGCCTTGGTGCATTGTTGACAAGGAGACACTTAATTAAACTGTTCACTGCAGGGGAATGATTCCTCTGCGTGCTTTGTGTAATGAAATCGTAAAGATCAGGTTTATATTTTGGTTACACACCGTGTACAGATGAAACCTTCCCCTATACTTTCTATATTATAAATAGCTGGCAGAGGGTTTCAGCAGGCGATTTATTCTTGGGTTTTTCTGCAGTCCCTATACCACTTGTGTGTTGCCCACAACAATCCTTGAGTAATCACTGAAGAGAAAATCTTACACCGATTTTTTTTTTAACAAAAAATATTAACAGGTGGAATTGCACCCTTAGATTGAATTACCGGTTTATAATTCATTGCCAGCTATCTGTTATATTAATCTTCTCATTATGTAGTTTGCAGCATTCAAATTGAAGTAATAGAAGAAAAAACAATACAGTGCTAGGAGCAATTATTTTACAGTTCTTGTGCCACAGTGTTTTTAACTTAAAAAAAATAAAGGCCCGTAATTTCCGATAGGAGGCTTCCTGCGTGCGGAGGCCTCCTATCGGAAAAAAATCTACGCTCTTACCTGAGGGCTCCCGAGGTCCGGACACTTCCGCTCCTGGGCCTCTCCACAGTCGAAATGCGCAGGGCCCTCGTATCCCAGGGGCGCAGGCGGTTCGCAAGCGTCCCTGGGATCACGTGGGCCAGGCCAGCCAATAGGAGAAGGGAATCTCCCTTCATACTTTTGACAGATAGACCTGTCAAATATATGAATGGAGATCACCCCAAAAAGACAGTAAAACATTAAATAAATTTTTTTAAATCACTTTTTTAAAAAGAGTTAAAATTACATTAAATTAAGTATTTTAAACAAAAATTTTATTTTTTGAAAAAATAATTAAAGATTTTTACGGGGCTAAAAATAAACTTACCTTTTTTAAAAGTATTTTTAAATTATAAATGAGTGAAAAAGTTTTTTATTAACTTTTTTTTCAACTCTATTGCTGGTAAAAGCAGGCCTTACGCCTTTTGCTTTTACCAGGCGTAAGTGTTTTCAGCGGGCGGAGGTTCTGCAGAAAGCGGAACTCTCCCCCCCGCAGAGGCCCTTCTCCAGGGCAGGCGTCCGATCTGTCAAGAGCATTCTTGACAGATCGGAAATACCGGTTTTCAGCGCATGCGCTTCGCATGCCTGAAACCGGCATTTCCGATGTTCCTACGGGTGAGTACACAGCTCGTACACACCCGTAGGGATCGGAATATATGGCCCATTGTTGCCTCATATAAAGTAACAGATACACGGTAAAGCGACAGGCCAGTGCTCACTGTTCATCCAGCTAATGTTTATAGAGTCATGCAGCGTAGAAGGAGGCCATGCGGCCCATAGTGCCGGAGCCGGCTCTTTGAAAGAGCTCTCCCATTAGTCCCACTCCCCCTGCTCGTTCCCCATAGCTCTGCATATTTTTCCTTTTCATGTACAGTATTCAAGCTTAAAGTTATCCTGCCCACTTTAACTGTGCCCACATGGCACAGCAAATGAGCACAGTTTCATTGACAACATTTGTTTTCTTTGGAGGTGAAGTTGTGTATAATGCTCGATACAGTGGTAGAAGTGTCATCTTTTTTCCGTTATTACCTCTTGGATTGGGATTTCTTTTTTAAATTGAAAAGTTTGAACTGGCGACGGGAGAAGTTTGGAAACCATCAGACTGAAATGGGGCAAACTTAGTTTTTGCAATCTGGAGAACCGTTTATTTAATCCTGGTCATTTATCCAGCACAGTGAATAGTAGCCAGAAACAACAGCACTGTACTCCGAGACTAGACGTAATTGGCTTTAATAAGAAGGAATATGATTGTGAAACTGATATTAGGAAAGCCAACATATCTGGATGAAGCCAGCGCATTATTCTCATGCTAAAAATACTCGGGAAAATGTTCACCGAAATAATTGGTGTTGTCCCAAATCCCCATCGAAGCCCGACCTTCCTGAATTTGAACCGCAATGAAATCATTTGTGGCCTTTGTTTTTAAAACGACTGCAACCCTCCCCCGCCCCCGGCCCACCTGTGATTGTGGGACAGTTGTCATTAGTATTCTGTGCACATGGACTCACCAAGCAGAATCATCTTAATGGACTCTGAATGAGCCCAACTGCCAGCTATTGTTGGATGGCGAGAGGCTGCAAACCCTGCCGATCGTGAGTTATAGCAACGACTGTCTAATGCTGAACCAGATCAGGGTCAGGAGGCAGCTTAACATGACATCAATCAAGACAGGCAAGACACTGGAGACCTGCTGAGCTCGGATAAAATTCCCAGAGCACATAAGAAGGCTGGGTGAGTTAAACAACACTATAGTACTTTCAAGATAAAGCTTTGATGACAGAACTTTTCTCTGCTTCTCTGATTGTTGTGAGCAGTGATTTAGTACATTCCAGCAGATACTCATTTAGGATACAGAAGGTTTAGTCCTGTCTGATGCCCAGCCTGACCATTGTGGCTCGGGTTTTTTTTTTGTCCAATTTGTTTGCTTCACTGAGTTAGTTCTGGTCACTGTGGTCCTGAAGTTCCACAGGGGTTCTCCTGATCTCTATTTCCCCCCCACCCCCCACCCAATGTAACTTCGACAGGAGACCCTCAAAACCCCTGGAGAGACAGCGTAAACAGCACAGGACTGGGACCCCCGCCCCCACAGAATTTTAGGATTCTCGATTACCCGACATTTTTCTGTCAAGTGAATCAAACGTAATCCATTACAATCGGAAGGAAATGGTGGCCAATTCTACTTTCATTACAGCAGCTTGCACAGTGTACCTGTTGGGTTTTGATTTTTTTTCTCTGCAGGGGCGCCTGTCTGCCCTGCTGATTTTTCTCCTCATTCTACTCTAGTAGAATTTGCTTTTCGTTTAAAAGCATTTTCTTAAAATATCTGAACTTAAAAAAATTAATCTTCCAAGTTTCCTGGAGGCCCTAATAATCATGGTACTTATATGATTGGGGTATTTTGCCAGTTAAAGCTGCCATGCGAGCTTGACCAGGACAGAAGGCTTCATTCTGGCAGCAGCCTGTGGGCCTCGACACTTGCGGTAGACTGACAGCTCTGTAAGTAAGGAAATGATATAAATTCTGCACCATCGCTAGGCAGTCAAAGGGAAGTAGTGATCGATTGTTTCTTCCACTCCAAGTTCATTTGGGGAAGTATTAGAAATAAAGGAAACCCGGTGGATCATGGCTTTCAAAAATTACTTCTCCAAAATCATGTTGATTTCAGCTCATTATCCTTGTAATAAAATACTCTGTTTATTGCACGTTTCTGTGTTGCTCAGGAGCCCAAACAACCCATGAACCAGGAGGGGGATAGAAGAAAGAAGGCCTGCCCGCCCCCGTTATGTTGCAGAGGAACTTTGGGCATGTGACTGTGTCTGGGGCTGTTCCCGAGCTATCCCAGCAATTCCGTCCAGCTTGCCTTTGATAGGCCTAGCAGGACCTCCACCTGCTGAGAGCAGAGTTTTTATAGCAATCCAGCAGCTTTCCTGGTTATTTTTCCAGTACTAGCTCTCAAGTTGAATTTCACAACTTGCCTAATGGGATTTGAACACCTAAACTCTGGATTATTAATTCAGTATTAAAAGCACTAGACTACCACACCTGATTCAGGTTTCTAGTCCCCCACCCCGTTAATAATGAAGTGATAAAATACATTAAAATAAATGAATTTAAATGTTCCATTCTAAGAGCCAAGCAGCAAGATGAGGAGTACCTTACACTCTATACTCATTTCCATTTCATATTTATTTTAATTGATTAAATTCAGTTAATCAGCACTGACCTGCGTGCACATGTCAGCACTATACCTGCGGACCATTGGTATTCCAGAAATTAATTTAGTAGGTGATATCCTTCAAGCTACCAAGATGCACAGCAGGATTTTAAATGGAAAAATAAACGTGTATTCATGGCCCTGTTACTGTTGGGATCTGAAACATTGGCAGGAATTTTAACCTCCCTTCGATATGCGGGACCGTGTGTGGGAGGGGTTAAAGTCGGGGGAGTCGACTTATCGGCCCATGGGTCACCTTGTTCCCGCTTGATGCCATCTTCTCTTTGCCTACTTTCCGGTCACCTGAGGGTCCCGCAACTTGAAACGCAAAAGTCGCGGGCCAGTGACGTCAATGGTGGCACATTGCTATTTTAACCACAACTCGGGGGGAGGTAGCGGCTTGTTTGGTGGCGAACCTGCCAAGAAACCTGGCGTGAGGCGGTAGAGTGGCCAGAAGAGGCCATGGTAAATGTTCCTCTGGGCCCCGGAAGGAATCCTTGGGCTTCCCCTGCCCTCCCTCTCCTACACTGCCGTCTGTTTGGGAATCCCTCCAGCCCTTGCCACATGCTGGGGACCGTTCACTTGGGTCCCCGGCAGCCTCCAGCCCCCGCCCCAATTCCTGCTCCCGCCACAATTCCAGCTCCTGCCCGCTGGCCTTGAAGTCATTCTTGCCAGCTTTGGGCATGACAGAGATGTCAAATATTAAAATGAGGCCCAGCAGTTAAAATTGGCCAGGCCTCACTCCGTTCTCTCCTTCTGGCGGCACTGAGTTATAATAATCCCCATCATCCCACTCTGCCTACCATACTGTTGGTCTTGTACATTTTATGTCTTTGATGTATTGAAGCGAATAGGTGTTGAATGGCAAAGTTTTGCTTTTTCTCCCTTGATCGGTGTACTGGTTAACACCATATATGGCTGGTCGATACAGAGCTAGAGGTTGGCAGGTTTGATCCCCTTCTGTGCTGAGTTAGGTGATCTCGGGTGAAGTGGGGATAGGGGTGCTGCAGTTGCCCTTAGCGTCCGTGGCTAATGGAGGGGATAATCATCATCCAGGGGACCTGCTCATAATCCATGACCTGCTATCCAGTGACCCCTGTTGGTGTTGTGCACTTGTGGACATTGCGTGGGAATAGAAGTAGGCTTTTACGTGATGTCCCTGCAGTTGGATAGCCTGTCGATGATCACCACCTAGGCGCTCACAGTAATAGCGATCACTTGGGTATCGCCACTCCACCCGAGGTCACCTAACTCAGCACAGACGGGGGATCAAACCTAATCTGAGTGTTAACTCGACCTGAACACCAGCAAGAAGCTAATTCCCTCAAGGAAGGATGAAGGGAGGAGAGGAAGGAGAGAAAATTGTCAGGAAAAGAAAATGTAAAAAAAACGACACTGCAGTTTAGAGTTCTCAAAAAAATTCTTTTGAATTGAGTCAGTTTTGCCGAGATCCTATTGTGCTGTTGTTCAGAGCACTCCCACACTTAGTAAGAATTCATTTTCTGAATTGTCGAGCATGAGTGAGCCTCTTGACGGTGACCCTGAAGTTTCGTTTTTGGTAAAGAACTGAATAAGGAACAAAATTCAGCCTCTACTTTCTCCTCTCTGATGAAGCTTCCTGTCTGCAATTTCCCCAGCACTTCATTTCGCAGTTGTAACCTCTCTGTGTTGATTTTAAAATCAAACTCAGGAAATACTCACTTTCCTGGATTGATACCCATACATGAAACATTTATCGGGCTTTTCTATATTGTTGCTATGTTGGAGCTTCTAGTTCAGCATTCCTTCTGTTCTTCTGCTCATCTGCCAATATTGATGCAGGACTATCTACACAGAAAGCGCATAGTCCACACAATGGTTCGGTGTTTAAGAGTTGCAAAGGGCATTTGCAGGAATGCAAACCCTTCGGCTGAGTCAGTGCCACTCATGTTATTGGCTTTAACACCCTGAAAACCAGCATTACAGAAATAGCCTAGAATGCCATTTGATGAAGTGTATGCACAGAATTTGACTCGCAGAATTATTGCAAACCAAAAACACTGGAAACTTGTTTCCAATCAACGAGGCAAATCGAATGCTGAGCTGCATCGTCCACTTTGTAGGGTGCAGGGCCAATTTTCCCGTCCAATGCATCTCGGGAACGCTCAGTTCCCAAGCACAGAGGAGAGGAAAAGGGATCACAGATCCATGACACCGGGCTCCCACCCCTTTACATTGCCTGGGGTTTCTGGAGCTTCCCAGGGAGTGGAGGGAGCGGGGTGGGATAGTGGGGCAGAGTGCTTGTGCTTGCTGTTGGTGCAAACAAGGGTTCGGAGTGCTTCTGAGATAGGAGGGGCTGTAATTGTCCCTCCTGCTCAGAAGGGTGCCCATTTTGAGGGATGCCAACAGAGGTAGGTGTTAAACCATGCACCTGGCTCTTCTCTGATTGGAGGATCAGCGAGAGGCAGGCAACGAGAAGATACAACCCAGAAAAAGGTAAATACCCTTTCCTTAACCATCCTCGGGCCTGTTTTTTGGACAGCATCCAGAAGGTTCTGCAGTCTGTAGCCACTTCCTTCCCTGTTGCCAGGTGCACAGGCCTGCCAGGGGACTGGGCCATGCTGGAGTAGCATCTGGCCCTGGCTGATGACCTGGAAATCCGGGCAAGTTTAGATCATGTCAATGTTAGGCAGAGCACATGTTGGACGCTCTGCACCTGACTAGCGCCCGGGTGAAGGGTGGAGAGGAAAATAAGCTCCTTGACACCATTGTGCTGAAGCTGTATAAGGCTCTGGACAGGCAGTACCTTGTATATTGTGTTCAATTTTTGTCAGCGAGACACCAAGGAAACATTCAAGCAATACAAAGAAGGGCACGAGGCAGAGGAATGAAATATGAGAAAAGGTTAGAAATATTTGGTCTCTTCAGCCTTGAAATAAATGAAAAGGGATCTTATAGAAGAATATGAGATACAGGGTTAAATTTGTGTCGACTCCTCTCCTGATGCGAAATCTCGCTTGGGAGCACAGACCTCAGAATCGGTTGAGGAGGTCAATGTCTCTGATTTTCCACTGGGAGTGGAGTCTTTGAAAATTTACCCCACTAATTGGGATAAGGATGGTTAATTCGGAGCACTGTTTCAAATTAAATATAACTGCAGAACAAAGGGACATCTGGGGAAAAAGACGAGATCAGAACTGATGTCAAGAAGCACTTCTTCACAAAGAGAGCAACCAATACCTGGAGTGATCTTTTGGGTAGGTTAGTTCAAAGCCGTGATGGGGGAAACTGTAGGTTTCTAAGAGGATGAGCTGAATAGATTCCCTCATCCATACTTATCTTTGTGAAGCTTATGTTTTTATGTCCATCAAATATATTAGTGGAAGCACCAAAGAGTTACAATCTCTCTTCATAATATTGGCTTGATTTGAGAGAGAATTCTTAAATTATGGCCTGAAGCATATATGCAGTTATTAGTCATAGCACGTTAGCCAGAAGAAAGCCTTAATCCTCCTGGAAATGTCCAATAATAAAATATTTAAAGTGAAAAAGATAGAAGTATGTTTATATAAAACTCTGCTAACTACCTTTCTAATTAAGCTGCATTACTGCAACGAATTATCTTTCTACTTCAGTGATTACTCTTGCATACTCTTACAGCTGGTAGCTTGAAGCTCAGCAGGAGCACTCTGGAAGATTGGCTCCATGTCAAAGTGGATTTAACAATCAAAAACTAGAAAATGTCTGGCCATCTTTCCACTCGTTGCTGATCTGGGAATCATAGGAACAGGAGGAGGCCATTTAGTCCCTTGAGCCTGTTCCGCCATTCAATGAGATCATGGCTGATCTGTGACCCAATTCCATATACCCGCCTTTGGCCCATATCCTTAATACCTTTGGTTAACAAAAATCTATCAATCTCAAATTTAAAATTAACAATTGATCTAGCTTCAATTGCCATTTGCGGAAGAGAGTTCCAAACTTCTACCACCCTTTGTGTGTAGAAGTGTTTCCTAACTTCACTCCTGAAAGATCTGGCTCTAATTTTTAGACTATGCCCCCTAGTCCTAGAATCTCCAACCAGTGGAAATAGTTTCTATCTATCTACCCTATCTGTTCCCCTTAATATCTTGAAAACTTCGATCAAATCACCCCTTAACTGTCTAAATTCCAGGGAATATAACCCTAGTTTGTGTAATCTCTCGTCTTAATTTAACCCTTGGAGTTCAGGTATCATTCACGCTGCACTCCCTCCAAGGCCAATATATCCTTCCGAAGGTGTGGTGCCCAGAACTGCTCACAGTACTCCAGGTGTGGTCTAACCAGGGCTTCAAAGGAATCCTTCCTTTGTATCCCTTCTTTTCCTCTTCAAGCTGATCTCTGCTAACCTGGGGAAATCCACCCACTGCTGATCTATCTCTGCAGTTAATATTCTGGTCCCACGCACAACCCCCGTCTCTATAATTGGGCAGAGGTAGACTTTCAAGCCTCCTTAGCCGGAGGGCACAGCTTTGTGCCCCTACACTATTCTCTAATTCTACATCCTGCCTCCTACACTGTTGCCTGAGTATTTGGCCGGGATCGTTAGCAGGAATCAGTGACTCGCAACAGAAAAGCAAGCTAACAATAGGCAGAATGTGGAAATTCCTTAGGTTAGCAAAGGACGAAAGGGAAGAATTCTCAGATCAACAAGCAGCAGAAGAGCAAAGGAACCTTCAGAGCACAAAACTAAATTACATCCCCAGCATGAACTGCAGGTGATTGTACATGCAGTGTGGAAAATATGCCAACTATATGATCTATAATTTTGACTAAACTGAAACCACTTTACATTAAAAAGTTTTTATTTGATCACACTTAATTAGGGTAAAGTTGTATGTGTACTGGATATTTAGAAATAAGCTGGAATCCATAGAAAACTTAAAAATGTGGACTACCATCTCCTAGCTTTCAGTTGGATGTTTAGTACATGCATGAATTTAGTTTAGCTTTGACTTTGTGGTAGGCTTAGGTTTACACCATGCTCCTGAATAGGCCCTGGCCCTAACCTCCTTCAGGTACATTGGCCACAAGATCAGGCCTGTGCCTCACAACTCGCTTTTGGTAATCGTTTTATTACTACACTTAATTTCCTTTCTGCTGGGTAAATCAGGAAGGAATGGTTACACATTCAATCTGTATGCGGCAAAGCATTGTCAAAGACCTGGGAGGAACAAAGCAACATAAAGTAGGTCTGCTGTCATGTTTTGCAACTTTGCGGTTGACAGTTTTTCCCCAGATAGCACATTTGATAAGAACGTACTGAGTTGGCGTGCATGCTACCCACAGTGCACTGGCCTCTCAGTGCTGTAGTACATGGCTTTTATGTTTCAAAGATAACTATACCAGCTTGATAAGAAAGTGGGCAAAGGAGCTGTAGGCCCGAGTGGTTACAGAGTAGCTTCAGTTTTGAAAGTTTGACAGAGATCTCTCTTTCTTGTTGGTTTAACTAATCTACAGTTCTTCTTTACCCAGAGAGTGGTTAGAATGTGGAAACATGCTACCATATGGAGTAGTTGAGGCAAATCGCACAGCTACCTTTAAGGGGAAGCAAGATAAGTACATGAGAGAGGAAGGAATAGACGGTTATGTTCATAGGGTTAAATGTAGTAGGGTGGGAGGCGACTCGTGTGGAACATAAACACCGGCATGGACCAGTTGGGCCGAATGGCCTAGTTTTGTGTTGTATATTCTATGTAGTTCTATATAATGAAGCTATGTCAACTCCATATCTCGCCTAGCTGGCATCGGTTGCATTACAGTACATTGTTTAAACAGGGGCCTTCAAATAGAGATGGAATCTCTTTTTCGCTTCAAATTTATTAAATTTCAGGACAACAAACTGAAAACGACAGTAAACTGAAACGGCATCAGTATTGCTCGTTTCCTCTGACATCATGGAAACCTACACTACAGAATTTTTTAACAAAAAAAACCCCATGGAATGACTTGATTATTTGTTGCCTTTCTGTGCCAGGTTTAACAGTAAATATTATATTCCGTGTAGGTGGGAGAATTTTTTTTTAAATGTTAATACCGAGCATTCCAGAACACACCAACACATAAAATGGAACTGCTTAAAACAAATATTATTGTTATCGTACAGCTGTTTATAGAGCTTGTTAGCAGCACAAGTCAGGCAGTGTTCTGTTCTGGTTTCTGTTTATCGGTTAGTTTTATTTTAAATACCTTAAAAAATGTAGATGGTATAAATTAGAAATTCTGTAAATTGTAACCGGTGGCGCTCAGTGAACAGGATGCTATCAGTTCACTGCATTGAGTCCGAAATCCCAGTGCTCTAAGACTAGTGTCCAATATTTGTGTGATGTTTTGATTGAATGAACTTCAAAGAGCAACAGGAGCTGTTTTATAGGTCGTAGTGTTGCGAGCACCTTTCACCTTGTCACTGTACAGTTAGTGCAGCAGATTAACCATAGGCAGTGTGCTGCGACAAGAATTGGGCTTTTATCGGCCTCGCGCCTCACTGAGAAGCCACATGAGTAAAGTCTGTCAAGATTGGCAGCAGCACTAAATGGGCTTCTTTCATCAGGAGTGCAAAACTTGGCTAACGGGCCACACCATTTGGAAATGGACACAGTGCCACACTATAGTGAGAATAAATGTCACTCTTCAGGGATATGATAGACTGACTGCTGTGGTGCCAAATGTTTTAATCGGTTAGCCCGTTGAATACAAATCATCCTTAGAACTGCGACTTATTTCTAAACAGCAGTCAATTGTAGGCAACCAGGGGGAGACCAAACCCTTTTCTAACTTAATTACTATCTTCATAGACTACACAGAACCATTACTGACAGAACGGTTTTGCTTCTTTCTAAATACACTTTTGCCTAAGCATTTCTTTGCGTTTAATAAATGCTTGGATCATTATTTTGTAAATCATAAATAATGGCAAGTGGCAATGTACTGAATATAATAACCCTCAAATGGTGTCTGAGGCATGAGACATGGGCCCTGATGTTAACTGGGAGGATCGGGGAGCGGTGAGATCGGAAGGGTGGGGGTGGTGGGGTGGAGGTGATCGGAAGGGTCGGGGGGGAGATCGTAGGCCAGAGCTGGGGAGAGCAGAGGGAGGGAGGATCGGAAAGACGGGTGGTGGGGGGAGATCAGAAAAGCAGGTTGGGGCGAGATCGTGGCTCGGGGCAGGGGAGATTGGATCGCAGGGGCAGGACTGATTGTTGGGGGGCCAGGGGGGGTCCAATCGTGTGGTGGGGGGAGGGGAAGCACTCCTGCTCCTCCTGGTCCACAAGCAATGCTGGAAAGGCACTTACCTCTTTCAAGCAGCAGTCTACCTCCCTTTAGCTGCCGGGTTTCCCGAGGCCTGGAAAACCCAGCCGGCCAGCGTTAAACCTAAAATGGAGAAAAAATCTGAGGCACGTAGCATCATTAAAATGTTTAAATGAGCAACCTGCCTCCTGGGAGCGGGTTGGTTGCTTCCCGCCCCCCCCCCCCCCCCACCGTCCCGCCTCCGATAAAACAGGAAGTGGGCAGGTTTGATGCGGGTTGGGTTCAGGTTCACCCAACCCAAACCCACCCGTTTGTGGCGGTTAATTTTCCTGGACTCTGAATCTGTTGTCATGAGTGATTTGTTTTGATTGAAGTACTGCTCACAGGTATCGCTGTCCAGTTTATGCCCTTTTTTGATGGCTTAGTTACCATAAATATTGCAGCTGTGTTGTATTTCACAGGAGCAGCCTTACCCTGCTGGAGAAGGAAAGGAATTCTCACCAGTGCTCTCGCATGCTAGATTACTAAATGTGTCCCTTTCTCACTTTCGTAAATGTTTTGGATGCAGTATGGACAGGAGCTGCTTGTTTAAGTTTATCATTGCTGAGTTTTAATTCAAAGAATGCATCACTCCATTAATTAATATTAAAAAGAGTACACGCGCCTGAATATCTCCATTTTGGTTTGAGGGCAGACCTGTTGAGAGCAGCTCACAAAGGAACTAACGGAACCCTGCAGTCTACCAGACCGAGTGCTATAGTGTGACATCAACGCTATGAAGGGACTGTAGAGGATACAAAAGAGGGGCTGGCATAGCGGGTGCCCGACCCAGTACTCGAACCGAAAGCTACAAGTGGTGCTGCATTACCCAGGGTACCCGGACATCCCAACTCACAAAAACAGCCACAGCATTGTACTCATTTGGTTAGTGAAAGCCTGGAATCCTAACATTCCCCAAAACAAGTGGAAGGGAACAAAAGAGCTCATTTAGTCGCCAGTGCCACATAAACTTGTCCTACAATGTTAGTGTCTGTGGCTCTGTTCCAAAAGAGAACGGGCATCTAAACTTTTATTTAGGCACCAAGCGCTCCAGGCAAAATGATTAGCAGGGATAACAGGCTGCGAGGGCCGACAGTTTTTGCTATATAATGCGTTTCCTTTGGCGTGGTAATGAAAGAGAGGATCCTCGGGCAATTCCTCACCAAAAATTGAGTTTTCATTAAAGTACGCAGGAAGTGCAATTGATAAGAGTTGTGTTTGGTGTGATTTTGAAAAATCTGATGTGTATGATAATATGTATATAAAGCTGCTATTAGCAAAATCCCTTTATGATTATTGCAGTCGCACAGTAGAAATGCTGATGGTTATTTTCCAAACCCACTTTGTGCTGTTTTACTGCTTGCATGTGGCGTCAGAGCAGCGATGGCTGATCTTTGAAATCCTTTGCCAAGCCATTTATTTCTTTATTACATGAAGTGTGGATGTTGTTGGGAAATCCAGTTCTCTGACATTGCATTAGCCTGGAGGTAAGCACTTTCCCAGTTTACAATCAGATGGGGACACATCAGTTTGAGAAAAACTCTGCAACATGAGAGCTGGTTTTGTGCCTGCAGATAATCATCAGTCCGTGGTTTTCTGCCAGTAAAACTACACGTAATAAAGTTAGCATCATGCACAGTCTGTAATTATGGTAGAAAAATCATTTAAAATAAATGGAGATTATGGGTGTTTAATACCCAGCCTAACTTTCTCTATTATGTATATACAAGTTCAAAATGTAAAAGAGCTAATAAAGTCATGTACTTTTCTAGCATGCTATGCACTTTTAACTGTTTCCTATTCGTTATAACATATAAGTTGTCTTTTTAAAAATTAAACATGTTGCATAAAATTTGCACAGAAACAGGCCATTTGGCCCAACAGGTCTATACAGGTGTCTATGCGCCACATGAACCTCCTCTCGTCTCACTGCAACTGAAACCCCCCATTACTGCACTTGAAATTATTGGCCCAGAAATTCCGTTCGCAGTCCTCCCACGGGCGGAGGGCTGCGATCCGGAAAGATCTGCGCCTGGACCGGAGGGCTCCCGGGAGGCGCAGAATTCCGTTGCTGTGCCTCTTCAAACTGCTGGTGCGCAGGGCCCACGTATCCCAGAGGCGCAGGCGGATCGCAGCGTCCCTGGGATCACGTGGGCCATGGGGAGCCAATCAGAGCAGGGAATCTCCATTCATAGATTTGACAGGAAGACCTGTCAAATCTATGAATAGAGATCAGCCCCAAAACTTAAGTAAAACTTAAAATAAATAAAAAAAAAAAAAATCACATTTTTAAAATGACTATAAATTACATAAATTAACTATTTTAAACAAAAATTTAAATTTTTGAAAAAAATAATTAAAGTTTTTAACGGGGCTAAAAATAAACTTACCTTTCTTTAAAGTATTTTAAAATGATAAATCAGTGGAAAAAACATTTTTTTACTTTCTTAAACTATTAGCCTGCTAAAAGCAGGCCTTGCGCCTGCTTTTCTAGGCGCAGCTGTTCCCGACTTACCTGGATTCAAGCCAGTGTGGGGGAAAAAATGGAAGTTTCTAACGTACGCGCTGCCTATCCGGCGCAGGCGTTTGACCTGGGAAGCCCTTTCTGCAGAGAACGGAAGTGCCGGTTTCCAGCGCGTGCGCAGTGCATGCGTAAAACCGGCACTTCCGTTGGCCCTACGGGTGAGTACACAGCGCGTACACACCCGTAGGGAACGGAATTTCTAGGCCATTATTATTATTGAGCATTCTGGTTTTGAATTTTGCCAATGGCATTTACATGTTAGGATACTGACCAACGGCCATTATGGGTGGTAAGGTTTGCCGTTTGGCTCTACGTCACATGCAGTAGTTAATGAATGGAAAATCTAATCATTTTTCAACAAAATTGTGGCATCAGACCAGAGAAAAAAAAGAAAGATTTGCATTTCTACAGCGTCTTTCACGACCACTGGACCTTCCAAAGCGCTTTACAGCCAATGAAGTACTTTTTTGAAGTGTAGTCACTGTTGTAATGTAGGAAAAGTAAGGTCGCGTGGTAAATTGAGAAACTGACAGGGAAAGTGTTGTTATAATTCTTATGTATATTACTCATTTATTATTATTATTATGAGGGATATGTGTGTATATATTATATAAAGTCTTCTATCTGGCGCATGTCGGCTACATACCAGAAATCTAACTTAGTTATGATGTAAAACAATCTTAGGTAAAGAGAAAAAAGCCAGTCGTTGACCTGCAGCATGAAATTTACAGTTATAACTCTCCTCTGATTGACCGTAGCAGTTCATAAGTAGTTACAACTACCTGGATTTGTGTGTTCAGAGCAGTGGCCTCAAAGACACAAGCCCGATTAGCAGCTAATCATCACGACTATGTTTCAGATCCAAGAGTATCTGTGAGCAACGCCATGGTAGATCAGCTAGTAAAATATTAACATTGCACACAATGTGGATTCTAGATTACGGCCCGGAATTTCCTGGAAAGTTTTGGCCTCAGAGCGGAGTGTGCCTTTTTTTTTTCCTGAGCGAATTTGCGCGATCGTTTGCACCGCTTCCGAGATACGCCCACCGAATCCCTCTGCTGCTCATTTCCATAGCCCCGCCCCTATGCAAAAGACCAGCTCGGCGAGTTTTCTGGATTTAAGTGAATAATAAGCTGGCATAGATTTGAAAAAAAAATTTAGGCATAGCATGGCCCGAGTCACCTGAGCTTAACTGAGATTTCTGGAGTTCGATAGCGATTTTCTTCACTATACTTTACCAAACTGCTGTCTGTGTCGGTGCGACTGAGATTTTTCAGATCCACCTCCGTCCCCACAGGTTTGGAAGGACTAAGCAGCTTAAGGGTTAGAAATTTGCATTGGGCACCTCACTCTATCCCTAAATTATGTAGAACAGGGGTATTCACATTGGGAAGGACGTCTGGTAGAAATTGGCCTGGGGCTATAGCACAAAACGAGTGGTATCGCATCGGCTGACCGTTATACGCGCCGCCCAATATTCAGTTCTATTGCCGTGAATGGAATTGACTATCCGGTGGTGAGTATAATGGGCGGGCGATCCAATACCACCTGTTTTGCTCAACAGCCCGAGACGAATTTCTACCAGAAGTCCTTCTCAATGTGAGTACCCCTGTTCGACATAATTTAGGGATAGAGTGAGATGCCATAGTAGAAGACAGCAGCTTGATATATTTCCCCCTGTTGGTGTTGATGCGCTTGCAGATGAGCGTTGCAGGAAATCTGGGCATAAAATCCCGCCGGCGAGATGGGCACAGAAACCGGCATAAATTTCAGCGTAATTTCTGCGTAAATGCCATCGAGGAAATTCCCTTCATTGCATTTGAGAAAAATACAAATCTACTAGCTTTGTTTCATATATATTGAGTTGTAATTATTCCTATTTCTAATTCCACAATATCAGTGCTGAGTTTGTGGGGATCCGGAGGGAGATGCTTGCTCGAGTACTTTGAGCCTGGATCCCTCCCTCTCACAGACAGTCAGACGGAGGCTGGGGAAAGTCAAGTCACATTCCCAGCTGGATAAGTATATGAGGGAGAAAGGTCTCGAAGGTCCGATGAAGTAGGGTGGGAGGAGCATAAACACCAGCACAGACCAGTCGGGCTGAATGGCCTGTTTCTGTGCTGTAATTTCTATGTAATTAAGACAATGGTTTCAATACAGGTTCTAGAAATCTAACATTGCAGCTGCCTTCCACAAAATAAAAAATTTCAAATCCACGTTGGAGTAAAACATTTTTTTTAGAAAAAAAAGCTTTGAAAAATTTGGCCATTTCATTGAAGCTTCAACTGAGAATTTGTCTTTAATTTCGAACCAGTGAACGTTGTACATTTTTAATTAGGAAAAAAGGCAAGAAATGGTTTCACACACACGCACACGCAGAACATGGATTCTGGTAAATGCTTCGTATCTTCATTTGTGCTTTACCTCCTCATGGGACAAAGATAAAGGGGTCGGTTTTCAACTTACTGCACGAGCATCAAACTAACATTGCGGCTCATCCGTCTGTTGTAGAAACTGCCCCATTTTCATTTCCACGGAGATCAGTGGTTTCTATAACGGACGGTCGATCCGTAACAACATTTTAACACCCACCGGCAAGTTGAAAATCCACCCCCAATAATTTAAACTAGCCACAGAGAGGGACCACATCAAGGTTTAGTGTGAATTTGGGAGTACTGTATTTCTTCAGAAGGCAGAAATAACAGCATAGAGAGGTCACTGAAAGAGCAAAGAAAAGCAACTGAGAAAGACAGTGGTTATACATTTTTTTTATTTTTGTTTGAAATACATTGTAAATGAAACAATTATTTTAGTTAATATTTTTCCACTTTCTCCCATCTTTCTCTCCTGAGGATGCTGACTCCTGCTGGTGTTTGGCTCTGTCTACTCTCCAGTACTCACCCAAGTGGCCATTCTTTATGTATGAGCCTAGACAGTGAATGCTGGCAGGCTATTTGACTGGTTGGGGAGGCGGGGTACCACAGCTGAGCCCAGTCCTGCCTTCACCTGACAGCCACAGAAGCCCACTTTGCCGCAGGGGTCTCTGGAGGCCAGTTTGGCTTTTTGACCTCCCCTCTCTCCGCCACCCCCCCACCCCTCCCCCTCCCCCCCCCCCCCCACACAAATGTGTAAGGGCCTTGCTGTCACACCGTCTGAGATCAGAAATATTCAATCAACTATGAGCTTATTTTTTCCCCCAAAGGTCTCTGCTCAATGAATGACTGTAGTCGACATCTTAAGGTGTTTTGGTAGAAGTTATTTTGGGGTTGGGGGAAATCATGAAAAACCTTTCCAGTTAGGCCATCTTTTTACCATTTTTATATTTTGTCATGTTAAACACAAATGTATTCAATTAGTTTTATCAGTTTATATATAGAATTTGCTGTTAATTAAGGTTTTTCTCTCTTGGCAGCAAGACACAGTAATGCAAAGCCAGCTCCATTGTGCTGTGCAACTATAACATTTTAATAGGCAAATAGAAGCACGCTTGAGGGATTTTGTCAGTAGCTGTAAATCTACAAATTCTATTTGATGTTTTTTTTTGGTGAGGTAGAATTTTCAGTGCTTTCTTAGTTCTCAAACTGTTAACAATGAGGTCTGAAAAAGTACAGCTGGTCGCAGCCAGACTTGAGGTTTTAGTTGGCTCCACAATGAGTCTCCATTCACTTTATTACCTTCATTTATTCCAGCCTTTAGTACTTGTCTGCTAAACGCCAGGGAATTTTTAAAAATTCATTCATGGGATGTGGGCGTCGCTGGCAAGTCCAGCATTTATTGCCCATCCCTAATTGCCCTTGAGAAGGTGGTGGTGAGCTGCCTTCTTGAACCGCTGCAGTCTGTGAGGTGAAGGTACTCCCACAGTGCTGTTAGGGAGGGAGTTCCAGGATTTTGACCCAGCGACGATGAAGGAACAGCGATATATTTCCAAGTCAGGATGGTGTGTGACTTGGAGGGGAACTTGCAGGTGGTGGTGTTCCCATGTGCCTGCTGCCCTTGTCCTTCTAGGTGGTAGAGGTCGTGGGTTTGGGAGGTGCTATCGAAGAAGCATTGGCGAGTTGCTGCAGTGCATCTTGTAGATGGTACACACTGCAGCCACGGTGCACCAGTGGTGGAAGGAGTGAATGTTTATGGTGGCGGATGGGGTGCCAGTCAAGCAGGCTGCTTTGTCCTGGATGGTGTCGAGCTTTTTGAGAGTTGTTGGAGCTGCACTCATCCAGGCAAGTGGAGAGTATTCCCTCACACTCCTGACTTGTGCCTTGTAGATGGTGGAAAGGCTTTGGGGAGTCAGGAGGTGAGTCACTCGCCATAGAATACCCAGCCTCTGACCAGCCCTTGTAGCCACAGTATTTATGTGGCTGGTCCAGTTAAGTTATTGGTCAATGGAGACCCATGGGGGATTTGGTGATAGTAATCCTGTTGAATGTCAAGGGGCGGTGACTGGACTCTCGCTTGTTGGAGATAGTCATTGCCTGGCACTTGTGTGGCGCGAATGTTACTTGCCACTTATCAGCCCAAGCCTGAATGTTGTCCAGGTCTTGCTGAATGCGGGCACGGACTACTTCATTATCTGAGGAGTTGCAAATGGAACTGAAAATTGTTTAATCATCAGCAAGCATCCCCACTTCTGACCTTATGATGGAGTGAAGGTCATTGATGAAGCAGCTGAAGATGGTTGGGCCTAGGACTCTTCCCTGAGGAACTCTTGCAGCGATGTCCAGGGGCTGTGATGATAGGCCTCCAACACCACAACCATCTTCCTTTGTGCTAGGTATGACTCCAGCCAGTGGAGAGTTTTCCCACGGATTCCCATTGACTTCAATTTTGCTCGGGTTCCTTGATGACATTCTCAGTCAAATGTTGCCTTGATGTCAAGGGCAGTCACTCTCCCCTCGCCTCTAGAATTCAACTCTTTTGTCCATCTTTGCACCAAGGATGCAATGAGGTCGGGAACTAAGTGGTCCTGGCGGAACTCAAACTGAGCATTGGTGAGCAGGTTATTGGTGAGTAATTGCTGCTTAATAGCACTGTCAACGACACCTTCCATCACTTTGCTGATGATTGAGAGTAGACTGATGCGGCAGTAATTGGCTGGCTTGGATTTGTCCTGCTTTTTGTGGACAGTATTTCCCTGGGCAGTTTTCCAGTTTGTTGGGTAGATGCCAGTATTGTAGCTGTACTGGAACAGCTTGGCTAGAGGCACGGCTAGTTCTGGAGCACGTCTTCAGCACTACAGCCGGGATGTTGTCGGAGCCCATAGCCTTTGCTGTATCCAGTGCGCTCAGCGGTTTTGTGATATCACGTGGAGTGAATTCAGTTGGCTGAAGACTGGCTTCTGTGATGGTGGGGACCTCAGGAGGAGGCCGATATGGATCATCCACTCGGCACTTCTGGCTGAAGCTGGTTGCAAACGCTTCAGCCTTGTCTTTGGCACTCGTGTGCTGGGCTCCGCCATCATTGAGGATGGGGATATGCATGGAGCCTCCTCCTCCCGTTAGTTGTTTAATGGTCTACCACCATTCACGACTGGATGTGGCAGGACTGCAGAGCTTTGATCTGATCCATTGGTTGTGGGATTGCTTAGCCCTGTCTATAGCATGCTGCTTCCACTATTTAGCATGCATGTAGTCCTGTGTTGTAGCTTCACCATTTTTAGGTATGCCTGGTGCTGCTCCCGGCATGCTCTTCTACACTCCTTATTGAACCAGGGTTGGTCCCCTGGCTTGATGGTAATGGTAGAGTGAGGGATCTGCTGGGCCATGAGGTTATAGATTGTGGTGGTATACAATTCTGCTGCTGCTGATGGCCCATAGTGCCTTGTGGATGCCCAGTTTTGAGCTGCTAGATCTGTTCTGAATCTGTCCCATTTAGCACGGTGGTAGTGCCACACCACACGATGAATGTGTCCTCAGTGTGAAGATGGGACTTCGTCTCCACAATGTCTGTGCGGTACTGCTACCAATACCATCATGGACAGATGCATCTGAGACCGGTCGATTGGTGAGGACGAGGTCAAGTAGGTTTTTCCCTCATGTTTGTTTTCTCTCCATCTGCCGCAGGCCCAGTCTGGCAGCTATGTCCTTCAGGACTCGGCCAGCTCGGTCAGTAGTGGTGCTACCGAGCCACTCTTGGTGATGGACATTGAAGTCCCCCACCCAGAGTACATTCTGTGCCCTTGCTACGCTCCGTGCTTCTTCCAAGTGGTGTTCAGCATGGCAGAGTACTGATTCATCAGCTGAGGGACGGCGGTTGGTGGTAATCAGCAGGAGGTTTCCTTGCCCATGTTTGACCTGATGCCATGAGACTTCATGAGGTCCAGAGTCAATGTTGAGGTCCCAGGGCCACCCCTTCCCGACTGTGTACCACTGTGCCACCACCCTGGTGGGTCTGTCCTGCCGGTGGGACAGGACATACCCAGGGATAGTGATGGAGGAGTCTGGGAGGTTGGCTGAAAGGTAGGATTCTGTGAGTATGACTGTGAGTTGCTTGGCTAGTCTGTGGGACAGCTCTCCCAATTTTGGTACAAGTCCCCAGATGTTAGTAAGGAGGGCTTTGCAGGGTTGACTGGGCTGGGTATGCCTTTGCCATATCCGAAACCGGTGCCTAGATCCGTCCGGTTTTATTATTCTTGTTTTTCCTAGTGGTTTGATACAACTGAGCGGCTCGCTAGGCCATTTCAGAGGGCAGTTAAGAGTCAACCACATTGCTGTGGGTCTGGAGTCACATATAGGCCAGACCGGGTAAGGACGCCAGATTTCCTTCCCTAAAGGGCATTAGTGAACCAAATGGGTTTTTATGACAATCTGGTAGTTTCATGGTTACCATTATTTTATTCCAGATTTATTTAATTAACTGAATTTAAATTCCCCAGCTGCCATGGTAGGATTTGAACTCACGTCTCTGGACCATTAATACAGACCTCTGGATTACTAGTCTGGTAACCTAACCACTGCTATCATTCCCATTATCGCAGAATCAGAAACTCCCAAGTGTTCCACTCCATTCGGCAATCTATGGATTTCTTCACTTAATTCCCGACTATAGTTTAAAACACAACTTTTTGTTCCTTTTTTGTTTTCTATTTTCTCTACCTGTATTTACACTCACCATCCTTACCTCAGAAAGAAAAATCGAATCACTGAAATATCTGCACTGAAAGCACAGGATGCAGGCTGGGATTTGCTGGGGTCTGCCTTTCTGAGTGTCAAGAACCCAATTAATATGAAGTTTATGATGTTATAATGGAGTAAATCTCTGTTAACTAGTTTTGTTCACAAATGTTGAAATATAAACTAATCTTGGACTTTTTTTGCGAATTGGAATTAGGTGCCAGCCTCTGATCCAAAGATCATGGACTCGAGCCCCACTCCAGAGACTTGAGCACATAATCCAGGCTGAGACTCCAGTGCAATACTGAGGGAATTGCTGCACTTTCAGATGAGATGTTAAACCGAGACCCGGCCTGCCCTCAGATGGATGTAAAACATTCCATGCCACTATTTGAATAAGAGCAGGGGAGGTCCTGGTCGACATTTATCCCTCAATTAATACCACTAAAAGCAGATCATTTGATCATTGATCTCATTGCTGTTTTATGGGACCTTGCTGTGCACAAAGTGGCTGCTGTGTTTGCCGAGGTGACAACGCTGACTGCACTTCAAAGGTACTTCATTGGCTGTGAAGCACTTTTGGATGTCCTGAGGTTGTGAGAGGGACTCTATAAATGCAAGTTTTTTTCTTTCCTTCGCACAAAGTTGAAAGATGTAGGGTTCTTGTGTTGGCTACATTTTGGGAAACCATGCATAGACACAAGTAGTTCTGTGCCTCCCTCCGAGCTCCATAGTTTTTGAGAGTGTCCTTCCTGAATAAATAAACTAGCTTCCTCATATGGAGTAAATTCTTTAATATCATGGAGTCACCACCAGTTCCATGCTATGTCCTTCTGTTCTGTGGAGGTTTTGCCTTCAAACAACAGCAGTGGGGATAGAGATATGATGGAAATTCCTCCCTATAGTATATTCTGTTTCCTATAATAATTTAGGTCATTGAGGACTGGTTGTGCGCACTGCTGTGGGAACATGGTGATATCAGTTTGCATTGAGGAGATGAGCTCTTGCATCATGTAAAGAGTAAGTTACAAATCCCTTGGAAGCTCCCAATACTGCTGCAGAGAATTTGGGATCCAAACTTGAAAAGCTGCTGTAATGACTGGATTCAACTCACTTGGAGACTGGTGAGGGAGAGATTCTAAAGCCTTATAAATACTCACTACTCTATGATTAGACAGACCAGTGCACATGGTGAGGAGACTTCTTCCAGCATTGGAATGCATGGACTGGCACAGCAGCAGCTGGTTGGCGTTCATGTCAAGACCATTCTGTGCTTCAGAAATCAATGAGTCCACAGGCCCTGTCACTGATGCAGGTCCATTGTGGTTCATCACAGGTCCAGCTGGAGGGTGCTGGAGATTCTCCATAGCTCTGTGGTAATTGGCTGTGTAGCCATCCACCAGTGCTACTCCCTCAACTCGGGGAATATCTAGTTGTTGTGCACAGAGAAAACCAATGTGGAGAAGTTCATGGCAGTCAAGCAAAACGCACAAACCTCAAAAATCCACAGTCTTCTGGCATATTCCCACTGTAATTTTGGCAGGAATGTGCCAGAATGACTGGAAACTAGGCCGGGACCTGGATATGCTGGGTCCTGATCTTCCATGGAGGAACTGGATGGTTTTATAACGGCAAGGACCCCCCAGGTCCTTAAAGGTGTTTGTGCTCACTATCGGTAGCCTAATTATGGAACCTCCCCCTGAACCCCAAAGTCCACGGGGGTCAGTGATGGATGTTCCTGGCAGGTGCGGTCCCTGGTGTTTTGGGGCCATCCACTACAAGCACTGCAACAGTTAATAAATTTAATTCACTGTTATTATGCCTGTGATTCTTTCGTTGTGCAGAAAAGAATGTGTCAGTTGTTTAAAAGGCAAGCATACAAAATGGCTTACCTCTGAGATGACCCCTGTGGATGTTTGGAAGAGCCGACTGGCGTTAAAGTTGAGACTGAATTATATTGCAGATCATGATACTGAACGGGCTCAGCACATTTAGCAGGCCAGCAACAGAGGTTGAAGAGAACTACTGAATTTCTCTTCTCTCCCAATATACTTAATAGCAGTTGAACACCTGTTGCACCAGCACTGGGGTTATAATAAGGTCAGGGAACTGCTTAGAGAATTGAGGTGTTCCATCATTGATGATATCACTCAACAGGGCAGATCTGCCTTGTAAAGTAGGAATGCATCCCTGAAATAAAATAAAGATTGGAATGCAGTTCATTTACTTGCTTTTTCCTTTCAGGAATATGGAATGAAGAAAAACCATTTCAAACACATTTACCAAGTAAAAATTCAAACTAAAGTGAGGTAAACACATCTCTGTCGACTGCACTGTGTGTATTTCAGTTCAATGTCCAGTGTAATGCAAATATTTCAGTCAGATAGACACAGCGGCCAATTGATTTCCTAACTACATTTCACTTATCCTAAGACAGAGTTTACTTTAAGGCACTCTTATGTAACAGTTAAAGTCCTGTGACACCCATGACCTCAATGTGCTACTGTTCCTTTAAGCTGCCAATGCTCTAATGATCGGGCTATTGGAGGCCAGCTTCTAAAGAGAGATTTTGTGCATGTCTGGGGAGTGTGATGTTCTGATGTAGTGTCACTATACACAGTGTACTGGTTCCATGCATTTGCAAGTAGCTCGAGGAGGTATGGGATCTGACCAACTTCTTACTAAACAATTAGTCCTTCTTGGCCAAATGCTCGCTGACACTGTCAATGGCATTACCAATCTCTCCTTAAAAAAAAACTTTATCCCTCTGTTCTTTCCAACTGCTGCCCCAAGTCCAACCTCCCCTTCCTCTCCATAAAGTCCTTGAACATGCCGTCACCACCTAGCTCCACGCCCATCTCTCCCATCACTTCTTCTTTCAACTCCTTCAATGCAGTTTCTGCACTGCCCACAGTTCTGAGACTGCCTTTGTCAAAGTCACCAGTGATCTCCTTTGTTACTGTGACTGCAGTGGGTTATTGCTCCTGAACCTCTCTGTGGCATTCGACACAATTTACCATTCTACTCTTTTCCACCATCTCATCTGTGGTCCACCTCCCTGTCACTGCACAAGCCTGGTTCCATTCCTATCTGTCCCAACGAAGCCAGACATGTCATGTAACGGTTTCCTCTCCTACTGCCATATAGTCCCTTCAGGTGTGCCACAAGGCCCCATCCTTAGCTCCCTTTTTTCATCTCCACGCTGTCCCTTGGTGACACCAATCATAGTTATGTATCCTGATGTCACCCAGCCCTGCCTCACTGCCACCACGATTGACTCCTTCATCATCAATGTACTGTCCGACTACTTGGCCAAGATCAAGTCTCGGTTGAACAAGAACCTTCTTCAACTGAACCTCAGCAAGATTAAATTAATCCTCTTCAGCGCCCGTGGAAAAACGCCACACCTGAGCCCCTGACTCCATCCCTGTTCCCTGCCAGCTTACTGAGGTTGATGGTGCACAGCCTCCATGTCCTCTTTGACACTGAGCTGTGCTTCAACCTCACATCCTAGCTACCATCTATTTCCACGTCTGCAACATCGCCCAGCTCCACCCTATCTCACTCCTACTGCCACTAAAACTTTTGTCCACTGTCCCTTCCAGACTCAATTATTCCACTGCTCTCCTCGCCAGCCTCCCAAGTTCCACCCTTCACAACTTGCAACTTATCCAAAACTCTACCATCTGCATCCTATCCGGCACTAAGTTCTGTTCCCCTATTACTTCTGTCCTTGCTAAACTTGGCTCTCCATCCCCCATATGCATTAGTTTCAAAATGCTAGCACTCATTTGGAAGTTCCTCCCTAGCTTTGCCCCATCTCACCTCAGCAACCTCTTTCAGCCCAGTGTTCCAGCACACGGCTTCTGCTCTTCTGTTTCACTTTTGGCCGCTTCATCTTCTTCACCATCAGCCCCACTCATTGGAAAACCCTCCCTAAATTCCTCCATCTTCCTGTGTGTCTCCCTTCCTTCAAAAGCCTCCTTAAAACTTGCCTTTTTGATGCTGTCCACCCTGATCCTTCTCCCACCAGCACTTGGTGCCCAGTTACTTTTGCCTTTGCGAAGTGTTTCGGGAGATGTTATAATACGAATAGCGCTATTAAAGTGCAACTTGTTGTTTGGAACACCTTTGGGACTTAGGTTGCCAACCCTCCAGGATTGGCCTGGAGACTCCAGGAATTAAAGATCAATCTCCAGGACACTGCTGCGAGCAACACCCGGGACAGAAAAAATCACAGGGGCATTAAAATAAATTGTGCTTTTTTTTCCCATTTTCTTTGAACAAGTTTGTGTTTTCGTCCTGAAAAAAAATTAGAGGTGGCAAAAAAGGTTGTTTGACAGTCGAGATTCATCCAATTGGGTGACAGAGTTTGTTCGCTTTCCAATTGGCGGGGAAGGCCATGCGGATGGACGTGTCGGCCGACCAATGGCGGGGTCGGGGTGATTGTATGCGGGAGGTCAAGTTATGAAATCTCCTGGAATATGTCGAACCAGAGTTGGCAACCCTAATGGGATTGCCAAGGTTGAGTACTTTATATTCGCAAACTCTGGCAACAGCAGGAGTACCGTGCACCAGCACGGATGGCACTCTCGCAACGTGCCTTCCACCCAGATTACAGTTTGAGCTCCAGTAACTACTGAGTACAATATATTACCTGTAAGAGCCGTATTTTAAACTGGGAAGTGGAAGAAGTATGACAGTTTTATCACGCAGCTTACTACTGTTGACAGTAGCGTTAAGGCCCAGGGAGCTTGGCTAATTAGCAGGCAATCATATTTCTGCACAAACCGATCAGTTTCTTGGGGAGCCCCAGCTGACTCGGCAGCTTGAAGACTCTGCAGGTCTATTAGTTCTCTGCAGAGGCACTTTGTTTTCAGCCTGTTCATCCCGTCAACTTACCAAATGCATAAAAATAAATTCAACTATTTTGTAGCAGTCTAAGGAAGGTTTCTGTGGAATTCCACAACACATTTTACTGATCCTTGCATCCGTTCTTAATGTTTAGCAATTCAAGAATATTACGGTACAGCCACGCTACAATATGAGCCTGACGCAGGTCTAGCTTGTGAATCTTAATATTGCTAAAAGGCAGAATGCAAGTCGAGGACAACGTTAATTTGTGAATATTGTAATGTATTTGCATTTTATGGATTAAACAATATTTTTCTCAACATTTGTATACAAACAACAAATTAAAAAAATGTTAAGTAATAATTTTCCAGTACAGTGAACACCACACTGCCTAAAACTTAATTTCTTGCCAATTGTTTTACCTCTGCTGCTCTTGACCATTGAAAGCGTTAACTTCTGTTACAGTTCAGGCTTTCTCTCAATATTTCTGTTTTCTGCAAAGGTAAAAATGCAGTTTCTATAAGCATACGGAGCCTCCCATGAACCAAAACTTGAGTCCTTATGTATGCTGTGAGTAGATAGTGTGTGCCATGGGATTAATTAACCCCTCCTTATCTTCTCCAGTGCACTGAAGATCACAGAGCCACACAGCAGGAGGCCATTCAGCCCATCATATTTGTGCCAGCTCTTTGCTAAAGCAGTCCAAAACGAATCCCACTGCCCTGCTTTCTTCCCATAGCCCAGTAGCATCATCTCCTTCAAATGTTTATCTATTCCTCCCTTAAACTATGTTCTGGTGCCTGCCCCAATTGCTCCCTGTGGCAAAGAAACCCACGCGTTAAGAGTCTAAAGAAATTTCTTCCAACTTCTCTCCTCAGTGTCTTAGTGACAATGCTTCACAGCCAATGAAATCATTTTGAAGTGTAGTCACTGTTGTAATGTAGGAAACACAGCAGCCAATTTGTGCACAGCAAGCTCCCACAAACAGCAATGAGGTAATGACCAGGTAATCTGTTTTAGGTGTTCGTTGAGGGATAAATATTGGCCAGGATGTCGGGGAGAACTTCCTTGCTCTTCTTTGAAATAGTGCCACGGGATCTTTTGCATCCGCCTGAGAGGGCAGACGGGCCTCGGTTTAACGTCTCATCCAAAAGACGGCACCTCTGTCAGTGCAGCACTCCCTCAGCACTGCACTGGAGTGTAGCAATAAAACAATGATCGGAAACTATTTTATGTTCTAGGTTTTACAATATGCTGCAGCCTTATTAGATGCTACCACGACCCCCCCCCCCCCCCCCCCTCACCGAAGCAAATTCTTTTCATGTGATGACAAAGCACTTTACTCTATTTCAAGGGCAGAAAATGTAGCCTGAAAAAGTCAGGAGCCAAGGTCCTGCAGGCTATTAAATGAGAACCTTCTTACAAGGTGAGGTGCGTCTGTGAATGAAAATCAAATTGTCTTGACCTTTGTGGATTGATGGACTTTCATCATTTGCTAATAACGGCTGCTTTGTAATTATTTTGAACCAATTAGGAAATAGCCTCCTGCACTATCATATTGTTAGGGACCCGTCCCATGGAAAGGAAATGCACATTCAAAGAAATTGTAAGAGAAGCATTTAATTGTCAGGTGAAAGATCTCCTTTTAAGTGATCCGTGTTGCCTACAGCGTGACCGTCTTTTTAAGTCATACCAATTGAATATTGAAGCGATTTCTCCAGTAAAATGGCTGCAGCAGTGAAGAGCCTTTCAGCGTTTAAAAAGATATTGAAAAACAGGCTGCATTCTTCTCCAAACACTTACCTCTTTAATTTCGACCTTGCTGTACGTGCAGGCTTTACTTGTTGCAGAAACACTGCAAACTGTATTGATAACAAATGATTTGTGCTTGCGAGTTAAAAAAGAAACACGGCATTGTTCTGAAATGGGGAAATCTATATATGTTTTATAGAACAAGAGCTGCCTGATCTCTTTGTGCCAAATCGAATATTTTCACGAAAAGAAAACATAACCATATTGTAGTATGTGTGTACTTTTCATTCTGTGTGCGCTTAAGATGTATTTCTGCCACAGTACTGTGTTTATATAAAAGATCATTTTCAGTTCTGTGTGAAGGGACACACCTAGTTAGCAGTGAAACACTGTAGCCTAGCAGCAGTTCGAGAAAATCTTGCCATCAGATTGGATGGTTTTGATTTTCCATATCCGATGAAATGGTCAGAAACCAAATAAAATTGAATTTTCTGATTTGATATTTTGAATCTAACCTGAGGCATTCTGTCCTGCTGTTTCAGTCTCACAGAATGCAGCCCATTTGTGAACCTTTTGCACATTTGGAGAGGATGCGTTCGTTAAGCTAAGTATCTTTCTTCGGTATTTGTAGAGTTATAATTCTTTTTTAATAAAAGTACTGTGATGCTCTTGTACCCTGTAGGAAAAGTTACAAAAAAAAGGCGCACAAGCTCTTGCACCCTGTAAAAAGAACTTGCATTTATTTACCATCTTATCACGTCTCCCGAATGCTTTGCACACAGTGAATGACATTGTGCAGTTCTTGTAGTTGTGTGGTTAAACGTGGCAGCCAATTTCCCCCCAGAAGGTCCCATAAACAGCATTGAGGTAAATGAGCAGTTAAGCTGCCGGTGGTGTTGGTTGAGATGGGGGAGGTACCAGGAGAATTCCCTGCTCTTCAAGTAGCGCCATAGATCTTTAATGCCTACCCGAACCTCAAGATAGGGCACTGGTTTAACGTCGCATCCAAAGGAACAAAATTGCTGCCCCTATTTCAGCCAGCATGCCAGGTTGGGTCCGGGTGTCCGTTTCCATTTGTATGCATTTATTGGGCCACAATGTGGAGCACAAACCTGGTTTAATACTTTGTTTCACCGCCATTTCTTGCTCATGAGGGTGAAATGGAGCCCAACATTTTATTTTTCCATTTTCACCCTTTCATATCACCGTTAGTGGAACATTGCAAAATCTTTTATATTGTATTTGAAGCAAATATGTTGCTCAGAGGAGAGCTTGCTGAGTTGGAGAAGAGGACATCCTGGAGCTGATTTTCCTCTCCAGGCCTCCACTGGCGCTCGACAGGTGTAGTGTACTGAAGAGCTGCTGCACTTGTGAGGGGAAGGAAGGGGTGCCCTCAATTTTCTTGGTCTATCCCATTGGCATGGTGCAGGCCGCCCCCTGGCAGGGAGTTGTGCATCGATCAGTCTGCAACTGTGCTCCTGGTCGCCACTGGAGAGCAGCAGCCAGAAGGCCCCAAAGAGCCCGACGATCGTGGGGTGGCCTGAACCACTTGGCCTTCTGGTGCCCACAAAACATGGCTGACTCAATCTTCAACAGCAAGACTGGTTTCTGTTCCTGTTGCGATAATGGGCGGCAAGGTTCTTGGGGGCACTGATAGAAACAAGCTCTTTTAGTTATGTGCATGACCCATGGACGCAGCAGTGCTGCCTTGTTTACTTTAAAGTGTTGCCACTGATGTCAGGTTGGTGATAGCAGCACCATGGTAAAATAAATGGGTTTAAACTCCCCCCCCCCGAGGCGTGGCCATTAGAGATCCATATTGTTCCTCAATGTAGATTTTTAAATCCTAACTAAGGTTCTGGCCAGTAGTTAGGAATGACATTCCAAGATATTACCCACTCCAATCAAGTAGTGCTTGTCAAAGGATCATGTCGGTCATGTATGCTAGGCAAAGTAATACAGATTGCAAAAACGCCCAGTCAGGCTGCATGTCCATTGGTAGCCACCTTGCTGAGTCAAGAGAAGGGCCTTTGAGTTTCAATGAAAAAGTTTGGCTCGATCTCAGGTTTATTGAGTTGATGAGGGCTATATGTAGAGGTGTCCTTTCTGACCAATGGACTGTGGTACTCTTTATTTTTTTCCGCTTGGGCCATGGACAAGGCAAGAATGCCTACGGTCGCCTCTCCTGTTGGTGATTCAAACCCCAAGTGCAGGCAATCCAACGCATTAACTGCAAGTTTGAAACGTCTTGCATTTGATTAAGATTTGAAAGCGAGAGGACATGTGAGGAAATGAACAGCACAAAGCACCACTTGTGGATGGGGGGGGGGGGGGGCATCCAGAAATGACCTATTTTCCTGAAATTTGGAACAAATGTTTCCTTTGAGCAATATATATCATGTGAGTGTGAATCAGGAAGAGATATGCTTGCTTGATGTCATGAGCTGCCTTGGTTTGATGTAGTTTGGGATTTTGATCCTTTTCTATAGCAGGGCTGTGATGCTCATTGTTGAGTTTCTGCACTCATTTTTGATCCAGCACTGAAGGCTAGATTGATCTAATGTCAATCCAGTAGTGCATTAAATATAAAAGTGTAGCTCCACTCTCTGAATATAAAGTAAGCAGCTGGATGACCTTAAAGTGGTGATAATGCTACAATATTGCAAGATACTTTACTGTTTAACACAGAAGAGCATGGCAATGTATTTGGTATGATGATGCCATTATGCGCTTGGCTGCATCTGCAAACATAGAAAACATAGAAAAATAGGAGCAGGAGTCGGCCATTCGGCCCTTCGAGCCTGCTCCGCCATTCAATATGATCATGGCTGATCCTCTATCTCAATACCATATTCCCGCTCTCTCCCCATACCCCTTGATGCCTTTTGTGTCTAGAAATCTATCTATCTCCTTCTTTAATATATTCAGTGACTTGGCCTCCACAACCTTCTGTCGTAGAGAATTCCACAGGTTCACCACCCTCTGAGTGAAGAAATTTCTCCTCATCTCAGTCCTAAATGTTCAACCCCGTATCCTGAGACTGTGACCCCTCGTTCTAGACGCCCCCCCCTCCCCAGCCAGGGGAAACATCCTCCCTGCATCCAGTCTGTCTAGCCCTGTCAGAATTTTATACGTTTCAATGAGATCCCCTCTCATTCTTCTAAACTCTAGTGAATACAGGCCTAGTCGACCCAATCTCTCCTCATACGACAGTCCTGCCATCCGAGGAATCAGTCTGGTGAACCTTCGCTGCACTCCCTCTATGGCAAGTATATTCTTTCTTAGGTAAGGAGACCAAAATTGCACACAGTACTCCAGGTGTGGTCCCACCAAGGCCCTGTAGAACTGTAGTAAGACATCCTTGCTCCTGTTCTCAAATCCTCTTGCAATGAAGGCCAACATACCATTTGCCTTCCTAACTGCTTGCTGCACCTGCATGTTTGCTTTCAGTGACTGGTGTACAAGGTCACCCAGGTCCCTCTGTGCATTAACATTTCCCAATCTATCACCATTTAAATAATACTCTACCTTTCTGTTTTTTCTACCGAAGTAGATAACTTCACATTTATCCACGTTATACTGCATCTGCCATGTATTTGCCCACTCACTCAACTTGTCTAAATTGCCTTGAAGCCTCTTTGCATCCTCCTCACAACTCACAATCCCACCTAGTTTCATGTCATCAGCAAATTTGGAAATATTACATTTGGTTCCCTCATCCAAATCATTGATATATATTGTGAATAGCTGGGGCCCAAGCACTGATCCCTGCGGTACCCCACTAGTCACCGCCTGCCACCCCGAAAAAGACCCATTTATTCCTACTCTCTGTTTCCTGTCTGTTAACCAATTTTCAATCCATGCCAGTATATTACCCCCAATCCCATGTGCTTTAATTTTGCACACTAACCTCTGATGTGGGACTTTATCAAAGGCCTTCTGAAAATCCAAATACACCACATCCACTGGTTCTATAAGAACATGAGAACATAAGACGTACGAGCAGGAGTAGGTCATTTGGCCCCTCGAGCCTGTTCCGCCATTCAATAAGATCATGGCTGATCTGATCTTGGCCTCAACTCCACTTCCCTGCCCGCTCCCCATAACCCTTCACTCCCTTACCTTTCAAAAATCTGGCTCTCTCTCAGCAGACTTCATCAACTGACTTTGTTGTCTTGTTCCTTGTCCCAAAGAAAGTGGGAAGTGGGGCGTGGGGAGGAGGGAAGGGGCTTGATTTCTGATCCCTCCTACTATCCGCGGGGTTGGTCAGGAGAGCCGCCAGTCACCCTGCTACTGTATGCCCCTTCCTTGAAACTCGTTTCATGCGGAACTCAAAAGGAAGGGACATTCCAAGTCTCTAAGATGTAAATATTTTCCTGGAGCATCTGAGGAGAAATAATGACTTCTCTGTTGTCCTGCTTATCATGGGTAACTGTTTCAATGGCTTCTCATTAGCATATCAGTCTCCATTTTATCCCAGTGGCTTCAGGATTTTGGCTTTAAGGTGCGTTTTAAACTTTTGTGAACTTGCTTTAATTTAACATCATCACTTTAACATGGATCGCATCTATATTCTTTCTACGGAAATTTTGGTTGAAAATTCCAAAATGCGACAGGAGCCAACAATAATTTGAAGGGTGCAACTACTCTTTGCAACTTCGAGAGTGACAATTATCTGGGCAGAGAGCAGCTCGTTGCTTCGCAGTGTGAGAGCACTGTTGTTGTAACCATTCAAATTTGAAATGACTGATTAATTTGGAGAGAATTTCTACTTTAACATGACTAACAGATCGCCCATGGCATTGCTTGCAGTGAGTCAGAGGTTACATTGTTGCAGTGGGGGCTGGGGCCCTGCTGCATGATGGGTGCATATTTCCACTGGAAAGGATTTGGGAAGAAGTTTTGGAGGAATGTTTTTAGAGGCATTACTGTAAGCGTCTTCAGATTTTACTTCTGGAAATGTTTTCCTGAAACCCGCAGGTAGCTGAAGAAATAAATTGATTCCCTTTACATACCACAGCCTCCTCTCTTCTGTATGTAGCTGAATAGTCTTCAATATTATGTGATCATAGAATCATAGAAAGTTACAGCACGGAAGGAGGCCATTTCGGCCCATCGTGTCCGCGTCGGCCAACAGAGAGCTATCCAGCCTAATCCCACTTCCCAGCTCTTGGTCCGTAGCCCTGCAGGTTAGAGCATCCCAAGTGCACATCCAAGTACTTTTTAAATGTGATGAGGGTTCCTGCCTCTACCACCCTTTCAGGCAGTGAGTTCCAGACCCCCACAACCCTCTGGGTGAAGAAATTTCCCCTCAAATCCCCTCTAAACCTTCCACCAATTACTTTAAATCTGTGCCGCCTGGTTTTTGACCCCTCTGCTAAGAGAAATAGGTCCTTTCTATCCACTTTATCTATGCCCCTCATAATTTTATACACCTCAATAAGGTCTCCCCTCAGCCTCCTCTGTTCCAAGGAAAACAGATCCAGCCTATCCAGTCTTTCCTCATAGCTAAGATTCTCTACTCCCGGCAACATCCTTGTAAATCTCCTCTGTACCCTCTCTAGTGCAATCACATCTTTCTTGTAATGTGGTGACCAGAATTGCACGCAGTACTCTAGCTGAGGCCTAACTAGTGTTTTATACAGTTGAAGCATAACCCCCCGCTCTTGTATTCTATGCCACGGCTAATAAAGGCAAGCATTCCGTATGCCTTCTTAACCACCTTATCTACCTGGCCTGCTACCTTCAGGGATCAGTGATCAGTGATCGCACATGTTGTCATCATGGCTGCAGATAAGGACCAGGATAACATGTTCACCACCACAGGCTTGGTCTCGGTGGTTTCTATAAATCTGTTGTCTGACAAATGGGTTTATACCAAGGATAGGGTTGTAAGGCTGTCATCTAGTCAAAGGATTCATAAACTGTGAAAGTGGCTTGTGACATCTTCCAAATCCCCTGATGAGATCACCGCCTTGAACTCACTCCGTCAGATCTCATTCCATCGGATCCCACTCCATTATGCACTGCTTCATGGCCTCGGATTGAAAAAGTTGCCGATGGATCCTACTTCCTGTTTGGAAAGGTAGGAGGAAGGAATGGTTAGCGTACCGTGTAGCGGCATCATAACACATTAGGGCCGATTTTAACCCCCCATTCCTCCCGGTGGAAACGGTGGGGGTGAGATGGTGATGGCGGTTTTGTGCGGCGTTCCCGTCCCCCCCCACCACTGCTTTTACTTGCCTAAATTCAGGCATGTGAAAGCCGTCTGCCTTGGGAGCGGAGGTCTCATTTAAATAACACCGTTACATCCCGATTATGGTATCGGGATGTGCACGCCATTTTAACCGCGGGCCCATCTATGGCCCGCACGGTCTTCGGTTCAGGTAAATGATTTTTTGGTACATTTTTTTAAAGGTTCCTCTGACTAAATACATGTTGCACCTTTGGACAACATCCTGTCAGGAAGAGCAGGAGTTAAAATCTCCGGGGCCTCACGCTCCGGGGTTCACCCTCAACTTCGATCCCCAATTCCTGGCTTGAGTTAAAATCGGCCCTAAATGTTTTTGAATGTCTTTCTGCTGTCACTACAGATAGCGACCAACGCACTCTCCCTCCCCCCCCCCCCACCCCCCACAGATAGCGACCAACGCACTCTCCCTCCCCCCCCCCCCCCCCACAGATAGCGACCAGCGCACTCTCTCTCTCTCCCTCCCCCCACCCCACCCCCCACCCCCCTACAGACTGAGTGTTCTAGTATTGCCATGGGAAGTTAAAATTGCTTTTGTCTACTTCTAGAATAATGGGAAACTTGTGTCCAGATAGCTTTTAAAAAAAAAAATGAGATCCATTAAAGAACTACGAATTTTGACACTTCCAACAATGGAATTGCAGGTTTTTTTTTAATGCCATATGCATATCCAGACACTGTGGGAAGCATTTCTAGAGAATCTTTTGCGTGTATTTTCCATGGTTAAGTCTATGAAGAGTAATAGAAGACTGTTCAACAGTCAGATGCTTGTTTTCCACGGAATGCTCTGGAAGAGTCTCTGGTGGAAGTATGCAATTATCTCTCGGTATCAGTTTTGCATCGGGATTCTGATCTGAAACTGATCACGAGATCTGACGCTGTCGTGTAAGTGAATTTCTCAATATCCATTGAATGTTTAGTAGTGAACTGCCCAGTGCCAGATATAATGGAACTCCTGATATACTGGACTTGTTATAATGAGCAGAGTTCTTCTAGCTGTCACACAGAGAAATACAGAACCTAACTATTTTTGGCTGTTTATATATAATATATATGGCATAAGGGTTATACTAAAACAAATAAAAAGTATAATCTACAGTTCATGAGCAAAATTAAATGTGAAAAAGATAAAAATATGTTTACTTGTAAATGAGGATTCAAGTTGCTGGGAAATCTTACTGCAGTTGCTCAGTGAGAGCTTGTTTCTGTTTTATCTGTTAAGCCTGTGGTTAGGAAGAACAGCTTCCAAATCCATTCAGTAGTGCTGGTATATTAAGTGGTCTGTGGGAGTCTCGAGGGGCTCATAAAGTGACACATGAGCACTTACTGTACACAGAATGCTTAAAAATCTGGACAAGTGTGTAGATGAATGAATCCTTAGCTGAAGGTAGTGCTGTGACCCTGCTGCCCCTGCTGACTGAATGCACCAATTAAAGGTTGTAGCTTAATGACAATTAACATTCTGGACCTCTGCCTATATGCAAGTTGCATCCTGCTAAACTGAATGGGCTTAAAAGCTCAGCCTTGTAATGTATGTTGAAAAAGCCTTGAGGGAATTGTGAAATATTAGTAAAGCACCGAATTAAAACCAGACATGTAGTGCCATCTGAAGCAGCTTCTTCATCCCAAACTGAAGCAATGCCTGTAAGACGTAGCAGCTGGATAAGGTAAGGAGGATTTTGTACAGGGCGTTGGTGAGACCACACCTGGAGAACTGCGTACAGTTTTGGTCTCCTTATTTAAGGAAGGATATACTTGCATTGGAGGCTGTTCAGAGAAGGTTCACGAGATTGATTCCGGAGATGAAGGGATTGTCTTATGAAGAAAGGTTGAGCAGGTTGGGCCTATACTCATTTGGAGTTTAGAAGAATGAGAGGGGATCTTATTGAAACATATAAGATTCTGAAGGGGCTTGACAGGGTAGATGCAGAGAGGATGTTTCCCTCGTGGGGGAATCTAGAACTAGGGGGCATAGTTTCAGAATAAGGGGGCACCCTTTTAAATCGGAAATAAGGAGGAATTTCTTTTCTCAGAGGGTCTGAATTTTTGGAATTCTCTTCCCCAGAGAGCTGTGGAGGCTGGGTCATTGAATATATTTAAGGTGGAGATAGACAGATTTTTAAATGGTAAGGGAGTCAAGGGTTATGGGGAGCGGGCAGGGAAGTGGAGTTGAGGCCAAGATCAGGTCAGCCATGATCTTATTGAATGGCAGAGCAGGCTCGAGGGGCCAAATAACCTACTCCTGCTCCTATGTCTTATGGTCTTATAAGTGCTACTCTTCAGTCCAGTTGTTTATGAGGAAGCTTTGTCTCACCTGAGGACTGAAGAGGCAGTCACAACAGGATTATTTTCAGGAATTCTCTCTCTCACCTTTTAGCTGTGGTAATCCTTTTCTATTTGAGCACCCACTGCATGGGACTGACAGTTTGGTAACTCTATATGATTACTGTTCCAAAAACAAGGACATTTATTAAAAAAAACCTTTCAGACTTGTAGCCGATTCACACTTTAAACGTGCTGCACGGGATTAGTTTTCAGGTCGGAAGAGGGGAAAGAGCGGTGACTTCCAGATCCCAAGCTCTGCTGCCCCACCCTCACGAGGTTATGTTCTGCCAGTTCTTGCTTGGGCCACTCTGCCAAGGAAGAACGGTTAGGATAGGTCCTGACCTGTAGTGCTCTGACTAACCATAGAGGGGCAGGGACACTGCCTATAGAGCAGTTGGCATCCTAGACGACGCTGCCGGGATGGATTCTGGCATGTTGAAGAAGTAAATCTTGCCAGGGCGGATGTACAGCATCTGTGGAGTAGTTCGTACTTCTTGGCTGAAGAGGTTTTGGAGGATGCAGGGAGACAGCAGAATGCAGCAAACAGTTTCGAAATGCCAGTATAGACACTTTCCTAAATACAATATCACACTGCATTAAAGGAATAACTTTTTCAATTTCTAACCCTCCTGATCTCAACAATCGAGTGTGGTGGGCTTTTGCTTTTGGCAGTAAGTGGTGCAATTTTACTGGTTGGTTGAAATGATCAGTCTGCAGGTGTAGAGATTGAGTAATTTTTTTTATTATCAGTGCATACATTGCAAAAAATGTTTTAAAATTTAGTGCGTCTGTTTTCACTTATTTTTGTCAGTGTCTGCAGACTGCAAAAATCTCAGTGACATGAACCAGTGGAGAGAAAAAAAGGCAGCATTGAGTTATCACCTGCAGAATGCCTCTCGCAGTGTTACACAAGGTTACTGACACTGAGTGACAAAGTAAATGAGTGCAGATGGTGTACAATTGCTACTGTTGGTCTTCACAGATAGCGACTGCAGCAGTTTCTGGTAAAACTGCCTTTTGTGTTATCTTTCCAAGTTTAGATTTACCCTCTGTAGTTGAAGCATTTTGCTTCTAGCAGAGAATGCCACACAGCTGGGGAAAAAAAACCAGGATTATCAATCGTATTGAATAGCTCTGTTTTGAAATGACCCTTTCACTTGCTGTAGAGAGGTTTTGGTAGCCTTGCCTCCAACAGCATTCCTCGCGGACTGTTGATGGAGAATAGGAAAAGAAGAAGGGAAACACCGAATCCCAGCTCAGTCAGTATCCTACAACCAGACTAGCTGTGAGTGGAGGCCCAGGAACAAATGGGGACCTATATTTTCGGGTACAGGGGTCTGAGGCCCACTCCATACATGATGCAATGAGTACGGGAAAATGTGGGCAGGAAGTACCTACTGCTCTTTAAGGTACCAAATATTAAGCTAATTAGGGGACCTCCCATAATGCTGCTGGAGTGCCTGAGCAGCAATCCAGTCACTGAGGACCTGTTTTCCATGGGCCTACTCAAAAATATTTACATTGTAATCTTGGGTGGATCTGTCCTTGTAGTAGGGTCACGCCTACTTAAGTGCCTAATTTTGTTGAGTCCTTCTATGGCCAGCTCTTCAATAGGGAATTTTTGCCCCATATCTGTAAAAAAAAATTTAAAAAATGATGGAACTGTAAGGACAGCAGCCCTTCCCTTTCTACTGATTACTGATATTCTGGTCGCCAACCCACATGGCATTCCCAACACGTCACGCACTATGTACTAGATGCTCCACAAACCTAATTAAATGAACTGACTTTGCATTATCGTATGAGGTCAGTTGATGTGAGCAAAGGCACATGCAGCACCTCAGAAGATGCGGTCCCAGCGGTTTCAGGACCACGGGTGAAGGGGAGGTGAGCTGCAATTGAACCCTAGGCTATGTTTGAGCAACAGCAACAACTTGCATTTATATAGCGCCTTTCATGTAGTAAAATGTCCCAAGGCGTCTCACAGGAGCGTTAGAAAACAGAATTTGACACTGAGCCACATAAGAGAGGTTAGGGCAGACTTGATCAAAGAGGTAGGTTTTAACGAGCGTCTTAAAGGAGGAAAGAGAGGCGGAGAGGTTTAGAGAGGGAATTCCAGAGCTTAGGACCTAGGCAACTGAAGGCACGGCCGCCAGTGGTGTAGCGATTGAAATCGGGGATGCTCAAGAGGCCAGAATTAGAGGAACGCAGATATCTCGGAGGGTTGTGGGGCTGGAGGAGATTACAGAGATAGGGAGGGGCGAAGCCAGGGAGGGATTTGAAAAGAAGGATTGTTTAACCGGGAGCCAATGTAGGTCAGCGAGCACAGGGGTGATGGGTGAATGGAACTTGGTGCGATTTAGGACACTGGCAGCAGAGTTTTGAAGACCTCAAATTTATGGAGGGTACAACGTGGGAGGCTGGCCGTGAAATAGTCAAGTCTAGAGTTTACAAAGGCATGGATGAGGGTTTCAGCAGCAGATGAGCTGAGGCAGGGGCCGAGTCGGGCGATGTTCCGGAGGTGGAAGTAAGCGGTCTTAGTTATGGCACGCATATATGGTCGGAGCTCATCTCGGGGTCAAGTATGACACCAAGGTTGCGAACAGTGTGGTTCAGCCTTAGACAGATGTTAGGGAGAGGGATGGAGTCAATGGCTAGGGAAGGGAGTTTGTGGCAGGGACTGAAGGCAATGTCTTCGGTCTTCCCGATATTTAGTTGGAGGAAATTTCTGCTCATCCAGTGCTGGATGTCGGACAAGTGGTGTGACAATTTAGAGACAGTGGAGAGGTCGAGAGAGGTGGTGGTGAGGTAGAGCTGGGTGTTGTCAGCGTACATGTGGAAACTGACGCTGTGTTTTCAGATGATTTCACTGAGGGGCAACATGTAGATGAGAAATAGGAGGGGCCAAGGATAGATCCTTGGGGGACACCAGAGGTAACGATGCGGGAGTGGGAAGAGAAGCCGTTGCAGGTGATTCTCTGGCTACGATTAGATAGATAAGAATGGAAACAGGCGAGTGCAGTTCCACCCAGCTGGACAACGGTAGAGAGGCATTGGAGGAGGATGGAGTGGTCAACCGTGTCAAAGGTTGCAGACAGGTTGAGAAGGACAAGGAGGGATAGTTTGCCTTTGTCACAGTCACATAAGATGTCATTTGTGACTTTGATAAGAGCAGTTTCGGTACTGGCAGTGTAAGGGGCGGAAACCTGATTGGAGGGATTCAAATATGGAGTTCCAGGAAAGATGGACACGGATTTGGAAGGCGACAACACATTCAAGGACCTTTTTTTTTATTCGTTTATGGGATCAGGGCGTCGCTGGCAATGCCAGCCTTTATTGCCCATCCCTAGTTGCCCTTGAGAAGGTGGTGGTGAGCCGCCTTCTTGAACCACTGCAGTCCGTGTGGTGATGGTACTCCCACAGTGCTGTTAGGGAGGGAGTTACAGGATTTTGACCCAGCGACGATGAAGGATCGGTGATATACTTCTGAGTCAGGATGGTGTGTGACTTGGAGGGGAACTTGGAGGTGGTGGTGTTCCCATGCGCCTGCTGCCCTTGTCCTTCTAGGTGGAAGAGGTCGCGGGTTTGGGAGGTGCTGCCGAAGAAGCCTTGGTGAGTTGCTGTAGTGCATCTTGTAGATGGTACACACTGCAGCCACGGTACGCCAGTAGTGGAGGGAGTGAATGTTTAAGGTGGTGGATGGGGTGCCAATCAAGCGGGCTGCTTTGTCCTGGATGGTGTCGAGCTTCTTGAGTGTTGTTGGAGCTGCACTCATCCAGGATTGAGAGGAAAGGGAGGTTGGAGATGGTAGTTTGCAAAGACAGGGGGGTGATGACGGCAGTTTTGAAGGAGAGGGGGAGAGTACCCAAGGAGAGAGAACCGTTAACAATATCAGCTAACATGGGAGCCAGGAAGGGAAGTTGGGTGGTCAGCAGTTTTGTGGGAATAGGGTCGAGGGAGCAAGAAGTGGGTCTTATGGACAAGATGAGCTCGGAGAAGGCATGAGGGGAGGTAGGAGAGAAACTAGAGAAAGATGTGAGTTCAGGGCTAGGGCAGGGGGGACCCTTAGAGGAAATTTTGTCCGGTGGGCGAGGGGAAGGAAGGGAAGTGGCAGAGGCAGCTGATCGGATGGTCTCAATCTTAGTGACAAAGAAGTACATGAGGCTCCTCGCACTTGTTGTTGGAGGTGAGGGTGGAGGAGGTAGGGGAGAGGGGTTTAAGAAGACAGTTTCTAGTGGAGAAGAGAAGCCTGGGATTATATTTTCATTCCAGGATGATCCTGGAACAGTGAGCAGTTTTGGCCGAGGAGAGCAGGACCCGATAGTGCTTTATGTGGTCCAGCCAGATCTGGCGGTGAATGGCTAAACCAGTTGTTCGCCAATGGCCTGGCAGTGTAAGGGGAATGAATTCACAGGTACATTTAACGGTAAAATACTCGTTGGGGCTTGGTAACTCCTTCAAGTCAGTTCCTCCAATGATGTCACTCGTATTCCATCTTCAAACAACCCAAATGAAATATTTTAAAAGAAGGATGTTAATTCCTTGTAAGTTTTTTTTTAATGAGGTAGCGATGGTGACAATTTTTAAGATGATCATGAAGACGTTTCTTTCACGATGTTGATATCAGTGGTAAATTAAAGGTTTCGATCGTTCCGAAGTTTTAAAGGGAAGTGTGTTTTACCTTCATTGGGATACAATCCTTAATATTCTAAAGAAAGGTATCAGCACCGTTATCTGTACCCCTGGATTTCCTCTGGTTATTGTGATTAATGCTGTAAAATTGCTGGGAGCGGACAGTGTAGAACTCCCCTGTTGTCGCATGATGAAGTTCTGCTCTGTCTGGTGTGACCAGTGGTTTTAACAGGACGAGCAGATGTAGCTGCTCTATAAATATGACATGCGTTGAACTCCGCCTTGTCTTCATCAGTGTGGAGTAACTCAGGCTAAACCTGAAAGTATCTGCAGCCCTTTCACCTGCCCAATTTAATTTTGTGCAATATCTGTCGTTGTTACAATGGTTGTTATACGACCGAGAATGGAAAGTGCAGCTCGGGAAGGGGAATTTCATGATACCGCATCGGAGGGGGATTTCTATACAAAACGCTCATTCCCAGCTGTAGCATTGAGTGGCACTGTCAGAGTATGCCCACTTAGAAAATACAAAATTACATAATATTACTCATAAAACATACTTCCCCTTTAAGTCATTTGGTTCTGACCACAGCCGTATCCGTCTGGTGTGAGATTAAATTTATTGTGATGTGCTCCTGTAATAGTGAATCAGATACTGCTGAAGCTGAATGCTCCTTCTGAAAAGAAATCCTGGTTTGCTTTCACTGTACAACCAAAATACTTTTCACCCTCTGTGCTCGTGTGCCGCACAAGAATTTGTTTGTTTTATTTTTATATATTGGCTGACCTGACAACAGGATTCAGCTGGAAACGACTGAAGCTGAGAAGTTTCACAAAATTCAAATTCGCCCTGTTTCAATGCGGGAGAGGGAGGGGAGGCTGAGTGTGGCCTGAGCCATTATACAGTAATGCAGCTAATGGCTGTTTCAGTACATCCTTTTTTTTTTCACTTGTTCCTGTGATGTGGGCGTCGCTGGCAAGGCCAGCATCTATTGCCCATCCTAATTGGCCTTAAGAAGGTGGTGGTGAGCCGCCACCTTGAACCGTGAGGTGAAGGTTTTCCTAGCGGTTTGATGCAACTGAGTGTATCATGGAGCCATTTCAGAGGGCAGTTAAGAGTCAACCACATTGTTGTGGGTCTGGCGTCACATATAGGCAGATTTCCTTCCCTAAAGGACATTAGTGAACCAGATGTTTTTTTTTACGACATTCTGGTAGTTTCCATTACTGATACTAGCTTTTTATTCCAGATTTATTCCATTAACTGAATTTAAATGTGAGCATCCCTGATTATAATCGCTCAACCATTGGTGGCCGTGCCTTCTGTTGCCTAGGCCCTAAGCTCTGGAATTCCCTCCCTAAACCTCTCCGCCTCGCTACCTCTCTCTCCTCCTATAAGACGCTCCTTAAAATCTACCTCTTTGACCAAGCTTTTGGTCACCTGCCCTAATTTCTCCTTATGTGGCTTGATGTCACTTTTTTTTGTCTTATAATACACCTGTGAAGCGCCTTGGGACGTTTTACTATGTTAAAGGCGCTATATAAATACAAGTTGTTGTTGTTGTAAATTCCACAGTTGCCATGGTGGGATTTGAACTAATGTCTCCGGATCATTAGTCCGGGCCTCTGGATTACTAGTCTAGTACGATAACCACTATGCTACCGTTCCCAATCCTGCCGTATCTGTGACGCACCTGCTTGTTTTATTGAAACCACTGGGATCACCAGATAGGTAGCGAAACAAAATATCACACTGGCACTGCAGTCCGGTGTCTTCATGTATGCGAGCACCACTGGTTTTAACGAGATAAATCAATGCCAACAGGAACCCCTTTGTCTTTAGTTCATACTAAAGGCATCCTGTTTTTTTTTTTATTATTCGTTCCTGGGATGTGGGCGTCACTGGCAAGGCCAGCATTTATTGACCATTCCTAGTTGCCCTTGAGAAGGTGGTGGTGAGCCGCCTCCTTGAACCGCTGCAGTCCGTGTGGTGAAGGTACTACCACAGTGCTGTTAGGGAGGGAGGTCCAGGATTTTGACCCAGTGATGATGAAGGAACGGTGATATACTTCCAAGTCAGGATGGTGTGTGACTTGGAGGGGAACTTGGAGGTGGTGGTGTTCCCATGCGCCTGCTGCCCTTGTCCTTCTAGGTGGTAGAGGTCGCGGGTTTGGGAGGTGCTGCCGAAGAAGCCTTGGCGAGTTGCTGCAGTGCATCTTGTAGATGGTGCACACTGCAGCCACGGTGCGCTGTGGAGGGAGTGAATGTTCAAGGTGGTGGATGGGGTGCCAATCTAGCGGGCTGCTTTGTCCTGGATGGTGTTGAGCTTCTTGAGTGTTATTGGAGCTGCACTCATCCAGGCAAGTGGAGAGTATTCCATCACTTATGCCTTGTAGATGGTGGAAAGGCTTTGGGGAGTCATGAGGTGAGACAGTCATGAGTCATGTGGCTGGTCCAGTTATTTTTCTGGTCAATGGTGACCCCAGGATGTTGATGGTGGGGGATTCGGCAATGGTAATGTCGTTGAATGTCAGGGTGTGGTGGTTAGACTCTCGCTTGTTGGAGATAGTTATTGCCTGGCACTTGTGTGGCGCGAATATTACTTGCCACTTATCAGCCCAGGCCTGAATGTCATCCAGGTCTTGTTGCATGCGGGCATGGACTGCTTCATTAGCTGAGGAGTTGCGAATGGAACTGAACACTGTGCAATCATCAGCGAACATCCCCACTTCTGACCTTATGATGGAGGGAAGGTCATTGATGAAGCAGCTGAAGATGGTTGGGCCTAGGACACTACTCTGATGAGCTCCTGCAGCGATGTCTTGGGGCTGAGATGATTGACCTTCAACAACCACAACCATCTTCTTTGGTGCTAGGTATAACTCCAGCCAGTGGCGAGTTTGCCCCCTGATTCCCCTTGACTTCAGTTTAACTGGGACTCCTTGATGCCACACTCGGTCAAATGCTGCCTTGATGTCAAGGAACTGTACCATAATCTGCAGGATGGGTTATTATATGATGCTGTTTATAGGCTTTAGAAACCTGCAGAAGGACCATTGGTTGCAAAGCTCACAACTTGCATCTTTATCCAGAACTCCCTCCAGTATAGCGATATTGCAGTACCTAGTTCCAGAGTCAGGACGAAAGATTCTCCGGCTCGACTTTTCATCCATTCATAGTCATTTTACCCTATTGGATTCTGAAAGCCTTTAATCTGGATCTCGGCCTTTGGTCTGTCACGGACTGAGTGTCTAATTTTAATCCCCCCCCCCCCCCCCTCGGATTAATGAATCTAGTTCAGGATAACCTACTGACTCCTCTTTGTGATTCTTACCATGCCAGCTTGGCTCAGTTGCTAGTTGTGGTTTCAAAGCTCCACTCCAGAGACTTGAGCACACAATCAGCGCTGACACTTCAGTGTGGCACTGGGCGAGTGTTGCACTGTCAGAGTAGCCGTCTTTTGGATGACACGTTAAACCGAGGCCCCATTTACCTGCTCAGGTGGACATAAAAGATTCTAGGACACTCGTCAAAATGGAGTAGGCTATTCTCCTCGTCAACATTCCTCCCCCCCCCCCCCCCCCACACACACCCCCAACCCCAACCACCAAAAACAAATGATCTGGTCATTTTTCTCATTTGCTGTTTGTGGGATACACAAATTAGCTGCCACATTTATTTATGTAACAACACTGACTGACTTATTTCAAAGGAGATCCATTGCTTGCAAAGCACCTTGGAATGTCCTGAAGATGTGATAAGGCACTATATAAATGCAATGTTTTTTCTTTAATATTAAGACTTTTAGGGGTGGAAATTCCTTGCACCCAAACACTAGCAGTTCTCCAGCAAAGCCAATAGGCGGGTGGAACTGTTCCTTTGCTGTATTTCTGTTGGGAAATCCAGTCCTAGATGCCGTAACTCTGACAAGCAGACTTTGTGTTACTGTGAGGTGCATTTACATTCTATCCATTGATATGGCTACAGTCAGCAATTTAACACATTGTTCTGATAGAGATTTAGATATTTGACCTCATTTGACATACAGTCAAGCTGTAAAGAAATGCAGCAATCCTCTGTTCCATTCTTTCAGAAATCCTAATTTGAGCATAGATTGCCAACATAGGCTTCATCTGAAGGTAGTTTCATTAAAAGCAAGCACAAAATGTAGTAATAGACATTTCATTCGGTGTGTTCCAACATTAAATATCCCGTCTGTTTGGCCCATTTAGAATAGGGTTGACATTAGCTCTGATATTAATATCAAACCTACTTGGCATGGCAAGTTTCCAACAGTATTTCCATTCACTGCAATGCAAAATGTCATTGCCAATCTCAATTCTATAGGTCAAATCCTTCCAAGGCAAGACCATTGAGATTTGGGGGAAAAAATTACCTTGATTGAAAATGAGTAGAGCTGAGAGTATTTTTTCCCAATGAGAATTTTTGTTTTGTATAACAGTGAGCATCACTAGAAATAAGTGGAACTTTACAGGTCTTGATTCACATTAACAGACCATAATTTAAATCTGCAGTTATTTCCTGTCGGATTTACCATTCCACAATCATTGGTTCATTGGATCCAAGTTTGAAGAAGATCTTTCTGGCTGCAAATCAAATTCTCCCCCACCCCCAAATTGTCCACTTTTCTCTCCTCATTGCCTAAAGGTGCTGACTCATTCTGGGATGTGGTTCCTCAGATGCAGGCAACCTTCCAGTATCTCACCAAAGTGACCATTCTTCTTTTGGGCTTAAACGGTGAGTGTTCATGGGCTATTCAACTATGTGTGGTATCGCAGATGAGACCTGCCTGTCCTCACTCAATATGCACCAGCAGAGGTCACAGAATAGTCATCAGTATGTTTCTCTATCCTCCCACCTTGCTAGCCCAAGTGTGCCGAAGCCTATTGTACCACCCCAAATGCTGCGTTGGTTAAGATCAACAAACTCACTTTTAGTTAAAGAACACTGGCTAACCAAAACTAGTACTGGCTATTTTGTTGTTAATTATGAGACACTGAAATGCAGCAGTGGATGATCAACATCCTGTTCCCTCCCCCTTTTCCCAGCTTTATCCTTGCCTTAAATCTATTTCATTTCCTGCTATTTCCAGTTCTGACGAAAGGTCTTCGACCTGAAACGTTAACTCTGTTTCTCTCTCCACGGATGCTGCCTGGCCTGCTGAGTTTTTCCAGCGTTTTCTGTTGTTATTCCTGTTCATGCTGTTCTTTGCTGCACTATCCTTTGCTTCCCACTAGGTGTCGCAAGCACATTAAAACTGATCTACAATAAGGTGCAGCTAATTATTGACATCCAGTGGTGAATTTGTACATGAATTTTTAAAACTTATTCTTTGGCAGAGTAAAAATGAGAAGATCTGTGAAGATAAAAGCTAACCCCAAATCAATCTGTTTCTCTGGAAAATAAGGATTTAAAAAAAAAGGTCTCCTCATGGATCAGCATGCGTCTATACAGAGCTTTCGATAACTCAGTCTACAGAATAGTTCTTGTATTTTGCCCCTTTTCATTCCATCTGGATTTTTTTTTAAAGATTTCAACTAAAGATTTATAGGAATGTCGCAGAAGGAAGTGAACAGACATATTCTTGAATAGGAACAAGAGAAAACAGTCATGGCCGGCCCACTTGCTGGTGCCGAGTATCTTCATTAAATAACTGCAACTAAATCTCATTGTATTCAAGGATGATTGTTTGTTTGTGCTAGTTTCAGACTAGTTTCACAAAGGACAGTGGGGACAGATAGTGACTACTATGGTGTACTACCATTTATTATCACTAGATGCCATTAGCATATTTTATATTTTCTGCAGTATTTCCTGAGTGTGCTAGTGATATTTAGCAGCCCAAAATGGGCAATCGAAACAGCTGTAAGCTGTCTGGCTGTGGCTATGTCTGTTAATGTGACCACAAAATGCACAACATTTCTTTAACAAAAAAGTGGGAGAATACCATTTTTTTTCATAATTAATGATCTGCCAATGAAATTGCAAATATGCAACTTTGAACATGTGATTTCTGAGTGATTGTTGGTTGGTTATTAACTGTGTAGAAAAACATTGAGCGAGAAATGTTGGGTTCACAATTGCATTTAATTTAACATAGTGACTAAGTGGGTCCTTCCCTGACTCTCCTCCAATTTAGGATAGAAACATAGAAACATAGAAACATAGAATCTAGGAGCAGGAGTAGGCCATTCGGCCCGTCGAGCCTGCTCCGCCATTCAATACGATCATGGCTGATCATCCAAATCCAGTACCCTGTCCCTGCTTTAATCCCCACAGTACACATATCCCACCCTACCCCCGTAACCCCACGTATTTAATTCCCCCTAACATATCCCATCCTATCCCCATAACCCCACATATTTAATCCCCCCTAACACTAAGGGTCAATTTATCATAGCCAAATCAACCTAACCCACACATTTTTGGACTGTGGGAGGAAACCGGAGCACCCGGAGGAAACCCATGCAGACACGGGGAGAATGTGCAAACTCCACACAGTCACCCGAGGTCAGATTCGAACCCGGGTCTCTGGCGCTGTGAGGATAGTTCTGATAGTTGTTGTGGCGGGAGGTGAGGGAAACATTTATTGAACAAGAAGTTGGTGGGAAAGCAGCCACTTTACCTATTTTCTGATTGGTGAATAGAGGTACTCTTTAAGAAATGATAACTAAAGTCGGATGAGATGTTAAACCACGTCCCCATCTGCCTTCTCAGGTGGACGTAAAGGATCCCATGGCACTATTCGAAGAAGAGCAGGGGAATTTTCCTTGGTGTTTTGCCCATTATTTATCTCTTAGCCAACATGACTAAAAACAGATTATCTGGTCATTACCTCATGGCTGTTTGTGGGATCTTGCTGTGTGCACTTTTGGCTTTGCATTTTCTACACTTCAACAGGGACTACACTTCAAAAGTACATCATTGGCTGTAAAGTGCTTTGGGACGTCCTGAGGTCGTGAAAGGCGCTATATAAATGCACATTCATTCTTTCTTTATATTGACATATGGAAAAGTGCTTAACTTTGCAAGTTACTGTTGTGCAGAAATCAGCAGTTTAGAATTCATGCTAGCGCATCTCATTTGTGAGAGACTATTACTGGTGTTTTTTGTTTCTTTTTAACCTGAGGAATTCCCTTTCAGAAAATATCTCTTCCTTTTTACAGAAGCTTTCTAAGTTTAGTTCAGTTCTTTCCCACAGAAATTGCAAAAATGTCACAAAAGCTCAGTTACTTTCCTTTTTGAAATTTGTGTTGGTTAATCAGCATTGCAATTACAAGAGATTTGTGGTTTAAACATTACAATAGAAGGACTTGATAATATTGGAAACCGCGCTGCTCGCCTCTGATTTGGATCTGTGACAAACTCTCAATATGGTGACACCATTAATCAGTGGAAAAACTATAACGTGAAAGAGTGTCGGACCAAAAGCAACTTCATTGTTTGGAGTACAGTTTGGTTCTAATATTTTGTAACAATTACTAATATACTCAAGTTTCATAGTATTGCAAAGGATATTTTAAATACTTATAAGTACTGGATATTAGACTACTTGTACAGTCCACTCCTGATAATTCAAAGTAATTTTTGCACAAAAAGTGAATTATCCAGTAATTCGAAGTAAGTAACTGGAATAAAACAGCACTGGAGGTCTTTTGTTAAGCACAGTTTGAATTATCCAGTAATTCAAATTATTTCATAAATCAAATTTAAGTGACTTTGAATGATCAGGAGTAGACTGTACATACAAACCGTATTAGAACCACGGAACTGCCTGAAGGCCTTTGAATCCAAGTTGTAGTTGTATGTTGAGCAACTGCAGCAGACTGGACTTCCCCCAGACCAACAAGACCCCATGTTTAATTCACAAACTATGCAGTGTTTGTTGATCTCATCTGGGACAGGAGGGACATTGCTCAGTAGTCCTGCGTTAAGCAGAGAAAAGTAAACCGGGAGTCCCACTCCTGATTGTTAGCCAGCAACTGCTATTGGATATAATGGGCTGGATTTTCATTGACCCGTGGAGGCGGGTTTGGAGGCGTGTGGGGGGTTAAAATTGCGAAAACTGGCGGGCGGGCACAAGTCCGCCTCCATCCCGCCTCCACGCAATTTTCATTAAATCGTGTCTGCTGGTCCCGACTCCGCCCCACCTCTAAGAGGCGGGATAGGCTGTTAAGGCCCTTAACAAGCACTAAATTGCCTCTATAATACCATTTTGAAAGGCCTTTGTGATTTTAACCCTTTTTCTACGTGAAGCACGCCACTTCTGAACCACAAAGGTGAGGGCTGGGCGGAGAGGAGAGGAGAGATATCTGGGAGTGGTGGTGTAAAAATATCTGGGAGTAGACTTAGGACTGCTGCTGCTCATTTTGCAGGTCCTCTCACAGCAAAGGCCAGGCAGTCTCTGAAGACCTTCAATGCAGCAGCAATGATGACATCATCAGAGGCGACTTTCAGACTGAAAACACTAATTGGTTCATGGGTTCCCACATGCTGGAACTCAATTGCCCAATTAGATGAAAATTGCATCAATCTCCCACATCCAATTGCAGTCGGGTGGATAACACGAAAAGTGGATGACACGACCCCAACCCGCCCCAGTATCAAAATCCAGCCCTATGTGTATGGACCGGAGAGGACAACGTCAGGACCAGCCCCACAGTTAAATGGTCTACTGACGGTGAATTCCTAGGCTCACACCTGGGAAATAGCTACTTGGGCACAATACCGTAGTATGGGAAGCACACTGACACGAGGTATGTCTTCAGGTGAAGAGGGGATAAAATTGGATGGGGAGAGGGGAGAGAGGGGAAATGGCTTTATTGAACTTTCTTCTGCAGAAGGTGCAAGGTAGCTTCTGAAGAATGACCAATATCACCAGCACCAAAGGTGAAGTTGAATGTGCATTCACACAGCCCCACCATCACACAGCCGTGCAAGTGGCCAGTATAACTTGGCACTACCGACATATGCTGGTGCACAAGTAGAGCTGGTACTGTACTAGCGAGGCTAATATTGGGAGGGCACAATAGTTAACGAACCTCCTTACTATGTGACTTCTGAAACTTATATGTACCACCATTACTTTGACAAAGATTTTTCTGAGTGTTGCCCATTGTTCCAGCTTTCTCTTTCGAGGGCAGTTTCTCATAAGCTGGACTGTATCTGGGATCTGGAGTTCAAAACTCGTGGTACCACGTTAAACATCTCTGGCCCCTTCAAATTCCCTTTATCATATCATATGATCGTTGTAAACTCGATAGACTCAATAGCAATACAACCTTCTAACCCGCAAGCACTTAATGCAATTCTAAGTTAATTAATAATGTAAATGTTTGGAATACATTGTAATGGGTTAACCTTTTCAGTGCAAACATTCTGTTACATACCATCAGACCAATAAGAAGGTATCAAGTAACCAGGATAGTATCTGTAGCGAGCAAGAGAAAATGTACATTGAGTGCAGCAAGACAAGCTGGCGGCACTGTGAGTGAAAAGAACTTTGTGCTTTACAGGGAACCTATACGTGGCACAATGCAAACTATTAACGGCATCATTTCTAGGTATATACAGTAGCTGAATTTTATTCATCGCATCTCTGTGGCCTCTTGGGGAAGTCCAGGAAGTGAAACTGGAAACCACCAGCATTTGCAGCCATTACTGCATGAACCAAGCACAGAAACTTGAGAACTGGATTTGCTTTATTGGGAATAGGCAGTACAAAAAATTGTTGCTTTAGGCCGAATGATAGATAAACTTGTATATACGGTATTTATAAAGTTGGAAAGAAACTCTTTTGTATAATAAAGAGTAAATCTGTTTGTGATATCAATTATGATTCAAATTAGCTCATTTTAATAAATTTAATAGATTATATTGAAATATGTTCTCTAATACAGAGAACTGTACAACTGATTTATCATGGAGAACAAGAGTGTGCAAAAAGGCTTTCAGTAGTTGCATATTCTAAACTATGGGAGCAAAGCTCAAGTGGTTTATATGGCGTTACATTCTTGGGGCCCAATTTTAACTGGGGGCGAGGGCTGAGCGTAGGTCCGGGGACGAGTGTCAGGATCAACACGACTCGCCATTCTGAGGCCCGGGCCATTTTAACTTCTGGGCCTTAAACAAGTTAGGGCCTGACTCCCGCCCATCAGTCACTTGGAGCGTGGCGGGCGGAAACAGCAGGAGGCTGACATCGGGGACCCGCAAGAACTGTCCCAGATAAAGATAAATTGGGGAGGGGGTGTTTTAAGGGCCACAGGTAACTTTTTTTTCACTCACCATCTCGGCCCTTTTATGGACCTCTTTGCCAGAGGATGAGCCTTTTGGTGCGAATCATCGTAAGCTGCATTGACTTCTCTGGAGAGGCTGGTACCAACATAGCTAAAAACGAGTTAAAATGGCAAAGGAGTCTGATTGACATCATCAGACCCTGACTCTTGAATCTCAATGAGGCCCTGCCTGCCTGGGGCCTGCTGAGTACAATGCTGCCGTGATTTTAACCCCCCCATACTAATGTTTTTCATGTTTAATTTTCCCCACGTTGCTTCATGCGTTATAGATTTGGCTCCTCACCTGTCCATGCTTCTGTTCCCAGTTGCGGCCTTTTAGTTTTCATTGAGAATATTGGAACCATACGGGCAGGAAAGGGTTAACATCTCATGATGCTGGTCAGAATAAAGAGAACACCATCTGTGTCATCATTCCATTAACAAAACAAACTATCAGAAGCCCAGTGACCTTTAAATCCACATTAACATTGGTCAATGGGATTTTAAGCTGAGCATATAGCTGAGTGTTTGTTCACGTATCTCGGCCTCTCTGTGCTTTTCCTGCATATTATGTAATTGCTTTGTTTTCCTGATATATTTCCTTTAAGGGAATAAGGAATGACGTTTTATCTCTCCAAATAAGTCTAGTCTGCAGACCTCTTTGCCTTCTGGTGCAAATCATCATAAGCTGCATTTTTACGTCCGTTTGTTCCCATGTAGGAAATTTCCGCACCCATAAATGGGTTGGCTTTGCTAGAATTCCTGCAGCTTGCTAATCGTGACCAGGGGACACATAATCACGTCACTGGGCAATGCATTGGAAGGTCATTCCCCCCCCCCAAATGTCGGACAAAGCAAACAATCAGTCTCTAGTCTTTATTGAAAGTGATAGGAAGCCTCTTCCTGTGGTAAAAAGAGAATGGAGCACTGACTACTTACAGGGTCACCAGAATGGAGATGGGTGTTCTAGCGGTCACCCAGGATATAGAAGGAAGAGATCAATTAAAACGCTGAATCAATAGAGCCATGTCAGCTGGTATCAAGTACACCATAACCTTTGCAGTTGGACTAAAATCTTTTGTTGACTGACAATCCAGTGAAGCTGGTGGTGCTGAGTGCCTGAGTAAGTAGGTTATCACCCCTTGTGTTAAGCAGCGAACCGATAGACGCAGTGACATCATTTCCCATAGCCTGAATGCTCACCTTACAAGGTCCTGCTTGATGGGTAATTATAACCATCCATCAGCAGAATCATTGGTGCTAAACACAGGCAGTAACATCAGGATAATGGAACTACTGTCCACTGGTCCAGCGAAAATATTCCCGCTCCACCCTCGGGCCGGAATGGAATTTATTTTTGGTTTTTAGAAGGGTGACACTCCTCTTAAAGTTCTTTCCTTCCCTTTTCCAAATTGGGTCCCTGCACCCACCAGCCAAGAAGCTGGGTGGCTGAGCTGCCCTCCGATCTCTGCCACTGCTGCTCAAGCTGAAAGATAGCAGTTGCCCCCAGTTGATTTGGGAAGTATCTCCCTCTGATGTTTCCTACCTTCCAGGTGGAGTTGCCAGCTTACCAATTCAGACTCGGATCCTCTCACTTTATGGCATGTTAGTGCTTCACCCTGCTTTGTTATGATTTACTTTTTGGCTAAATATCCCACCCTCACAAACAGGGCAGTGTTGTGTGCTTGCATCGTGTTCAATTGGGTAAAATCAGTTCACCAAAGTTAAATGTCTTGGCTACGATAAATCAGAACTTTAATACAGTTTTATTAGTGTCCCTAAATGTTCTAATTTCTAACTTGAGTTAAGTTATGTTCCTCGGTGCGCACAGACAAAATATTCAAATTCTCCATTTAAAGCTGCAGCTTCAACTCTTTCTTTTTCCCTCCAGAATAATTTTCTGCAAACTTCAATTACTCTCTTCCCTTCTATTACAATTACATACACGCCAGCCTACAAAAAGCTGAAAAGCTGATAAATACTTTCAAACAGCTGACCTCTCGGAACTGGATACCAGCCCTGAATAAAGCCTTTTAACCAAAGCCGTCACCTCAAGGTGATTGAATTCCTAATTATTGGATTTCGGGATTTTTTTTTAATTTTAAATTTAGATAGTGTCTTGGGATCACAACCTGTAATTCAGTTTGTGTTTCTGGGCAAACTGAACCTCAGACTGGTCATGATTTGAGCTTCTGTAGTATACTGAAGTGGCAATCCGGGAACTATTGTGCAGAGGATTCCTACGGAAGAAGTGGGGGTGGCGATGATATAGCGATATGGAGCTGTTCATGGGGGCACTCGGGAATTTCCCATATGGCCGGTCTGCCCCTGCCGGGAGCACAAACGGCAGACTGGGACTTGTCCGGTGCAGCAGCCATCAGACTCAGGAGGAGCAGGAAGAGGGAGCACGAGGAGCTTGAATTCCACAGGCCACAAGAATGAACGGGGGCTTCAAAGACTGGCTGTCCACATAAAGTGCATGGTTGGAAACGATGATATCTTTAGTGCTGCTGTGTGTGGGCAGAGACGGTTGCAATTTAAAACTACCACAGTATATCTCCGACTTTTAAAAGAACATATCAGAGTTAAGCCCCGTAATGTCACGGACATTCCCCAGACTGCATCAGGGAGATTTTGTTAGCACTAATTCCTTCCATCGCACTCTGCCAAAATCAATGCCTTGTCTAAAAGTCGAAACAGTCTCCATTCCTCTAAATCTCGACAGACAACAAAGGTTTTCTTTCCCTTCACACCAAGTCCTTTCCTGCTCTGCAGGTAATGTTCCATCAAAATATTCAGTCTCCCAATTCTCTTCCTTTATGTTCTCTCTCTTTTTTTCATCCTGCTGCTTTGTGGCAAAAAAAAAAGATTTGCTGCCGCTCAAAAGGTCTCCTAAAAGTTTGATGGTTTGACTCGGCCTCACTTACTGTTCCCAGATCCAGAGCCGGCACCAGATGGCATCTAGATATTCATGGGGACGTTTCGGGAGATTTGAAAGTTGGAGAGATCTATGCTAATATAAAAACAGAAAATGCTGGAAACACTCAGCAGGCCAGGCAGCATCTGTAGAGAGAGAAACAGAGTTAACGTTTCAGGTCGATGACCCTTTAATGAACCTCTTGGCCAAAAAATTTCAGAATCACTCAACAGTAGGGAGATCGAAAATGGGCACAGGTTATAGAATAAATTCAGCCTCGCTTAACGAGAGTGAGAGTTGTAGACAGGTCTATTAACCTTATAGGACTGATTGTGCAACCCATAGAGTGAGGCACTGCTCTGGGAATCATAGAATAGTACAGCACAGAAGGAGGCCATTTGGCCCATCGCGTCTCCACCAGCTCTTTCATCATTGCATTTCTTTTCATGCGCCTGTGTTTTCGATCGTGCAGAGATTCGGCATGGTGCAAGTGGAGAAATTGCTTGATTGGAACTAGGGTGAGGATTCCAAGTGTAGAAAGTCAAACTTTTTTTCCACTTAAAGTTTACTGTTGGAAAATGCTCATCAAGTTCATGAGTACAGAAAAAGCCCCAGCACCAACACTAAAAAGCATTTATAAATAACAGTTTGTTATAACGGTGAACTATGTTTGTGCAAACTGTTTAATTCAAAAACGATAAATACTGTAGATGACATTTAACTAATTCTGCAGTTTGACTGAAGTATAGACTGTGTTTTAAGAATTCAGTCTCTGCTACATTCGAAGACAGACATTGTCATACAGTCATAACGGCACAGAAGGAGGCCATTCGGCCCATCGAGTCCGTGCCGGCTCTCTGTAGAGCAATCCAGTCAGTCCCATTCCCTCGCTCTATCCCCGTAGCCCTGCAAGTTTATTTCCCTCAAGTGCCTATCCAGTCTCCCCTTGAAAACATTGAGTGTCTCCGCTTCCACCACTTCCGTCGGCAGCGAGTTCCAGGTCCTCACCACTTGCTGCGTAAAAAAGCTTTTCCTCACATTCCCCTCTGTATCTCTTGCCCAAAACCTTAAATCTGTGTCCCCTAGTCCTTGTACCATCAACTAGTGGGAACAGCCTTTCCCCGTCTAGCCTATCCAAACCCGTCATAATCTTGTACACCTTGATCAAATCACCCCTCAACCTCCTTTGTTCTGATGAAAACAAATCCAGCTTCTCCAACCTGTCCTTGTAGCTAAGATCCCCCATCCCTGGAACCATTCTGGTAAATCTCCTCTGCACCCTCTCAAGGGCCTTCACATCCTTCCTAAAGTGTGGTGACCAGAACTGGACGCAATACTCCAGTTGTGGCCTTTTCAACGCTTTATAAAGGTTCAGCATAACTTCTCTACTTTTGTACTCAATACCTCTATTTATGAAGCCCAAGATCCCATTTGCTTTATTAACCACTCTCTCAATATGTCCTGCCACCTTCAGGGACCTATGCACATTAACCCCCAGGTTCCTCTGTCCCTGCACACTCTGTAAAACTGTGCCATTAAGCGTACATTGCCTCTCCCTGTTCCTACTGCCAAAATGCATCACCTCACACTTCTCTATTAAATTCCAACTGCCACTTGTCTGCCCATTCTGCTAGCCTTTCTATGTCCTGTTGCAGTCGATTGGTATCATCATCACTGTTTGCCACACCCCCAAGTTTGGTGTCATCGGCAAGTTTAGAAATTCTACTCTGTATTCAAATATCCAGGTCATTTCAAAAAAAGCAGTGGCCCCAGCACTCACCCTTGGGGAACAACACTGTCTTACCATCCCCCAGTCTGCAAAACAGCCATTTACCACAACTCGCTGTTTTCTGTCCTTAAGCCAATTCCTTATCCAAGCTGCCACTGACCCACATATTCCATGAGCCCCAATTTTGATAAGCAGCCTTCTATGTGGTACTTTGTCAAACGCCTTCTCAAAATCCATGTAGACAACATCCATTGCATTCCCTTCATCATTCCTCTCTGTTACTTCATCAAAAAATTCAATTAGATTAGTCAAACACGATCTGCCTTTTACAAATCCGTGTTGGCTCTCCTTAATTAGCTTAAACCTCTCCAAGTGCCCGTTAATTTTTTCCTTGATTATTGTTTCTAAAACTTTACCCACCACTGATGTTAAACTGACCGGCCTGTAGTTACTAGGATTGTCCTTACACCCTTTCTTTCACATTTGCCACTTTCCAATTCTCAGGCACCTCCCCTGCATCTAAGGAAGATTGGAAAATTATGGCAAGCCCTTCCGCTATCTCCTCCCTCAATTCCCTTAGCATCCTGGGATGCAAGCCATCTGGACCAGGTGATTTATCCACTCTAAGCATACCCAGCCTTTCTAGTACATCCTTTCTTATCAATTTTCACCCCTTCCATTGCTTCTACCTTTTTCACTTCTAACGATATTTTGTCAGCATCCACCTCCTTAGTAAACACCAATACAAAGTACTCATTGAGTATTCTAGCCTTGCCCTGCGCCTCTAAGCATATATCACCTTCTTTGTCTCTAATAGGCCCCACCCCGCCTCTTACTGTTTACATGCAGGTAGAAGATTTTTGAATTCCCTTTTATGTTAACCGCCATTCTATTCTCATATTCACTCTTTGCCAATCTTATTTTCATCTTCACTTCCCCTCTCAACTTACTGTATTTGGTCTGGTTCTCCCTTGAAGAAGTCACCTGACATGCATCATACACCCTCTTTTTTTGTGTTACAAAATACTTTTAAATAACATTCTGAAGCTTGCAAATTCTTTTTCAGACAGTCCACACTGCCACATAGCCTCACAATAAGCAAATAAGCAGGTCTGAGCAATAATAGATCCCAAAACTCTGGGATATGTTGCCTTTAGAAGAGAACAATGTTAAAACACTCGGTAAACTGAGTCTTTGTGGCCGAGTGATGTAGCTATTGGTGCAGCACTGCACATGAAGACATAGCTTCTGGTTAGACAGAAATCGGAGCCACACCAAGGAATATGCAGTCAGTATGATCAACTGTAATTATATTTGATCTGTATTGAGCGAGATATTGAGTGCATTAACACTGTTGTGGTTTCTTTCACTTAAAGTGCTGCTTCATAAATATATTCTACAGATATCACCTTTCAGTTTAACAGTCCTTCATGTCTTTACTCAGCCTCAACGTGATGTACTATAGTTGAAAGGAGAATTCATTTCCACTGACACGATAAACAGACTTTCTCTGGCGCAAAGGAAGTTAGACTCTCAGCCACTGTGCCATTCTTCTGAATTAAAACTTAGTGGAATTTCTGCTTCTGCATTTTCTATATATTTTTTTTGTTCCTCCAGCTTTCTCTCCTCCTGTCCCGAGGGTGCTGACTCATGCTGGAATGTAGCTCCCAGTGCACCAACTGGCTTCCAGTACCTTACCCAAGTGACCATTCTTCACACGCAGGCCTAGACCCAGGTACTGGTCAGCTATTCAGCAATCACAGGCATTCTCATCGGCATAACATCAGTGATAACCCGCTCGCCTGCGAGTCGTGGGTTCAAGCCGCAGTTTCGAGACTCGAATACCTTTATCTCATTGCTGTTGGTGGGACCTTGCTCTCTGCCAATTGTCTGCTGCATTTGCCTACATTTAAAGCAATGACTATACTTCAAAAGTATTTCATTGGCAGCAAAGTGCTGAAGACATGAAAGGCATTACACAAATGCAAGTTCTTCCTTTTATTGGGATGGGGAGAGAGCGGGAATATGGTATTGAGATAGAGGATCAGCCATGATCATATTGAATGGCGGAGCTGGCTCGAAGGGCCGAATGGCCTACTCCTGCTCCTATTTTTCTATGTTTCTATGTGACAGCCCAGTCCTCTGCTCACCTGACATCCACACCGATTTTTCAGCACGAGCCACTGGAGAGTGATCAGGAGTGGGAATGCTTCTTGACATTTTGTTTCCTTTACCTAGCCCAGGAATGCTGAAGCCAACTGTGGAGTAACTCACTCAGCACAGACCAAGGATTGAATATGGGACCTTTCCCGTCTGTATGGCTTAGTGCCACACAGATTTATTAACTGAACCATTGGGAGAGCTTTCCTTGCATGGTCATTGGCTTTAACGTACTCTAGGATCTTGAAGTCGTTTACGATAATCCCAGGTAAGCGTACACATTGACAGAGTAAATACCACCACCATAGCATTAAGTGGAAAAGCATAATTACACATTTAACGCTAAGGTCAGTTGGATAGACTTTTGTGCTCAAGTTTTTGGAGTGGACTTGAACCCACAACTTTCTGACTCAGAGGTGAAGGTGCTACCAACTGGACCACAACTGACACATAATTCTTACAAGCTTCTAAACATCGTTACAAGAAACAGGATTACAATTACACATTAAGAAGTGATAAGTACTCCTTCACATGCCATGAGGTCAGTCCTGTGCTGCTCATCAGTTTCCCTGGGACATCAACTCACTGACTCCTTCAACATTCCACTGTTGTGTAGGATTGCTTGGCAGATTTGTTGTGTCCCAGCCAAATCCTTTGTAGCTACCTTTTGAAGAGGAAGTGGTTGGTGGCGCTTGAAATACATTTGCTCTTCTGCCTGAGGTGTAGCAGCATAGCTGACTTCAAAGGAACCCATACAGTAAAGCGATCAATTTTTGTGTATGATCTTTCTGGGCAAAAGACAGAGGCCATGTTAATGTAGGTGCAATCTCGTCAAACCAGAAATTGATATCTATATTTTAATCCACAGAAACTTACCTGCAAAAGAAGGGCCATGGAAATGCCCTGCTGTAAAAAATACATACAATCCCGTGTTTTAGGAACATAGGAAGTGCTAGACGAAAAAAGACCAAGGTCCATCTAGTCCCCCTTCGACTATCCTGGTAGCCGCACAATACAACAATAATGGAGTTGTTGACTAATCATAACAATCAATCTCTATCAATTAGTCTACAACAGTGGGGGAGAGCTTCCCAACTGAAAAGAGGAAAAATACATAATTTTATCATTACCTTTCACATGAATGGGCAGGTGTTGCATGGGAAACTGCTCATGGGACAACAATTGGGAGTGGGTATTGGGGGAATGACTGAGGATGTCGCAGAGGGAAGATTTATTTTGTGGTGGAAAGGACCTATTTTCTGTTTCTGTTATAGGGCAATAATGCCCCCTCCTTGCCTCATTTCCTATCTTTACGTATTTATGGATCAGTATGTTGCCTGCTTTGAACAGGTAAATATCAAGAATGTGTACATATGTGCAGCGAGCTTCTCTCTGAAGATATTTTCACCAGATTGACTAAGGTTGGTCACCAGGAAAACCCTGGGTCAGAAATGGTTTATCCCAGTTGCCCGCCTAAGTGAACCTTGGGGTAGCAGGTGGCTGTGCAAGACCCGTGTATTGGGAACCAGCAGAGAGGTCTTGCATAACATAAAAACACAGTTTGGAGGTAATTCTAACCTTTAGCACTAGTATACAATGGGCGATAGCAAATTGACTGCCCGATATACAGATTGCCCGATTTTTTTCATGTCCATTGAAGCCAAAGAGATTAGGTAAATTCCTAAGCAATGGTTAGGTAACTGCTTGGGTATCAATAAAATAGATAAAAAAGGTTGTGATGGAGAGAGAAGTAGAGATGAAAGGTGAGCGCAGGATCATTTATCCTGACCAGAAGTATGAGAGCAGCGCTTGAGGACCTTCCTAGATATGGGAGCAGTATTCATGTCTTGGATCGACTGGTAATGAAATGCTACAAATGGCAGTTTTCAGGAAGTGGTAAGATTTTTTTAAATAAAATTAGTAAATTTTAATGGTAGTAAATTTGAAAAAGTTTTTTTAAATGCATTTCCACGTGGGTAGTTGTATTGCACTGACTCGGATATGATCATTTACCATTCGTGTGGCGATAACTCAAATGAGGCAAATCAAATATTATGATGCACGCCAAGGATATGAGAGGTTGGCCAGGATTTTCAGCTGAGCGCTTCTGGCACACACCAGGAGTGCGTATCGGGCAATTCCACACTCCAGACTCCGTTTTCTGAATATTAAAAAGGTCAGAAAAATCACAGAAGCACCAAAGCAGAAAATCCTGCCTAAATCTAAACCTTCTGTGGTCTAAAAAAGACATATAATTAACAGGCAAGGACCTATTTATATCCGCACCACTGGAAACTCAGCATGCTCTAGTTCCTGCCTGAACGTTTTTCAATTTGCACTCTAGCCCAAATCAGTGGTCAGACCTGTACCTGCATCATTAGCCTGAGCAAGCCGAACATTTCAAATTATTCAGACTGCCTGCGCATTACTGGGTGTTGGTTGGAGAGTCCGCCACAGTTTTGATCTCCGTTGTACACGTGCAACTATTATAGAAAATCAGGTCCTTCAATAAGAAAAATATAGACAACATTTGCTACGAATCTTCAGCTACACTTCAGCTACCTGCTCAATTCTCCCTCCTATTCCTGCTTGGATCTCAGACCATGACGATGAAGTGTCTTGGGACATTTGCTATGTTAAATGCACTGTATAAATGTAGGGTGTTTGCACCCTGAAGCATGTTGAAGGGTTCCACTGAATCCTTCACGTGTGCTTCCTCATCTCTCAGTTCTAAAGGAAGGTGGTAGGATGGAATGAGCCAATCAAGTACGGTCGGTCTGTAACAGGACACTCCTCTTCTTGCTGAATGCACCAGTTTTGTTAACACTGTGCTGTGGATTTCTATTCTATAAAGAAAAAGCAGTTGGTGGTTTACCACATGGTGAGTTGCCAATTCCAACAAGGTTGTCTCAGGCTTTGTGGCAAGCAGAGGCAAAGCGATCATCATAGATAGGGTGGGGGGGGAAATGAGATCACGGGTCAAATGGGGACAGCTAGTCGCTGGCTATAGAGCAGCTCAGGACAGTCCATGGGAACCTTATTGCTACCTGGCATTCTCAGACAAGGAATAGAAACATAGAAATATAGAAGATAGGAGCAGGAGTAGGCCATTCGGCCCCTCGAGCCTGCTCCGCCATTCAATGAGATCATGGCTGATCATCCAAACTCAGTACCCTGTCCCTGCCTTCTCCCCATATCCCTTGATACCTTTAGCCTTAAGAAATATATCTAACTCATTCTTGAATATATTTACTAACTTGGCCTCAACTGCCTTCTGTGGTAGAGAATTCCACAGGTTCACCACTCAACCAACAATACTAAGGTCCCCACCACCACAGAAGCCAGTCTTCAGCCAATTTGATTCACTCCACGTGATATCAAGAAACGGCTGAGCGCACTGGATACAGCAAAGGCTATGGGCCCCGACAACATCCCAACTGTCGTGCTGAAGACTTGTGCTCCAGAACAAGCCGCGCCTCTAGCCAAGCTGTTCCAGTACAGCTACAATACTGGCATCTATCCGACAATGTGGAAAACTGCCCAGGTATGTCTTGTCCACAAAAAGCAGGACAAAACCATCCGGCCCCATCAGTCTACTCTCAATCATCAGCAAAGTGATGCAAGGTGTCGTCGACAGTGCTATCAAGCAGCACTTACTCACTAATAACCTGCTCACCAATGCTCAGTTTGAGTTCTGCCAGGACCACTTGGCTCGCGACCTCATTACAGCCTTGGTCCAAACATGGACAAAAGAGCTGAATTCCAGAGGTGAGGTGAGAGTGACTGCCCTTGACATCAAGGCAGCATTTGACCGAGTGTGGCAACAAGGAGCCCTAGTAAAACTGAAGTCAATGGGAATCAGGGGGGTAAACTCTCCACTGGCTGGAGTCATACCTAGCACAAAGGAAGATGGTTGTGGTGGTTGGAGGTCAATCATCACAGTCCCAGGACATCGCTGCAGGAGTTCCTCAGGGCAGTGTCCTAGGCCCAACCATCTTCAGCTGCTTCATCAATGACCTTCCCTCCATCATAAGGTCAGAAGTGGGGATGTTCGCTGATGATTGCACAGTGTTAAGTGCCATTCACAACTCCTCAGATAATGAAGCAGTCCATGCCCGCATGCAGCAAGACCTGGATGACATTCAGGCTTGAGCTGATAAGTGGCAAGTAACATTCGTGCCACACAAGTGCAAGGCAGTGACTATCTCCAACAAGCGAGAGTCTAACTACTGCCCCTTGACATTCAATGGCATTACCATCGCCGAATCCCCCAACATCAATATCCTGGGGGGGTCACCATTGACCAGAAACTTAACTGGACTAGCTACATAAATACTGTGGCAACAAGAGCAGGTCAGAGGCTAGGTATTCTGTGGCGAGTGTCTCACCTCCTGACTCCCCCAAAGCCTTTCCACCATCTACAAGGCACAAGTCAGAAGTGTGATGGAATACTCTCCACTTGCCTGGATGAGTGCAGCAGTTCAAGAAGGCGGCTCACCACCACCTTCTCGGGGGCAATTAGGGATGGGCAATAAATGCTGGCCTTACCAGCAATGCCCACATCCCATGAACAAATTAAAAAAAGTCTATGTAAAGTGTGTGCCTCCTTTCCTTGGGAGTTCCAATCTGCAGAACGCAGGCACCAGAGTCTGAAAATTACAGCGTTTAAATTTTACAAGGGTTGCTGAGTTAGGAATAACCTGCAGGCAGCCTGAGCACACCTGGCTAGAGCACACTGTGCCGCTGGAGCGGTTCCAGAATCTGCTGCATTATTAGCGGCAGCATTAAAGTGAATCAGGAAAACCCTCGTCTCTGGGAAGCAATGAGAAATCGCCAAAGTAATCTTTTTAGTTTAGAGACAAAGGGGTAGATTTAACTTTGTGCGATAGTGTTAAAATGGTGATAGTGAATCAGCAGCCCGTTTTACATCTCTCCCGATTTTTTTTTCCCCACTAACTTCAATAGAAATGAAAAAAAAAATCGGGAGAGATGTAAAATCGCACAAAGTCAAAATCTACCCCCATGTGAGATTTGATGGCAATCCTACTTCCCCTCTCTGTACTTAGCTACTTTTTGAATCATTCTGACCAGTTAATACTTTGTAAAATTATCCCTCTAAAGTTTGCCACTGTTTTCTGGTCAAAATCATATTGCGTTTCAATTGGAAAGTTTTATTGACCATGGTGGTAAAGAAATACATTTCTCAAGTGAGAGCACTCTGTGTATGCTGTAGATCTGTTCAAATGAGCCCATTCTGTACATTAAGGGTAATGTCTAAATTTTGGTGTGGCTTTAAATTAAACATTTGGAGCTTGAAGACCTCAGGTGCTGACTGTATCTGATGTGCAGAGCAAAACAAACCTGCCCTAATTAGATAATAATACGGTGGACAGGAGGAGAGCTGACACCCAGCAAACTGGAGGTGGTCAGCCCCAGCCTATTGAGACTGCAATAACACTTTTTGATGACTGGGTTTAATTTCCTAACATTGTTCCTCAGTAAACACATCCAACTTTTGGTTGAATTCACAGTGGCTGTTGATATTTTGATCGAAGGAATGACTAAAATTTGACTAGATATGCTTTTTAAGTAGCTGTATAAACGCAAGTATGGCATGCTGAGAAGGATCATTTTGTAGTTAAACACCTGTAATTGGCAAATATGAATGTAGATCTTCTGTAAATAATACACTTTGCAAAACCCAAGATTTAATCTGTACTGATGGGTGTCTTTTAAATGTCCATATAGCTACTGTAAATCAAATATTTCCTATCCGTTAGTGAGTACAGTACTGTTGAGTTATGCATCCTTAAAAATCTGAAACCAAACCAAATGTAGTTTACTGAAAGAAAGCTACAAATGCCCTGCAGTAATTGAATTTGTTCTGTCTTGTATCTCCGAGCTGCTGTAACCAAATATAAAAATAGTCCTTTTCCAATTTTCCAGTAGTCATTTATATTTGCTCCTGAAACTGTTCTGGATCAATGTGGATTTTTTTTCCTCAGGTAGCGTGTCCTGAGTTCCTGCCCTTTGGTTTCCGTGGCACCCTGACAGAGTATCTCAAAGGTCCTTTGTTGGGTCGAACACTTCCAAGTGTCGAATCTTTGCTGCGTTTGGTCTCGAAAATGTATTCATCCTTTCATAAAGCGACAATAATGTTTGACTTGTTAAACTGCTGGCAGTGTATTTCAGGCTGGCATGTTTGTTCCTCCATCTAAACAGTTTTTACAGAGCTCATCTTGTACTGGGAAGGCTGGCAACTAAAAGGAAAAGGGAGGCAGCATGTCTAGCTTCTCGCATTTTATAAGCTCTCTACTGTCAGCCTGCTAGGTGCTGAAGTGCTTTTTTGTTCAACAGAGATCTGCATTGGGATGACAGATACTGTAGTAGAATTACTAAACAAGCCGCACTATCCACTAAGTATAACATGCACTGGGTAAAGGCACTGTAATGTGGCTTTTATTTTTATACCAGTGATTCTTAAGTAAACACATGCCTATTAGCACGTGGAAAATTTGAAGCAAAATCAAATACTATAAATCCGCATTCCTCCTCTACAGTAATGCTTCAGGTTGTCGCAACACACTGGCATGAATTTTGCTATAGTGAGTGTGTAAAGCAGCCAAAAGACTGCCTGCCGCCTTTCTGTTTAATTCTAAATCTCATTCTAGAGCAGAGTTGGACAGAGCTAAAATGGGAAATGTTAAATCGGGTCACTGGAGCCAGTGAGGGTTTGTGCACTTCAGCTTGAGGTGATAGTCAGGAGTGAAAGACATTTGACTGTTTCAATTTGACATGTCTGCAGAATGCACAAGAGTGCATATGCAGTGGCTGAATTCTGCTTCGTATCTGCAAGTCAATCGCACTTCAAGAATCTGTGCTGGTACTCTCAATCCAGCTGTCACACTAACGGTACTGTTTAAAAATACACAGCACTTCCGGTAACATTGGTATGAATTAATTGCAGTTTGAAGTAGGGGTTGGGTTTTGAGAAAGGCCTTATTTTTCCTTTATATGGCATAATTTATTTATTTTTAAACTTAGAACTGAATCCAGTAGCTATGATTACACATAAGATACTGAGGGGGCTTGACAAGGTAGATGCAGAGAGGATGTTTCCCCTCGTCTGGAAATCTAGAACTCGGGGGCACAGTTTCAGAATAAAGGGTCGCCCTTTTAGAACTGAGATGAGGAGGAATTTCTTCTCTGAGGGTCGTAAATCTGTGGAATTCTCTGCCCCAGAGAGCCTGTGGAGGCTGGGTCATTAAATACATTTAAGGTGGAGATAGACAGATTTTTGAACGATAAGGGAGTGAAGGGTTATGGGGAGCGGGCAGCGAAGTGGCTTTGAGCCCAAGATCAGCCATGATCTTATTGAATGGCGGAGCAGGCTCGAGGGGCCAAGTGGCCTATTCCTGCTCCTATTTCCAGCTCTTCCCAGTTCTGATGAAAGGTCATCGACCTGAAACGTCAACTCTCTTTCTCTCTCCACGGATGCTGCCTGGCCTGCTGAGTTTTTCCAGCGTTTTCTGTTGTTATTTCCTATTTCTTATGTTCTTATTACATTTCTTTTTGACTACCATTGTTGACTGCACACCCGTATTTTAATCAGGCTGCTGTAGTTTGCCCCACATCAGATATACGGTTTGACAAACAAGTCTCCGCTATACTCCGTGGGCTATAGCCAGATCAGGTGTGTTCGAATTATAGTGCATGGGATCTGGGCAGGCAGATTTCACTTGTGAAAAAGGCATGGAAGGAACCTGTAAAGAAGCAAAGTAATTGGGTAAATGTTTAAAACAGTTCATAAATATTCAGATTTATGCTTTAGTGTGAACACATATTCCCTTATTTCAAATCTTCATGCAGTAATCTAATCAATACATTTCCTTTACAAGACTCCATAGACCTTCTGTAACATGATGCTTGCTGTCACTGCTGACAATTCTCTTTGGAGGTTGTCAGTGATACTTTGGGGTATCACATGGCCTTCATTTGGGCCCTCCATTGACTTGCCCTGCAACCCTCAGAGATCTCGGCACTCCTCCAATCTGACCTCTTGCGCATCCCTGATTTTCATCGCTCGACGATTAGCAGCCGTGCCTTCCGCTGCCTAGGCCATTTCTGGAATTCCCTCCTGAAAGCTCTCCACCACTATTTCTCTATCCTTTAAGTCGCTCCTTAAAACCTAACTCTTCGACCAAACTTTTGGACGCCTGTCCTAATATCTCTTTAAATGGCTCGGTGTCAAATTTGTCTGATAACCCTGCTGTGAAGCACCTTGGGACGTTTTTACTAAGTTAAAGGCGCTATCCAAACGCAAGTTTTCCACTTGCCACCCTGGTGTAAAGCTGACATTGCAGATCAGCCGTCTGTTATAGAAACCTCCTGATTTTAATTTCCAGGGGGAAGTGAAAGTCGGGTGGTTTTTATAATAGGCAGCGGATCTGCTGTGCCAGTCTTACACCCAGGTGCCGAGTTGAAAACTTAACCTACCCTTTTGTATGTAATTATTACCTTGGTTTTAATGCCAATGATACACAGTTGCTTTTATATATCTTAGAAGAATACAAAAGACAATCAGTACCTTTATTTGTAGCATCATGTTTATATTCGGCTTTTTTTTTTAGAAAAATGTGTTGCGCACAGTAGACTAAAGTGGTACCCATTGATTGTACAAAGTAAGATGGAGAATTTGTGGGTAAATATGTTTAACTGCTACATTAATCATTTCAAAGCTCAGATCTTTATTGCCACCATTGCCATTCAACATAGGTGAGTTTGGGCTGTATAACAAACTCTTGCCAAACAAAAGAAAAGCTATGCTCAGGTGGGAAATATGGCAGTGATTCACAAGGCTGGCATAGGCCAGCAGAAGTGGCAAGAAAAAGCCTGCACTATGGATCATCATTTCTGTGAAAACGCAATGTTACAAGGATGTACGCCCTGCCCCTCCCCCTCCCCCCGTCACTGCTAGCCAGGAGTATTTGGGCGGTGCTGCAAGGGAACTATCACTGTAGCACCTGACAAAGAGGTCTAAAAGGGTAAGTGTTTGAGGCTTGGGTGGGGGTGAGGTGGCCAATGCTAAGCCGTCTCTCTCCAAAAGGGGCATTGGTGGGCCTCGTGTCGCTGTTTCAGGGACTATCGTTGCAGCGCTCCTGGAAGTCTCTGGGGCCAGTGAGATTGTAGATGAAAGCCAGGGAAATGGGGCAACTTACTGGCTCCTCACTGCCATTTTCATGCAGCACATGGGGAAGGGGAGGTCGACAGCCCTCTTGGCTGAGGAGGTGGGAGGAAATTTGGTGGTGGGCGTTACCAACTGATTATCCCAGATTTTCCATTAAATTTGGGGCAAGAAAACATCTGAAAATCCAGGCCTTGATGTCTTAGAACATCAAAGATGTTTATCACTTGTGGAGGAGACCAAGACTAAGGGCCATAAATATAAGGTGTCTCCCCCTCTGCAGACAAAGAACGACGTAAGGACGGATGGTAAAGAAGGGCAGAAGGTGCCAATGTGCTTGTCTGGCATGACAGCTCTGGTTGTCCTCCTTGTCAAAACCTGCAAACATAGAGCAGTGCCCAGAGGAAAGCCCATATAAGCCAGACAGTATAAAATATCTGCGAGGAAAGCGGTTCAGGTTGTACATGCAATACAGCTTGAAGAAGGTGATTTTACACATGCAAGTCTCTTTGTAGCTAAGTAGCAGAACTCAAAAGGTCACCAACCAATAAAGAGTTTGTGGACCGAAGAAATGTTACTCGATACAGAAGAAAAAGCATGGAGGCAAAAAAAAAAAAAATGCTGCCCAATTTAAGAGGGCCTTGGACGCATTACTGAGCAGGCATCCTTTGAAGCATCCTTTTCAAATGGGCACTGAGCTGCGGAACACTTATCAGGCACCGAGCTGCATTATGAGGCTTTTCCCTAACTTATACAGGGCCTTAATGAGCCCTCTGCACAGTGTGTGTGCAGCCTCTCCACTTAGGCTTTGCATTGATGTGTGCAGTGGGTTGAATTATCAGCCTCATACTGTCCCTGGGAAAGATTGGAAATTCCGGTATATTAAAGTTTGCCATTATATCGCAAATGTGATACGTTTTCTGATATTTCAAAGATTCAATATGTATGTTCTTTGCTTTGTAGGTAGTTCCTTGATTAAGAGATAACTTGTGATTTTTTTTCCCCTTTAAAACTTGTTCTCTAACCCTGTGATCTCGACACCCTGTGTTGCCTTTATAATTATATTTTTAATTGCATGTGATGTTTAGCTTGACACTTCCTTTAGCATGCTGGAAAATCTTGCATGAGTAATCCCCGCTGAATTCCGAAGCTGTGGGAAAGTTCTCATGTACTGTGGGCAAATGAAGCCCGCGTGACACAGTGAGGTTCCCGCAGCTCTGTAATGACTAATGTTACATTTTAAAAAGTGTTTATGTAACTGTGAGGGACTAGGAAGAGAGAGAGAGAGAGAGCTCCTTTGATGCTTGTGTACTGATGAGATTTGAACTAGTTGAAAATTGTTTCGTTTAAAAAAAAACCCCACCAGCAGGAAGACGATCTTATTGTTCTGCAGTGGCTATTGATCGGATTAACTTCATTAATTTTTAGATTTTGATAATGCGTTTATATGGGGGAACCAAAAACAATGACATACCCACTATCGTGGAATCTAAGCAATTGTCAGGAACCAGCGTTATCAACTAACCCATTGTCAGGAGCCACAAGTTCAATTAACGTCTTGCTCGAGGGCTGCTCTCTCAGATGCTGCAACATGCTGACCCATAGGTCTGTATCTGCAAGTTCCCCACACAGGGAGCTCCTGATTTCAATCATGCCGTAGTGTGTAGTTGGCAAGTGGAGGCCAAGCATTTCCCCACAGGCACAGAAAGAAAACTGCAGGATCAATAGTTCTATTAAGTAGCTAGCACTGTTTTAATAGGGCCATTCCACTTACTGCACCAAAGTTGGGATAATTTTGCCGCCTTCTAACATTTCTCTATCTTCTGTTGCCAGAAAGAAAGAAAGACTTGCATTTATATAGCGCCTTTATCAACCTCAGGACGTCCCAAAGCATTTTACAGCCAATGAAGTATGCTTTGAAGTGTAGCAACTGTTGTAATGTAGAAAATGGGGCAGCTAATATGCGCACAGCATGGTCCTAAAAACAGCAATGACATAATGACCAGCCAATCTGTTTTTTAGTTATGTTGGTTAGGGATAAATATTAGGCAGGACACCAGGGCGAACTCCCCTGCTCTTCTTTGAAATAGTGCCATGGGATCTTTTACATCTACCTGAAGGGTAGATGAGGCCTCGGTTTAACATGTCATCCGAAAGACTGACTCAGAGGCGAGAGTGCTACCACTGAACCACGGCTGACAACAAGAAAGGAAACAGATCACCACCGAATTTCAGGTTGGTTAACATTCCACAGCCAGGGAGGCTGTGAACTGAGCGTGAGATGTACATGGAGCAATAGGTCTGATGAGGCTGACAGGGAAGCAGACTACAAATGGTCCCTGCACTGTATTATGGGTAAAGTTGTACTGTAAACTACTCAAGCTGCCTGGCCCATAGTTTCCATGGTTCTTTGCTCTTTGTTTGTTCAGGTAAGGGGTAAAGAGGCTGTACTGCCACAAATTGTTCACCTTACCCTATCAGCATGAAGATATTCATGTTCTGGTAGTGGATATCAGTTTTGGGAGTACGTGGTTTGTGTGCTCACGATGCTGACCTCCACACTTCACTCTTGGGTCCTAACTCTGTGTCTGGGGCAAAGAGTACCACTTAGTGGCACAAACACATAAACCGTGAGCTCCTGAAAAAGATGTTGGCTTTCTAGGAAATGAGCGTGCTCAAAAACTCCACAAAATGGCCACCACGGTCCCAGTAATATTGAAAAGAAACTGAAATATAGCATTCTAAGCAGGCTGGTGGATGATTAAATCTTGAAACTGAAGGAATTCCCAATGTTTCCAACAACTTTTGCCATACTGTAAGTTACAAGTCAAGCAGGATATCCCATAATCTCAAAATAATGCATATAATGTTGAACTGTATTGTTTCTGTCACTGGGGAGTGCTGTGAAAATTCCCATTTGATTGGCTTCAGTTACTCTAAATGTAGTTTCTAAAGTTCATATTCATAAGAGGAATCTATATTTTCAATTTATATGCAATTATTCAAAGATCAATTGTGTTATGAGGGAGTAGATTAAAAGGACTTTGTGATTGTTTTGACCGGTCCACCTGATATCAGATAATGGAATGGAAAGTAACAATTTGAAAATGAAAAACAAATCGTTTAATTGCACAAAGATTTCAAGAAGTAGGGTTTATTTATTAGTAAGTGTTGGAGATGTGAAGCCTTTTATTAGAAAATGAGGGACCTTTATTAATTTTAGCAGTGGAGGGACTTTCATATTAATAACTGGGTTGAGATATAGAGGTTGACATGAATCTTGTCATTCATGTGGAAATGACTTATGAAATAATACTGGGCGGCCTGCTGGTGGCGCTGTCCAGGGAGAGTATAAATACTTGGGCATGGGCCCAGCTTGCTCAGGACATTCTTTAACAGGAACTAGTGAAGGACACAACTAGACCTCCATGTTGTAAAACAGTTGATTAAAGCTTTGTTTAATACTCAGACCAAGTGCCTAGTAGTTTTCTTACGTCAGAGGTCTTGTGATTTCTCCACCCTGCCCCCCCCCTTCTGGCCAATTTTACTTCTTTATTCCCAGAGGGCCCTGAATCATGCTGACATCCTGAGTTTCTACAGGCAGTGCTCCAGTATTCTGCCCAAATGTCCATTCTACTTGAGTGTCAGCGGGCTATTCAGCTGTGGGGACCAATAACTGAGCCCGATCCTGTGCTCGGCTGACACCCATACATCGATTGTGGTGGGGAGGCGCAGTCGGTCCAAAAGTGGTCTGGGATAGTTGTATTTTCCATCAAGGGTAACGGGAGAGCAATTCGGAGCAGCTGATTTAGCACCCCCCCCCCCCCCCCCACCCCACCCCACCAACTCCACAACCCTGGGGTGCTGAGGACAGTTGCAGTGACTATAATGCCATCCCATTCGTGACAGCTAGGGTCAGCATGGACCAACAAACCGTTGTGAAGTTTAGCAAATTGAATGGCGTACATAAAGAATAAGATCTGGAGAAGCAAGAACAAAGTGGGTAGTGCACTGTACAGATGAAAACCTCCAGAAGAATGCAAGTGTTTTGCAGCCTGGCTGGTCGCTGTGGGCCGACTCGATCCCGGGAAAAGTGCATTGGCTCAGAGTACGTGGCTGACTATGTGAGCATCTCCAAAATGATTTGGATTAGTCGGCTGAATAAAGAAGCACTACTATTGTATTATTAATGTGACGTGCTATTATTTGAACAGTTTGCTACTGTACAAGTGAAGGCTGCCCAACAGTTCTGGCTGCTGAAATAACAACAGAAAATGCTGGAAACACTCAGCAGGCCAGGCAGCATCCGTGGAGAGAGAAACGGAGTTAACGTTTCAGGTCTGTGACCCTTCGTCAGAACTGGAAAAGGGTTAGGGATGTAACAGGTTTTAAGCAGGTGCAGAGGCAGGGAAAGAGGGGTGAGGGGAGGAAGTAACTAAAGGAATAGTCTGTGCTAGGGTGGAAGGCAGGAGAGGTTAAATGTTGCAAATGGGGATGGCAGAATCATCAACAGCTGCCGCCTGAAAAAATGGGGGCAGAGGTTATAGTCTGAAATTGTTGAACTCAATGTTGAGTCCAGAAGGGTGTAATGTGCCTAATCGAAAGGTGAGGTGCTGATCCTCGAGCTTACGTTGAGCTTCATTGGAACAGTGTAAGAGGCCGAGGACAGAGAGGTCAGAGTGGGAGTGGAGCGGAGAATTAAAGTGATAAGCGACCAGAAGCTCAGGGTCACCCTTACGGACTGAACGGAGGTGTTCCACAAAGCGGTCACCCAATCTACGTTTGGTCTCCCCAATGTAGAGTTCTGGCTGCTGTTCGATTGTAACTTTGTCAATTTGCTTTGCAAATGAACTGCTCCCATTTAGTTCCCAAAGAATTTACTCACTGCTACAAACAATTCGAAAATACCTTCCAAATCTGTTCTTTGTTAAGTTGTGTTTTATGACGTATGAAATTTCGATATTGTACATGGATAACCCGTAGCAAAGATGAAAGACTTTGTGCTGTTCCTTAGGAAGGGAATACTGCCCTCCTATACTTTTACAGTAAGTCTATTTTCAGGCTGGGTGGGCTCCAAGCAGGAGGTTTTTGTATTTTACCTGTTTTTTTTTATTGTATTGTGTGTATGGTGCTGTAGTGTCTGCAGGCTTGGCTGTTCTCCTGTGATTTGTGGGCTTTAATGTGGATTCTCCTCGCCTGCTGCTGACGACATTTGCAGCCTGGGCCTCACACAGAGCCGCTCTCTGTGCCAGCATTTGCTCCAGCTGCAGCTTCTTCCTGTAACAATTGTTCTAACACCAAATACAGACAGTCTGTGGCAACTCACGCCAGACTAAATGTGGCTGCGAGGCATCCAAAGGCTTCAAACGCTGTCCTGAACCAGTGGTGACGGGAATGCCATCAGAATGAAGGCCTGGAACTTCCAGCATGTTTGCGCCCAGGGACAAGCGCAACCGGGGCGCAAAGCAAACCTGAAAGATCGCAGAATTTTGGGCGTAAGTGGGTTCTGCGCGTGACATCCAATATGCCCAAATCTCCTTGATCTTTTGCGATCGTCTATCGATCCCTCCGCCTCAACGTATCTCCGTCCACAATAATGACCCCGCCCCAAAGTTAGAGCGGTATACGCGAGTTTCCTGCAATAGCACTTGCTCAGAGGCTCTCTGTAAATTACGACCAGATTTTCAGGTGCAGCGGGAAATAAAGTCATTTCTCTGGTGTTTAATTGCATTTCTTTGAGCGTATCTTTCTTTAATTTATCCTCGCCGAGACCTGATTTGTGCATTCAAAGGAACAGAAATATTTCGTGGTATCAGTATAAGTCACATTAAAAATTGAAAAGCTTCCCCACTTGCAGGTTCTTAAACATGCTGTGCCTGATGTGTATGAATGGTGAGTTGAAACTAAAGAAGGAATATATGGTGTGAGATCGGCACTTTCCTTGGGTCCCGATTGTTTACACTGAGTTACACCAATATTTTCCATTCACTGGATGTGGACGCCACTGGTGAGGCCAGCATTTATTACCCATCCCTAATGTCCCTTGAGAAGGTAGTGGTGAGCCGCTGCCTTGACCTGCTGCAGTCAGCTACTCCCACAGTGCTGACTTTGTCATAGTGGTTTGGCACAACTGAGTGGCTTGCTCGGCCATTTCAGAGGGCAGTTAAGAGTCAACCAAAATAACAACAGAAAACGCTGGAAAAACTCAGCAGGCCAGGCAGCATCCGTGGAGAGAGAAACAGAGTTAACGCTTCAGGTTGAAGACCCTTCGTCAGAACTGGAAAAAAGCAGGAAATGAAATAGATTTTAAAGCAAGTGTAGGGGTGGGAAAAGGGGGGAGGGGATGAAAGAACAAAAGGGAAGGTCAGTGATAGGATAGAAAGCAGGAGAGATTAAGAGACATTGAGAAACATTAAGAGATATTCAAGGCAAGAGGAGGTGGTAATGTGACAGGTTGAGGAACAAAGGATGGCTCTAGATGAAGTGTGAAATGCGCTGGCAGAATGAAGGACAGAGGACAGCTGCCAGCTTCTGGGAGGGAAGAAAAAAAAGGCCAAAGAAAAGGGTGGATAATAAGAGTCAACCACATAGCTGTGGGTCTGGAGTCACATATAGGCCAGACCAGGTAAGGACGGCAGATTTCCTTCACTAAAGGACATTAGTGAACCAGATGGGTTTTTACGACAATCCGATAGTTTCATTGTCATTAGTACTGTTACTTGCTTTTTAATTCCTAATTTATTTAAATTAATTCCCCAGTTGCCGTGGTGGGATTTGAACTCATGTCTCTGGATTATTAGTCTAGGCTTCTGGATTACTAGTCCAGTAACATAACCATTATGCTACTGTTCCTGTTACTTATGTTCGGTGTATCCTAATGAGATTTTCAGGAAATTTGAGTGTAACTTAAATGGGCCCATTTTTCAGGTCTAACTCCTGGGCTGCACCCACAAAGGAAATTTCAAGCCAGTTATTATTTATTTTCTAATTTTCTCCCTTTTGCCCCTCACCTCTCCTGAAGCTGTTGTCTCCTGGTAGAGGATGGTTCGATGGGTGCTGGCAGCCAGTCGCCATCTGTGACCTGTGGCAGGGGGCATCACAGCCCACCCCGAAAGTGCCTTCACCCAACATCTACACACATGCATTTTTGTTAATAGTAATTTTCGGATATGGGCGTCACTGGCAAGGGCCGGCGTTTGTTGCCCATCACCAGTTGCCTTAAGAAGGTGGTGTTGGCCAACTGAGTGGCTTGCCAGGCCACCCACTTCAAGAGTCAGCCACGCTGGTGTGGGATTGGAGTCACATGTAGGCCAGACTGGGTAAGAACGGCAGGTTTCCTTCCCTAAAGCACATTAGTGAACCAGTTTTATGACAATCCAGTAGCTTCACAGTCATTTTTACTGATACCAGCTCTTTTATTTTTGGATTTCTTTTAAACTGAATTCAGATTCTTAAACTGTCATTTGTCAGATTTGATCTTGGGTTCTCTGGAGTATTAGCCCCGTAATATAACCACCAGACTGCCGCATCACCGGATAGCGATCGGGAGCAGGTACTTGGGCTGATTTTTCTTTCCACGCGGCCAGAGTTGGGAGGCCTAATTAATTGTAGCACCTGATTCGCTGCTCCGGCTGAGGACAGCTGACTCAGCACAGACCATGAAAGGTTTTCTGTTCTGCATCGCTGACTTGGCTCCTTTAGCTCCTTCTTATAATTGCAGAAACAGACCAATAACGGAGCAGGACAGAACAAGTTACTGTCCAGAAGTACAAACTGAGGGTATTCAGTCCCCCTTAGTACTATACAACATTTTGCCCAATCAGGAACCACAAACCCAATCATGTAACCATGAGTGACAGTCATGAGCTGGTTTTGCCACTTTGGCTCATGAATGATACAAATATTACAAGGAGGTTAACAGCTCACTGTGTGGTTTGTACCATGTGTGAAAATAGTGCTGATTTTTATTTTAAGTGTAGAATATGCAAAATACAACCGGATTTACACAGGAACTTGCAGATATAGAAAGTGGAGTAATTTTGATTTTTTTTTTTGATTTAAAAATTGCCTAGTTGCAATATTATAGTCGGCTTTCACTGTTACAGAAACTGTGTGCAAGCTATAGTAGCAGAACATTCATTAATAGTAAGCTAAGAACATATTTTTGATTTTGAGGAATATCCCACCCCCCCCCCCATCCCTTTTTCTTTCCAGAATTCCATCTAATTTTCTCTGGATCCCATTTATGCTTCAATGACTGTTTCCTGGTTGCTTATTCTTCAAGCTTAGTAGCCATTGGGTGACAAAGTTCTGCCTTTATCTTGTAAAGGACATGGGAGCAGGTTATTGGATCATCTGGGCACAGAGAATAAAGGAAAAACGGTGGGGAGGAAGGCACGGCCTGATTTCATCCAACCGTTCCACCAACAAAGAGTGTGAGACCCACAGGCTTTTGAAAAGCTTTAGGGAAGAACGATTGTTTAGATCTGTTGGAGCACATTTATAATTGTAAACTTTTCCTAAGCGTCCGAGGAAAACTCTTGCGGGGGGGGAGACTTGGGATGGTTCCTTAACTCTTTTTATACTTCAGGTTTCAATGTTCAGTTCATTGTGGCTGTGTACTAATTGGAAGAGCTCCAGTCAAGCAGATAGTTAAACTCTGATAAGATCCAGCTAAAGTATCCCGAGGAAAAAAAAAAATCATTATTATTTGGAGGTTTAATAAGAGAGCTTCTCTTATCTTTACATTCTGAGCAACTGCCTGAGATCAAGCCTAATTTTAGTCCATTCATTTTGCCTGTATTTATTGCAGGATTCAGCTAAAAGTTGTGCATCTAATAACCCAGCAATTGCAAGAACATGTCTACTCTGGAAGGTTTTAATAAAAGTCATGGCCAGCAGCAAAATATGATAAATACCTCAACTGAAGCTGATTTGTAATCTGTGTTACTCGCAGACCACGTCCCATAACACCTTCATCTCTTCTTCTCTCCTCTTTAATTACTGTGTAAATATTGTTTTGTTCTGGCACCCATGCCACTCTTCAGTTTTTAAGATCTATTTCTTTTAAATCAAAATTTCTTTTATTCAGGATCAAAACAATTAATTTGTTCTGAGAACAAGCCACACAATCTCTTATTGGTGATTCATTTAAGCAATCTAGGAACCAAAGACTTTCATCATTCACAGTCTCAATTAAATGTCTGTAATTGTATAGTACCTTACAATATTCTTGGCAGATCCTTAAACAGTCTGATAGTTCTGATCTTCTACTGCTCCCAGTATGCAACACATCTAATTGAAACAACATTTTGTTATTGTCTAAAGTTTTCTTCTAATCATGGCGCCATCTTGTTTAGTAAACAGATAATTGCAGTAAGTTGAGGTAGTGTATAATTAGTACTAGCAGCTCCATCACAGCCAAATGAGGTGTAGCCAGCAAATTTGAAACCATTTTAACAGAGTTGTTGGAATAAAACATGCAAATATTATGCACAAAAGAGCTTATATTTATATATCAACTTTCACGACCTTGGGATATCCTAAAGCGCTTTAGAGCCCATGAAGTACTTTTGAAGTGCAGTCACTGTTGTAATGTAGGAAACATGGCAGCCAAATTGCGCACAACAAGGTCCCATAAATAGCAAAGAGATAATGACAAACTAACCTGATTTAGTGGTGTTGGCTGAGGGATTAATATTGGCCAGGACACCAGGGGATCTCCCTTTGGTTATCTGTTCAATTCTCTGTGGTAGGACTTGAAACCTCAAGCTTCTGACTCAGAGGCAAGAGTGTTATCACTGAGCCAAGGCTACCACCTCAAACAGTGCCCTCATCCAGTAGGGGGGAAAAAAGACAGGGATTTAAGGCTGAGCCTCCTTAAAGATACACAGAGAGTGAGGTGTAAAACACAATAGGAAAAGATTTCCTTTCTGCTCCTTTTGCAGCAAAATTGTAAACACATTTATAAAGAACTAGCAAATCTCCTGTGATGTTTCACACAGGCAGTTAAGACCAAGTTTATTGTTCAGGTGAAGTGGAGTTAGAGGGCGGGGGATAATTGGACTAGGGCACACAAGACTTAATTCAGTCCCCATTTGAAAGTCATACATAGAATCATAGAATGGTTACAGCACAGAAGGAGGCCATTTGGCCCGTCGAGCCCGTGCCGGCTCTCTGCAAGAGCACTTCAGCTAGTCCCACTCCCCCTGCCCTTTCCCCGTAGCCCTGCAAATGTTTTTTCCTTCAGATACTTATCCAATTCCCTTTTGAAAGCCGTGATTGAATCTGCCTCCACCACCCTTTCAGGCAATGAATTCCAGATCCTAACCACTCGCTGCGTAAAACAGTTTTTCCTCGTGTCGCCTTTGGTTCTTTTGCCAATCACCTTAAATCTGTGTCCTCTGGTTCTCGACCCTTCCGTCAATGGGAACAGTTTCCTCTCTATCTACTCTGTCTAGACCCATAACATTCTGTTTTTATTTTATAATACTTTTGATATTTATGGTTAAATAGCAAAACGTACTGCAATTGGGAAGAAATGTACAATTGGTTGGACTTTGAGTTTCGCTGCTATACAAGCTGAGGTACTGGGAGACATGAAACTAAGGTACTACAGTGCCACCACTGGTGGGAGGGTGTAAATACAGCATGACCATTGCCATTGCAGGTGTGGATATAGGAATTTATAATCATAGAAACTTACAGCACAGAAGGAGGCCATTCGGCCCATGGTGCCTGTGCTGGCTCTTTGAAAGAGCAGTCATACTTAGTCCCACGTCCCCGCTTTTTGTCCGTAACCCTTTAAGTTCCTCATCCTCGAGTACCTGTCCAACTCCCCTTTAAAATTATTTATGGAATCAGCTTCCACTACCTTTTCAGGTTGAGCATTCCAGATCCCGACAACTGAGTGGAAAAAAAAATTCTCATCTCCCCGCTAGATCTTTTTCCAATGATTCTGAATCTATGACCTCTAGTTATTGACCCATTCGCCAGAGGGAATATTTGTTTCCTTATTTACTCTATCAAAACCTCTCATCAGCTTGAAAACCTCTATTTGGTCACCTCTTTAACCTTCTGTGTTCCAAGAAGAACAGTCCTAACTTTTCCAACCTCTCCTCATAACTCAAGTCCCTCATCCCTGGTAACATCCTGGTAAAACTCCTCTGTATCCTTTCTAATGCCTTTACATCTTTCAACTATTTGAAGAACTGAATCCGACACTGAGCAGATTCGCTACGAGCAAGGTCCGAAATCGCACAACCAAACACCATTAGATTTCAAGTCCAACGCCTTAACCACTCGGCCATCGCAGCTGCATAATGGAAGTAGTTGACACAAAAATGTGACAAACGTGACAACAGGAAGTAGGACTTTTGAGAGAAAGTGTGTGCAAACCTAAGATTTTTAATATATTATAGACAGATACATTTATGATTTAGCTACATATAGCAAACAGAAAAAATCTTCCACCAGTGTTGGTCACAGACTTTTAACCATGTAAAATCCAACATTTTGACAATAAATAGTACAATTTGGCTTTGATGAACACAGACTATGCATACTATTGAGTCTTTAGTTTAAAACATTTCTTTTAGCTGAAACTGTTCCCTTAGTGTCCCTGAGGTGCAGGTTCTCGCCAACATAGTTGTTCAACATGGTGGCAGAAATAAGAGACTTGTGTGACTTTTTTTAAAAAGAATATTTTAATGGAGATAGCATTTCCAAAGCTGAGCAAAAATGACTAATAATTGCAGCAAACTCCTCATTCCAGAAAAATCATTAATACTGGTCCCTCAATTTGCAAACAAAAAGAATTCAGAATTGCATGCCAGTAAGAAAGGACAACACACTGTTTCGTTTTCCTTAACCGTTGCCTTTTTTACTCCGAGCACTAGCTCCTGAAGAAGGTAGTCCTCCAAACCAGCAGTCACAACAACTGTAGACAGATGTATACTGTTGGGCCAAATGTCGTATTGGATAACTGTGTTGGAGAGAACATGCACCTTGGGAACATTGAGGGAGAAACTCCGGCTGAAAGAAAGGCTTTAAACTACATTAGAGACTCAATAGTCTAACTGGACTGTATCCATCAAAGTCACATATTAATGAGACTATTGTAAAGTAACATTGCTGCGAAATTTAACAACAAATTAAATGTTGCTTTGTGAGATTAAAAGTACATTTCATTGTATTTTATTAGCAACATTAATTTGGTATTTAGTGTCCAAATAAACTTGCAGGTATTTCACGGAATGAGGAAAATATCCCCGAGTAGGAGTACTTTGCAGTTCATAGTGTGTTGACTCGTGACTATTTGTGAACCTTTGTTCCTCCTTCATATTTGAGAGTAGTTACAAAATATTATATTCTCTTGCTTGAATTGTTTCTGAAATAAGATTGAATATGGTTTTCATGGTTATTTCAGTTGGCCTGTTATAAAGCAGAGAGTGTTGAGTAAACGGTAAAATATGATCCATCTGCTTGGGTCGCATAGTTATAAGCAGCAGAACTTTTGATTGTAAAAATAAAATTAATTTAATTTACAGAAAGTAAAGGGTATAAATAACATTACTGACTTGGGAATGGTAGGGTATGTAAAATAACCCAATAAATGAAGTTAGACAGTACACAGGCTTCTGGGTTCTGGGAAGTTACTTGGTGAATTATTTCCCCCATTCCACTGCGTCTGCAACACTATTAAATTTTAAAGTTTGGTCTAACTTGTTCCTTATTTTTTTTTAAAAAGGGCTTCTGTAAGAGGGAATAGTATTAGGCTGAAAATACTGAATCTGAAGTCCAGTACATCACCCCACTGTGATCTGGAGTAGCACTTTTGATCACATGGAATGCACGCAACATTCACTGCATTATGTGAGAAAATTCACTTCGTACATTCTCTTTACATGTATTTAAAGACTCCTAAATGTTACCACTGTATGTGATTGAGTATACAGAATGGAATCCAGTGGTCTGCTGCATTTGATAATGTCTGTCTTGTTTGAGCTTGAGACTGTAATGTTTAATTATGATATTAGTTTTGGAAGGATATCTGATTATTCCACAGAGGTGGCGTTTGAATGTTCTCAACATTAGGCTGACTTGTAAAATTCATCGACGTTACTTTAAAATGTCAGTAAATAAGCAAATTTGGGAAAGTTAAACTCACAGCAGTCTAAGTAAACCAAAGCCAAAAGATGTGCCAACTGGTAAACTCATACTAAACCAATGGATCAGAAGAAGGCTTTATTCCGAATGGTGCCTTGTTAAACTGCCTACTGCAGCAATTCGGTTAGGAGCTTGATTCGTGTTGCAATTGACCCTCAATACCCTCAGGGCAACTAAGGATAGACAATAAATACTGCCTTGCCGGCGTCACCCACATCTCGAGAACAAATTTTAAAAAACACGGGGTAGGGGGAATGGGTGGTGTAACAAAAGAGAGCAGTTTGTAAAACCAACCGATGCTGCTGATTTTGCTGGAGAATTTTGAGATCCATCGAGCGCTATCTTTAGCCTCTGACTTAACCAGGACCTTTCTTCATTTTATAAATCAGGTCACCGAGGCTCCTGAGGTTATTGTTGCCGATCAGACAAAGTCAAACGACCTGCATTCTCAAAGCCATTGGCGATAACTTGTGTAGAACCTTGGTCAGAGCACTCTTGGAGTATTGTGTGCAGTTCTGGTCTCCATTTTATAAAAAGAATATAGAGGCACTGGAGAAAGTGCAAAAAAGATTCACAAGGATGATACCAGAACTGAGAGGGTTATACTTATCAGGAAAGGCTGAACATGCTGGGGCTCTTTTCTTTAGAAAAAAAGAAGGCTGAGGGGTGACTCAATAGAAGTCACTAAAATTATGAAGGGGTTTGATGAGGTAGACGTAGAGAAGATGTTTCCACTTGTGGGGGAGACCAAAACTAGGGGCAGTAAGACAGTCACTGATAAATCCAATAGGGAAGTCAGGAGAAACCGCTTTACCCAAACAGTGACAAGAAGGAGGAGGAGTAGAGGCAAATAGCTAGATGCATTTAAGGGGAAGCTGGATAAGTACATGAGGGAGAAAAGAATAGAAGGATATGCTGATAAGGTTAGATGAATAGAGATGGGAGGAGGCTCCTGCGGAGCATAAACGCTGGCATGGACCAGTTGGGCTAAATGGCCTGTTTCTGTGCTGTAGACTCTGAAATTCTATGTAACCATGACTCAGATGTGGTCAAGCTCCTAGAAAATTTATGCAAAGAAACGTTGGAGCATTGAATGTATTTGTAATATAATATAAATTCCCAATCAGTTTGGTGTCTTCTCCTCTGACAGTATGGATTAAGCCTGGAGTACCAGGTCTGGCTCGTCTGGCATTCCCTATAGATTTTGCTCGAGATTTGAAACTCTACCATATGAACCCCAGAGGCATTGAATAGTATGACAGTTGTAAACTGTAGTTTTCTACCTGTCGATTGACCTGCACTCCGGAGATAATTGTAAGCTTTAAGTCACAGTAGTAGAACTAACGTTCTGATTTTGTACTGCTGCTGCAAGTTGAAGTTTACAGTCATCACTGGAGTTAAAGGATATTCAAAGGCCAGCTGTTTCTGTGCTGGTCTCTGTCGGTTGAAGTTTGTTTGGTTATTTATTCACCATTCAGGTGGCTATTTAAAGGGATTTCTCCCCTTGGCCACGAGAATAATATGTCAGTACTCAAAGACTTGAAGATAATTCGAGGTGGATAATCTGCCAGCAGTAATGAGCTGTAGGAAGTAGCTGCGGTTTTCTTTGCTGGTTCAATAAGATATGTTGCAAGATTCAACCTCCATTTTAAAGGGATTTTGGTTCCTTCTAAAACCTGTTCTCAGTTCTCTGTTTATAAATCAGGAGAGCTCGGTGACAAATAGGATCATAGAATTTTACAACGCAGGAGGAGATCATTCGGCCCATTGTGCCGAAATTCAGCTGTCTGAAAGAGCTATCCATTTAGTCCCATTCCCTGCGCCAAAATTTTCCTTTTCAAATATTTAACCACATCTTTTAAAAGCTATTATGGATTTTGCTTTCACTATTGTTTCTGGTGGGACATTCCATTTCCTAACCACTGTGTTTTAAAAAAAATCTTCTAATCTTCCCCTTGTTGTTTTGATGATGATCTTAAATTAATGCCATCTGGTCATTGACTCACTGACTAATGTGAATTTGGAAAAACTATTTCTATTATCAAAATCCCTCATAATTCTGAATACAATCAGATCTCCTTTTAACCTCTTTTCTGGTGAAAAGAGCCCCTGTTCTATAGTCTTTCCTCATAACTAAAGCTCTGGTACTATGCCAGTAAATCTCTATACCTTCTGCATGGCCTTGACATGATGCCCAAAACAGGACGCAATATTTTAACGATAGCTGAGCCAACCATTTATATAAGTTTTAGCTATTACTTCTTTGCTTTCGTACTCTTTTTCCCTATTATCCAATATTTCTCAATCTACCAACATCACTTTAAAAAAAAACCCAGATTATCTGGTCATTATCACATTGCTATTTGTGGGAGCTTGCTGTGCACAATTTGGTTGCCGTGTTTCCCCACATTACAACAGTGACTACACTTCAAAGAGTACTTCATTGGCTGTGAAGCGCTTTGGGATGTCCTGAGGTCGTGAAAGGCGCTATAGAAATGCAAGTCTTTCAACTCTTTATTTAGAAAACCAAGGATTCCCAAATGCAGCTTTGCCAATTTGTCCTCTGACTTTTAAAGATCTGTATATATCTCTCTACTCCATTTAAAGTTTTACCATTTAGTGTATTTGTCCTCCTTATTTTTCCTCCAAAAATGTGTCACCGCACATTTCCCTGCCTTAAATTTCATCCAACATCTATTTGCCCAGTTTACTAACCTATGACCTCCTGGAGTCACATACAGTCTTCTTCATAGCTAACTGCACAATTACATCATTGAGCGTGCAACTTTATTGGGACGTAATTTGCAGCCCCTATAGGTGCGTACGCGCCCGTAAGGGCCGCGCAAGTTCCGGGTTTAGGCGTGCGGAGCAAATGCGTGAAAACCCGGAACTTGCGATCTGTCAAGAATCTTCTTGACAGATCCAACGCACCCCCGGGAAAAGGGCATCTGCAGGCGGAGAGTCGGGCTATTTGCCCAACTTCTGCCCAGCGAATGCCCGTGAAATTTTTACGCCTGGCGTAAGGCTTGCTTTTACCAGCGTAAGAGTTTGATCATTAAAAAAAAATCATTTGTACATTAAAAACCTGTGAAATAAGGTAGGTTTATTTTTAGCCACTTTAAAACATTTACATTTATTTTTCAAATATAAATTTGTTTTAAATATTTAATTAAATGGCATTTTAATTAATTTTAAATATGTAATTTTAAAAATGTATTTGATGTGTAGAGATATTTTGGGGGTATTCCCATTCATGCTTGAGATTTCCGTACATACAGAACCTCCATAAGCATGAATGGGGATTCTCCTTCTTTCATTCATTGGGCTGGCCTGCGCCCCTGGGATACGTGGGCCTGTACCCGTAGAGGCCCAGGACCGCGAGTCTCCGTACCTCCCGGACCACCAGGTACGCGGGCATTTTATTTGCGGCTCGGAGGCATTTCCCTGCCGGAAGCCTCCGACCGCAAATTCAGGGCCAATGTTTTTGTTGTAGCTTTAATAAAAAATATTTCAAACTCTTTGGGAGATACTGTGCTGTCACAGTTACAAGAACTGCCACAGAACGAACTTCCCTCAGGAGCCAAAAGAGTAGCACAGCAGAAAGAGGTTTCCAAGCAGGCTGTTTCAGGAACTGAACTTACCAAAAAACTGCGCTGAACTGATGACGCCCATTAAAAGTCCAGAAAACAATATCGCGGTTAGGAGTTTGTACCGCATAACAAAGTCGGGCTTTTCCAACTGAATTCATTTAAATTAAATTTGTTGACAACCAGATATTTTATTATGTATTAAAATGACTCGAAGATACATTAAAAACTATTGTGAAAATGGCGTATCTTCCTGGTTAAAAGTATATTGTACAGTAATAAACAAATGTGGTGTTAAATGACTCCTCATATGTTTCAGTCAGTGTAGTATCTTTGTAAAGTCACCCTGCTGAGAAAGAAAGAGTAAAATGCATTTCAGTTTATATTCATTGCTATTCTGCCAGGCTTGGGTAGAACATGTCTAAATGACCAAGTCAGATATGTAATACTTTGCCATACTCTCCATGGCTGGGTTGATGGCATTCTGATCGATTAGTGCCTTTCAAGAATGTAAGGACAGAGTTGTAATTAATTAAGCATTTAAAATTGATTGACTGAAATGGCTGTAAAAGTATTATACTGTGTAAATTGGTGCCAAAAGTAATGTGTCTGTGTCTGTCTGGGTTTGTTGGTATCAAAGTGAATGAAATTTCTTTTAACGCTGGGCTTTTGCTTTGATATTTTCTGTGAACATGGACACACAAGAGATCCTGTATTGGATTTCTGCATGGACCTCTGCACAGTCATGTTCTATGTAGCCAAGTACAACTCCTTTCTGTTGCCAGATCACAGCGCAGCTGAGCTGGTTTTACTGAAACTGGAATTGGAAAAAGAAAAACTGGTGTTGGGCGGAAGGGGACAATCATTTTTAACAGGCAGGCTGATTTTTAGATGATACATTTGGTGAAACAGAGAATTTATTGTACTCATTCCTCATAATCGTAAAGGGAGAAACCTGTATACTTTTCAGCTCCTTTAATTGCCTCGCTTTTTTTTGTTAAGAGTGCAGCGCAGAGGCAGCGATCATGGCTGATCATCCATATCCAGTACCCTGTCCCTGCTTTTAATCCCCACAGTACACATATCCCACCCTACCCCCGTAACCCCACGTATTTAATTCCCCCTAACATATCCCATCCTATCCCCATAACCCCACATATTTTAATCCCCCCCTAACACAAGGGTCAATTTTCATAGCCAAATCAACCTAACCCGCACATTTTTGGACTGTGGGAGGAAACCGAGCACCCGGAGGAAACCCACGCAGACACGGGGAGAATGTGCAAACTCCACACAGACAGTCACCCGAGGTCAGATTCGAACCCGGGTCCCTGGCGCTGTGAGGCACCAGTGCTAACCACTATGCCACCGTGCCATCATGAAATTCAGCTCAGTTAGTGTAGTTTATTGCATTAATAGCTAAAGTTAATTGGCCCCTTTCTACAAGGAGAGCCATACAAACCATCTATTGCAGAGGAGTTGATTTAACACATTTTTATCATCAGCCAATATTGGATATATCTCGGAAAATTATGGTGAAGGGCTTGTGCGAGCCAACACTGAGAAGTAGATTTGCCTGTTATTGTGCATGAGCATATTGGATCAGCTAGGCACGGTCCATAGAAAAAATGGAGCGAGGAGGATCATACGCCTGTAACAGAGCCTATCCAATTTTCTGTCCATAATTTAAATGGACAGGAAACTGGGTGGGCTTCATTTTTGTCGTGTAATTCTCTGCACCCTATTTTCCTCTGTGCTGTGTCTTGGCCATCTAATATGCCCATGCACAAGAACAGGAAGATCTGCTCCTGAATGTCAAAGCTTGAAAGTGACCTTTGTTCTTTAGTTACTCTACTTATCAAATTTGTTAACTGACTGACTTTCTAATATTAACAACCTGGTTTCTGTGTCTCTTTTCCAGGACGTGCTTCTTTCTCACAAGCCAAAGGAGAAAAATCGGATCGACAGTAATAATGAAAACTCTGTCCCGAAAGACTTTGAAAATATTGACAATAGTAATTTTGGACCAAGACTGCAAAGGCAAAAGTTGCAGTCGGAAGTGAAAAGTAAAACCGCAATTGTGCAGAAGGCCAAGTATGAGCAGGTGGGCAAAGCCAAGGACCATTCATTGTTGGGCAAGAACTCCAATGAAGTCCTGCAGTATGGGAACTATAAGGTCAAAAATGCCAGCAATTTACAACCAAACTACAAGACTGGGAGCCACTACAAAGGTGGGGTGATTGGAAAAGGTTCTCTAGAAATCCACTATGAACAGGTTCCCAGATGTGAGATATCAGGCAAGGAAGCACTGTCCGCCCTCTCCAGGGCTAAAAGCAAGCATTGCCGACAGGAGATTGCTGAGCTCTATTGCCTTCATAAAGATGGAAAGTTAATGCCGGAAAAGGTACCTCGCTTGTGTCCATTGGAGGGTAAGGAGCTCTGAAACAAATCTAGCTGTTAATGTACTGAGGGAGTGCGAAGAGACATCTATCTCTATCATCTTTGATACATCTTCATCATACTTCAGGTGTCATACTGTCACACATGCAAATTTCTGTATCACTTTTTTTAAAAAAAACCATAAAGAGAAGAAAGCTAGTCATTTTCAATCTGCAGAAAAAGTCTCTCAGCAAAAGAAAATAGCTCCTAGTTTACTTTAGGAGAAAGAAAAAGAAAAGTGGGTCTGATCTCTATTTGACCTGATGCCTGCCTAAGATCAATTAGCTTCTAATTGACCTTGGGAAGGTATAACAGTTACACCTTGCGACATTAAAGAAACCAAGTTGCATGCAACTGCATTTTAGTAGTTGAATAAAATATTAAGCTTTCTCTCTTGAACCGCTGCAGTCCGTGTGGTGAAGGTTCTCCCACAGTGCTGTTAAACATATGCCATATACTATACCTATGACATTAAGCAGGGAAACAGTGAAACAAAAATAATTAACTCTGCTAGTAAGGTTGATCCCAATCATTTTAAATAGTATTACTAGATAAATTGATGGGCATAAACAATTTGTTCGACCAAAAGAGCAGGCATGAATGATGTGATAAAGCCTGTGCTCCTGAATGGAGCATAGATTATGTGTGATACCACGTGGGAGTTCAGAAGAGGTCGCAGAATGCTATATGCTAAGAATTAATTTGAAAATTGCCCTGGTTATTAACGTCTACATTGAATGTTTCCTTAGCGTTGAGATGGAAACCCTGAGATAGTAAAAGCACCTGATACTTTAATCGGCATCCTGTCCCCTGTTCCAGTGCAAAACAGGTCAGGGTGTTCGATCAAACCTGGATTTGTTAAATGGCTGCCTGGCCATTGTTAGCAGCTCCCCTTCGATTGGAAAAACACATTTCAAACTCTGAGTCAGCAGTAAAAAAAAAAGGAGAACTGGCAATTAACCGTCTGAAAATAAATTCCAAATTCATTCTGTCATCAAAAAGACGCAGAACCGAGGCAGTAATCGTCTGACAACGAATTGAGAATTCTTAACTGTCAACAGTTATGTGAACAAAAATAGTTTAAAAATTGCTGCTCCTGAACCTTCCACTACTGGCTGCAGTGAAGCACTCAGCAGGTTCTTTGCCGGAACAGGGGTCCTCACTGCGCATCTCCTGGAAATACTTCCAGTGTAAAATCTGAAAGTTACCTGATTTTAACCCCAACATCAAATACTCTGAGATTAATAATCTTCAAAGAGTTCAAAACAATTGCTGCCGGCTAGATGCACTGATCATTTCACATTCCATTTTATGGGTTTATTATTGCATTTACCACAGCAGCCAATTTTAAGGTTGAAGCCCTGTTGTTCAGGAAATTCTAATCTCTGGTGGGAAGGAATGAACACTATATAATATAGTAGCAGGATCCATTCAGTTCTTCGTAAGCCATGTGGTCCGATTCCACGTTCCCAGAGAGCACATCATTGGAAGCCACCAGCTGTATATCCCTGACTTCCCCCGAAGTGCTCCCTGGGAGTGCCACCCCTGAGACAGTAAAATCAGCCCTAGAATCTTATACTTGGCTGCTTGTTTTCATTATTGTGGTGCCAGACTTGGCACTCTTGTTTCTGAGTCAGAAGGTTGTGCGTTCAACAGCCTTACCAGAGACTTCGGCCAGAATTTTGCCGGCACTCAGTGGACGGGATGGGTGGCGGGCCAGCTGTTAAATTTAAAATGATTGACAGCGGGTCAGGAACCCGCTATCAAAATGCGCACACTGGACTTTCCCGATGTCGGGTCTGCCAGTGCCGAGACAGGCAGTGGCGGGGGAAGCAATTAAAATCATTAGTGGCTTGTTTACAGCCACTTATCCACGGTATTTCCCCAGCTTTTTGGATTTGACAGGTCGCCCACCGGATTCCCGCTGTGCCTAGACCTTGTCTGTGAAGCTGAGGCGGGAGGTCAATTGCCATTGAATCAGCTGATGAGTTGACAGCTTCAAATGTACAGTAAAAGCTCCCACCTTAGAAATATCTTCCCTTAGCCACAAACTCTTCCTCAATGCATTTCCACAACAGATTCACCATGCTGCAAGTCTTTACACAAGTCTCCATCCAGTCTGACCTCATTACCTCTCTCACCATTGACAAGATCGCTTCTGTCATCTCTACTTCACCTGCCATCTATTCCATCAGCATGGGTGCCCTTTATACTCTCTCACCGTGGTCCTCAGAATCCCACCATGATCAGCCCCAACACCAGCAGCACCAGGCACACCAGCAGCATCAACATCACCACCAACTTTCTCCGCAATCAACTGATGCTGCACAGAACACAGGGCATCAGCACCTGACCACATTGCTGCCAGGGATGGCCTCACCATGGCCAGATTTACTTCACTTGAGGCTGTACATCCTGGCTGCCACATGATGCGCCAGGTTGTCACCATCCCACACCAACACCATAAGGCATCCCTACAATGCCCAAGCCATTCCTTTCACACTCCTCACCATTGCAGGGAGGTACCGTTCTGTCTCACCATTCACTGCAACTCACGAAGCCACTTCCAAAGGTGCACACAAATCTGTCCAAGAATGCAAAGTGTTGAAAATAAAGGTTTCAATGTTTAACACTACATTAACAGAAATGTTACATGGACATTGCATAAAACACCCAAGTGCCTACCCTTGTGTGTTGTTAGTTGGTATGATTGCACTAGGATGAGAGTGAGTGTGAGGGGTGGCTAGTGAGATGGGGAAGTAATAATGTAGATAGAGAGGGATGGGTGGAGGTGCAATGTAAGTTGGTGTGAGTAAGGATGTGCAGGAGTAGGGTAGGGAAGGCAGAGTGATGGGGATGTGATAAGAGGCACAGCAGGATGAGGTTGAGTGTGGCTTTGTACTAACGTTTCATGATCTACTGAGATCATTGAAACATTTGCGGCACTGCACCCAGGTCCTCCTGACCACATCCCTGCTTGTGCCCTCCTCTGTAATGTGCAACCAGGCTGCGTTGATCTGGGGAGGTGTCTTCCGCCCATGGGCAGGGAAGAGGACCTCCCTGCGTGTTGTTACTCTCTCCATAAGCATATGGAAGGAGTCATGGGAGAGCCTGGGTGCAGCCGTGCACCTCTGTGCAGTGCTTGTCAGTGTTTGCAGCATCTCAATACTGTAGAACACTGACAGCACAAATGTCAAAATAAATTTGGCCATGGTCCCTTTAAGGAAACTGGCTGATGACACGTCATCAAATGACATCACCAGACCCCCTTCCTCTAATTGGCCGGGAAACGCACTGGGCGGGCTTAATAAGCCCAATCACGGTAAATTCATTTGAGGCCGGGCTGGAGCCAGCAGCAGGACCATGACCCGCCACCGACGTCGCCCGCTTCGGTTTGTAAAATCGCAACCTTCAGTGCCGACACCTCCGTGCACTACTGAGGGAGTGCTGCACTGTTGGAGGTGTTGACTTTCGGATGAAATGCTAAACCGAGGCCCTGTCTGCCCTCTCGTGGATGTAAAAGATCCCATGGGACTATTCGAAGAAAAGCAAGTTCTCCCTCAACCAACATCACTAAAAGAGATGGTTATTAATCCCATTGCTGCTTGTAGGACATTGCTGTGCGCGCATTAGCTGCTGTGTTCCCTATATTATAATAGGGATTACACGCCGCAAGTTCTTGACTGGCTGTGAGTCACTTTGAGGTTCTGAGGACATGAAAGGTGCTATATAAATGCAAGTTCTTTTTTTTCCTAATTTGTTCAGTAAAATGCAATACTCTTATTTTGCTATATTTGGATCCTTCAAATAATCTAGAAATCTTTCAGATGAGACATTAAACCAGGGCCCGGCACCTGTTAAGGTGGATATAAAAGATCCCATGGCTCTATTTGAAGAAGGGCAAGTAATTCCCCTGGAGTCCTGGCCAACATTTACCAACAACAACTTGCATTTATATAGCGCCTTTAACTTCACAGGCGCGTTATCAAACAAGATTTGACACTGAGCCACATGTGGAGATATTAGGGCAGATGACCAAAAGCTTGGCCAAAGAGGTAGGTTTTAAGGAGCGTCTTAAAGGAGGAAAAAGAAGTAGAGAGGCGGAGAGGTTTAGGAAGGGAATTCCAGCGCTTTGGGCCTCGGCAACTGAAAGCACGGCCGTCAATGATGGAGCGATTAAAATCGGGGTTGCGCAAGAGGCCAGAATCAGAGGAGCGCTGATATCTCGGAGGGTTGTGGGGCTGGAGGAGGTTACAGAGATGGGGAGGGGCAAGGCCATGGATGGAATTGAAAACAAGGACGAGAATTTTAAAATTGAGGAGTTGCTTAACCGGGAGCCAGTGTAGGGCAGTGAGCACAGGGGTGATGGGTAATACCACACAACCAACACCATCAAAACCAATTATCTGGACATTTATTTCATTGTTGTTTGTGGGACCTTACGTTTGTGTACATGACAATAGTGGCAGCACTTCCAATGTAATTGATTGACTTTGGAAAATCCTGAGAACAGGAAAAGCATTATATAACTCAAAATTCGTTCTTTCTTTGAGTATAAGCTGGTGGTGGAGAGTCAGTTGAACCCCAATTGCCCAATTCCACCAGGCTGATATGCCTCTCCTCTCACCCGCCCCAACCAGGTGTAGGCACCTTCTATGTATAATATTCACCCATTATATTTCACTGCGTGCACATTTCAGAAAATTGCAAGCATTGCACCCGTGATTTTTGATATGCACTGGTGGCAGACAAGGTTCCCTGCCGCAAGTGCCTACTCAGGAAATGACACCTTCTATCCCTGTAGCTGCTTAGCCTGGTAGAAGGTGTGTTCAAATAGGACCCCCAAAATTCCTGGAAACCACAATGGTGGCAGATCTGCAGCAGGGCAGGACTTCCATCTGCCCCTTGTGCCCCTGACCCTAGCCCATTTCCCGGAGTCAGAATCATTTACAAATTGAGGATGGGCACTGGGCCAATCTGGCATTGCAGCGGTGCCTCCCTGTTGGATGGGGTGGGGGGGTAGGAGGCTAAATGGCTGCACCGCCTTGCCCCAGAGTAGATTGCTGGCGGTGCTGTCAGCTGTGACTCAGTGGGTAGCACCCTCGCCTCTGAGTCAGAAGGTTGTGGGTTCAAGTCCCACTCCAGAGACTGGAGCACAAAAATCTAGGCTGACACTCCCAGTGCAGTGCTGAGGGAGTGCTGCACTGTCGGAGGTGCCGTCTTTCAGGTGAGACGTTAAACTGAGGCCCCGTCTGCTCTCTAATGTGGACGTAAAAGATCACATGGCACTATTTCGAAGAAGAGCAGGGGAGTTATCCTCGGTGTCCTGGCCAATATTTGTCCCTCAATCAACATCACAAAAAAACAGGTTATCTGGTCATTATCACATTGCTGTGTGCCAATTGGCTGCTATGTTTCCCACATAACAACAGTGACTACACTTCAACAGTACTTCATTGGCTGTAAAGCGGAGGTCGTGAAAGGCACTATATAAATGCAAGTCTTTTTTCTTTCAAAGGAGAAACATATTAAAGATGTTAAAATAAGGCAATCGATCAGGAGCGATTTTGTGACCCACCTACCCAGATTATGGTAGTTCAGCACAGTAGTTCAGCAGGGAACTTGGGCTTCTGTGAATATTTTGACTGTACAAAAGAGGTTCTCTGTCAGGTTGACTGTTTTTTGACCTTTCGGATTTCAAAAAATGTTTGTTTCGACAGTAGTTGCATAATTTACCAACTAACAATGTGGACTGTTGGTGCAAAAAAAAGTTTCCCCTAGGAGAGTACATGGCTGAAACAACGGGAATTCAGAGCTGCCTGATAATCGGATTGTTGTTAAGTTGATCTGTTTCCATTTTAGCGACTAATGTTCAAACACTTCTGTTAGCCACCGACGTACTATCACAGATCGTCTCCCCCAAAGTGCTTCTGAAGCCAATAAATGTTTGATGTGCAGCTGAGTTAATCCAATGAGGTAAAGTTATTGAAAAATGAAAAATAAAACTTCTGTCTCAACGAAGTGTGTTCGGTCCTCGTTATTCCTGTTGCCTTTTCCAAAAGAATTGGTTCTTTGTTGATCAGGGTTTAGTGCTGGTAGTGTTCCGCACTCTCTCTGGCGTTTCGTGCTGCTGGGCCTAGAAATTCATCTCAGGCGGTGGCACAATTCGGGCGCTATTGGATCAGCCGCCCGTTGTACACGCGCCTGATATTCAGTTCCATTTCAGTCAATATAACTGAATATCAGGTGCTGCGTGTAACGGGCGGCCGATCCGATACCACCCGTTTTGCGCCACCGCCTAAGAGGAATTTCTAGGCCCTGGTGTTGAGTACCAAATTTCCCGTCAGCTGCGCAGCTGTCTGGATGTCCCGTTTTCAATGCAAGAAACCATGCATGCACAAAAATTTGAATGAGCCGCGCAGCCAGTTAAAGGGGCCGCGCACTCTTTTAGTGTCCTGTGCCGAAAATATGACACCCTTCCGGCAGCTTCTGCCATAACTAAAACAGACGTCCAATCCAAGACTCAGGTTTGTTTTTAAATTTGTTTATGGGATGTGGGTGTCGCTGGCAAGGCCAGCGTTTATTGCCCATCCCTAGTTGCCCTTGAGAAGGCGGTGGTGAGCCGCCTTCTTGAACCGCTGCAGTCCGTGTGGTGAAGGTACTCCCACAGTGCTGTTAGGGAGGGAGTTCCAGGATTTTGACCCAGGTTAAAATCAGGGCTCTGATGTTTAGTACTCTAAGACTTGGAAATTCCTGATGCTGTTTTATTTTTAAAGTGATACCCTAATGGCAATTGATCACTTTGCCATTCAGAAACTGGGAATCTGGACCCTACTTCTGCTAGGATGTCCTCCTGGGATAATTCCACTGGGGGCAAAAGAGGTGGAACTGGTGGAGTTTCTGGAGGGTGATGCCAGTCCTGCCTCCTCCTCTTGACATTAGCACGGAGGGGCCAGAATTTCAGAAACTATAAAAAAAAAGAGGCGGAGTTGTGATAGAATTTGGCCCCTCCCCAAATAGCTGGTTTGCCCACCCAGGAAATGGCAACCATGTGTCATCACAGGCCAGGTCTTTCCAGCGCCTCGTGTTTAGTGGCTGGTGTATATAGCTGCCTGGTGCTGCTGATGTGTAGTACTGTATGGTGTTTAGCTTACCGGCGTTTACCACTAGCTGATGTTTGATACTGCTTTAGGAACACATAAATTAAACAGATCTGACTTCGAGATCTAATAAGGACCAACAGTTGCATATTAGGCACACAACTTTGTGTAACACTTTGTTCATAATTTTATAAACTAACCTGAGCACCTGGTGTAAGGGCGATGATGAGTTCATGAGATCAGATTAAATGAAGAAGTATGTTCATTTTGGGGGTTATTTGGTTGACAAACTAAGAGTCTTTGGGGGTAATTGTCACTTTGGGTACGGGTGGAAAACTGGAGGTTGGGGATCGGATGGCCGTTATACGCCCTGCCTGACTTTCCTTTCCATTGAAGTCAATCGAGCAAAATGTGTAATGGGCAGCCGCTACTTGACTAGGGAGCCCTAGGTTCAGGAACAAGTCTGTAGACAAGTGACGACGCAGCCAGCACCTGGTCCGCTGGAGGGGGAATGCAGGTAGCACATGCCCCAACTTCCAGCAGAATCCATGGGCTGTCGGCAAAACTCCTCTCCAAATTCTTTTGGAAATGTGCACAATCACCCACTTCCAGACTTCTGCATCACCGCCAAGGAACAGCCTAACCTCAATCACTGTAAGCAATGCCAAATCCATCACACTTCAAAGTGTCAAACGATCTTTAAAACGGTAATGTAAAAAAGTGAAAGAGACCCAGTCATTTCCTGCTGCTCCCAGTCTACAAACAAAGAACAACATAAGAAATAGGAGCAGAAGTAGGCCATCTGGCCCCTCGAGCCTGCTCCACCTCAACTCCACTTTCCCGCCCTATCCCTGTATTCCTTGATTCCTTTGAGTGGATGAAGTTGCATCCAAGAGGAATTAGACCTGTAACATTGGAGAAAACAGGCCAGATTATACACAGTTCCACATTGTGCATTACATGGTATAGTACTCCTGTCATTATAAAACCAAGTATCCTCCAATTTATCATGAACCGATTTACTATGGCAGGTTCATTTGACTTTTAAAGGAAATCCATTTTGAGTATGGAACAGATTGTGAATAATGCTTTTAATGAATACTAAGGTGTGTGTGTGTGTGTGTGTGTATACTACAGGAGTATTCACCATATCAAGGGCTTTACTATAGCAGGGATTGTATTGGCACAATGTGAAGCACGTCCTAAACCAGCTGCTGGTCTGGTAAAGCTCTGCATCACATAACAAATGCCATTAAATCATGAAATTGTCATTTTACAAATGGAAACATATTACAGTATTTGCATTTAAATGGGGAAAACATTGAAAGAAATTAAGCAAATAAAAGATAGAAGAAAAGGCTTCAAGGTGGCAATTGTAATCTGGATTGAACATCCACCACCATACTGCAGGTATATATCTGGGAGTTTTACAATGGCTTTATCTCCAATGATAATGTAGGTATTATCTGAGCAACGATCCAATATTGTTAGGTGGATTTTAGCTCATTTTTCGACACGATAACTTTTAATTTATTTTTTATATGTCAAGGCATTGTTTAATCTCTCACGGTCATTCTTGTGACTTTTAAGCACCAAACCTTGTAGAAATCATGTTTTAGAACATAAGACATAGGAGCAGGAGTAGGCCATTCGGCCCCTCGAGCCTGCTCCGCCATTCAATAAGATCATGGCTGATCCGATCTTGGCCTCAACACCACTTTCCTGCCCACTCCCCATAACCCTTGATTCCCTGTTCTTCAAAAATCTGTTTTAAATTGGGATTTGTGATTCAAGGTTCAAATGAAAGTGTTGGTTTGGGGCAGGTAGATTTACTGTAGATCAGTTAATTAAAGTTTGGTTTAGCAGTTAGTCATTGTCATTTAAGGCTAAGCTAAGCCTCTGGTTAATAGCACATGAAATCTTAGATGTCATGCCCAAGTATGTGACTTTGCAGTACATGAAGCCTGCTTATTGTGTGACAGTGATGCCTCCCGGTGCAGTTGATTGACCTAAAGGTGTTCTTTTAGGGGCTTGTTAAACATCTATACTGCGTGGAATCAAGCTTTAATATTCCCGTTGTTTGATGCCAGGCTGTAAATGAAAGACTTATGCACATTCTGGAAGCCAGAGGTAAGATGATGTTTAGCACATCTGTAGCTCAGGAGGGGGAATCCTGACCTTTTACTGCATTTGGCTTCTCCTTGGTATTTTACCGTATTAAAATATTCAGTAATGAAAGTTTTGATTGAAGCAAATTGTCTGTAATGATTATCAGATGTTCCACACACTACCAGTGTTTGGACACAACTGAAATAATTTTTTCTGTAATACAGGAATATTATATGGATGCTCAGTATTTGGGCATGTTACATAGATTATATTAAATATGGAAGATATCAAAATGGCTGTGACTTCATTACTGATCTTCAGTAATCTCTGTCGCTGCCAAAAATCATCAATTGCAAACATCCATCCTGGCTGTAAACCTCCTTCCCAGCTGTTTCATTACTACCCTTACTGCTCTCTCTGGGTTTATCTCTCCAAGTACCGGAGCATTATAGTAGTGGCACTGTTCCAACCTGATGCCACCAATGTAGGGAATAGCCTGCTTTCACTGGTTAGCCCTGACCCAATTGTACTCCCTGCCACACTGAGAATGAGGACGAGAACAAGTGATAGATGGCACGGGCAGGGAAACAGACATCAGCTGGGGGTACAGTGGCCGAGAATTTGAAGCCATGACATGCTGTAAGTGGGTGATGCCCAGGGGACGATCAAAACTGTGAGGATGGAAGAGTGATTCTACAGTTGCTTAGGAGAGGGGAATGGCGAGAGATGGTATGGACTGATTATAATCATGCTATGAGTTTTCTCGTTGGGGCTCTAAGGGTTTGCATTGTTTTTTTGTTGATGATGGGTTGAACAGTTCAGTTTGTGCTCGAGGCATCCATCCTCTTTCTTGCCCTTTTTTCCTTTTCCTAAGATTTGGGGAATGTCCAAAATAGTTGGTGGTTTCCCCCACCCCCCCACAAAGAAACACATTAGTCATTTCAAACGTCTTCAAGGTTCAGAGAATCCTTCCTAACAGTCCATGCAGCCTTGTGAGGAACTTTCTCAGGTATTTGGAAACAAAAATTGGCTGATTAAACAGTAAATGAGCAATGAGAGGCCTTCAAGGAGGAGATAGTTCGGGTACAGGCTAAACACATTCCTACGAGGGAGAAAGGAAGGGCATCAAAAGCTAGAGCTCCCTGGGTGACTAAAGATAGAGATTAAAATGAAACAGGAAAAGGGAGGCTTATGATAAATGTCAGGTTCGTAATACAGTAAAGAATCAAGCAGAATACAGAGTGCAGAGGTGAACTGAAAACAGAAATAAGAGGGGTGAAGCGAGTGCATGAGAAAAGATTAGTGGGTAACCTAAGTAGGAACATTAAAGTATTTTATAAACATATAAAGAGTAAAAGGAGAGTCAAAGGAAGGGTTTGGGACCAAAAAGCAAATTTTCTTGTGAAGGCAGAGGGCATAGCTAAGGTACTAAATGAGTACTTTGCAAATGTCTTCACAAAAGAGGGTGCTGCCAATGTCACAGTAAAGGAGGAGGGGTAGAGAAATTGGGTAGGATAACAATAGATAAGGAAGGAGATTGTTAGATTGCTGAGAGAAGCAAGGGTGGAAATAGCGGAGGCTCTGGCCATAAAATTTCAGTGGTCCTTGGATATGGGAGTGGTGCCAGAGGACTAGACGGTTGCAAATGTTACACCCCTGTTCAAAAAAGGGGAGAGGGATAATCCTGGTAACTACAGGCCAGTCAGCCCAACGTCGGTGGTGGGGACATTTTTAGAGACCATAATCCGGGACAAAATTAAATGTCACTTGGAAAAACATGGGGTTCATAAATGAAAGCCAGCACAGATTTGTTAAAAGCAAATAGTGTTTGACTAACTTGGTTGACTTCTTTCATGAAGTAACGGAGAGGGTTGATGAGGATAGTGCAGTTGATGTGCATATGGACTTTCAAAAGACGTTTGATAAAATACCACATAATAGACTTGTTAGCAAAATTAAAGCAATGGAATTAAAGGGGCAGTGACACCGTGGATATGAAATTGAATAAGATAAAGGAGAGAGTAGTGGTGCACGATTGTTTTTCAGACTGGAGGGAAGTATATACAGTGGTGTCCTCCAAGGGTTGATATTGGGACCACTGCTCGTTGATGTATGAATGATTTGCACTTGAGTATAAAGGGCATAATTTTAAAGTTTATTTTGCCTCTCCTCATTTTTCCTTCCAAAAGGTTAAGGAAAGATTTAAGAGGTGTTCAAAATTATGAAGCGTTTTGATCAGGAGAAACTGTTTCCACTGGCAGGTGGGTCAGTAACCAGAGGACACAGATTTAAGATACAGTAATTGTAAAAGAACTATAGGCGAGATGAGGAGACATTTTTTTTACGTGGCAAATTATGATGTGGAATGTACTGCATGAAAGGGTGGTGGAAGCAGATTCAGTAGTAACTTTCCGAAGAGAATTGGATAGATACTTGAAAAGGAAAAGTTTACAGGGCTATGGGGAAACAGTAGGAGAGTGGGACTATTAGATAGCTCTTTCAAAGAGCCAGCACAGGCACGCTGGGCTGCATGGCCTCCTTCTGTGCTGTATGATTCGGATTGTGAGAAGCACACAGTGCTATGCTATAAGAAAGACAAAGAAATAAAGAACGAACAAACTTGCATTGATATAGCGTCTTTCACAACCTTAGGATATCCCAAAGTGCTTTAAAGCACTTTAAGTGTAGTCACTGTTATAATTTAGTGAAACAGCAGCCAATTTGGGCACAGCAAGGTCCCAGAAACAGCATTGAGATAATGACCAGATAATTTTTTTTTTTATTCGTTCATGGGATGTGGGTGTCACTGGCAGGGCCAGCATTTATTGCCCATCTCTAATTGCCCTTGAGAAGATGGTGGTGAGCCACCTTCTTGCACCGCTGCAGTCCGTGTGGTGAAGGTACTCCCACAGTGCTGTTAGGGAGGGAGTTCCAGGATTTTGACCCAGTAACGATGAAGGAATGGCGATATACTTCCAAGTCAGGATGGTGTGTGACTTGGAGGGGAACTTGGAGGTGGTGGTGTTCCCATGCAGCTGCTGCCCTTGTCCTTCTAGGTGGTAGAGGTCAAGGGTTTGGGAGGTGCTGCTGAAGAAGCCTTGGCAAGTTGCTGCAGTGCATTTTGTAGATGGTGCATACTGCAGCCACGGTACGCCGGTGGTGGAGGGAGTGAATGTTTAAGCTGGTGGATGGGGTGCCAATCAAGCGGCCTGGGTTGTCTTGGATGGGGTAGAGCTTCTTGAGTGTTGTTGGAGCTGCACTGACCTAGGCAAGTGGAGAGTATTCCATCACACTCTTGACTTGTGCCTAGTAGATGGTGAAAAGGCTTTGGGGAGTCAGAAGGTGAGACACTTGCCGCAGAATACCCAGCCTCTGACCTGCTCTTATACTGTGGCTGGTCCAGTCAAGTTTCTGGTCAATGGTGACTCCCAGGATATCGATGTTGGGGGATTCGGCAATGGTAATGCTGTTGAATGTGAAGGGGCGGTGGTTAGACACTCGCTTGTTGGAGATAGTCATTGCCTGGCACTTCTGTGGCGCTAATGTTACCTGCCACTTATCAGCCCAAGCCTGAATGTTGTCCAGGTCTTGCTGCATGCGGGCATGGACTGCTTCATTATCTGAGGAGTTGCAAATGGCACTGAACACTGTGCAGTCATCAGCAAACATCCCCACTTCTGACCTTATGATGGAAGGAAGGTCATTAATGAAGCAGTTGAAGATGGTTGGGCCTAGGACACTGTACTGAGGAACTCCGAGTGGCAGGCAGTGACTAGTGGGGTACCGCAGGGATCGGTGCTAGGACCCCAGTTATTCACAATATATATTAATGATCTAGACGAGGGAACTAGATGTAATATCTCCAAGTTTGCAGATGACACAAAGCTGGGTGGGTGTGTGTGCTGTGAGGAGGATGCAGAGAAACTCCAGTATGATTTGAACAGGTTGGGTGATTATACTGCATCTGCCATGCATCTGCCCAATGTGGATAAATGCGAGGTTATCCACTTTGGTGGCAAAAACAGGAAGGCAGATTATTATCTGAACGGCAATAGATTGGGAAAAGGGGAAGTGCAACGAGACCTGGGTGTCCTTGTGCACCAGTCGCTGAAGGCAAGCATGCAGGTGCAGCAGGCGGTTAAGAAGGCAAATGGTATGTTGGCCTTCATAGCGAGAGGATTCGAGTACAGGAGCAAGGATGTCTTGCTGCAGTTGTACAGGGCCTTGGTGAGACCACACCTTGAGTATTGTGTGCAGTTTTGGTCACCTTATCTGAGGAAGGATGTTCTTGCCATGGAGGGAGTGCAGCGAAGATTCACCAGACTGATACCTGGGATGGCAGGAATGACATATGAAGAGAGATTGGGTCGATTGGGCTTGTATTCTATTGCGCTAGAGTTTAGAAGAATGAGAGGGGATCTCATTGAAACTTATAAAATTCTAACAGGACTAGACAGACTAGATGCAGGAAGGATGTTCCTGATGGTGGGGAGTCCAGAACCAGGGGTCACAGTCTAAGGATAAGGGGTAAGCCATTTAGGACTGAGATGAGGAGGAATTTCTTCACCCAGAGAGTGGGGAACCTGTGGAATTCTCTACCACAGAAGGCAGTTGAGGCCAATTCATTAAATATATTCAAGAAGGAGTTAGATATATTTCTTAAGGCTAAAGGGATTGAGGGATATGGGGAGAAAGCAGGGACAGGGTACTGAATTTGGATGATCAGCCATGATCTCATTGAATGGCGGAGCAGGCTCGAGGAGCCGAATGGCCTACTCCTGTTCCTATCTTCTATGTTTCTATGTAACTCCTGCAGCAATATCCTGGGGCTGTGATGATTTACCTCCAACCACCACAACCATCTTCCTTTGTGCTAGGTATGACTCCAGCCAGTGGAGAGTTTTCCCCCCAGATTCCAATTGACTTCAGTTTTACTGGGGCTCCTTGATGCCACGCTCGGTCAAATGCTGCCTTGATGTCAAGGGTAGTCACTCTCACCTCACCTCAGGAATTCAGCTCCTTCGTCCATGTTTGGACCAAGGCTGTAATGAGGTCTGGAGCCGAGTAGTCCTGGTGGAACCCAAACTGGGCATCAGTGAGCAGGTTATTGGTGAGTAAGTGCCGCTTGATAGCACTGTCGATGACACCTTCCATCACTTTGCTAATGATTGAGAGTAGACTGATGGGGCGGTAATTGGCCGGATTGGATTTGTCCTGCTTTTTGTGGACAGGACATACCTGGGCAGTTTTCCACATTGCTGGATAGATGCCAGTGTTGTAGCTGTACTGGAACAGCTTGGCTAGAGGCACGGCTAGTTATAGAGCACAAGTCTTCAACACGATAGTCGGGATGTTGTCGCGTCCACAGCCTTTGCTGTATCCAGTGCGCTCAGCCGTTTCTTGATATCACGTGGAGTGAATCAAATTAGCTGAAGACTGGCTTCTGTGGTGGTGGGGACCTCAGTATTGTTGGTTGAGGGATAAATATTGTCAAGACCCCAGGGGAGCTCCCCTGCTCCCACAGTACTGCCCTGAAGTGTCAGCCTAGATTAGAAGCAAGTCGCTGTAGTGGGACTTGAACCCACAACCTTCTGATTCAGAGGCAAGAGTGCTACCACTGAGCACTGAGCCAAGACGGGCACCTCAAACAGTGACTTCTTGAGCAGTAGTATGGACTGCTCACTCTTGGAGACATCGGTGCAACCCTCCTGTGCTTTTGTAGTTGAGCATGAAGCTAAGAGTTAGATCGACAATTTTTAAAGATACGAGATGTCTTATTTTTAAACTCAATACCTCACCAGTTGCAATGTCAAAAGAATGCTCCTTTTTCACCAGACTGATCCTGAGCATTGCTGCAAATGGTTGCTGCAGTACAGCACTTGATAAGCCGACCGGGTAAACATTCACTTAACTGCTTAGAGTAAAAAACACACAAAATAAAGCATTTCCTCTCTTTTCAAGATATTGTTACACAAAATAACCTGAATGCAGAAGGAGCTTCTTAAACACAGCCTCAAGCAAGGTTTAAAGAAGCCAAAGCTACTAATCTGTAGCTCACTGGTAAGCCTCGTCCTGTGTGTACCATTGGATGTCTTTTGTTTAATAATCCAAATGTGTTTCAGCAGAGATGCAAACTGGAAACTATGGAGAGCAGGAGGTTTGATGATCGTGCTACACTACTTAAAATAAATTGCTCAGCTTTGCTCTCCATCAAATCTCTCAAAGGTTACATCCGAGCTATCCATTGTTTTATATCTATGCCATTTCAATCTTTCAGACGAGAATTCCGATTTATTTCCAGGTATTTGATGTGTTTTAGGGGATCAAGGTGTCTTACTTAAAAGCCTTTTGATGTTTGTATGTTGACAGAGTAATCTGCGGCATGAATTTGACCCAGTGAAGATACATTGATGCGTGTGAAACTTGTCAGAAGGGGGATGTGTTTGGGTAAATATTCCAAATGACGGGAGTGAATTGCATTCCTCACTTGGAGATCTAACTAATGTTTAAACGCAGTGTTTTACAATAAAGAGATTGTTTTATTGGGTTTTGTATTTATATTTAAACTGAGTTTCCCATGAGAGAGGATATTCCATTTTAAAATTCTGTATAAAAATGCTTTACTCAACAAAGCTTGCAAATGCAATCCTCTTTCAAAAAACCAACAAAGATCCAGGCAAACCTTCTCGCCATAGACTTGTAGGGACTAGTGAAGCAGCTTCGGTTACCTGATCTGATTTCCTACCTCACTAATGGAAGGAAATAGGATTGTAATATGGAAGCCGTGCACATTTATTTGCAAACAGAAGCAATGAAAAACTTCACCCATGGTGAGAGAAATATTGATAGATGTCCAACCATTACTGTAAATGGTCAGAAAATCTAGTATTAAAGGTTTTTGAATAGCAATTTTTTCAGCTTTTAATATTAAAAAGTAATGATTTAATCCTTTATCGAGCAATGAAGTGTCCTGGAGATTTCACTTGAACCTTGCATCTTTAATAAATACCCATTCATGTCAGGCTAAGGCATTCCGAAGCATGGGGGTTAGCAGCCACATGTTATTTGACAATACCCAGCTTTACTTACTCTGCTCCTCTGTTAAGGCTATTGCTGTGCTCTCTTAACTGCCTGTCCATCTCAGAGGAGCCAAACTTTCTTCCAGCTCAATGTCAGCAAAACTGAAGCCAACTCTTTTTGCTTCCTGTCGGGAGCTATGTGGCCTTGACTCCATCAAGCCCTCAGCTAGCACGTCAGGCTGAGTCTGGATGTGCAGAAGCTTAGTGTACGGCTCAACCCCAAACTCAGCTTCTGCTCTGTAACCGAGACCACTTTCTTCCATCTCTGCAACATTACCCACCTCATTCAAAATACTGCAGTCTGTGTCCTCATCCACGCAAAGTCCCACACTCTTATCATTCCCTGCCCTCGCCAAGCTCCAGCTGGGTCCCGGTGTCACAGCTAATTGACTTCAACATTCTCAGGTCTCCATGGCCACCCTCTGCTCTTCGAACACGGAGGTCGTGATTTTGCCAGCGCTCAGAGGGCGGGCTAGGAGTTAAATCCAAAATGATTGACGGCGGGTTGCGAACCCGCCTCCACACGACTTTCCAAAGTGTCGGGTCTGCGACTTCAGATCAGACCCGACACCAAGCGGCGGAGAGGCACTTAAGGTAGTTAACAGCTTGTTAACTGCTATTTTGAGAGGGTTTTTCCAATTTTGTTGTCATTGCATAACTGAGAGCGAGTGTGAGGGGTGCATCGTAAGATGGTGACGTGATTCTGTACACAGAGAGAGAGAGGGATGGGTGAGGGTGCAAGGGATGTTAGGGTGAGTTGGGATGTGCAGGAGTAGGTTGCCAATGCAGAGTGATGGGGATGAGAAGAGATGGGAAGCAGATTGAAGCCAAGTGTGATGTTATACTCACTTTTGCTGAGCGCAGCAGATCATTAAACCTTTTCCGACACTGCACCCAGGTGCGTGTACAGACCGACCTCCTCAGCAATTTGCAGCCAGGCTGCCTTTGTGTGCTGAGGAGGCTTCCTCCTTCCATCTGAAGGGAAAAGGACCTCCTTGCGTCCTCTTACTCCCTCCACAAGAGCAAGGAGGGAGTCGTCATCAAATCGGGGAGCAGCCTTGGTTCGTTGAGCTGCCATGCCTGCAGCAACCAGCACTCGGGAGCAGAAAAATGAAAGTCATAGTCAAAGGGGACATGGCCCCCTTAAATATAGCGTCAAGCGCGATCAGCCGACCCACAGCTACTGACTGGGCCGGGTAACATGCACGGCGGCCAATGAGGCCAGTCTGGGGAAAATCATTATTGCAGGGCGGCTGGAACCGGGAACGGGACCGGAACCCACCAAACAACGGACCCGCCACCATCCCGCCTCCGGGCGGAAAAATCCAGCCCAGAGTTTCTCCTTCAAATTCTACCATTGGTGGCTACTTGTTCAACCACTACGCTCTTACCCTCTTGAGCTTTCTGCCCAGTCCTCCCCCTTCGATACTTCTTACCCTGCTTCTAAAAGCCCCCTCAAAATCCTGCTCTTCGACTGTACCTTATTTTGTCTCACTTACCTTAGTTTAAAACTAGTTGTATTTGTGAGTTGCAGGACTAACGGGTGCAGCATGCAGCCACAGTTGTTCTCTGCTGGAGTAGGACTTACAGCACTGATGATTGCATTGTGTCAGTTGTGTGATTGAAGTCACTCTGGGCTGGAATAGTAATTATGGAACTCATTAAAGCATGAAGCAACCTGCTTTTCATCTCTAGTTTCAGCAGAAAGAATGCATAACTGCACATTATATAGAGAACAGCAGAGAATAGGTTTTCAGGCTGGATTCCACTCGAGGGGCCCGAAGTTCATGGTAGTGCACTCTGCTGGTGCAAGTACAGCCAAGCAAACCTCCCCGCCCACCCTTAGGCTAGAAACTCTGGGCGTGGAGTCACCTACATGGCCGTCAGGCTGCCTACACCTGCACGGGAACATCAGTGGCATTGCTCTGAACTGCCAGCAGAATGGTGGAGTGGCTCCATACCACTTTGACGGCAGAGTGGAAACCCAGACGTAACATTTTTAGTTCTCCAGCTTCCAAGGGAACAAGCAGTCCTCTTTGGAAAAAGTCATCGATTCCCCTCCTGAACTGATTATCTTTCCTTATTAAAGGTTTGGGGCTTTTTTGAAGGGCTTGGCGGGACTCACGCCAACTCTCGACGGGCTTGCGTTTCGCTGATAATAACGGAGGGTGGAAAGGGTAGAATTCCTGCGATAGCCTGGGAACTCCACCAGTTGGCCCCTTGACAAAGGTAGAGCGGGCAGAAGATTCACCTGTACATCCCCAGAAAATGGCAGAACAGAAAACACGAGGAGGAATCAGAGGAACTGGGTTCCGCCCTATTTTCTGATCCCCGATCCGGCCATCCACCGGGATTGTGCCTTGGACCCAATCAGAATTCAAAAGCTAAAGTATTTAGTTAACATCTAACACTTGGACTGATGCTCAGGAGATTTATGAGCATCATAGCCTGAGATTGCAATACAGCTAAGAAATGCTGCCAGCTAGTGGGCACCTTTTTGCAATATGTAATTATTTTCAGGTTCGCTTATCATATTGTAATTACTGGAAATGGCTGATGTACCATTTCAATACATCCTACTTCAATATAGTTATAGACTTCTGAAGAGAATTAATGAGACAGAGCAACTTAACACAATTATCAAGGAAATCTTTCTCATGGAACCAACAGAACAATGGCAATAAAATCCCTCTAATATTTTAAGAAAGTTTCTGTAAATTCGAATGAATGTCTTTCAAGCAACAAAAACAGTATTGCCAGTAAATTCAAGTTTTCTCTCTCGCTCACTTACAGGAACAATGTCTGCAGATATAAACAAAGCTGTTCTTGACAATAGACTATGAGGTCAGACTTGAACAAGCTGTGTGTTTTAGCATGATTAAAATGGACACTTTTGGTGTCTATATCAAAAAGGTTTGCTCGACATGTTATACATTAAGGCCTCATCCTCACCTCTGAGCAGCAATTCCTTTCCGTGTGTGAACTGCGCAAAGTGTATAATTATGTAATTTTCCAATGCTAAATATTGCAGGTTATAATTGACCATTTGAATCTTGCGGGTGGCCTGGAAGTGCAGCTGTAAAAGGCAGGGGGCAGATTAATCACTGTGTGACTCAGCCCATTTCTACAAAGGCCAAAGGCAAATTTCAGTCCTGTACAGAAATTGGAATCCTGTTGCTCTCGGCCCCGAATTATCAGGTTAGCTGCAGACGAGCTGCATTGTGTCTGTCAGAGAGGTACCACTGCAATCACAGTTTCTACTTTGCTCAGGTTACACTGATTTTTAAATAACACCATGTATTTCACAAGATTATGTGCTAAATATCGAAGAAGAAAGGCATTTGATCCATCCAGACCTTTATACACATGCTACCATTGTGCTCCTGCACTACAAGTCGGAAGATGGACCGATCATTTAATCAATTAAGAAAATTTACCATTGTAGCTTCCAAGTGTTTCTTAAATGGTTCCACCATTGGTGGGGTGAAGGAAGTGGAGGATGCTCAAGAGGTCAGAGTTGGAGGAATGCAGACTTTGCTGAGGGTTGTAGGGCCAGAGGAGGTTAGAGACGGGGAGGAGCGAGGCTATTTGAACACGAGGATGAGAATTTTAAAATTGAGACATTGCTGGACCGGGAGCCAATGTAGGTCAGCGAGCACAGGGGTAATGGGAGAATGGAACTTGGCGTGAGTTAGGATACGGGCAACAGAGTTTAGGATGAGTTCAAGTTTACGAAGGATGGAAGATGAGGTGCCGACCAGGACCGCTTTGGAATAGTTGAGTTTGGAGGTAACAAAGCACAGATGCGGGTTTCAGCAACAGATGGGCTGAGGCAGTCACTGAGACGGGCGATATTACAGACAGTCTTTTTGATGGAGAGGATATGGAAGCTCTTCTCGGGGTCAGATAGGACGTTGAGGTTGCAAACCATCTTGATCAACCTGAGACAATGGCCAGGGGGGTGGAATCAATGGCTAGGGAGGGGATGGGTGTGGAATCAGTGGCCAAGGAGGAGGGTGGGGGGGGAATCAGTGGCCAGGAAGAGGGAAGGGGGGGGGGTGGAATCAGTGGCCAGGAAGAGGGGGGGGGGGGGTGGAATCAGTGGCCAGAAAGAGGGGGGGGGGGGTGGAATCAGTGGCCAAGAAGGGGGGGGGGGTGGAATCAGTGGCCAAGGAGGAGGGTGGGGGGGGGGGAATCAGTGGCCAAGGAGGGGGGGGGGGGGGGTGGAATCAGTGGCCAAGGAGGGGGGGGGGGGGTGGAATCAGTGGCCAAGGATGGGGGGGGGGTGGAATCAGTGGCCAAGGATGGGGGGGGGGGGTGGAATCAGTGGCCAAGGATGGGGGGGGGGGGGTGGAATCAGTGGCCAAGGATGGGGGGGGGGGGTGGAATCAGTGGCCAAGGAGGGGGGGGGGGGTGGAATCAGTGGCCAAGGAGGGGGGGGGTGGAATCAGTGGCCAAGGATGGGGGGGGGGTGGAATCAGTGGCCAAGGAGGGGGGGGGGGTGGAATCAGTGGCCAAGGAGGGGGGGGGGGTGGAATCAGTGGCCAAGGAGGGGGGGGGGTGGAATCAGTGGCCAAGGAGGGGGGGAGGGGGGAGGAGGGGGGGGGTGGTGGAATCAGTGGCCAAGGAGGGGAGGGGGAGGGGGGGTGGAATCAGTGGCCAAGGAGGGGAGGGGCAGGGGGGTGGAATCAGTGGCCAAGGAGGAGGGGGGGGGGTGGAATCAGTGGCCAAGGACAAGGCGGGGGGGGTGGGGGGGGCGGGGTGGGGTGGAATCAGTGGCCGGGGAATGGAGTTTGTGGCTGAGACTGGTGCAGGTTGTTAACTAGATTATTGTACAGATGATCCTGAAATTTACTCATGAAATTGATTACATTATTTTGCATGGAATGGAAGCAAGACTATGGGTTTGTGGTTGCCAGTTTGTTTTTGTTTTTGTTTTGTCACCCTGAATATGGGCATCAGATTAGCTTGTTTCCAATCCTCTGGAACCTCCCCAGTGTCTATTGAATCCCTCAATGTCAGGGTTTCACAAATCTTTTTAGTCTCTTTTAGCACTTGAGATTTTTGTTCTGAGCCCAAGACTTTCATCTAATTTTTGACAAAGATGGAACGCTCCCCGTGCCTCACTCCTCAGCCCCATTTTCAAAAGCAAACCAATGTTTCAGTTTACAGTGTGTAACAGGACAGTAACCACATATGGACAGAAAAGATCCTTGGTGCATGTTCACAGAATGTTGATGTGATGGGGTAGACTCTCCAACATGAGTGCAGTTTACAGTTGCAGGGTTAGAAATGGGTTTTGCTCGACAAGAAAGAAAGTGTGCTATTGATTTTCTGAGGTCAATGCCTTAACCATAATTCTGTCCAGCTCCCAGTACAGCTTTGGATGTGCACAGGGAACCCATTAATGGTGACAAAGAACAATTGTGCGTGAGTGAAATTTAAAGGAATAGGACCAATTGAAAGAGTGCTACAATAGGGGAACAAAAATTCTGAAAGGCTCAAGTGCCATTTCAACCCATTAGCACCTTTTTTCCAAGGCTATAAGGGGAGTAGGAACTGGATGAAGGGAAAAGAAACCCAAGGTGCAAGCACATAATGGGGCAACCCTGCCCCCAGTCGCCTGTTTAATGATTTCTGAAACGGTGGTGCTATTCGAGGGTGGTTGCAAGGAGGGGGGACCTCTGCCACTCCATGGCATCATCTCCATGGGTCAGCGCTGCAACATGCCTGCAAGGAAGTGAAGCCAGGTCTCAGGCCGTAGTCAATGGATGTGCCAACATTGTGCTGGATGGTAGCTGCAGGTGTCCTTGCAACAGGTGGCACAGCTTTGCATCTGGCTTTCTGCTGACTTGAACGCAAAACCGATTCCTGCGATTGTTGCCGGGTAAGTGTGCTGGGGCCTGCTAATGTGGGTGGTGGCATCTTGGCAGGTGCAACCAATCAGCGTACACTGTCTGCTTCCCTCCAGTATGCTTTTCTCTTGCAGTGCCACTAAAAACAGACCAGAATTGTGATTGGAGTGCTTCCAAGGAGGCATTCAGCAATACAGTTGGTCAAGCATTCACATGTCTTAATTCCTGTGGGAATATGAGCCTCTACAGGTGCTAATCATCTGGCAGGTGAGCACAGCATGCACCCAGACAGTCATGCCTCCCTCTGTTGGTACTCTTGCTCTTCTTCCAAATAACTCGGGTGAAGGAATTCCTTTTAGGAAACCCATTGGGAATTATGCTGGAGCAAAAATAATTAGAACAATTGATTGTGAAGGCTCTGGAGACCCTATGAAGAAAAAATGGCAAAAATACCCTTTTATCACTGTACCCTTTCCATGATCTTTCATTTACTTGTCCGACATGCAAATAAAAAATGGGCAGTCCCAATCAGAAAACCCACACTGACATGGGCACAGAGACGCATGTCCTGTTCCACATCTGCTTCATTTAGAACAAAGTCATTCAAACATTTTTAAATTTTCAGATTTCACCACTAGCGTTAATGAATGAGAAAACCGAGCTCGGTGTCACTTGGAATGGAAGATTTATTAGGATTCGACTCAAAGCTGTGACAAGCGGGTTGTGTGTTTTAATCCTTCTGCCTGTATTTCACTGATGAAAATGTCAGATCATAATTAAATGTCATTTTTCTGCTTGACAGGAAGTGCACAATGACAAATGAGAAGTCGCGCTTCCATGCACTAAAAGGCTGGTTTTATTAATACAGGATTTTGAAAATCACAAGGTGCTTGTAAAAATGAAAAAATTTACCAAAGGTTCAAAGCCCCTTGACCTACATAATAACTCTGGCTTTCCGCAATGCTTTGGCAGGGAGCCTTTGTCTGCAGGATTTAAAAATGGGGGTGGGGGGCGGGTGGAGGAGGGAAAGAGGTGAAATAGTGACTGTCCTTGTGCTCGCCCTTCCAAGAGGGATCCCACTATTACAATGAAGTGATTTGCTACTGGTGCTCAGTGTTGCAGAATTTTCCAGTCAGCACACGAGGCAGACCCGGCCATGCGGGTGCTTGCAGGTAGTGCAGCAAGATGCTGACTTCTTGTGTGTCCCTTGGAGTTGCTACTTATTCATGGATGTAGAAACCAAAAGAGAAACATGTTAGAATTCTGGCTGCATGGTCCCCCCTTCCAAGATGACTTGATTGGCAAGATGGTGTGCATCATGGTGTTGTGCTTGAGTGGATATCTCTTGGTCAGTAAGTATACAAGTAGTAATAGCAAAAAGATGGTGCCAAGCCTCGACTTACCCTCCTTTTGCTGTCACTGGCAACTATTTCAACAGCTGTCTCTTCAAACTCACCGAAGGGGACCGCCCACTGTGTGCCGACTTGTCCTACAAGCAGAGATGGAGATGTTGCAAGTCTCCAGCGCATACAGTGTCACCCAAGTGCCCATCCTACATCCTAGCTTGTGGGCAAGTAAAGTTCCATGCATAATGAAGCTGGGGAGGGTGCCCGGAGCGCAAAACAGGCAACCATCCTTTGCCGCATCTCTTGCAATATAGCTCCAGTTCAGAATCTCCAATCCACTCATTTTTTCCCCCTTGACTCAGCTTCACTTAAGTTGCAGCCTTTACCCCCTTTAATTGTGCAACAAATGAACTTAACCTTTAATTCCACAGCAGAGCCCATTATATTGCTGGGCCTGCAGAAGAGATCCATCCCCTTGCAACTGCGTGAGCTCACCGGCGGTAGACTTGCATCGGTCTGGGAAATCACTATAGATGCAATGAATCTCAAAGAAGAAGTTGGGCTTGAATGGGGAGGGGTCTAATTTGGATGGGCACAATTCAGGCATTGCCCATTCCTGCCACCTCCACATCCATTGTTGTTACTCCAACACTATAAACCAGTGGAATAGCACTGACAATTAAAGCTAAATTATTGAGATCACCACCAAGGAGTGCAACATATCCTAGAGGGGAGGATAAAGGAACAATTTGTTTTTATATAACTCCAGGTAAACACTTGGCTGGAATCCTGATCCACTGCTGATGTGATTCCAGTTATCAACTTTTTGAAAGCATGCAGTAATTCTGTACCCTACTGCACAATTAACGTATTCCACACATATGCAGTGAAAGCACAGTGCAGAACAATTTTAACTGGGGAATCAAAGGCCAATTAAACACAATTGGTAGATTGTTTGGTGCAAAATCTAGATAGTGTTTTCTGAAGCAGTGTTCAAAATTATGAAGGATTTTGATAGAGTAGATAGGGAGAAACATACAAACTAGGAACAGGAGTAGGCCACTCGGCCCCTCGAGCCTGCTCCGCCATGCAATAAGATAATGGCTGATCTGATTACTCCACATTCCCGCATACCCCCGGTAACCTTTCACCCCCTTGCTTATCAAGAATCTATCGACCTCTGCCTTAAAAATATTCAAAGACTCTGCTTCCACCGCCCTCTGAGGAAGAGAAAAAAAATTCTAATTTCTGTCTTAAATGGGCAACCCCTTATTTTTAAACAGTGACCCCTAGTTCTAGATTCTCCCACAAGAGGAAACATCCTCGCCACATCCACCGTCAAGACCCTTCAGGATTTTATGTTTCAATCAAGTCACCTCATACTCTTCTAAACTCCAGTGGATACAAGCCTAGCCTGTCCAACCTTTCCTCAAGACAAATAAGAAACTGTTTCCACTGGCAGGAGGGTCAGTAACCAGGAGGACACAGATTTAAGTCAATTAGCAAAAGAACCAGGTGGGACAGGGAGAATTCCACCCCCACCCCAGTGAGTTGATGTGATCTGACATGCACTGCTTAACAGGATGGTGGAAGTAGATTTGATAAGTATCTTTCTAATTCCCTTTTGAAAGTTACTAACGTAAAAATTTGCAGGGCTAATGGGAAAGGGCAGTGGAGTGGGACTAATTGGATAGCTCAAAGAGCCAGCACAGGCACGATGGCCCAAATAGCCTCCTTCTGTGCTGTATGATTCGATGATTCAACAGCTACCCGTTTTGGCCTCACGAGTGTTTCCAGTTTATAGCGGTGCTTGGTGTAATAGAATGTGAACTTGCATTCATTACTGATTACATCAAGCCCACTATTATTTGTCAGAGTAGTGACTAAACAACTAAGGCATAGTTAGTTTGTACAAAGGAATCTTTGCCATTTGATCTCATTGGATGTGACAAAGTAGCAAAGAGCACAGTGATATGATAGACGAGCTTCTCTTTTTATCAGTGTAATTCTATATTAGGGTTCAAATAGAAAGCCTTCTGGAAGGCTTGAGTAGTTGTGCCGTGGGCCAGTGTGCATGACCTTCTCAGTATCAAAGTATTCATTTCTGAAGACTGCTTATCTACTGCATTTAGTCATCTGAATGAGATTTCTTGGCTTTATTGAGTGCTCTAATTAAACATGCAGCCCATTCACTCACAAGCAATTCCCACTTATCCAGCTATCTCAATATATTAAAGACTACAACTAGAGCACAATTTCTTAAATTGATATTTTAAACCAATCAGAACTAAAGAATGAGGGAGTGTACAAATCAAATACAAGGAAAGTGGTGGAAAAATGATCAATGAGGATCTATTAAGAACATGTGAAAACAACAAAGTAGGTATGAACAGCCAGTAACATCAGTAAGAGAAATTGTTCTGAAATTTTTGGCCCACCATCAGTACTGAAATATCAATTGTTTGAAAATATGATTTTTCATAAAAAGATGTAAAATTACATGTTGCATAATATGATTAAACTTGCATAACATTTTTACACAGAGGCCTCAGCCTCTCAAGAGCCAAGGTTTCTACTTTATATTTGTTCCACTGCTATCATCAGTTGAACACATTGAACAGCTATAATTCCCAGCAAGCGCCTGTGCCTTCTGTTCCCAGCATACCTCAGTCTAAGTGTGGATATTGTGGGGAAATCTCCCAACGTACATCAACATGATGCTTTTAGGTAATTGTGCACAACAAATCAAAGTGTTTTTTCCTCAGGCCACAGCAGTAATTCCAAATCCAAACAATAACATGCCAAAGCTTGAACTGCAGAACTTTGAGGTAAGTTTTGACAGGAAATGTATTTCAGTGTTTACTTTTATTTGAGTCTGTTTTATGATGTCTTGAGGGCATTGTATATTTTTTTGGGGGGGAAGATCAGCATTCCCCAGGCACAAGGAAAGTCTGCCCTCTAGTCTTTACTTAAGATTTATTTTATAGCAAATCAGACATTAGATAACCTGCACATTTAGATTTTTAAAGTGTTATTTGGTAAGACGATAACGTCGCAGCAAGGGAAACTGGGATATGAGTGAACAGGGCAAGCAAACTATCTGCTTAATCAATCAGATTGAAGGATTGAGAAATAAACAGCACAAGGACCGAGAAGGAACGTGTAAATTAGAGTGAATTCAATAACAAATTGGATACAGAAAGAGAAATAGCAAGGGAAAGAAAGAAAGATTGGATTGAGAGGGAAAGAAAGAAAGATTGGATTGAGAGAGAAAAAAGACAGAATTTAGAATGCCATTTTTAAAATCTCCAACAATTAAAGCTTGAAGAAATGAGAATTCACATTAATAGCTAATTTTCAGTGCCAGAAAGCTTGATTGGCAGTAATTACCTCATCATTAAAAGGGTACTTAGACTGAACTTTGGGGAGTTTGGGGGAAAAAATTCAGTTGCTTTGTGCCTCCCGTTAGCACCTTGAAGGCGCCAAGCAACTAGCACCCGGGCGCAGCGATGATTGCGCCGCTCGCGAAATTGACCAGAGTTTCTGCGGCGGCGCTAAACTCTACCGCCCCGATCTCCTGCGGCCGCAGATAGTGATGTCAGTCAAGCGTGCAAAGGCCCCGATGGTGCCCCGGACCGGATATTGAGTGGCGCCCCCCTTCCATGCCACCTGCCGCAAGCAACGACGGAGAGTGGATCTTTTGCAGTCGGCACAGGGAGCGCTATTTAAAGGCACCCTCTTCCTGCCTTTTTGTGGGAGACATTTTTGCACCACTCATTCTGATAGAGAGAGAGCGCGAGAGCGAGAGAGAAACTTCTGCATAGAGTCAATGCTGTGTGAAGTAGTTTTGGCTACTGAGCATCACTTTGCAGGTTCTTTTGGATTTGACCTTCATTGCTTCGATTGTCAAGAGACTCTGGGGGCTGCACTGACTTGGAGCGTCATCCTGCGCCTGCAGATTCGGAGGCATCAGAGACGCAGATTCCGAGGCATCAGAGACGCAGAGAGAGAGTGGCAGATGAAGGAGGGCCAACAGGCCTCTGCACAGGAGACCTTACCCTCCCAGGGTATTCCAGGAACAATTCTCCTACATTCATTTGTCTGAGGAGCAGTGTTTGCACAGGCTGTGCTTCAGCAAGGAGATGGTTACTGAGCTCTGCCACCTGCTGCAGCCAGATCTGCAGCCTCAACTGAGGACCAGGACGTCTGTCGGTGACAGTGGCTCTGAATTTTTATGCCACCGTCTCCTTTCAAGCAGCTACTGGGGACATCGCCAATATCTCCCAGTTTGCGGTCCGTTGCTGTATCCGGGAGGCCACAAATGCCCTCTATAAAGGAGACGTCAGTACATCTCTTTCCCGATGACCCAGACCAAACAGCATGAACGCGCATTGGGCTTTGCAAGGATAGCGGGCTTCCCCATGGTGCAGGGCACCAGTGACTGCACGCATGTGGCATTGCAAGGCACCGCATGAGAATGCAGAGGTTTTCCAAAACCGCAAGGGGTTCCACTCCTTAAATGTCCAGTTGGTCTGTGACCACAGACCAGCTGATACTCGCCGGTCAATGCCTGCTATCCTGGCAACAGCCACAATGTTTTCATCCTGCGCCAGACTGGTGTGCCAGACCTTTTCCAGGCAGCGCATCAGCCAAGTGGTTGGCTCCTCAGGGACAAGGGTTATCCACTCTGCACCTGGCTGATGACAGCGCTCCATAACCCCAACACCCCTCCTGATCTGCGGTACAGTGAGAGCCATATCACCACCAGGAACATCATTGAGCAGACGATTGGCGTGCTCAAGCAACGGTTCTGCTGTCTGGACCACTCAGGAGGAGCTCTGCAGTACTTACCTGAGTGAGTCTCCCTCTTCATAGTTGTGTGCTGCATTCTTCATAACCTTGCAATCCTCAGGACCCAGCCAATGCCCCAGGCACTGGTGCACCACAAGAGGATGGAGGAGGAAGAGGAGGAGGATGATCAGCAGCAGTACCAAGGCAGGAGGGAGGCCCACAATGTTGAAACTGCAAGGGCCGTCCGTCAACAGCTGATAAGCCGATTCTAGGCCCCTACTCAGAAAATGGCTTCTGGCATGGAAAACAACATGATGGAAAGCAACCCGCAACCCCTATAGCCAGCCAAGGCAGCAATAATTCCAAAGGTCAAACATGTACATTTTGAAAACAACTTTATTTTACAAACGGTCACATTCATGACAAACTAATATAAACAAAACACAACAAATCAAATTAACATAACTGGTTCTCAACCTGGAGATGATGGCGAAAACACTAAACAAAAGTTATCAGATGAACCTCGCCCTTTAATAAAGACATTCCCAACATTTCTGGAGACCTCCTACTTTTTGCCCTTCAAGTGTGATCTCCATCCTTGCGCACTTCCCCCCTTCTGCTCCTCCGTAATAGGGCCCCAGTGGCTGCAGCAAGGCTGGTGGAAGGCTGCTGAATGTCAGATGCCGAGACTGCAGAAGCCCTTGAAGGACGGCCTCGACCAGCTCTGGGCCTGGAGGGCCCAGCTGCAGACTGCACCAACTCTGCATGGGCGGCAGCAGTCTGTCCTACAGGCGGTGGCAAGTGCAATGGAGAAGTGACAGTGGTGGGAGCAGGAATGCTGTCATCCTGAGAGAGGACAGCACCTCCCTGCTCGACCAACACACTGGCACTCTCACGCGGCAGCACCTCAGCATCCGGAGCAATCTGCTGGAGCACAGATTGCTGGCCTGCTGCGGCGCGGTGAGAGCCCCGGGGCAATGTGGCCAAACCAGCGATGTTGGCAGCAGTCAGTGCATGCGTTGCCTCAATCTGAGACTGCATGAGAGCAGTCAGAGATTGGATCACAGCAGCCAGTGACTGAATTGCAACACTAAGCAGTTGCGTTGCGTCCGCCTGTGCTGCAGCGAAGTGCTCCATACTCCTTGCCAGTCCATCAATACTTCCGGGCACCCCTTCCCACTGCACCCATGAACTCAGTGTGCATGTCCACCGCCTGGGTGTTCATTTCAGCAATGAGCCGCTTCTCCTCTGTGTCCAGTGCAGCAGGACTCGCTGGCCTACTCTCCCTCCGGGGAGATGGCCCCGGAGCTTCCCTACCCCCATCGCGTTGCTGCAGCCCACTGGGTCCTGGAGCTTCACCCTCATCAGACCTTTCTCCCCTGCTCCCCTCCAGGGAAGACGTGGTCCCAGTGTGGGCATGGGCTCCCTCGGGAGATGCTGGCGCGGAGGCTCCGGCTTCATCTTCGCTGGTGGCGTCGCTCCCACTGGCTGCTTGAGGGCCCGTCTCCTCAGCTGGTGAATCACCATCTGAAAGCAGGGAGGTACAAGAGTGGCTTTAGCATCAGGACAGGGGAGTAGTAAGGGAGCAAGGACTGGAGCGATTTAGTAAGTTGCATTGAAAGTGTGTGTAAAAGGCTGGTGTTGAGGGACAAGTGGAGAGAGAGAGAGAGAGAGAGAGAGAGAGAGAGGGATAATGATGATGATTTTACCATTGCTGTCCAAAACGGGGTCGGCCTCTCCAGAGGCGACGGGACCGATCATCTGGCTTGCGACAATCCTGTGGACGCGCACGCACCTCCAGATCGCTGAGGGTTTGCAGCGGAGGTGGCCCTCCACCCATCCGTTGTTGCTGTCTCCTGTTAAGATAGCTTGGCCTGCAAGAAAAAGGACGGTATCCAAGTAAATATGCAGCCATGTGCTTGCCTGATGTGCCTCCCATAGTTGAATGGCCCTTAATGTATGCAAGGTGTGGAATGTGTATGTGTTTTATGAGATGGCCATAGGTCTTGGATGAGTGGCTGATTTATGACCAACGCGCAACCCCTGTAGGCCAGCACTCTGAGCAGTCCTGTCCAGCGCCGTAAGCGAGTGGTGCCTTTGGCCTCCAAGCGCTTGCCAGTTTGCTGGTCGGCTTCCTCAGCAGGGCTAAGGTAGACTCTCAGGTCGAGGTGGAGCGTGATACTCCAGGCAAAAGGCCGGAGCTCCTCTGGCAGGGAGTCCACCCACCACTGACCCACCGGGTGGCCGAAACATTTCTCCCAGTTGATCCTCACGGAGGACACAGCAGAGTAGACCTGCTGGCACTTGCACATCCTCCGCTAGGCAACAGGATCCGTGACCATGAGGAGCACGGCGTAAGCCGAGAGGACGACCTCCTTGTCCGGCCCTTGCAGAGCCAGTCCTGTCAACCTCTTCCCCAAGAGGCGCAGGAAAGGCTCTACGCAGATGGCACATAACTGGCCGGACATGGGGCATCCCTAACACACCCCTCTCCCGAAGAAGGGCCGCCATCAAAGACCTGTTAACCTTAATCAGACACCATGTACAGAAGTTGGATCCGAAACCAAACGCACGCAGAATCCTGACAAGATACTCGTGAGCCACCCCATCAAACGCCTTGTCTTGATGCAGGGAAAGGAAGGCGACCGACAGACCAGCCCTCTGGGAATGGTGGACCAGATGGATGTTGTCGTGGATGGTCCGGCCCAGGACAGTGTAGGATAGCACGGTGCCAAGGCAAGCAGACATTGCCCTGGCAAAGATCTTGTAGTCCGTGCTGAGGGGGAGGGGGAGGGACCACAGAAAGTAACACCTTCACTCGTCACCAGGTCAGGCATCCTGGAGTCTGGGGCAGGCGAGGCCGATTAGGCTAAGCTCACCCAGCCACACCCTGGGAGTTGCTCAGCCTGGTCAATGACCAATAGAAACCCCCCTGTCCACTGGGTGGCAGCAGGGAAGGGGAGGCCCCCTTTCTCCAGCTCACGTTTGCGCTGGGTGTTGGGGGGGAACTTGTGATGGTTCTTTTCCCCAGTTTCACCACACAGCCTGGTGCCAGAGGCGGGGTGGGTGGGGGGCAGCAAACTGCTGCTGTCCTCCGACCCAAGCCCCCCCAGAAGGAGCCCAGGGAGGACTCCTCTGCAGTCAATACTGGGGGTGAGATGTGACTGTGGCGTGATTGGCTGGTGTGGCCGAGCCATTTACTGCAACTTGTGCGGGTCGGCCACTGACAACGACCTCCTGGATGAGGATGGTGACTTGATGGAAGGCACTGGGGATGATTTGGAGTCCATCACCAGCAGATGCCCTTGTGCCCCCTACAGAGTCTTCCCTCATCCCTTTTGGAGGAGCTCTAGGAATTCCTGGTTGGTTGCTTGGGTCATCACAAGTCTTATAGATGGGAAAAAGGATGAAAAAACCCTCACCCAGGCAGCTCCAACTATCCCAGGCAAGATTTTGGAAGAGCACACACACTCCTCACAATCTTTCAGCCTTTATCTTCTTTCCTCCCCCCACCTACAGGTAATAGTCTGGAAGAGAAAGTACACCAACACCCACCTTATGTTGATCTTTAGTTGACAGTAGTCTCCCGCCTTCCAAATAGATGGTATTTTCTTCCAGTTGTGGTTCTCCCAATACAGAGAGCCAACAAATTACTCCCCTTCTCCCTACTTTCTAGTAGAGCCAGTAGGAAAAATGAAAGCCTAGTTGCTTATAAGCTTTTATTCCCAGAAACACACTATACATCCCTAAAATCAGCTTCTAGCCCTTTCCTAGCCTACTCCCATATATATGAGCACAAGAAAGTCCCCCCCCCCCCAATTAATACCCACCACCTGAATACAATTAACACCCAATTGCTATACACTACTTGAATACAATGAACACTTCTCACATCTGCTTTACATTCATTGTCAGGAGTAGAAGTTGTTAGAAAATTTCAACCATGCCAACCTCATGAATTCATTTCTTCAGTCTGTATCCTGGGAGCTTTGTGATTGAGGAGTGAGTAAAGATTAGTGATGCTACTGAAAACTTTGCAAGAATGAAAGGCAAGTGATCAATATTTGATCCTCACAGACTCTAATTTAAGTCATCAGTCTTGATAAAGCACAACCTGTGCTCCTTTGAGGTTTGTTACATTGATATGGTTGTCTTGTCGTTTAATCCTGTCACTGATGTCCTAACACTGCAGGCCAGAATCCCGCTGGTACAAGAGCTATGCCAGACTCTTTAATAGTAGTCCTGCTAACTGAACAGAAATTCACGGTTATAAGGATTTGCTCAGTTTATGGTTCCTGAAATCACTAACTTTTCCAAGTAAGGGAAATTATATAAAATGCTTGCTCAGCATTACAGCCCTGTCCACTGTGGCCACTGAATGTCTGTTTTCTTTATTATACCTGAACAGAGCTCCATAAAAGCAGTGTAGGCACATATATAAAAGGAAGCTTATGCCTTAAATTGTTACAAGGAGCCACGAGAAGGGCATGAATGACATTACTGAGTAGGACTTCACCCCAATGACTGCATCATTCATGTGATGGTGGAAGGCAATGGATGTAATTATTGCAAACAGCTGGAAATCCTGGAGAGCAGAATCGCTGCCTTCTGTTACAAGGTTCGAGGTAGGAAAGTGTGTGGAGGGGAGTTTTCTCTGGTTATGTTTGTTCCCAAACTGCTGCATAATATGGCTAAAGACGTGTAGGAATTGGGAACTATTGAGAATAAGCAAGCACTTGAGATGTTGGCAATTTCCAGAATCTTTCTGTCTCTGGAAGGTGACTGTGTGGCAGTGTGAAAGGCCCCATACCATCACCGCTTCCAATAGGCACAGCTACTAGGCCAGTCGTACTGATTTACTCAAAGATCCCAATAGCATAGGATGGGTAATCTTATCTGATCCTGTCATTATTATCACAAAGGGCCATTATTTAGGATTTTGGGAAGAAGTGTGACTGGGACTGGAAGCTGCTTCCTCCAAAACATGTTTATGTTTCAGTGCCCTTTAAGATTTTCTTTATTAAATATTATCGTTTCTCTTTATTTGTCAGTATTTTTTCCACCTTGCCCATTTCATTTCCTTTTTCTTTGCTCTGTGATTGTTGTCGAAATTGTGTTCAGCTTCTTCTTTTGATAACCGTGGTCTTGGTTTGGAGTTTTGCACCTTGTTCTGATTTAGTGTTTCTATCCGAAGGTGATGTTGCATCGAGACTTTCCTGTTGCACTGTTGGGTGGGTGGGTGGGAGGAGGAGGCGGCGGGTTCTGCAGAATGTGCTGTACACTCTGAGGACATTTGCGTGTAGAGCACCCATTGAGACTAATTGTTTCCGGCTACGACTGATACTTTGTGCAGTCTTTGCCAGCAGTTGAAAATTGCCTTGCACACTTCAGTGGCTGGAAATAAAGCTAGATTTTTATCTGGCTGTTTCGCTGCAACAACGTGACCTCTTCATAAGAACTGTGTTTTCAAATTTAGCAACAATGAGCTCTTTTGGGAAAACCCCTTCAAGAAAGCTTCAGTTTAATTGAGAAACCATGATTTGTCCAACCTCCAGCGCTATATATAACACTTTCTGGTGAGTCATATCTTGACGTGTCAACAATTTATACTACTTGGTCTGTCAGACAAAAAACTGAATGCGTGGGTTATTTGTGTAGATGAGTCAGATTCCAGCGTGTATGTAACCAAAAAAGCGTATTAAAACCTAGTATTTTGGAGCCTTCGTAGCACTGTAGACCAATGGCATTATTGTCAGTGGAATTTCCACAAACTATGATTGAAACCAAAGACTTCAGGTATAATTTCTAGTTTTATGAATCCGCTCTTCTACTGTGTGGAAGGTTTACACAAAAACAGCTCCGTGTTTGTTTAGTACCTCTGGTTGTAAGCATTCCTGTTAAATGCAGTGTTTGATGTTACACAAGCTATTATTGGCTTAATAGAAGCCAACAGGAACGCAATATATGCACAGAAAAGAGCGATTTGAGAGCAACGGCAATAATAATTGGAAAGTGAACACATTGAGCCCTTCTGCTCATTTGACACCTTTAATCTGGTTACTTGCACAGAACAGCTTTATATCCTCATCCATTATCTCCTCTCCTGTAGTTGACTCATGCTGGTGGGTGGTTCTACGTGCCAGTCATGTTCCAGTATGTTGCACAAGTGGTCATTATTCATGAGCCTTGATGGTGAATGTACACAGGCTGTTTTACCATGCGTGCATCACGACTGAACCCCATCCTAACCTCGTCTCTCAACGCCCCAGGGATCCTGCCCAATGTTTCCTACCCAAGGCCAATTGCAGCACTCCCTATTGCTGCCCTGATTAAGATCAAAAGTGAGAAGTCGCACAACACCAGGTTATAGTCCAACAGTTTTATTTGAAATCACAAGCTTTCGGAGCGCTGCTCCTTCGTCGGCTGATTGAGATCAGCTGACTTAACACCGACTGACACCTGGAACCTTTTAAATTCTGTATGGTTCAGGGCTTGGGCTCAAGTCCCACTCCAGAGACTTGAGCACAAAAATCTAGGCTGACATGCTGATGCAGTACTGAGGGAGTGCTGCACTGTCGGATGTGCCGTCTTTCAGATGAGATGTTAAACTGAGACCCCACCTGACCTCTTCAGGTGGATGTAAAAGATCCCACGGCACTATTTCGTGGTGTCCTGGCCAATATTTATCCCTCTGTCAGCATCATTAAAAAAAAATTAGCTCATCATTATCACATTGCTATTTGTGGGAGCTTGCTGTGTGCCAATTGGCTGTTGTGTTTCCTACATTACAACAGTGACCACACTTCAAAAGTACTTCATTAGCTGTAAAGCGCTTTTGGGATGTCTGGAGGTCGTGAAAGGCGCTATAGAAATGCAAGTCTTTTTTCTTTTTTACTAGATAAATTCAATGATTTATCAGGGAAGGCCATAAAAGAGACTGTAAAGAATAAAACAAATTTACTACTATAACTTATTAACCGTAATTGACCAGAAACTTAACTGGACCAGTCGCACAAATACTGTGGCCACAAGAGCAGGGCTTCTTTGACAGCACCGCCCAAACCCGCGACCTCTACCACCTAGAAGGACAAGGGCAGCAGGCGCATGGGAACACCATCACCTCCAAGTCACACACCATCCTGACTTGGAAATATATCGCCGTTCCTTCATCGTTGCTGGGTTAAAATCCTGGAACTCCCTCCCTAACAGCACTGTGGGAGTACCTTCACCACATGGACTGCAGCGGTTCAAGAAGGTGGCTCACCACCACCTTCCCAAGGGAAATTAGGGATGGGCAATAAATACTGGCCTTTCCAGCGACACCCACGTCCCAGGAACGAATTTAAAACGTTCAATCTGCACAGTACGAGAGCACCCATTTCTGTGTTAACACACAACCGGTTCATTGTGCAAAAGTGCTAACCTGCAAAATATGAAATTACCATGTAGTCATAGCAGATAAAGGTGTCTCATGGAGATATGATTGCAATGTCTGTGACAACAACAGGAAAAGAAATTGGCCCAAAATTTGCTGTCAAACTAACGGTGAGCCTAATGTTATTTATGTGCAAATGCCACAACAACCTCAGACGAGGGGCAGATGCACGATTAAACGCGGAAATTGAAAAGTTGCTGTCCGAATTGCGCCGCTCCGCTGTTAGCTTTGCGAAAATGGCATCTCGCTGTCTGGCTCACCATTGAAATGCATTGAGCAGCATGAAGTTCCTGTACTTGTGCGGTAGATACGAGAGAAACTCACCACAGAAAGTTAAATTAAGTCTAAGCACCCTTTTAACAACGTGATAAGTGTAAATTACTGCCAGTCAACCTCTCTGGCACTGAAAATTAACTATTACAAGTGTGGAGCCTCATTCCATCCGGTTTTAATTGTTGTTGGAGATTTAACTGATTCATTTATAAAGTGTTCCCAATGCTGACTCTCCCCCTTTTTTAATATATTTCTTTGCTTTTCTCCCCTCCCTGTTCCATAGATTTTGTAGCTCTGCTCTGTCATAGCATGTTCATTGTTATTATACAAGCACCTTTGGTTTTATGATGCTGGGCATCTTAACCGGTTGTAAAAAAAAAAAAATTGTTTCCAGCAAGCAGGAGCATTTTGACTGAGAGACTATGGAAAAGGGGTAATGCAGCATATATGCAACCAGGAAATGATAACATACTGGAAATTGGTCTTCGCCAGTAGCACAAAACCGGCCCATAGCGAATCGCCAGCCCATTTTACACCGCGCCCGAATTTCATTTTGGTTGACTTGAACGGAAACCAAAATCAGACGAGCTGTAAAATGAGCGGCCGATTCACTACGAGCCTGTTTCACAGTCCTGGAAAAGAGCAATTTCACCCCCAACCTCTTTTTTTTTCCCCCCAAAATGACAGTTGCTCTTTGGTTACAATGTGTTAATATGTGTTACATTTACAATATTTGGTGTATCTGGTGTACTTTATATGGTACATTGTGGTAGTCTGAGCTTTACTGAGTAACTTGGATTACAGTTGAATCTGGAGACTGCCTCTGGGCAGTGGCAGCAGTATTAATTTCTACTGTTACTGCCATGTCATTAGGGTAAATCATCTGTCCTACAAAAAAAAGCCTCTAATGATTTTAATTTTATGTTTGTATGGCATTTTTTCTAATTTTGTGATTATCATCATTTGTTACAAACAGGAAAAGCAACAAATAATATCCAGCCAGAGGATGACTCCTTGGAATCTCTGCCTCCAAACCCTGTTAGAATCGCCTTTGTTTTGGTTGTTCATGGTAGAGCTTCACGACAGCTGCAGCGCATGTTCAAGGCAATTTATCACAAAGATCACTACTATTACATACACGTGGACAAGGTAGGCTTGAGAGAGGCCATGAGGCTATCAGTTTCCTGGATCGATGTTATTAAAAACCTGACGGGTGTCTGATATTGAAAAAAGGACTTTTCGCACACATTGCCAGTATCGCGTTTTATAATGATTTTGTGCTAAGCGAATACATCCATCTCCAAGGTTAACAATCTTCCCATAATTTCTTGTAGTTTATCTAGAAGTCAACTGTTTAAAATCTCTTTTTCCTGTCTTAACATAAGAAATAGGAGCAGGAGTAGGTCCCTTGAGCCTGCTACGCCATTCAATAAGATCATGGCTGATCATCGACCTCAACTCCACTTTCTTGCCCGATCTCCATATCCCTTGATTCCCTGAGTGCCCAAAAATCTATCGATCTCAGTCTTGAATGTACTCGATGGTGTAGTTTATGATATATTATGTTATAATATCTTATAGTGCAGTTATATTACATCTCATCAATTTTACACCAAAATGGTTTTGAGGATGGTGCAAATATTTTTATTCAAAAACAATAATACCTGTACAACTCATCAATTACATAGTAAATTGAGGATGGTGCAAGTCTCCAGGATTGAGTTATACAGTCAACACCACTTTCAAATTGGGGAGAAGCACTGAATATGCATGTAGCGCTCTGCTTGGCAGCATTTGAATGCCAATGACATTGTTAGTGTTGATAGAGAGCAGATTGCCCTATAATCTCTAACACTAAAACATGGGCACTTTTTAAAAACTTTCATTCTAGCGTTTATAAATTTGGCTTCACGCCAATCGCAGTTAAAACGACAGCTGGTGTGAAACTGCACTGTTGTGAAAATACTTCCTCCTAGAGGTGGTCACCCACTCGATGGGGAAATCTGAACTGGTCCAGTTCAGCCACAGGCAGACTGCACATCTTGCATTGCTGTGACAAGGAAATACGAAGTATGCAGAGGAATGGCTCTATTGGATGACTCGGCTTAAAAAAGTGTATGTTGTTCCATTATAGGAATTACTTACGACATTCGCACCTCCTACACTAGGTGTTAGAGTAGGGTTGTAGACCTGAATCCACTTTAACAAAAAACCACACAGATGCACTATCTCTCCGAGATCTTTTATTTAACAACTAGCACACAGATTAAATAAAAACCCAACTTAACCTGTCCTGGAGTCTTCAAGTGCCCGGTGGCTAAACCGACGATCACTTAAAGTCTGTTGAAATCTATAGACGTCTTCTCTTCATTAGACAAGGACACGTCTATCCTGGCTGACTGCAGTAAAAATCTAGGTGTTGTCAGTTCTTCTATTTTTTGTGCTCTAGATTCTTCATGTGGCTCATTCAAGCATGACTTTTCTCCTTATTGATCATGATTGGTTCACAGTTTAGTGAGGTTACTTCATCATGCATGTCACCTGTTACAGTTTAATGAGGGTCTTATCTCAAGACCGTGCTGGTCAGTTCTACTGTTCCATAGCAACTCCAGACCTGTCCCTGTATGAGTAATGGCTGTTAAAAATGCTCCTCCACACACACTACTCTCAACTTGCATTCCAAAGCAGTATAGCCATCATTAAACGTTCTCTTTTGTATTAAAGTTCTTGTTGTCGGAGATTTTTTTTAATAGATTTTCTTTCACCATTAATCATGTTTTTGTTCTATTTTAAGCGATCGAACTATCTGCACCGGGAAGTATTACAGTTTTCCAGCCAGTACCCAAATGTGCGGGTCACGTCCTGGCGGATGGCCACCATCTGGGGAGGAGCAAGCCTGCTGACTATGTATCTGCAGAGCATGCGGGATCTACTGGAGATGAAAGACTGGTCCTGGGACTTCTTCATCAACCTAAGTGCTGCTGACTACCCCATCAGGTACAGAAACGAGGAAGTATATACACTTACACTTTATTCAGGGTCCGAGGGAACCTGGACACTGGCAACGTCCTTGCACCACTCTCCCCTTTTTATCTTTGTTCAGTATCTGCTCCTAAATCGAGACTTGACCACCTGCAGGGAAGGGAAGACCATGAGGCAGCTCATTAGACTCCAGAAAACGTAGGTCAGATACTGGACAGTGGTTTCAGGCAGGGTCTATCGATACTGGACAGTGTAATCCGGCAGAGTCTATCGATACTGGACAGTGGTTTCAGGCAGAGTCTATCGATACTGGACAGTGTAATCAGGCAGGGTCTATCGATACTGGACAGTGGTTTCAGGCAGGGTCTATCGATACTGGACAGTGGTTTCAGGCAGGGTCTATCGATACTGGACAGTGGTTTCAGGCAGGGTCTATCGATACTGGACAGTGGTTTCAGGCAGGGTCTATCGATACTGGACAGTGGTATCAGGCAGGGTCTATCGATACTGGACAGTGGTATCAGGCAGAGACTATGGAAACTAGGCAGGGCTGGACTGCATATGTGTAAGGAGGCAAGGCTGAACTGCATGTTTCGAAGCACATTGGATAACATTTTGTCAAGCTCGGTTAAAGTTGCATTTTTAGTGTGAGTTTCAAGCACAGAATATACAGGATGAAATTACACAGTTCAATGCTGTAACTCGGATCTTCTGTGTTTAGTCTTAACTTCTGTTTAGATTCAAAGGTAGGTTTTGGTTATAAACTTTTAGCTGGTTAAGCATACTTGGGAAAAACTCTTCATAAGCAAAATGATTCCCTTAAATTTCTGATCGTGAAACTGAAGGATGAGCTCGATGGGCTGACTGGCGGCCCTCACCTGTGGTTATCCCTGTGACCTTTGTGAAATCAAAATGATTATCTTTGTCTCAAAGTGCCCAGCCCTACTGTACCTCACGATAAATTATTACTTTCCTTTATAGGTAGGAGTCATAAAAACCTACCTGTGAAAGAATTCTGTTCTTCAAGGCTCATGGCAGAAAGTTTAGTTTGTATTCCCTATGTATTCTACTATTCTCATCTGCACTCTTGGTTCCTGTCGATCAGTCAGTTGTAATAGACAACCGAATCAGTCACCTACCCTGTTTTTAGCAAATACGTCAGTATAGCAGGACCTAAATATCATGCCTGAGACAGGCCAGAGACACAATGCACAAAGAAAAATTGGAATGAGCTGAAAATGACAGCTTTGAATAAATGATGCAACCTAAACTATTTTTGTCCAGATTTCAAACACGTTTGGATCCTGTTTTTTTTTTTTTAAATTCACGGTTGAAATATGTGAATGAAATGATTTTCCTAGTTATGAATTCAGCCTACACAACCAGTACATTGATACTAAAAGACCTCAATCAAAGTCACTGAAAGCTAATTTAGTGTGATGCAGCACTTTGCAACATGGGTGATTTCCAGCCGAAACCTCTACATTAAATCTCCAAGTTCACGCTGACTTAATAGAGCAGGTTAATAACTTTAATACCTGGGCCTATTGATTCCTTCACCCTGCTCTCCTCAGTTTATCACAACCGGCAAGTCATCACATTTATCTTCGCTGATGCTGGCTGTGAAACCTGCTGAGTAGGGAGTAATGATCGTTAGCATTTAAAGGTTATCCAGAGTGATTGGATTGAAAGCCTTGTTTGGTGTTTTCTATGGGCTTGACTTCATAAAATGGTTTTCCGTTACATTTCTATTGTTATTCACAGGTGTTTACTGCTGAGCTCATTGGTATTGACTTCTGACAGTGATATTTATTCAGAATGGAAAATTGATTTTCCAACTAAGGCCGTATAACCAGCAGTTTTCTTTCACGGTCTTGCCTCATTCTACTAATGATGGCTCTAACACAATGTTGGAAAATTGCACCGAATTCTCTGTCTCTGTGGCTGGGGTGCGTCGTTTCAAACATCTGAGTGCTTCTACTCCGAGCAGCAAAGCTTCGCAGTGCCATTTACCATAAAGTGCCAGGTGACCTTCAATGCTGCACCAGAGCAGGGCTTCTAATGTGGAGTGAATTTCTGTTTTTTAATTTATTCATTCACGGGATGTGGGCGTCGCCGGCAAGACCAGTATTTATTGCCATCCCTAATTGCCCTTGAGAAGGTGGTGGTGAGCCGCCGCCTTGAACTGCTGTAGTCCGTGTGGTGAAGGTACTCCACTCAGAACTTTCTGAATTTTGAGAATAATTTAGGATTAGAATTTGATTTTAAGAGTGAAGGAAAAGTCTAATTGGTCCTGTAATGATAGTCATTACAATCCAAAGGTCAGTCACTTCCATAATGTAGAAGTAAATATTCTACTACAGTGCCAGAAGATTGTAGTGAGTAGTAATACTATGTAGCTGCACTCACTTAGTATTTTAACAAGAGTTCCTCTTAATCCAGTAAGTGTATCTCTAGTAATAGACTCCATTCAAATATTAGAGAGCTGCCCTTTCAGTAGGTCGTTAACTAAAATCAGCCCTAAGTAATTAACCATCACATAATACCTTTGAGCTAAAATCATGGAATGACTGACAAAATATTCTCCCAAGCTGTATCTTCCTCTTGATCCTAACTTGCCGCCCACACAATATCTGTCTGACATCAGTCAGAGATGCAGTTTGTCCATCTTCTTCATGGTTTCCACTTGTAACGCTGAATGTTACCAAACAGTGCTGTCATCTGTCCTGTTTATCTCACCAACCCTGCCAACTAATGCTTCTTCGCTTGAGCTCTGAGTCTTTCAACTGTATCTGTGAATTGACGCATGATTTTGTTTTCGCACTTGTGGGATCTGACGGAACCATTTCAAAGCTGCTCACATGGCATGATGTATTTACTTGCAACATCAGCAGATGTAACTGAAAGGAACGATTTTGATCTAAAACTTTGGTTTTCATTGAAGATGCTGATTACTGGCTGTAAAAAGTCAGTTGTTTAAGGACCTAAAGAGAATCATCTCTTATTTGCAATTAATAAGGGTTAATTATTATAATACACCACCATACTCGCCATGCCATGTATTGTCAAGCCTACTTGTATGTAACATCAAGATATCCAGATACACTTGGATATATGCTTATCACTGCCATTTTCAAAAGGCATACCGTGATAATTATTTCTATTCGTCACAGAACTTACTACAATGTTAATAAACGTGGAAAAGTATTACCACCATTTTGACTAGCATAAATTAGCTTTCCAGTCTTTCATGTCTGGCTTTAGTCTGTCTGTTTAACTGTGCCAGCTTCAACCACACTGGGTACCAGTTAACTTGACAGAGGTGCCTGTACTACTCTGCTTAGAGAATTTTCATGTATGCTAAGGAGCATGGGTCTGCACCACCACCATTTTAGCTTGTGTACCAGCTGGGGCAGAAGCCATTTGCATGCAGATTTAAGGGTGAATTGTTTATAAACAACTACGATTTACATATATTCAAACTTCATAGAAATGTGCTTGACAGTGAGATCTCGGTGCGCAGGCAGGGACCAGTATGACTCTAAATTGGATCGCAATTACATTTTGACAGGAGTAACCTACAAAGTCTGGCAGGATGATTACTACTACAATGTGGTTTTTTTAAAGATGATCCCTGGGAGCTCATCTCTTTACAGCAGTTGAATCTCTGATAATACCATGCTTTCTGTACCCAAGCTTGAGCCTTTGTGCCACACACGCACACACAGAATGGAGACATTTTGTTGACCCTATTAAGAAATTAATCATGAAATCACTTCTTCACATGTCGGTGCATTTGTGTGCTTACCATTAGTGTTTGATACGCCTTCTGTTCTGGCTCAGTGGAGCTTGATACTGGATCAGAGAAGCCCACGGTGCACTGTAGTTGTGCCCTGAAGAGAGTGACCCAGTTTTAATGACACTGGACGATATCTTGACACATTTTTCATTTTCCACACAGGTGAGTCTAGCAACCAGTCTTTAGACATTGTGGAGATTTTTTGAGGCACTTTTGTGATCGCCTTGGATACGGTTGTTATGTTGTGGACATATTAAGTGGCTCCGCATTGACTTTTTAACCATCCTCCTCTGTTTTGCATTATATTCCTTTTATTGTCTAGTGTTTCACAAAACATAATTTAATTTAGGTTTATTTTTGTAGCCTTCAAGCATGAGTTCCTCGCTCTGTTAAAATGATAAAGCAACTAACCAAATCATAGATTTTTACAGCACAGAAGGAGGCCATATGGCCCATCGTCCCTGTGCTAGCTTTTTGAATGAGATTCAATTAGTCCCACTCTGCTGCTCTTTCCCCATAGCCCAGCAAATGTATCCTTATCCAATTCCCTTTTGAAAGTTACTTTTGAATCTGCTTCCACCACCCTTTCAGGCAGTGCATTCCAGACCACCACAACTTGCTGCATTAAAAAAAAATTCTCCTCATCTCCCCCTGATTCCTTTTTCCAATTCTCTTAAATCCGTGTCCTCTGGTTATTGACCCTCCTGCCAGTGGAAACAGTTTCTTCCTGTCTACTCTTTCAAAACTCTTCATAATTTTGAACACCTCTATTAAATGTCCCCTTACCATTCTCTGCTCTAATAATCCCAGTTTCTCTAGTCTTTCCACATAACTGAAGTCCCTCATCCCTGGCACCATTTTAGTAAATCTCCACTACACCCTCTCCAAGGCCATGCCATCCTTCCTAAATTTATTGTCAAATTACTAGTGGTTTTTGTCAAATGACTAGCATGCACTGGATAAATTTTATTTTTCACACTATATTAACCAGCCCACGAGAAGCTTTAGAAGAGCAAAGATAGAGGGAACTAAAGCCGAGAGTAACAGTTGGCAATAGCATGGATGAAAACTGAATGTATTTGCATCACATTCGTCTGTCTTCTACTTAAATGGAGGCGTTAAACCATTTAAAATAATTAGTGACTGGAGGAAATTCTACACCAATGTAGTATTGAAATGCAAGCAATTTTTACTGGTATAAAGGGGGCACCTATCATTTACCTGAAACACCAACCAGAAAATAGGGAGAAGAGGGGATTTATTCATCTTGGCCTGGAGTTTCCGCTAGGTTGCGCTGTTTTTTATTTCCACGCAATTCACCCGAAACCAGCGCAAAAGATCGAGGAATTTCAAGCGCAAATTACGTCCAGCGCAAATTACGTCCAGCACAAATCGAGTTTCCGTGATCTTTTGAGCTAGTTTAAAAAAAAAAATAGCGCCCACAAAACTGGCCACGCCCCCAGATCAAATTAATCGCCATTGCGAGTTTCCACTAATTGCGCTCATTTGCGGGCCTTCGAGGAGGCTCTAAGTTTCTTTTTAGGCACAAGGGGCTGGATTTTGCCAATGGGGAGCTTTTGGAGGCGGGGCTCCCACTTGTCGGGTTTCAGTCCTGCCTCCATCAATTTCTGGCCAACCCACGTTATTTTCCCTTGATTGACCTTCGGGCTTAGCAGGCCAATTAAGGGAAAGCCGGTTACAGAGAGCGTCAACGTATGACGTTTCATCTGTCAAATTTTTGACATGAATTGTCATTGTTTAACAGCTCTGTGAAGCTGTCAAACACTGGCATTCTCTGTAGTTTGATGAGTTCTTGAATACAAGAACTCATCAAACCTCTTTCTTTTGCAGAAACTAGATGGTTGTTGCATTGGAGAATGCAACGGCCATCTGTCATCTCTACCGCGGAGGTGCGAGACTCTCTGCATACCCACCGATTGAAGCCTGCAGGAAGAAACACAGGTAAGTAATCTTACCTCAGATATTTTCACCTCCACACTTACACCCATCACTTACCTTCACAGCGCACTTTTGCACCCCTCCAACCCCTGACGACCCACTACTCACCTCGGTGACCCTGGCGGGTTTCGGAGCCTTCGGGAAGCCCGCACTTGTGTGGGTAAAAGGCAGTTACAGGCAGTTAAGTGGCCTTAATCCCTTCCCGCCTCCAAGGAGACGGGACCCGGCGCGTGATGGCTACCCGCCTCCTGGCAAGATGGCACGGAGGCGGGTTGGGTACCCGCCCCCAAATTCTGCCATTTTGCCAACTGTCCCGCCTCCAAACTCTCCTCCCCAGGGCTGTCAAAATCCAGCCCAAGGACACTAAAGCACGTTAAAAGCTTTTAAACATTCATTTTTAATTTACTAAGAAACCGACTACTATACACCAATGTAACTAGCAAATGATTCTGTATAATTTTTGAAGTGATTTTCAGTTTTTTAAAATTGCCTTACTCCGAGGTGGTGGACTAGACACTCTGATTAAAAATGCTTATTTTTCATGATAAACCCATTTTCAGCTGTATTAATCAAACTGCACCAGCTGACCAGTCTTAAATACATCAAGGAATATATTTAATGCAAAAAAAAAAAATTAGGTTCTGAAACACTGCCCGATTGCGCTGGTTCATGGAAGATTTTGCGTTCGACTATATGCAAATGAGTTTGAGCAGAAACTTGAGCAAAAAAAAACACTTCTGAAAACTAGCGCAATTTGTGCCCAAAGCGGAAACTCTTGGCCCAGATGTTTTGTCCTAATTGGTATAAATCACTAATAAATGGGGGTAGGCTGTTCAGTTGGAATTTTGGAGTTGGCTGCTATCACTCTAGATACCTCCCACCTTCCTGTTTAGTGGCTTAAGTCCTGTGGCACTAAATTGATGGGGTCCTTGAACCTGTTTTCGTGATGTTGGTTGAGGGATAAATATTGGCCAGGACACCGGGAAGAACTCCCCTGCTCTTCAAAATAGTTCCGTGGGATCTTTTACGTCCAGCTAAGAGGGCAGATAGGACCTCTGTTTAACATCTCATCCAAAAGGAGGCACCACCAACAATGCAGCGCTCCCTCAGTACTGCACTGGAGTGTCGGCCTAGATTATGTACTCGAGTCTCTGGAGTGGGACTTGAACCCACAACCTTCTGTCTCGGGCAAGAGTGCTACCAACTGAGCCACGGTTGACACCAGTCAGGTGTCAGGATTGGATTGGCCAATGTTCCAACATCAGTCTGGGCTGTGTCTCGTGGCATTCCTGGGCTACTTTGGGAATTCTGCTCAACTTGTTAAGAGCAGGTGTGGGTTCCATGCTGGGCCTTCTAAAAGCCCCAAAGAAGTGAAAGACCGAAGGCCTTCAGCATGTCGCCCCTACCCCCATTCCATATGGGGACTAAAAGATATTTTTTATTTTTATACACCCTCCAATCACCGACCCGATAAGAACAAGATGCCACTGAGTCTCCAGTGGCAAAGTGGAGCAGGCAACTCTGTTCTACCTCTATGGGTGCAGAACATCTGTCCCAAATATTTAATCAATCCAATCCCCTGGTTTTGGGACAGGGTCACCTACGTGGCAAGGTGGCATATGGAGGTCCCACGTCATCACATCTCCAGCCCGAGTCGCGCAAAGGATTTTGTTTTTAAAAATGCCAACTTGATTTTAATATAGCCAGAGAAGTCGGTTTAAAGGTAGTAGTTCAGGAAGAATGTCCCATTGCAGGTGAACTGATTTTTTCCTTCTCCGATGTGGCTACTTTTGTGCCTGTGATTTGAGGTTGCCCTGGAGTCTCCAGGAAATTCAGATTCATCTCCTGGGCACGGCTGCGAGCGACCCGGGAGAAAAGTCACCAGAGGTGTAAAAAAAAATAATGTATTTTTTCCATTTCCTTTGTACATTATCATTTATTAATTATAAAAATAGTGGTGATTGGGGGGGGTGGGGGGGGAAAGACTGTTTGACCAGGTGGGGAAGTTGGAGCTGGGAAATCATGTGATGAAAGCTCCAGGAATACCTCCAGCCAGTGTTGGCAACCCGACCTCTGATTCAGTCTCATTCTTAGCTTATTTCTGTTAACTTTACATTCTTGACGGACATAGATTTTCCAATTGTAACGCCAAAGGTAATCTGTTTTAAAAGAATTGCTTACTGTCAGCATTGCAGTCGGAAAATCTAGGCCCCAGTGTATAACTTCCTTGAAAGAGTTATCATATATTATGTGAGGCCATTATCCATGGTCAGAATTTTAATGACTAAATGTTGCCTTACTATTACTAGGCTGTTTGTTCCACCTCGCTCTCTTAATATTCTCTTCCAATACCTTTCTGCACAATTAAATCTAAAATCCCAATAAAGTCAGCGTGAGGCCTGCCCAGCCTAGATGGCATTGTCATTGAAGACTGATTCCAATCTTCTTTTAGACTTGTTTTATCCTGAAATTTTGATAGCAGTTCAAATTTGTCTTTTTTTTTCTCAACCAAAATGCAGTTTAACATAAACGTTTTGTGGAAATGGATTTATTTTAAAATGATTCCCTGTGGCGTTTTGTGTCAGGCCTTTAAAGTCTACATAAGGAAATGCAGAGCAATCAGGTGGCAAGCTCTGGTTCCCTGGCAGGCTGCATGAATTACATCAGTATTGTCACCTAACTGGAGCATTTGTGTGTGCTAAACTGTAAGTCTAGGTTTGATTCTGGTTGTCACCTCGTGTGATGGACACAGCTGCCTTTACTTTAAAGTTCATTTTTTTTTTGTGGCCATTAGTCTCATCACTTTAATTACAGCCTTTATTGCAGAAGCGACATCACAGCTTTCCATTCCGGGCAGGCTTGCCCGACAGTAATCCGCACAAAACACATTGGATGTTCTGTGGTAATTTCTGGATATTTTAGAAAATTCCAGCCTGGACAAATTAAGCAGATATGTTTAATGAAGTGTCGGCCCAGCAGTGCAAGGGTTTCATCGCGGTCTACTGTCACAGTGGCTGATCTAGAGGTCTCTCAGCCAGCTTTTGTGGGAGCATTTTAACAAGGAGAGATTTTCATACCCTCTGGTCCTGCAATGTCAGTTGTTGAAGTCATTCCATGTGGAAGTATTGCTAAGTGCTCTCAGTAAATGGCCCTTCATCCTAGTGAGAGGGGGAGCTACTGAAGCAGCAAATGTGGAAATTTGCACAGCTTAGAATGCAAAGCGCAGTTTTCTTTGGTTGCCAAATGGAGATGCAGCGCAGACCCCTTGAGGGCATGAAATCCACTTCAGTGAGCATGGGAGGGGCTTAATATTGTTACAGTACAGCCATGTAGACATTCACAGAGACTGACAGGCAAATAGTTTGTGCACGGACAGTTTCTTGTGTATAATTTGATGGTGAATATGACACAGTTCAGGATAAACTTGTTTCTAGGTGTGGAGTACATGGATGGAGATTAAGCTTCCGAGAAATCCATTTATTCGTTTTTACAATATTGCAGAACTTCAGCTGTTTTTTTTATGATGCCACACGATCAGGCTGGACTTTTCACTGAAACATTGGTCCGTATTTTCCGATCGGAGGCTTCCTGCGTGCGGAGGCCTCCGATCTGGAATAAATCTACAAACTTACCTGAGGGTTCCCGAGGTGCGAACACTTCTACTCCTAGGCCTCTCCAAACTCGAAATGCGCAGGGCCCACGTATCCCCAGAGGCGCAGGCAGTTCGCAAGCGTCCCTGGGATCACGTGGGCCAAGCCAGCCAATGGGAGAAGGAAATCTCCCTTCATACACTTGACATATAGACCTGTCAAAAGTATGAATGGCGATCACCCCAAAAACACAGTAAAACATGAAATAATTTTTTTAAACCATCAAGTTTTTAAAATGAGTTAAAATTACAATAAATTAAATATTTTAAAGAAATTTAATTTTTTGAAAAATAAGCTTATCTTTTAAAGTATTTTTAAATTAGAAATGAGTGGAAATTTATTTTTTTACTTTTTTCAATTCTTACGCCTGCTTTTACCAGGCGTAAGATTTCTAAGGGTTTTCTGCGGGCGGAGGTTCTCCAGAAAGCGAAACTCTCACCCCGCGGAGGCCCTTCTCCAGGGCAGGCGTCCGATCTGTCAAGAGCATTCTTGACAGATCGGAAATACCGGTTTTCAGCGCATGCCAGAAACTGGCATTCCGATGTCCCTACGGGTGGGTACACAGCGCATACCCACCCGTAGGCATCGGAAAATACGGCCCATTATATTGAAGATAAAGTGAGAAAATGCAAAGTCAATGTTAGTTGTGACGGTGGGTAGAAATTCTGATTGGCGAACCTTATGTACGGCCCCTTTACATGCTCTTACTACATTTCAGTCTGCATTATTTTTTTTCTGGCATTAACCCACTTAAAATAAATGGGTTCATTTAAAATACATAGCGTGATTCCTGCATATAAATTGCATGCACAGGATTATAGTACAAGCACATTAAGTGCTCCCATGTGAAGATTGCCAAATGCAATTTCTACTATCCTAATTCTTGTTACCTTTGATGAAAATGTATTATGTGAATAAACCAGTTATATTGGTTTGGACAATGAGACAATATTCTGTGTAAAATCATACTTGAGGGCCAGGGCTTTCGTATTAGCAAATGAGTGTGCTCTCCTCTCCTGGTATACAGTCAGCAACATTTATAGAGGAAAAGAAATCCATGTAGAGAAGCCCCAGAAGACGGTAAGGATTGTATGAGGCTGTAGCAGCCTCACATGCTGCAGGTAGAATTAGGTAGCCATAGATAGTGCATACATGCATCTACTGTGCAGACATAAGGGGCAATTTTAACTTAACCCGCGAGGCGGCGGACAAAGGGGGGGAAAAGAAACTTGCCTTTATATAGCGCCTTTCACAACCTCGGGATGTCTCAAAGCCTTTTGAAGTGGAGTCACTGTTGTAATGTAGGAAATGTGGCATCCAGTTTGTGTACAGCAAGCTCTCTCAAACTGGAATGTGATGATGACCAGATAATCTGCTTTAGTGATGTTGATTTGAGGGATAAATATTGGCCTGGACAACGGGGAGAACTCCCCTGCGCTTCTTTGAAATAGTGGCTATGGGATCTTTTACGTCCAACTGAGAGCAGACAGAGCCTCGGTTTAACGCCTCATCCGAAAGATGGCACCCCTGACAGTGAGCACTCCCTCGGCACTGCACTGGAGTGTCAGCCAGGCTTATGTACTAACCTTCTGACTCAGGCGAGAGTGCTGCCACTGAGCCGCGGCTGACACCTGTCAGAAATCATAATTGGATCAGCTACTTGTTTTACACCCTGTCCGATTTTACTTTCCATTGACTTTCTTCAATGACAGAAAACTCCCAGTTTGGCCATGTGGCATATAAGACGTGTGCCCAAACAATTCTCCGTCATGGTTTGGAATTGTTGGCATGCAACAAAAATTTCCATCCAGTCCAGTGAATGGCTTGCAGGGAAAACAAAGTCTGGCCTGTCACCCATCTGTCATTGGAGTTCTCTGGATGCAGGGGTGGGTGTTTAGGCTCATGATGGGCACACTTCCTTGCCAAAGCCCCTCACATGAGGACCTGTCGTTGGTAATGAGTAAGGCTTGTGTGTGATTGGACTTTGGCATTTAGGGCATCATGTTGGCTGGTAAGTTGCAAGCTGCCCTATGTAGATCACTCCAGGCTGAGGACTGGCATAAGAACATCAGAAATAGGAGCAGGAGTAGGCCATTTGGCCCCTCAAGCCTGCTCCGCCATTCAATAAGATCACGGCTGATCTTCTACCTCAACTCCACCTTCCCGCATTATCCCCATATCCCTTGATTCCCTTAATATTCAAAAATCTATCGATCTCTGTCTTGAATATACTCAACGACTGAGCCTCCACAGCCCTCTGGGGTAGAGAATTCCAACGAATCACCACCCTCTGAGTGAAGAAATTTCTCCTCATCTCAGTCGTAAATGGCCAACCCTTTATTCTGAGACTGTGACCCCTGGTTCTAGACTCCCGAGCCAGGGGAAACATCCTCCCTGCATCTACCCTGTCAAGCCCTGTAAGAATTTTGTATGTTTCAATGAGATCACCTCTCATTCTTCTAAACTCTAGAGAATATAGGCCTAGTCTACTCAATCCTGTCCTCATAGGACAATCCCCCCATCCCAGGAATCAGTCTGGTAAATCTTTGTTGCACTCCCTCTATGGCAAGTATATCCTCCTTGGGTAAGTAGACCAAAACTGTACACAATACTCCAGGTGTGGTCTCACCATGGGCCTATATAATTGCAGTAAGACATCTTTACTCTTCTACTCAAATTCTCTTGTAATAAAGGCGAACATACCATTTGCTTTCTTAATTGCTTGTTGTACCTGCATGTTAACTTTCAGTGATTTGTGTACAGGACACCCAGGTCCCTCTGAACACCAATATTTCCCAATCTCTCTCCATTTAAAAAAATACTCTGCTTTTCTATTTTTCCTACTACAGTGGATAACTTCACATTTCTCCACATTATATTCCATTTGCCATGTTCTTGCCCACTCACTTAGCCTGTCTATATTCCCTTGAAGCCTCTTTGCATCCTCCTCACAACCTACATTCCCACCCAGCTTTGTATCATCAGCAAACTTGGATGTATTACATTTGGTCCCCTCATCAAATCATTGATGTAGATTGTGAATAGCTGAGGCCCAAGCACTGATCCTTGCAGTACCCCACTAGCTACAGCCTGCCAACCCGAAAATAACCCGCTTATTCCCACTCTCTGTTTTCTGTCCATCAACCAATCCTCAATCCATGCTAGTATACTACCCCCAATCCCAGGAGCCCTAATTTTGTTTAATAACCTCTTGTGTGGCACCTTATCGAATGACTTCTGAAAATCCAAATACACCACATCCACTGGTTCCCCCTTATCTATTCTGCTAGTTACAACCTCAAAAAAACTCTAACAGATTCTTCAAACATGATTTCCCTTTCATAAATCCGTGTTGACTTTGCCCAATCCTATTATTATTTTCTAAGTGTCCTGTTACCACATCCTTAATAATAGATTCTAGCATTTTCCCTACTACTGATATCAGGCTAACTGGTCTGTAGTTCCCCGTTTTCTCTCTTCCCTCCTTCAATAGTGGGGTTACATTTGCTGCCTTCCAATCTGTGGGAACTGTTCTAGAATCTATGGAATTTTGGAAGATGACAACCAATGCATCCACTATCTCTATAGTCACCTCTTTCAAAACCCTAGGATGTAGGCTATCAGGTCCAGGGAATTTATCGGCTTTCAGTCCCATTAATTTCTCCAGTACTTTTTTTTTTTACTAATTCCTTTCAGGTCCTCATTCTCGCTGATGAGGAAACTCTGAGGCTTGGGATGACAGCTGCTAGAAGAATTACCTGGAGGCTGGATATGAGAACACACACACTCTTATATCTGCTGGGAGCCTATTGTGATTGTGTTGCAGAGAGGTAAGCAGCTGCTGCTGAAACTCTGCACCACCATTCAATGGACTGTGGTTAATGCCCATGATGTGGTCAGAAGTATGGTGGCAAGGGACTTGCACATCTTATCACATGTTGTGCTGCTCACCACACTGCTTGTACCTGCTATCCACCTAGCCAGGGCCTAGCCCTGCACCTGTCAATTGTGTAATGATTGTCCTCCTTGAGGTCAAAGGTAGGTGAGGTGTCTCCCAAGATAAAAGATCAGATAAAAGTTTGAATCATTTTGGCCCTCTGTGGCAGACTCGATACTTTCACTACACAGACCAAGCAGATCTGAAGTACTAGAGGGAACTATTGCTGATTGACTAGCAAGCCTGGCTCACTAATGGAACGTGGAGGGGTTGACATGTCTTCCGACTTGGTTCCAGATAATTCGGCAAGCCAATGTTCTAATGGCTGGGGTGGTTGTGATAAATAGGAAGCATTTTAGTCTGTGGTAGATTATTTATTGATTTCTTCCTTGCTGGATGTTACACACGGGGTTAAAATTAGGTATTGCTGGCTACTAATGCAGGCTGCAGAATATACACACAGTAGTCTGAGAGATTGCAGGCCATTTCATGGGCAGTAATATTCATCTATAGGTTGTTCATGTGGAGCAAAAGGTGATTCAATATGCTAATATCTATTCAGTGCAGAGCCTTGTCAAACAATTTCCCTAATAGCTGTTTAGGTAAGTGTTAATTTCCTGCAATTCAAAGTGGAATAGATACAAGAGCTTCCCAAGAAGAAGTCAAGCAATGCAATTCAATTCAAATACAAGCATCCTGACTACCTAAATGTAGTTTTGAGAAGTACAGTTTTTAACTCTTTGCTTTGGATGTCTTACAATACAGCCAAGATTGTAGTTTTTTTTTTAACTAGACAAGAGTTAATCTGAAGCCAGTAGAGCTAAGGTGCAGGTCAGCAACTCTGTTAGTCACAGCCATGTAAGTAAGGGAACCATGTTTCAAAGGTCATTTTAATGTTAACAGTTAACGCAGGAGAACCATCTTTGTTGCTTTTAATATTGAGATTATTAGCAAATTTTGTAATTCCTGTAAATATACTGTTCATTGAGTACTGTTCATCGAACTGTTTTAATATTCAATAAATTTGTCTAGTGGGTTACAACCGGAGCCACGATCTGATAGTGGATTTCTCAGTAACTTAATTTGGAGGCTCTTAAATACAATGATGGGTTTCTGTGGGCGTCAGATATCCTGCTGACTAAACAAAAACCTGCACACATGTGTGAGCAGCACATCCATCTTATGAATATAAATATGTATCCAAGTAGATAAGTTGTCTTAGTTTTTATTTTAATGTGGTTGAACAACCATAGCACATCCGATTCCTGATGGGGCTCTGGGGAATAAAACTGATTGCATTGATGGATAAATACAGGACCATCAACCTCAAGAGTCCAGCATTGAATTAATATGATCTCTAACCGATGATACAGCCATATTAGGGGTAATTTTGGGAGGCTCAGAGTCGAGGCTCGTGAGATGCAAACACGGATTGGAGTTAGGGCTATAAACACTAGCCCCAACAATGTTCCTCCTAACTTTTTTTAGTGCGCAGTCCCTTTAACTGGGTGCGCGGCCCATTCATATTTTCACGCATGCGCGGTTTCTTCCCTGTAGAAGCTGGTGAGCGGCCTGCGCGAGACCTCCAGAACATTGGCCCCAATTCTTGACCCACGCCCACCACAAGCTAGGATCTGCTTTGGCATTGGAGCCTCACAAAATGACCTCGATAATATCTACCAAGCCATTCAAAACCCCATAGCATAGGCCCATTTCCCAGGGTACGTGGTGTTTTTTTTCCAACTTCAATTTTTCTTTTCAATGCACCTACTGAATACTGTATCAAAAATCATTCACACGCATCAGGCCCAATTTTAACCCTGCCCGCCTGGAGAAACCACGCAGATTAATGCAGATTAACTACATGTCGATTAATGGCATTTGTCGATGTTCAATTTTAATTATGGCTTGATGACTGATATTCGCTTGAAAACTGCACAATAGCCTAATTTAACACGAAACGGTGTCATTGTATTTGTGCTCAACACGTTCTGATTGTTCAGGGAACATTTTGCAGTTTTCTCCCTGCTGGATTTTTTACTAACTATTTTTACGTGCTGCATTATGGCACCAATTGTGCTTAACAATTTCCTTATTGTTCACAGTCTGACTTAACAGATGCACTGTAGGTTTGACCGTTGGCAGGGCAATGCTGAATGTGAAACTATACACAGGAACCTCTTCTAATATGTGGTGGGGTTATGATTTCCTGATCCTTGCCTACAAATTATTTTTTGATAAATTTGCAATGATTATGCAGCACCATTCATCTTCAGTGTGGATGTCAGCATGCATCAGTAGCCTGGATTCTCGTGGCTGTCAGCCTCCACTATCTGAATAAAAGCAGACCCATTACTTTCTCGGGGGTGTGTGTATAATATATATATATATCCTTCTCTTTCTATATATTCTAAAAATAATAGATGCCCTAGAGTGATTTCGAAACTATAATCATCTCATTACTGCCTTGTAATGGCTTCTAAAAATCCATTATTCTACACACGACAAAAGGAGTTTAATAAGCATACTGATGTGGGTGGAGTGGTGGGTAGCATTTTCCGGAGCAGCTCATCGATTCCTAGGGTTGCCAACTCTGGTGTGACATATTCCTGGAGGTATCATCACGTGACCCTCCAACCGCCCCGCCACACCCCCCCCCCCCCCACGCTCCTGCCATTTGTCGCCCGACACATCCATTTCCACAGCACACAGCCAACTGGAAAGCAAACTGACTCTTCATTACCCAAATAGCTGATTCTTGACTGTCAGTCAAACAGCCATTTCTCCCCATCTCCAATATTTTGTATAACTAATAAATAAAAGTCATCAAGTTCTAAGATTTTGAAGAGTTATGATGGGAATTAGTGACACATTGCTTCCTATTGGTCAGCGAGACAGTAAAGAGAGTGAATAAATTCAGGCTAGTCACAGGGGAGGGAACAAAACACTTTTTAATGCCTCAATGACTTCTCTCCAGAGTTGCTAGAAGCAGCACCCAGGAGATCAATCTTTAATTCATGGAGACTGCAGGACAATCCTGGAGGGTTGGAAACCCTATCAATGCCCCAGCACTCTGTACATGTATAGAGCACTGGCCATTCCCCAGGTGGAGCACAGACACTTCTTGCAGAAGGAAGCAAAAATTTGATGAGTCCCCCAGCCATCTTTTGTGCACTTCCTAGAAACCAGTGATAAAGCAACATTGCCAGAGGCCTAGGAGCAGGGCACCTGCCCACTGTTTCGGGAATGATGCAGACATAGCGACCAAGCATACAGATCAAACTTGACATGGGGCCTATCAATGAAAAGCTAACAAAGTAATCTGACAAATGAATACTGTCGGTAGTTAGTAGAGATAAAGTTAAGAGGTGACCTGATAGAGGTCTTTAAGATTCTGAGGAGTTATGATGAGAGAATTAGTGATAGATTGGCCCCGATATTTACAGGGGGGGGCGCAGTTTAGTGTCGAAGTACGGAAAGTACCGAAAAGGGGGGACCCATGGAGGAGATCGGGGAGGAGGGGAGAAGATCACTGGGGCGGTGTGCAGGAGATCGCGGGGGTGCTGGGAAGGCCTTGAGGGGTGGGGAGAGTGGCGGAGAGGAGGTCGTTGGCTGTTGATATCGGGAGGGTGTCATTGCCGTGGGGGAGAGGTCTGATCATTTGGTACTTGGTGTGCCGGGAGGAAGCACTCCCGCTCCTCCTGGCCCACAAGCAGTGCTGGAAAGGCACTTACCTGTTCCATCCAGCCTCCCTTCTGCCAGATCAAAGCTGGAACAGAGAAATAAATCTTTGGCACACAGCCTGATTAAAATATTTAAATGCACGACCCGCCTCCTGAGAGCGGGTTCATTACCCGCCCCCCTGTCCCGCCTCTCTCAAAACCGGAAGTGGGTAGCTTCGAGGCGGGTTGGGTTTGAGCTTAATTTTTTTAAATGTTAACTTCCTGTCTGACCCAAACCCACCCGTTTTTCAGGGTTAAAATTGCCCCCATTGTTTTCATTGGTCAGCGACACCGTAAACATAGGCTGATCACAAACCGAATCATAGGGGAGACTAGAAAACATATCTTTACACAAAGGATGGTGAGAGTGTGGAATTCACTGTCACAAACTGTTGATGAAGCAGAAACCCTATTTTAAAAAAAAAAGCGCAATTAGATCGTTTTTTTATAAACAAGGACTATTAAAGGGCACAAGGACTGAGTAGGAGAGGGCGATTAGGCTAGATGGCTCATGTAGAGAAAAACACTGGTGCAGGCTTGATGGGCTGAATGGCCTGTTTCTGTTTTTGTAACGTTCTGTGGGTGGAACTTTCCAAAGCCCTGGAGCACCAGCGGTGCTTTGCATGCAGCAGGTGGCTTATTGCAAAATAGCAGGTGCTTTCTCTGATGTCACCGGCTGCATGTGAGGGAAGACCAGTATTGTGGGGGCTCTGAAAGCTCTGTGATTTCTATAGCTGTCTCAGTTGGTGCACTCCCTCAGTTGCAGTAACCAGTTCCATTCATGTTACTGCTGCCTCTTTTGTGACTTAGTAAGCAACCTTGGTGTCATATTTGACTCTGAAATGAGCTTCCGACCACACATCTGCAGCATAACAAAGACCGCCTACTTCCACCTCCGTAACATCGCCTGTCTCCGCCCTTGCCTCAGCTCATCCGCTGCTGAAACCCTCATCCGTGCCTTTGTTACCTCTAGACTTGACTATTCTAACGCACTCCTGGCTGGCCTCCCACATTCTATCCTACGTAAACTTGAGGGCATCCAAAACTCTGCTGCCCGTGTCCTAACTCGCACCAAGTACTGTTCGCCCATCACCCCTGTGCTCGCTGACCTACATTGGCTCCCGGTTAAGCAGCGCCTCGAATTTCAAAATTCTCATCCTTGTTTTCAAATCCCTCCATGGCCTCGCCCCTCCCTATCTCTGTAATTTCCTTCAGCCCCACAACCCTCCCCCCCACCCCCCCAAGATATCTGCACTCCTCAAATTCTGCCCTCTTGAACATCCCTGATTATAATCGCTCAACCTTTGGTGGCTGTGCCTTCTGTTGCCTAGGCCCTAAGCTCTGGAACTCCCTGCCTAAACCTCCCCACCTCTCTACCTCTCTTTCCTCCTTTAAGACGCTCCTTAAAAACCTACCTCTTTGACCAACCTGCCCTAATTTATCCTTATGTGAATCGGTGTCAAATTTTTTATCTTGAAATACTCCTGTGCAGCGCCTTGGGACATTTTATTACGTTAAAGGCACTATATAAATACAAGTTGTTGTTGTTTTTGTTGGGCAAGGGTAATCGTGGTTACGGAACCAAGGTGGGTAGATGGAGTTAAAGCACCGATCTAATTGAATGGTGGAACAGGCTCAAGGGGCTGATGACCTACTCCTGTTCCTATGTTTGGGAGCTGCCCAGATGTCGGGAAGGTTTGTACAAGGCAGCAATGCAGAAGTGCATCACAGGCAGGCTCATAAGTTTATTTTAGGATTGCCTCTGATGGCACTCTTTATATACGTGGGATTTAAGTACCTGCTCAGTTCTGCCTCTTTTGAAAGCTCCTGAAACATGCGCAGTTTTTTTATTCAAATGTGGGAAAGACATATTGAAGTATGAGGATATTATTTTATGATCATATGCTGTGTTGTTGATGACGAACCAGATGTCATAGGAAAAGGCCTCAGTTACTGGTTTTCTCACCTCTGAATTGCCGTTGCCTAACTAACATCCTGTGTCTGTCATCCACTCCCCAGTGATCTGAGCTAATCAGTATTCTCTAATCTTCCGGCTCCATTTATGCGATCAGTAATTTCCACCGGCTTAATTTTGTTTTAATGGTGTTTTCGCATCTTTTTGAAGAGGAAAAAAAATAATCACTCTTCAGGTTTTGGCACCATGAACTGTTAATGAAGTAGCATCCCTCCCTCCTGATACTATAGGAACTCCATTATCTCACAGATGTACATGCAAAAGATAAAATGACAAACTGTGTTAATTAATAGTGTATGTTTATTTACTGCAAAGTATTTGATTTTCCCCTGTGTAGCTGTTCCTGTGATAAGATATTTATCTTCCATCCCTTGAGATACTACGTGTGTGTGTAATCCTAGTCTTGTTTCTGCATTATTTGGTATGGATTCACACACTCCTAATAATATGTAAAATTAAAAGCATTCTTGGGGGGTGGGGGGGAAAAACCCAGTGGAATAAAAATTGCTCAGTGTTTGGAATCTGTTATTTCCTTTACTACTTCTAATGAAATTCTTAAGAAAAGTACCATGAGGAACAAATTGATTACCGGCAGCTTCCTTGTCACGGGTCTTAAGAGCACCAACAGAATATTACAGCTAAGCTGGCGGAAGGCAGGAAGATATCTGAACTCCCACTTTCAAGATCTCAAATTCCCAAATTTGGACTGCTCCCTCCATAACACAGCGATAGGATTTTTGAATCATTGCCCTGTAGTTATCTCCACATGCCATGCAAGTTATCGGAACCCAAATGGGCTGAATTTAGATATTATTCTGAACCTCTATAAGCTTCAACCCCGTACCCTAGCAGAAAAGACCTTCTCCTTTACCTAGTTTATAGTGGGAAACAGAAGCTGAATCAGCAATTTAGACAATTCAGTTTATTTTCCCAATTAAACTCCATTTTGAAGTGTTACGAAGATGGGCCACGTGGCAGATGGATTGTGTTAAGACCACTTGGATGACAGTAGGGAGAGAAGCAGGAAGCAAGAGAGCTGGCGGCACCCATGTTTTTCACGGATCAGCCATTTTTTCTTCCCCGCCTTCTAAATAAGGTTATTTTCACCAACATAAACTGGTTTGAGAGACATCACAGTGATTAGTAGTGACTGTTGTAAAACAGGTGCCTCACTGTTCCCCTTAAGCTCAGAATAACAAGGGAGCATAGTCAACCCAATGACCCTGATAATCAAGAATATTTTTTAAAAATTGTGATGAGGGAGTAGAACATTTTTAAAATTATTGAACTACGATAAGCTATTGGGTTACTAATTAGAATGCTTTTTTGTATTTACTCCATAGGACTAATGATCAACTGGTGGCTTTCTTGTCAAGATACAGAAATATGAACTTTCTGAAGTCTCACGGCAGGGACAATGCAAGGTACTGTGCCTTTCATCCATTATTGAGGTATACCCATTTTGAATACGTTTGATTTAGAATTTATTTTCCATAGCTATAGCTGAGACTTGGCCAATCTTTGGACAATGGCCACCTTGCTGTCCCACCCAGTCTCAGTTACTCTCACCTGCCCAGTTGCAGTGTTGAGCCTGAGCTGCTACAGGAAAGCTAGTCTACAGAATCAGAGCTGCGAGCACCCTGGGACAATGAAAGTTAGAACCTCTGCATTTTAAGTGGAGAAAAGGTACCTACAGTAAGATCTGGATGTGAGTCAAGGGCTTCTTTCAACTCATCATTTATTCACCCAATGTCATTGGTTTTATCACCAAACCAGAGGAGCTATTCAGCTGAGAATGCTGGCAAAATTATCCTTGTCTTGTTCATTCAGATACACGCAGTTGCCCCAATATTATTTACCCCAGACACCAAATAGATTTACTTTGAACTGCCCTACTTGCCCCGCAATTCAGAATGGGAGAGATGTGACTTGAAACTTCAAGTCTGACAAACTCCATGAGCAGCAAATAATGAAAAGATTTGTAATGTACAGAGCAGTAAATTGCCTAGAAGGGATTTATTTACACTGACATAGAATCTGCTGCACTTATCCTTAAGCTGATTTGAGATAAAAATTAGTACCTCTCCTTGGTATCTCGGGTGGATTTTCTACCAGTGGAGGTGTTCCTACAATATACTGTGACTGCTTGTGTTCCATTTACATCTTCTTCCTAGAAACATAGAAACATAGAATCTAGGAGCAGGAGTAGGCCATTCGGCCCGTCGAGCCTGCTCCACCATTCAATACGATCATGGCTGATCATCCAAATCCAGTACCATGTCCCTGCTTTAATCCCCACAGTACACATATCCCACCCTACCCCCGTAACCCCACGTATTTAATTCCCCCTAACATATCCCATCCTATCCCCATAACCCCACATATTTAATCCCCCCCTAACACTAAGGGTCAATTTATCATAGCCAAATCAACCTAACCCACACATTTTTGGACTGTGGGAGGAAACCGGAGCACCCGGAGGAAACCCACGCAGACACGGGGAGAATGTGCAAACTCCACACAGACAGTCACACATTCCTGATCCCCTCTCGGTGTCACTGTTGTTGCGAACACGCTGCTTATATTGTAGGGCCATTTCGCCAGCACGGGATCAATCCTAAAATAACTTGAACGTGCACAGGCCTGAAATTCACAGTTTTAAAGTCACAAGCAGCAATTGACTTGCTGGTGCCGGTATTTTCGCCCGTGGCCGGAGAAAGTCCATGCAGCCGAGGGATAGCAAAACCAACGCGCTGGCCTATATGGAAGCAAGGTGGGAGGGCTTCAGCTGCTCAGTCCATTGGTGGCCATGTTTTTTTGGCTGCCTCCACCTAATTTATGACTGCTTTGCACCCAGCTAGAATTTTCGGTTGGCTCTGGGGCAGGCCGGGCAACTCCCACCTGAACCAGGTAGAAACTTCATCAATATATTTCAATACAGCCCAAGTGATGTCACTTGAGCATTGACACCATTCTGTGTACTTCCCGCCCGCCATAGCACCAGTATCTGTTCGTACCCACAAACACTGGGTGAAGTCCAGCAGTAATTTCAAACGGGAAGAAATTAAAGGTGTTTTGCTGGTAAAGCCTACCTCAGCCACCCAGCTTGTAAAAGAAGGCTGCTTTCTGAGCTCCGAGCTTCCTTTTTTGAGCTATACCCGGTGTGACCTTGAGTTTTAACTCCTCCCGTGCGGATTCCAGGAATGAAGAATCCAAATCGAAAATTTAACACGGAAATAAAAATGCATTATTTGTCACACTGGGTAAGATTGAGTGATGGTGTGTTTTCAGGAAAGGTTTCAAAGCCAGCATGCTAAAATCGGCTCCATCATGGGTCTGCAATTTGCCCCATCAGATTTTCCTCTCTGTGCTGCCCCCAGTCAATGCTTTATACCCAGGTGCTAAATTCGAAAACCTATCCCATAAGGTCTAATTACTGCAGAGCAGCAATCAACAACGTAAGTCGAGCGTGGAACTATGCAGCCAAAACGGTTCATTTTTGATTGAAAGTCTTGATATCCAGTTTCATTGCTGCTCTGCTATTGGCTGTTTGCCCTTTATGAAAGAGAGACTTGCATTTATATAGCGCCTTTCACGACCACCGGACGTCTCAAAGCGCTTTACAGCCAATGAAGTACTTTTGGAGTGCAGTCACTGTTGTAATGTGGGAAACGCGGCAGCCAATTTGCACACAGCAAGCTCCTACAAACAGCAATGTGATAATGACCAGATAATCTGTTTTTGTTATTTTAGTTGAGGGAGAAATATTGGCCAGGACACCGGGATTAACTCCCCTACTCTTCTTCAAAATAGTGCCGCGGGATCTTTTACATCCACCTGAGAGAGCAGACGGGGCCTCGGTTTAACGTCTCATCCAAAAGACGGCACCTTCGACAGTGCGGCACTCCCTCAGCACTGCACTGGGGTGTCAACCTAGCTTTATGTGCTAAAGTCCCTGGAGTGGGACTATGAACCCACAACCTTCTGACTCCGAGTCGAGTGTGCTACCCACTGAGCCACAGCTGACATCCTTATGAGATGATCAGGATCTTTGGGCAGTGTTTTGTGTGCAAAATCTCCGCATTAACATCAGCGATTATCACCTTGGTAGTCTTTGGAGATCATGTGGGTATCTCAGAATTGGATCTGTTCTTTTTTTCTTGTTGCTTTTTAATCAGTCATTTCATTATGTAAATTGGGTATGTTCTCACTATGAAAGAGAAGGTTGCGAGGTGATGTGATTGCTGCTTTTAGGATTCTAAAGGAACTAGACAATGCTATTTCACCTTGTCCAGAACAGTAGAACCAGAGGACACTGCCTGCGCTTGAAGGGGGCTAATATGTGTTTGCCTATCTATGGGTAAATATTCTGGCTGTCAAAAGAAGCTTTCACCAGTCGCCTCTAGCCGAGTGGAGACTGATAAACCGCAAGGTGGCAGCTCCGCTCTCATTTAACTCAGTGCACAAATTCCTGTTCTTGGCTGTCGCTGGCATTGTTCTCTTGAGAGTCTTATTTAAATTACAGATCCTATGCGAATTACTGCATAAAGTGCCAGCCAGTGAAATTCCAGCTTTTACACCACGCATGGGTATTGGACTCGGTGCGTTCATTTAAAGAAAGGCTAGTTACGTGCTGACCTGTGGAGATGGGCCTGTTTTGATGGACCTACTAAGGGTGACACTGTCGCCAATGTCGTCTTGCAAGAATCAGCACAAGTGCCCCTTTTAAGGGCGCCACTAATATAACAATCATATGGCCCATACAAACTAAAAGAAGCTCAACATAAGCAATACAGTCCCAACAAAAATAAAGGGAAGTATCCCAACTAAATCATAGGATTTCTTAGAGCAGGCCTGCTCCTTAATTCTTGCTGCAGTTGTATTGGAAGCTATGTTGATCAGTTTCAATGCTTCCCTCACTGCATTTGCTGGAAGAGAATGAAGACGACCGAAAATTTTTTAAAAAGGGATTGTAGGGAGATCACACTGAACAGAGATGGACTACCCAGACCTGTCATTACTTTGCAACTATATATTCAAGTCCAAGCATAGCTACCTGGCAGTGACAGAGAAGAACTACCCTTTGCAGGTTACATAAGACACAAGACATAAGAAATAGGAGCAGGAGTAGGCCATATGGCCCCTCGAGCCTGCTCCGCCATTCAGTAATATCATGGCTGATCTTCTACCTCAATTCCACTTTCCCACCCAATCCCCATATCCTTTAATTCCCTTTAGTGTCCAAAATTCTCATTCTTGAATATACTCAACAACTGAGCATTCACAGCCATCTGGGGTAGAGAATTCCAAAGATTCACAACCCTCTGAGTCGAGCGATTTCTCCTCATCTCAGTCCTATATGGCTGACACCTTATCCTGAGACTATGCCCCCTAGTTCTAGACTCTCCAGCCAGGGGAAACAACCTCTCGGCATCTACCCTGTCAAGCCCTCTATGAATTTTATATGTTTCAAATATAGCACCTCTCATTCTTCTAAACTCCCAGAGAATATGCACCCATTCTACGCAATCTCTCTTCATTGGACAACTCTCTCATCCTAGGAATCAATCTAGTGAACCTTCGTTGCATCCCCTCTAAGGTAAGTATATCCGTTGTTAGGTAAGAAGACCAAAACTGTACACCGTACAGTTCAATAAGGAGGTAGCTACAGAGCTGTCATCATCTGTCGCAACCAGACCAGCAGATAACTACCACAAGTAGGACAGTGGTACCAGTGGCAGTCGAGGGCAGCATCACTCTTAACTTTTATGCCTTTTCCAGGCTATCACAGGAGATAAGTACAGCATCAGCCAATTTGCAGTGCACAGATGTGACACACAGATGCATTGTTCAACAGTACCAACACTTTCATCCCACTGAACAGCACTAAAAACACAACAAGGCTGTGCAGTTTCACTATAGTTGCTGGACATCATATATCTTAGTGGTGCCATTGGTTCCCATGTCATAGAAACATAGAAAATAGGTACAGGAGTAGACCATTCGGTCCTTCGAGCCTGCACCGCCATTCAATGCGTTCATGGCTGAACATGCTACCTCAGTACCCCATTCCTGCTTTCTCGCCATACCCCTTGATCCCCTTAGTTGTGAGTGTTATATCTAACTCCCTTTTGAATATATTTAGCGAACTGGCCTCAACAACCTTCTGTGGAAGAGAATTCCATAGATTCACCACTCTCTGGGTGAAGAAGTTCCTCCTCAGCTCAGTCCTAAATGGCTTCCCCTTAATCCTTAGACTGTGACCCCTGGTTCTAGTTTTCCCTACCATTGGGAACATTCTGCCCGCATCTAATTTGTCTAAACCAGTCAGGATTTTAAATGTCTCTATAAGATCCCCCCTCATTCTTCTGAACTCCAGAGGATACAAGTTCAGTTGACCCAATCTTTCTTGATATGTCAGTCCGGCCATCCCAGGAATCAATCTAGTGAACCTTCGCTGCACTCCCTCAATAGCAAGAATGTCCTTCCTTAAGTTAGGAGACCAAAACTGCGCACAATACTCCAGGTGTGGCCTCACCAAGGCCCTGTACAACTGTAGCATCACCTCCCTACTCCTGTACTCAAATCCCCTTGCTATGAAGGCCATCATTCCGTTTGCTTTCTTGACTGCCTGCTGCACTTGCATTCCCACCTTCAGTGACTGATGTACCATGGCGCCCAGGTCTCGTTGCACGTCCCCTTTCCCTAATCTGCCACCATTCAGGTAATAGTCCGCCTCTCTATTTTTACCACCAAGTGGATAACCTCACATTTATCCACATTGTACTTCATCTGCCATACATTTGCCCATTCACCCAACCTGTCCAAGTCACTCTGTAGCCTCCTAGCATCCTCCTCATTGTTCACACTGCCTCCCAATTTAGTGTCATCCGCAAATTTGGAGATATTACATTTAATCCCTTCGTCCAAATCATTAATATATAATGTAAACAGCTGGGGTCCCAGCACCGAACCCTGCGGTACCCCGCTGGTCACTGCCTGCCATTCTGAAAAGTACCCATTTACTCCTACTCTTTGTTTCCTGTGTGCCAACCAGTTCTCAATCCACGTCAACACATTACCCCCAATCCCATGTGCTTTAACTTTGCTCACCAATCTCTTGTGTGGGACCTTGTCGAAGGCCTTCTGAAAGTCCAAATACACCACATCTACTGGTTCCCCCCTGTCCACCCTATTGGAAACATCCTCAAAAAATTCCAGAAGATTTGTCAAGCATGATTTCCCTTTCACAAATCCATGCTGACTTGGACCTATCATGTCGCCACTTTCCAAATGGTCTGTTATGACATCTTTAATAATTGCTTCCATCATTTTACCCACAACCGATGTCAGGCTGACCGGTCTATAATTCCCTGCTTTCTCCCTCCCTCCTTTTTTAAAAAGAGGGGTTACATTGGCCACCCTCCACTCCATCGGAACTGATCCAGAGTCTAAGGAATGTTGGAAAATGATCGTCAATGCATCCACTATTTCCAAGGCCACCTCCTTAAGTACTCTGGGATGCAGACCATCAGGCCCCGGGGATTTTTCAGCCTTCAGTCCCATCAATTTCCCCAATACCTTTTCCCGACTAATAAGGATTTCCCTCAGCTCCTCTCTCTTACCAGATCCTCTGACCCCTTTTATTTCCGGCAGGTTGTGTGTGTCCTCCACAGTAAACACCGAACCAAAGTACTTGTTCAATTGATCTGCCATTTCCTTGTTCCCCATTACGACTTCCCCTGTTTCCGACTGCAGGGGACCTACGTTTGTTTTTACTAACCTCTTTCTTTTTACATATTTATAGAAGCTTTTGCAGTCCATTTTAATGTTCTCTGCAAGCTTCCTTTCATATTTTATTTTCCCTGCCCTAATCAAACCCTTCGTCCTCCTCTGCTGAGTTTTGAAGTTCTCCCAGTCCCCGGGTTTGCTGCTACTTCTGGCCAATTTGTATGCAACTTCCTTGGTTTTAATACTATCCCTGATTTCCCTTGTTAGCCATGGTTGAGCCACCTTCCCTTTTTTATTTTTACGCCAGACCGGGATGTACAATTGTTGTAGTTCATCCATGCGATCTCTAAATGTCTGCCATTGCCCTTCCACTGATAGCCCCTTAAATATCGCTTGCCAATTTAACCTCGCCAATTCACGCCTCATACCCTTAAAGTTGCCCTTATTTAAGTTCTGGACCATGGTCTCTGACTTAACTGTTTCCTTCTCCATCCTAATGTAGAACTCCACCATACTATGGTCACTCTTCCCCAGGGGGCCTCGTACCACAAGATTGCTGATTAGTCCCTCCTCATTACACAACACCCAGTCCAGGATGGCCTCCCCTCGAGTTGGTTCCTCAACATATTGGTTTAGGAAACCATCCCTTAAACACTCCAGGAAATCCTCCTCCACCGTATTGCTTCCAGTTTGAGTAGCCCAATCTATATGCATATTAAAGTCACCCATGATAACTGCCGTGCCTTTTTTGCACGCACCTCTGATTTCCTGTTTCATACCCTCCCCCACCTCACTACTGCTGTTTGGAGGTCTGTACACAACTCCCACTAACGTTTTCTGCCCTTTGGTGTTCTGCAGCTCAACCCATATTGATTCCACATCCTCCAAGCTGATGTCCTTCCTAGCTATTGCATTAATCTCCTCTTTAACCAGCAATGCTACCCCACCCCCTTTTCCTTTTATTCTATCCTTTCTGATGTCCCAGCTTCCTTTGGGAATAGGTGCCTCCACCTGTACTAATCGTCTGCCAAAGTAAGGTATGTTCACCTCTGTCTGCAAATGGCAGTGTGAGGGTACCAGCTGGTAGGCACAGAGCACCTCAATTGCTTGACATCCCTTCTACTCATTTCGGATGGGGAATCCGATTGGAAAATTAATCGGTGCCAATAATGGTGTGGGGCAAAAAATAATGTCAATTTCACATGGGTGTGATTGACATGGGCCATTCTGGCAAGCAAGCCAGCCGGACACGCCCCCCCAATTAATAATTAAAAGTAGCACCTTCCTGAATATTACAGGCAGCTGTTTCCACTGCTGCTAGTCCCATCCACCAAAAGCTACATTGGGGCACAAAATGGGCAAAGCAATGGGCAGCTGGCATCGGAAAATCCAGACCCCAGCCTGAATTGATTTGACAATCAGATTCAGGTTTCCTCCCAGAGGCAAGTTGCCAATCGCATTCTCAATCTCTGTCTCAACTCCAGTCCCAGGACCAGTCGGAGAGTCCAGAACCAGGGGTCATAATCTAAGGATAAGGGGTAAGCCATTTCGGACAGAAATGAGGAGGAATTTCTTCACCCAGAGAGTGGTGAACCTGTGGAATTCTCTACCACAGGAGGTAGTTGAGGCCAAGTCATTAAATATATTCAAGAATGAGTTAGATATATTTCTTAAAGCTAAAGGTATCAAGGGATATGGGGAGAAGGCAGGTACAGGGTACTGAGTTTGGATGATCAGCCATGATCTCATTGAATGGCAGAGCAGGCTCGAGGGGCCGAATGGCCTACTCCTGCTCCTATCTTCTATGTTTCTATGTAATCTCTGTCTCAATCTCAGTCCCAGAGGAAAAGGCAAAACATGGGAACGAGAGATCCATCTTTTTCACGCACACCACCTAATTGGTCAAACAACGATTGGTATTGATGGCACTTGTGGAAATGTTGAGTGAACGTGACTGTTTTATCCTTCTAATCTAGAAGGATGGCTTGTATAATGGTCTAATTTGGGGGCACAACATAAGAAATGACAAATGTGGCATTTATGATTAAGTTAAAATACATCCAGTTCAGTTTAAATTTTAGCTTCTTCCCAAATGATTACATAAATCCCACATCTCCCGTACCAAAAACTGGAATGTTGAGTTGGGCACATAGTTGCACAAATTCTACAGATTTGACTAAGTTTGACTGAATTGGCGATGCTGACATTTATGGAAAATGACTGTCTTTTCAAAACCAATATGCAAGCCAAGGAGTTGGATAATACATTAGCTGCTGTAGTTTTGCAGTTATTTTTGGGGAATTGTGCAGCAAACCTATTCAAGCTTCTATAACGTGTCTTTGATCTAAACATTATATAAAGTTACACAGAGTCTACAGCACAGAAACAGGCCATTCGGCCCAACTGGCCTATGCCAGTGTTTGTGCTCCACACACGCCTCCTCCCGCCAATGTTCCTGTTAAGCTGCGTGGCCGCGCAGCGGTCTGGAGATCCCGCGCACCAGCTTTTAAATGGAAAAACCGCGCATGAGCAGAATTTTAAATGGGCCACGCAGCCCGTTAAAGGGGCCGCGCGGCCCCCAAAAAATTAGAGGGAACATTGCCTCCCACCCCTCTTCGTCTAACCCTATTAGCATATCCTTCTATTCCTTTCTCCTTCATGTGCTTACTTAGCTTCCCCTTAAATGCATCTATGCTAATTGCCTCATTTTTCTAATCACGCTGACTGAAGCGGGTGACCTAGGTCTATTGACAGTAACCCATTAAAGTGAATGGATGACCATTGGCATTCCAATTGGGAAACCTAGGTCAGTGTCTTTTTTTACAGTGCCCAACCTGATGATTCAGAATAAATCACTATCTACCTACGTTCTGTATCTGGATTCTCCTGAAAGATCCCACCCAAAATCAGCGAATGATGGAAATTTCGGGCAGTGGAACCTACCGCTGCTTCACCGCTCGTCCTGCGGGTTCCTCTCCCTGCCCCTGCTGGGACCACCGCTGGCGGTTTCTTCCCCGCCTGCCATCTGCGAATGCTGATGCGGGCCTTGACCCGGCAGATTTTCCTGCTGTCCGCCCCTTTTACTGCGGATTCCCAGGGCTGCCACGTGGAAGGCAATAGTAGACTCCGGGAAGTTTGGGAGATGGCCCTGAGATTCCCCCATGAGAGGAGTGGGTGTTGTGGCGTCTCCTCTCCTTCCATTTTACCCCCAACACTTGCCTGCTGAAGGCCCAGTACTGGCTGAGGCACATGAGTGGGACATTTCTCCCCAAACTTTGAGGCCCTCCTGTCCCTTTTAATGCCGCTTCTGTCTCTGCTGGTCCTGCACCGGCGATCTTTGCAGCACTGGCAGAATTTTCCTCTTCTGCAGAGACGGGCTCCCTCTTGACAGCAGCAATCCCACTGTATATCAAATGACCCTTGACCCAATTCTGGCCTCTTGCGCATCCCCGATTTTAATCGCTCCACCATTGGTAATAGATGCCCTCTCTGACCATGCACACTCTTGCATCAAATTCAGCTGTGGCATACAGCATCCGCACCAGGCGCACCCAACTTTGCCAGTAGTGTCCATTCTCTGAGTCCCAGCTGCCCCATTGATTACGCTGGTCTTGCCATTCAGGCATCTGCAGATAATGCTCTCTTTTAATCAACAAAAAGGGTTACTGTTTTCACAACTTCCAGATGGAATGTAAATAGCTTGCTAGCTCAAGATGGCAAACTAGAATCAGGACTTTTGTGTAGTCTATTCCATCTGTGTAAAAGGTCAATTAATGCACCGTCTTTCACAGCTGCCTGTATGCATCTCGGCCTCGTAATAGTACAGAAATATCCTCATTATCTCTCTTGTGGTTGACTTACAGCATGATACCGGCTAAATTAAAGCTAACAATACTCTTGTATGAAGCGATTCAGGCAAACATGGTTGCACCCTCCTTAGATAGGCATTCTGCCCATGTTATATAATTGGCACTCGCACCTATAGTAAGGCAATGGACAATCGTACCCTTGTATAGTAGTGACATCATTGACAGTAAGCTTCATTGCTTAACTTGGCATTTCAAATCGGATATCTGCTTTCTCATCTCTTTGAATGTAATGGTTTGTGGAGGTTGCTCCAACTGCCCATGTGATAGGTTTTCACACCCGCTGTGCTCACTGCTTAGTGATGTGCATTTCCCCATTCCCTCACTGTTCGCAGTAATATGAAAAGATATTATGGGTAAAGTGGGCCTCTTTCCGTCTTTGTGTCTGGTTCAGCGCTCCAATCTGTGCACCCCACAGCTGGATTGACGTGCTGAGCATTAGTCATGGTGCTAATGTGCCAATTCAAGGGTAATAGTGATTTGGCATCATTATTGATTTTCTGATTGGCTGCTCAGCGATACTTTAGTTGTCATTCACTCAAAGCCTGTTCCTGAGTGTACTAACAAAAGTGAGAAAAAAGTTAACTTTGATTTAATGCACAGAGCAAATTAAATCCCCCAAATTAGGATTAACATGGGTGTCACTTTTATATTTCTTCATGCTATTGATTTTTAAAATTGAACACTAGTGACTTCAGTGGGGAACTGGCCTTGATAACTTTTTAAGATGGACAGCATGAGAAGGATAATTAACCAAAACAGGAGCAGTCAATACCCCAGTGTCCTTCACTGATCTTATTTCAATTGTGCATGTCACTCCAGCTTATTCAAAGGCAGTTATCCTAAATATGTCACCAGCATTTACTGTTTGAACACAGATTGAGAATATGGGCAGAAAGTAAAGAACAGAAATACACTAAAGTTCATTATTCTTTGTAATGATTTTTTAAAAGTGTACTGAGTGAGACTTGCTCTTCTGTCAGTTTTACCAGGAAACCGTTTTCACTTTGGCAAATAACTGTAGCCCAGTATATTGAGCTGTTTCTTTCTGTGTGTTTAATGATGCATGCATGATTTTCTTCAAAAATATAATTTGACTATTTAAATCTGATGAAAAAAATTACGTTTTTTTTCACGACCTTAGTATGTCCCAAAGCGTGTTGCAGCCAATGAAGTCCTTTTTGAAGTGTAGTCATTGCTGCAATGTTGGTAATGCGACAGCCAATTTGCGCACAGCAAGCTCCCACAAACAGCAAAGAGAAAGTTGACCAGATCATCTGTTTTCATTGTTGGTTGAGGGATAAATATTGGCCAGGACACCGGAACAACTCCCCTGCTCTTTTTCGAAATAGTGCCATGGGATCTTTTGCGCCCACCTGAGAGAGCAGACAGGGCCTCATCCAAAGGACAACACCTCTGACAGTGCAGCACTCCCTCCGTGCAGCACTGGAGGGTCAGCCTAGATTTTTGTGCTCAAGCCTCTGGAGTAGAACTTGAACCCACAACCTTCTGACTCTAAGGCGGCTGACGGCTGATGAATATCCATTGCGAGACACTTACCCAGAGTTGTATGCCACCTCTTCATCTCTTAATTGCTCTGTGTGTTTTGTACAGTATGGACACTTATTGACAGTCCCAAATAACTTACATTATAATAGATACAAACTGCCCCTTGAAACCACAGACACTTGCAAATTATGAACTAGGGACAGCATTCAAATCACCAAGTCCGTCTGCAACTAATAACACCGGGCACGTAGGTAAGTGCGAGACAGCAATCGGTGGAAAAAAAACGGCTTTTGTGTAATGGAGATTTCTTTACCGGCATCCATAGCTCCAGAGAAACCCCTCAATTTCTGAGATTGAAGGGTCTCTATCCCCGGGATAGAGGGGGTTCTCGGCTGCAATGGCTGCTGAGTAAAGAACTCCCCATTCCACAAATGCCGGGAACTGCACCAAAGTGACCAGTACTCTCCGCGAAATGGGGTTTGTGTCTCCAGGGCGCTGCCTCTAGCTTATTTACGTGGCGATCTTTGGATTGAATTTCCCGCCACAGCGCACCTGCTCAGTGACGTCACCTGACCGCGTGGAGTGCAGTCGGGAGGGGGCTGGGGAGTCGGGAATTGTGGGAGGAGGGGTCTCGGCATTGAGGGTGGGAAGATATGGAGACTAGGGAACGGGGTCTCGGGGAGCAAAGGAGAAAGGGAAGAGAAGGGGGACTGGGAGTCGGGAGATTGGGGCTCAAGTCGGGGGGGTGGGCTCAATCATTCTCTGCAGAGCCAGGAGAGCAGCAACAACATGGAGTAGGAGCAGCCAGTAAATTGGAAGAACCAGGGGGAAAGGGGAGGAGGAAGGTTCTTAAACTGAGGGCTATTAGACCATGGCATCCGTCACTGCATGTTTCTAATTTAAAACAGTATGACGTGCAGAGCAGAGCAGCACGGGTGCAGTGTCTGGAAACGGCCGTGCAGGAGGAAAGGAGTCAGACTGCGAGCAACGGGCACGATGCGCGTGCCGAGCGCTCTCAACCCAACACAAAGCTCACGAGTGGCTGGAGAGAGCAGGAGAAAGTAAAGCTTGGAGGATCACATCTCACTCCACCAGTACGTCAGGTACTGATGAGCTGCAAACAGCCCCCTACACTTCAACCATTCGCAGCTGCAGCACATGGGAGAGAGGGGGTCCCGGGTAGGGGTCTACAGGACATTAGTTCCCCCCCCCCACCCCCAATTAACCTGGGATTTCCCAGGCACTCTGACCCTACTGCAGCCACCTTGTCCTGTGCAGGCTGCCAAAGTAGCAGATCCCAGGATTAGAACATCCCTCCCTCAGTGGAAAGGGACCCCAGGATGGCAATGAGCTGGGAAACCCAACAAACAGAAAATAGAACTGAAATCACATCCTGCTGGCAGGGCTCCAGAATTAGGCACGATCCCAGGAGAGAGATAAAAAGAAGGAACACTGCAGGAGATAGAGGCAATCCTGGGATATTTGGCCCATCCGGTTTACTGTACATACAATGACCATTTTGAAAATAAGGAAACCTGCAAATAAAGGACACCTGATGCAAGTCCCTTGGGTATCCCCAACTTACAGGTTTCACTGTAGATAAGACATTTAATATGCTCCAGTCTGGCTTTAATTGTGTCTCTTACCAACACAAACAGTGAATTTCTCACAATCAGTTTACAATTGTGCCACAATGGTTATAAAGTGCTGTGCCCTGAATTCCTCCAGCAGAGTGCAGGTGGAACGGGAAATGGTTCCATTAACTCCGCAGAAAGAACATGCAAACGTGCTAGTCCCGTGTACACAATGAAACTGCATTAACAAGCATTGAAAGATTCTGTCCATCTTGTTTTAATTTCCTGTTCATTCCATTAGGCTGTGCTCTCTACTTGTTTTATGTGATTGCAAGATCATTAATGTCGTGGTACAAGTACCTAACATCACATCATGGCAGCCAAGAGAGCACATTTCAAGGTGATTTGGGAAAAATCAAATCAAATCTACAGTGAATTTACAAGCTCTAATATTCTAGGAATCTTCCTACATAAAAGGGTTTGTCTCACTGCTGCTTTAATGCCTTAAGATGTGCGCATTCCTCTTTTAACAGATCATAGTTAATTCCATATTCGCAATCAACATTACAAAAAGCTGTAAAATTATCCTGAAGCACATTTTTAACGGTGAGGCTGTACATATTTCTGAATTATAATTTTCTGCTTAAGAATTTCAGGTTATGTTTTACTGTGATAGCAAACACTCAGGGTGGTAGGGAGGGGAGTGAGAGATATAAAAAATTTAAACTTCTCAAACCCGACCCCAACCCACCCACTTCTGGTTTTAACAGATGTGGGTCGAGGGGTGGGCGACCAATCTGCTCTCGGGTGGCGGTAGGTCAGTAAAATCTTTTAAGGAGGCTGCATGCCTCCATTTTACCTAAATTATTATTTTTAACCCATGGAGGCCGAGTTTCCCGGGGCTCAGGAATCCCTGCAGGTAAAAGGAGGCGAGAAGGGCCAGATTCATGAGGTAAGTGCCTTTACAGCACTGATTGTGGGCCAGGAGGAGCAGGACTGTTTCCCCCGGGCCCCCCAAGCTAACCTCTTTTATACACCCCATGATTGGACCCCGCGATGGCCAACTCCACCCCCCCCCCCCCCCGCGATCTCCGACTGCCCCCCACCGCCTCCCGCGATTTCCGACTCCCCATCCATCTGCTCACCAGCTTCTTTCCCGCCCGACAGGGAGTCAACTTGTCAAATCAATTTAAATATTTTAAAACAAGTCTTGCTGTTAAATTTGATAAGACCTGCGAGAAACTCGTACTTCTGGGTTTCCCGTCAGTAAACCCCCCCCCACCCCCGGTCTCTTCCCAGCTCCAAGTAGATATCAGGGCCTCAGTGTAAGAGCAGACAGATTTTGTTTGAACACAATAGATTCTTTTCAAATGAGTATTTTCCAGTCTTAAGATTCTGAAATCGTTACAAATATGAAATGGCATAACAAGCTTTTTCCGATATATCTATTGTTGATAGGCAGTGAAAGTGAAGTGATGGAGTAATACCAAATGCTGATGGAACTCTTGCCGCTTCAGTCTCAAGAATGGATTAATTTAAAAAAATCAACAGATGGATTAAGGATTTTATTGCTTTTAATTTAATTTAAATTGCACAGACATGATAAAGTATATGGGTCACCATAAATTATAAGTGAAATTTGAAAAAGAGTGATTACTTTTGTGCGTTGATGTGCAGTGTGAGAGAGAATAATGCATGTTTCAAAACTGATCAGACAGGATTATCAAAGGATTCTTTAGGCTGCCCAGCTGTAGTGTATTACCAGTGTGCATGTAGGTAGATAATTAATATTTAATCTCGTGTGGAGAAGCTGATCCTGCTTCTCTTCTAGTTTCGTCTTTGATTAAATACACAAGCTAAATCCAATTATTGTACCAGCACTGAAATGATAATTAACGCTCCAAAGAATTCTCATCCATTGATCCTATTTCTCTGGCTATGGTGGAATCTAAAATTTGCCAAGTTCTCATATGGTCACAATATTGTTGCCATGAAATGTTGCTTCCCCCCCCCCCCTCCCCCCCAAAATAATACCCCTCTCATATTCCTCAGTCAGGTAATAACTCACTTAACCAGTATAATTACCAAACATTGTTAATTCAGCGAGTGTGTAAAACCGTGCCAGGGTGGCACGACCTGTTGGGAAAGTTCATTCCAATGACCGGACATTAGAGGTCCTGCTAAAACAACAATTTTGAAAACATGAGCAGCTTTTTTAGCCTGGAGGAGCTACAAACCTCCACGGGAGACGATACAAAAAGACCAGGTCAACTCGGGATCTTCTGTTGTGAGGATCTGAGAGGATGAAAATAGCACAACTTGAAAAAGAGAACCAAAGTTAGGTACACGTATCAGCCTGTCTTAATATGAGTACGATGGATGTATAGAACAAATAAGATGAGTCTGAGTCATTAAATATATAATAAATGAAAAATTTCAGTACTTGCACACACAACAAGTAGAATTACATAGAATTCACAGCACAGAAACAGGCTTTTCAGCCCAACTTGTCTATGCCGGTGTTTATGCTCCATGAGCCTCCTCCCATTCTATTTACTTCATCTCACCTGTTAACATACCCTTCTATTCTTTTCTCCCTCATAGAATTGTAGAATAATATAGCACAGAAGGAGGCCATTCGGCCCCTCGTGCCTGTGCCGGCTCTTTGGTAGAGCTATCCAATTAATCTCACTCCCCTGTTCTTTGCCCATAGCCCTGCAAATGTTTCCCCTTCAAATATTTATCCAATTCCCTTTTTTTTCCCTCATTTTTGCCTCAGATTCTTTTGCCAATTACCTTTTAAATCTGTGCCCTCTGGTTACCGACCCTCCTGCCACTGGAAACTCGTGTAGTTATCTAGCTTCCGCATAATAAATTAATAACATAAATATTAATGAATTGCCAGATGCCAAATCCATCAGCCAATAAGGAGATGAAGGACATATGACCAATAAAGCTAAAAGTGGGAGTTATGATTCACATATGCATCTATAATGTATGGAAGACATTTATTAAATACATCTATAATAAAGATCCGGACCCTGAAATTCTGCGGGGGGTTTCCAGGTCTCCCTCTGTAACTTCGTCAGGAGACTGGCGGAACCCACGGAGCAGCCGTGTAAATGGCCGGTTTCAGCCAGTTACTGTTTCTCTGGGGGTTCGACTGGTTTCCCACCAAAGTTACAGCAAGTGGAGCGCAGTGCCACCAGTGGCAGGGGAATGTGATTACAGCATGACCAGTTTAAATGGGCAGTTTTACATTCTGAATGTAGATATGGGAATTTATAATGGAAATATAAAATAAGGACAGAATGTAGGACTTTAAAGTGGGAACTGAATTACATCTGTACGCCCTAGTCCAATTATCTCCTGCCCTCTGACCCTGCTTCACCTGAACACTACCTTGACCTGTGTGCAAGGCCACAGGAGATTGACTAATAGGTAACATATATGTACTGATGGAGAGAAATGTTAAGAAGTATGCGACAAGGAATGTAGTACAAGTAATGTAGCAGGCTAATGCAAATTATGTATAATTCATGATTGCAAAGACATGTTATTGCAGAAAATAATTTCCATATGTCAGATCACCTTGTCTTAAAAGGAGTTTCAATTTCAGGATTTGTACCTCCATCAAATCACACCAAAATCTATGCATCTCTAAAGTGAATAGGCCCAGCTTTTTAAGCCTATCTAAGTAACTACGGTTGTTTAAGCTGGGAATTATCTTTGTCGCCTTCCTCTGAACCTTTTCCAAAACCTCTATCATCCACCATAGGAGGGGACCAAACCTTTTTTCTCCAGAAGCCGTGTTGAGTGTCCCTGATGACTCCTGCTCTATCCAGGTGATCATAAAGAGCAACTCTTATGATCCCGCCAAGTATCTTGCCTATAACTGATGTCTGAAAAATGGACCAATAGTTCCCTTGATCTGACTTGTCACCCTTTCTGAAAATTGGAACTAAAATGAGCATCCTTCCAATCCAACAGAACAATTCCAGACTCAAGTGAGTTATTAAAGATAAAGGCAAGTGGCTTGCAAAACACGTCTCATATATCTCTTTAATCACCCTCGGATGGATGTCATCACAACTAGCAAACCCAGTCTATTTTAAGGTTCCTTATTCTATCTGAAATATTTACAATTTTTATCTACAGTACAACCCATAACTGGCAGTTGAATATTGTTCATGGGAATGAAGATTGATGTGAAGTAATCATTTAACACCACTGCCATGCTTTGGGAGTCCATTTGAATCTGTCCTAAGGCATCTTTCAATGGCCCTATACTGTCTTTAATGGTCCTCTGACTCCTAACATAGTTTAAAAAAAGCTTTGGCCATTGCTACTGCAATTGTCAACTATCTTCTTCTTCATTGATCTCCTAACTGCCCTGATGGCTGCTTTTGTTTCTCTTAATTGCACACGATATTTGTCTGTATTCTCCAGTGAATTATATTCCATTAAGTATTTTTTCTTAAATTTAACTTGTCCTTGCGCATAACTAGTTGGCCATTTTGGTTTTGTTTTGACATCCAATTCTTCCGGCCAGAAGTCACAATGTAGCAATGGGTTGTTTAAAATCTGTTACCAATTCCTAAACCCAAGGACTTCAAGACAAATTTGGAAATGGGTTTTTCTTTCCAGTTCTAAGTGAAAAGCTACATGCCCCTTGTGTAATTGAACATCAGAGACAGACTGCACTGGGGGCCTTTATATCCCAGACAGAAACTTAAACATATGTTGCTGTTCAAATTCATTAAACACTGACATGGTTGGAATCTCCCGAAAACATACCAAGCTCTCTTATTTTTCTACATCACATAAAAGCAATTTAAGGAGACATTTTAGATTGGGTTAAAATAATTATAGGAACCTATTGACTCAGAAAGCAATTGGAAAGAATTTACACCGGTTGCATAGTTCCAATAATGAAATGCTGCTCATCCTCCTGCAGAATAACTCGTACTATTCATTGTAGATCTTTGTTTTCAATTGCTTTAGTAGTGTTTCCAATTGTACAGAAATGTTCTAGCCAGCAGAGTAATTGTCACGATCAAGCTGCCTTTTGACGTTTGCCTTTGTCGGTTAATTAGTGAGATTTATAACTTTGCAAAAATCTGATTAAATTGCCCCGTGCTGCATAAAATTCATGAGCAGGATGCACTACAGATGTGAAATGATACTAATTTAGGAAAAAAAAACCTAAAGGCAATGATGCAAACCAAAATCGAGGTTAATGCTGTGCTTCTTGTTAAATCCTTAAAAATAGTTTTATGCTAGTGAAGAGTGTGATTTGTAAATGTAGAGTCAGTACTGTTTCTTAGATAGCTTCAGATAAAAGGTGCATAATTCCAACAGACCAAACCAGTTCCATTTGCTCCCATGATATAAGTTTCGGTGAAACACAGTGGCCCGTATTTTCTGATCGGAGGCTTCCTGCGTGCTTCCTCTGATCTGGAAAAAATCTAAGCCCTTACCTGAGGGCTCCAGAGGTCCTGCCATTTTCCAATCCTGGGCCTCTCCACGACGAAATGCACAGGGCCCAGGTATCCCAGGGGCACAGGCGATTCGCAAGCGTCCCTGGGATCACGTGGGCCATGGGGAGCCAATGGGAGAAGGGAATCTCCCTTCATACTTTTGACAGATAGACCTGTCACATATATATGAATGGAGATCACCCCAAAAACACAGTAAAATAAATTTTTAAAAAGTCACGTTTAATATTTTAAACAAATTTAATTTTTTTGAAAAATAAATTCGTTTTTTACGGGGCTAAAAATAAACGTACCTTTTTTAAAATAACAACAGAAAACACTGGAAAAACTCAGCAGGCCAGGCAGCATCCGTGGAGAGAGAAAGAGAGTTAACGTTTCAGGTCGATGACCTTTCGTCAGACGGTCATCGACCTGAAACGTTAACTCTCTTTCTCTCTCCACGGATGCTGCCTGGCCTGCTGAGTTTTTCCAGCGTTTTCTGTTGTTATTTCAGATTTCCAGCATCCGCAGTATTTTGCTATCGTACCTTTTTTAAAAGTATTTTTAAATTATAAATGAGTGCAAAAAAATATATATTTTTTTAACTTATTTTAAACTCTTATGCTGGTAAAAGCAGGCCTTACGTCTGCTTTTTCCAGGCGTAAGATTTTTAAGGGATTTCAGCGGGCAGAGGTTCTGCAGAAAGCGGAACTCTCCACCCGCGGAGGCCCTTCTCCAGGGCAGGCGTTAGATCTGTCAAGAGGATTCTTGACATCAGAAATGCTAGTTTTCAGCGCATGCGCTTCGCATGCCCGAAACCGGCATTTGCGAGGTCCCTACGGGTGTGTACACAGCCCGTACACACCCGTAGGCATCAAAATACGGGCCAGTATTTCCCTTTACTTTCATTTATGTAGAAATCCTGATCCAAACATGAGGCTTATACCATTCCAAGCACCAAAGCCTCCGTGCGTGGCTATAATTCTCCGTGTACTATGTCTAGTCGACGCAAAATGAACTTTGAACTGAGGGGACAAAGAGTAGCAAATCCTGATGTAATGGAGCTGTTTTAGCTGTTTAGTTCCTGTGACTCATTCCATTTTACAACACTTGCCTGACGAAATAACTAGAGCAGAAATCGTCAACTTCAATTGGTTTCCTTAGCCTACAAATACCGCAAAATGCTAATAAAATATTTTTTTTAGTTGGGAACCTTCCACAGCTGTTATAAATAGAATCCATACTGACCAGCAGTGTGAAATGAACAGTCTGCCCTCAGGAGATCTATTATGCTTGATTGGCACCCCATCCACGACATTAAACATTCACTCACTTCACCTCCGGCGTACCGTGACTGCAGTGTGTACCATCTACAAGTTGCACTGCAGCAACTCGCCAAGGCTTCTTCGGCAGCACCTCCCAAACCCACGACCTCTTCATCCTAGAAGGACAAGGGCAGCAGGCACATGGGAACACCACCACCTCCAAGTTCCCCTCCAAGTCACACACCATCCTGACTTGGAAGTATATCGCCGTTCCTTCATTGTCGCAGGGTTAAAATCCTGGAACTCCCTCCCTAACAGCACTGTGGGAGTACCTTCACCACACGGACTGCAGGGGTTCAAGAAGGTGGCTCACCACCACCTTCTCAAGGGCAATTAGGGATGGGCAATAAATGCTGGCCTTGCCAGCGATGCCTACATCCCGTGAATGAATAAAAAAGGAGATTTATAACTCACTTAGAACTTATGGGAGGAAGAGGAACAGCAGCCTTAACAACTGAGACAATCAGCAAGTGAGCTTGTTAGAACAGAACCGATGAGAGCACTGCTCGTAAAATGCCTACCCAGCCCACAGGGTCTATAGGCTAAGAGTCACTCCTGGCTATGTCTAAGGAGCACTACATCGAGAGGCTGCTGTCGACCTATTGCTGCAGGTGCTGCTGCTTACTGGACCAGGTGGCCGTGCTTTGCTAGTGGCTGTCAAAGTCACCACCGCCCTTAACTTTTTCACCTCAGACTCTTTCCAGGCTGCTACAGTGGGCATCTCCCAGTCTGTACAGCCACATCAAGTGGGTCACCAATGCCCTCTTTAGCAGAGCAAACTTAATACATTGCCTACCCCATGGATGCCAACAGCCAGAATGAGAGGGCATAGAAACATAGAAGATAGGAGCAGGAGTAGGCCATTCGGCTCCTCGAGCCTGCTCCACCATTTAATGAGATCATGGCTGATCATCCAAATTCAGTACCCTGTCCCTGCTTTCTCCCCATATCCTTTGATACCTTTAGCCTTAAGAAATATATCTAACTCCTTCTTGAATATATTTAATTAATTGACCTCAACTGCCTTCTGTGGTA